>CM066731.1:53156500-54459500 GCA_033961575.1 Aselliscus stoliczkanus
TTCAGTTCTTGTGAAAAAGAAGAAAAAATACCTTAGAATGCATTATGTACTCCCTACCCTGTTAAATATAAGAACTTTAACACTTTCTTTGTAGACAAATGATGACTACAATGAATGTAAAATATTTTACTCTGGGCTGTGAAATAGCTATCATGATGTGGATCCTTTGTGCATATGGACTTTGCCCCATGCTACCTGGCCCAGACTGCCATGTTATATGTGAGCTTTCTAATTTTTTTTTTTTTTGTATTTCTTTCTCCTCTTAGCTGTTAATTGGTTGCTACTAGTGGGTCTGTTTTCAAACGCTCTCTCCTTCTAATTTTCTGTGGATTAGGAAGCCAGGAAACTGAGCTTGTTAAATTATGTGCTTTGTGTGAGGACCTCTGGGGAATCCCAAGAAATAAAGTAAATGAACTGTAGAAGCCATGAATTTTTTAACATCTCACTGTATGCTCAGAAACGTAGTTCTGCTTAATGCACCAGCAGGCAGGGCACAGAGCACCTTGCATTGTAGCATCTATTTGGAACTGTGCAAAATTGAAAACCTGGGCAATTTTCCCCCAACCTTGGATTCATGTAGTATTGTACATCCTCCTCTGACTTATGGATCTTCCTTCTCTATAATACTTCCCTCTGCCTAACAGAAAGAGACCCATATCTTCATTTATACTTGGACTAAAAACTGTTTTTAACAAAGTTGTGACTATCCTCTGTATTTTCATTTTTAGATTTTTCTAGCTATTAAATATAAGTCTTTGTCTCTCATCAAGAATATGTTGGGCAAAATAAGGAGCTCATTTTTCTGCTTATCTTTTACTATATGCCTTGTTGTCCCTCCTTGCCTACTCTAAAGCAACGGGGATCCAAATAGCATTGTCATCTGAGCTACCACGTTCTTCTCATATGTCATATGATCCTGGACCCACCACCATGGCCACAGTTTTTATATTAATAGATTGAAATTTCTATTGCTTTTGTCCCCCTCCCATCCAGACACTCCAGGGGTAGGGATAGGGGCAGGGACATTAACAAGGTTTATCAGGTGAAAGATACCTTAGTCAAGGAGAGAAACATGGGAGATGCTTTCTTCCTTGTTCTTTGCAGTGGCCTAGGTAGTTGAAGCTGCTGGTTAAGTGAGGCACATCAGTCTGGTTTGTTCTTACCCTGAGGGCAGAGGCTATTGGTCTTACATTGGCTACTGGGAATTTGTGAATCTCCTAAAATTTCAGACACATTTGGTGGAGAAGTTACCCAGCTTCCACCAGATTCTCAAGAGGTTCCCAAAGGACCAACACATTCGATTATCCTTTTATTGGTGAGCCCGGGAGTACAATCTTGTGTTGTACTAGGGAGGCAAGGATCCTGTTGGGATGGTTTATAGACTGGTTGTCAAGTGGACTGACTGCTCTATCCTAAACATGAAGGGTTGTGTGATTATAAGAGTAAGTATTCTCATTGAAGAAAATGATGAAAACAGAGAACACATTAGGACATTAAAAATCATGTGTAATCCCCCTACTTAGATATAACCACTATTTACATTCAGATTGAGGTACATTTTGCACACACACACACACTCATACACACACATATATACACACACTATTAGGCTTATACTGTGTATAGCTTCCTGAATCTAGACAGGATAGCACAGCAGTAAAGAGCTCAAGTGTTGTGGCCATATTGCCTAGGTCTGAGTCAGAACGCGCCCACTTACTAGCTAACGGAGCCAGGGCAAGTCACTTAAACACTCTGTGCCTAAATTTCCTCACCTATAAAATGAGGTGAATAAAAGTATTAACATCAAAAGGTTTTAATGAGAATTAAAGGAGCTAATACACGTAAAATCTCTGAAAAATGATCAACCCATATTTTGCACTCAATCGATGTCAACTATTTTTTATGGTTCTGCTTATTTTTATACTTAAAATTATATCATGGTTACTTTATTAGTTTATTAAATATGTGTTGAGCACAAAATTATGACTGGATAGTTTAAAATTCAATTAATACTGGATGTGAAGCTACTTTCAATTTTTGACCAGTCTAAATAATGACACAACAAACATCTTTCCCTATAAACATTTCCTTCCATTGGCGGACATCTTTGGTTTCTTCTCCTCTTAGGATAAATTCCAGGAAGTTGAATGAATGAGCTCTTGGTACATAGTTAAACTGCTTTCCAGGACTGTTGTTCCAATCTCTATTTCCCTCAGTCTATGAGAGCACCCATCTCTCCTCCCTACAGTGCAAAGCATTACTATGCATACTCTCAGTGAGCACTGCTTTTTGGTCTGATCAAGTTGGTTTTTTCCCCTGCTTTTCCTCACTTCCACCCTTTGGGTTTATAACTTATCTGTTTCTATTATTTTACATATTATTCTCCAAATTTTAATATGGATGGCTTCCCCCAAAATCCAGTCAGTCAATCTCTCTATTCTCATCCAGGATATAGAAAGAGAAAATGCTTTAACTTCTCTCTGAACTTACTCATCTTTAGTATCATTCTTTCAAACATGCCATTGGAATTTTGATAGGGATTACACTGAACCTGTATATTGCTTTGGGTAGTATGGACATTTTAACAATATTAATTACTCTAATGCATGAACACAGAATATTTTTCCCTTTATTTGTGTCTACTTCAATTTCCTTCAGTAATATTTTATAGTTTTCAGTGTACAGATATTTCACATCCTTGGTTAAATTTATTCCTATTTTACTCTTTCTGATGCTACTGTAAATGGGATTATTTTCTCTGTTTTTTTCCAAAACTTTTTCTTTTTTTTTCTTTTTATTGGGGAACAGTGTGTTTTTTCTAGAACCCATCAGCTCCAAGTCAAGTAGTTGTTCCAATTTAGTTGTGAAAGGCATGGGGATCGAACTGGCAACCTCGGTGTTATGAGCACTAGTGCTCTAACCAACTGAATTAACTGGTTGAGCCAACTCCAAGTGGAGTAGTTGTTTCATTCTAGTTGTAGAGGGTGCATCTCAGTGGCCCATATGGGGATCGAACCGGCAACCTTGGTTATGAGTGTTGTGCCCTAACCAACCGAGCTAACCCGCCACCCCCTGGGATTATTTTCTTGATTACTCTTTCTAATAGTTTGTTTTCAGTATTTAGAAATGCAACTGATTTTTGTATATGGATTTGGTATCCTGCAAATTTACTCAATTCTTTTATTAGTTCTAACAGGTTTTTTAATGGACTCTTTAATATATATAACACCATATATATATATATATATATATATATATATATATATATATATATATATATATATATATATATATACACACAGAGACTCTGCCTGTCCCCCTCCCCTCTACCCCCTGCCATAGATTTAAATGAAACCCCCATTCTATGTCATGCCCGAAGGTAGGCAGGCAGAAGTTTCTGTATTCCTGTTACAACAAGGATTCCCCATTTCCCAGCTCCTCATTTTATGTGGGGAGGCAGTTCTAGTTTCAGTCCCAAGGCCTTGACTTTCATCTCATCACCATGGAAGCAGTAAAACTCTAGCCCCTAAGAGATATATTTGGTTTGGTTGCTCCATAAGCCTTCAGTCCCTTATCCTCCTGATGATCCCAGCTTCATTTGTGACCCCTGGAGATTCCTCTTTCTTCCATTTGGTGTCAGCTATGAATTAACTTTTAAAAATTGTATATCCCACATTTCTCTTTGGTTGGGGAAAGGTTACTGCTTTCTGGCTCCAGCTTACTCTACCATCTTAAGCAAAATTTCTAGTGTATAAATACTTACATATTTGTCCTATGTTTATTCACTTTAAGTTTTTCATTGTCTTGGGTCTCAAACATATAATCACATATTTCAAAAATACTGATAAATTTGTTCTTTATTTTATCAACAACTTTTAAATAATGCCCTTTTTCTTTTTAATTCTTTTGACTTATCAGACATTGAAATGCTGCCTCACAGAGCTCTTCCGTTAAAGTTATATACTCTGCTTTTGATCACCTTAATTGTTTTAAGCTTTTCTGTGTTATTTTGTTTTAGATGTGTTTCTTATAAGTTGTATTTCTTATAAGTTGTGTTTCTTATAAGATGTGTTTCTTATAAGTTTAGATGTGTTTCTTGTAAGTTACAGTTGTTATGGATGGTGTTGTTACTGTTTAATGATTTTCGTTTTTGCTATTTATTTGTGTGCTATTTTGAGTTTGTATTCATTTTTGCTATATATGTTTATTTTTATTTGCTATTTTTAGCAATAATTTAAAAGATAAGCTTTGTGCTTTCAATTTTAATAGTTTATAACTTAGATTTTTCAAAGACAGTCTTAAACCCATACTAAATTAACTCACAGTAAACAATGAATTAGTAATTTAAAAACTACCTCTTGTGGAAGATAAGAAATGTAATAGTTTCCTTTCATACTCTACTACTCTAATCCTAGATTTTTTTCATAACTCTGTCATTATATATACCATCATTTGGTTTCTATTATCTTAGAAAGAAAGTAATCATTTAACTCACTTTAAATATACCTTTTAGTAATCAATTTTATAACTATATAAAATACATTGAAAGCAGACATTTACGTTCATCTCTGCATCTGATTCATTTTTCTGCTCAGTGCCTGTCCCTCTACCAAGAATTCTCCATTCTGGACTTGTTTTTCTGTGCTTCATTGTCCTGGCATAGATTTTCCAATGGCTGCTTCAGGAAGAGGCCCTGGTAATTGAACTCTGCACACTCGAGCAGATGACATGCTTTTGTTGTCTTCACACATGAAGCAGGGCATAGCACGATAGAGGCTCAGAGGCTTATTCTCCAGAGCTCTAGTATGGTTTGTAGCTTGCTTTCTGGTACTATGATTTGCTGAGTATTCTGAGAACAACCACCTGATTTTGTTTTGGGTTTTTTTCCCTGGATGACATAATTTTGTTCTGGATTTCTAGAAGAGGCCCTCTTGTTCCCCCTGTTTTCTCCTCCTCCTTTCAGATATTGACAAATTCCTCCTTGTTCTACCTAGGAGTGGTTGCTATCCTGACACTTTGTTTTCTGGAAACATAAAGTACACTCTAAATTTTAGAGCATTTCTTTGTGTGAAGTACTATTTCCTATCTTGCTACAGTTGATTCTTAATAAGCTCTTTTTTGTTTCCTATTAAGTAATTCCTCTTGCCAGAGTGACCCCTCTCCACATCAGCTTCTGAAGGTTTCACAGATGCAATGTTGTGATTTTTTTTGAAACTGATAAATGAGAAAATTTAAAAGACTTTCCCTTGTTTCTTGCACACACACACACACACAAAATCTACTTTAGAGATAAAAATCTACTTTAGAGATAAAAAAAATTTGCCAGTTTTACCTGGGCTCGCTTAAGTGGCTGCATTCCATTGTAGGGTCAGCTGTGAACTGGGCTCAGTTACAACAGCTGGAGAGCTGGGCCTCTGTCTCCAGGTAGGTTTTAATCTTGGGCTTCTATGCAGTATGGTGGTCTCAGGGTTCCAAGAGAGAAAGGGCAAAAGATGCAAGATCTCTTGAGGCCTAGACTGTGGACTTCACCTGTTACTTCTCCACATTCTAATGGTCAAAGTAAGTCACCTGACCAGACTTCTCTGGATGGGAGAGGGGTGTAACATGGTTACGTTACAAAGGGACATGTCTTTTGACATGAGAGGACTTTGTGACCGTTAAACAATGTAGCACAGATGCCAAGTCCTGTTCATTTTTGCATTCCTTCCAGCACCAAGGCGATCATCTAATATAAAGAAGTGCCATACTAGATATTTGTTGAGGTGAGGAGAAACAAGAATTGAAATCAGTAATTCCAAATCTGAAATCCTATTTAAAATAGACTTGGCGTTCAGATACTTTCAAAGGCAATTTTTCCCCCCTTATGATTTAGGAAGATTTCACACCACACAATAAATATAGCCAGAAAAATGCTGATTTTATATTTTAATACTTGAAAACCCTACTCATGTATACAATATTCCAGCTGTCATTAAAAGTGAGCCAAAGTAGATCTCTTTATACCGGAGGCAAGAAAACTCGACGCACATGAATATATCTTATTATATACATCTGTGTAAAAGAAACTATGAGATACAGAGAGGATGAGAGAATTCGAAGTGAGTCCTTTAAGGAAGAAAGGCCAACATTTTACTCTTTAGTTAAAAAAAAAGGAGGGAGTAAAGGGAAGTATCATTTCTATATATTGCAATAAATTTCATCTTGAAATACTGTAAGTGACTGTAAATCCCAGCAATTTAAAAATATGGTCAATGATGAACATAAATATGTATAGATATCAGCACAGTTAGAGGTCTTGTTCTAACAACAATGCTCTATTGTTTCAAATCCAGAACACATTTTACATTTCTACTTACTAATGGATAGAATGGTGAACTGAAATTTTCCGACCACTTTAAGATTTATAATGTAAATATTTCCTATTCCCTATAAGCACTTTAAAATCAAAGACAATGGATTCTCCACTGTCTCATGTCTAGCTCAGGGTGTTACATTTAGTCGGCCCTCAATATGTAAGCTGAATTAGATCAAAGTAAGCTTCTAGTTTCAATTCCAACTACGACTCAAAAGTTTCAACTTTTCTGTATGATTTTATCCTTGTGTACACATGGGAAATAAAAATTCTTCAGATACTTTCAAAGGTGTTTTTCTCTCTGTCATTTAAAGAGATGTCACACAGAGTAGGACCATTGAATCTACACCTGAAAGTCCCAGCTTAGATTCAATGGTCTCCCCTCTGCCATCAGCAGTTAGAACCACTTTAATTAGTAGCATGGGATTCTCCTCTAAGCATACACTGCACCATCCCGTCTTGATCAATCTACAGATTCAATCATGTTCACCATGTGCCTGACACTGTGACCCTGGGAACAAGGTCCCTCTCCTCAAGAATTATGTCTAATAGAGAAAAGAATATTTACATAAACACGAGGTCTGCCAATTAAGTTAGTGAACTTGTTGCAACAATGTTGCTAACCTTTTTTGATATCAGAGGGATTATTCATTATGAATTTGTACCAGCTGGGCAAACAGTTAACTGAATTTATTATTTGGAAGTGCTGAAAAGGCTGCGTGAAAAAGTTAGATGACCTGAACTTTTCACCAACAATTCATGGCTCTTGCATCACGACAATGCACCAGCTCACACAGCACTGTCTGTGAGGGAGATTTTAGCCAGTAAATAAATAACTGTATTGGAACACCCTCCCTCCTCACCTGATTTGGCCCCCAATGACTTCTTTCTTTACCCAAAGATAAAGGAGATATTGAAAGGAAGACATTTGGATGACATTCAGGACCTCAAGGGTAATATGACAACAGCTATGGGCCATCCCCAAAAAAGAGTTTCAAAATTACTTTGAAGGGTGGACTAGCTGCTTTCGTTGGTGCATAGCTTCCCAAGAGGAGTACTTCAAAGGTGACCGTAGTGATATTCAGCAATGAGGTATATAGCACTTTTTCTAGGTTGAGTTCATGAACTTAATTGTCACAAAGCTTAATAATAACCTTAGAAATTCTAATAGCAGCTACCATGTCTTGCACACCTGTCCTTTGACAAGTACATCACCTACATTATCTCCATTCTTTCAAGAAGATTGCAAAGTAGGCAATTTTTATGCCCAATCTGCTGTTAGGGAAACAGACTCAGGGGGTTTTGTGAACTTGCCGAATACCATAGCTGTAGCAAATAGGTACAGCAGGAGTTCTGACTCAAATTCAGTGTCAAAGGCCATGCTCTTTC
Source organism: Aselliscus stoliczkanus (assembly GCA_033961575.1). Taxonomy (NCBI): domain Eukaryota; kingdom Metazoa; phylum Chordata; class Mammalia; order Chiroptera; family Hipposideridae; genus Aselliscus; species Aselliscus stoliczkanus. The sequence goes on from CM066731.1 coordinate 53,164,242, forward strand.
TGGGCTGCTTTCTAATCCAGAGAAAACTGGATCAGGACACATGGCAGAAAATCCTAAAAGTGCCCCAAATGGAGGTATGGAACCCCAGTTCACAGTGAGGAGGAGAGGGGAATTTGTGTTGTCTCTCCTAAAATGGCATGTTTTGTGGCACAGGTGGAGATCAAGCTTGAATTGGAAGGTGAGTGTCGACTTGGACACACAGGATGGGTAGGATTAACATAGGCAAGTTAGAGCTGAGTCAGGGTGGGCAGGCTGTCCTTTAACCTTGTCCTGGCCAATCTCACTCTTTCATTTCACCTCCCTCCTCTCCACCCAAGAACTTTTTTCTTCTTTTGTCCAACAAATCATACATATCCATTACTTCCATCAAGCTTCCTTCAGACTGCAAATTCCCCAAGCCTCAGAAGATTTCCATTGCATGTGTTCATTTCTAATTTGCCTTAGATGGATTTCTATGTGCCCCTAATTTGTGTTTTCATGCTTCCCCACTTATGTTCGTTGTCTCTCAGTAAGAGGTGAGTCTCCCATCCTTACCCTACACTCTATTTACACTGGGTAATTTGGTAAATGTTACTGACAGGCTATTTGGTAAATGTTACCCACAGACTAACTCAGAGGCATGTTGTGAGGAATAAACTAAGGCAATAAAAATAATAAATGGCAAGCCACGAAAGCTTTGCAGAATGGTGCGCTGTGTCTAAAATGGAGTTTTCATTATGATGCCAGCAGGTTGGACCTGTACATTCTTTCACTTTTTATTTGTCTTTGTTTTTATTCTAAAAAAATTTTGTTCCTCTCTTTTGACAGTTCTATATTTACTCTGTTTTCTTCTCATTCATTTTTTTCCAAATGTTTCCTTCCAATGATCATTTTTCTTTTAAATTTTATTTCATCAAAGTAACAATATAAATAACTTCAAAAGTTAAATAATGATAGTTTTTGAACAGTAGGCAGCATCTCTCTCCTTCTCCCTCTCTCTACCTCTAATTCCTTTGTTCAGAGGCAAAAGATTTCAACCATTTTATATGTATCTCCTGGTATTTACTTGAATATTTTGAACTGACATGCATGTACTGCTCTTTGTTGATTATTTTACTTTTAGTAAATATTTAGTAATCCTACTATGAAAGCTTAATTTCCACCTTGCACATAAATTTTCCTTCTTTCCAAACTCTCAAAATAGTTAAAACAATTTGGGGCAAACTCAACATTTAGTGTTTATATTATTATAATGATATAAATAATATTGTAATGATATACATATGGCTCATAGCTGAGCCATATTTAAAAAATCGATTATACTTTAGGTGTTTTTTTAACAGTAATAAACTATGGTGACATTTCCTTTCTTAGACAACATTTTGCTATGCCTTAAGTTAGTAATTGCTTTTATAAGAGTTTACTTGACATCCTATGCATTCAGTACTGCCCTTAGGCCCAGGCAGCAAAGGCCCTTTGCCCTTGGCTGTGAACTTTAGAACCTGACTTTTCCCCATCCTCATCTCTCCATGGCAAGGGATCCATAGGGGCCAGCCTGCCTTCCTAGACCTTGCTTCTGAAACCCTGGACTCCAGAATTCTGTGCTCAGCTGGCCCCAAGTCCCCTTTCAGTCACCCGCTTGCAAAGGCAGATGATGCTACTGTGTGGATACCCTAAGGCTAAGGACTGACCAAGGACCTACCTGGCCTTGTAGTGATGTCCGATGTCCACAGGCTTGTGCAAAACCCCAGTGGTAGAAGAAGGAGCCGAGGGGCGGGACGAGGGGAGTGGGCTGTGGGCTGCCGTCTCCATCTTACTCTTGGCCTGGTCTGCAAGTGTTAGCGGCCCATGTGTGTGCACCTATCAGTAATTCACCCCGCAGATGACTGAACATCCTCTTGGGAACTTCAAATGCAATTGCTAATACCTTGTCTTGTTTTGTTGGAGAAGTCCATCCTTTCACATTTGTCCAAACCACTAGCCCCACTGTCATCTATCACCTCTTTTCTCCATGCTTTGGAACCCGCTTTGCTTCACCTTCATTGTCTCTGCTATTTTTTGGATCCCAGTTCTTTTCCTTTCCTGGTTTATTTCATTGTTTTGTTGAGAAGGTGCATGGGAGCTACACTGACAGTTGAAAATATTTTATTTCATCTTTACATTAAGCTTTGTATCAAATTCGTAGGTTGGAAATTCTGAAAAGATTTTCTTCATTTGTCTTCACCTTCCAATGCTGCCGCGAAATCCAATGGTATTTTAATCCTTGGTCCTTCACATGGAATCCATTTCTTCTCTCCTGGGGCTTCTCCCGAGAGATAGTTCCTGGTGTTCTACAATTTCATAGTGATGTGTTTGGTCTGGGCCCCTTCCATTTACTCAGTTGAACACTCTGGGAGCCCACTCAATCTGAAAATTCATGTGCTTAAGGCCTGGGAAACTTTCATACTTTATTATTATTTTTTGCTGTTAATCCTCTCCCCCATTTTGTCTGATGTTTATTTTTGTAACTCCTGTCATTTGAATATTTGATTTATAGGAATTAACATCTAATTTTTTTTTTACTTTTTTCTTTCACTTTTTAAATGTTTGTCTTTTTATTATACATAATATATATTTTTAGATTTCCTTGAACATTCTGAACATAGTCCTTCTCTGCCCTTTCCACCTATGATGTCACACTTTTTCTTCCTAAGAGCACCCTTGATTATTGTTGTTAGTAACATCTTACTTCTTGTTTCCCCCACAGACACAATATTTTTGTTCTGTCTCTGAGGATATTAATTATAATTCTCCTTCTTGAATTTCCTCATTTCCTCCAAGTTACTTTCCTCATTTGTTGCCAATCTTTGGCCAAGTCCAAAAGTGGGAGCACTCAAGACCTATTTGGAAGTTCTGCATGCATGGGAAAGGCTTGCCAAGTTGGTGGGCACCATGGTGGCATGGCAAGGTGGCAAACTGCCCTTTTCCTTGGAAGACTCCCAAATGTCAGTATCAATAGGCATTTTTCTCTGAGTGGGTCAGAATCCCCAGAGAGCAGTCTTCCCAAACCTGACTGGGGGCAAGGGTGGCTGACAGCTCTATGGGAGCTGGGCAGGGAAGGAGAGCTGATGGTTTTGCAGCTTTGGAAATCAACTTATACTTAACCTGCTGTTTGGCCAGAGGCCCCAGCCTCAGCTGGGCTTGGTGCCCTGCAGCCTCCCTCTGTGCCAACCCCCCAGATGAATGGGCACCTGGGTATCTAACTACTTTAAACACATTCTCTGGACTCCTCTGGGTTTAACACATGTCCCTGCCTTCAGAGGAGACTTTTATTTCCTGTGCAATTTCAGGAGTTTGTGGTGAGAATGGACTTGCTTCTTGCTGCCTTCCTCTCTCTGGTCTGTTAAGGTCAGCAGCCAATTGTCCATCTGCTTGCCAACTTCCAAAATTTCTTGAAATCTCTCATTTGCTCTTATCTCTTCATATGTTCTCTTCGTTCCCAAGGTTATGCATTAAATTAAATTAATTAATTAATTAATTAATTAAAAAAAAGATTTTATTGGAGAACCGGGGAAGGGGAACAGACAAGTTGCTGTCCTTTTGTTCTTGTCTAGTTGTGGAGGACATCGCTTCACTGGCCCATGTTAGTATTGTCATTGCGCCCTTCTCGGGTGAGGCAGATTGGTTGCCGGCCTCTGGATGACCACTCACAGCGGCTCTTGGCAGCTCACACCAGCTGCCAGCTGCTCACACTGGCTGCCGGCCACTCACTGTAGCCTAATGCAGTCTACTGCAGCAGGGGCTGCAGCTATGCCGTCCCGGGGACTCACAGCAGCCCAGTTCCAGGTGGAGCTGTTGTTCACCATCTTAGCTGTAGAGGGCAGTGTCACTGGCCCTCATATGTGGGATCCAAACTGGGGCTGCTGGAGTCCCCAGTCATTTCTTAACCAACGTGCCACTTGGCTGGCTCTAGGTTATGCATTTTAAAAAACTTCCTTTAATCTTATGTAAATGGTACTTTGCATGGAGAGGAAATAAACTCGTATGTTCAATCTGTCATACTTTACTGGAAGCCATAACAACGTTTATTTAGTTTGGTTCATGTAGTTGCTTTATACTAACCTTTGAGTCTATTATTGATAATGTGAGTGAGCATTTAAAAAAAAACCTATGAATTGTTTTTAATGCCGTTAAAGTTTTTGAGTCCATTTACTTTCATATGTATTACTAATTATGTTTTTTTTATTACATTGTTTAGGAAACAAAAAATTGTTTAAATACCCTTTAAATTAGGGCAAGAATAAAGTCTGGGGAAATTTGAAAGTTTAATACAGTACCTACATATCCAGTGACAAATAGGTAAACATCATATTGGGTTGTTGGAAAAATCATGACTTATTTTTCTGTGTTTTTCCTTGCAAAAATGCGTCATGACTTTTCAGACAACCCAATAGTGAGAATTAACTAGATAATTAGAAAACCCTTTTAAAAATCCAAGGCCAATCATCTATCTAATTGTGACATTTGACAAAGTCCTATAAAAATCTCAAGGATAAGAGAAGATGCTGATGTATGAATACATAACTAACTGGAGACTGCAAGAAAAAAATAAAATAAAAAGGAAACTTTGGGATTAATTATTAATCAGAAAAATTGAGTTTCAAAATTAACAAATGCAACAACAGCTTAAAATCTTTTTACCAAAAGTCTATTGTGTGAGAATGAATACGTTGTCAAAGATAAAACAAAGCTGGACTTAGTAAGGAGAGACTTTAATAAAAAATGATTATTGCAAGGGGAGGAAATAATTATTTTTTATAATTTAAGATTTGTATAAGTTCAAGTTACTTATGTTACTTATTTTAAATTGCACAATGCTAAAGAGGCAGTCGAAAAAAGAATCAAACATCTGGAAACGAAATATGTCTTTAACATATGTGTAAATATAGATGGAAAAAGATACCAAAGAAAAAGTAGAAAGTGGTTGTACATTATTTTTGTTTACAAAACAAGTTGAAGGAATAAATTTCTTTCTGTGACTGTAAAAAAAGAAAGAAGAAGAAAATAGAATCAAACACACATCACTGGGAATTTAGTCGCTTAAAACAAAAACCAAGTTGAGTAGCAAAAAAAGAACGAATCCCTGATGACAGTCTGTACCATGTAGTCACCATTGCCCAGTCTGCAGGAAGCCACAGGGGGAGTTGGAATGGACAGCTGTACTTTGTGGAAGTAATTTCTGCTTACAGATGACATGTGCTGTGGAAAGGTCGTGAGTTTCCTTGAGTTCCCCTACCGCCATAGGGAGGATACTCTGCCCAGTGCCTCAAGGGTCAGGCAAGAAGGGTTTTCTTTCATAGGGAGAAGTAAACAAGCTGAGAAAGAATGGGGTGTGGAGAGTGATTTCAAAGGGTGGCAAGATCCACAGATTCCGAGAAGGTGTTACCGTGAGACCAGGTGAGGATGAGCCAATGTTGAGGGCTTAGGGGAAGGAGAGACTTTTAACCAAATGTGGTTAATGAGCGTTTTGCTGCAGTTAATCAGTGGGGACCAGCAGTTCAGCGCATCATGTATGAGGCAAAGAATGGGAACTTGGAGGGTCTGTGTCTGGCCTTGTCACAGGTGGATAAGGAATGGGAAGGGTGGTGCTTTGCATTCAGCTCTGTTTCCTGGAACACAAAGGATGGAAGCTTTCTTAACCTTTGCTGTTTTTTAGGATCATGGGAAACAGGTAAATTTCAATGTGGTCAATATAAATCAGCCAGATGGCTACCCCTGAAAAACTAAGCAGTTAATGAGGCTAGTGGCTGAGTAAAGTATTTCGGTACAGTGTAGTAAGTGCTGTGATAAATAAATATGCAGGTTGCCATGGCAATGCAGAGGAGAGGCACCTCCTGTGGGGGGAGGGGCAGGCAGCAATAAGCTGAGCTGGGTCTTAAGGAAAGACCAGGATCTATCCAGGTGAAGAGCCAGGTGTCAGCTCTGAATCAGGAAATATCTGCCAAGGTCACAAAGGGGAATGTGCTTTTTTGTAAACTTTATGCAGGAAAGCTTACATTCAAGTGGACAAGGGAAAAATAGTCTTTTCTCGCTGAGGAGAGATTTTTCTCCTCCTTAGGGCCATTATAACAATTTTCTCAGAGTAGGAGTCTTTGTAAATACGCATTGAAAACCTAGGTAATACATATGATGTATCCAGAATTTATTTTCCAATTTAAGGCTTTTGTTGTCTCCCAGCATCAAACTTTGTGTTCTAAAAAGCGGCAAACTCTTACTTGACTCTTTCTTAGAAACAAACTACAGCAAAAGCAAATTTCTTTTCTTGTGCTCCAAATGCAGAGCAGAGCCTCTAGGGGACCAGAGAGCCAAGGGTCCTGGGGTGGCATGCCTCTGTCTAAATGGCTTGCTGGAGAGACACCTGGTTGTGTGTCAGAACTTAACCAGGAAGGACACCAAGTGTAGCAGATGAGGGAGACATTTGGAAGGTTAAGGGACAGGGCACAGGTGGACAGTTTCTGAGAGAAGAGGCACAGCCTCTTTGAGTAGTGTCCAGGGAACTGGACCCTCTTTCCCACCCTGAGCTGCCAGCCTGGGTCAGGGACCTACAACCAGATCCAGAGCTGCCCCCAGCAGTTGCTATGACATCAGTCAAACTTCCCTTCAAAGTAAAAGTATCACCATCCTAAAGAATTTCCAAGACTTAACCCCATTTGTGACTCACATTCCCTCTATGGGTGATAGGGTTCTGTTTTGTTATGAATTGATATATTACTTTTTCAAATATAGAGGGTAGTAAAACACAACTTGTCCTAAATTTAGAGGCAATGCCAATCTTGAAGTGTTTCATTGGCTTCAAATTTGGGATCATGCCTTTAATTCAGAAAGAGTCCTCACCATCGAATCATCTGCCCAGCACCCTGGGCCTGTGCAATAGAAATGAGTGTAGCTCTCGCTGTCATGTCACACTGGTCTCTGTCGGAGGACAGGTGTGATGAAAGGAGGAGGTGAGCAAGGCAGAAGGAGGGGAGACTTTGGGGAGTTAAAAATTCATAATAATAATAATAATAATAACCCAGCAGAATAAGAAAGAAGCCAAATGCCTTAAAAATGAATAGCCTGCCTAGAAAAAAATGAGGTGGAAGATAGGAAGGCAGGAGAAAAAGCTTGTGAATATGAAGATTCATAAAGATTGACAAAGGTAGGTAGTGCCAAATGCAAGCCACTCAGGAAGTGTAAAAAATGAATGTGATCTACCGGTAATGAATTGAAAAAAGAGAAAGACTAAAACTTAGAAAATCTTCTGTGTCTAACAATGCAGAGGGAATAGAGTGGGGTACAAAGAGCAAATTGGGCAACACAAGCTGAATTGTGTATTGGCCTTTGTCAGCCATTCAATGTTTCAGGGTAAAAATTACATGGCTTTCTCAGCTTCCATTTCTCAAACTGTGAAGTTAGTTAGGAATTCAACGTGGATGCTTGACTCTGGTAACTAACAAAGGTGATCCCCTACACACACCACCCAAATGTCTACATTGACTGCAAGACCAAGGAAACCTGGGGTTCAGAACTGGTGGCTCCTGTTCCCTTGTCCGCTCTGATTTTTCTAGCCCAAGGTAGTGAACACTGTTAAGCAGTAGGTTTGCCCTTACCTGTGTTCTGGGGCAATCTCAAGCAAGTCTGGTAGTATTTCAGGTATCTCATGCCACAAGGGGTGAGCTGTGCAATAATTTCCTTGTTTTCCCCTAGAACTCGCCAAGTTTGCCGCATTCTTCCAGTTCTCATTTCCCCTATAAGCCCGCTGTACCTGGAGCCCAGGTCCGGCTTGGGGCTGTCATTCTGCCCCACACAGTCCCCTCCCCAGCTGACTTGCACAGCTGCTAATGGTCTGCTTCCGAGGAACTGCCCCTTCCGTGCTCCCTGCCATTGCAAACACGCAACCAAACATCTGCCACGTTGTAGAGATTTCTGCTGCTGTGTCCTGTCTTCCACAGCAGCCCCATCTGATCTGATCAGTTTCGGTATTGTGATCTGTGATGTGGGCTGCTCTTTCCACATCTTCACGCACAGCCATTTCATCTGTAAGACAGACGTGTGAGGTGGCTGTTGTCTTCGTTACATAATTCACCTGAGGTCACACAGCTAAGGGAGGAGCAGCGCTGGCTTCCAGGCCTTAGTTTGAGTGGCATCTAGAGCTTACTTGTTCTACCATCTCATACAGATGACTAGAAATCATGTGCTCTAAAGCCCTTATTTTAAAAATGATTATAAAGGAAGCAAAGATCACAAGAATCAATTTGCCTAAGATTACACAAGATGTTAGTGGCGGAATTAGTTTTAGAAGATCTCCTCACTCAGAGACAAGAGACCGGCAGCAGAAGTCTTTGAGAACTGACACGGTGAAATGGGGCAGTTTCAATGATTTCAGTTTCCCTGTATTTCCTCAGAAAGGAAGTCCAGGTTCTTAGCATGACACGTGGAGCCCAGTGCAACCCGTCTTCTCTCACTTCACTTTGTTTTCCTATAATGCCAGGCACTGAGCCTTCATTTCTGCAAATATTACAATTGAATTGAATTGTTATAGGTAACGGCAATTTTTTTTAAAAACGCTATACTTCTTTAATTCTGGATGGGGAAATGGAAAATAAAGGCTATCACTTACCAAGACTTTACCATTCCAAATCCTATAATAGAACTTGAAATTGACCAGTGGTTCTAAAATTTGAGGGTACATCAGAATCACCTGAAAGGTTTCTGAAAACCAAAGATTGCTGGGCCTCACCCCCAGAGTTTCTGGTGGAGATTGGCATTTCTAATATATTCCCAGGTGATGCTGATGCTGCTGGTCCAGGGACCCCACCTTGAAAATCACTAATATAGACATATTTATCTTCATCCTCTCAATGAACCCAGAAGGATGCTAGTATCCTTCGCATTTTACAGAAGAGGATATTGTGACTCAGAAGTGTTAGATAAATTCCTAAAACTACCCAGCTAAATAAGGTCCCAGGATCCTAGTACAGAACTTTCTGGTTCCCAATGTCTTGGCTCTTTCAGGAAGCAACCTAGGTTTCCATTGATGATAGATGATGGATAAAGAGGATATGGTACATGTATACAATGGAATATTACTCAGCCATGAAAACAAGGAAATCTTGCCATTTGCAACAAATGAATGGACATGAGGACATTATGCTAAGTGAGATAAGTCAGACAGACAAAGAAAAAAACTGTATGATTTCACTTACTCTTATATGTAGAATCTAACAAAACAGAAACACAAAACCATGGAGAACAAGCTGATGGTTGCCAAAGAGAAGGGGGTGGAAGGATGGGAATAAAAAAGTAATAAAAATAGATGGATTCTGTAGAACAAACAGGCTGCTTAGGTTCATGGAAATAAATAATGAATCCATGGTGAGGACTTGTGTTCAAGTCTGAGGTCAAGAAAAAAAAAAGACTGGGTCTGACAAGGGGCTGTGAGTGGCATAGTAAAACAGAAACAAAACCAAAACCAGAAATGGGGGCAAGGAGGGGTGGGTGAGAAAGGTGAAGGGCAGTAAGAGGTACAAACTTCTAGTTATAAAATCAGTAAGTCGCGGGGATGTAATGGGAATAAGGTCAACCCAGGGAATAAGGTCATTAATAGCGCAAAAACTTTGTACAGTGACAGATGGTAACTAGACGTATCATGGTGATCATATCCTAGGGTATATAAACAGTGAGTCACCATACTGTACACCTGAAACTAATATAATATTGTATGTCAACTGCACTTTAATTGAAAAATCATATTCCTCCATAAGCAGCAGAATTTCCAAGGAGCAGACCAATGGATGCCTCTCTTTCCTGGTGTTGGAGCGGGACAGGGTTCTCTTGAGCTGAGCTCCAGGGGTGGGAAACACACGAAGGGACCTCTGCTCAGATTCCATGCTTCCTCTCCCTGGAGGAGATGCTGCCTGGTACTGGTGTGTTCAGACCCAGTGTCAAAACACAGATGGAGGCAAGGTCTAATTTATAGCCAGCTCAGCATTCCCTGCTTCTCCCAGATCAGGAGGCTTGGTGAAGAAAGCAAGCATTTTGTTTGTTTGTGTGTGTTTATTTGGAGGGGGCTGAGGATGCTTTGAAGATGGTGGTGGAGAGAGTCCCTTGAAGAGACTGTCCTTGAAGGGGTGGGAGGACACTGCGCCTACTGCCCCTCATGGGCTCAGGGGTGGCCAGCACTAGCTGCTGTCCCCCGTCCCATCGTCCTTTATAAGTGGAAACGAGGGGACTGTGGTGACCCAGAGAAAATGCACTTCAGAGTTCTCGCCCCTTTAACAATCTGAGCACTTTGCATGATGAACAGAGCCAAACGGACAGTGCAGGAAGGCAGATGGCTGAGGCGTTGTCTGTCAGGCACTGGGAATTTTGCTGAGGGTGCATGAGATCTTTATATTCAAGCAATTAAAAACCAGGCTGGCACCTGACCACCTGTGGACAATTACCAGCCTTGGGTGGGTGAGGTAGTGAAGTGACCTGTGTCCTGTGTCCCAGGAAGGTCACTGCGTTACAGGGCATCAGCTGAGAGGCCCAGAGCCCTGAACATAATTGAGGGGTACCTACCTCAGAAACTGATATCTGGCTTGTATCTCATAAGTAAACAGGTATTCGGGAGCATAAGCCCCAGGCATGCTGATGGAAGGTAGACAAAAGAAAGAAAGAAGCACCTATTCTGATTTTCTAGCAGCGCTGGGTACATGTTTAGATTACGTGAATTTCAGTATTGCATTGTTGAGAGCACATGGAAATCTTGTTTTTGATAATCTCTCCCTTTTAAAAACTGGGTTAAGAATTTTAAAACTTTAGGGTAGAATATTTTCTAGTCGGCTGTTGTAGGAATGAGAAGCCAATTTGTATTTCCTGGTTTTTGCTTTTTTGTTCTTTTATTTTGTATTGTGGGTGTCCATTCTGTCAGCTCATTATAAGCATCAGAGGCAGGATACAGGCACTGACAACAGTGGCCTTTGCTTAAAAGTATTGTTCATAAAAACATATACCTTTACAAGGCACCGAAAAGAATAAATGATGCCTACCAGGTAAACAATGAAAAAACATTTCCTTTTCAGCTTCTTGATTTCTTGAGAGTTTGTCATTCCTAGGCACCACAACAGAATCAATTCTATTTCACATATCGGTAAGTCTGTCATTCTGTTCAGAGGGAACTGGGCTTGAAAATTGCTCTGGGACTGAAATTGGATGGAAGCCTGAAGCTGTTAAAGATAATAGACCTGTGTTAAAACCCGCAGACAAATGTTGCGGTCCTTTAGCCTGCTGCCCCATGCTCATCATCTTTCTTGGGCCATTTTCCACACATACAATGTGTTCAAAGCTGGCTGTCTGTTCTTGGTTGGGGCATTCGTGAATATGCACGCCCTGAATCACAGGCCTGGCTCCTGGGCAGGGAACTCACATCCCTGTCCATTTCCTCCAGCATCTATCAAGAGGCCCTGTAAGTCAATTCCACACCCACCATCTGCTATGGGTATCAGGGCCAGCTCTTCCCTCGCTGCGCCTCTGTGAATGGCAATGCAAGCGGATTTGTTTTGAGTGTCACTAAGATGGACATTTTCCTGGGGCTCAGAATTTTGTTTCAGACAAAAATATACACACAGGAGGCCATCTGGCAGTATTTTCCACCTTTTAAGGCTGGAGACGAAGGCCACGGATGTGCTAGCAGATTGGAATAGAGCTACTAGAATCGAATTGATGGCTTTGAAGAGAACGTGGAGAAGCCTTGGGTGTGAATGCCCCTGAGTAAAACCAGCTGCTGTCTCTTCTCTTTGAATGGGGCTGAACTCCCTGCCATTTCCGGGAGGGCTTTTGTGTTCAGCATCCAAAGAGCGGCAGATTCAAGCAGTCAGTATAATTTGTTAGTTGACTTTCCAATGGAAAGCAATAGGATTTCCAACCTACAGCTAACCACCTCTGAACATCCTGATTCCCCAGGAGTGTTTGCAAGGAAAACTCTAGGTGGCGGTTTATCCCAAATCTGGGTTAGTTCCAAGACGGTGAGCTGGGTCACACTTGCTCTTCTGTCCTTGCAGCAGCAGGGACATGCCCTTATCAGCACCTTCCTCCTCTCACCCACGTCCCACCCTGGCTCCACTCTGCACTGTGCAGAGAGGAAGAAGTCTCCTCCCCAACCAGAGGGGACTTAGGGCCTTCCTGACTGCATCATTGGCCTGGTGGGAGGAGACAGAGAAATTACAGCAGAGGAGATGATGATAGACAGGGAGAGGACTCCGCCTCCTGCTTAGGCTGAGAAGTTGTAGCTTCTCTGTGACTTAGTCAGTGATATTTGATATTAGCATTTAGTGCCTATATCCGCTCGACAGATGACTTGCTGCGGAGAGCTGCCTTGTCTGCCTTTTGGCCATCCTGTGTACTGCTGCACATACCACAAGAGATGTATTGCTTGTTTTTTTCCTTGGGGTGCCCCTGAATGGCACGCTTCAAAACCAAAGCTGTGCTTCCTTCTCTTCTTTTGCCCCTGTATCTGACAGAGTGCATGGCATACAGAATTCACATAACCTTTGCTAAAAAAAAAAAAAGAGAGAGATATTTATTGCATCTCTTTAAAGTTCAATTATAACAAATTATAATTATGAGGTGATTCGGGAAAACCACTGTACATGTCAGATGGAACCATTTGGGAAAGAAAGAGCTCTGACATGCCAAAGTGGCAAGACTTTCAGAGGCCATTAGATCAATGTATTAAACAGCTTTTGAGTACTATTTCCACACATCCAGCCCAAGGACTGTCAAGAGAACAGTGCAGTTAATCTCTCCTTAATTCAGTAGGGCCAGGCCAGGGATGGTGCTCCGCCCATTATTGTAGGGTTAGACATCTCTGGGGAATGGAGTAATCTAGTTCTCCTGGATAACCTCTATCTCCTCCATGACTCCACAGCAATCTGCTTGTCCCACAGTTCTGCCATCTTGCAGATCTGGGATGTGTGCAGCTGGGATGTGTGCAGCTGCCCTGTCTCAGGAGGACAGTACATCAATGCATAGGGCTGGTACATCTTGGGCACCCTATAAATGAATGAATGAATGAGTGAGTGAATGAATAAATGTTCAACGAGGATCTGAGATACTTTTCCCCTTGTTGAAGGAACCAGATTTATTTTTCCCCCATTGGTTCCAATACATGCCTTAACTTTTTTAATCATTTGACATGCTTCTTTGGTAACCAGTGATTCCTCACCCCCTCTGAAATTGAGGTCTTACAAAAAAGAAATACTATCTGCATGCCCTCTGGTCTTTCTGAGTGACTGTTCAGGCTATTGAAGCATTGAGAATGGTGCCTCTCATGAAGACTCCGTAATATTGCAAAGGTCAGCCTTGTCTTTGGTTTGACAATAAAAATTTAAATGCAAATGTGATTTGATAAGTAATTGTCATAAGAGTTATTGAAAATATAATTACAAGGCTTATAATAAAAGAAAATGTGAGTGATAAGTATACAGGGCATATGGTCATGCGAAACAAAGTTGAACTTGCTTCATCTTGGCTCCGTGGATTTGCTGTAAGGTGCCATTAATAAAGGGATTCATTTTTATTAAAAACTTTGAACATAAGGATAGTTTAGAAAATTGCCAGTAAAGAGACACTGGGAGAGAAATATAGCAGCAGATGAGCAAATCTGAGCCAACACAACACACATTTTGATTTTGGTAACACAGTGGGTCTCACGATATTATTTTCCATATTATCCATTCCATATGGTACTTTTTTACTTTCTTTGGGATAACACTTTTTCTTAGCCAAATCAGTGTCCAGATATGGAGACTCAGTTAGTGTTTCTTAACCTAGGCTGTCTGAGACATGCCCTCAAATTAACACATCAGAATCTTTTGGGTTGGAACAAAGCCATCAGTATTTTGGAAACCCCCCCCCCCAGATGTGACGCCACTGCCCTATGCAACCTCTGCATAAAGAATTGGATGCCACAAATGAAGAAACTAAGTCAAAGAAAAAGCCGTGGATGGGAATCTTTCCAGAGCCCCTTAAAAGCTCTGTAGATGTTTGTACCCACTAAAATATAATAACAAGAACTCCCTCCAACTAAATACCAGTGATCACCTTTTACTGATCTCTAATGAGTTAAAAGGCAGATTGCAATTAATTTCCATTTGTCATTGCTTTCTCAGTAGCAAACTCTCAAGATGATACTCCCCTGAGGTTGCTCTGTAAACTTGTTTTGATTTTCCTTCCAGATAAGTTATTATTTGACAAACCTTGAGCACCTACCCTGTGTAAGGCATGGAGCCAGCAGCCCAGGTGGATGGAGGTTCTGCACTCATGGGACTTCCATTGAAACGGCAGAGACAGTTGTAAAGCAATTCATCACACAAATAATGTCCCATCTAATTTTTTAAACCACAAAGTATTCAGAGAAGAACAGGATGCTACTGAATGGAAAGCAAGGGCCTGATCTGCTCTCAGCAGATATTTAAGATAAGATTCTGGAAGAGTCAAGATTAGCATTCCAGACCAAGAGAGCGGTCTGGGCAAATGTCAGGTGGTAAATGATCATCAAGGTATATTCAAGGAACTTAAGAAGGCTAATTAAGCTGAAGAGCTAGAATGTGGGTAGAGAGAGATACCCATCTGTCGCAGTGGACCCCCTACTCTTGTTAAATGGACACACACTTGGAGTTGTGATACAGAGAACTTTAAGGGGCCACAGATCACAAGAGAGGGCTGTAGCAGCACCAAGAATGAACCCTAAATTGCATGAAATTATGTTGAGGAGGGGCAAGACAAAAATCATAAGGAGCCTGATAGGTCATCCTCAGAAAGGGCAGTAGGAGGCCATTGAAGGGTTTAAGGAAAGGAGTGATATAATCAACTTTGTGTCTTAAAAATATTTCCTCTGCCTGTTGGGCTGAGGCTGGATTAGAGGACTATAAGAGTGAAAGCAGCAGAGGCCAGCCCCAAGGCTAGTTCCTGAGATTAGGGTGACTAGAGGGGTGACGTGGAAGTAGAACTAAGGAGGCCTGGACAGATTGAAAAGTTACTAGGAGATAAAACCAACATGTCATTGCTCAGCCAAGGACTGGATATATGTGAGAGGAGGGAGCAGAAGAGTAAGATCAAGGCCTCTCAGATTTCTGCATGAGAATCTGTGTCTGGGGTAGTGTCATCCCATGAGATGGAGAATGATGGGAGGACTAGGTTTGGGTTGTCAGATGGTTCAGAACACATACCCAGAAGTTTTTGTTTTTTGTTTTTAATCTGTGTGATCCCCCATCTGAATGCTCAGAAACTTCCTGATTTACCACTTGGAGTCAGTAAGAAACTATCTGAAGTGATTTGCAAGTCTTGTGTACTTGATTTCAAACTCCTACATTCTCCTGGTTTGAAAATTCCAAAGAAAATAATATATAAATACAGACTAAGCCTACATAAATTTTCCCAGAAAAGAGATCACCAGTTGGTGAAGGATCTCTCTAAGCAGTTACGTCAAGTGCCTCCTGTTCTAGAACTTTCCAAACATGACATAGGTGTGCACTGCACTGCCTGCATCTTTTGAGTCCCATCCAAATACTCTCTGGACTGCATCATTGAAGCACATGCTGTCTTTGCCAAGTAAGGAATTTTTCAGCAAATTTTAATTGTATCTCTTGCATAGACTAGGTCTCTAAGGGTATCAACAAAAACACATTAAACTGTAGTTCCTCTCCACCCACCCTCCTGAGTGAGTTTTTGGCCACTGAAGAGAATCAAGTGTTCATAGGGTCATTGCTTACTTTTCTTACCAGAGCTTTAGTTAGGATCTCTCATTCTATGCATTTTTTTCACTTCTTTTTCCCTCTGTTTCCCAGGTGGCTTATTTCTTTTGTAAGTCTGTATATTTGGCACTATCCTATCTGATGTTGTATCAGAGCATACTTTTCTCCTTATAGTAAAGTGTGGTGATAATGCATTGCAAGAGGAAATCATTTCAATAAACCATTAGGAGATTTTTGGTTCCTGAATGGTAGTTTTTATTAGCTGAAGATAAGTCAATAACTACAGCATGGTATTGATGGAGGGACAGACATAGATCAATGTAACAGAGAATAGGACTCAGAAATAGACCCACACAAATATGCCAAATGATTTTTGGCAAAAGTGCAAAAACAACTCAATGGAGGAAGAATAGCCTTTTTAACAAATAGTGCAGGTGTAACAGAACATCCATAGATTTAAAAAAAAGAGGAAAAGAACCTCAAATTAAACTTCACATCTTGTGTAATAATTAACTCAAAATGAATCATAGATTTAAATATAAAACTGTAAAATTCTTAGAAAAAAAACATATGAGAAAATCTTCAGGATCTAAGGCAAGGCAAATAATTCTTAGACTTGACACCAAAGACAGGAATGATAAATGAAAAGTAATGGTAAATTGGACAGCATTATAATTAAAAACTTTTTCTCCATGGAAGCCTATGTGAAGGGATGAGAAGAGAAGATACAGGCTAGGAGAAAATATTTGCAAACCACTTATCTGACAAAAGTCTAGTATCTGGAATATATAAAGAACTCTCAAAACTCAACATAAAAATAAAATCCAGTTAGAAAATGTGCAAAAGCCACGATCAATCATTTTACTGAAGAGGATATAGACATGGTAAATAAGCATATGAAAAGATGTTCAGTGTCACCAGTCATCAGGGAAATGCAAATTGAGACAAAAATAAGATATCTATCCATCCACCAGAATGGATAAAATAAAAAATAGTGACAACATAAAATGCTGGTGAAGATGCAAAGAAATGGAATCACTTATCACCATTGTGAGTGGGAATGTAAAATGGTATAGCATTTCTGGAAAACAGTTTGACATTTTCTTAAAAAAAAAAAATACATGCAATTACCATGTGACCCAGAAATTACATTCTTGGGCATTTATCTCAGAGAAATGAAAATTTACATTTACATAAATGCCTATACCTATACACAGATGCTCATAGTGGCTTTATTTATAAAAACCCCAAACTGGAAATCAGCTTAGACATCTTTCAACAGGTAAATGGTTAAACAACCTGTGATACATCCATGCCATTGAATACTACTTCACAATAAAAAGGAACACACTATATATGTAACAATTTGGATGAATGTCCATGTAATTATGCTGAATGAAATAAAGCTAATCTCCAAAAGGTTCTATAACATACTATTCCAGGTTTTAGGGATGGAAGGAGAGAATTATAAAAGGGCAGCATGTAGGATCCTTACTGTGATAGACTGGTTCAGTATTTTGACTGGGATGGTGGACACACCAACTGATACATCTGATAACATTTGAGAGAACTAAACACACACACATACACAAATGACCAGCACTGCATGTCAACTTACCATTATCTCAATAAAAACAATTATATTCTTCCCTATTCCTCGTAAGTATGGAGTTGTCTCCATGTCCACTAATACCCACAGCAAAACCCTTCTTGACATTATTTTCTGCTGAGCTTTGATGTAGCCATCTACTCTCTCTCAACAAGAGCTCTTGCAGCAACCCTTAATTTGTCAGACTTGGCAATGAATTCAAGCCTACTGGCACATCATCATATACAATTTTTCTCCAGAAATATCTCACTTGAATCTAACCAAGCCTGTGGACCTAACTCCAGTATAAGAGGAACAAATGAAATGACCCAAAGAGAGAAAAAAAAAAAAGGCCAATCGAAGGTATACAACATTCTATAGGACAAGAGGCATGGAAAACAAAAGAAATTGATGTATGAAACTTTTTCTCAATTTACATTTAGCTGTACACACACCTATGCATGTATATGCATATGGCAGATAAAGCAACTATGCACAATGTTGACAATTAATGGGTATCAGTGTAGTATTCTTTCAACTTTTGTTTGCTTGGACATTTTCTTAAAGAGTCGATGTGAAACAAACTCTCCTGGCCTTCTGGGGATGGGGTGATCTTTCAGATTCCTTCCCACTGTGATATTCAGACACTGAAATTCAAGTCTTGGCTCTGATATTTATTAGCTCTGTCCTCTGAGCCTCGTTTTGGCTCATGTATAAAGATGAAGGCTTTGGAACAGTTCTGAAAATCTGTCTATGTGAAGGTCACCAAAAAAGTGGATTCTAAATCTCTCAGTAATCCATTCACGTCATGAACCATCCTCACAGCCGGCATATGTTTCTTCCAACCTGAACCTTTCAAACGGTTATTTAAAGACGTTCCCTCTGCTTTGGGGCCCAATAAAGAAAGAATGAGGGAGAAAAAGTATTCTTCAAATATTTGAAAAATGTCCTTTATCTGCCCCTCGCCCACCTCCTTTTTCAAGCCGGTCAGTCATTTCCAGCACTGTAGAGGATGTTCCTCTGGCCTCCCTACAGCTCCTCCCCAGTGGGACCAGGATTGGGGGTCCCAGGAGAGGTGCCTCCCTGTAGGCCATACAGTCTCTTTCTAGGCTGTGCTGCGGAACCCAGCACCTCAAAGTTTTCTGCCCAAATGGCTCCAAACCCACTTCTAAACCTGGGAGGGTCTCTTGCCGAGATTGGACTTTCCCACCAGGCCTGGGACATAACCAGGAGGATGCTGTCCTCAGGGAGCGTGGCTGGAGCTTAGACATATGACCTGGGCCAGCTAGTCTCTCGCAGACAAGGCCTCTCCCCTGTCAGATGGAGCCTGGGGGCAGAAGAGCAGGGGGTGGGTACACTAAGTGGGGGCGGGTTTCCTCAGTGGTGCCATAATCAGGCAGGGAATTCAAAAGAATTCTAAATTAGGACCTGGCTTTCCAAGTCATCGTGAAAGTATATTTGTCAAAGTAGGGACTAGAACATATTTTAAAAAATTTGTTGGCTTGATTTCAAACCTTTAAATATTTAGACAAATGGTATGGGGGCCTCCATTTGTATTCTTATTCCCGGGTCCACAAATGGTAAGGGCAGACCTGTTTATCAATGTTTACACATTGAGAGAGTCACATGAGAAATCCCAATTTCAAGCTGTTGTTGGTGTCATGTGGGTACTTCTCCTGTGGTCACCTGCCCTCCCGTGGGACCTGTGTCCCCCAACCTGCTTCATCCTTCACAAGCGCCCCCAGGCTCTCATAGGCCTTTGAGTTGTCAGCTGCAGTATCTTGCATCTAGCGCTGAATCCGAATTGCCCTTGCTTTCCTAGCTCACCTAACACTAGCTATGAGCACTGCCCTGCACTAAACATGGGGACTGACACACATCTCAGCCCTCAAAACAGTTTGCAGCTCTGGACAGCTGATGTAGGCAGGCCTGGAGGGAGCTTGGGAAAGGGTAGTTTTGTGCAGAAGTGGGGAAAAAACCTGTGTATGGAGATCTGGAGGCCAAGTTCAGACAGACCACTTAGTCATGGTTCAGCTAGAAGGGGTGGCTTCCCCAGACCTTCCTGGTTGCTGTGTGTGAAGGGAGAGAAGACACTGATGAATTGCCTTAGAAACAGAGAAGCAGAGTTTTATTTGAGTTGTCAGTGATTCTGGAAGCCCCCTTTCTCCATTCCCACTCTGGAAATCCTTTCGCTATGGAAAGCACCTGGCAATTAGGGATAAAAATCTTTAAAAACCTGGTTGAACAAGCATTTGTGTGCATGAGTTTAAAGTAGACTCATTGGTCAGCCACAGCATGTAAATATTTCATTCCTTTGCAGTTTCCATTGTAGAGGGGGAAGGACAGGGCCTGTGGAAAGGTGGGAGATGGGTGGGTGGGGGACACCCAAAGAGGACACCTGGGGTGGGAGGCAAACTCAGAAGATGCCAACATGTGGCCTGAGAGACCCTGTTTACTCCCCCACTGGGGAGCTCCTAGAACAGACATCTCTCCAGAGAGCTGCAAACAGGTTGTTCTCTTTACCTGAGTTTTGAGGTGTCGAGACATAATATTGTAGGGAGTACTGGAGTCAGATCCACATACCCTGCTCATGATTCCATGACAACAGGCTGTGGACTCTCCTGTTAGACACCTGGGTTCAAATATCTGCTCATCACTTTGCTGTGTGGCTCTCCGTCACAACTTCTGTACTGGTATGAAACTAACATCTCTCCTTTATAGGGTTGTTGTGAAGGTAATGAGATGGTGCATGTGGAATTGTGGCTTTTGGTACCTGGCACATATTAAGTGATCATTAAATGTCAGCTCTGTTCCTTTCTTCTAAGAGAGATAAACCCAAATCAAATTCAGCTGGATGAAAACGGTGTCTTTGGCTCAGAAACCAATAAGCCCTGTGCCCTCCTGAGAGAGCTCTGAAGTTACCAGAGCAACATAAATCAATGAGAAGTTTCTGTTTTGTCAAGTTTCAGGATTAGCCTGGAGGGAGAAAATATAACATTTTTTTCTTGACAACTTTGCATTAGGCCAAAATAAAGAATATGTGAGTTGTCATTTCACAGTACGTGGTGTGGAATAACAAACAAATGCTCTCCCACCGATTCTTGAAAAATTTGTGACTTCTTGCTTATATAGTAAGCAATAAATACTAGAGCTAATTTTTCTAACAGATTTCTTCAGTCTTTTAATGATGACAAATGTGTCAGTGAAGAATGCATAAATCACCGCAAATGAATGCGCCCATTCAGTGGGAAATAATAACCAGAAGAGCCTGCCCTACTTGCAGTATCCTAGCCCTTAATTTCATCTATGTAACCCCAAGGTACCAGATGGTCTCTCTTGTAAATTGAATACCACAAAGAATATTCTCCATGCCTCAAAGAGTTCCACCTATTCTTGTCTAATAGATTGATACAACCGACCGCCTTGACTACAGAGGAGCTCATTAGCATGAATGGATGGAACAAGTCTGCCCCAGGGGCAGTCTCTGAGAGCTGGGAAGAGCTTTCCAGGGTCAGATTATAGAAGAAACACCCAGTCTCCACCGCAGTCCCCCCGTTAGGGTTTTCTTTATCTCATCCACAGGGCTTCTCTCCCTGCTTTCAGCCCAACTTTCCCTTGTGGGACACCTATCCAGGCACCTCATGTTAGGAATTCATCTATTTAATATATATTTATTAATATTATAATGAGAAAAATTATTTACTGAGATGTATTAAGAATAGCAAGACTTTATTTAAGACTAATGTAATAGAGATCAAGACTATTACAATATAGGAGAGAATTTGAACTCAACTCTGAATACAACAGAGACAAGTGGGGATTCATAGCCAATTGGGCTGTGAGAGGAGTGGGTGGAAAATTACTAAGAAGAACTTGGTTAGGTGTCAAGAATTGAGGGTGGCAGAGCGGAGAGGAATTTCATAAACTGATTTAGCAGGATACTTTGCTAAGCTGGGCTCTGTAGGCCAAGGATGTAGATGAAAGATGAGGCTTAGTTGGAAAAAGGGCTCAGAGGAGCCTGACAAAAGTGTGGTCGAGGCGGCAGCCTTTGTCAATACTCTGCTACTTCTTGTAGGAAATTCTCCCTAACAAGGTGATACTTGACTTAAGACTTACAGAATGAGGAAGAGTTAGCCCAGAGAAGAAAGGGGAAAGAATAGTCTAGGCACAGAGAAGCGAAGTGCAAGAGAGGAGCAACAAGAAATATTCTTGATTCCACACATTGTTCAGCCTCCCATCTGAGTCAGTATTTCTTCCTTCACATGCCCCGTGATTCTCAGAGATGTGAGAGGCACGCTGAACCCAGGAGTCAGGAACCTCGTTACTACCGTGAAACTCACAGCTCATATGGTTTCACTGAGCTCCTCTGGATCTGAACTTCATTCGTTAAGATAAAAAAGTTCCTGGCATTTGGGATGGAGTCTTATCCTGGGGCTCTATTGCACATTGCAGGATATTTAGCATTAATGGCCTCTGTTCATTAAATGAGGCAGCTTTCTCCAAATGTTGTGGAAACCAGTAATGACCCCCTTCCCATACACACATTACCAGATGTCACCCAAATGGGGTGGACGGATCCTACCTTCAGTTGAGAATCACCGTGTTATCACAAAGATTCCTGCTAGCTCTTGTCTCATTCTATTTGAATTATAAATCCATTCTAGAAGAACGAGACTCCATCTTAATCCACTCTTCCTCCAGGCTTCCCCAGGACTTGGTTTTTGGCAGTCTGCAATTACTTGCAGTATTCATGTGTTGCCTCAGGGTCCAGAGAATTAGGTAAGTGGGTAAGCACCATCTCTGATTCCTGAATGTGGGGGAAAGAGACAGAAAGTTCCAGTTCTTTCCTCTGGGAATGTTCTGTATAAGCCAGAAAAGGAAAACCCTCCTTATGCCTTGGTTAATAGAAAGGAGAAAAGTAATGGCCCATCAGCTTGTAGCAGGCCAGGATTAAAGCAGAGGGAAATTTGAAATAGAACTTTTAAGAGCCTGAACATTTAAATTTTTCACCTTTTCCTCTTTGGAAATTAAACCGCTGATCTTTCTAAGTAGTCCCTTAGAATCCCTGAGATTTTGTTAGGATACATCTAGGCAATGAAATCCTACAGCAAAATCCCAACTCCTAATGTTGTACTTTGCTTCTACGTATTTAAAAAATATAAATTATGTATCTACATACATGTTTTTAACGCATTTTCCAAATTCTGCTCTGCTCTTCAGAGTAGGATATTTGGGACCTATGTTCTCAAATGTCCTATGAAGATAAATGTATGTTGATGTTTGCAGCACTCCTGCAGGGTAGCTCCTATTAAGTAGCAGCAATAAATAATAACCACTGGCTCTAATTGCCTAGAGGATTGCCAAGTGATAATCTCTAATATAATTAAGTAAAAGAAACCAATGTTGTCTTTAACCACCTCCAGAAAATGATTCCCCAGGGATTCGTCAGAGTCTCCATGGGCCACATCACCTTGTGGGGCACAGTTAGCCCTCGAAGCACACTGTTCCCTGGGTAAGAAAAAAAATCAATCAATCCTTTAGTTGCTGTTATTGTTAAGTGAGCTATGTCAAGCCTATGTTTGTTTATTTTTTAGGAATGTATTTAATGTTACCTTTTGTTTAGCTTCTGTTCCTTAGAATTAAGCAGTGTAAAATAAGGAGGCAGTTCTGACCAGGGCTCAGTCAGTGGGCCCATAGGAGCTCCCTGCCTGCTGGTTTATGAAGATGGCACAGGGAGAGGGCATTACCACTCCTCAGCCTCCATCACCTGC
Organism: Aselliscus stoliczkanus; assembly: GCA_033961575.1. Taxonomy (NCBI): domain Eukaryota; kingdom Metazoa; phylum Chordata; class Mammalia; order Chiroptera; family Hipposideridae; genus Aselliscus; species Aselliscus stoliczkanus. The sequence goes on from CM066731.1 coordinate 53,187,335, forward strand.
CTGATTTGGGCTGGGTTGGGGTCCACTAGGTGTACCTGTGGGTCTGCTTCTAGGAGAATTCTAGGAACTCCCACATCTCTCTTATGACATGGCTGGTCCTGCCAATTAAGTATTGTAGACACAGCACTCTAGGCTCCCACGGTCTTTGGAAACCTCCAAAGGGGATTTTTCCACTGAAATTAAGCACATGTTCCATTCTGGAAGAAGTGTAGGTGGGATTTGCAGAAGTCTTTCCTCCTCTGGGCTGTGGGAGTATACCTGTCCTGTTTTCAGAAGGATGGTCAGGCTGCTTGACATTCTAGTGATTTGTGAGCCATCACCAAGCATTGATCAAGACTAAATTGATCAAGACAGGAATTGATCAAGACTAAAACTTCTTCCCGTCAGACTTGCCTCATGGTGCCAAAACTCAGAAACAGTGTAAACAGTGGTAAGGATCTTCCTGAGCCTGAAAGCTATGAAGGTTGTGGGAGCCTTATACCTTTCTCTCTGTAAGACTCCAATAACCATGGGAATCTTTCTCTTTTTAAAAAAAATGATTTTATTGGAGAATTGGGGGAGGGGAACAGCATTGGGAATCAGGGAAGGGGAACAGGCAAGTTGCTGTCCTTTTGTTCTTCAGTCTAGTTGGAAGACGTCACTTCACTGACCCATGTTGGTATCATCATTGCCCTCTTCCCGGGTGAGGCAGATCGCTCGCTGGCCACTGGACTGCCGCTCACGGTGGCTCTTGGCAGTTCAAGCCAGCTGCCAGCCGCTCAGGCAGGCTGCCAGCCACTCACGGTAGTCCACTGCAGCCCTGCAGCCCTGCTGCAGCCTACTCCCTGGCCGGCGACTCACAGCAGCCCAGCTCCAGGTCGAGCTGTTATTCACCATCTTAGCTGTAGAGGGCACAGCATCACTGGCCTATGTGGGATCCAAACCGGGGCCCTGCTGCTCAAAGCTGGAGTCCCAAGCCAACTCTTAACCAACGTGCCACATGGCCGGCCCTCCATGAGGAATCTTACGGAAGAGGAAGTAGTTGAAGGATGATACCCAGATGGAAGAATGCCTACCTGGCAACAAGCCAACAAGTTGCATTTCTGTCAAATTATTAAGCTACCTTGAATATACTACCTATGAAAATAAGACGTTTCTTTCTATGACATAATGATTCTCAGTTGCTCTCTCCTTTTAATCTTTCACGAATTTGCTTGTTGATGTTTCAGTAGCTTATGATTAAGTCTAGAAGTTTAAAAGGGGAAAGAATAAACCAACTCTGAAAACTTCAATCAGACTTCAAACTCTCTAAATTCAATCAACCTCTATTAAATCTTCTGATGCGAATTACCCATATTTTGTCAGGATTGAGGCTCCTAGTTACAGGCAATTAATTTCAGAGCCTTGGGACTTCTGTTGGTTTCAAGATCTTGTTATCCTGCAAGAATATATTGATCTCTTTATTAAGTGCAGAAGTTTAGAGTTTTCGTTGGAGGTAGGCAATTTTATGAATGAATTAAAATGATGAGATATTCTATATGCTTACTTCCAACTCAGGTCACAGGTGTGCCTTCCATGAAATGCAACAACAATAGAGTTGTTTTGCTAATGCACTACTTAATGCAAGTTGCCTTGAACTACATGATCAGAGTTTGGGATTTCATAAAGGAGCACCTTGATTGCAAGAGTGATTGCAGCATATCACACAGAGGGAAAAACCTTGGGAGGGTAAAAACCATTCAAAGCAGTGTAGTGCCATAGGATGGATGCTTTCCTAGGATGTCTCCTCATCATGTTGTCCAACTTCTTATCCGGAAAGTGATTTTATGGTTATAAGAGCCAGATGAAATAGAGAAAACAATATTCCATTTCAAATAGTGACCAGTACATTGCCATGAACACCATGCAAGATCTATAAATGTCAGCTGGATCCCATTGGAAGTAATAGGAATATGGCTACCCTCATTAATTCTCATACATGGGGGAAGTCCTGCTGTTTGTGACCCTAGTTAGGCTGACTCCACACCTAGTGTTTGGTATAATATTAAGTGCTTTTTTTGCATATTTGAGACTCTTTCTGGTTTTTACTTTTCTGAAACTCCTCAGCCAGGGAAGTTACCAGAATATACAGGCATGAAATTAATTATTCACAGTTGTTTAGTAATGGATTAAATGATCACAGCTCACTTCCATTGGGGTGTGTTTTTATTCTTCTTCTGTTCCTTTTAGAACCTGAAAAAATCCCCATCCAGAGAGCTGGATGAAATAAACCCTTTCTTCACCTACATTTCAGGCTATCGTAAACTGGTATTTGGGAGTCAGTTCTTTCCCAACGGGCTAAAAATCTAATGGTGTACCAGCCTTCTTATCTGTAAACATCCATCTAACATTTATTTTTAAATGTTCTAGATTTTCATTCTTTTACAGTTTTCATTCATGCCTGCACTAACCTTATGTAAATACAGGCATGGCCCTCTTCTAAATAAAAATCAATTTTTAGAGTTTTGTTTCCTTTTCAATTCTTGGGTACATGGTGCTCGGTAGCACATTATCCTATAAATATGAGCCATGGTGGAAAGAGTGCTTAAGGACACACATCTGACATCACTGCCCCTAGAAGCGAGCGTAAGAGGCATTGAAGAGGAAGGAAATGTACTTACTTGTGCTCCCGGAGTGGATTTGATCTATTTTCAGTGTTTCAGAGCCTCCCATGGGTTGGTTTAGCATGTCTTTTTTTGTTCCTTCACTAAGAATCATTTGTTGAACAATTAGTGTGTGTGGGTACTGGTAATTTCCAGGGATTCAAAGACAAGAAACATACTCCCATCCCTGATGAAGCTCATTGTCTAGGCTAGAGAAGCAAGTGGTTCCTTCTTACAAATAGAATAGGAAATATTCTCTTCTGCATGCATGGCAGCTGCTTATGGTACTATTTCATCACTTGAGTGGCAGGAATGTATACCCCACCCAACCATGCACATCTAGCATAGTAATATTAATATTGTGTGTTGTTGTCCTGGGTGCTGATTCTTACTGTGTAGGAACTAGGTACAATACAACACCTCTAACTCAATTCCTACCCGACAGAGTTCCTTTTAGCCTTAATAGTAGCACAGTCCTCCCTCTCTCCATGTGGAATGTAATCTGTAATAAGCCATGGGTACTGTCCTTCACAATTCTTCTCATACCTGTATCATTTCTATTCAGTTCTCACCTAATGTACTGCAATTGCCTCCATCTAATTGGACTATGTGGGTCCAGTCTTCTGACTCCTATACACATAATCCCTGTTAAAGCATAACTGCCATTGCTTCCTTCCTCTGCAAGCAGAAAAAAGTAGGTCACAATTCTAACCTTATTTCTACATTCCTTTTTGCTCATCCCAGGGCACAGGCAAACACCATTTCTCTTTATACAATAGTCAGCATGTGCTCATATCTTATTGTTTACGTGGCTCCTGTTGCCATTTTCCTTCTATGTCCAGTGTCCAAACCTTCTCATTTTTCACAATCCAATTGAAGATGAGGTTAAAAGGTTTCAAGACAGAACTGGCCAAAGAGCTTTAAATACTAATATTAACAGACATCTTGCTGTTATATGCAGAAAGATTAGCATAGGAATATGGGCAGTGATTTCAGAATTGATTGCGAGGCTTCCCACTGCTCCTTCTAAGAAACGGTGTCATTGGCAACCACATTATATCTTTATGTGCTTTTCTTATCACATTTAGCCTCTTTTTTCTTTTTCTATTTTCTTTTAAAAGATTTTATTGGGAAATTGGGGGAGGGAACAGTGTTTGGGAGTTGAGGAAGGGGAACATTGTGTTTTTCCAGGACCACTCAGCTCCAGGTCAAGTTGTTGTCCTTCAGCCTTAGTTGTGGAGGGCTCAGATTAGCTCTAAATCCAGTCGCCACTTTTAATCTAGTTGCTAGGGGTAAGAGGGAGCACAGCCCCGCCATCCCATGTGGTAGTCAAACTGACAACCTTGTTGTTAGGACCACGTGCTCTCACCAGCTGAGCCATCCTGCCACCTGTTGGCAGCTCATTGGCAGCTCAGCTTGGGCACAGCTCACTGGCCCATGTGGGAATCGAACTGGCAACCCTGTTGCTCAGAGCTTGCACTCTAACCAAGTGAGCCACCCGGCCAGCCCTAGCCTCTGTTTTCTTATATGAGTGTAGCTCTGGGATCTAGGTTCTAGACTCCACTAAAAATTCAAAGCACAAAGAAATCACTTCCTGAAATAGAAATATCTTCTCATTGGTAAAGCATTTGTTATTTTGCATCTAATTTGTATTATGCTGTTGGCTCAGATTTTAAAGTCTCAGTAGTGATGTTGGTTGCTCAACTCATATAAACAACAGTAGAACCTACAAATAAGTCATTATTCATAATCTCGAATTTCTCACAATATAATGATGAACCTCTTGTAAATAAACCATTAATAAAATCTAATGAATATAAAATTAACATTTGAGGGGAAAAGTTGAAGTTTTCTACTTTCTGGTAACATAGGTTTTTGCATTTCACTAGTAATTTTCTGTTTATATAGGTTTCACATACATTATCATATTCGAGCTTTTAATTACCAATATAAAACTGATATAATTCAGAACTGAATGTATAATTACTATGCAAATATAGGAAAGGATTGAAGAAATGTAAATATTCACTTGTCATCTGTCAGTTCATTTTGATAAAAGTGCTAAACTACATTGATAGAATTGTGATTGTAGGCAATACGAAAAAAACCAAAACAAAACATTTTTCCTCTCTGGGTTATTAGAGTTAAACAATGTATAAGTCTAAATGAGTTGGTAGAATGAAGACATTCTGGAAATGTCTTCTGTTCTCATTTTCACAAATTACATGAAGTTGTTAAATTATTTACGACTATTTTGGCTTGCTTAGAAACTTTGTTAAAAAATTCATGGAAACTTATCATGCCAGACTACAAGCTCTAGTAAGCATTTTTTTTCTTTTGAAAAAAATAAACTTTTTATTTAGAACAATTTTAGATTTACAGAATTATTGTGAAGATAGCACAGAAGGTTTCTCTATACTCTACCTCCTGTTCACTCCATTATTTCTTACATTAGTATAGTATCTCTATTACAACCAATGAACTAATATTGGCACATTATTACTCAATGAAATCTGTACCTTATTCAGATTTTTAATACTGGTCAGGTATTTTTTAGAACGGTGCTCAATTGTAATTTGTCTAATGTTTCCTCTTCACTAATCTGGGGTATGTTTTTTTGGGGAGGGAGATCAGAAAGGTAAAGTACCATTTTCACCACCATCTCAAGGGTAGCTGCTAGCAACATGATTTATCCCTGTTGATGTTGATGTTAATCAGCTGCTTGAGGAAGTGTTTGTCAGTTCTCTCCACTGTAAAGTTACTCTTTTTTCCCCCCTTTCTATACTGTGCTCTTTGGAAGGAAGTCATGACACTCAGCCCACACTTAAGGAGTGGGGGAGTTATGCTCCACCTGCTTGAGGGTGGAGCAACTACATAAAATATATGGCTTGGTAGGTATTTTAAATCATAAAAAGTGGGGATGGTTTCACAAGTCAAAGATGTCAGAATAGGAAAGAGGAAAGTGGTGAGGAAGTCCATATGAGGAAGCCAAGCAGTGAGGACTTTAAGACATTATCTTATAATGTCACCATTCCTCATAAGGGGGAAGCCTCATTACAGGCACAGTCCACTCACCTTTTTCCTGCCCACCCAGTTCCTTTGGAAAAGTGAAGCATTTGAACATTTGGAAACTATAAAGAAGTCCAGAATCCTTTTACTTTTCTCCTGGGATCATCCCATGATTATAATACTTCATTCACTGCCAATGCCTATCCTACATATGGTTTTGGTCTTAAAAATGCATAAAATGGTTTCCAGTTTTCCAGGCAGAATCTAATGCCTTTTCTTGAGAGTGGATACAAGAGAATATGTGATGGGAAGAGGTGCTATCTCTCGTTTATATAGTAGTAAAATGAGATAGTAATGAAGTAATTTGCTAAAAAACCTTTATAATCAATTATTTCTATCTTCACTATTCAGCTAAGAGTGCTATTTCAAAATTCCCCAAAGATCTCCTTGTCAAATACAACTGCCCTTCCCCCTCATAATTCTCCTTAATCTTTATGTTGCATTTGACTTGCTTAACTACCCTCTGTTATCCCCAAACTCAGTGACTTAAAAAAAAGCAATAAGTTATGATTGTTCACACATCTGTGAGGCAGCTGGAGTTTATCTAGGCTGGGTTCAGCTGGGTGGCTCTTTTTCTTATGAAGATTTACTAGTTGGCTGGGAAGTCCCTGGTCTGTATGTTTTTCATTCATCTCTTCAGTTCAGCATGTTAGCTGTAGCATGTTTTTACCATAGCAGTGACAGAAGACAAGAGAACAACTAGCAACATCTGGGGTCATTAAGAGCTAGCCTTGGAATTGGTACACTGTCATTTCTGTCACATGCCATCAGTTAAATCAAGTCACTTGGAGTTCAGGCAGGAAATACATTCTATTGTCAATGGGGTCAACACGTAGCTAGGGTGTGGATGCTCAGATTAAGAGAAGAACTGGGGTCAGTAATGCAGTAATGCAATTTATCATATCCTTATTTCTTGAACTGCCGCGCCCCCCACCCCAACTAACACAGTGCTATCTTGATCCTTCATCTTTTGTTTCCTCAGTCCTTCTTCAATCAGTCTCAGTACTATATGTAGGTTTTACCTAAGGCTTAGCCTTCGAGGCCTGGTTTTCTCCATGTGTGCTCTTCCTAAGAAAGCTTATCTAGGGTGAAATTGAATTCCCTAACAGTCATTTTTTGTTTACCATTGGGCATTTCCATTTGTAATTACTTCAGCTCATAATCTTTGGTCCCATGCTCCACTTAAATCAGTGTTCCTTTCTAATACAAAGCTGTATCTCTAAAAAAAAATAAAAAAAAATACTTGGGTCTTTAGATCGTGTTTTCTGTGAATGCAAAACCAAAATCCAAACAAAGCCCAAATGAAAACTTATCCAACATGAATAGAAATTCAACATACTAAAACTTAAAAGAGAATATATGTGAAAAGATAAAAAATAATGACTAGAAGAATATTTAAAACAATTACCTATGAAAAAAGGTTAAAGTTACTAATAATTTTTTTTAATCTAGAGATTTATAGGGCGTCATGACCACCATGTTTAGATGATTGAAAGTGTGTGCTGTGGGAACACCTGAAGTGGTTTCTTTGTAGCAGAACTACACCCAATGGATGGATCTAGTGGAGGAAAATTTTACCTTGATATAAGGAATAAATTTTTAGTAAGAAGAACTGTACAGAAACAGAATGAGCTATTATCTTTATTTTTCACTTGTGTCACTGCCCTCTCCAAAAATATCTTGCTTCTCCTTCTCCCAATAATCTATTAAAAGATTACCCATTCTTCAGGCATATCTCAAGCCTTCATTTCTCTGTAAACTCTTCCCTGACTACCCAAATTTTATTGATCCCTTTCAACTCCTCTTGCTAATCTTATGCCCCCTCCCAACTAAATTAAGGGCTCTTTGAAAGTAGAAATACTATTTTATAATTTCAAGTTATACACAATTCCTGGCATATAATAGGCATTCAGTAAAATCTTACTAGTTTACTGTTTGATCTCAAATTTCCCGATTTCTATTCTGGAGCCATTAGACTTGGGTAGAATTTAAACCAGATTGAAATGCTCAAGAATCTGATCATTTCACATGAGGACATGGTTTCTGATTTTAATGATAGCCTGAAGGAAGTAACAGATTTTGTCATCACTTGCTATCCAAGATTATATTTCCCTATTTACCAAAAAAAAAAAGGACACTGAATTTAGAGATTCTCTAAGGTCTTAAATTTACAGCCCTGATAATTTGTTGGGAGTAGGAGATCGAATATGCCATCACTTCTTCATGTCTGAAAATTATTTAAAACAATAATCAACTGGTGAGTGGGAATATATGACGCAGAGGAACACGTGCAGCACTGGAGAGCTGTCACTCTCGTTCGTATTCAGGTCTGCTTGTTGTCATAGTTACTGATGTACTCAAAGCAATTTCCTTCCCAAATTACAGTCTGTGAACCTTCAATGAAAATAGGCTATTCTTCTTGATTTATTTTTCTCTATCCATGAATTGAAGTTAAAAAATAACATCAGTTGTATAGTTGTTTTCATACTTTTAGCAAGATTTTAAACATGCAAAAGGAATAAGAGGTTTAATTAAACTCGGTACCTCTGATTAAGGTTGCACCTCATTTGTTCAGCAATGATTCACTGAATAGCTAGGGATTGGGACACAACTACGATTATGGCCCAGTCCCAGTCCTAAAAGAGATTAGAGTTCTGTAAGGGAGAGAGATGAGTGAGGGATGCATTTCAACGAAATGCAACCAGTGCTCTGGTGGAAACAGAACATAAAGAGACACTTCATCAAGTTTGGGGTGCTGGTGCAGTCAGGTCAAAGGGAGGCTTCCATACTGTGAATCTGGAAACATTGTTCTTGTAAAGTTTAGCAAATGTATTTTTGGTTACTTTGGGTCCAGGACACTGATGTGACCCTGTAGGCTGGGCTCACGGAGCAGTGGAGTGAGGAGGCCAGCACTTTACAAAGTGCTATCACCTGCTGATATTCACACACAGACCCTCCTTTCTGCTCTGGCTGCAGGAACTCATTCACAGACATCCTCCGTGCCATCCTGCTGTCGCTGGAAGTCCTTATTGAAGATCCAGAGCTTCAGATAAATGGGTTCATTTTAATTATAGACTGGAGTAATTTTTCCTTCAAACAAGCCTCCAAACTGACACCTTCTATCCTCAAACTGGCCATCGAAGGGTTGCAGGTATGTGTAACAAATGTACAATGTGAAACTGTGTGTGACAGTGTTCTTTTTCCTTACTGCAGCCAGCGTAATATTTGTCTTTTAGAATGAATTCTCCTGTGAATACTCTGTATTTTCACCTCAGCTTGCGCTTAGATGTTTGTTTTTTTAAATTAGCCTTCATTTTCATTAATAACTCTAAATTGCTGCTACCACGGGCACAAATTACCTACTGCAGCAATTATGAATAAAGCTTGGAGATGTTTAGCCTAATCCATCTGGGAGTTTACAAAAATTAAAACTAGGAAACATCTGCTTTATGAGGATGTCCTATATAGAAGTGACATGGGAGCTTTCCAGAGTTTCTAGAAGCATCTTTATACCCCAGAAATGCACCCTGTGGATTCTCCCTTCCCAGAGTACACTGTGCCGAAGTGTTTGTACTAAAGTAGATCCCTTTAGTGCAAACAAAGGAAGCAGATGAAACCCTACTTCCTGTCTGTGTGGACGTTGTCAGGACTATGGGGAAGGGTTTTCTGTGTGTGTGAAGGGTAGGGTAGTCAGTCTCCAGCGTCTCTTCTACTTTTAAGGACCCATGATTTTATGAAAAGTAATAAACTCAGAGATGTGATGCTGCTTAGCTTCCTGATGATACATTATTATAGCGCTAAAGTAAAGGCACGGTTCAGGGAGATTCCGAATCAGCATAGATAAAACTCATGTCCCTTCTTAATTTTGTAGGAAGATGGACTCAATGGGCTGACTCCCCCTCCCAATAGATAATAGTTATACACAGCTATTTAGTAGCAAAACATTTCCGAATTCTCAGATCAAGCAGCCATTACTCATGCTCTTCAAAGTGCAAGCCTAGAAATTCCATTTCAGTCACCCATCATACTCCGGTGTGATGAGCAACTGGTGGGTCTTTTTCTTATACTGTGGCTGATTCACATTTGGCTCCCAGCAAGTGTCTAGTGGGCCTCTGATAAACATGTTTGTTGAAAGGATCTTACTCGATTTAAATGGTTTCTTACTTGAAGGCGACGAGAAGTAGAGCAGGTGTTTCCAGAGAGGAGGGGTGCATACACACTACTCCAGGAACGCCAAGTGGTCCTGTGTGGCCACATCAATGCAGTGGACTGGGGTACATTTTTAAAGCCGCTTCTGCATATCTAGGCTACGTGGAGTGTCCTGCCTTGCCTTAAAACTCCCAACCATAGGCTTGTATATTCTTCACTATCAATCACTTTCTCTTAAATCGAACTTCCTTTTCTCCAACCTCCTCTCTTTCAAGCGTCTGAACATTTGATCTCTGTCTCTCCTTAAAGCTTTTATCGAAGGGAGTTTTAAATTAAGCTGTAAGGTTTATTTCATGCCCTATAACTATGCTGACCACATTTCCAGGATTTTCCGGGCTAGCACAAGTTCATTTAATTTTTTTTTTAAAAAGAGAATTCTTTACATGTATAAGTAGCAGTGATTCAATTTCAATGTATTTATACTATTTTTTTCATAAATCAAAAAGGAAAAATGTCCTTTATCCAACACTGTGTTCCAGTTTTTCTTTCTGAAAAATGTGTAGATTCTATAACATGCCCCTTGCCAATTTCACTAGGCTGATGTGGGTCTGCCTGAGTTAATGCATGTGAATGTGTTTTAAAAGGTAAAGTTATATATAAGGTTATGAGATACTTTTATGAGAAATACTAGATGACCTTTTGTGGGAAAAGGTTGGGTCCCATCTGGACTTTCACTTGTCATGTACCAGGATCTGGGATGAATTCTGCAATGTCCTATAGCTCTGGTTAAGGAGTGGCCTCTCCTAAGAAAAGGGAAATACACAAGGCCAGGGTCAGAGCGGAGAAAAGGTATATCTTTCCATCATCTCAAAGAATGACAGCCTGGGCCCCTTTCTCACTCTCCCCTTTTATAAAGCAAGGTTAATTCCCCTGATGGTGGGAAAGCCTGAAGTCAGGCTGTCTGGATGGGGATGCAGCTTTTTCTGTGGTCTCTGCCTGCCCAAGCCCTGTAGACCCAGGAACACTTAGAAAGGTTCAGTCCCTCCCTCCAGAAGGACGCCAACGGTCCCATGGGAAGCTGACCTGGGTGCAGCTCCTCCATCTAGGATACAGCTCCTCGTGCCATTTAGCTTGTTGTCTTGGCAACTATGAAGAGGCTCTCAGGGTCACTGTAGATAGTTTTGCTCCTGCCCCACAGTGAATAATCAGCTCTGACTAGCCACTGGCAACATCTCACAGCAGGTTTTCCTGTCTGGGGCTTTAGGGACATTCAGACACCACAGTCACCCATCCATTAGCTCTCTCAGTGACCTTTCTTCATTGCAGGCATTATTTCCATCTCTACTGTAGCCACTGACCCCTTTTGACATTTCAAAAGAGTCATAACTGTTACTAAAAAGAATTTATGCCTTTGTAGTCACACCGCTGTACAAGGAGAGTCCCATCCAGGTCTTCATTTGTCAGCCACGAAGGTTCAAGATAAATTCCTCAACCACACCAACACTAGTGAAGGCCTCCACTGGTGGAGAAAGGGAAAGAAAGCTATATAAAGCCAGTGTCAGTGAAAGACAAGAAGCCACTTCCTCTGCCGTGTACCCGAGGGAAGCCCTAAGGAGGTCAGGGTGTCCTGCTAGACATGCGAGAGATTGTGGGGGACGGAGGTCCTATGTGCCTGTGCAGGGAGCTTGCTCTCTCTGCTGTCCTGCCTTTTGTAGGGTAGATGTCAGGAGGAATAATGAGACCACCTTTGTGCTAGCCCATCTGGTTTGGGGTTTTGGGTATTTATAGGAGTTGTCTAGGATTACCTACTGCTCAACCACTGGAGAATTTGGGGCCCTGGGCCCACCTCCATATAAGTAATACAACCCCTTCCACAGGGAGAAAGGGGTGGGGGACCACTGTTCAGACAGTGAGAATAGGGCCATTTTTGGTTATTCTTGTACCTTGTATTACAAAAGTTCCAGATTCCTGAGTTTTAGCCCTATAACCTCCATTCTTAGTTTTTGATAAGATAGTCCTTCAATTCTTGCAAGTAATTCTTGCAGGTTGGGTTCTCCAGGGAGCAGATTCTGACACAAAGATTGACATAACAAGAAATTTATTAAGGAGTGCTCTTGGGGTCAACATGTAGAAGGGAAACCTTAGAGAAAAGTTTGGCAGCAGGAGATATTAAGCTGGGATTCAGTCATCTGCAATGAAAGCCTCAGGCATGCAGAAGCTAAGATGACCCTATGGAGTTGTCCCTGGTTGGGGCCAAGGGGCTGGGCCTTTATATTCACATATTGTTCAGTCATTGGGTGCAGGCTGCCCTGGGAGGTGGTTGTGAGCTTGGACAAAGTGGCTCAGTTCAGCATGAGGCTCCAGAGGGCAGTGTTATCTGAGAACTTTCTCTGGGCAGCACCCCTAGGGGAAATGGATCCTCAGGCCTGACTACATATTGGAATATGTACAGTAATTTGAAATAGATATTTGGAATATTCTGCACTGTAATGTCAGGGAGCTTTATTGCAAATCTAGATGTTTAACTTTTTTCCCTCTTGGCTACATACAGTCCCAATTAACCCCAAAGTGGAGGCAATACCAGGTAATATAGAGCTGATGGGCACTGGGCTAGCAACTTGGTGATACTCTTATATTTGAGTATACCAGTTGTACTTCAATGCTTCAAAATGCAATTATATGTATGTAACTGAGCTTTAATGAAGGAGCAAAGGTAGCACAATGGAGCAAAGATAATCTTTCCAACAAATGGTGCTGGAACAACTAGACATCTTCATGCAAAGAAATGAATCTAGACACAGACTTTATACTCTCCACAAAATTAAATCAAAATGGATCACAGACCTAAATGTAAAACGCAAAGCTATGAGACTCCTAGAAGATAACATAAGAAAAAATCTGGTTAATTTTGGGTATGGTGATGATTTTTTAGATACAACACCAAAGGCACAATCCACGAAAGAAATAATGGATAAGCTGGACTTCATTAAAATTAAAAATCTCTGCTCTGCAAAAGACACTGTCAAGAGAATGAATAGAAAAGCCACTGACTGGGAGAAAATATCTGCAAAAGACACATCTGATAAAATACTGTTATCCAAAATATACAAAAAAACTCTTAAAACTCAACAGTAAGAAAACTAATAGTCCTACTTAAAAATGGTCCCAAGACTTGAACAAACACCTCACCAAAGATGATATACAGATGGCAAATAAGGATTAAAAAGAGGCTCCACATCATATGTCATTAGGAAAAATGCAACTTAAAACAGCAGTGAAACATCACTACATACCTATTAGAATGTCCGAAATCTGGAACACTGACACCAAATCCTGGCAAGGATGTACAGCAGCAGGAATTCCCATTTATTGCTGGTGGGAATGCAAAATGGTACAGCCACTTTGGAAGACAGTTTGGCAGTTTTTTATAAAACATACTTTTACCATATGATCCATCAATCTTGCTCCTTGGTATTTACGTAGAGGAGTTTATAATTTATGTGCACACAAATGTCTATAGCAGTTTTATTCATAATTTCCAAAACTTGGAGGCAGCCAAGATATCCGTAGGTAAATGGATAAATAAACTATGGAACATCCAGACAATGGGATGTTAATCAGCACTAAAAAGGAAGGAGCTATCAAACCATGAAAAGACATGGAGGAAACTTAAATGTAGCCAATCTGGAAAGGCTATGTAGTGTATGATTCCGACTATGTAATATTCTGGAAAAGGCAAAACTGTGAAGACAATAAAAAGATGAGTGGTTGCCAGGGGTTAAGGGTCGGGGCAGGGAGGAATGAGTAAGTGTAGCACAGAGGATATGCCATACAATAATGATGGACACATGTCATCGTACATTTGTCCAAACCCATAGAATGTACAATAGGAGTGAACAGTAATGTAAACTATGGACTTTGGGTGATTATAATGTGTCAATATAGGTTAATCAACCGTAATAAATGTAGCACTCTGGTAGGAGATGTTGCTAATGGTGAAAGCTGTATATATGTGGGAGTAGGGGGTTTATGGGAAATCTCTGTACCTTCTGCTGAATTTTGCTATGAACCTAAAACTGCTCAAAAAATAGTCTTAATTTTCAAAAAGGCAATTATCCTGACCCTGGCAACAAATCATCAAAAGCTGACATGTGCATAGAGCTTTGATTATGCATTTCACAAGCTGAGTTAATGAGTTATCATAATAATCATATACAAGACTACTCTAAAGGGATCATCAGATTCTTATACCACAAGTTACCAGGATCAGCTAATCATGAAATTCGAATATTCTCTCTTTAAAGCAATGCTTTGAGGAAATGTCATTGTTTAAAATATTAAGTTGTCCCAGTTACATAAACATTCCATGAATATTATTAGTTCAAAGAATTTTAGTTAAAAACTAATTTTGAGAATGCCTAGAAGTCATTTTCTCTTACTCAGCTGTTTGATCTCTTAAATGTGGTCAATAATGCCTAAAAGAGCAATTGTATCTCTTCATTACAACTTGTTTAAAATTTTAATCGAACTAGAAGTAATATTTATGCCATTGCCACCAATTTAATACAGCACGGCATTCGTTTCAGTTCCGCTGTGGAATTCTGGAAGAATGAGCAAGTGATGCAGTCTTGCTCTTGAGTTTTGTAATGTTTCCAAAATCAATTTTTGGAATTATTTCTTATAAATCACTGCAGCCCAACCATGACAATCAACACACCACATTTATCAATGTCCAGCCAACCCAGACACTTACAGAGCTTGCTGTGCTAAAGTGTTTTCCTTAGGAAGCGCTGTAGCCTTGTGTCCCACAAGCTTTTTACGAAATATTTGATTCCTTTAAGGATCCAGACATTTGTTAAGAGTTTAGAGAAGCTCACTTTTCTCTCACCAGAGGAGATGTAGGCAGCATTCTTTTTTTTTTTTTTCTCTCTCATATCTCTGCTCATGTCGATTTCCTCTGGCCAGTCAGATACTTTATCAGCTCAGTAATTCTTTTTTTTTTTTAGATTTTTACTGGGGAATTGGGGAAGGGAAACAGTGTTGTGGAATCCGGGAAGGAGAACATTCTGTTTTTGCAGAACTCATCAGTTCCAAGTCAAGTTGTTGTCCTTCAGTCTTAGTTGTGGAGGGCACAAGCTCAGCTCCAAGTCCAGTTGCCACTTTCAATCTAATTGCAGGGGATGGGGGTGGGGGGCAGCCCACCATCCCATGCGGGAGTTGAACCAGCAACCTTGTTGTTAAGAGCACACGCTGTCACCCGCTGAGCCATCTGGACGCGTGTTGACAGCTCAGCTCGGGCGCAGCTCACTGACCCATGTGGGAATCCAACCGGCAACCCGGTTGCTCAGAGCTTGTGCACTAACCAACTGAGCCACCTGGCCAGCCCGCAGCTCATTAACTTCATTCAAGATTTAATGCATGGCTATTATTGTTGTTGTTAAAGGTGTTTTTATAATATGTATATCAACTTTGATTCAAACTCTCCCAAGGGCTTTGAACCAGTCTAGTGCAAAAGGCCGTCCATTGCTTTTCCAACACTTAACGCAAATGTGGGAGGGGGTTTGGAGCAATGCTCAGAGGCTCAGCCAACTGTGAACCATCCATCTCACCAGTGTCCCTCTTTATTACACCATTTCAGACCCTTGTCCATTCTCTTTAGCCTTCTTCCTGTATCCTACCTTTTCAGCCCTTTCCCAAAACATATGATATATTGCTTGCTCTTGGGAAATTCCAAGTGCCATTTTCTCTCAAAAGATTAGAGCAGTAAAAAGTCTGTCCACTCAGTGGGCAACATGTCAGTTCATGACTATAAATGAATGCATAGTGTGATTAGAAATTTGAAAAGGCAGGTTGGGCAGATTCATGTCAAGTTAGTAGTAGGTTCACACCAAATCAACAGTCCATAGCTCAGACATGCAGACATACTGCTGACTCCTGGTGTATTCATTCAACATAAAATGTGAGTCAGGTACCCTTCTAAACGGGTAGAGGACAGCAGAGGACAAAGCCAAGCTGGCTTCCTGAAGCTTACATTCTAGGGTTTTTTTTTGGCATAGAGTTGTCTGCAAACAGGCAATATCAGCATCGCTAGGAGCTGGTTAGAAATGCAGAATCCCAAGCCCTGCCCCAGACCTAATGAACAGGAATCTGCATTGCAAGTTCTCCAAGTAATCTGTATGCACATTAATTTTTTTGTTGTTGTTGTGTTTTTTGTTTTTTTGTTGTTGTTTTTTAGCTGAACCATCCTGCCAGCTCAACGGCAACTCAGCTCGGGCTGGCATCGAACCGCCGTTGCTCAGAGCTCAGCTTGCACTCTTGAGCGAGCTCTTAACCAACTGAGCCACTGGGCCGGCCCCTCTGTATGCACATTAAAGTTGGAAAGGCACCGCTCTAACAGACGGCATTACAATGTATTGAGATGGATCTCAATTTTAAGTGCATCAGACTGTCCTGGAGGGCTTGTTACAATCCACACCCCAGGATTTCTGATACTGTGGATCTGGAGCAGGGGCCATGAGTTTACCCTTCAAAAATGTTCCCAGGTGCTGCTGGTGCTGCTGGCATGTGTGGGTGACATGTTGGTCTGGTTGACACCAGATTCCAAATATTTGGGCTTCAATCCCAGTTCTGCCAATTAAAGACCTCAGGCAGGTCATTTATCTCTCTAGGTTTCAGTCTTACCATGTATGAAAGGTGGTGTCATAACAGTACTGCCTGCTAGGTTTAAGGTGAGAATTAAACAGTACCTGAAAACAGCCTGGGCCACAGTCAGTGCTCACTGAATAATAGAGTGATATGGAAAGATGGGAAGGCCAGCACTCCCTGTGGGCTCCTGTGGCTCTAACGCATGGATTTAAATGAGATTTCTCTCCATTCCCCAGTTCTGTGAGTTTGGATCCCTGAAAATTAGACCCCACTAGTCTATTCACTAGTCCTGAACAAGGGAGCATCCTGTCCTTGCTCTCTTTGGTTAATGACTTAGGTCCAGATGGGTGTCACCTGCCAGGCTGTAGCACTTGCTGTGCCTTTTCTTTCCGTTCATGTGGTGTGATCCTTTTAATTATCACGCAACAGTCTACTCCCAACACCTTTGCAGTTGGGTGATTAATGGAGTTAAAATTCTCCTTTTCCATCCTGTAGGACTCTTTTTAGCAGTAACATTTGCAGGGCCTTTTATTGATCCTTACATTTTTCACGTACTAAAGAATATTTGATAGGAAGAGATCAAAAGAAAAGGATATTTGTATTTTGCCAAGAAGGTTCTTAATTCATGCTTTCTAAACACTCCAGGTATGCTTTCCCTCTAGAGGCTAGACAAACTGCTTTTCACCTTCTCAGGCCACAAAGCTGTAATTCTGAATTTGCAATCATGCCGTGTGTTATTATGGAAATATTAGAGGAATAAAATATCTCCTTTAATGCTCTACCTTGTTAAGTGTCAATTAAACTCGGGAAGATAATTAGAGCTAATGACACTCTGGTGATCCTGATGACAGACAGTGTGGCCCATTTAAAACAGTTCCAATTAAACAGGCCTATCTCTGGCATACTATTGATAAATGGCTTTTCTGGACTCTCATGCATTATAGACCTAGTCAATGCTTGGATTCATCCATTAAAGAAACAGCCACAAAAGTAAACAGATACAATCCCTGCTCTCAAGAGGTCACAGTTCAAAGCAGAGGTAGCCCTATAAACAAGTGATGAGGACGAGACAGCACAGGCAGAAAGGGAGCGATGCACCAAGTTAATAAGATCCCAGTCCAGGCAGGGGTGGTTAGGGATGGTGTCCGGGGCAAGGTCACACCTGAATCTTAGCAGGTGAGAGCCGAATGGCCAGATGAAGGAAGGGTGAGAGAAATTTCAAGCAGAGGCAATATTATCGGCAAAAGCACAGAGGCAAGACAGCTCAATGAGAGGCAGAAAATGAATATGTTTCCTAGTCCTAGAGTGCCCCTTGCCCTGGTAAGGAGCATGGTTTTTTCCTGCAGATGTTGGGAGCCATGGAACAGATTGGAGCAGGATGGCAACACAGACGTGCATTTCACATGGGATCAGTTTGGTGAGTGTGAGCAGGGGCGATTCAAAGGCAGGGGAGCCAATTAAAGGCAACTGCAATAATTCAAGGAAGAAATAATCAGTCTAAGCTAGGAGTGATAGGAAGGGTATGGCAACTGCATAGGAAATGAAACAAGGCAGAGCTTAGTGACTGACCCAGCAGTGGGAAGTGGAGGGGGAGTCAAGCAGGAAGCTTGGGTGGGCAGCCGGGTGAAGGGTGGGTGGTGGAGCCAATCTATGAGACCGTGCAGGTGTGGGGAGGCAATGAACATTCTTTGAGCATTGGACATGTTGAGTTTAAGATTCTGGGGGATATTTTCATTGTTCACATTAAGTCTGAGCCAAGGGGAAAGGTCTTGTCTGGATCTGGTATTTGAAGTCATGGAAAGGAAAAGGTCATTCAGAGGAAAGCTATGGGAGTGAGGAACAATGACAGCAAAAAGAACCCAACTGAAGGACAACATAAATGCACAAGTTAGATGAAGAGAAGCCCACAAAAGAGAAAGGGGGTGGGGGTTGAGGTCGGAGGCTGTGGGAAGAATCCAGAGTGTGTCTTCCGACAGGAGCTAAGGGAATTAGGGCTTCAAGGAGGGAAACCTTTTCACCGCAGCAATGGGGTTGGCATCTAGAGAACTCTGCTTTGAGGAAGGAGGTGGAGAAGGGAAATAACTCGAGCAAGAAATATATTCCACAGACCACACACAGGGGTGGGAAAATAAAGGCAGCTGGAGGAATGAGAAAAGATGGTAGTGGAAGAAGTATTTCATCTTACTTTTCCGTCTGATAAGATTTTCAGAGCAGGAATGTATTAAGGACCTTCACACTTTTGTGGAAGATGTCTTGACAAAGGATTGACTTTTGTGAATTGTTTAGTTTCACGTTAATAGTTCCCAGCGCACCAAAGATGAGATCTCTGCCTCTAATTATTATGCAATGAAGTGTGGCATGGCTATTCAGGGACCCTCTTTGGAATATATTATATATTTGCAGAAATATGGATTGCTAGTCCTGTCAATGTCCTAGGGGACCTCTTACCACAGAGTTGATCAGTATTCAGCATTCTTGAAGGGCACTCTGTTGAAAAAAACCTGGGTGGAAAGCCTTAATCCTGAACAACCCCCTCTCTCCAGTGATTAAAACATAGGTATTAGAATAATACATATTGCCAAAGAATCAGTCACAGCTCTTTGGTTTTGCAGAATAGAAAACCAACTCAAATCTGGCTCCAGCAAAACAAAAATGAGGTGGGGGGCATTTACATAACAGAAAAGTTGAGAGCTACTTAACTCTGTCTTCCAGGTTTAGCGAGAACTGGAGCTGAAGTTGAAACAATGCCATCAGGACTCAGTCCCTCTCTGTCCATCTGTTACACTATCTTGTGTACTCACTTCATGTTCAGACATGCTTTTCCACAGGGTGACAATAAAGACTCTAACAGCTCCAGATACAAGTGGCCTCTGGTGTCTGCATTCTTGGCAGGTTAAGGGGTTTGTGGGGTGCTCTGGCCAGACAAGTGTATGACCCCATCCAAGATGCTACACCTTAACCACACAGACAAAAATGCTGGAGGAGTGGCCCCCCCAAAAGATGCTGGGAAGTGACAAAAATTTTCACTAAGAATCCTGAGGTAGAAAAATAGAGGGAAGCTTTCCTGCAATTCTCTACTTGCTATCCAATGTCTCAACTAGGAATTAGGAAGTTGAGTTTTGTTTCTGTTTGGCAACTATTTTCATGGATAACCTTGGGAAAATGGCTTAACACCCATAGACCTAGGGTTCTTCACCAGGAAAAATCAACGGGTTGGACATGAGCAGTGGTTCTCAAACTTTATTATACACCCAAATCACTGGAGGACATGTTAAAACTCTGATTACAGGGTCCCATCCTTGGCGTGTCTGATTCAGTAG
The DNA here is from genome assembly GCA_033961575.1 of Aselliscus stoliczkanus. Taxonomy (NCBI): domain Eukaryota; kingdom Metazoa; phylum Chordata; class Mammalia; order Chiroptera; family Hipposideridae; genus Aselliscus; species Aselliscus stoliczkanus. The sequence goes on from CM066731.1 coordinate 53,207,139, forward strand.
GTTGTGGGTGTGTGGAGTGGTGAGTGAGAATTTGCATTTCTGGCAAGTTTCCAGGTGATCTTCATGTGCTGATGTAGGGACCACTCTCAACAACACTGGACTAGATAATTCCTTACAACCCTTTTTATCACATAATGCTACATAGCTATAATTTTACTTCCATGGGAAAATAGCTATAATGTCCGTGCCAGGAATGGGCAAGTCCACATGTATCAAATCTAAACAATTAGAATGCAGTGCTGAAAAGAGTTTTGAGGCAAACTCCATGTTCAGGCAGAAAAAGATGCTAGCATTGTGATTCGTGATGTCTGCCTTCACAGTAGATGAAAATGAGAAAGCCTGTCACATACTGGCCACCCAGGGCCTGGGCATTTCTAGCTGAACTGCTTTGGGAGCAATCTAGTGTTCACGATGTATGAAATAAGAAGAATAACCACAGAGTGAGACAAACATCTCAAAGAGCTCATATTTTCTAGTTCAGGTTAAAAATAAACCAACATGAGGATGGTGGTGGTGGTGATGGTACCTATTGTTAAAAGCACTTTCACATAGCACCTTATTTGATCCTCCCAAAAGCCTTTTGTAATACGCAAAGCAGAAGAATGACAAATCATCGCTTAAAAATAAAAACACGAAAAAGATTGATTGGAACAATCAATGAAACATGAATTCTGAATGAGATTTTAGTTGCCATGGAGGCCAAATAAAGACCCCAGACTTTTTGTTGTGTCTCACCACTAAAGAAGAATAAATAGGTGATAAAATGCAGTCTCCTTTTCACCAAAGGAAAGCATTTGTTGCTAAGAAACCAATAAGAATTCTTAACCCCTTTTAGCCCACAGAAAACATTTCAAAATGCAGTACTTATTTTTATATTTAGAAGGACCTCTTTTTTATATAATAAGCATTTTATTGAGGTAGAATCTACATTCAGAGAACTACCCAAGTCGTAATTGTGCAGCCAAGTGAATTTTCAGAAAATGTAAGCATTTAAGTAACTAATTGCAGATCAAAAAACAAAACAACAACAACATACCAAAAAAAAAGAAAAAAAAAAACACCCGCAAAAAAGCACGACAGGTTACCCAGAGGTCTCTCCATCCTCCTTCCATAACTGACTCCCAAAGATAGCTACTGTCTTGACTTTCTACATCACAGATTAGTTTTGCTAGAGTACAGTTTGGCTTACAGGAAAAAGAAGTGACTTACCCTGTATCCAGGTGTTTCTGAGTCAATCATTCTTTTGTAGTGATAATACTTGGTATACTACCTGCCTCTACTTTTTTCCTCAAAGTTCTAAAACTATTAATGTCTACATTTGGAATTTAATGAATAACATTATTCTTAGAAACTATTGACGCTAAGAAATGCAGTCGCACATTGTCTTTGTGGAATTTAATTGTACCACAATTGTATCTCATAGGATATAGAATATGGGGCATCAAATAAGTGTTACAAAGTTACTACATTAATCTTATGCACATTATTTTTAAAAGAATCCCTCAAACTTACCCTTAAAACTCATTTATTTTCATTGTATACATGATTCTTTGTGATTTGGTCACACGGTCAGCAAGCTCACCACATATTGAAAGTTTGTAACAAGAATTTGGTTGTAGGGCTAATCCACATTTGTATATGAACTATATCAAGACATAACAGCTGTCAGCCAGGGAAAAAACACACAAAAAATCACTTTTTACACTGAAACTAGAAAGCACCCTGATTACGGCCATTTAGCATGGGGTTATTTAATGTGCTCTGAGAGTATCAGTCCACCATGGCACCAGCCAGCCATGATCCTGAGCTATCTGGAAGAGTTTCAGTCACATTCAATAAGCATTACTGAAGACACCATGGAAATGTACACAACAGTGGAGAGAATTTCATCTAAAATAGTTAAAATGTGATACAGAAAATTTTACAGCTTGGGAGCCAAACTCTTAATCATTTGGATAATATAGGAATCCCATAATTATTAATTATTTGAGAGTTTTAAAGTTTTATTATACAGTGCAAATAGTTTCCATATTGCCAAGATGGAGCCCTTTAAAGGTTTGTCTTTTGGATTCCCTGAAATGAACAGTAGATGTTCTAAGTGCCTCCAGTGTTGGAAATTTGTAACATTCTCTAACCTCATCTTCTACTCCAAAATTCCACGCTTGGAAGTTCATTATACATGTTCGGTAAAAAGTATTTTACACTGGTAATACTTGTAAATAAATACTTAAAATGCAAATTACATACAACCCTACTCAGAAATAAACATTTTAAATATGGGCATCTGCTGTTTTCACTTCATGTACACAGTGAACAGTATTCTAGAGCTTTAAATCATTTTTAATTTTTTAAACATCATTTATAATGATGCACAGTATTCCATTGTTTAATTATATGATAACATACTAACCAATCCCAACTGTTGAATGCTTAGTTCACAATTTTTTCAGTGTTATGTAAAATGCTGACATGAGTGTTCCTTTAGCTAAAGTTTTGGCCTTGTGAATTATTTCCTTGGGATTAATGTCTAGAGGGGAAGTGCATCTTGAAGGTGCTCTACAAAAAAGTTATTTTTGAATAGTCACCAGCAATATATTAGAAGGTCTGCTTCTGAACCCAAATCAGCACTGGGTATTAAAACGAAGTCGTGCTGTATTTGTAACTTTCCCAAGATGCCTCCATCACATGAGCCCTATTGGTTTTAATTGGCTCTGATTACTTTGATTACTAGTGAGGTACAACATTTTCCTGTATGTTTATTAAACATTTGTATTCTCCTTCCTGTGTATTGCCTGTTAATATACTTCATGCATTTTTTTCAGTTGAGGATTTTTTTTTTTTTTTTTTTTTGCGGGCAGTGTTACTGGCCCTCATATGTGGGACTGAACCAGGGCCGCTGGCTTCCGAAGCCAGCGCTTAACCATCACGCCACTCGGCCGGCCCGAGGTTTTTAAGTCTTATTTTATTACCCCTTTGTAAGACACTTGTATTATTTAAGATAACTAATCTTTTATCACATCACAGACATATTTTCACAATTTTGCCTCTACAATGAATAGTGTTTATTTTTGCTGTTCTTGTTTAAAGTAGTTTAAAAAATTTATATGATCCAGTCTGTTAAATTGCCTTTGCTAGGGCTTAGAAAGTCTTTTTTTCCCCCTTCAACTGCAAATGTCTCTCATAGTTTTCTTTCAATTGTGTTTTGGTTTTACTTGCAGTAATTTTCTTGCTTTGTTTTGTTTTTGCTAGATAAAGAGATTTTATTTTTATTGTAGCATTTATCAATAATGTATAATTTCTGGATTTTCTCCTACAGTTTTATGGTTTCTTTTTATTTTTACATTGTTTTAAATTTAACATTTTGTATCTATCAGAATTTATATTTGAAAAGATGTGAGGAAGGGATCTAACTTAATTTTTCTGTATGTGTTTTGATTAGTCCTAATACCAGTTATTGGATAGTGCGTCCTGAAATGCATTTTAGAAGGTGCATAAATCGGTGCTGAAGAAATATTAAGTAGAGTAGTGACAGAGTTAGTTATTCATTAAATTCTTTCTGTGAGAAATTTGAGCCAATTTTTGATACGTATGAGTAGTAATGTGAATTGGCAAAGGATGGGGAGGTGAGATTCATTTAAATTCAGCAAGTATTTAGTCAACTTACTATGGGCCAGAATTCCAAGCAGGCACAGATGGAGGGACCAGCTTGTCACACCCCCAGGATAGGACAAAGTTTAGCTTGGTGTTTCTCTGGGGCCACATGGGAAGAAAGAAAAAATGTGCAGTTGTTTTGGAGCACAAAATCTGAACTGAAGAGTTTGGGAAACACTTTTCACTGCTAAAGAATTAAAAAATATATACTCTTAAAGGTGATTTTTTTCCTGCTTCAGTAATATTAGCATGGAGCTTAGTCATTTAAAGATATTTAATGAAGAATATTAACAATGTGAAAAAAAAACTTAAAAGATTAAGCTAATGCCAGCTCAATTGGAATGTCATTAATTGAAAGGAGTAATCCCTAATGCCTTAATCCATAGGCTCATTAAGGATTTGAAAGAAATTATGAATAATTTGTTTCATTAATGGAATGAGGTTTTAATTAAGATATTCTTGGAAAAACAAGAGTACAGGCGAAGGTTATAGTGGAATTTTAAGACTTTGGAAGGGCAAACTCAATTTGAAATGAGATGTAGAGGAGAGAGGGCGTGACTCAGAAGCTGTAAAAGGAATGCCCCCCTGGTAGAAATAAAGCCTGAGAACATTCTGATATACTCCTCTCAGGTCAGAGCACGTTATTGTTGAGTACTTTGGTACAAAGTTCAACTTCTTTAGTGTTCTTGTGTGGTTTTCCTTAATATCCATAATTCTTAAAAAAATTGTGTGTTTTGTTACACCTTCCATAAGAAAGTTAACTACATATAATAAGTCTATTAAGTCCAAGAGTAATAGATACATAGAGAAAATGATCAACTCTAAGCATAAACCTAATATTTAATATTTAAGAGCTACCATAAGCTGCCCTACTCTACTCATCTAAGTTTATTTACCAGTGCTGCCCAACACTAAATTTTAGAACCTAAAAGAGAACTTGGGGATGGTGTAGATCAGTGGGTCTCAGACGTTAGCATGCTTCAGAATTCACAGGGAAATTGTAAAAATTGAAAAGATTATGAAGCCCATTTACAGAGTTTCTGATTCTGTCCGTCGGTCTGGGATGGGATCTGAGAATCTGCATTTCAGTCACTTTCACAAATGTGAAAATGTTGATGCTGCTGATCCAGAAAACCCTTTTTGAGAATCACTGTTGTAGAGCACCTTCCTATACAAATAATAAGTCAAGAAACAAAATGATTTGCTCAGTATCACAAAACTAGTTAGTGACACAACTGAAAACATCATTGTAAACTTTAGGAACAGGTTTTCAAGGTTAGAGTTTGTGACTCTAAACATGTGTATAAATACCATTGTCTCCTTCAATAAAAAAATTGTTTTGAAGTCATAAATAAAACCAATTTTTATTTAGGGAGACAATGGTATTTCTATTATATATATATATATATATATATATATATATATATATATATATATATATATATCTCAGTTATTTCTGCACTTGTTAGTTATTTCTAAGATATTGAAAGTTTCCACCATTCAAATAGAAACTTGACAGAATTCATTCATCTATTCTTATAATCAGTTTCCAAATCCCAATGACTTTATCTCCTTAATATTTGTCAATTTTCCATCTTATTTTCTCCACCCCCAAAGCCACTGCTTTGGTTTGAGACCTCTTCAGTTTTTTTCCAGAAGACAGAATTTCCTAATAGTTCTTTATGCCTTGTGTTAGGCTTGCTTTGATTTGTTGTCAGGATTCCATAATCATCTTTCTAAAAATCAAATGTTTTGTAATATACACCATTTCCTTCTGTTTTAATTTGATCAATATTTTTCATGGTAAGTTGAAAAAATAAGAATAAAAGTTTACTAAAACATTTTGGAAATTTTCAAAAATATTAAGAAAAAAATAAAAACTAACTATTCCTCAACCCAGAGAGAACCACAGTCCACATTTTGGTGTGTTTTTTTTTCTACCTTTTATTAAGATATAATTCATATACCATATAATGCACCCATGAAAATTGTACAGTTAGTTGTTTTCAGCATATCCACAGAGTTTGGTAACTATCACCACAATCTAATTTTAGAACATTTTTATCATCCCCCCACAAATTCTATAACCATTAGCAATCATTCCCTATTCATTGCTCCCTCCATTCCTTTCAGAGCCATATGCAACCACTAATCTATTTTCTATCTCTATATGTTTGCAAATTCTCAATATTTCATATTAATGGAATCATAGAATATGTGGTCCTTAGTAATTGGTTTCTTTCACTTAGCACAATGTCTTCAAGGCTTATCCATGTTGTATCATCCATCAGTACTTCATTTCTTTTTATTGCTGAGTAATATTCCATTGCATAGTTGTACAAAATTATTTATTCATTGATCAGTTGATGGCCATTTGGGTTGTTTCCACTTTGACTATTATAAATAATCCTGCTATGAATATTCATGTACACATTTTTTTGTGGATATATTTTTTCATTTCTCTTGGGTATATGTAGGAATGCAGTTACTGGGTCATGTGATAACTTCATATTTAACATCTGGGGAAACTACCAATTTTTTTTCCAAAGTGGCTACACCATTTTATAGTTCCACCAGCAATGTATAAGCATCCCAATTTCTCCACATCCTTGCCAACCCTAGTTATTGCCTTTTTTTTAAAAATTATATCCACATTTACTGGTATGAAAAGGTATCTCATTGTGGTTTTGCATATCCTTAATGATTAACTATATTGAGGATGTTTTCATGTGCTTATTGGCCATTTGTATACCTCCTGGAGAACTGTGTATTCAAATCCTTTGCCAATTTTTAATTGGGTTATTTGTCTTTTCGTTATTGAGTGGTAAGAGACATATTTATTTTGCTCCCTGGTGAGAGATATCACTTGCAAATATTTTCTCCCATTATGTAGACTGTCTTTATACTTTATTGATGGAATCTTTTGAAGCACAAAAGTTTTTAATTTTGATGAAGTCTACTTTATTTATTTTTGTGCTTTTGGTGTCATATCCAAGAAATTTTTGCTTAATCCAGGGTCATGAAATCGTACTCCTATTTGTACTCCTTTTGTCTAAGAGTTTTATATTAATTTTTTTTTTGAGTTTTATATTTATGATACATTTTGAGCTAATTTTTGTTTGTAGTGTAAGGTAGGATTCTGACTTTATTCTTTTGCATGAGGATATCCATTTGTCTCATTATTATTTGTTGAAAAGACTGTTCTTTCCCTATTGAATGGTATTCATTACCTTGTTGGAATCAATTGATCATAAAGGTAAAATTTAATTTCTAGGCCCTCAATTTTCAATTTTATTTGATTGATCTATTTGTCTATACTTTGCTAGTACAACACTGTCTTGATTATTGTAGCATTGTAATAAATTTTAAATTGCAAAATATGAGTCATCTAACCTTCTTCTTCTTCTTCTTCTTCTTCTTCTTCTTCTTCTTCTTCTTCTTCTTCTTCTTCTTCTTCTTCTTCTTCTTCTTCTTCTTTTGAGGGCAGTGTCACTGGCCCTCATATGTGGGACCCGAACTGGGGCCGCTGGCTTCCCCAGCCAGTGCTTAACCACCGCGCCACTCAGCCGGCCCTAACCTTTTATAAGATTGTTTTTACTACTCTGAGTCCCTTGCATTTTTTTCATTAATTTTATTTTTTAGTTCTTCATTGCTAGTGTATTGAAATGTAATTATTTCTGTATATTACTCTTGTATCCTGTAACCTTACTGAACTCATTTATTAGTTTTAACATTTAAAAAAACAACACTGGATTCCATAAGACTTTATATACATGAGAGCATGTCAACTAAAAAGGACATAATTTCACTTGTTTTCCAATCTGGATTTTATTTATTTATTTATTTATTTATTTATTTATTTATTTATTTATTTATTTTTGCCCAACTGCCCTGGCTAGATCTCCACTACAATATTGAATAGAGGTGGCAAGAACAGACATTCTTATCTTGCTCCTGATCTTAGGGAAAGGCATTTAGTCTTTCAACATTAAGTGTGAGCCTAGACGTGGGGTTTTTGTAGAGGATCTATAGCCCGTTAAGGAAGCTCCTGTCTCTTCCTAGTTTGTTCAGTCAGTCACCGCCATCTTCTTTTAATATCCTTCAGTAAATCTCATCAGATCAAGTTCATGCTTCATAGACTGAGATAGAAGACACCCCCCTAGAACTTACTTTTCCAGCCTCATCTTTCATATTCTCTGTGATCCACCTTTTCTAACCCCATCTGTAAACTGTTGAGTTCCAGCTGTAATAAGCTGCATGCAGTTCCTCACATTCCATATTACCTCCTGTTTCTCTGTTTTATTCCTATTTTTCACCTCTTAATTGTATTTCAAGACACAGCTCAAGTGCCACTAATTTTTTAAAAAGGTGTCAATTAACTAGATCCGGCTTAACTGCTCTTCTTCTGTATTCTCATGACACATGTACATATTTTTATGCTAGAATTTAACACACTGTTCTGCATTGTAGTTGTTACTTTCTGCCTCTCCATGTAGGATAAATTTCTTACAGGCAGAGGCCATACCTTATATGTCTTTTATCCACAGGGCATGGAACCCACTCAGTAAATTAATGGATGAATGGATGGATGAATGTTGAAATTTATGCCATTTTTTAAAACATTGAGCATACATAAATTTATTTAAAATACTCACGCCATCCTAATTTTCTTAGCAGCCATAAAAAGCAAGAGACCTTAAAGGCAAATTAAGTTGTTTTAGGGCTTGTGGAATACACATGAGGGAAAATTAACAACAAATAAGAAAACATGTCCAGAAAAAAAAAAAAGGGTGTTGGAACCTAGGGTTTCCATAGAACTTGTCTTAATTCCTGGAAATAATGCTATGACTTGTCTCAGTTGCTTTAATGGTCTGTGTTTAATGCTTCTTTGGGACACTCATCCCTCATCTCTCCCATCCCTCACCCACAATCTTCACTGCTAGTTATTATGCATTCTATGCAACTCGGAAAAATATGGTAGAACATATATTAAGTAATTAACCATGTTCATGTACAGAAGAAGTAAGAGTTGTGGTCTATGATCATAATAAAACCAAGTTTCACTACGTTGTCAATTCTCATACACCAACTGAATGAGACATTAAAAGCAGCCAATAATTAAATGTTAAAATGGCCAGTACAGATAATAACAGTTCAGTGGAGTGAAAGGCTCATTCAATCAACAATTATTGAGTGTGTGCTAGCAATATGCTAAAGGGTGAATATATATAATATTGAATAATACAGAATATGACTGCTCAAGGAATTTATAATCTACTGAAGAAGTAATGCCAGTCAACTCATAACTTATTTATTCATTCAGAAAATACTTGAAAACCAGCATAGATGGTATCTTAAGGGTGTTCATTACATAGCAATTAACAAAAAGACCAAAATATGTGCCCAGATACAGCATACATTCTACTGGAGAGAGGCAGGCAATAAACAAATAGATAAATTAATCATATAGTATGTGGGGGAAAAAAAGGACTGTGGAAAAGAAAAAAAATACAGAGTAGGGTGATCGAGACTGCTAGGGCATGGATGAGAACGGGTTGCAATTTAAATTGGGGTTATTGTGATCAACTTTATTGAGAAGAGTTGAAGGAGGTGACGTTGTTTGCTAAACAATTATTGAGGGAGGGGAGCAGTTAAGCCAGCCAATGCCCTGAGATGAGAGCATGCTGGGAATATTCACAGAATTGCATGGAAGCTCTATCTAGATCTCAAGTCAAGTGACTGGGAGCAGTGGTAGGAGATGAGGTCAGGGAGGGTGGAGTGGCCTGTGGGCCTTACAAAGAGGTTAGTCTTAGTAAAATGGGGAATGATCAGAGGGCCTTGAGCAGAAGAATGATGCAATCAAATTTACATTTTCAACAGATTACTCTGGATGCCTGTGAAGAATAGACTTGAGACATAAGAGCAGACATAGGGAAACCAGCGAGGAAATCAGTGGCATAATTTAGGCTTGCGATTATTTTAGTGGCTGAGATCAGAGTGGAAAACAGTGCAGGTGGTGGGAAGATACCAGATTCTGGATCTATTTAAAGTTAGAGCCAGAATTGGATGTGTGATTTTTGAAGTAGAGAGGAATTAAAGAAGAATTCAGTATTTTGGTGGGGGCTACTACTTAGGAGGATGGGGAAGGATGGGGAGGAGGGCAAAGACCTTAAGTGAAACCAAGTGGTGGTGGGGTCAGGGAGATCAGGAATTCAGTTTTGCACATTATAAGCTTGAAACCTTCTAGGTGGAGCTGTCACATCAGCAAGAGGATATATAAGTACCAAAGCAGAGGCTGGCAGAGGGTTCTATGGGAGCGTGTAGGAAGGGCACCCCTGCAAAGCTTCCTGAGCAAACAAATGCTGTCTTTAGAAAAGAAGTTGGTGTGATCAAGAAAGCTTCAGGAAGTGAAGCGATCATTGAACCATAGGAAAAATTTGGCTACAAAGAGAGTTATCAGAGAATTCCAGATGTAATCATCTAAGCAAGATCCTTGGAACAACAGCAAGCATGGTGAGTTTGTGAGAGTGAGCTGGGAGCCCTGCCTGGGTGAGGAGTCCTTATTGGAAATACCAGGGCATAAACATGGTCAGATAACTTGGGGCCAGATTTGTGGAGGACTCCAAGGCTAGGATCCTTCTCCAGAAAACCAGCCCTGGCCCCTTGGTCAGCTCTAGACCTCCTCTGAGGCCCTCTGCAGTGCGTGTTCACACTTCTGTCTCAGCACTGTCCCAGAAGTCTTTTAAGAGTCAGTTTGCTTTTGTCTCAGCCTTCCTAGATTGTCTTTTCCTTGGGAGCAAAGACCTTATATTTTGATTTTTATCTATCACAATGATTCATGAATTGTGGTTTTAATAAATATTTGTTCAAAGAATAAATCACATTTGACACACACACACTTCCTGATCATATTTCCATTTGAATGCCTATGGATGTTTTGTTTTTGTTTTTGATTTTTAAGCAGGGCAGTGTCACTGGCCCTCATGTGGGATCCGAACCGGGGACGCTGGCGTCCCCAGCCAGCTCTTAACCACTGCGCCACTCGGCCTGCCCTGGAGGTTCTTAATTAAAAGAAAAATCCTCTTTATTGAATAGGTGAAAGTTCCATTATAATTAGTCTACCTGATAAGAGCTGACACACTAGAAAGATTATAGAAAACAAGACTTTTCAAACTAGCAACTACCAAGTGACAGAGAACACAATATCCCCCAAGCGGCTGAGGAGGAACCTTTGGAAACTTGAAGAGATCAGGTTGTGAATTAATTAAAGGGGGGAAAATGGTTGGTGGATTTGCAGGAAGAGAATTTGTGTAGGCTAGCTGTAAACCTTATATGGATGAAAGAACTAAGGTAGTAACTGCACCTTAGACAATGGCATCTGATACTTACCCTTCCAGAGACCTGTCAGCAGAGCCCTGGGCTCAGCATGCCTGCAAGAGCCCCTGAGATGACAGCCATCTTTTACAGGATGTCAAGCTCAATCCTCCGCCTTGGCAAAAGGAATAATGCGGACTCCATGTGTGGCTTAAAACCAGCCAGTTACCCCTGGTCCAGGCTTGGCCCCCAGAACCATATCAGAGCTTTGGTCAACATGAGCTAAGAGAAAATGGCAGCTGCTTAAGTTGTCAACTGGGTTTGAATGTTACAAAGAACTCTCTAAGGGCAGTGAATATATGCACTAATTTATTTAAATGTATTTCTGTGTTAATTACTGTACTGGCCATACCTCTTGCCCTGACTCTTCTGACTTGAAAATACTATCACTTGTTTTCCTTGAAATGACAGTCACTTTGTTCATTTTGGAGAAAGCATCTGCCAAACACCCAAATCTGAACACCCATAATATGCCTTTCAGCCATTCTTTCACATGAAAATGGTGTTCGCTGTAAAAAGCAGCTGGTTCAGCTCCCAAGTCAAACAATGACATAAGGGCATTTCCTCCAGACAACTGGTCATCCCTCAGTGCACAGTGGAAGTGCTTCACATGTCCTGCCCACTTCTTCACAGCAAATACTGAAAGGATGTATGCAAGAGTCAAGATTTAATGAAGTTACTAATTTTTACTGCTTTATCAAGGACACCCTTAAGTGGAACTGACATGTTTTTTACCCCGGGGCATGGCAGTACAGAATACAGACAATGAGTTCTAGTATAGTTTTGTGCTACTGTCTTGATTCATGTTGCACCAACATGACAACACAATGAAAAAGGCAAATCATCTTAATATAATTATGAAAATAGTTTTCACCTTGTGGTCCCCCAAATAAGGTCTCAGGGACCCCTGCAGGACGGTGGAGCACAACTTAAAAACTGTTGCTGTATACAAATCCTTTTGTGTACCTCGCAATTCTTGGGTCAAAGTCTGTAAGTATTTCAGGGTGTCCAAAACGTATAAATAAATTGCCTTTCAGAATCAATCCACCAGTTTGCACTTTCCTCTGCAATGTAGGGAAGTCCATTTTATTAAGCAAACGCTGCAGAATCCACGCTCCTAATTATGTCCTGTTCACAGGCAAGATAGAGTCCAAATTGTAACACAGGCTCTGTTGTGTCTGAGGGGGCGAGAGTAATTTCTCTTCAATTTCTGCTACTTCTCTCAACTCAAGATATCTGGGTCACTCAATACATTCTGCATGAAACACCAACCCATCTTCCAAAACAATATTGTCACAATGGACCCCTGAATTTAGAGAAGGAAAGAGTGATAAAAATAAGTGCATGCCCACTACTTTCCCGCCTCTGTATTCTAAGTAAACCTTTCTTTGTCACTAATTCACTAACAGTGTACAGAGAATAGTAATCAGTTGTGGTTCAGCACTTTTGATCTAAAATGTGATTTTTAGGCTTGTATTCATTATAATAAAATTTCAAGGCAAAAATATTGGGTTGTTGGAAAAGTCATGATGCATTTTTGCAATGAAAACCATAGAAAAAATATGTCATGACTTTTATGACAACCCAATAGTTAGGAATAATAATAAAAATGGGAGAGAAGTTAAGATAACAGTACCTGATTAATTGACATGACCTCAGGAAGTTTGACATAAAATTCTTTCTAGATAAATTATCTTAGTCAAAAATTCACGAAACGACAAGATTCTGTAGTTAAGGATGTTACAGTACAAGGTCTGACAATAAAGTTCATGAATTCATCCTAGAAAAAGTGCTACTTACCTCATTGGTGAATATCACTATGGTCACCTTCGAAATACTTCCCTTGGGAAGCTACGCACTGAAGCCAGTGTCTAGTCCACCCTTCAAAGCAATTTTAGAACTCTTTTTCTGGAATGGCCATCAGAGCTGTTGTTGTATTACCTTGATGTCCTGCATGTGATCAAAACGTCTTACTTTCAATATTTCCTTTATCTTTGGGTAAAGAAAGAAGTCATTGGGGGCCAGATCAGGTGAGGAGGGAGGGTGTTCCAATACAGTTATTTGATTACTGGCTAAACACTCCCTCACAGACAGTGCCGTCGGTGCTGGTACATTGTCGTGATGCAAGAGCCATGAATTGTTGGCGAAAAGTTCAGGTCATCTAACTTTTTCACTCAACCTTTTCAGCACTTCCAAATAGTAAACTTGATTAACTGTTTGTCCAATTGATACAAATTCATAATGAATAATCCCTCTAATATCAAAAAAGATTAGCAACATTGTTGCAATAAGTTCGCAAACTTAATTGTCAGAACTTGTATATTGAACCTTAGTATTATTAGTGATAAATTTAAAATAAGATTCATCTTGGGCCCAGATCAAAGGGATTTAGCTTCCTAAGGGACCATATCACACAGTGAGACTACATCAGACTGTCCCACAGAGTTGTTCCTCAAAGGCTGAGTAGTTGGCAGAAAACCCCAGGGAGCATTTGGTTGGTCCCCAACATATGAAGAATACTCAGCACAATGTCTAGAATATGTCTAGACATGCAATAGATATTCATTTCCCTTTCCAAAACCTGGCTCACCATCTGTAATGTCACCTCATCAGAAAACGACATATGTTTGAGAAGGAAAATGCTCTTTCTAAAATGGGATTTAAGCCTCATTAAAAAGCACAGAATTTATTTATATTATTCAATGTAACTGATTATGTCTATAGGACTATTAATACTGTAAATGTACTTAGGATTTGCTAAACCAACACACATCAATAATCTCTAGTTGTTTATACGATTTAAAAATCTATTTTCACACATAAAAATGGCATTTGAAATTAGAGTAAAATACCTAAAGAAATATTGCATTGCTAATAATAAAGAATTTCATGCAATTGATTTTTAAACCAGTTATCGGAAGAAAAACTAGATTCAGTTTAGTACAGGTTCCGTTGATTCTCAAGAAAGAAATTACATGTATAATAAGTAAGTTGTCTTATAGTCAAATAAGTCTTCTAAGTGAAATAAGCCTTTTAATGAATGTTGGGCTTCCTTAAATACAAAAATTATAAAAGAAAGCTGCTTTGTTAATTCAGAATTTCAGAGATCTCAGTAATTGCTCTGAGTATGATAGAAAAGCATGATCACTGAACAACTAAGGGTTAACTCAGTCTTTTCTTTGCCAGATTTGAGTGTTTTAAAAGGCCAGTCCATGTCTAACGAGAATTTACTTGAAGTTATCGATTCACCAAAAGAGTATTTGTTGAAGGCTTTTCATTTGCTAGGTTTTGTGTACAAAACCCAATCAGACATGGACTCTAATCTTCCATTTATTCATTCAGCTAATATTTACTGAGGTCTTATTAGGGGTAACACACTGTTCTAAGTACTGAGAATACGTAGGAGGTCAAGACAAACCAGATCCCTGCTTTATGGAGTTTACTGGGTGGTAGGGAGGAGAAAGATATAATAACTGATAAGTAAACAAATGAGTGAAAAAGACCATTTCAGACAGTGATTAGTGCTATCAAAAAAATAAATCAAGGGCTGGCCGAGTGGCGCAGTTGGTTAAGAGGGTGAGCTATGAACAACAGGTTTGCTGGTTTAATTCCCACAGGGGCCAGTGAGCTGCACCTGAGCTGAGCTGCCACTAGCTGCTAACAGGTGGCAGGATGGCTCAGGTGGTGAGAGCATGTGCTCCTAACAACAAGGTTGCTGGTTCAACTTCTGCCACTAAGATTGAACATGGCACCTTGAGCTGAGTGGCTGCAAGCTGCCGCTGGGCGGCCAGTTAGTGACTGGACTTGGAGCTGAGCTTGCTGCGCCCTCCGCTAAGGCTGAAGGACAACTTGGTGGTTCCCCTTCCCCAATTCCCCAACACTGTTCCCCTTCCCTAATTCCCCAATAAAATATTTAAAAGAAAACAAAAAGAAAAAAAGAAAAGAAAACAAGAGGATGTGACAAGAGTAAGGGGGGCTGTGTGGGAAAGCAATGGAAAAAATATTAATATATCTTAAGAGATAAAATTTGAGGTTAGACCATGAAGAAGACAGTTAACCAGGGCAGCAGCTTTTAGGCTGAGGGAACAGCATGCGCAAAGACCTTTAGAAGAAGAGAGATAAAAAAATTCAGATCGGAAAGATAGGCAAGTGGCAGCTTCTTCCTTCTTCCAACTCCCCACCTCACCTACCCCAAGTTTGTTCTACCTCATCCCACCTCTCATTTCTAGACTAACCAGGCCAGGGCTCTGACGGCGTGTCTTATGCCGACAGCAAGTTCCAGACTTTATTTTATTTCATCTGCACAGTCACATTTAGAACTTCCTATATTTTTGCATGGAAGCATTACTAATTAAACAATATATAAACTGCTGTTGATAACTTAGGAAAATCAGCTCTGGAATACTTGTAGGAGCAAATACCTGGGAACCGGTGCCATTCATCTTAGTGAGAAGCACCGCCTTTACTGTCAGGCCTTCTCGGTCTGAAACGTGACAGCTGTTCATCTGCTTTAGTGTTGTTAGCAGGCGGAGAGCTGCGATCTATACAGGAAAACAGTGCATTGAGAAAAGTTGGCATCTCAGAAACAGATATCCACAGTTAATGGGGAAATGGTGGTCTCCATATTGTTGCCAGAACACCCCAAATCCTCAGGCCACTAATCAGCACAGTTATTTATCTTCTTCCCCAAGTCAAAGGAAGAAATAAGTTAAGCGTAAAAGCCCTCAGGGGAACAGGAAAAACAGAGAGAACGAGAAAGGGTAATTTGTAAGAAGTGGTTTTGAGTTTTGTTTTGGTTTCCCTAAAGAGGACTTGTTTGGCGACATTATTAGAATCATAGGTATTTCAATATGACCGACATATAATATGTAGAAGCTTTGAATAGATAATCCATTTACAGAGTATGTAAACCAAAACTATACAAAGAGGTATTCGGCAAAATGTTTTTACTTCATTTTTATCCTTCATTTCCACAAGAGTAACTTTTTTATTAGTTCTTTGTGTTTCTGTTTTTTTGTGTAACAGTAGCAGAGGTATATATTACTATTTTCCTCTTGTTGTACAAAGATTTCATACTCTATATGGTGTTATACATCATGCTTTATCATTTAAACAATATGTCTGGATGATTTCAGCATATCATTTCATAGAAAGGAAGTCTTTCCATCAGCACATAGAGAATTTCCTCCCTTATTTTCTTCCACATATGCATAATATTCCACTACTGTGTATGGATGCTCCAGAGTTTGCTAAACACAGTCCTTTATAAATGAATATTTGGTCTAATTCCAAACTTTTGCTGTTATGGCCAATGTATCAACAAACAAGTTTGTAATTCATCATTTTGTACATGTACAATATCTGCAAGATAAATTCCCAGAAGTAGGATTTTTGTATAAATTAAAAATTACCCACTTGTAAATATTCAGAACTATCTCTCCATTGGGGAATCACTACAGTATCCACTACCATCAATAATGTATGAAGATGCCTATTATCCCAGGCCTTACCAATAAAATTTATCCACAAACTTTTGGATTTTTGACAGCCTGATAGAATGAAAATTGTTGTCTCAGTGAAAGTTTAATTTGCATTTCTCTAGTTATGACTGAGGTGGAGCCTCTTTTCATATGTTTAAGTGGAATTTGTGTTTCCTTTTCTGTTAATTTCCTGTTCATATCTTTTCCCCATTTTCTTTATTATATTCTTGGTTTTATCAATTTATATTAGGGAGATTAGTTCTTTGTGATATGAGTTGCAAATGTCTCTCATAGTTTTCCTTCAGTTATGTTTTGATTTTACTTGCAGGGATTGTCTTGCTTTCTTTTGTTTTTGCTAGATAAGGGGATTTTATTTTTATTGTAGCATTTATCAATAATGTATGATTTCTGGATTTTCTCCTAAAGTTTTATGGTTTCTTTTTATTTTTACATTTAAATTTTTCATCCATTTTCATTTTATGCCAGTGTAGAGTGAGTGGTTTTTGTTTTTTTGTTTTGTTTTTCCCCAGAAGGCTTCCTAGTTGCTCCAGCACAATTTATGGAAACGTTTATTTTCCTCCTCTGGTTGTACTTGCCACCTTCATTACATGCCGTATATACTTGAGTATCGTCATGCATAGATACCACCCTATGCAAACCCCCTTCCTTGTGAACCCCCTGTGGCGGGCCCCTCAGTTCTCCTCTCTCCCCAAGTGCAGGCCATCATTGACCCAGCTCAACACCTAGAGCTGGGCCTGAGGTTGGTCCTAGAGGCCGAGGATGGATATCCAGTGCCCACCGCCCACACCAGGGGGCTCACATTGCCACCTCCCCTTGATCCCCACTCTCTGCCTCCCAGGGTCACTTTCATCACCTGCCACTGTTGTGGAAGACTTGCCAGTGCTTTGTGAACCAGGAAAAAAGGAGGTCCAGGCCAACCCCACCCAGGCAGGCCCAGAGGGGGAGGTGGTGGCTGCAGGAAGGTGGCCAACTCTGCAGAGTTGCCATCGCCTCCCTATCCTGATTCCCACCCAGGACCCCCATAAGACCCCCCCTCTTCCCCTCCTTCCTGACAGGGTCCCCACACTCTTCATTTCTTCAGTATGTCACCCTCTTCCCTTGGGAAACCTCCCCTCCACCTATTGATGCTATCCCTTTCACGTGACATACATTCCCTACTCACACTCATTCCTTCAGCCACACACTCTCTCTCCCTCTCACACTCCCTTACACTCACACCGGCTCACACCCTTTTCATCACACACTCCCCCACTCACACTCTGTCTCGTACACCCACTTCCACAGTGATACTCACACGTTCTCATCCCAGGACACTATCCCTGTTCAGTCACACCCTTAATCACACATTCTCACTCCCCATTTACTCCCATTCTCCCGTCATTTTCATTCACTGTCCCACACACTCACTTTTATCCATTCTCCCTGTCTCTTCCAAATCTTTCCCACTTTCCTCAGAATTATAGCCCTTTTGGGGAGAAATTAAAAGAAGCCTAATCTAACCACAGCTGCTTTGTACAGCTATGTCAGTGCTCTCTTTTTATTTTATCAAAGAAAAATAAATCCATATGTTTTCACACAATTCAACCAATAGCCCCTGTGCAGGGCCCTGAAGGAACTAAGTGGGTGAGCGGAAACGGTCAGTCTCCCGAAGGCAAGGGCTGGCCAGCAGTGGTGCTCAGCTGCCGGAGAAGTGGTCGGTCATTCTGTATCACTCACTCCAAAACACTCGTTAGCAAATATTTACTCGGCATTCTCTGTGGGCCTAACCACCCTAGGTCCTGGGGATAAAATCATGGAAAAGACAAGGCTCTATCCCTAAATAAAGTGATGGTTTGGTGGGAGACATGAATATAAAAACTAATAATTAAAATAAAACACAAATTTAAAAATGTTCCTAATTTAAAAGTAAAATATTAAAAGAACACACATACTTATGAGATATGCACTGAAAGCAGCAGAAACACAGAGAAAGAACCAAGTCCAAAAAAGATAAAAAACAAAGGACTGAAAATTTGGCAAAAACCAAATAACTACGTGCAGGCGTTATGAGAAGGGGGATTTGACTCAAACCTCAGAAATAAGGTTGAATGCTAACAGAAGCTCTGAACTGGCATTTATACTGGTGGTAAGAATGGATTACTGGCAGGGATGGGGCTGAGAGGCAGTCTGTGGTACTAAAACGGGTGGCACTTACCTGTACACAGTCCAGGTGCTCTCAGGTATGGTGGCATTCCATCCTATAACAACCAGAAAGGGCCATTACTCTCCTGTTGAGCAATGTGCTCAAGGAACTGCAAGGGACCATTTGGTTAAGTTTGGACCGCGCATATGGGGAGGCAGTGAGAACCAGGGCTGACATCTGGGTTTGAGTTATTTTTCAGAGGGACTTGAATATTAGCGAAGGAGTTAGGAACTAGTATTGTGAATTTCTAAGCTCCTTAGGCCTTTCCAGACCTTCCTGTCAGAATCACCACAGAAGTCTCAAAAATGCAATTCTTTATTCTCCTTTAATTACACCTGTTTCCCCCCGCCCCCACACTAATAACGGATACCTATTATTTCCTCTTTCATTTTTGCCTCTCTGATTTACATTCCAAAGCTTTTGGAATGAACATTTTAATTTAACTTATGTATGAATGATCCTTTAAGGCCATGACAAACAACTTGTCATTTTGCTGAGGTCCTTGAATTCAGTGCTTTGTGAGGCTGAAGCAGCAGTGTGTCACTTGGCTACTGAGCAGGCTTGGCTTAGTCCAGGGCCTACCTGTCAACTTCATTTGAGCTTTGTTTGGAAATCCTGGTCAAAGATTTATTTTATAGGGCAGATCGTATACTGTAGAATACCCATAAAATGCAAAGGATATACTCCATTAATACTGCAGTGGAATTGCTTTGGGTTATTCACAGCTAACACACAGGGTGCCTCCATGATCCCTAATACATGGTGGGAGGGAGTTACTAACATTCCAGGAATGCTAACCGCCATTCTGGACGTGGAACTTCCGGGCAACTTCATTTTTAGTTTCAAACAACTGATTGATAAATTAGCGTTGGGGAAGCTAATCAGTCAACAAAACACTGAGCACTGTGCTAAGGCACCAAAAACTGATAATAACAACATAAAATAAAATACATGGGGAGGGGGCAATAAATCAATCTGGGTTCCTGCCTCAAAGCGGATCACAGCTTTGTGAGCGTGATAGACACTCACATTATTATGTAAACTAATAGTTGCAAAGAAAAGTATGAAAATAAAGATGCTATGAAGCTCTGGGAATGAAATGCGTAACTTAGGAGTTTAGGCCATGGCACAGGAAAGGTTCTATGACCGAAGTGAGAGCTGCAGGGAACTTTGAACAACAAATAGGTTATAAAAGAAAAACAGGCACTTGAGCTTCATTTGGAATTTATCAGAAACTTTTTTTATCATGTTCTCCATTCTTTTTTTTTTCCTCCACTAATATTGGGGCTGGGATATTTTTGTGACACAAAGTGAGCACAGAATGAGACACCTTTAGCACAGACGTTATTGTGACCTGCCAGGTGTCAGAGGTGTTTTCCAAGAGATGGAGAAATGGCCTGCTCCTTGGCTGGAACTGTGGGTGGGGCCTGGGCTTCCAGGTTGGCATAAGGAGGTTGCTCTTCCTTATGTGCTCAATGTGACCAGCCTATAATCCCCTGGGAAAAGCTGAGAGAGAGAGAGAGAGAGAGAGAGAGAGAGAGAGAGAGAGAGAGAGAGAGAGAGAGAGAGAGAGAGAGAGAGAGAAACACCAGCTGAAACAAGGTGCTGATAGTTCATGTGATTAAAATGAGCCCCTCTGTGGAGTAACCAAACCCCCACTCACTCCTCAGGCAGGCAGCTTCCCCCAGGCCAGGCAGGTAAAGTGTCAAATGCAGCTCACCCTCACAGCACCTGCCTCTCTCTGTCAGGCACAATCCACCTGCTTAGCAAGCCATTATTAGCATATCTTATAGATTCATAAGGTTTAACTTATTCTCTATACCCCATGCTGTAAGCCACAGAGGGAGGCAGAAGTTGGGTGTGGAAAATGGAAATAGTTAACTGAAGTTTCCCACCCTGAGAAAATAGGGGATTGAAATACTGCTCTGGGAGAAGGCCAGGTGTTTGGCTTAATTATTCTCCCCGGCTCTTGCCTGGTCTATTGTCTTAGGCCTTTTCTCTCAAACCACTTCCCCCTTTTCTCTGCTCTCACAGGCTTTGTCACTTTCTATCATGCCCATTTTTAATGTTATCCATTTTTGCCTGTTAACACTTTCCTGAGGGCAAGAGTATAAATGGGGTGGCCTCCTGAGTGGTAGGCGCTGTGGGAAGCTGAGGCAGCTGTCCTGGAGAGCTCAGTTTAGAGCTGCCCGGCTCTCAGCCTCCCAGGCTCTTCTTTTCACTGTCATACGTTGGTGCTGGAATCTTATCTAGTGAAAAAGAGTAAAATACACCACCAGAAAAAATTAATGCTAGGGGGTTCTTAATTGTCTTTTAAATGGTGATGGCTAAGTCATCTCAAGGTATAAAACTTTTTCGAAGGCATCAAAATAATCAGCTGTTCAATAGATTTCCCCTTCCCATTCATCCCAAGTCCCTGGGCATCTATTAACAGGAGGGAGGGCAGAGCTGCTGCAATGGCAGCAGAACTGTAGGACTCAGGAGAGCTTGGAGGAGCATCAGCTCTCACAGTGTCTTCCACGGTGCCTTCCACCAAGCTGTGTGCTCTCCAGAAATGCCAGGTATTTCCAGTGAGTGGCCACCTAGCCTCTTCCTTAAGGTGATGAAACGCACACATTTTATTTAAGTATGAGACAGACCAGCAGTCCCCAGGTGGAGCACAAGATAGTTCACTGAGGTATAGCAAGAAACATTTCTCTTTGCCTTCATTGATTTGATCCATGCATTCAAGTGACATAGAAGTGCACAGTATCAAAAAGTTTGCAGACCTGAGCTAGAGCCTGACCAGCACAAAAGAAAGCCTGGTGAATTCCTGGCACCATTCGCCAAAGCATACATGGGAGGAAACTTTAGTGTTCCAGGGGGCTGACCGGAAGTTCCCACTTGCACTACAGCTAAAAGGAATGCCAGCAACCCCGAAGGTGAGCAGATTGTCTCTTGGTTAACAAGATTAGGGAAAATGTGACAGAAGAAAATAAGAAAACAATCTTTTTATTTTGCATAATTTCTGGGATTAGCAAATATTATTCTGGGGCTTCCCCCAGACAGGGAATTTGAGAATTATACGTTTATTTAAATAGTGATGTTTTTCTATTATCATTTTTTTTCTTCTAAATTTCAGCACTGGTTTCCTAAAAAGCTCTACATGAACAACATATAGATAGATAGATAGATAGATAGATAGATAGATAGATAGATAGATAGATAATAGTTAGACATATTCCAATGCATAGAATAAATATTAGAAATAATAGGTATAAAAAATATTGAATTTTGCATTGGTTCATCCCAAGGTGATCTGTCACTTATATTTAAGATCTTGATTTTTATTTTTGCTATCCTCCAAAACATGAAATGATTATGTGCGATACACTAAGTTGAGTTCTTATCTCTGTGTCTACCTCCATCAAAAGAGAGGACCACAGGGCCAGCCGAGTGGCGTGTTGGTTAAGAGCTGGTTGGGATGCCAGTGGCCCTGGTTCGGATCCCACATATGAGGGCCAGTGACACTGCCCTCTACAGCTAAGATGGTGAAAAACAGCTCCATCTGGAGCTGGGCTGTTGTGAGTCCCCACGATGGCATAGCTGCAGCCCCTGCTGCAGCGGGCTGCCATAGGCTACAGTGAGTGGCTGGCAGCCGGTGTGAGCTGCCAAGAGCCACTGTGAGCGGCCATCCAGAGGCTGGCAATGGATCTGCCTCACCCGAGAAGAGCACAGTGATGATACTGACATGGCCCAGTGAAGCAATGTCCTCCACAACTAGATTGAAGAACAAAAGGACAGCAACATGTCTGTTCTCCTTCCCCGGTTCTCCAACACTGTTCCCCTCCTCCAATTCCCCAATAAAATCTTTAAAAAAAAAAAAAGGACCACAGAGGATAACTAGTGGACACAGCTCCACTGAGGAGTGCAAGAACAAAAAAGGGGTGCAAGAACTCAAACTGTCATGGAAACCTTCCTTGATGCAGTCTCCAGCTGAAGCAGTTCTGCCTTTCTTTAATTATTTGCTGTGACCTATCCAATTAGTATTTCATATACTGCGTAAAATTCAGTCTTATGAGGTGGAGAGTTCTATCAGTCAGAATTCTGGTGAGTTCCAAGTGGGTAGAGGGGCATGTGGTCCAGACAGGATGGGGCTGATTTGAAGGAGAAAAAAATAGGTGCTACTCCCCCACTGTATGGCGGGGAAGGTGATTTGTCAGGTATCGTTACACAAGGCCAGGAAGGAAGAAATGAGCTGGAGGCACACCTGGTGTATGGAGACACACCTGGCCTACAGAAACCAGAAACAATGAATGAGAGGAGAGACTGAAAGGCCAGGCAAGGGAGTGTCAAAGACAGACTGGGGATGGAGAAAGGAAAGATACCTTTTCTGGGAGTGGCTGCAGGACATAGAGTGAGATGGAAAGTGAGTGATATCCAAACACAGAGAGTGCGGCTGTACATTAAGAAAATGCTCGCTGCTCTCTGCCACACACACACACACACACAACTGCATTTGTGCCTATGCACATATGTGTTTTCAGAAATGCTCCATATATCTGAACTGTGTGGACTATATATTTTCCACCAGACTTTTGTTTCTTTAAATGGGATGCCAAGCAGAAATCAAATCATGTACAATTCTTGACTTCATTTTGGCTGTACTTCTTGAACTTTCTGGTTTTCTGGAAAGCCTGCCTTGAGTGGCAGTATTCTTGTGGTTGCTCACCTGCTCAATTCCAAGTAGGCTTAATTTTTTGATCACCGTGGGATGTCATTACTATAATATCTCTCCTCTATTCCAAGACTCTTCCATGAGAGAGGTGAGGACCTTTCTGTATGTAAATATAAAAACTATACTAAAAACAGGGAAGCAGGTAGCAAAACATCCTAACCATTTCCCAAATAAGTTCTCACAGCTCACACAATTGTTCATACCTACAAATGAGAGTCATTCTTATCCTACTTCCTGATGCTAGAGACTGGGTACCCTAATCTGAGAGCCATTTGACAATACCTGGGGGCTATTAGCGGTTCCTAGACTTGAAAGAAAACAACTTGATGAAATTATAAAGAACGTGGTGTAGTGATTGTAGTGTCAGATATCACAACCGGAGCCAAATGGTCTACTAACGATCCCTTTAGTCAAAATGTCTTATCCCTGAGTACTTGATACTTTTATTTTGCTTTTGTGTACTTCCCCAAATCCTAACAATTGTGATATGTTTGTTCTATGGAAAAGAAACAGCTGTCATGGGCAGAAATCTCACTGTCCTCCCAACCAGAAGATATGGGTTGAGCCTGGCTCATCACGTTTCTGTCCCTATTACCTGAGGAAGACCTTGCTTTCCCCCAGATTCAATTTCTTCAGGCATAAAAGTGAAGAATTGCTAGTCTCAACCTCATAAGATTAGTTTTCTCTTTGTTTCTTAAGTGTAAAGTGTTTATTTGATACTTTTTAAACTGCAAAAGTAATGCGTGCTTATTTTACCTAATGAAACAAAATGAAACTGAAAAAAGGCAAAGATGATTTTTGCTCTTTTCGCCTTCCACTCCCCGCTCCCAATATAGGCAAAACAAACAGCCCAGTATATACCTTTCCACCCCCTTCTCCTTGCTCATACAGACATAAATAAATAAATTTATTTATAATATGTACATTATTCTGCAAGTAGGTTTTTTGGTTGTTTCTTTTTTCCCCACTCAGTATATTGTCGTTTTGCAGAGCAAATGAAAGAGTTTAGTAAACCGTAGTCACCACTCTTCAAGGCTTATACTTCAGGTATTTTGTTCGTTAGATCAATCAGCTTGCTCTCCCTAATATCAGCAAGAGATCAACTGAGTGAAGGAATACATAAGTTTATTGAACACAAATGAAGTCATAACTTTGATGCATAGAATGCAGAGTTGTCCTGTCTGCCCAGCCTGATGGAGAATGTGTCAGTGACAGCGATGAAGGCCCAGGGGCTGGGTAAGGAGGCAGCCAGGGCCACCCAGTCCATGCTTGTCCCCAGAACCAAGCACACTACAGAGTGGCTGACCCATAAACATGGGATGAGAGGGGAGAGCTATAGAAAGAATTAATGAATAGATCAATGAATTTAAAAGGAACAAATGAAGGTACAAACAAGACTAGAAATAAAAACCATTTCTTCAGGAAGTGTTGTGATGAAAACAAAGAAGAAAGTAATGAGGGGAAACAGGGAATATTCTCTAAAACATCTGGGAATGAATTTGAATAAGCAATGGAAAAAAAAAAGAAATGCTGACATGCTGAAGGCTGTTGGCAAGGGATCTGCAATTGTTTCACCAGCCAAAGGAACTCCAGAGCTGAACTGGAAAGCAGACTTCTCTTTTACCCTCTCACATTAAAATGGTTTAACATCATTCTTTGGGATTTCCTCAGGGAACACTGCTTTTGGAAGCTGGCGACTCATGAGTTGGATGCCTTACTTATATATTCTTTATCTTTCTTTATACCTCTATAAGCTCTCAGGCATTTCTGGCTTAATTTCTTTATTTTAGATACTTCTAGACTCCGTGCTTTGAACTTAACTGCTTATCTGCAAACCCCTACTTAAAGATGTAATGTCCAAAGGGCTCAAAACAGACTTCTAGAGTTTCTAAGAATATTTTCTAACCCCCTGACACTTACTATTTACCTATTAGTCATGCTAAATAGGCATGTTAATACTGGCTCAATAAGGTAACAGGCAAGTAAGCTATCCATTATCTACACAAGTCTGGAAACTTCAAATCTGATTATTGTTATCTAATACTTGTATCTTTCAATAATCGTCTTCCCTTTTATTTCATGGAATTAATATTCTATGTAGGAACTTTGGAGTTAGACTATTTGGATTCAAATCCTGACTTCAAAGCATATTGGTTGTAGGTGATGGAGTAAATTAATTAATCTCCCTGGACCTTGATTTTCTCATCCCTAAAATAGAACTAATAATATCGCCTCTCATAGGATAGTTATGAGATTTAATCGATACACATACAAAAGCACAGAGCAGAAGGTCTGGTACAGGGTTCACACCCAATAAAGGTTTAAAACCAAGCTTTTAAAAATCAATGTTAGGATTGTGTTTATTAATCATTAATTTATTTTTACATTTAATACTCAGAACATATGCAACTGAATATGCAAATTAAGAAAAATATGATAGAAACTAAAACCAGCATCAGATGTAAGGTTGTTTTTGCCTGTTTGTTTGAGATTGTTGGTGTTTTGGTTGCAAGGTACAAATTCTATCTGACATAAACTTTTTGAAATATTGAAAATAGCTGGAAGGACACCGGACACTCGCCCCCTTGTGCTGGATGTCACTGCTCAAGCCTTATAATGAACAGCTGTAAATACATAGCGATGTCACCATGATCATCCCTGTCTGTTTGGCATCCAGGAAACAGTGATTGTGCTGGTGCAGCAAAATAGGCAGCCTGAAGGGGTGGTGTAAAGCAATACTCCATGGAATAAAGACAGAAACAGCAATACTAGCCCAGAGCCCAGAGTCTGCTCTGATCTTCTAAGAGGTAGCAGAAAATATTTGGGGTGATTCTTCCATGGTTAGAGCCATCCACACAGAAGCCCATAGCTAGCTGAGCCTGATGAAAGCAATTCTCATTACTGCTGGGTTGAATTTAGGATGGCTCTGGATTAAGCTATTCTATCACCCAAAGACCTTTCTCAACCTCTCATTATCAAGCTGTAATCATTCCTAGACACTCAGCAGGCAGGTCCAGGTCTGGTGGAGGTAGGATCCAGCAGAAGAAGCTGCTAAGGAGTTCCAGCCCAGAACAGGATCAGCTCCATAGCTCTCACTCAGTTTCTTTCATTCTCTGAAAACAAAACAATAGGAGATGCTATTGCTGGTTCTTCATATGAAAAGTACATTTTTGCAGTTAAATGTAAAGTGACAACCAAATGTGGCTTTATGCCTCTGTGGTCATGCTAGGATGCCTTCATGCTGGAGGGAAATGGGAGGACACAGCTAAGGCGGACTCCCTCATGGGGTGAGGATCTTACTGTCTTAACTTCCTGCTGTGAACACACAGATTGCAAGACCAGGCCCAGAACTGAAAATGCTGGGCTTTGGTCAAGAAACAGTGTTCAAATAATGAAAGAGGATTTTCTTTCTTGGGAAATAGTGAAATCTGGATGATCCTACCTCAGTGCTGGTTGTGTGTGATTCTTTCTACTGGCTTAACTTTTTTCTTTTTTTTGAAGAGCATTTCCAGTCAGCCTTAAAAATAGAATGGATTATGTTCAACTTTTCAATTAGAAGGAATGAAAAGCCTCAAGGATTTTTCAATAATTTAAATTATTTTTCAATAATTTAAATGGAAATACACATATATATGTGCAGCTGAAGATTACACATGTTCTAACATGACCTTCATTCATTCATTCAATGGCTACTTACCAAGACCCTTCGATGTACCTGCCAGAGGTTGACCTGGGTGCTGGATTTGCAGAGTACAGAGCAAATGTGATCACTGAACAGGGGTCCCAAGGTGAAGAAAATATAGAGCTAATAAATATGTACTTAAAGATTACATTCAATGCTGTGAAGAAGATAAAATAAATCAGTGTAATTTAGTGTGGCTAAAAGTTCTCTTTAGCTAAGCTTTCCTTCTATTAATCTCAGTTGTTCAACTATTTTCTTTTTAAAGCCTAAATTTATACCCAGTACCTGGTTTTCAAACGGCTGATGTTCCAATGAGGAACCATCTATAATGTGAACAGGGTTAGCTAGAACATGGAGGAAAGCAAGGAATTAAATAAAAATAAACCACTGAGACAATCATGTAGTGAATCTTCATAATTGAAAAGCATCTTTAAAGCTCATAATGAGCTATGTGTGCTCTAGAAGATGAGGTTAAAAGCAAAGGAAACCTCATCAGTCACGTTCCTTAGTCTATTCTCATGAGTTAGTTGAAACAACAAGAGGCCTGTAAAGAAGGAAAAGAGGCTTATTTACTGGGGGCAGAGGTCAAACACGACAGAAGTAGAAGCAGCCACAACCAACCATCACCCTGTCCTCCCAGACCCATCCCGGGTGAGCCATCATCCCAGGATGGGGATGCTCCTTCAGGACAGCTGGCAAAAGATGAGTGACCAGGAGAAAGGCTTCTTGGACAATGAACTGGCTGCTACTGGTTTTCATTATCCCCCGATTGTACCTAATGGGAAACTATGAGAATCAAAGTACATCTCAAAGCATTACTGGAAAGAGCAAAACGTGTCCTGAACTGTTTGTTCCCCCCTCCCCTGGCCTTGCCCCGCACTGGTGCACTCCCTCTGCCCCCCCCCCCCAGGCTGTGGCATCAGGGCCAAGTGCCTATTTCTTTAGTTCATGTAATCCTGAAACTCAGATGGTAAGGGTCTAACTGCTTTAGCTTTAGCAAAGATTAGTAATACTAAAAATTAACACATTCTTGAAGGCAAGCCATATAGACAATGATCTAATTTGCGTAACACTTTATATTAATGATGTTCATTAACTTACTTAAAACAAATTCATTATGACTTTTAAATCTTTTCTAGGGCAGGACAAGCATGGAAATAGTCTATAGGGATTGCTCCCTACAAGGGACACCTGCTTGCCTTTCTCACCTAATTATAAATACCTTCCAGAGTATAATCTGTGTAGTGTTATGTAATTGTGCTTAAAAACGTTTTTCAATAAGGGAATGACTGATAATGGGGAGTGTGTCCTACATTTGACCAAAGGTATGTCAAAAAATACAGGTAAACCTGTGAGGAAAAATTGGAAATATTTCTGTGTTTCAAGTTCTAAATAAAATGGGCATGTATGTACTGCCCACATAGATTTTATACAGGTTCTTCGTTTACTCTAACGTTTATTTGTTAGTAACCAAAACAGATACAAGTACACACAAGCAAAGCCTGATGTCCAACAGTACAATGGGTAACAGTAATTTTCCTTGAATAATTAATTTAATGGATATATATATTTTAAAGAATGATTTATCTTATCTAGTGTCCCTTAAAATGCTCTTTAGGGTTTTTCTCTCTTTTCCTCTTGCCTCTTGATAGAATTAATTATCTAACAGTTAGTAAGTAGAGGCATTCCAAATAATTTTACTGACTATACAGTTTTCGAAAAAATACCAAGAATGCTTCCTGTCCACCACTTTAGTCAACCGTGTTTGACCAAAGTATCTCTCAGGTAAGACTGGACCGAAATGAGATGGAAATGTACCTTGAGCAATATCAATGAATTAGGATGGTTAATTTCCCAATATAAGGACACTAATTTTCTGTATGTAGTAAAAGTGTCTAATTTACAAATCAAGAGTAATCTGCAGAGACTTGGAAATATTTATCAGTGATTTATAAGAATATTAACCATCTCCATCTACGCTCATCTCTCCTCATTTGCAGGCATGCAATCACGTATGCACGCATACACACACACACACACACACACACACACACACACACACACAAACACACGCTGTATAAAGCCACCTGGAACTATACACAGATATACCTGTTGAACTATCACAATGGAGAGGACTAATTAACAAATTCGCTAATTGGGTTTTTGTAACAAAAAACATAGAAAAAAATACATCATGACTTTTCTGACAACCCAATATATTCACAGGCTCCTTGAGCGGACTTGGTCCTGGGAGCGTTCAAGCCCATGTTCCTTAGAAATCTAAGGATCCATTGTTTTGAAATTCCATAGTGTGAGTTTCCAACCTGAAGGCTAAAAGTCAGTATCAGTCAGAGTCCAACCAAGAAAACAGATGCCACTATAAGTATGTAAAACCGAGACAACTTAATTTAATACAGGAATTGGCCATACCACACAGGGAATGGAAAATCTGAAAAGCCAAACAGGGACAATTAGGCAACTTAGAGAGCAGCAAGAACAGGAAGCACACACCTACCTGAGGCTGACAGACAAGGAGTGACTGAGGCCCAGTGACTGGACCCACCTGGGCCTGTCCCAAGGGACAGGAAGCTCAGAGGAGGGACCACCCAAGGAGGAACCACAAGGGGAAAGGGTAGTGGCTGGCTTCTCCTCTGCCCCACCAACCTCAGTTTCCATCAGTAGTTCCCATTGGCTGAAAAGGAGCCTTGGAGATGAAAAGGAGCCTGGGAGAAAAGGTCAGACCCCTGCACTCCAACCCAGAGCAGGGGAGGGTTACTAATGGACCCACCCTGAGGCAAATAGGACCAGGACAGGAACAATCTGTGTGCAGATATCAGTGACAAGCCTGGGGAAAAAATAAAGATATAAACTAAAGATAGACATGGCAGTGTGGAAATGGTCTATTCACATGCACATGACCACAGAGAGGGGAAAATGTGAGTCAGTGCTTAGCAGAGAGACATGCAGGGTGTATTCCCATTGCCAGGCACTGGAGTTACACACACCGATCCACTGAAGCCTCATAAACACCAGAATTTTACTAGGAGAAAACTGGGCCTAGGGAGAGGAAGTCACATGCCCACAGTCAGTCTCTGTGCAGCAGCAAAACCGAAACCCCTGAACACAGAGTTTCCATTGATCACACTGCACCTGAAACAATGCTGCATTCCCACAGGGGCCCCAAAATATGTCCCTTCTGGTAACACGAACAGAGGAACAGAGCTAGTGGTGAAGCAGGGAGAGCTATAGTGTGTGTTTTTCTATCTTCTGAGCCCTGCATATCCCCTGTCACCAGCATTGCTCCCTCACCACCAGCACACAGACAGACACAGAATACAAATCAGTAACAGCCCCAAATCTGCTCTCAGGAAATAAGAGGAAAAAAGAATTGAGGTCTTGCCCTTACAGTGGTATCTTTATTCTACCAGGAGCTGATGCTCTACAAAAGAGATAATTCTTTAGTGATGGGTTTGCCAGTTCCAGGAGGGGGTGGAGATTGGCTGTCACCCCTCAGTGAAGTCAGCCCAGAAGTCACCCCAAAAGTCACAGCTAACTCATGGACTGAGAAGGTTGGCTTTTGAACTCTTGTAAATTTAAATGCAATTTATCTTAAGTTTGGGAGACCTCGTTAATAATTTTTTTTTTCGTTTTAAAGAATTTTATTACAGGATGTTTATGTTCAGGACACTTGAGACACCTTATACTTCTAATCAGATTTTTGATAACTGGTTTTAAAGTGTTACTTGAGTATTTATCTCATACTGGCTTTCAGGCAAAAGTACTGCTCAATGATTGTTTAGGAAGAGAAACCCTAAAATATAGATATGTGTCGATTGCCTGCCGGAGTCTGTGGGGTGTGTGTGTAGGAGGAGAGGAAGAATAAAATAAATTTTTTTTATCCTGAGTTAATATTCAATCACAGAACTATAGCCAATGAATAAAATGTGAACATAAAGTGAAGTAGGAAAGGAGGATAACAGTATAATATCCTGAATAAGATCCATAGAAATGTCATATAAATTTTGAGAATCGTTTCCCTCAAGGAGTGAATTTCTCATTTCTTAAGTAAGAACTCCATGGGGGGCAGGTGGCTCAGACAGCAGATTTGAATTATGCTGACATAAAAAGATACATTCTTCCCCTTGGAGCTGGTTGAGATGACCCTTGATGTTATCCTGTGTGTGTGTGTGTGTGTGTGTGTGTGTGTGTGTGTGTGTGTGTAATCATTATCTCTGAAAGCATTTTCTTGAAGACATAAGCTAATTCCGAAAGGCTCTGATCTCAAATAGAATACCTTAATTCTGTAGTTTTCAATAAATGTAGCATTTTGCTGGTATAAAATACCCATAAAAATTTGTGTTACTAAGAAAAACAAAGGAAAGACACTTTCCTCAAGGTGTATTAAACAGTAGTCGTAAATTTTCTCTAATGGAAAATATTTAATTTTATTAGTCATCTTCTCTCCCTTGATTCTTAAATTCCCAAAGGGTCTCATAGCTGAGTTAAAAGCACAAAGAGTAGAATTTTAAATTTAACAAGTCCTATTCATTGAGCTATTATTTTCTCTAGGATTGTTTTCCTCATTTTTAAAACTACCAACGTAAGCTGCTCTTTTAGTGAAAAACATTACTCAACTATTTATAATGGTCCATATTTATTAAGGAGCCAACTGGGTTTTTTAAGCTGTGCCTTCAAATAAGCATTGAGGCCAAGGTGAGACACAAATAAGACTGTTTTAAAGACGACATACCAGTCAAAACTCTTTTACAGGTGACTTTATGAATCATCAATATATGTATGCATCAGATGTCCAGAGATGCTTCAATCAAACGTTAAATTTCACAGAACCATTGAGGTAGTTTGGTGTGATTTAGTGGGAATTGTCTTTGGATGGTGGAGTAAGTGTTTCCAAGGCTCCAAGCAGCATGGAAGACAGATGAGCAAGAAAAAGAGGCATATGAGATACTATAGTTTTTCAAAGAAGGGAAAATGAAATTCTTTCCAAAGACACTAATTTGCCCTTCACGTTCAAGGCATATATACTTTTTTTCCACCCAACAAAGCAGAAAACTCACATTTAAATAGTAAAAAGTAGCATTCTCTGTATGTGTGAAATGACTCTTGGACTCAACAAGTTTTGTTTAGGTCCAGCATGGTTCTTCGGCTGGATCCCAGGTCACAGCGACCTGCCAGCCCTCTCTCTGAGCTCTGTGACTGTCAGCGCCCTGCTCTCAAGAGGACAGCAAGTCAGTGCTCAGTGCGTTCCTAGGTAAAGGAACGATTACGCTCTGTGCTGACCTTAGAGGAACGCAGGTGTCATTTAACCTCCAATGGATGGTAGTGTTGTTTGCCAACATCTAGAATAAAGAATTGGGGTGCAAAAATAGACGGCTTGCTCAGGAGAAGACTTGGTTCCCTGTTCTCACTCAGCTGAAGCAAGAAATCAGTGGGCTTCTCTCTTTATAAAGACCTAAAACCCACAGGCAAGCTGGGTAAAATATGGATGATACAGATTTTCAAATGACTAAAATGTAGTTCTTAAAAAGACACAATGTAATTTCTTGAAATCACATTAACGTTTGCTCCCTATAGCTATGTGATTTTCATTATAAATTTGTTTAAATCGTATCTGACAATATTTCAACTGTCATATGGCCAACTTAAGTCTTATAGAGCTGATACCCGAAATACATTGCTTTCTGATTTACACAGAGAGGCAAGTTAAGTCCAAAACTTCCCCTTTTGGATTTTTTAGAATACTGATTTTGGTTAATAGATAATCTCCTAAAAATGAGTCCTATGGTTTAAAACATGGGGGAAACAACAGTCCAAAAAGAGTTCAATTGGTTTCTTTGCTATGGACTTTTTCAAAGGCTTTCATTAAAATTCCATGTCCCGGGCCGGCCGAGTGGCGCGCTGGTTGAGCGCTGGCTTGGGATGCCAGCAGCCCCGGTTCGGGTCCCACCTGTGAGGGCCACGGACACTGCCCTCAAAAAAGAAAAAAAAAAAAAAATTCCATGTCCCTTTACTTCCCATGGGAGGTCTAGTATTCAGTGTCTAACTAGGAATCCTCCTTTTGTATGGGGAGACCCTCCCAAATAGACACTCTGCAGTACTTACTTTGGGAAACGCTAGTCTAGTTGATCGCTTTCTTCAGACACAATGGGGGTACTCCCTCTGCTGAGTTTTTTCATCACTTCCCTTTGCCTGAAACATTAGCCCTGGCAGACACATGGCTGGCTCCCCTCATCACCTTCTGTCTTTACTCAGAGGTCAGTGAGGCTGTCCCTCATCAACTTTTAAAATTCAAGTCCCTTCCTCAACATTCCCTAGCCTTTTCCCCTGTTTACAAGGTCTGACAATTAAGTTGGAAAACTTGTTCCAACAATGTTGCCTTTTTTTTTTCTTTTTTTAGCTGGGCCATCCTGCAACCTGTTGGCAGCTCAGCAGCAGCTCAGCTCGGGGCCCATGTGGGTGACATCTATATCTATATCTATATCTATATCTATATCTATATCTATATCTATATCTATCTATATCTATCTATCTATCTATCTATCTATCTATCTATCTATCTATTCAGCGGATTATGAATTTGTACCAACTGGACAAACAGTTAACGAAGTTTACTATTTGGAAGTGCTGAAAAGGCTGTGTGAAAAAGACGACTTGAACTTTTCGCCAACAATCCATGACTCTTGCATCACGACAATGCACCTGCTTACATGGCACTGTCTGTGAGGGAGTTTTTAGCCAGTAAACAAATAACTCTGTTGGAACACCCTCCCTACTCACCTGACCTGGCCCCCAATGACTTCTTTATTTACTCAAAGATAAAGGAAATATTGAAAGGAAGACATTTTGATGACATTCAGGGCATCAAGGGTAATACAACAGCTCTGATGGTCATTCCAGAAAGAGTTCCAAAATTGCTTTGAAGGGTGGATTAGGCACTGGCATCAGTGCATAGCTTCTCAAGGGGAGTACTTCAAAGGTGACCATAGTGATATTCAGCAATGAGGGATGTAGCACTTTTTCTAGGATGAGTTCGCAAACTTAGTTGTCCGACCTAGTATTTCCAATGTCACACCTTCTAGTGTGTCTGTATAACTTTGTTTATTATCTCTCTCTCCCAATGAGAAGGTAAGCTCCTGAAAGGCAGGGGCCTTCACATTACCACATTCAAGGGACATGTCTCAGCCCTCATTTTATTCAGCCTCTCAGGGTCATTCGGCACCACTGAATGAGTGCTCCGTCAACTGCGAATGTACTGAAATGTTGTGAAAATGCTCCCTTCACTTGGCCTTCAGGACACTGGCCTCTTTCCTGCCTGAGTGGCCACCCTTCAGACATCTATCCTGGATTCTTCTTATATTTCTGCCATTTAAATATGACATGGCTGAGGGCTCAGTCCTCGGACCTCAGCTCTGCTCTATCTTCACTCACTCCCTGGGTGACCTCTCAAAGCTCATGGGTTTAACTATCTTCTACAAGCTGATAACTGCCAAGTCATCTCCACAGCCCAGATGTCCCCTACCCTTCATTGTCTGTGTCCGAGCTCTTCAGGGCAGGATAACCTGTGCTGTGTCTGGTTTTACTTACAGAATGAGTGTTTATTTCTTATTCCCACAAAATCTTCTACTGCTGTCCTGAGTTAGGCAGCTGTCCTGGGCATGGATGTCTCCTCCAATAAAAGGCTCATAGGTTGGGGCTTCTTCCATTCTGGGGCTCCCCCATTTTTAGGGTCTCAGAGTCCTTCACTTCCAGCCATGTGGAGATGGGAGAAAGAGATGGAGGATTCACAGCTATTTTGTGTTTGGGTCTAGAAGTGGTGGAGCTTACTTCTACCTATACCTCCTTCTCTAGAGCTGAGTCATATGCTTAACCTTGAGACAAGGGGACTAGGGACATAGTTTGGCCTTGCTCCTGGGAGGAGGAGGAGACGAGAATATTGGTGAGTTCTATCAACGTCAACACAAGGAGGAAGCAGCGGTACCACAAATAAATTTTATGACTTTGTCTAAGCCGGTCCTGGTAGAAGCCTCCTTACTGTTTATTTTGGAGATAGGTGATTGGTAATTTTTGATGTAGAGAAGTGGTTTATATTTAGTGATCAGAAAATGAAGCGTGCAAAATACAAGAAAATTCCCAGCAGACTCAAATCTCCTGCAGAATAAAACCATGTTAAAATGAATACTTTCGTGCTATAAAAAGTACAATGTTCTCCAACAAGGTAGGACCTTATATGGAGACATTCAACTTCACCTTCTAAACTTCCAAAGTGCTCATTAAGAATACTTGTTCATTCTGTTCTAATAACAGTTTCAACTCTCTTTAAATGACAACACCTTCAAATCATGATGATGGCCCTCTTGTGAAAGTTACATAAAGCACTGTAGCTAAAGCAAGGTTTGAATATTTTCACTTGGATTTGAGATTTATGCTTATGAAATGTTTATTGTTTTATCTGAAGTAAGAAGTACATGCATCCTTAAAACCCACATGAAGATGATCAACAGTCCAAATTTTGCCGATGCGTAGAGTTTAAATGAGCCAATAGTAGAGGAGATAAGAGCTTGTACTATAGGGACTGATAGGTTCAGATTCTAATTCATTCAGTCTCATACTTGATGTGTGAACTTGGCCAAGTTTTGAAATCCTTTAAATAAGGCTCTGTTTCCTCATTGGTAAAATTGGGACAATATAGATAATACAATACATGCATAGTACCTGCATAATATTGTCATGGTGCTATATGAGATAACATATATACTATTTCCTAGTAGATATGAAATACCCAATTCTTAGCTATTAAATTACCTTTACTGATTTGAATGTTTCTTTAAAATTATACCTCTTAAGACTATAACATTTTATTATATTTGTTTATTACAAGCTTAGTTACAGACCAAAGACATTGGTGTGGTTGAAAGCTTAACATTTGCCAAAAGCTTTGCTTCGAATGACTTCAGCGTTTCTTCTAGTTTCTTCTACCATGTTTCTTTCTCTAAGGCACACCAAGATTTTGAGAGTTTAAGCACTAAGTGACAGCTTGAATCATAGGAAGCATACGTTATTTCCTTGGCATTGATTTTCTGTGCAAATCCGTGATTCAAGCACTCTGGGTTTCTTTGTGAAATGGCTTATAAATAATGAACAACAATCATCTATTTACCACTCAGGGGCCCTGGGGAGAAATTGAAAATGAAGTGTTGTGTACTCACCACAATGCATTTGCTATTTAATAGTCAAATATAACCCCTTTCTAAGGTCACTGTGGTTAGTGACGCTGGAAGTGATTTTTATAGCAAATTGAGTTTCCATTGCATGAGCTCGGTTCTGCTGACTCAGTGTGACCAGGCTGGATGGATGTGCACCCTACCTCTTCTCTCCTCCCAGTAGCAGCCACCTCTGAGTGGACAGTCACCTCCTTGTTCATCTCACTTGCCAGCAATGAGACTGCCAGAGCCAAGGAAAGATGGAGTGCTTCTATTTGGAGCTCTGTTAAGAGCGAAGAAAAAAAACCAAATGAGATTATCTTGGTTTTCCTGTTCCTACTAAAGGCTTTTCTTCCAGGAGTGAGGCACATGCCAGTGTAATCAAGATAGTCTTTAAACTTACAGTCACATTTTCTGTTGTTTTGGTAGACACTTGACAGGTACACAACATGAGACGGCTTTTTTTTTTTTAATCTATTTCCCTTTCCCCCTTCCTCCCTCCTTCCCTCCTTCCTTCCTTTTTAAAATAGAGATCATCCTTGATAAGGGGTTTGGTTGATATCCAAAATTTATAAAACACTCATGCAACTCAACACCAAAAAAACAAACAACCCAATTAAAAAATGGGCAGAAGATATGAGGAGCCATTTCTCTAAAGAGGACATACAGATGGCCAACAGGCATATGAAAAAATGTTCAACCTCACTAATCATCAGAAAAATGCAAATAAAAACCACAATGAGATACCACCTCACTCTGGTCAGAATGGCTATCATCAACAAATCAACAAACAACAAGTGCTGGAGAGGGTGTGGAGAAAAGGGAACCCTGTGCACTGTTGGTGGGACCACAAATTGGTGCAGCCATTATGGAAATCAGTATGGAGGTAGGTATCTCAAAAAACTGGAAATGGAACTACTGTATGACCCAGCAATTCCACTCTTGGGTATCTACCCAGAGGAATCCAAGATGCTAATTTGAAAAAATATATGCACCCCTATGTTTATTGCAGTGCTATTTACAATAGCCAAGACTTGGAAACAACCGAAATGCCCATCGGTAGATGACTGGATTAAGAAACTGTGGTACATTTATACAATGGAGTATTACTCCGCTATAAAGAAGAATGAAATCATACCATTTGCAACGATATGGATGGACCTAGAGACTGTTATGTTAAGTGAAATAAGTCAGTTGGAGAAAGACAAATACCATATGATCTTACTTATATGTGGAATCTGGAAAACTGAATGAATGAGCAAAGGAAACAGAAACAGTCTCATCGATATAGAAGAAAAACAGGGTTGCTAGTTGGGAGCGGGGTGGGGATGAGGGAGAAAGGGAAGGGATTAGACAACATAAATAGGTAACTACAGTATTGTCACAGGGATATGAAAGACAGTTCAGGGAATATAATGTTGTTAAAATTTTGTGGAGTGTCAGATGGTCACATGTTTTTTTTTTTAGGGAGACCACTTCATGGATGGAGTAGAGGCTTGATCACTGCACTGTGTACCTGAAATTGATGTTGTGTAATATTGTATGCCAACTGTAATTGAATATATAGATAGTCATGGGATGTAGATTATACAGTGGAAGGGAGTCAAAGGAATTGTAATAGATAGTATGATATGGGGGGGAGGAGTGGAGGGAAGAATTGGGGAAGGGGGATTGTCACTTTGAGGGGTAAAAAGTATAACTATTGCACTTTGTTGTACACCTGAAGCTAATTAAATAAATAAATTAATTAATTAGTTAATTAACAAAAATAGAGATCATCCGTAAGCTTATTCTTAGAAAATAGGAGGGCTAAGCAAAATGTCGGGATTCCTGTTGGCAAATTAACTCAAGAAGACTCTCAAATATAGTTACCTATTTATTCATCACCAAATCTTTTGTTAGCTCTTTTATAAAAGGCTTTTTTTATTGGCCTCTGCCGGATGCCCAGCCTTCCCCTGATCTTCACCTCTGGCCATCTAAGCTGTTTATTAGCTCTGCTCTGAGGAACTACAATCAACCACAGAATCTAAACTCTGAATTCTGTGTCTTTCCATCAAACAAAGCATTATCATTTCCTTTGCTGCCACTGGACAATGAACTGACTGAAGACAAAGAGTCCAAATTATCTATCCCTGTATTGCATTTTATTTGAAAGAGGAGCTCAGTAACTGCTTGTTTAAGTGTTGAACAGTCAATAGATAACCTCCTAAAAATGGGTCCTTTGACTATAAAAGAGATCATCAAGGAATACCATATAGGTTGCAGCCAGAGAAGGTCCTGATCTTGAGCTGCTGGTCTGGGCCAGTCTGACAGAAGGCCAGTTTCACTCCCTGTGGTTAGGAGAATTACCAAAGAGTTATAATTATTCTAGAATCTTCAGATAAAACTTACTCCTCTGGCATACCCCGATCTGAACCTGCCTAAAAACGCCCAAGCCCTCCCTAACCTCAAAAGAACAAGGGATTGGTACAGCTTCTTGGAAGTTCACATCTTCCAGGAACATATATTCGAAAAAAAGTCATAGTCTGTAATCAGTTGGAGCCTTTGCCCAGCTGCCTTCCTAATGAGCACATTCTTTCCTCTCTCATGCTTGCTCCTGATATATGTGAAGCATTTAGAGTGTAACTGCTATTGCATGAGCTCTCCATTTCCTTGCAAATAGGTAGGTATGTGACTTTCACACTAATGGCTACTGCATAGTATTATAGAAACCCATCACCATGAAATATAGCATTTTCAGAAGGCTCTCTTGCATCAGTGAAGCCCATTTATGCTGCTGAAAAAGTTTTCATCTCTCGGCTGTCGTGTGGGAAATGGGTGTCATTAGTAGGACATGCATGAACTGAATAGATAAAGCCTAACTTCACCTGCAAACCTACATACATGCAGTTACATGAACGAGTGGGAGCTTTCTGGCAAGCCTCTGACATGCTCACTCAGCCATTAAAGGGAGAGAGGCAGAAGACTCAAAGACAGCTCATGTGCTCATCCTCTCCCTTCTCGTCTTTGCATCTGGCTTTCAGAGGGAACTTCACAGATGGAGGGACTTCGTAGTACGTATTTGTGAATTTGAGCTGTCCTGTTCTAGTTTTCACATAAGAGCAGTAGAAGAGGTAAAAAAGGAGAGTGAGAGAGGGCAGTCAACGGGAGCAAAGCTCCCCAAGCTTCACAAGGTGATGTGATTTTGAGGTCAAGTGTGTTTTGAACCATGTTGTGACGTATGTTAGCCTGCAGACATTACAAATCTTAGAAACTAGTACTCATAAGTGCTTGTCTCCAGCAGGAAACTCAGCGCAGTGCACTAGTGACATCTGTATCTGATTGACAAAGCAAGAGACGGAATAGTTTTGCTCCTAAATCCTGACTGAACACAAGAAAAGGCAGCTGAGTGATACTTGAATCATGCCGCTGTGCAGATGAAGTGCCCCTTAAATAATGAAGTACCTTTCTAAAATGGGTTGCAAAAATCACTTACTGGTGCCCAAGACTCCCAAAGAAAACAAAGAAGTGCCCTTAGAATGTCCTGTAATGTATGTTGTGCCTTACAATTAATCGTGACTTTTTTTTTTTTTTTGAGAGCAGTGTTAGTGGCCCTCATATGTGGGACCGAACCGGGGCCGCTGGCTTCCAAAGCCAGCGCTTAACCACTGCGCCACTCGGCCAGCCCAATCATTTTTTGTTTAACATTCCATGTAAGGCAGAAAAGATCATCCTTAGAAATGCTTCTACTAAAAAAAAAAAAAAAAAAAAAAAAGGCAACTCCCATTTTGGGGAGTTTTGAAATAGTCACAATAATCATATTCTTTAATTTTTACTTTAAGATAATTGCAGATTCACACGTAATTTAAAAGATAATACAGAGAGAACCCGTATGGCCTTTACTTAGTTTCCCCCACAGGTAACACCTTGTAAAACTACAAAGCAATATCACAACCAGGATATTAACATGGATACAGTCAAGATAGAGAACATTTTCATCACCACAGTGATTGCTTATGTTACTGTTTTATAGCCATACCCACTTCCTTCAACCCCTACCCAATCCTTTATCCCTGGCAACCACTAATCTATTATTTCCATAATTTTTTTTTTTTTTTTGAGGGCAGTGTCACTGGCCCTCATATGTGGGATCCGAACCTGGGCCGCTGGCTTCCAAGGCCAGCGCTTAACCAGCGCGCCACTCGCCCGGCTGTTTCCATAATGTTTTCATTTAAAAAATGTCATATAGTCAATGGAAGTACAATGTAACCTCTTAGGGTTGGTTTTTTTTCACTTAGCAAAATTCTCCAAAGATTCATCCATATTAGTAATTGTTCCTTTTTATATTAGTAATTGTTCCTTTTTTTAAAAAAAAATTTTATTGGGTACAGTGTGTTTTCTTCAGGACCCATCAGCTCCAAGTCAAGTCAGTATCCTTCAATCTAGTTGTGGAGGGTGCAGCTCAGCTCCACGTCTAGTCACCGTTTTTAATCTAGTTGCAGGGGGGTGGGGGGTGCAGGGGGAGGGCGCAGCCCACCATCACATGTGGGAATCAAACCAGCAACCATGTTCAGAGCACGCACTGTAACCACTGAGATATCCAGCCACCCCAGTAATTGTTCCTTTTAATTGCTGAGTACTATTCCATGGTATAAATATGCCAAGTTGTTTAACCATTCACTCATTGAAGGATATCTAGGTTATTTCCAGTTTGTGGCTATTGCAAATAAATCTGCCATACTTTCTATAGTTTCTCTTTTCACCTGTTTCACATGAAGTTTCACGGAGTAAAAGTTTTTAATTTTGACAACATCCAATTTATTTTTTTTCCATTTTATGGGTTATGCATTTGCAGCCAATTCTAAAAATCTTTGCATAGTCTGAGATCCTAAAAGTTGTCTCCTATATTTTTTCTAAAATTCTTATAGTTTTTCAATTTATGTCCATGATCCATTTTGAGTTAATTTTATATGAGGTGTGTGGTTTATGTTAAATTTTTTTTGCCTATGGAAGTCTAATTGTTCCGCACTTGAAAAGCTTTCTTTCTTCCACTGAAATGCTTTTGCACCTTAGTCAAAAATATGTCTTAGTATCAATTTGTTCGATTTTACACTGTTTGGTGTTTTCTTCAATCTGTAGGTTTATGTCTCTGGCTAAATTTTGGAAGCTTTCAGCCATTATTTCTTTGGGTAATGCCCTCTTTTCTCCTCTCTTTCCGGGATTCTGATGTTACAAATGTTAGATATTTTTTGTAGGCTCAACAGGTCCCTAAGACTCTGCTCATTGTTTTAAGTCTATTTTCTCTCTGTTGTTCACACTGGGTAATTTCTACTCTATTTTTCAGTTGACTGACTTTTTGTCCCTTCCATTCTGCTGTTTGAGCTCAACTGCTGAGCTGCTGCTTCTTTTTTTTCTTATTGTATTTTTCAGTTCAAAATTTCATTGTGGTTCTTCTTTATAATTTTTTGCCAAGAGTTTCTATTTCTTTTCTGAGATTTCTATTTTTTTTCATTTGTGTCCAGTGTATTCGTAATTGCTTGATGAAGCATTTTTTTTTATGATGGCTAAGTCTTTGTCAAGTAATTCAAACATTTCTGACATTTGGTGTAGGCCTCAATTAATTTTCATTTGTCGTTCAGTTTGAGATCTTTCAGTTTCTTGGTATGGAGAGTGATTGTTAAATTTTAACTTGGACATTTTGTGTGGGTGAGAAATAAATCTTTATAGTTTTAAATGATGAAAAGCAAGGGTTGTATGTTTCTATAACATAACATAGCCTATCCTGAATGAGAGAAAATATTAAGAGTATGTCTTTGATAGTGGGACTACAGGTAATCTTTCTTTCCTTCTTTCTTGTCTTTTTGTGTTTTCTAATTTTTTCAAGTAATTTTTAATCTAATTTTTACTTTTCGCAGATGAGTATTATTTTTGTAATAAGGCAATAGATACAATTAATTTAAAACAAACTGGGGGAGAGACAAATTTTATGATTTGAATATGTTTATAATTGGAAATATTATAGTTCTATTGAAAAATTCATGAAATGTGCAAATATTTATGCTATTTTCTTGAACTGAGGGTATGTTTTTCATAAGACATACTCTTTTTTTTTTTTTTGACAGCAGTGTCACTGGCCCTCATATGTGGGACCGAACTGGGGCCGCTGGCATCCCAAGCCAGCGCTTAACCATTGCGCCACTCGGCCGGCCCTAAGACATACTCTTTAATCATAGAGAATTCAGAAAAAGAAAGTGTTACATTGTCATTGACTCTTGAGATAGATCTGCTCCAGCCCCTAATAAATGTTTTTTCCTGCGGGTGGTAAATCCCTTTGGGGTCCTGGGAGACATCTGTGTGACAACTTCCTCTTTATCTGCAGTTTGTTAATGAGACCAGGCAACACACCAATAATGATGGGCATTGCTCATAAGAGGGCTGTGCTAGCTGATTTTCCCTCCCTCATCTTTTCCTTTGCATAACACACACACACACACACACACACACACACACACACACACACTTCATTATTAATATCAAGGCCAGAACATTTGAACATTGCCTTTGTTACACTGGAAGGCCATTCATTTGAATTGTATAGAAGGAACTTGAAAGCAAAAATGACCTGTTTTTATTCTGGCCCAAATCCAGAACTCTGAGGCACAGGATATTACATGCATTCATCTGTACATAGTCACTGGCTGACCGGAAGGAGATCATCAAGCTCACATTGGGCCTTCGAGCTTACAGAGTAGAACTCAGGACCAACCAAGAGAGAACGGACAGTCTCAGCCCTGCATTTTGTCTTCCAATCTCCTCTAACTCAAACAGAAAACTTTTGATGTCCCATAGACTAAAACTAAGAGTCTCTAGATATTTTTAAAAGGTTAATATTTTCTTTGCGATTTTGCCTATTGCCTCTAGGGTATTATTTAAAGAGTTTTCTTCCACTTCACCAACTTAGAAACGTGTAATATAATAGACTTCAACAGAAATAAAAACCCTCTTATTGGCCCTATCAAAGAAGATAGCAAAGGCCTGGTTTTATATATAGATAAACCCTTTTCCCTCACTCTTTTATAGCTCCTGAGAACTAATGTTTAGTGTGTGAGATAATGAATTATATTTCTGAGTAACAAGTTCCAAAGGACCAAAAAGAGTGAGTCTAGTGCTTAGTTAGCACTCACTGAAGAAAAACTTTGGGGAATGGTCTTCTTTTTTTTTTTTTTTAAGGAACTATAGAATTTTTAGAACCCAAACTGTACCTAAAAGAGAAATG
The DNA here is from genome assembly GCA_033961575.1 of Aselliscus stoliczkanus. Lineage (NCBI taxonomy): Eukaryota > Metazoa > Chordata > Mammalia > Chiroptera > Hipposideridae > Aselliscus > Aselliscus stoliczkanus. The sequence continues at coordinate 53,250,719 of CM066731.1, forward strand.
ACTACCTTACAAACACTTTTACATTTCTCAACTCAGATTTGGAATAGTGAGAGTTTATGACAAATGTCTAAATTAATATAAATGGTCTCTCCACCCTTGCTTGGTTGTTTCATTACATTTTTTAAATGAAAATAAACAAAAAAATGCATACCCTGCAAAACAAAGACCCTGTAGTGAAACTGTCTTGGTTAGCCTTGAAAATATTTAATTCCTTTGTACTCTGTAAAATGTTGAGATAGAGGCAAAATTACTTTCAAGTTTTTCAATTGTCAACTTTTTCCGCACAGTTCCAGTATTTATTAGAAACTGGGTTTTGGTGTGGAAAATGCTCAGAGGGTTCTCAAAAAAAGTTAATAACCCTCTTTTCATGTTACTAAAATTGACTCAGGCAAGGCATTTCATACACCTGCGGGAAGCAGCTAGCTGCCTGAGCTGTTCGCTCCCACAGCCGAGCTCCTTTTTTTTCTTTTTTAGCTGAGCCATCCTTCCTTCTGTTTTCATATCACTTTGCTCACATTTTACAAAGGTGTTTGCTGCAATGAAATTGATTGCCAGCACACTTGGCAATTCAAATTGCATTAGATGCTCCTTCTTTTTTAATTCCATTAACCAAGATGAATGCAATGCAATCTGGGGAAGCCCTTCATCAGGATCTCAGGACTTGCGGGTGTGAGACTAGCTCAGAATTTATGATCAGACTTATTCAGTGAATCTAATTAGCACGGAGAGAGAGCAGCGTCTCGGCTTCCAAAACACAAGCTCAGGCCCTGATCTGGATTCTGTTATAAAATTGGAACCATTTAAACAGTGATCTTAGTTCCTGATATTTACAAAACGCGTTGATCCGCAGAAAAACAGGACCCCACTTAGGAGAATCAACTTGCCCATCATTCAACAAGTATCTTTTCCTTGAGACGTACTCTGTGGATCCCAGGATGAAGCAAGCACGTAGTTCTGTAATCTGTGGAAAAGTAGGGGTAAACCTTGTCTGTCGATGGATTGATTTGAGAGCCCCTTCTCTTAAGATCATTTGAAATTCTCTTCCAGGCCCTTCCAATAGAACCCTCACTCACCCAGAAGGTACAGCCATTGTCATGATAATCCGTGGGGAGGGCTGGAGCAGGAGAGCAGAGAATGAGGGTTAGGAGCGAGATACTGTGCTCAGGGCTTGTGGGAACTGACGCCTCGGTTCCCTAACGCCGCGACTCCCTCGCTTTCCGGGCTGCACGCACTCCTGTACCTTGTGGGAGGTCACATAATTGTGAGTTGCCAAAGACAGGCCTGGCACCTCTGCACGAGTCAAAGGGGAAGGGGAGCGGGAGGCAAAGGGAATAGAGGAAACCGCAGCAGCGAGAAGGTGTTGTGTTTTCTGACTTTGCCCGCCATCAGCCAAGGCCTCCGTGAGAAGACACAGGTGGTTCTTGGGGTTGTCGTGCTGCTGGCCCAAGCTAACCTGGAATGCGTGCTAATCGGTGCGTGTTTCTCTTTTTCCGTCCAGGACAGTTTTCCTGCCCGCTTCGGAGGAGTCCATTTTGTCAACCAGCCCTGGTACATTCATGCCCTGTACACGCTCATCAAGCCATTCCTTAAAGACAAGACCAGGAAGAGGGTAATGGAAAGAAAAGCCCAATGCGGGGAATGTGGGGTGGGAGAGACAACTACGGTGCCCCTCCTCTCAATCTCTCTCTCTCTCTCTCTCTCTCTCTCTCTCTCTCTCTCTCTCTCTCTCTCTCTCTCTCTCGTTTCCTCTGGTTTTTCTGCATTTCCATAGTCCCTGAGCATTTGAGCCTCAGCTGGAGTTTGCAAATGGCCTGCATTTAATCAATAATTTAATAGAACTGGGTTATTTTCAGAATCCCAGTGACAAACCAAAGAGAACTTGGAAGACACACAAATACCAGATGCCCATTTTAATGCAAATGCTTCTGGGAGACACAGGGTCAAGCAGTTTCCTGTTCATGGAGTATTTTAATGGCTGGCATTTTGCCCTGCAAATGTATTATTATTGTGATGAAAAATATTTGTAATTTGTTTTCCTCCAGAGGCTCTTGGGTCATAGCTGTCAGCTCTATCACTGTTGAGCCTGGGGAAACATCCTTCATTGGAAATAATAATGAAGAAGGCTTTTAAAATCTTAATTGCATCAGCTGATGACATTTGGGGAGCCAGCAAGCATCCTTCCTCAGAGCTGGCCTTTTTCATGTATTCTGGTTAGCTGAGAAACTGAACAGTCCTTAACTACTCTGATTCTTAGTTTCCTTATTTATGAAATGCGAGAACTAACACTCAATCAAAGAGTTGTTGGGATAATTTAATGAGACAACACATGAAAGCAGGTAGTACTCATGCAGTAGAGATTCCGTGACTTTTATTTCTATCATTTAGCTCTGCTTTCAAGCTTTCTGATTTCAGCTCCTTCCTGGGTCAGGAGTATTACCTGCCAAGGGAATTTGGCCAGGGGCATCCATGCTTACGGCATCTTACATATGCCCCTATACTCAGGGACCCATGCTAGAGAAGTGATCTGACTATTCGGGGAGAATGATGATGTAAGGGACCTCCCACCCCACCTCCCCATCCCCGCCATCGCCCCTTCTCCTTCCCCTGCCACACACACATACACAATCTTCAGGGTTCCTACCTCCTAGATCTCAGATGCATCCTGGTCCTTAGGAAATGTTGCAATAGGTCACAGGATGGGTAATTCCCCTGTCCCTAAACAAATGGGGAGCTAGGAACTAGAGCTCACAAGCCTCAGGAGGCAAAGATATTTTGCAATCTGTCTGGGGCTCAGGACAGTGCTAAGGACAGAGACGTGCCCTAGACTGTTCCCAGTGTAGCTTCAGGCTTCCCACTGGCTTCATCTTCTACTCAGGAAGGAACTAACAAGAATTCCCCCCACCAGGCAATCAACACTGGGTGCTGTGCCCTAGAAGGGAGTTTTTGGAGCTCTGGGTGCATAACAGAATCTGACAGGTGGAGCCACCAGCCTCCTACCTGCTGAGTTCCTCCACCCACAGGTCTCCCAGGAGAGGGCCAGTTTCCACAGCGTCCCTTGTCCTTTACGAACCAGAGGTATTGGGTACAAATGTTTGCTCTTAACACCAGGCTGGAACTTAGTGCCAGCTTTTCTACACTTCAAATACTACAGATCCTCCTGTGAGGTGTTTTGCCAAAGCCAGAACATGTGGATTTCTTTAAAAGAAATAATTCTTATTAAAATTTGATCATACCTAATCCAATGTCAGAAAATGTACATTGTTTTCTGAGGTGCTACAAAAGTCTTCTGAAGACTTTTAGCACTTAGCTTCTTGTCCCTTTCCTCTTTAAACAATGTTATGATGTCATAAATTAAAATCAATACAACAGAACAAGGTAGCAAGTGTTTATTATATACTTAGATGGTATATTGTAATATAGTATATAGTATATAGCACAATGAAATACTTATATGGTATATTATTATGCAACAAAAAAACATAGAAAAAAATACATCATGGCTTTTCCAACAACCCAGTATTATACTTACGTATTTTAAAACTCACATGTATATTTCATCACGGTTAACTGGGATGTGTGTGTGTGTGTGTGTGTGTGTGTGTGTGCGCATGTCTGTGTATAATTGATGGTCCTAAACTTGGGGATAAGTTATGTGTATTGAGCCTGAAACATGAAGTATGGAAATTGATGTTATTACACACATGCACTTTATGTAAACTTTCAGGAGTCAATTCCTAAACTACAGGCAATGGTAATTATCAACTGGTGGCTTATCTGCTATATGCATTTGTCTGAAAATAATTGTGATTTGGGAGTGTTTTCGCTCTGATTGACAAATTTCCATTACCATCCATTATATGTTTAGAAGATGCAAACTTGTTTGGCTATTAACTCTCAATCCAGACATGAATAGAAAATGGCTGCAAAAATATTCCACAATAAATTCCCAGGTGACAGTTTTCAATTCCATTGACTAAGCATTGACTGAGCTTACCTTGTTTGTGCCCACACCACCCTGGGAGTTAAGAGCATATTAGATGTATAAGAAACCACCATCCCTGTCTCTGTGTATCTTTGTCTTCCTGTTGCCAAGCAAGACATAAATGAACAAATTAAAAAAAAATAGAAATCAGCAGATAATCAAGAGCTCATTGGGGGAGGGAGTTGGAGAACCAGTGGGCAGGTGACAATGGGACAGATTAGGAAGAAGCTGCCACTTGGCATAGGGCTGGGAGTAATGGGGAGGCTGAAGCAGGATCCAAAGGCCAAAGAGCCCTGCAGTGGGGAGCTGAGCCTTGTGGAGATGCGTGTGAAGCATGACTGCGGGTTTGGATGGTCTGCATCACTACTCCTTTCATCAGTAGGGTTAATTAGAAGATGACTGTATGTGTAAATTTAGGCCATGGCCAAATAATATCCAATTTGTTCTTAAACTTCCTTTTTTTAAGGACTATTAATTCAGCCCCTTTTCTGAGCAATAAGTTCACATTTCACAAAGATGAAACTACAGACGCAAGACTGAATGCCTCCTTAAACACCATGATCACCAGCAGCGCATCTAATTTGTCATTGCTATATTGTGTATTAGATCAAATACTCGGTCCTATGGTTTGGATTTTTTTTTTAATTGCTAATTATCTTTTGCTTCCTAGATCTTCCTGCATGGAAACAATTTAAACAGCCTTCATCAGCTAATACACCCTGAATTTTTGCCCTCTGAGTTTGGAGGAACCCTCCCTCCTTATGACATGGGAACTTGGGCCCGGACGTTACTCGGTCCTGACTACAGCGATGAAAATGACTATACTCACACTTCTTACAATGCAATGCACGTGAAACACACGTCTTCTAATCTGGAGAGGGAATGCTCGCCCAAGCCGATGAAGAGGTAAGGCCTGGGCTTATCAGGGCCTCCCAGTCAGAGGTCACTGAGCATTTGATTGGGGCCTATTGTGGGTTAAGTAATTGAAGATCTTTATGGGCACAGAACGTGACAAAAATAAATTGCAAAATGTTCTCAACTGATTTTAGTAGACTTGAAAGCAAATGGGGCTTGGTCGGCAGAGAAATATACTTGTCCTGTTGTATTAAAGGAACTGTTAAAAGCTAGGGCCTCGTTCATGTCTAGTCTCTAGGCAGTCTGTTAATACACACAGAATGGAATCTTGGACCTTTGAGATTCGCTGGATAGAAAAGCAACCTGCTAAAAGAGTCCCTATCATCCATGCATTTAGGGCCATTTATTGAACATTTACTTAGCTGTAGGCACTGATCAGGCACAAATATATTAAATAAGACATCAAAAGAACAGGGAAGTGGATCTGGGTAAAATCTGCTAAGTAAGACTTCCAGGAATGTGTTTATAAAGCAGGTGATATTCGAGCTGAGCTCTGAAGGATGAAAATCAGCAGCCCAGGCTTTAAAAAAGGGAAAAGACATACCAAGTAGAGGAACCACCCAGAGGCTTGGAGGCATTAGAAGGATGGGCCATTCTAGTGTGGCAGATAGATATGCAGGGGTTAGGGATGACAGTGGAGGTGTTATGAAGTCTCAGAGATCGTCGTGTCCAGGTGGTGATGTACATTGCTTACTGTATTCAATAGAGTGCCATGGAAGTGGATTTTCAAAAATGGATACACAAATAATATATGAGTGGTTTCTGATTGTAGGCTCCTCATTTTTAAAGTGAAATTCCCCTTCATCCACTATCCTCAATTCCAATCCCTACCCAAAGGTAACTGCTGTTGTCAGGCTGGGGTGGATCCTTCCACTTGGTTTTCTATACATTACATGCATCTATACACAGCCATAGAAAATATCTAATATGTATTAGTTTGCTAAGGAGGTTGTAACAAAGTACCACAGACTAGCTGTCTTCTACAATGGAAATTCATTTTCTCACAGTTCTGGAGGCTAGTAGTCCAAGACCAAGTTGTCAGTGGGGTTGGTTCCTTCTGAGGCTTCTCCTTGGCTCGTAGATGACCATCTTCTCCCTGTGTCTGCACGTGGTCTTCCTTCTGTGTATGTCTATTTGTGTCCATATTTCCTCTTTTAATAAGGACAGCAATCATATTGCATTAAGGCCCACCTCACTTGCCCTTAATTACCTGTTTAAAGACTCTACATCCAAAGATAGAGACAGTCTGAGGTCCTGGGGGGTAGCACTTCAACATACAAATTTTGGGCAGACACAATTCATCCCATAATATATTGTTATGTAACATCTTCCCACATTAGTAAATCTAGACATATCTCATGGTTTTAATGCTACATAGTATTACAGAACAAGGATATATCACAGTTTAGCCATTTCCTTTTGATGGACATTTAAGTGGTCTCTCTCTCTCTCTCTCTCTCTCTCTCTCTCTCTCTCTCACACACACACACACACACACACACACACACACACACACACACACAAAGAAAGCTCAATGAATGTCCTTGATATTTCCTCATTCTCATTGGAAACTTCTGGGTAGACTTGGAGACCTGGGTAGACTTGGAGTCACTGGGGCAGAGGGTGTGTGTATTTTTAATTTTAGTCTACACTACTGCGACGCCCTCCAAAACGACCATACGAATTGACGGTCCCACCAGGTGTGTGTGAGATGCTCCTTCCCCAAACCCTTGAAAAGTACTTGATATTATACAACTTTAATTTTAATCATACTCCAGTTGGTAGGGCAACACTCTATCATTTTTGTTTTCATTTGAATTTCCCCACCAGACATAGTTAAGCAGAGAAATGACACACTTAGGTCTGGGTTTTATAAGGACCATGGAATTAACAGGGAAATGGAGACTAAAAGGCACCAGAAGGCTGCCACAGGGGCTCGGGTGGGCAGGGGAGGATCAGAACCAATGCTGAAGCAGTGGAAAACGGGAGGCATTCTGGAGATGTTTGCGGAAGGAGGAGCTCACTGTTGGAGTCTCCTATGGGTAACTGGGCCAGGACAGGGCAACCAGGACAAGGAGCTCCTCATTTCCTGCTCCACTGGGAATTTCACACTCCAACATCTGCAAAGTCTCTTGGCTGGGACTGCAGGAATCTGGAAATTCATTTACTCTCCAGGTTAATAGTCAACATTCTCAGGGAAGTGGCTGTCATGGTGGCTGAGAGGTTGGCTTTGTGTCTACAATGAGGTCTACAATGACTGGTGTGGGTGGGACTGTGTCCTGACCTACTCTCAGTCCAGGGAGCTGCATGTAATGATGGTAATGAGAACTCACACTGCTGACACGTTCGGGACCCTTTCCTGCATAAACTCTTTAAATCCTCACCACAAATGCATGAGAATAGGTATTATCATTATTCCCATTTTACAAATGGGATACAGTGAGGTTAGGCAACTGCTCAAGGTCACACAGCTACTCAATGGCCATGCTGGGATTCCTACCTGGGCAGGCTGATCCCGTGCTCTGTGTTGGTGTCCTCTATAAGATACGGCATACTGTCTGCTTTTCCTTGTGCTTTCTATCCTTAGCTAAAGTGCTAACCCTCTCTCCCCAACTCCTCATGGGCAGGGACAGTGACACCTTACATAGCCTGTCCCCGCCCTATCTCTAGAGAATTTAGGATAAAACCATCATACCCTTATATATGTCTGAAGTCAAAGTGGTGTAAAACAGGCTTCCAAAGTCAAGTGGTATAAAATAGGAATTTGCCACTCTTTCCCCAGATGATCAGTTACTGAATTACATCTCTTTTGGGTGACTAGACATATCCTGACTCCCAGTTCAAACTCTGAGTTGATGTTGAGGGTCAGAAGAGGTGACAGTTTCCATTATTAGATGGTTATATCTGGAGAGTAATTCTTATTCACCTCCTCTTCTCCCCAAGAATCCAGCTCAATGTTCAACATATAGCAGACACACTATACATGCATGCCACATATGAATGAATGCACATTGCAAGCTACTACCTCCAAAACCCACCTGTGGTGTACTTATCTACTTGCTTCAGCCAAATTGTCAGCTCCCAGATGGGAAGAGTTCATCTCCTTTGGCCTTCCCAAGGCTCTCATGGAGCCTGCCTAGGATCCTAGATAAGACGTTTCCACAAATCACTATAGTTCACTGCAGAATGGGGGTGGTAGTATCAAGGGGGTGTAAGAAGCTTCTCAGCATTCTGAGGAAGCATTCACTAATTTCAGCCAGGAAGACTCTTAGAGAAGTCCTCATGAAAAAAGACACAGCTGACCTGAGTTTGGGAGAATGGTAAGATGTGGAAGTCAAAATCCAAGCCTATGCCTGAGAAGCCAGCAATTGCATACATATCTCATAACCCCACCAAGGTGTCCTGCCCACTACTGCTGCCTTTGGTGGCAGCATCCTTGAGACTTTGCTTGGGGGGATTTCAGGCACTGGGATGGGCAATGCGGATACTGTTGCTAGCAGTGATAACCATGCAGTTGCTCTGTGCCTGCCATCAGGTATCTCACTGACAGAATCTGCAATAAGTTAGAAAATCACAGGGAAAGAACAACCACCTGCATCTTTTGACCCCTCAGAATCTATAGGGACATGGGAAAATTGAGAACAGAATTGCAGGAGACCTTAAAGGTCATCTCCAGTTCCCCACCTGATGTGGTTGTCTGTTCTACAGCACAGGCTGTTGGCCAGACTGAGTTTGCAGCATCCAGGTATGGTCAGGCAGTTTAAGTGGTGGCATGTTCCCTGTAGCATGGCTTTAGGAAGTACCTGTGTATTTTGAGCTGGAAGACCTGCGTCTTCCCTCTGCAAGAGCGTTGTAACTTCCAGTGAATGGACGTTATGTATAATCCTAACCCCTGCCATAGTTTCCAACAGCCTTCAGGTTCAATCAATCCTCTCATTAATTTCCAAAAAACATCCATGTCTCAGCACTAAAAGAGAGCTCCAAAACCCATAACAGTGAAGCCGTGCTCCTTCTAGAAGCCCGGAAATTATCACGAGTGAAAACCACATTTTTTCTTCCCTTGTGTGTAAGTGAGTGGAATGGAGTTACACTACAGCCAGCCTGTGCAGCCCACGCAGCCCAGCTGCACCAGCCACCAGGGCCAAATGAAGTCACTCTGAGGAAAAGCAGCGCCAGAGTGGCTGTAAAGATCCATGGAGAGGTGTTTAATGTGCAGAAGCCAAGGCAGAGGGCAATGGGCATGCCCACTCTGGTCTTATCGATTTAATAAATATTTAGTGGCCATCTCCTCTGTGCTGATCACAGATCCCTGTCTTTCATGGAATCGAAAGACCAGTGTCAGCAAAGCACCTCAGTGCAATAAGTGACAGCATTGTACCCCTTTACTCCCATGCATAAGAGCATAAACACAATATTTTGGCTATGGAGTCTGTACTGACTTAATGAGTTGACATGACAAAGCAATGATCCTGCTGCCTGTGGTACGTATTTACATTTAAAGGTACTTGTTCCCAGGCTTGTTTTTAAAGCTACATGATAACACACCATTTATATACTCAAAACAGCCAGTTCTTGTAATTTCCAAGAAGGTTGGGATTCATTTTTGAGCCTGATCATCGATAAAGATGGGCTGAGTATATGCAATAATTCCAATTTTTGTGTATTTATTAAACTTCTAGCACTTCTCAGGGATCCAGAAAATTATTTATACAAGAAAAGGCCTAAAAGAGTTGAGCTGGATCTCCACTTGCTCCAGTGGAGAACGGCCTCACCTTCAGATCCACCCTAGTTTATACTAAAATATGGTGGGCGATTCGAGGGGCCAGTGCTTTGGGGTCTTATCCAGCCATACTGTGGTAGGACTTCTTTTCATCCCTTTGGCAAATGCTTTATGTTCCCTAAATACCCTTCCTGGATCTCACATGGAGGAAGTGAGACGATATCATAAATACACTGTGAGCCATCTTAGTTTTGGGGTGGGGAGGAGAAGGTGGGGTGCCTGGATAAGTTCAGATTTCTGATCCAGAAGGAAAACTTAGGCCACTCCCCCCCCCCCATGGTCCCTGCCTGGGTGGTAAGTCAGTTTAACTGTTTTCAGCTGTCAATAGAATTGGCCATGACCTTGGTGATCTTTCCACATATAGCCCTCTTTTGTAGGGTGAATGTAAGCATTTGCTGGATAACTACTCGTTTCCGACAAAAGTAATACATCATTATGAAATACAATACAATGAAGGGTGGCAAAGTGGGAACCAGGGCACCCTTGTCTTCTAAGCAGTCAGAGTAAAAAGGGTCTATTTAGCTGTGTTTCACAGGGATGTTACGTTCAATAAAACTTCATAATGCATCATTTCTTAATGAATAACCCACAGTCTCTGCTGCCCCCTGCCCTAAATTGTCTCACAACTCGTTTCTGGCTCAAACAGAATTGAACTTAGTTTTGGGGTGTCATTCCTATTCAGGCAGCTGATGCCTGGGATGTTGCCTCTAGAAGCAAAGACCTCTTGGGTAAGTCATAAAAGCCCAGTGTGTTTATGTAGGTTATTGGGTGCTGGTGTATTTCATGGATGCTGACAGGAATTTGTTAATATTTCTGAAAGAACAAAGAAAAATTGCTGCTTAGCCTCCTCGTTACTCATTCATCTGGCTGAGATGGATACCCTGCTTTTGTACAGCTTTCTCTTCTGCGGCAGAAATGAAGGGGCCATCTCCATCCAAGCACATTCTCTGTGGTCATGCAGCATTAGAGTGAAAGGAAATCTATACAATAATTTGGTCGATAAGAAAATGAATGGAGCTAGATAAAATGTTGGGTATAGGTATGTTTTCTCTTCTTGTTTAAAGAATGGCATGGAACATGCTGAGATAAAGAGTTCTGAGCTCCTGGCAAAGCAGATGTAGGGCTGAATTAGAGGGAAATGACAGATGTGGGTGAACTGACTGGGTGCAGCTTCAAGTGTATGTTCTAAAAGATTCCTGTTTGCTGAGGCACCACGGTCAGATGCAATAACTTGGAAAGGGCAATAGAGTCGAGGCTAGAAAAACAAAGAACAATTCTTTCTTGTGAACATACTGCTGTTGGTAAACAAACATTTTGTCTGATTTTGATAAAGCTGATGCTGTGTGTCCCCAACATCTAGCCAGCAATGAATCTCTTGTAGGATTTAATGATCATATGGATGAAAACAAATATATGACATCATACGTGATAAAAATCTCTTTGCAGTGTCATTTTTAAAAAATGGTGTGCTGCTGCTTGACACAGAATTATGTTTCCTCTAAAAAGGTTTGAGTTTTTACATCAAGGCCATAAATGAGCACTGCTGAGCTTCCAGCATCTCAACGCAAACCCCTTCACTGTCCTCCTTGGGATGCTCCATCTGTGTTCCTGTTACAGGGGGATCAGTCCCGTGAGCCCTGCATCACTCTGCCCTGCTGCTCTTCAGGACAGGCCTCTGTGGTGCCATGCCCCTGTCACCACATCCTGATCCCCTGCCTCCCTGCTTCTGCTTCGTGACTTTGAGGTGGTGGTTACACCCTCCCCGCCCCCCCCCCCCAGTGTGTCTTTATTTCCCAATCTTACTAGATGTGGGTTCTGGTCACTTTCTTCCACTGATTTTTTTTTAAGTTATGTGACCTTGGCCAAGTCATTTAACCTCTCAGAGTCTTGGCTTCCATAAAGTGGATGTAACCCCAGGGAGTCACTGACAAGCAGGGTGAAAAATTACACTGCAAAGCACTAAACAGGAACAGGAGGATAAATAATACTGTCTTCCCCAGCGTTGTACATAAGGATTTCCATTTTGTTAGAGTTTTGATTTCTTTCCCAATGGAAATTTGTCCTGAATAATAAAAATTCCCACCCCCCTCACAGAAGAAGGCAGTGATGTGGCTTGAAGGAAAATGCCTTGAATTCCTGGTTAGAAGTCAGACTTAACATTGGCCAGTTCCCGCTTCTCTACCTTCATATGCATAGGGCCAGTAGAGGGCCTTTGCATCCTTGGAGCCTCCCACCCAGCATGTGGCCAAGCATAGTGGGTGCAGAGCACGGAAGGCAAAGCCAAGAACAAGGCGGAATTAGCGACGCAGACCCCCTGGCCTCTCTTCGTGCCTGCCCTGTTCTTGGCCTGTCCTGCTTTGTCTTAGATAACAGTTAATCCATATTGGTCTTTGGTAGTAGTATTGCTTCTTTCTCTCCGTCCTTCTACACAGTCATCCATGTAGTCTTGTGTGTAATCTTTAAAAATTGTAATGATGTCACCCCTTTGTCTAACACCCTCCAAAGACTTCCTACTGGTCTTCTGCATGAGATAAAGGCTGCCCCGCTTTACAGCAGGTCCCTGCTATGGCTGGGATGGCTTCTGTCCATCTCTCAATGTACCAGGCTTTTTCCAGCCAGCTCTGGGCCTCCCCTGCTCTGGGATGCTCTCAGCCTCCCTCATGGCCCGCTCCTCATTCATGAGATTCTGGCTTCCTCAGCCACTCCCCTGAAGGAAAATCTGCACCCTCCCCATCCTGGTGAGCACCCCCTCTTCCCATCCTGCTGTTTTCTATTGCTGAACTCTGTTTCCTTTTTTATGGGGATCACAATTCCATGAACTGTGCTGTTTTATTCACCAGTATGTATCCCGTGCCTCACATAATCCCTAGTATATAATAGAAGCACAATGCATGTTTTCTGAAGAAGGAAGGAAGAGGGGAGGGAGATGGGGAGGGAGAACAAATGAGAAGGCAAATAGGAAGGAAGGAAGAAACTGTATGACAGTATGTGCTGTTAGGAACAGGGTACTTTGTAGAGTGATGAGGAAGTTATTATCAACCGTCCATGTGGAACAAAATAATAACATGTTTTTGTAATCAGTTTGATTTGAATTTGAAGTTGTCGTTAGGGTTATCAATAACTGACTCCTTAATCTCATTTGCCCCAGTTTCTGGATTTTCGTTAACAAGTAACATGTACAATACTTATGTTTTTGAAAATTTTATTAATTTATTCATTCAACAAATATGTACTGAGTACCCACCTACCAGGCACCACGATACAGTGTAGGATAGAGAATATTTAAGTGACCAGCGTCTAAAATCAGAGCCTGTGGGCTCAAATTAGTTGCTGTGTGACCTAAGTAGCTATTTCTCTGTGACCTTGTTTCCCCTCTCTAAGGGGGAAAATAATAGATCTGCCTTATTAGTGTGCTGTAACAATTAAATGGACTGAGTGCAAGCGTTAGGTACTGCAGCTAGAGCCGTTAGTGGTCAGATGTTGTGCCTGCTCTCTGGTCCATACTCTATAAGGGAGACAGGCTTTAAACACATGATTATACAAGCAGCTGTGACATGATCACCATGAAAAGTGCTTTGAAAATTACAGTGACTATGAGGGTGCCCACTGGGGGCTTTGACTTAGTCTGGGTGATGGTGGGCTTCTCTAAGGAAGCTACACATATGTTGGTACTTGAAGAATGAGAAAAAAAGAGTTTTCCAGCAAAAGGAGGAGGAGTGGATGTGGGAGCAAACACCCTACATTTAGAAGGGGCAAGGCCAATTCCAGGGACTTCTGTGTTTTACCAATTATAAGATGCTTTTTTTTTTTTTTTTTTAACATGAAAAACGCCTGAAGTCAGGACATTTCTACAATTGATGACATCTTAGGATCAATGAAATACAGAATTAAAATGAAAACAAAAGGGACCAGAGAGGTTGGAGGGCAGAAAGTAAGAAGAACGACAAGGCAGGTGTGCAGGGAGGAGCCTGCCCTGAGTGGTCACGTGGGTCTTGGTAAAGATAGTGAACGTGATCCTATGGGCAAAGGAAAATCATAGAAAGGTTTTAAGCAAGGGAGTGATACGAATATATGGATTTATTAAAACTTTCACTCTGTTATGAGAAGAATGAACTGGAATAGCAGAGAGCAAATGCAAAGAGACAACTTTTGTAATGAACTGGGTTGTTTTTTTTGTTTGTTTTTTTGAGGGCAGTGTCACTGGCCCTCGTATGTGGGACCCAAACCCGGGCCGCTGGCTTCCCAAGCCAGCGCTTAACCACCGTGCCACTCTGCCGGCCCATAAAGAGACAACTTTTGGATATTGGAATAGTGTAGGCAAGAGACCATGGTGGTGGGGCTGGGGTGGCCATGGTGAAGGTAGAGCATAGACAGACTCCAAAATATTTAGTGAGTAGAATCAACAAGACCTGATGGTCCAGTGGTTATGGGGAATAAAGACAAGAGGCGTCAGGAATGACTGGAAGTCTCTGGCATGTGTGACTGCATGGAGACCATCCTGTTTCCCAAGATAGGGAACTCTGCAGAAGGGGCCCACTGAGGAAAGGACCCAAGGTGCTGACCACTCCATCCTCCCTGAAACCCATCTCTCCTCTTGGATTTGGAAACTCACCCTGGAGCTCTCCTCCATTCTCATGGCTTGCATTCCTTTTCTATGCCCATGAGCGTCTAGTTTATAATTAAATGTTTCAGAATTCTCTTCTGAGCTTTAGAACCATATATACAACTGCCTATACTGGCCCTCATGCTAACCGTGTCCAAAGCTTAACTCATAAACTTCTCCCCAATCTTGTTGATTCTACCCACTAAATACAGATCTAGATGCATTACTGTAAAAATATGACTTTTGTGTTATTTTGAACACCAGCCAGTACCTTTAACTAGAATCAAAGTCAAACAATGATCCAAATGGAATCACAGTAATCATTCATCTTGGTGGAGGTGCCTCCTCACTAAGGCAGCAGATCTGTTCCCCTCCCCTTCCGCCAGGCCCATTGCTGTCACATGGCCCTGACTCCTTTGCTTCCTAGCACTTTCCACTTTCCAGAACTCTCCATGTGTTTCTGTGTTCATTGTCACTGCCAGCCCCCACCAGCTCTGTAATCAGGGGTTCTTCTGGTTGGTTCAGTCCTGTGATCCAGCACTTAGACTAATGCTCCACTTTGGGAAGGCACAATTCTGAACATGCAGGGGTGTTTCCTACCTGTGTGTGGCTGTGGATGTGACCGCTGAGTCATACTTTCCGAAATGTGTGTAAACAGCTGCCAGAAGTGACAGACAGACTAATTTCTGTCTCTGTTATGTAAATACCTTGCAGGCAAGGTTTGTTGGTGTTTTTTTTTTTTTTTTTTTTGCTTTCCTCATGTAGCATATAGCATGTGCTCAAAACTTTTGAAAGACTTCAGTGTGTGACATGAAGACTGACTAACTGTGAAGTGAGAACTCAGGGCAGCCTGTATTTCCCAACCTTGAATTTCTAAATGTTTTCCTGCCCCCAAATTATTTTCCAGAGACGAAGACAGATTTTCCTAAACTGAGAGCTATTCTCTAGTAATAAATCAAGCATTTCATGAAGTCTTTTAATTCTTTAAGACACTGACTAAACCAGTGACCAGAATCAGGAATTTGGTTTGAAGGAGCCACACCTGACAAGTTCTTAAGCTCTTCTTGAGATGGAAACAGGTTTCCTTTTAGGCCAACCTGGAAGGAGAGGATTGCGAACTGTCCCACAGTAATTTAGACCAGCAGAGTTGGCTCCAGAGAAATGCCTGGAAAATTTTAATGTGCCTACAAAGCACTGGGATCTTGTTAAAATGCAGACTCTGAGAATCAGCATTTCCCACCAGCTCCCAGGCAGTGCTCATGCTGCCCTTCTGGGGACCACACCTGAAGTAGCACAGCCCTAGGCTGTAGCGCTTTGCCACATTCCAGACTGGATACAGATATTCCCTTGACCTGTTCTGAGGGTTTTTGAAAACTGAGTCTTTCAGGTTTTGAGAATTAAAGAAAAATAGATATTTGAAAAATAGATAATTTTAAAAAGTAGATAAAAACAGACAGACTATTGTCCCCATGTTATAGATAAAAGTGGCTGAGGCATACAGTTTAAATGATTTACCCCATGTCATGCAACTAATAGGTGGCAAAATATTCTAAAATCTGTTCTCTTTATTCCAAGTCAAATACCCTTTCTCCTGTATATCTGTGCTCATGCTATTTGTGTCTTGTTTTCTTCTTGTTTTCCTTCTCCTCTTCCCTCCCTCCCTCCTTCTGTTCTTTCCCCCCTTCCTTCCCACCCTTCTTTCTTTCCTTCCTTCTTTTACTCCCTCCCTTTCTCCCTTTCTCCCACCCACCCTCCTTCCCTCCCTCCCTCCTTCTTTCATTCCTTCTTTCCTTTCTTTTTTCCCTCCCTCCCTCCTTCTTTCCTTCCCTCCTTCCTTCTGTCCACAGGGGTTTATAGAGCACCTTCTTGCACATTTGCCTTTGCTTAGCTATCTTGAATGAGGTCTGTTCCCATTCTTGCCCACCCCAGTTCTACCCTGTCTTTAAGACTCAGTCGAAGGGCTGGCCGAGTGGCTTAGTTGGTTAAGAGCTCGCTCAAGAATGCGAGCTGAGCTCTGAGCAACAGCAGTTCGATGCCCAGCCTGAGCTGAGCTGCCCCTGAGCTGCCAACAGGTAGCAGGATGACTCAGCTAAAAAAATAATAGTAAAAAAAGAAAAAAGAAAAAAGAAATTCAAGTTCTTCCATCCCACTTTCCATGCAGTACGTTGTCCTCAAGCCCCATTCTTAGTGGGGAAGTTATGGACACTCAGGACACTCAGGAAGAATATTGCTATTCAGGCTAATCTAGTAATATCAAAGAAGATCCATTAAGATCCATTAACATGCTGTCACTGAGATCATTAACATGCTGTCATCTGACTCAAGGGACTTACAAAAGGAAGGCTTTTTCAAGCACACTAGCCATCCTTTTCAAATTCCAGTGGAATGAGCCATCCTTACTACCTCAGCTGTTGGCAGCTTCTGACAGCTTCTGGCATTTCTCTACCTGCTTCCGAACATCACAGTCTAGTTCTACTGAAGTAAGCCCTCTGAAAGTGTGCACCACCAATTTCAGAGGGAGGAGAATAATTCAGGACAATTAGAAGGCTCTGAAGCTGACTGACAGCTCCTTGTGCCAGGCTAATTCCAATGAAAGACGGCTCCATGCAGAGCAGGTGGTGCTTGCACCTGCAGCCATTTGCTGTGCTTCTATTTCAAGCTCTGATCAATAGTAGAAAAAAAACAAACCTCTGCAGAAATATCTGCATGCTAAAAGCATGATTTTAACACTCCTCCTGACCCTATCAGAACAGCTGAATCCACATCAAAGCACATATAGCAGTGCATTCAATTCCTCAAAACTATGCAAATCTACACGTACACAGAGTATGGAATGATGGCAAGGCTAGCTGACTGGTCCAGATGGGCCCTAAGGCGTCTATAGACCTCACTCTGGTACCCTGGGCTCCTATGAAGGAGTCAGGCATCTTATATATTAGTTATGACCTTGAATTCTCCCACACTTGAGGTGCATGAGGGCCACTCTGCTTAAAAGAATTTCTTGGTAAATTGCTCAGTAAAATCAAGAATATTTTTGTAGTGTAAGTCTACAGCCTTTTCTTTGGTTTTCTTCAAGAGGGCAGACACGGGCTATCCATGTTATCAGGTAAGGCAGAGTGTCAATCGTTCATGTCAGATGATCACACTCAGAGAAGTGTTAGTAAAATAATAAACACTTGCAACTTAAATCACTTCTTCAGAGAGCTCAACACACTTTATTATATCTTCTATCTGCCAGAGCCCTGTGGCGAATACGGTAATATTCTATCCTCTTTTTACAGATGCAAAACTGTGAATTAATATAACAGGAATGCATAGTTTCATAAAGAGCAACAAACTCCTTTGTGAATAAATTAAGCAAAATGTCTGACTGCAGCTGCCAGTTTCTACCACAGCCTTCTTTGGCTCCTTCCTGAATTGCTTCCTCCTCATCTCCAAGTTCCCAGAATGGTTTGTCCTCCGGCAGCTGAGCTCTGTCCTCAGTTAAATCTAATCTGTGGCCTTTCTCCACAGTAATCAGCTGTCCGTGTTGACTGACAGCAGTTCTGTAAAAGTGTCTCCAGGTATTTGGGTGAGCGCTGCACATTTAAAAGGAAGGATCTTGAAGTATTATTAAATACCCTAGTGGTTGTTATAGATGAAGATATGACTGTATAACCTATAATTCTTAGAACATTTTTTTCCCTGAATGAAGTTTTGGTATTTTCTTTTCTGATTTTATTCACTATGCCTAACATAAAGTTTTAATAAAAATAGATTATTATATTAACTATTGGATTCATCAATACTGATAGGAGAAATGCTTCTCTGAAAACGTGAATATTAACAGTTCCTGATGTATATGTTTATATCCTCTGATTTCTTACCAACTCAGAGGTATTTCTTGTATAGTATAGCACAGTGTTTAAGAATGTGGATTATAGGTCATATTTGGGTTCAGATCCTACCTAGTTCTACCACTAGCTGTGGAATCTTTTGCAAAAATTAACTTCTCAGAGACAAAGTTTCTTGATCAGAAAGATGGAATTAGTAATACCTACCTCAGAAGATTACTGTGAAGATTAAACAAAGATAATGCCAGCTAAATACTTAGTGCAGAATCTGGCAGGTAATAAGTGCTCAGTAAATGGTGGTTGCTGTCAGTGATGGTGGTGGTGATGGTGATGATAACAATAATGACAATAACTAGCCACGGTGATGGGAAACTTTCTTGATGGAAAATTCTACAAATATCCAAATAAAGTTGAAATCTTCTTTTCCAAAACATTCTCACATTGATTTCAGGTGTGACAAGAAGATTGACTGATTGTTGATTGGAAGTTTTATGCACACTATTGGTGGCTACCCATCAGATGGGAGCTACCCTCTGCAGCAGGAAACTATGACCTGAGAAGGGGTCATTTCTAGCAATAAGATTCTTTAAATTAACTAAAACACTTTACAATGACACAGGAAGTTAATTATTAAGTAGCAACTGGCTGCTGTGTATTTAACATTTAGAATCTGGGGAAGTGAAACTTTTTGACTGGTGATACTAAATGCACTGGGTACATACATACTAACTTCAGGACTAGCTTCCCATGTCTGGCCAACATTTGTCATTTCTAGTATTTTTTTGGCTTTTCTAGAATGAGGGAAAAACAGATGCTGAGGTAGAAAGGTACATAAACTATTTGAGCAAATTAGACTGAAGTCTGAATTGTAGAACTTTGAAAAATGAAATCTAATTATTTTTCAGAAGAAACGGTGATTATAATCTAATCTGGTGGAGTTCAAGAAACCTTGGAACAAGAAATATCACCTTATCCAAAGTCAACCTTTCACAGTTGGAGAAGGGGAATCAGACAAGCTGAGTGAGGTGTTCCACAGAGTCCCACAGCAAGTTAGTGACATGGGTGATGAGCAGAGGCACTTAACCCTAGCCTAGCACACTTCTATCAGCTCACCTCTCGGGGGGCCCTTTGAATGAACAGCAAAAAACAGCTGTATTCGTACCATAAAGTTAACATTGAACTTGTTCTATGTTCAGGAAGAATATTTCTGTTTCTTCGAGTAGTTTAAATCTCTTCCTAACATTTGCTCATAATATTCATTTAAAGGTTTTTCATTGAAATGATAACAAATTAACAATCTAAACTAATGAAGTTTTTTTTTTTTAGTTAGAATTCAAGCAACCAACAGTGATACTCAGAAAACAGCTCTCATGTCACATAGGGCTTTGTGTGTGTCAGTGTGAGGATTAAATGAGTTACCGTATTTTGCCGTGTATAATGCACATATTTTTGTCCAAATTTGTGAGGGAAAAATAAAGATATGCATTATACATGGGTAGTACTAATTCTGTATCTATATAAAAGTTTTTAATTCTTTTATCTATGATTATGAGTTCAAAGTGTAACTCTAGAAATCAATAACAATATCCGTATGCAAAATAATACCCTGGAATATAATTAGTTTTTTTGAGCTTGCAACGACAGAGTTCTTGGCCTTCTACGATGCGTAAATATCGTAAATTTGTTATTGGTACGTAAAATTTCTTGTACCTTGTATCTGTTTTTGTGTCTTGTAATTATTTGTTACATAAAATTTCTTGTACCATAATATGTTAAAATATAAATGCTAACATTCCTTTATAATACAGAAAACAAGTACCTAAATGTAAACAAATAAAAATTTAAATTAAAAAATTAAAACACGATTTTTCCCCTGAAAGCCTGGGCCAAAAATGTGAGTGTGCATTATACACGGGAGCGCATTGGTCCAGGCAAAATACAATAATATACGAAAAGAGCTTACAACAGTGAATATTGGCAATGACAGATAATAATGTTGCTGAGGCCCTTTAAGATGACTATCGATTTCTAAATGAGAATAGTATGTTATTCTGACCTCAGCCAGAAGCACAATGGAGTAAATAGGCTCTAGACCAATGAGGTCCAATAGAAACATAGTATGAGCCACATATGTCATTTTAAGTTGTCTCGTAGCCACATTACAAAAGTAAAGGGAAACAGACTCAATGTATACAAACATGATAGTTTTTAGAAGTACTAATGAACTATTTTACATGCTTTTTTTGGGTAATGTCTTCAAAATCCAGTGTGTACATTACGTTTATAGCCCATCTCAATTCAGACTGGCTCAATTTCAAATCCTCAATAGCCACATGTGGTTAGGGCTCTATGTTGGCTCGTGCTGCCCTTGTTTTTGGCCTACTTACTTGTGAGCCCAGTTTCCCCAAATCATTCTGCTTCCATCCTTTCTGAAGGTGCAGGTGCTTTTTCTTGGCTCTTCTTGCTCGTTATAAGATGGGTAGTCCATGCCCAAGCTCATCAGAATTTAATATAAATACATTATACATTTAAATTTGAGTTATAGTATATACAGGCAAGAGCTGAGTTGAAAGTTTGGCTCACTCTAAAAGTAATTCACTTCAAAAGTAATACAATATTTATTTTTCTTGTATTAGCGTCTTTGTATTTCCCATTCAATAAATAGTGGCAAATTGGGTTGTCAAAGTAGGGGGAGGTTTATCTTTCTGTTTTTTTGCTTTGATAAGGAAGAGGTTTGCTGATTTACATGAGAAATACTTAGGCTTATCTTCTTAAGAAACACCGATATATTTATCTGGTTCAGTAAACATGAATTTTTCCCAGTAGGTATAATCACGTTGATTGCAAGGATGATTTTGATTATGAAATTTGGTAGCTGCACAGAAGAATACATGTATGTCTTTAAAATATCCCTTAAGACTCCTCATCAAGGACTTTATTGAAGGTATTATAGTAGAAAGCAACCCCCTATTGATTAACACGGTTGACAAAAACTACAAACATAAATAATTATTAATCAGATGGAAATTTCTGTTACTTCTAAAAAGTATAATATATAAGGTGAGGTAATCAAGCTAACGTCCAGGTGGAATAGTCTCATCACGTATTTTAAATTATTGAAATATCAGTCCCGCTCCACTTTGAACTGTTAGACTTGGTTTGGTGTTAGGTTACATGATGCATCAGTACACACGATTCTCTCTGGTAAGTTTCATATTGAAGCTTCATGCTTCACGGCTCAATTTGTAAATGAACTCAGTAATTCCAGACCTTAATTTTCATATCTGTAAATGAGGAAGAATAAAAAGAGCGAAAAGCAAATGAGTGCATATGCCAAGCTGACACTGATCTAGACACTTTACATGTCTCAATTCGTCCAGTCTCCATTAGCCCACTTGCCTTAATGTAGACACTATTGTGTCTCCATTTCACATATGAGGAGGTGGGATTTAGCCAAGATCATGAAGCCAGTGGTGGAGTCGTCATTCAAGGTGAAGCTGGAGTTCCCAAAGGAATTTCCTTGATACTTAAGTTACAGAAACAAAAAAGGCTGAATAGGGCCAGCTGAGTGGCTCAGTTGATTAAGAGTGTGAGCTCTGAGCAACAGGGTTGCTGGGCGGCTGGATGGCAACTGGATTTGGAGCTGAGCTAGCTGTGCCCTCCACAACTAAGACTGAAGGACAACAACTTGGCTGTTCCCCTTCCCCAATTCCCCAACACTGTTTCCCTCCCCCAATTCCCCAATAAAATCTTTAAAAAAGATTCTGAATAGAATTACTTAGAAGATATATCTATATCTATATTTATATCTATATCTATATCTATCTATACAGAAATATATATATATATATATATTTCTGTATAGAAGTTCTCACCAGGGTATTAGACAATTCTATGCTATTCCACAAAACCAAGCCCATTGTTGACTTTAAGAAACAAAGCCCGGACTGTGGAACCCTGCTGAGGAAGTGATGAGGTTGGTCTCTAGAAGAGGAATGGTTAGGGTCTGATTCAAATGAGGGTTTGACTGAATCACTCTGAGGCTCCTTAGAGCTCTGGCCTTCATTCTGTGACTCTTGGTGACTCCTAGGGTTGAAGGGCGGAGTTCCTGTGCTCTCATTTGGGGCCTGAATAGATCAACCCAGGTGATGGTAGATCACTAGTGAGAAGAATATGTGGTGACAGCTATTGAGATAAGGTAGCTAAATAAAGCTTTGGAAATAAACCTCTCTCTGAAAACAGAACTCTCAGTCCAATTGAAGGTCTGTACAGAATGGACTAGCTCATTGCACTTTTCCATTTTCATCTTGTTCTTTCTGGAATTTAATTGCTTTTGGAATCAGTAAAAATTAAACCATTTTAAAAATCAAACCAAAATAAACTATAGATCTTTGATGATATGAAGTGGGGAAAGTTCTAAATTTTGGAGAGGGAAAGAGGAAGGCAGAAGGTAGAAAGGGAGAAAGGCAGGAAGGGAGGGAGAGGGACAGAGAATGAGAACATAATAGCAGGAAGACAAAATGTGGCTGTCCAGGCTAGAATGAAGCCTTTATTAGGGCAGTCTGCTACACCACTGAGATAATGATAGCTGAAATAGCTCAAATAATTCCCCTGCTTGCCCTTGAGTTTGAGCTGGCTTTCAGTGTGGCAAAGAGGACCCTAGAGAAAAGTCTGAAATGTTTATTTTAGCCGAAGTGTTAAGTTTCTCTTAAGAAGGCAAAGCCCCTGAATGGGGAGATTACCACCAAGAGTGATCTGGGAAACAGATCACAGCAAGTGGCTCTCCACGGTTAATGCACCAAATGCACAATTCCTGAGCACTGTTTACAAGTGGTGGAGACATTTTTATCAATGAGCAGTTGATCAGTCTTCTTAGAGATCACTTTGGCTCAGCTAAACGGACTGAGGAGGACAGAACTTAAGAAGGGTGTTTCTCTTTGTTTCATTTATTTGTACTAGATTTTAAAAAAAGCAACATTTGATTTATGTTTTTCCCATGCCATTCAAAAACATCACAATATAGTGTTACTTATATAAAATGTTCATTGTGGGACCACGTAAATGGAATTATGTCCTTCTAAAGGTAAAGATGCCGTGGTCATCTTCTTCATCAGGGAAAATGCAAACAACAAAAATTATGTTTGGTTCTGCATGCTCAGCTCCTCAGACTGGTTCAGTTTTTACCTGCCACTCACCCAAGACATACACGGTTGGACAATTAAGTTCAAAAACTCATCCTAGAAAAAGTGCTACATACCTCACTGCTGAATATCACTATGGTCACATTCGAAGTACTCCCCTTGGGGAGCTGTGCACCGATGCCAGCGCCTATTACACCTTCAAAACAACTTTGGAACTCTTTTTTCTGGAATGGCCATCAGAGCTGTCATGGAGTTACCCTTGATGTCCTGAATGTGATAAAAATGTCGTCCTTTCAATATTTCCTTTATTTTTGGTTAAAGAAAGAAGTCATTGGGGGCCAGATCAGGTGAGTAGGGAGGGTGTTCCAATACAGTTATACGTTTACTGGTTAAAAACTCCCTCACAGACAGTGCTGTGTGAGCTGGTGCATTGTCGTGATGCAAGAGCCATGAATTGTTGGCGAAAAGTTCAGGTCATCTAACTCTTTCATGCAGCCTTTTCAGCACTTCCAAATAATAATCTTGGTTACTGTTTGTACAGTTGGTACAATTTCATAATGAATAATTCCTCTGATAATCAGAAAAGGTTAGCAACATCACTGGAACAGGTTCACGAACTTGAGATCTCTTATAGTTTATTAAGATAAGACAGCTTGCTTTCTGTGTCTCTGCTGTCAGTACAGGTATTGAAGGAAATCACACAGATCCAAATTTGATCCCAAATGGAGGAGAGAATCACCTGAACAAGGACTGTGAATGATGTCACTGTGTGAATGATAGCGTTTTCCTTCTTTCTTTTCCTTCTAGAGCTAATGCCTCCCCTCTCCCAAACACCCTTTCCTCTGGGTTCCTATCATAGTAACCTGTGTGGGTCTATGGATGGGTAACTGAAACAATATTTCCACAAAATAATAAAGGTTTCTGAACATTGGCATATAGCAGGAAGAGTTCATACACATTTCTGACCATGAGTGAGTATAAATGACCTTGAAAAATTCAATATTTGAGAGTTTGTTAATTTTTTTTTCATAGTGGCTCCCAAAATAGGGGAAGGGAAAGTTTGGAAACAAATCCAATGCTCACTAAAACCACAGACAGTAATTTGGATAGTTAACAAATTTCAAGATCCAAAGGGATGGAGATGGAATGAAATTATGAGCCAAATTTAAAAGCCAAAATTTAATACTCAATTACACACCTTCAGGATGAGAGAGCAATGGTTAAACAGCAGCGTGTAAATATAGCTAAATTTTCCCTCAGCTGTGCTATGAGTACTAGAGAGGCTAATGCAATTCTAGGTGCATTTTCTGTGCTTCAAAGAAGCATACAAAAAGAAAAAAAAAAAGGAAGCAATAATTTCATTCTATTTTGAAGTGACACCCTGAGGGCAATCAGTTGATGAGGAGATGCAGGAGAGGGCCAGAGTGGTAAGTTTTAGAAATCTTGGCACAAGAGGAGTCTGGTTAGCCTTGGTGAAGGCAGGGAGAGGGCTGGAGGGCACTAGATCAATACGTAAAGAGCTGTTATGTGGACCAGGGGGATTACACGTTCTCTGGTAGCTCCAAAAGGCAGAACCAGAAACAATATATAGTGTTACAATTTAAAGAAGAACTGTCTAGCAGATTTCCCCCTCTAGTGGTATGGAGGAGTGGGCTTTTCAAGTTGGATATATTCAAAAACAGGTTGCATGGCCCTTCACTGAATAGTTCCTGTTGGGTTAATCTAGATAAAAGTCCACTTTAACTCTGTAGCTGTGATCCACTTGCCTTGTAAAACAAAGCCAACTTGAGTGAAAGAAGAGAAATGCAATGTAAGGTCTTTAAAGTGGACTGGCCGTCATATCCTCCATTTTCACCAGGGCCTGGAGAGCACAGCAGCTCAGCTGCTGTCCGAGGTTCTGGAGGGAGTTGCCCTCTGTGGGCTGCTGTGCTCCTCTTCTTTTCTTCATGTTTGTGTCTTCTGGGTTTTTGGCTTTTCTGTTCCTTATATAAATTCATGAACACCCCCCGCCCCCACTCCCCACACACACATTAGGCCCTTAATTAAGGCAAAGAGAGAAATGCATAGGAAATGTGTAAAAGAGCTGAGCTAAATAATTTACTGGGGCTTCCTCTGTCCTTTCTCAGGAGTAAATGAATTCATTGTATCTTCAAAGTTAGGCTTGGTACCTAAGGTTGGACTGTCTCACTGGATTGAAAGTTAGGATAACGACTCATTGCTTTGAGACAACTATACTATTTGCTTCTTGATGTCTTTATTTTATGTTTTCTACAGTCTATACATATCCTGAATGGATATAAGAATCTTGGGCAGGAAATTATTTTAGAGAGGTGGAAGGAAGACTAAGTATTTCAACTAAAACAGCTCTGCAGCCTTAGGTGCATCCAGGAGTAGTGTGATAAACTTGTCTCGTTCTCCACTCTCTATTTATGTTGCCTTTTCTATGCTACTTGATTTTTTTTTCTGTCCCTTGTTTTTTTCCCATGTATAAAAATGGAGACAATAACAGCACCACTCTTTAAAGCTGTGAAAACAGTTAATACATGTAAAGAACTTATAATACCAGATGCCTAGAAAACAAATACAAGTGTTATTATACACCCTGTTTGGGGTCCTCAAGACTCCCCTCAGGTTTGATAATTACTAGGACTCCCAGGATCCAGAAAAGTTGTTATACTCACAGTTATGGCTTGTTACAGCAAAAGAAAACAGATTAATATCAGCAAAGGCAAAAGGTGCAGTGGGTGGAGTCCAGGTGCACTGGACCAGTTGCAAGCTTCCAGCTGTCCTCCCAGTGGTCACACAGAGCTTAATTCTCTAAGCAATGTCATGTAACACGCATGCAATGTCGCCAACCAGGGAAATGCACACATGCCTTGGTATCGAGTTTTTATTGTGGGGAGAGTGTCAGTCACACAGCCATGACCTTAGCTACTCAGTCTGAAGTTCTTCCTCTGCCTCCTCGCCTCAAGAGGTCAAACAGGTATATTGTGACCCAAAGCCCAGGGATACAAAAACAGGTATTCAGTATACATTGTTAGCATACTATATGGCATGCCCCAAAGTCTCAGGTATACAAAGACACTTTTATCAGGCAGACTACCCCAAGGGTTTAGAGGAGCCAATCAAGGGACGGTCCTAAGACCTTTGAAATGTGGACTGTTTAGGCAACTGAGGCTTACTAGGTTAACCGCTTATAGCACATATTTGCAAATTTTGCTTGCTCATTTGAACAATCTAGTTTGACCATTTTTTATTTTTTTGAATGGTATTTTAGTATGTGAACATTTATTCAATGTCTACTGTGGGCATAGCTCATAACTTTCTTTGTATAAGCTGGAAAATAATTTGTTTCAATCCATGTTATAAACTTAGGAAAGAAATGGTATTACTCCAGTATGAAAGGACATATCAGAAACTAAAGATCACTAGTATTATTGCAATAATGGTGATAATAGAGTGCTCCATAAATTTTAAGTACAGTTACATATCAAATACTTTATGTAGCTTATTAGTTTGAGTTCTTATCAACATTTGTGGGAGGTAGATGATAGTTCTATTTTACAGGTGAGAGAATAAAGGTCCAGAAAGTTTTAAGAACTCCTCAGCCAGGGAGCAGTAGAATCTACATTTACTATCTGATTGAAAAGCTCATGGTTTTACCATCATGCATGATAGTTTCTTATGACTTTGGGGAACAAAGCCTTTAAAAAGCATTTTGAAACATTAAAATTCCAACAACGTTTATCTGACTTTACACATCGGAAGAGCCAGAGAACATTTAGGCACTGAATAGAGTTGTAGTGAGAACACGTGTTCCTCACCAACAGATGAGACTTCTGCAAAGAAGATTCCCAGATGCCTCATCCCATAGAAATATGGTGTAGGAGACACAAAACCAAGGAAAACAGAGCTACAAAAGGGGGAGAAGTTATATAGTTAATTTGAGTGTCTTGAGTAATAAGGGAGATATAAAATCTGAATGTCCTCCAAGGTTCAAAATTGTTGCCACCATGAATTGTTTGTAAGCCTCTTTTTCCTTCTTTCCCCTCCTATTAGATCTCAGTCTGTGGTAGAAGCTGGGACCCTGAAACATGAGGAGAAAGGAGAGAATGAAAACACTCAGCCACTCCTGGCTCTGGACTGAACCCCGAGTCAGCCCACGCTCCCGCATGGCGCCAGCCTTCAGGAAGCACATGAGCAACTGACCCACACAGACACGTGCATTCGGCTTGACACATGATCCTCTACTCCTGCCACCCAGTAATGACTGTCACAAGCTGCTGGCTGGAGCAGCCACAGTTGAACAAAGACTTGAGAGAGGCTATTTTTTTTTTTTTTCCAATGAGGGGATTGGAGGATGAAGCAAGGCAGTTATGGATACAAGATTCTCCCTCTCCCATATTTATGGTATTAAATGAATTGCAAAGAAAAAAACTAAATTTGATGCACACGCTGCATTAGGACAAAGATTTTTCTGAGGCACCACACGGAAATACTCTCCAGTTGCAATTTAAGAGTAAGTGCTTTTCTAAGTAGATATGCCAGAATTAAACTGTGCAGACACAATTGTCAAGTTTAATGTAGAACAAAGCCCTGGGACCATTGTATCTCCAGTAATTTCCATTTCTTATTGAATTATTTTCTTTGACCTCATCACCAGCATCAAATTGTTCAGTCTAAGAGCATGTTCTTGGAGGCCTGGCTATTTGCAGTTTGCTTATTTTGCTATCCTGCAGAAATGATTTTGACGTCATGAATCTTTTGTCAGGCTACCAGCTGATTATTGTGACTTGAAAAGAAGGCACACAATTTGAAGTGTGATTATTTCATCTTAGCAATGTGACTACCCACAGGCTATGTGTGTCTGTAGATGGTGGTGGTGGTGGGGTCCCACTGGAAACACATGTCAGTGATTGATGAATCCATTCAAATGGCCTTCACTTGGGTCATAACAGCAGAGAAAAGTGCTCCTAAAGCATTTAACCACCCCCAACCTCCTGCAACCAGTTAAAAGTGTAGAGCAAGGCCCTGGCTGTTGCTGAGTGGGTAGGTATTTAATCATGGAGGAAGACCCTGAAGGATGGGTAAACACACATGTACGGAAAATAAGAGAAGATGAGGAATGCAGGATGAAATGCCAAAGATCATTTTATTTCTTTGTCTATTCTCCTTAGAAATGGAGCCCCCCGCCAATATCCATTCAAAGGAAATTAGATAAAAATAAAGGTATCATTGGATATGATATCCTTACTTGTGCCATGTTTCCAAAAACCAGTTGTATGTTTTCAATATCTCTAATTCTCCCAGCCATCTGCAGGATGTGAGCATTCATTAGTATGACCAGTTGGTGCTCAATGTCAAATAAAAATAACTTAGTTGATAATGGGCAGTCAAATATGATTTTACATTTTAAGGATTTAGGAGGGTTAATTTGTTAGCTAAAAAATTCAAATGAAAGAGGTGATTGAACTGGCCATAAATCACTCCAATGGATATTATTACTAATTGTAACCATTTATTACATCTCTTTCTCAAATGGATCTAGTGTTTTCATTCTTTTCTACTAGTAGAGAATAATAACATAAGTAGTTTTTGTATCCCACCCTTGAAATAAAATTGAAATAGAATTAAAAGTATTTCTCAACCAATTGCACCATAGTATTAATAAAACCAATTCATTCTGTGTAGACATTCCAAATAACAAAATAATAACACTGAAATAATTCTACCAGTGCGGTGACTGAAACACTTTCCTTATATACCATGACATACGGAAGAAAGATGAAGAATTAAAGTGAATTAGAAAATCCATTTTATTACTTGGGTTTATAAGATAGTTGTGGAATTTAAGGAGTCAATTATTGCCAACTTTTGCAACAGTAATAACAATTCTGGCTTTTCAATTGGCAATATTTAGAATCCTACTGTAGTGACCTGATTTTAAATACCATATTATAATTACTAAGTTAAGAGCTCGTTTTGACTCATTCCATAATTTCATTACATGAATGTATGATGATGGTTCAACAATGAGAACTTATACTTTGAATTTCTTTATGTGTATGCAATATACATACAAGAGCCAAATTCAACAAGTGACCTGAATGTTACCACATGAGCACTGCATTGTATTGTCCTGTGTCAGTCATTTCTTCTGTTCAATAAATACTGAAGGACACAGATACCTTTTTATTTTTCAAGAGTTTTGCTTTTTCTCTGGACTCTGGTAATTCATTTTGCTATTTTTCATCACATACTACTTCATCTGTTTTAGTGAGACTTTTGAACACTGGCAAAACAGAAGGGAACACGAAAAGTAGTTGGCAAGTTCTTCTCCTGGAAGCTAAAATACTTAAGGAGAAGCAAAAAAAGGTCCACTTTATTTTAAAGAACTATTGTGAAATGAGATCAAGAAAGCGTGCTCCTTTGTCATTAGATGGAAAAGAAAGCTCAAGTGCTTTTATACCTGTGAATGAAACTTGGTAACCTGTTTCATTTTTTCAGCATTTTTGTTCATATTGGCTTAAAACTCAGTGCATGAATATCATTACATTCTTAAAGCTAACGTTTCTGGTTAGCTTTAACTTAAAAAACAAAATTGAATGCATTAATAGTTTACTAAACGAAAGACTTGGTCATCTTTGGAATGAGTCAGCAAGACCATTTTTCAACTGTTATTTCTGTGCTGTGGATAATAGTGAAGCTAAGCTATGGATAATAATTGCCACTTCAAAATGATGTTTAAATGACAGAAGTTTCTCAAGCCAGGTAGCTGGAAGAGTCTTGTAAACTCTTTCAAAGAGCAACCTTGACAGCCTAAGCTTGGGACAAAAGTCCTGGCATGCTTGGTCTTCCACTCTGCCATCCTTCATATTCTTACAGAACTGTGATGGGAATCCTCTCAAAGACAGGTCCTTGCATGGACCTATGATAGGCAAAGACACCCTGGATTTCAGCCCTGTGTCACAGACAGCACAGAGGCCAGTGGCCACGCCTCCTAGCAGCCACCTACCTACCAGATCCTGAGAGAAAATTTTTACTTGGGAAATTTTACTTTCTTTTTTTTTTATTCAAGCCTTCATACTTGGCATTAAAAAAATTTACATGTGGCATTTATATAACTCAATATATAATGATTCTGTGTCTAATGTCAGTGTAAAAGTTTCCTCTTAGAAAGAAATGCCATCTGGACAGTATCTCCACCACTCGCACAGCGAGGACAGAAATGAAGACACTTTGATTCTCAATGAAGATAAAAAAGCAAAAGGACTCAACGGGTAGGGAACAGTACAGTTCATTGGCGTAATTTATGTCTTTCTCCTTTGTATTAGGAAAATAAAATTGCTTTTTTCATGAGTGTCTTTGACTAAAAATAATTAAAAGAGGGAAGTCTGAGTCCACTGGGAAAGTTACCATTAAACAGCTAGAAGTAAAGCATGTACACAGCTTGTCTTAAAATTAACAAAAAGAAAAGTAGTGGTACGTGATGATAAAATCTAGCTACCCTAGAAAAATATAATTGCATAGAAAAATTACAAGCTAAATTAATCTTTTCACAGTTTCTACATACATTCTCACTGTACACTGATTTAACCTATTCTAAATGGAAAAAAAAATATCTTTGGCTGTCAAGGTAGACGCTATCATGTATTCACCTGAAATCCGGGCACCAGATCAGTGCTATCACGAAATGGAATACAGCAGGGTATTTTCTAAGTGACTTGTAGTGAGGCCAACAGTCCCTCTAGTGTCTTCTAATCGTAGGAGGAGGTTTAGAAACTTTCAGGCTGCAAATCAAGGGAATGAAGGGCCTTAGTGTTTGAACTTCTATGCTCACACTCAAGGACAGTGACCCAGAAGGCAGCCCCTCTCCAGTGTGTCCTGAGCCTGAATGACACACTAAATTGCAGGAAGGCTGCGTCTCTGCTGGGGCGTCAGCTCTGGGTGCCACACATCCACGATGAATATCAGCCGGAAAGATGAGGCATCCTGCCACACCTCGTGCTCGAAGGAGTCGTCAAAGATGAGCACTTTGCCTTCCTCCCATGCCCTGGAACAGAAACACATGGGTTCTTGTGATTCTGATGCCTTAGGATCAGTTTATATCGATGTGCAGAAAGGTACTGTCAGGATAGCCTTTGCAGTATGACCAGATAACTGGACCCCTCAGGCCAGGATTTATTCTTTCCTTAGTGAATAAGAAAGAATTTCAGGATTCTTACCAGGAACACCAATTTTCAAAGCTCAGCACTGTAGGTGTACAAAGGGCAGGAAACTGTTGATAAAGGCATCCTTATTCTTGTTAGGAACTTAGGAAGGCTTGCTTAGTTGGGCAAGCATTCAAGAGTGTCTTGGAGGCTCATGCCCAGGGTGACTTCCGGTCAGTGGCAGCATGGAATCCTCCCTGGCATTTCAGAGATGAGTTTAGACCTACATGCAGTGACCAGCTCTCCAGCTTCTCTATGCCCCGTAGGATACCTGGAACACTGTCTGCACATCTTCAAAGGAGTCTCTTTTCAAACCATTCCATTGGTTAAAGTTCTACTTTATGGAAGAAAGTTCCATTTTATGGAAGGGCAGATAGTTTATATTTCTATGTCACCTGTGAAGCAAGTGGGTTATCCATGGAATGTTTTCCATCAAAACACCCTTTAAAGCTGGCAGCACTGCTCCCTAAGATATCTGTACAGGAGCTAAGATC
Organism: Aselliscus stoliczkanus; assembly: GCA_033961575.1. Classification (NCBI taxonomy): domain Eukaryota; kingdom Metazoa; phylum Chordata; class Mammalia; order Chiroptera; family Hipposideridae; genus Aselliscus; species Aselliscus stoliczkanus. Next base: position 53,282,677 of record CM066731.1, read on the forward strand.
TAAATATAATGTTATTTTAAGTAAAGCTGTCAAGGGTGGAATCTGTAGGGGGCAATTACGCAATGCCTTTCAAATCCAAAGAAAGTTTATTCATCATGCTAATATTCTCTTCTTCTTCAAATAGGTATTAATTGCCTATATATTAAGTGCTAAGTTTTGTTTTTCAAATAAAAACTGTTTACTAGGAAATCTTTAGATTTTAAAATTCCACTCAAGTAATTAAAATTATAGGAGTGAAAATGCTAGTTTGATTTCAAGTCACTGCATTATCGTAAGGACATTTTTCTTAGGAAAATGATTTGTGTCTTTTTATGTTCATTGCTAGGTGATTAATCAGTTTAAAAAGTAATATTACATATTAAGGGGTTTCACAACCTTTGCACTGTTGACACTTTGGGGCCAGATAGTTCTTTGTTCTGGGGGGCTATCTTGTGCTCTGTGGCCATGTCTCTGGCATCTACCTACGAGACAGTAACAGCACTCCCCCACCAATATGACAAGCAAAAATGTTTCCAGTCATTGCCAGATATCCTGGGAGAGTGGGAGGCAAATTCATCTTAGACATAATAAAGAGTCTGACAATAAAATTTCCAAATTATTTAAAGTAACTGATAAAGTAACAAACATCCGCCAACCCCTGCCCAGCCCTCCAACACACACACCTTGTGTGCGGTCTCACGCGCCCAGCCTACCATCTTGCATTCGATAAACACGCATTGCTTGGCTCTTTGCTGTGATTCCTCTGAAGGTTCAAAGAGTTCTCATGGAGTTCCATCCAAGTATAACAAAGGACAGGAATTATATATATAGACTCAGGAGAAATATATAGACTCAAAATAAATGATAGAGTATGTATTAATTACCATGCAAAACCAAACTTCAAAAGAAAGGCGAAGCTTAAGAAAAAAAAAATGACAAGAAAAAAAAAGTGAAGTGGGGACTTCCAGTAAAATGGCGGACTAGACAGACGCTGTGCTAACTACCTCCCAGGATCACAACAAAATTACAAACAAATTATACAGCATTCAACCCTGGAGGTCCCCGAAAACACTAGATGAACAGAACCACTAAATGAAGAACTTAGAGGAGGCCACGTCGGGTCTGGTAGGACAGGCGGAGACGAGAGAGGGCGAACCCCATGAGGGAGGTCCCAGCTGTGGAGAGGCTTCTCTGGTTGGGGGAGAGACCGTCCGGCCGCACTCCAAGCTCACCAGCCCAGAGCTCCTTTGCCGGGAAGAGGAGTTCTAAGATAGCCGGCAGTAAATTAGTGAGGACTCTCTTTGCTCAGCTCGGTGAGGCCAAGAGCGGCTGGAGAATCAGTGGGGCCGGCGCCCGGGCTTGCTCGCCGGTGAGCACTTACCTGGTTTCTGGTGGAGCGAGTGGCGGTGTGAGCCGGGAGCCTGCGGGGACGGACTGAACTGAGCACCTTTGGTGCAAAGGCTGGAGGTTTTTGGACTGCTGTTCCCGTGATGTGGAGCCTGCCCGCAAGTGGTGTAGGGAGGGCGCCATTTTGTCAGGCTTGGGCCCTCCGGGAGGATCAGGTCTGAGACCGCATTGGTCTGGTGGAATTGGTGCAGAAGTGCGTATGTGCGTGCGTGTGCTTGCACGCAGCCTTGGATCCCCACCCTCTGCCTAGCTTATACTGTGTTGCCAGGGAAACGCCTGGTGGGCATGCTCCAGCTCCAACAGGTTGCTCACTGAGACGCGGGAGTGCGCAAGCCGCCTCGGGTCCCAGCTCTCCGCACTACGCTTGCAGAGTTGCCAGGCTGGTGATTGGTTGTCGGGCTGCTCAGCCTGATCTGCGAGCAGCTGATTGGGACAGGCTGAGACTGGGAGTTTTCCTGGGAGTGTTGAGCTGTGAGCTGTGTGCCTGCGTGATCCAGCCAGGGCTTACCTGGTGATCTATCTAATACATCAAAGCAATCCCAGAGCGACAGCCAGAATGGGGAAACAAAGAAACATGTCACAAGTAAAAGATCAGAAGAAACCTCCAGAAATGGAACCAAATGAAACAGAGGGATCCAACCTTTCAGAGACAGATTTTAGAACACTGATGATAAGAATGTTTAACAAACTTAGTGAAGACATAAGGAAGGATAGAGAAATCATAAAAAACAACCAGTTAGAACTAAAGAATACAATAACTGAAATGAAGAACACACTCGAAGGAATCACCAGTAGAGTAGATGAAGCAGAGGAGTGGATCAGCGATTTGGAAGACAAAATAGCAGAAATCACCCAGTTGGCACAACAAAAAGACCAAAGAATAAAAAACAATGAAAATAGTTTAAGAGCCCTGTGGGACAAGGTGAAGCCCAACCACCTTCGACTCATAGGAATACCAGAAGGAGAAGAAAAGAAGCAAGGGGTCGAGAATGTATTTGAAAAAATAATGACTGAAAACTTCCCTACCCTGGTGAAGGAAATCAACATACATGCCCAAGAAGTGCAGAGGGTTTCAAACAAGCTGAACCCAAACAGGTCCACACCAAGACACATCATAGTTAAAATGGCAAAGGTTAAAGACAGAGACAGAATCCTAGAGGCAGCTAGAGAAACACAGCAGGTTACACACAAAGGAACTCCTGTTAGAATAACAGCTGACTTGTCTACAGAAAGTCTGCAGGCCAGAAGGGAGTGGCAGGAGATATTCACAGTGACACAAAATAAAGGTCTACAACCAAGATTGCTCTACCCAGCACGGCTAACACTTAAAATTGAAGGAGAGATAAAGAGCTTCTCAGAAAAGAATAAGCTTAAGGAATTCATTTCCACCAAGCCAGCATTGCAAGAAATGTTAAAAGGGCTTTTTTAAACAAAAGAAAGGGGTAAACAAGCTAACCCAGGGAGACCAGGAATACAAATAACAAAATGGCAATACATATGTACCTACCTATCAATAATCATTTTAAATGTGAATGGGCTAAATGCTCCAATCAAAAGACAGATGGAATAAGATATTGCATGCAAATGGAAATGAGAAAAAAAAAGAGCTGGAGTACCAATGCTTGTTTTGGACAAAACAGACTTTAGAATGACTTCTGTAAAAGACAAAGAAGGGCACTATAACCCTAATAAACATCTATGCACTCAAGATAGGAGCTCCTAATTATATGTATCACATTTTGACAGACATAAAGACAGAAGTCAACAGTAACACTATCATAGAAGGGGACTTCAGCACCCCATTGTCACCAGTGGACAGACCCTTTAGACAGAAAATCAACACAGAAAGAGGGGCCTTAAATGACCCTTTAGACCAGCTGGACTTCGTTGATATTTTTGGAGCATTTCACCCTGAATGAACGATCAAAGTTCATTCTCATAGTTCAGACTCATAGATATAGAGGAAAAACTGAGGGTTGTTAGTTGGGAGGGGGGTGGGGATAAGGGAGAAGGGGAAAGGATTAGACAGCATTAATAGACAACTACAATATTGCTACAGGGATATGAAACACAGTTCGGGGAATATAATAATATTGTAAATATTTTGTGGGGTGTCAGATGGTCACATGTCTTGTTAGGGAGACCACTTTATGGATGGAGTAGAGGCTTGATCACTGCACTGTACACCTGAAGCTCATGTATAATATTGTATGCCAACTGTAATTGAATATATAGATAGTCACGGGATGTGGATTATACACTGGAAGGGAGTCAAAGGAACTGTAATAGATATGTATGATATGGGGGGGGAGTGGGGTGGTGAATTGGGGGAGAGGGGTTGTCACTTTGGGTGGTAAAGAGTATAACTATTGCATTGTGTTGTACACCTGAAACTAATAAAAAAAAAAAGCTGAAAAAAAAAAGTGAAGTGATCCATGGCGTATACAGTGTGGTGGTCATTTTCTAGGTCTTACTGTCATCAGTGGGATGCAGGAATGTCAATGGGTACCACTGACAAGCCTACAATATAGGCAGATGTAAGGAAGGGGAGTGTAATCAGAAGTGTACTCAGTACACTTATGCAATAGCAGCATGACTCACAGTAGCAAACAGCGGAAGCAGCCCAAATGTTCACAGACTGATGAATGGATAAACAAAGGTGATGTACATATACAGTGGAATACTATTCAGCCTTAAAAGCAAGAGAATTCACACACATGCTACAAGACAAATGAAGCTTTAGGACATTATGCTAAGTGAAATAAACCAGTCACAGAAGGACAAATATTGTATGATTCCAGATATATGACATATTTAGAGTAGTCAAATTTATATAAATGGAAAGAATTGGCGAGCTGTGTTTCCATGGGTACCAAGCTTCAGTTTTGCAAGATGAAAAGAGTTCTCTGGATGGATGGTGCGATGGTAGCTCAATATGAGTGCATGTAATGTCCAAAACTGTACAGTTAAAAATGGTTAAGATGATAAATTTTATGTTATGTGTAGTTGACTACAATTAAGTAAGAAAAAAAGGGAAAAATAAATGGGAGGGTGTGGTACAAGAGAAACGGGAAGAGAAGCCACAGAGCATGATGGAAAAGTCATGGGTTTTCAAGGGAGACAGACTGAACCCTCTCAGTTTTGCCACTTACTAATATGTGACTCGGGTGAGTTAGTAGCACATTTAAGCCTTTTTTATCTTCATCTGTGTGGTTGATGTGAGCACTAATATACAGTTGGCACATAGAAGATATTCAGTTAATGGTACACAATACAAAACAGAGGAGGAAGGAAAATACTGAAAAAATTGGGAAAAGATAAAAGAGGTGATAATGTTGGGATGCAGCATAAGGTTACCAATAATGACTTTGGCATCTGTCCCCATGAATTAGCCTTCATTTGAAAAAAAACCAGAGCTTTTCCAAGGCGGCGAGATATCAAACATATTTAGGACAACCTTTGAAATACACTCTATGCTGCATTGACAAGCGATTCTCAGTTTTTTGGGGGGTGACTGTTCTGAAACCTACTTAAGATACTGGAAGCAATGAAAATAACTAGAAAATTCTAGGTTGCATAAAATGACATTTTTCACTAGGTTCTGATAGGTATAAGAAAGGCAAAGATTTCAAAATGCTTTATGGGAGAAAAATCTTGAGCATTCCATTTCCATTCATGAAGTTAAATTCGCTGTAAACCAGGCAAGCCTTTAGTGCTGCAACACACTGGTTCATCTACAGAACACCAGTGGCTGTAAGGGTGGAACTTAAGTTACCACTCGCTTGTGGCCATTCAGATATTTAAAATCAAACATGGACTAGTGTAAACCACTGATAAAACAATTTTTAAACATAAAAACTAGGAAGTAGGGCCAGTCGAGTGGCGCAGTGGTTAAGCGCTGGCTTGGGACGCCAGCGGTCCTGGTTCGGATCCCACATATGAGGGCCAGTGATACTGCCCTCAAAAACAAACAAACAAACAAAAAAACAACTAGGAAGTATTCCAAAGGACTGGATTTCTTCAGGGCTGTAAAACTCATGAAAATGCCCTTCCATTTTCTTTCATACATTTCCCCAGAAAACAGCAAAGATATTCAATTACTTAACACAGACTTTTAAATGTAGATTTCTTCTGAATACTTTTAAAAAACGGTGTCCTTCAATCACCCATTAGAGCTAGAGGGCTAAAAGTGCAACCCTAATTAACCTAAGAGGGTAGAGGAAGGGACACTAGAACCCCACCCACGTGATATGGCAGAAAGGAATGAATTGGGGTTAAGGAGAGATACTTATATCACCTGCCTGGAAAAGGATGAGGGTTTTCCACAACACAAAGAGGCAGAGCACAAGGATGTCAAAGGTCCTTGGATCTCCTCTGAATAAAAACAAAACTCTCATTGTAGTTGCAAAGAAATAGTTTTCAGGCCACTAGCTTTGCTCACAAAGCTCCACCAAATATGCTCAAGTTCCACTCAACCGATGACATTGGAAGAGCCATTTGGTGCAAAGACTTTCAGAGTGGCCTTTGAAAGAAGGTGCCTGAGTGGCCTTTCTCAGAAGTTTGGAAAAGCTGGACTGGAGGTGAGGGCCCGCACCCCCTCCTTGGGTGGCTACTTTGGCTTACTTCTAGAATTTCTTAGCATTAGGAGAGAAGAATGCCTCACCCTGGTTTTCAAAAAGATACAAGGCTACCTGGCCATAAGACAAAGCAATATTATATAATTCCTTAATTTCTCAAATTATTATAATTAATGATAATGATGTAATGGTGGCAGCACATAACTAATAACTGTAATTTTGTCACAGAATTACCATCAGTATTAATAATGCTAAGTAACAATACTAGGTGCTTATAGAACCTTTCACCTAAAAATTTCATAGATCTTATCTCAGTGATCTTTATAAAACATTCTCAGGTAGGCAAGTGACAGGGCTCTAATTTTCCAGGAAAGGAATCATATAGAAGCAAGTTCAGATATCTGCAGTGATCCTGTGATCCTGTGGAAGAAGCAGAAAACCACTAGACTTGCTCTGTTACAGCCGAAACCTTTCTAGATCATGGTACCAGGGGATATTCTTATGCCTACAGATGCTCTGCTGAGGTGGCCAGTATGGTATCTAAACAGGCTGAGTGGAATCTGGAAAAGGGTAGAAGAGTTCGGCAATCAGGATACCTAATTTAGCTCTTACTAATTCTGATCTATTGAAATTCTCCAGTCTGACTCCTTTGGCAACTCTGGCACAGAGTGGAATTGAAACACAGAACTGTGTTATCACCACTTCCTCTTGTCTCCTCCTCCTCCTCATACATACAGACTGAAACATAAACACACACACATCTCCCTCCCCTCCTCCCTCCCTCTCCTCTCCTTCCCTCCCTTCCTCCCCTCCTCTCTCCCTCCCCACTCCCTTCCTTCCTTCCTTCCTTCCTTCCTTCCTTCCTTCCTTCCTTCCTTCCTTCCTTCCTTCCTTCCTTCCTTTCCTTCCTTCCTTCCTTCCCTATCCATCCCTCCGCATATCTATTTACCTCTACCCACCTATCTATCATCTATCTTTCTGGACAAAACATTTTCTAGAAGCTAGGACACCTGTGTTTGTTCTGACTGCTTCTAACTCACCATGTGTGACTGACAAAGCACTTCACCTGGGGACCCTGGTTTCCCCATTTGTGCAATGATACAGTTGGAAATGATGGTCTCTAAGGCTTCTTCCAGCACCCAAATTCTCTAAATACTGAGCTAAGCTGTTGGCTAGCACTTCAGTCTTCATATTACACTTCACATGACATGTTTAACAAGCTTTCATCTGAGAAATGGGTATAGCGTTTGCCATTTTGTTTAATGTCAAAATATTAATTTCAGCAAAAGGTGGCTAACTTCTCAAAGAATCTCTTTGAGCAGCTCTGCACATGTACTCCCAGTGCATGTCACAAGCCCTCACAGGGCCAGCTGTTCCACAGGCTGCCGCAGGGCTTTTCTCTTCTCCAGGTAGGTCTGGGGGTCCAGACTCCACCTGCTGCCCACCCCGTGTGCCTCTCTCTGTAGCTTTTGATGCCCTCCTCTTGGTCCCAGGTCACCCTGGAGCAGCGGGCTCTGTAACACAGCTAAGAAAGTCAAAACAGGAGGACAACGCAAGGGAAGAGGGAGAGGAAAACTCTTGAGGCCGCAGAGATGTGATGTCACTGCCCTCTTTCTCTGTATCTCTATTTCTGAGGGGGGGGGGCGGGGAGGGCACGGGGTTGAGAAGGAGAAATAGGGGGGTTTGTTATCAGCTATGCTCCTGCGCACCCCGCTTCCCCCACATCCCTCCCAGCCCCAGGTCTATCAAATCACAGTCTGCATCTCTGTAGGTGCCACTCCTCCACCAGCCCAGGCCCCACCCTCACTTCCTACCTCCTTCCTCTTTCCTAACTCCTTAAAGCTCCCGCCCTCATCCCAGAGTGTGCACTCCAGGTTACAGGAACTGCCTCCAGTGTCACAGAAGTGCTTGGTCTTACTCTCTGGGATGGAAAGGACAAAAGTCCCCATGTCTGCAGCAATCAAACAAGAGGAAAAGAAAAGCTCAAATATACTGAGTACTATACTTTACAAAATACAGTTCTGAGTGCATTTATATGGATTACGTTAATAATTAAAACCACACAAAGACATACTCTTATTCTTTACATTTTACAGATGAAGAAATCGAGGCTTAGAGAGGTTATGCAAGTTGTCTAAGGCTACATTTAATAAGAAGGAAAGCCAGGATTTGAACCCAGGTCAGGTGACTTCAGTGCTCTTAATTTGCTTAATTTGAAGATCCATGATGTTAAAATCTGAAGTAAGAACTCAGGATGCATTTTTCCCATAGAAACAGTATCAAAAATAGTCACTAGTTTCAGAGCCCCATTAATAAAGGTCTGGAGTTAAAAGCGTTTGGGGGCTGACCCAGGAAACTGCACATCATTTGATATTGCCACGGGAAAATGGATTTCAGCTCTCCAACTTCGCAACCATCAGTTCAATGAACAAATGTTTGAACACAATTCATTTTCAATGTAAGAGCTGCCATTCCCTGGGAGGTGCAGATATGTATTTATGCTTATAAATAGCCCTAAACACACCATGCTAACCAGAACAGGGGTTAGAAAACTTTACTGATGTTTTTAATTCACTAAGTTGCTCAAGTAAAAGAAAAAAGCACAAAATGTTACTATTCAATAACAAATATTCAGGAAAGATGTCCAGCTAAAAATGTCTTTTTTTTTTTTCCCCCTGTAATTCCAAATGGGGCAGGCTTGAATGGTGATTTGTGGATAGGGTCACATTACAATTTGGATGGGAGATGGGTATATTTTGTGAAACACAGGATTCATGGTTTCAAGAAAACTAACAACAGAAAAAAAAAAGATGGAAGGAGAGGCAAAAATATTTGGTTCTAAATGATTTGGTTAATTCACAGCTTCTATAACGTGATTAGAAAATTTTAAGACTTACTTTATCTTCTTGGACACTTTATGAAAATAAAACAAATATCATCTATGAATGATTCATGGTACATTAAAAAAAATTAAGTCTTTCTTTTACTGTTAATATTTTAGTATGCTTTCCACACACTCTTCCTAAATGGAAACTTGAGAGATTAATGAACAAAAAAATGTCATAAAATACTTGAGGTATATGGCAAGAGGCCATTATCTCAAAAGCAATACAGAGAGGAATTCAGTTGACTTATTGCCAATTCATTTCTTCAGCCTGTCGCTGACACTAATGACAATGCATGCTTTCCTGGATACACATCGATCTTGTCCAACATTTCAGGCTGGTCATTTGCAGGCGATAATGCCGAGTGTCCAGGAAAGCACACCGTCACTCTTCTTTCCCTGCACATAGTTCTAGAATGTCCTGGAGGCCCTCTTGGAGATGCGGAAGAAAGAATTCCTCTCTGGGATCATCCAAAGCTCACACAGCTTGGACAGTCCAGGAGGGTAACAATTCTGACTTGGTGGTGGTGATGGCATGTTTATCCGCTGACTCCAGTTCATTCAGCTCTGGATCAAGACTGCTAACAGGGCTCCTGCCACAGACCACAAAGCCTGGCCTGTCAGGGGTGACACAAACAAACAGCCCAGACATGGAGACTCCCCAGCTGCTTTCTCTGTGTGATACCCCACTGGAATAGAAGCCAGCATTCACAGTGATCACCCTATAAGTACAGCATGATCCTAATTTTATCAATAGCCACAACATAACCCAAAGCCCCAAACCTCTGCACAGCAAGGCTATGGGGTGGAGGCTAGGAGCACCAACTTTGCAGCCAGGCCACCAGGGACCAGACCTGGGTCCTCACATCATAGTGCACTGAATGGTGGCCTCCGCAACCTAAGTGTGTCCGTCTGGACCCTGCGAGTGTAACGTTATTTGAAAAAGCAGTCTTTGTAGCTGTAATGAAGTTAAATACCTTGACATGAGATCATCTTGGACTAGGTAGGGTCCTAAATCCAATGTTCAGTGCCTTTATAAGAAACGAAAAAGGACGATGACACAGGGAGAAGGTGAGCAATGAGAGAAGCAGACACTGGAGCGATGCATCTAGCTGGCCAGGGAACGCCAGCAGCCACCAGAAGCCCCGAGACAAACCACGCAGGGAACGGATGCTCCCTCAGCCTCCAGAAGAAACCAGCCCTCCTGACACCTAACTTCAGACTTCTGGCCTCCAAGTCCATGAGAGAATAAATTTCTGTTGTTCTAAGCCCTCCAGTCTGTAGTACAGTAACACCTTGGATTGCAAGTGACGTGGTTTGCAATTGTTCTGCAAGACGAGCAAATATTTCCAATACGTTTTAACTTGGTAAATGAGCGATGTCTTGCAATACAAGTAGTTTGTTTCTGGAACAAATTATGCTTGCAAACCAAGGTATTACTGAACTTTGTAATGGCAGTCCCAAGAAACTAATACAAATATCAACACTTACTGAGATAACTGAGCTTGGGGAAGTTACTTTGCATCTCCTCAGCGTTCTCAAGTGTAAAATAGAGATTTTCATAATCCCATGGGGTTGCCATGATGATTAATGAGTTAATGTATGCAGCATGTTTACAGCTGTGCTCTCCACACAGTAAGCATGATATATATTATTACTATGTTTGCCATCACGGCACACATGTACATACACATATGGCTATTCAGAAGCATCTGGCAACGTCTCTGAGTACTCAGATCAATATTTGCTTTTATTATTGTGCTCCTCTATGTTTTACAAATTATGTACGAGGAACATGCAATAAGAAAGCATCTGTTAATTTTAAACCATCATTTTATTTATAGTGGTAGAAGGCTGCATACCTGCAAGCTCATCTTCAGATAAGAAGAGCTATGCTGTGTTTTGTGCTGAAGGACTATTTAAACACACATGCTAGCCGGAGTCGTACAGTCTTGGAGAAATAGCAACAAGGTTATTAAAACCTAAGAACTACCAGGCACAAATCACAAGTTCCCTTCTCTTCTGGAAGCTGGGAAGCTTTGGAAAATTGCATCCTGTGGCCTAGCACAAGGATTGTTTGATGTACATGCCTCTGTTCCCATACTAATAGTACTTCTACAATAACAGCATGAGACTTCCAGATTTCATATTACGGTCTTCCTGTCCTCGGAGTCCATAAACTGTCTGCTAGTCAGATAGCCATTTGCACTAGAAGCATTACACAGTACTCTAACTGACCCATTTGTCTCCTGAGAAACACTATTTTTGTAATAAAGTTCTTAGCCTGACCCAACCACCCATGAGTTAAGGATTATTAAGGATGAGAATGTGACACAACCGTAAAGCAAGGACAATAGAAGTAATGAAGGAGGGTGCTGACCATCAATTCTGATGAGGCTGAAAGGCCCTGATGCTGACCGGCTCTTCATGAGAATGCAAGGCATTTTATCCTCTTCAAAGTCGCCTCCCTGGCCCAACCATAGGTAGGTGGGTTGTAAGTACTTTTTAATAGTCACTGTGCCAAACATACCATTGGCAAAGTACTGTTATCAGCAGGTACTGACTGTCCCCTGAAGTAGGTTATACGTTAGCACCATGGAAATTGAGGGGCTGCGAACTTAATGTTCTCATTCAAGATGACGCTCAGTGAGTTGCGGGGCTGAGGCTTATACCAAGTCTCTACTTCCAGTAGGTGAGGACAGCTAACCCAGTCGTGTTCTGAACGTGAGGGGAGGGGCTGGTGGTCGTTTCCTTTGTCCCGCCTCATAACTAGGTGTTTGCTGGGGGCCTGGGTGGAGAATCCACTTGCAGACATGGTGTTGGGCAGGTCTCCCAGGGTCACTTCTGCATTTTGAACCCTCCTTGGCTCCCTGTTTAGGTTTCCAACAGTCCCCCTGCTCCCCTTCTTGACTGCTACACCCATTCTTTCAACCTGGGCTTCTCTCCACCTCAGGTCTCTGATGACCGGAATCAGTTCCATATGTTTCCCTCTCCCCACCTGTTCCTAAGTGGATTTCTACTTATTTTTATCGAGTGGTTTTGTTTCCAACTACCATAAAACCTTGAATTGTGAGCAATGTGGTTTGGGAGTGTTCTGCAAGATGAGCAAACATTTCTAATACATTTTTACTTCGTAAATAAGCAATGTCTTGCAATACAAGTAGTTTGTTTCTGGAACAAATTATGCTCGCAAACCAAGGTATTACTGTATCTACAAGCAGAAGAGACAGGAGATTTTTAAAAACCTGCAACTTTATTCTACATATACTATTTAAGTATTTAAACCAGGAGGCCATTAGACTGAGGTGGCTCCAATGTGTTGGAAGCCTACGTCCAAAACCTGAACCACAGTCAATGCACTTGAATCTGAGAAAGTGAAGCTTAAGAACCACAATCACAAACAGCCAACCATGCTTTCCCAAATAAGGCAACTGCTGTATTATAACCAAATACTTTCTTTGCTTTGCTTCAGCGTCTTTATAAAAACCTTGCCCTTAGCTCCTGTCAGTGGAGCACTCCTAACCACCTTCGGTTTGGTGCTGCCTGATTCGAATGGATGTATGCTCACATAAACTCTTGAAAATGTTAAGGTGTATCAGGATACTTTTTTTTTTTTTTTTTGAGGGCAGTGTCACTGGCCCTCATATGTGGGACCCGAACCAGGGCCACTGGCTTCCCAAGCCAGTGCTTAACTACCATGCCACTTGGCTGGCCCGAGGATACTTTTTAACAGTATCCTAAACCCTTGGTTGCTGAAATCACTCAATATTCCTTATATGTGGCCTGTAATTTTTGGCTTCTATGCCTTTGTAGGTGCTGTTCTTTCGGCCTGGAATGCCATTCTCTCCTAGTTTTCAGTGTCCAAATCCTTCCAATCTTTAAAAATGACCACTGTCAAGATTCTCAAATCCCCGTGACTAATGAGCTAGCTGCCCATTGACCCATCTGTCGAATTTTTATCTGTGCCTCTCTTATGACCCGTGACATGAGAGCTTGCGTTATCTCCTTGATTAGACACACTTGGCACAGGGGAAGGACCCCTGTCTGGTTCATCTCTGAATCTCACACCGCATTCTGCTGCTGTGCCATGCCAGGGCAGGCAGGGATCTGCCGGCAACCAAATAAGTGACTCTTACTTACACTGCTGACGACCTGCCTCTTTCAGTCCTGCTAAGGACCGTGAGAAATGCGTAAGGGGACAATGGTTTGGTTTCTGCTCTCCAGGAGCTTACAGCCCAGTCACAGCAATTAGGTTAATATATACTAATTAATAAAAAGCAATGGAAGATAAAGAACAGGATTATTGAGAATATACACTATACACAGTCAGAAGAAAGGTTCCTTTCTATATGAAACTAAATCGTGTCTTAGTCATAGGTTTATTTTGGATGGGTGAAAAGAGGACATTCTAGGTGAAGATTAGGATAGGAAAAGGCACTGGCGGACATGGTCCTAACATTCACCACATCTCTACTCACGTTAGGACCTGGGCTAAGTGTCTTGTAAGCACCATTTCATTTGATCCATACAAGAGTCCTGCCCAGCAGATAGCATCACTGCCATTTTATCAGTAAGGAGGCTGAGGCTTGAGGGGATTAAGTAACTGGCTAAGGTTACCCAGGACTCAGAGCTGGGAATTGAAAAAGACAGCCAGCTTCCATGGCACCATGCTGATTCCTCAGGAGCAAAATGTAAATATCATCAGGTGTTTTCTTTGGAAATGGGAACTCTTTGTATTGCTAAATAACTTAAGTGGTAAAGCAATACATATACCTTGTAAGACATGTGGGGCTCAGAGCAAGTCAGCTGACTCTGAATGTAAGTCTGTCCATCTAGAAAGAAGCCAGAAGGCTGATCAACCAGCTACAAGTGCTCTGGGGAGAAATCCCAACAGAAGGCGGCCTTGGGACTGGGGAGTACCTCCAGACAATCAGAAAGGCAAAGAAGGGACAGAGCTTGGATTAATATCACCCACCCCAGTCAATAGGTATTACAAAGGAAGAGAAAGAATCCAATGGAACCTCACTTAGTTGCAATGAGCATCCCTCCTCAGAGGTGATGAATAGGAAAGAAAATGATGGGAGCTAACATACTTGGTCTCGTTGGCGCATCGGATCTTGCACCCTTCCTTGGGAATCACCAAGCCCAGGTGCATTCGGAGCCTGCAGTTGGTGGGCCCCGTGTGCGGCCACACGTGAGTTCCTGGATGCATGACGGAATATTTGATCTGTGCAGAAAACAGAACACACCGTTCTTCCACTTCCCAAGCTGTGGGGGAATTGCTAAATTAAATTGACAGTACACAATTATTGTTAATTTGGATTAGAGCCTCTGTAACACTCTGAATTAATATTCTCATCTTATCTTTGGAAAGGAACTAAAAATAAGTACTCCCATTTTCCACAAAGCGATACACGCTGAATACTTTCCACCCTCAATTCTGACGTCAACCACATGAAATTATGTTTCATTAAAAGAGAGTGAAAAAAAGAGGCATTCATTAGGGCAAAGGAAAAGAACCATTTCTTGGGAAATGACAGCATTCCCTTATTGCTAATGACCAATTGTGCTCCCCCCAGCACTGAAAACACTCTTGGTACCTGTCCTCTTCTGCATCCTGTTGTCTCGGGGAATTTATCTAGTAAAGAACAGGTTTTAGGAGCTCCTTTACAGGCATTTTCATTTTTTCTTCCTAGAACAAGGAATGAAGAAAACCACTGTCAGAAACAACTCACAGTAAAGCTTTAGCTCAACCTTTTTTAACCACATGCGATCTAGATTGTCGTCCTCACTGTAGGAATGAGAAGGTTGAGTACACACAAGAAGACAATGCATCTTGCTCTAATAAGAAGTGACTGCCCACCAAGCACTAGCATTCTCCACTCACTGGTGGACTATCTGATTAGGGATGTCTAATGGATAAGGCAGGGGTTGAACCCTTACTTTTCCTCTTGTGGCAAACAGAATAATGGACCCTTCAGAAGATGTTTACCTCATAAGCTCAGGAACTTATGAATATGTTATGTTATATGGCAAGGGGAAATAAAGGTTGCAATGAAATTGAAATTTCTAATCTGCGGACCTTACAACAAGGATATTATCCTGAATTTACTGGATGGGCTCAAGGTCCTCCTTATATGTGGAAGAGGGAGGCAGGTGAAACTGTCAGAGTGGTGTGAATGAGAAAGACTTGTCCGGCCAATGCTGGCTTTGAAGGTGGAAAGGGACTACAAGCTAAGGAAAGTGGGTGAACTCTAGAAGCCGGCACTTCCACGAGGAATGCAGCCCTGATGACACTTTGATTTGAGCCCAGTGAGACCCACTGTAGACTTCTGATCTTCAGAATTGTAAAGATAATAGATTTGTGTCATTTTTAAGCCACTAAGTTTGTAGTAATTTGGTACAGCAGCCACAGTGAACTAACATACCTTCTGTGGAAGGCAAATAGCTTATATTTCTAACCTAAACATGCATTTCTAGGGCTATTAAAGAGTTACCTAAACATTATTTAAAATTGGAATTCAATGCATTTTTCAATGTAAGATCATTGAAATTGAGCTGATGTTTTAGGAGTGGCTGTGTCAGGAACACAGATTTGCAGTCATTGTCTTCAGCATCTTAGACTATGCAAATTTCTTCATCATCTACAAAATCACCATTTCTTAGGGAAGATAAGCTCAGGAATGTACACAGCATCATTCGCTCTCAGGGTACAACAATGGATTTTTTTTAAAAGATAGAAAAAGTTCAATTCCCTATTCAAGATTCCTACAAGGGAATGCTCCATCTAAAGTGGAGTTTAATTTTATTAAATAAATGTTAGTTGTGTCCTAAGACAATCATGTACTGAGAATGAGAGTTACAAGAAATGCAACTTAAAGGTATTCTCCTCAATCAATATTTTAGAAAACAGCTTCTATATCTACATTTGCTTTTTCTAAGCAATCTTTTTGCTTCCTAATTGAGTAAAATGTTAGTTGCCACTTTTAGTTATTAATGGAGTACCCAAAATGAAATGAATGATAAATGTCAGTTTGAATAAATATATTCCTCTATAAGTTATCATTAAGCATTTTTAAGCCCTAGCTTTCCATGCCTTCTCACATGCAGGATCTGGGGACAGGCTGGCAAGACCCCCGAATTTCGGGTTCTGCACTGTTTGGACAGTGGTTAAGTGAAGCCTGGTGGCTTACAGAGCAACTCGAGGTGGCTGGACTTCCCATGGGCACAGTGGTGAGGGCTGAGCATGTGCCCCTTGGGGAACAGCAATGTCTATCTAACCTGAGTGATAGGTAACGAATGGGTGAATTAATACATGTGTCACTAGGATTGTCACTCGGTCAGGACCAGGTTAGAGAGCACCTCTAGTCATTTAGACACATAAATGTTTTCTAGTCTGTAAACGCAGATGCTGTGTAGGGGGGAGACATTGTGTAGTAGATGGTGCACATTTGTGGATTACCATTGGGAGTTTTCACTATTCACATGCAACCCTGAGGGCTGGAATGCAGCAATGGTTCCCTGGTGCTCACCATGGGCTGGGAACCACATGTTTCCAATGATTCATTTGATGCCCACATCTGGTGAGGGCAGCACTATTAGTGTTATGTTTTACAGAAGAGGAACTGAGGCACAGGGGTCACACAGTAAGTGGCAGAGCAGGAATTCCAGCCCAGCTGGACCCAGAGTTCATGGTCCTAACCATGACCTAAGACTGCCTCTCCACTACCATTATTGTTACATAAAGTATGATTATTACATAATAAAAAATAGCATCACTATCATTTATTGACTATATCAGACCTTTTGTGAGAGTTTGTTGATCCTGTGACAAGCCCATACTTGAGGCACTAGCTTCATTGCCATTTCTCAGATGAGGAATCTCAGGCCCAGAGATGCTGGAACAGGCCCACATCACACAGCTAACAAGGGGTGCAGCCAGCCCTCCAACCCAGGATTGGTGGTCTCCAAAGTCTGTCCTTTAAAGCATAATGTGTCATTCTGTTGCATGATGGGACACAAGGCAGCTCCGTGGAGCAAACCACTCAGCTGAGGAGGAAACTACCCAGCAGCTGAGCTCAGTGTGGCTTTGTTATTGTTTTATTATTTGTCACCAAGTGAAAGTAACTCTCAAGTGGTAAGCTTTGTTTCTTTGGGAAAATGGCCCTAGGAAGAGATCTAACTGCCAAAGCAGATCTGAAAGAATCAAATGAATATTTCGTTTACATGTGAATACACTTTATGACAGAAATTCATGGAGTTGGGATGTTTAAAGGTCTTGGGTTATATCTTTCTTAGGTTCAAGGCTCTAACTATAACTGGGATGATAACAGGTTCATCTTGCAAGACTACGCTGACAAATTGAGACTGGCTACCTAAAACACGGTGTTGAGAGGGGTTCAGAAGTTCAGCTTGAGCTCATCCAGGGAGGCTCCTGGGGTCAGTTAGCACCATCTCCTACAGACTCTGGAAGAAAGAATGACTGCTCATGGGTAGCATACTTGCCAACTGTGTATTTTAGTGTTCATTGCTGGTGACAATTAATACATCTGAGCAAAACAGATACTTTGTAACATTCATATAGCAATTTGAAAACTTAAGTGTGGGGGGAAAAAGGCCATTATTTATGTTATGTTTGTTGATTCTGTCTTTTTTCTCCAACTCAAAAAAGTCAATCATTTAAAAAGGAATAAATATACCTCGGTACTGGTTATACTACTAATGACATCGTAATTCCCAATTACCGTTTAGATAGAAATGAAACTTCCAGAGTCTTCAAGGCCTTCAACTACTTAGCGGCATCCTTTCCCAACTCTACTAGACAACTCTAGTCTTCACTAGGTCGAGTATTCATCAGTGTCTCTGTCTGAACCTGAGCTCTCAGTGTGGCTAAATACCTGCTCTCCTTCCCCCACATCCTCTCCAACCCCAACTGCCACAGGAATCTCTCTTCTGTCTCTGAGCTACAGCAGCTGGAAGGGCATCAGGCATTCCAGGTGCTTCTGTGCAAGCTATGAGACTCATTGCCTTCAAAATTCTTTCAACTATGCCTTTGTTTCTAGAAAGTAGTTACTGGATTCCTCCCAGAATCCCAGAACCACAAACAAAAGACCATAAAGAACCTTAATAAAACTTCCTAAAAGAGAGACCATGTGACTTATATTATTTTCTGACAGAAAAT
Organism: Aselliscus stoliczkanus; assembly: GCA_033961575.1. Classification (NCBI taxonomy): domain Eukaryota; kingdom Metazoa; phylum Chordata; class Mammalia; order Chiroptera; family Hipposideridae; genus Aselliscus; species Aselliscus stoliczkanus. Next base: position 53,300,705 of record CM066731.1, read on the forward strand.
ATGTAAGTAGAAATTAATTTCTCCTTAACTGCAACTGGTTGGAAAATACATGCTTAACACACACACACACACACACACACACACACACACACACACTTCTAAATTATTTTGAGTCAAAATGGAAATCAAGATAGAAAGTCAGTCTTTTCTTGGAAACAACACAAGTGAAAATATCATACATTACAGAGTATTGAATATATCCAAAGCTGTATCCAGAGATCAGCCCACAGTCTTCAATGCTTTTATTAATGAAGAAAGAATGAAAATAAATTTACTAAGGCATTTCAATGGAAAAGTTTAAAAAAATAAAATAAACTATCAAAAAGAATAAGAGGAGGAAGAAAAATATAAAAGCAGGAATTAGAAAATATAATCATGATTAGGTGAGAAGTAATTTTTATGAGTTTTTATAACAACATAATAGAGTACTCTGTCAAGCTTAAGAAAAAAATGCAAATTCCATTCAACAGGAGGAAAAATTTAACAAAGATACCAAGAAAGTAAAAAATATTATAAGAAATTACTCTTAGTAATTCATGGAAAATCAAGTATAATCAAAATATGTGACAATTTACAAGTCAACCAATGCTGTATGATTCCACTTATATGAGGTACCTAAAGTAGTCAAATTCATAGAAACAGAAACAAAATCATGGTTGCCAAAGGCTGGTAGAGGGCAATGGGGAGTGGCTGATGGATACAGAATTTCAGTTTTGCAGGATGAACAAGTTTTAGAGACTGGTTGTGCAACAATATGAATGTCCTTCACACTACTGAATGTACATGTAAAAATGGTTAGTTGGTAAATTAAGGTTATGTATATTTTGCCACAATTAAAATGTTTTCAAAAATACACAAAAAAATCTTAAAGTCAAAATGTTGCCTCCAACCAAATTGTCTTCATTACCTGTTTATTTTCTTGCTTAATACCTTTTTATGCCTTATAATGATTTGCCTGTTTCAATTTCACCGAAGCATGTATTTTTAGCAGAGACTCTGGCTTCCGGAAATTACTGCCAGGATGCACGCTATTCTGAAGCATTGTTCCAGGAAGCCCAATAACGTCTAGGAAGCATTAGGATGTTAACAGAACTGAGGCATCAGATCAACTGGTCAATGCATAAGGCCAACATAATCGACTCGTTTTAGTGAAATGTCAGTAGATAAAACTAGCATGTTTTTCACATATTGACTTTATTGCTCTGTTTTAAAAAATCTTGTTGGCAAAAAGCTGACAGAGTCTCTTGAAATCATGTGATCTCTCTTCTTATGGATGCTTCCTTGAAAATATCACTGAAGTAGTTCTTTCTCTTTCATGTAAACCATTCTGAAACCACAGCTGAGATAAACAACAGTGTTTATTTGTCCTTTAACATGAACCTACTGCTTGTCATCCTCTCCATTTACTTTGTGTAACTGAAGTTGTACAACACATGCTATTTAGTCTTCAAAATGGATTTCCTTTTGTACAGCTATTATTAACCCAGGTTAACTTGGTGGAAGAGCTTTAAAGATAAAATTCAATGCTCCTGATTTTAAAGATAGATTGATATATTAATTCATCGAACACACCGACATGCATATTGGAGACCCATCGATGTGCCTGGGCCTGAGTTCAGCTCAAGGAATATGAGGCTGAATAGTCTCGAAGAGCTCAGGCACTGGGTATTATTGTCTTGTTTCTGTGGTGTGTTATCATCTCTAACAACCCTTCCCCACGATGACAGCATTTTGGCATGCAACATTATCTCCATTTTATAGGAGCAATTGAGCCTTCCTCAGGCACTGATGAGCAGATGGTAGACTGTAGGTATGCCTGCACAGCAGTTACTCTTCCTAACATATCGTAACATATTGTTTAACAGGAAAGATCAGGAAAATCAAAAATCTGTTATATATATTTATCCAAATACACATGTGAGTGTAGACACACACACATATATACACATAACACGCGCGCGCACACACACACACACACACACAGTGTTCATATGTAGTTTTAAAAAACAATGAATGGATTTTGATAATCTAGGTTTTCCGGGCAGTTTCTTATAAATTGGGGAATCCCGGCTCTGGGAGACATCACCACCCTCATGTCCCACTTCCCATAAATCACTGGCTGCAGAGAACAATCTAGAAGTCAGGAGCTCACCTTGCTGCCATAGTGTAAACTGGCTCCAGTCCCCCTTCTCCCTCAGGTTTTCATCTTCTGGCAGGAAGAGGCCTTTGGCTTCGTCCATCACTGAGAGACCTTCATCGCGGATCAACTTCCAGTTTCTTTCTAAGGACTAGAGGGAAGATTCTGGTTTTATGGACAGGAAATATGCCTGGTAGAACATCTTATAATGATTCCCAGCTTTTCGTTTGTCTGATTAATAAAGTAATATAATTTTTGCTTTCATCTTGACTGCTTATTTCAGTTTCCTCTGAGTCTTCTTGTTACGGGTGTAAAAAAAAAAAAAAAGAAAGAAAAAGAAACCCCAGAAACTAATATTACTTTTCAGAACCACATGGTTTTATATCATAAAAATTTTAATAATTTCTAAGAATCTGTGAGAATGAGCCCCTCCATAATTTGTTTTCAGGTTCGTTGTTTTTTTTTTAAAGGCCCTGAGTTAACAAGAGTATTGATCTTGAGTGCATTACACCAGGGCACTACAGTAAGTGCCATGTGAAACTTTAGCATCCAAACTGAAATACAAACCAGACTTAATTCATCTTTTAATAGAGGTCCTCATGAAGATGTTATTCAACATGGTGAATATGAATTAATTTCAAAGACACCAGAAAAGTATCCATTGAAGCATTTGATGGATCATAAAATTAACAGCAAAACAAAGCAAATAAAAGCCCTACTGTTTAGAATTCAGCCAAATAAAAATATTTTTTGACTTCTCATTTATGAGGGTGCTTTAGGCCCTGGCAGAGCCTTGGAGTGGCGGGCTGGTGCTGGTAGGTCCTGGGGAAGGAGGAAGGGAGGAGATGAACTCTCTTCCCAGATTCCCCTCTCACCCTGTGACATTCACTAGAGGTGGGGATGGTGGGGGGGGGGTGAAGGATAGTGGGGTGGAAGGTGGGGGGAGCAGCAGGGGGTATGCAGGTTCCCGTGGCAAACTGAGAGGAATTACTATCAGGAGAAAAGCAGACCACTGCTTTGCTACTGTATGAAAGAGACTAAGTTGTACAGATAAAAGAAGATTTTGAAATATTAATAATTCCAAACAATTCTCTGTTAAATGAGAAGTGGATGGAATAGTTGCATATATGGGTACATGGATAGTAGCTGATTCAACAAGAATCAAGAGCAGGGAACTAGTAACTTACAAAGAGAAAAAGATTTTGACACACAAGAATAAAAACAATAAGTAGCGCTCTCTGAAAATGGACTGAGTTGCCTTGTAAAACACGGTTCTCTATCTTTGAAATAGTCAAGTGAAGGCTGGATGACCAATTATTGGGTAGAGCAAAGCCCAAGATATTGTGTAAAGTGTTTTTACCAACCCATGCTTTGTGAATTTGTGATTCAACATAGGAAAATCAATAAGAAGCGAGGAAGACTGCATATGTAGAGGGCTCCACAAAAGAAGGAACACCTCATATTCGTATGAAAACGTGATGCCAAATTCAGACAAACCCAGGGAATACATTTTATGTTGTAAGAAAATATTAGGCTTATTAAAATACTCTAGGGCAAGAGAGAGATTTTAAGATTAGATATTGATTTTATACTTCTTTTTCCCCATTTCTTTGAGTCTATTGGTTTATTACTTTTTAAATTTCAGCTTCGTTGAGGTATACCTGACATAAAATTGTAAAAGGATTCCCCCCATCTGGTTAACACATCCATCACCTCATATGTTTATCTTTGTGTGTGTGAGAACAGTTAAATTCTACTTTCTTAGCAAATTTCACTTATACAATACCATGTTATCAACTATAGTCAGCATGTTTTACATTAGGTTCTCAGAATTCATCTTATAGCGGAAAGTTGGCACCCTTTTAACAACCTCTCCCTGTTTCACCCACCCCCAGTCCCTGGCAACTACTTTTCTACTCTGTTTATATGAGTGTGACAGTTATTTTCTTTTATTTTTTAAAAAATTCCACCTATAAATGATACAATACAGTATTTGTCTTTGCCTGTCTTATGTCACTTAGTATGACGTCCTCAAGGTCCATCCACATAGCAAATGGCAAGATTTTTTTCTTTCTCATGGCTGAATAATATATATGTATATATGTGTGTCACATCATCTTGATCCATTCATCTGATGATAAAAACCCCTCAGGTTGTTTCTGCATCTTGGTTATTGTGAATAATGATGCAATGAACATAGGGGTACAGATACGCTACCCTATTTTCATTTCCTTTGGATAAATACACAGAAGTAGGATTGCTAGATTACATGGTAGCTCTATTTATGATTTCTTTGAGGAAATCCCATACTGTTTTCACAGTGGCTGCACCAATTACTGATTTTTATACTTCTGCTTCTGTGAAACCCACCTATTGGTTTGTGCCAAAATCTACAGCTGCTCCCATCACCACCCTACTTTATGCTGGTGCTGGTCATCTATGCATACATAATTTCAATGTTACTTCATCTCAAGGACGGAATTCATAAATAATAAGTCCAAGGTTTAATTTCAACCAAAAAATACTCAGAAGCCCTCACTTTGGCAGGTCCCCAGGGTGACAGAATATGATGGTTTTCTCAAGAATCTCGAGATAGAAAGAAAAAAAAAATGCACCACAGATATTCACATCTTTTCTAAAACACTTTTTTGTGTGTTCTATTTTTTAATAATGTTTTCTTTATTTTTCAATTAACATTGGCATACAGCATATTAGTATATCTAAAAGGGCTTGACTTCTTTCCATCTTGACTGTCTCTTTTTCGACAGTGTACAACAGAACATGGGTGAGGCAGTTGCGGCATGCTATGGCAACTCCGCCATCCGTGATAGGTTTCCGGTGATGATCCGATGCTGGTGGTGCTGGTGCTGCAGTTGATGTCAGAGGACTCGAGTCCTCAGAGCTACTACTCTCGAAGTCCTCCATGGGGGGCTCCCTTTTCCACCATGGCCTGAGGTTGTGGCCGGCGGGCCTGAACTCTGCGCTGTCTTCACCAGTAATGGTGCTGCGGCCCAGGATGTGCCCAGACGTGGCAGCCCTCGGCTCCTGGCTGGGTTCAGCAGAGACTGGGCTGCGCTTCAGGATAGATTTGGTTCTCGGGCTGTGGGGGGGTCCCGGAGTGACGGGACTTGGCTTTGTGATGGGCTCAGAAGTGACAGCCTTCACCTTGTGGAGGGCTGGGGGAGCCGCAGGCTTTCTGCCCCTCTGCTCCAACTCGTACTTGTCGGACTGCTCAACCGGTGGCATAGAAGAGGGCCCTGGCTGGGACCGGCCGAGTGGCGCGGTGGTTAAGCGCTGGCTTGGGAAGCCAGCGGTCCCGGTTCGGTCCCACATGTGAGGGCCAGTGACATTGCCCTCAAAAAAAACAAAAACAAAACAAAAAAAAAAGAAGAGGGCCCTGGCTGCTCCTACCGACCTGGAGCAGGCCTCTGCTCAGTGGGATTGTAGGCCTTGACATGAATAAGGCGAGGATGAAATTTAAGCTTTTCTCTCTGGAGCATGAGGTAGGCCGCTTTATTGTTCATCGAGTCCTGGGTGTCCTCACACCCGACGCCCAGCAGTGCCAACCTCCGTCGGGCCCTAGGGCCTAAGTTTTCGTTGACCGGCTCTCTATAGGGCATGAGGTCCTCCTCGTCCTGATTGATCCAAGGATCTGACATGATATCGAGTAAATCTTTTCTCTCCATGGGGATCACCTGGAGCATTTTCTGAAGGAAAGTCTCTAGTTCAAATGAGAAAAAGTAAGGTACCGTGTACTTCCCCCATATTATCTGTTGTCCCAGCTTTTTCCAGCTCAGAGCCTTGAACGGGAGGGTTCCTGCCACCATCCTGTATAATGTTACACCCAGGCTCCACACATCGACCGCTGGTCCCTCATAAGCTATACCCCGAAACAGATTTGGAGCTGCATAGGAAGGGGTGCCACACATTGTGGTTAATTGGTTGTCAATCAATTCCGTGGTAAGTCCAAAATCGGCAATTTTAGGATTCCTGTTACAATCAAACAAAATGTTCTGGGGCTTTATATCCCGGTGTGCGAATCCACGTTGATGGAAATAGTGAACGGCTGATAAAAGCTTCCAGAAGATGATGCAGGCCTCCCTCTCTGTCATTTGTCCATGAGCTGTAAGATAGTCCATCAAACTGCCACCGCCCAAGTATTCCATTACAATAAAGAGGGAGAACTAGGTTTCAGTAACCTCATCCAGCCACACAATGTTTGGGTGCTGCAGCGCTTTCATGCACTGAATTTCTTGCATGAGATGTCTGTGGAGGTTGGCAGAGTCCTTCAGTTTTACAATTTTAACAGCCACCGGGGTCCCAGTGGGAAGATGTTCAGCCAGCTTCTCCTTGGCATAGCTGCCTTCCTTAATGGTTTTCAGGAGCTTGTAACGTCCATCAAGGAGCTCCTGGTCAGCAGAAGTGCCTGGATGTTCATGTGCCATGGTGGCCAGCTGACTACACTCACTGACAATACTATGCTAATAAACAATAACTATATTAACTAGCTGACTAAGTACACTAATTATATCAACAAAATTATTAGTGATTCTAATAAACAATAACTATAGTAATATTATAAATGCGGGATAAAAGGAGAAAACAAGCTAGCTAGTCCAATCCAACAGGTCACCACTAATCAGCTTCCTGGACTTATATGGACTAAACCCTCAGCCCAGCTAGGACCTTATATACAAATGTCTGCCATTACATCACACTGGTGCTTTATGAGGTCAGAGCCCGAAACTGACCAATCACAGCTGAGGATAAACTACAGTGGTTTTTCTCAGTTTTTGGCCTCAAGACCCCTTTACTCTGGAAAAAAAAAAGGAGAGTGACCCCAAAGAGGTTTTTCTTTATGTGGGATATTGAAGACTGATATTTACTTTATTAGAATTTAAAATCTGTAGGATGCTTAGGAAAAAAAAAATATATATATATATAAAATAAATATATAAATATATATATATAAAAAAATATGTATATATATATTTATATATATTTATATATATATATAAATATTCATATATATTTATATATATATATATAAATATTCTTCCAGAGGTGGGGGGCCGGGTGTAGGGTGGTGAATAGTGTTGTATTTTGAAAAGTCCCTGAGACATGATATGTTTTCACTCCCTCAGCCAAGAAATGGAGCAACCATTGGTGCTGCTTGGTTGTATAATGAATTAGGTTTTTATGTAAAATGTTTATTTAAAATATATCTCCACGCAATTGTTCTTAAAACCGATATTATTATTATTATTTTTAATTTAATTTAATTTTTATTTATTTGTTTTTAATTAGTTTCAGGTGTACAACACAGTGCAATAGTTATACTTTTTACCCCTCAAAGTAACAATCCCCCTCCCCCATTTAGCCACCCCACTCCTCCCCCCCATATCATATATATCTATTACACTTCCTCTGACTTCCTTCCACATAATAATCCACATGCCGTGACCATCTATATATTCAATTACAGTTGGTATACAATATTATACAACCTCAGCTTCAGGTGTACAGTGCAGTGATCAAGCCTCTACTCCATCTATGAAATGGTCTCCCTAACAAGACATATGACCATCTGACACCCTACAAAATATTTACGTTATTAATTATATTCCCCAAACTGTCTTTCATATCCCTGTGGCAATATTGTAGTTGCCTATATTTGCTGTCTAATCCCTTCCCCTTCTCCCTCATCCCCGCCCCCGCTCCCAACTAGCAATCCTGTTTTTCCTCTATGTCTATGGGACAGTTTCTGTTTACTTTGCTCATTCATTCAGTTTTTCAGGTTCCACATATGAGTGAGATCATATGGTATTTGTCTTTCTCTGACTGACTTATTTCATTTAACATAATGGTCTCTAGGTCCATCCATATCATTGCAAATGGTACAATTTCATTCTTCTTTATAGCGGAGTAATACTCCATTGTATAAATATACCACCGTTTCTTAATCCAGTCATCTACTGAGGGCATTTTGGTTGTTTCCAAGTCTTGGCTATTGTAAATAGTGCTGCAATGAACATGGGGTGCATAAACTTTTTTGAATAAGTGTCTTGGATTTTTCAGGATAAATACCTAGGAGTGGAATTGCTGGGTCAAAAGGTAGCTCCATTTCCAGTTTTTTGAGATACCTCCATACTGACTTCCATAGTGGCTGCACCAATCTGCAATCCCACCAACAGTGCAGCAGGGTCCCCTTTTCCCCACAGCCCCGCCAGCATTTGTTGTTTGTTGATTTATTGATGATAGCCATTCTGAATGGAGTGAGGTCGTATCTCATTGTGGTTTTTATTTGAATTTCCCTAATGACCAGTGAGGTTGAACATTTTTTCATATGTCTGTTGGCCATCTGTATGTCCTCTTTAGAGAAATGTCTCTTCATATCTTCTGCCCATTTTTTAATTGGGTTGTTTATTTTGTGTTGAGTGTTTTATAAATTTTGGATATTAACCCCTTATCAGATATATCGTTGGAAAATATATTCTCCCATTCAGTAGGCTTCCTTTTTGTTTTATTGATGGTTTCCTTTGCTGTGAAAAAACTTTTAAGTCTGATATAATCCCATATGTTCATTTTTTCTTTTACTTCCCTTGCCTGTAGGAATGTATCAGTAAAAATATTGCTCCGGGTAATGTCTGCAAATGTACTCCCTATATTTTCTTTTAGGAGTTTTATGGTTTCAGGTCTTACATTTAAGTCTTTAATCCATTTTGAATTTGTTCTTGTATATGGCGTAAGGAGGTGGTCCAGTTTCATTTTTTTGCATGTGTCAGTCCAATTTTCCCAGCACCATTTATTGAACAGACTATCTTTACTCCAATGTAAATTCTTGCTTCCCTTGTCATAGATTAACTGTCCGTAAATGCCTGGATTTATTTCTGGGCTCTCTGTTCTGTTCCACTGGACTATGTGCCTGTTTTTATGCCAATACCATACTGTCTTGATTACTGTAGCCTTGTAGTATGTTTTGATGTCTGGTAGTGTGATCCCCCCGATTTTGTTCTTATTTCTCAGGATTGCCGAGGCTATTCGGGGTCTTTTATGGTTCCATATACATTTTAGGATTATATTTTCTATTTCTGTGAAAAATGCCCTTATTAGTTTGATAGGAATTGCATTGAATCTATATATTGCTTTAGGCAGTATGGACATTTTAACTATATTAATTCTTCCTATCCATGACCATGGTAGGTGTTTCCATTTATTTGTATCTTCTTTGATTTCTTTCTTCAGTGTCTTATAATTTTCTGAGTACAGATCTTTCACTTCTTTGGTTAAATTTATTCCTAGGTATTTTACAGTTCTTGAAGCAATTGTAAATGGGACAGTTTTCTTAATTTCTCCTTCCGTTAGTTTATTATTGGTATATGCAAATACCACTGATTTCTGAACATTGATTTTATATCCTGCTACTTTACTGAATTCATCTATGAATTCCAATAGTTTTTTGATGGAGTCTTTGGGGTTCTCTATATACAGTATCATGTCATCTGCATATAATGACAATTTTACTTCTTCCTTGCCAATTTGGATGTCTTTTATTTCTTTTTGTTGTCTGATTGTTGTGGCTAGAACTTCCAGAACTATGTTGAATAAAAGAGGAGAAAGTGGACAGCCTTGTCTTGTTCCTGGTCTTAAGGGGAATGGTTTTAGCTTTTCCCCATTGAGTATGATGTTAGCTGTAGGTTTATCATATATGGCTTTTAGTATGTTGAGATATGATCCCTGCATGCCCACTTTCCTAAGGGTTTTTAACATAAATGGCTGTTGGATTTTGTCAAATGCTTTTTCTGCATCTATTGAAATGACCATGTGATCTTTATCCTTCATTTGGCTGATGTGGTGTATCACATTAATTGATTTATAGATGTTGAACTAGGCTTGTGTACTAGGGATGAAACCCACTTGATCATGATGTATGATCTTCTTAATATATTGCTGAATTCTGTTTGCTAATATTTTATTGAGAATTTTTGCATCTATATTTATCAGGAAGATTGGCCTGTAGTTTTCCTTTTTTGTGATGTCTTTATCTGGTTTTGGAATCAGGGTGATAGAGGCTTCATAAAAAGAGTTTGGGAGCCTTCCCTCCTTCTGGATTTTTTGGAATAGTTTGAGAAGAATAGGTGATAGTTCTTTTTTGAATGTTTGATAAAATTCACTTGTGAAGCCATCTGGTCCAGGGCTTTTGTTTTTTGGGAGCTTGTCAATTACCGATTCAATTTCCTTGGTAGTAATCAGGGTATTTAGATTTTCTGTTTCTTCTTGCGTTAGCTTTGGAAGGTTGTATGCTTCTAGAAAACTATCCATTTCTTCCAGAATGTCAAATTTGTTGGCATATAGTTGCTCATAGTAATTTCTTAGAATTTTTTGTATTTCTGTGATGTCTGTAGTCATTTCCCCTCTTTCTTTCCTGATTTTACAAATTTGAGTCCTCTCTCTTTTTTTTTTTTTTTTTTTGATGAGCCTGGCTAGAGGTTTGTCAATTTTGTTTATCTTCTCAAAAAACCAGCTCTTGGTTTCATTGATCTTTTATATTGTTTTTCTGTTCTCTATATTGTTTATTTCTGCTCTGGTCTTTATTATCTCCTTTCTTGTACTCCCCTTGGGTTTCTTTTGCTGTTTTTTTTTTTTTTCCAGTTCCCTTAGGTGTAAGGATAACCTGTTGATTCGAGATTTTTCTTCCTTCTTTAGTTAGGCCTGCAGTGCTATGAACTTCCCTCTTAGGACTGCTTCCGCTGCATCCCAGAGATTTGGGGCCGTGGTGTTTTCATTTTCGTTTGTCTTGAGGTATCTTTTGATTTCCTCCTTGAGCTCATTTGTGACCCACTTGCTATTTAGTAGCATGTTATTTAGCCTCCATTTATTTGACAGCTTTCCGGGGTTCTTATAATTGATTTCTAGTTTCATAGCATTGTGGTCAGAGAAACACTTGAAATGATTTCAATCTTCTTAAATTTATTTAGACTTGTTTTGTGGCCTAACATGTGGTCTTAGAAAATGTTCCATGTGCGCTTGAGAAGAATGTATATTCTGTAGTTTTGGAGTGAAATGCTCTGAAAATGTCTGTTAAATCCAACTGGTCTAATGTGTCATTTAAGGTCACTGTTTCCGCATTGATTTTCTGTCTGGAGGATCTGTCCATTGGTGACAGTGGGGTGTTGAAGTCCCCTACTATGATAGTGTTACTGTTGATCTCTGTTTTTATGTCTGACAATATCTGTTTTATATATTTAGGAGCACCTATGTTAGGTGCATAGATGTTTACTAGGGTTATATCCTCTTGTTGGATCGATCCCTTTATTATTATGAAGTGTCCTTTTTTGTCCTTTATTATATTCTTCAATTTAAAGTCCATTTTATCTGATATAAGTAACGCTACTCCAGCTTTTTTCTGTTCCTTTTGCATGAAATACATTACTCTGTCCCTTCACTTTCAGCCTGTATGTGTCTTTTGATCTGAGGTTTGTCTCTTGTATACAGCATATGCCTGGGTCTTGCTTTCTTATCCATTCAGCCACCTTATGTCTTTTGATTGGAGCATTTACTCCATTTACATTTAACATGATTATTGATAGGTGCATATTTATTGCCATTTTGTTATTTGTATTCCTAGTCTTCCTTAGTTAGGTTGTTTTTCTCTTCTGCTTAAAGAAGCCCTTTTAACATTTCCTGCAAAGCTGGCTTGGTGGTAATGAATTCCCTTAACTTGTTCTTTTCTGGGAAGCTCTTTATCTCTCCTTCAATTTTAAATGGTAACCTTGCTGGATACAGCAATCTGGGTTGTAGGCCTTTATTTTTCATCACTTTGAAAACTTCCTGCCACTCCCTTCTGGCCTGCAAAGTTTCTGTAGAAAAGTCATCTGATAATCTTATGGGGGTGCCTTTGTAAGTAACTTGCTGCCTCTCCCTTGCTGCTTTAAGGATTTGACTTTGTCCTTAACCCTTGCCATTTTTAATGTGTCTTGGTGTGGGCCTGTTTGGAACTCTCTGCACTTCCTGGGCTTGTATTTCAATGGCCTTTGCCAGGTTAAGGATGTTTTCAGACATTATTACTTCAAATATGTTCTCAATCCCTTGCTCCTTCTCTTCTCCTTCTGGTACTCCGAAGATCTGGAGGTTATTGCGTTTGATGTTGTCCCCCAGCTCTATTAAACTATTTTCCATGTTTTTCATTCTTTTTTCTTTTTGTTGTTCTGCTTGGGTGATCTCTGCTATCTTGTCTTCTAAGTCACTGATTCGATTTTCTGCTTTGTCCAATCTGCAAGTCATTCCATCGAATTTGTTATTTAATTCAGTAATTGCATTCCTAAGTTCTAGCTGGTTGCTTTTCATGATTTCTCTATCCTTCTTTATATTTTCATTAATTTCCTTGAACATTCTAATAATCAGTGTTCTGAACTCTGTCTCCGGTAGGTTGTTTACCTCTATTTCCTCTAGTTCCACTGATTCAGGAGGCTTCTTCTGTTCTTTTATTTGGGTTGTATTTCTTTGTCTCCCCATTTTGGTTTACTCTTTGTGCTTGCTTCAATATAACAGATAGATCCCCTAGGTCTCTCAGTCTTTTCTGGGTAAACTTATACAGTGTGTGTCCTTTATATTTGAATTACTCAATCTCCCTATTCTCTTGTGCGTGTATATCTGAGGTGTTCCTTGTGTTATGTGTCTTCACCTGTTGAAGTTTAGCTTTGATTTCTTTTGGCTTGTCAGTAGGTGGGATTGACTTCCAGGCTGATCAGCTGTGAGGATCAGCAGTGTCCACAGTTTATGAGTTGCTGTGTGAGGGTTGATCCCTCTGATGAGGCTTGGACCCTTTGGCCCTTGCACCTGTAGCAACTTCCTTTTGGGTGTGACTCCTGTATATCAAACCCAGAAATGCTCTGGTTTTATCTAAAGTTGGCCTGTGGGTATGATGATTCTTGTGTCTCCAGTGCCAGTCTTGGCTAAAGTCCACCAAGCTCTCTTCAGTTTGTCCTCTGCTGTACAAATATTCCTCTGCGTCTTGTGGGAACAAAGACGGCCACCTGACGCCTAGTGTGATCCTGGCACTGCAGGTTTGCTGTATACATGAGTGTGGTTGTGATGTGTGATTGGTAGTTTTTACAAAGTCACTGCCGTTTCTGCTTTTGCCTGTCCCAAGGCAGGCTGTGCACCCTGCAGGCTCAATGAATGTCTTTGGGCACCCTTTCCATTAAAAGCCCAACGTGGAGAATGAAAGAGCTCTTCACTGCCAAAAGCCCACTGCTAAGAGTCTGTTAATTAGCGCCTCAGCAGCTGAACCTGCCCTGCCTCCCAAGCCTTGCAGGAAAGATAGGGGCGGGGTCGGTAGGCTCACTCTGCAGCCTCTTCTGGGGCGGAAATTCTCCACCCCCTCTGCAGGTAAGAATACCTCTGTAGTCTGCCCCTACTGCTCCATTCCAGGGTCAGTTTAAGACTCTGGCTTGGCAGGAGCCAAGGTTTCTGGGGGAGGGTAGGGGTGGGTTTTAATTTTTTTTTTTTTTTGCTTTCTGTCGAAGAGAGGAGGAAAACCAAACAAACAAGCAAAACAAACAAACAAACAAAATAATACAACAACATAAAAACCCCACAGTCCCAACACTGTTTTGAGCTAAGGCCTTTGCCTCATAGGCTCCGGAAGAGTTCCTGCTGCTCTCCCAAAGAGACTGCCAGGGTTTAGGGGGCTGTGCCACCCTGCAGTGGCTCAAATCTCCTGTCTGTCTCCCGGGGACCTGCGTCTCTGCTTGGGCGCGCTGCGTCTCCCCCCATGGAGTATTCTTTCTTCCCTGCTCGTCTGGTTTCACACTTCTGCCTCGGAGCCTGTGCGCACCGCGGTATTCCTGCTGCTCTCCTGGAGGGACTGCCGGGGTTTAGGAGACTGCGCGCACCCTGCCGTGGCTCAGATCCCCGCTCTGTCTCTAGCAGGGACCTGCGTCTCCACCCGGCGCGCTGTGTCTCCCCCTCCCCGCCAGTATTCTTTCTTCCCTTGCTTGCCCGGTTTCAGGCTTCTGCTTCAGCGTCTGCGCGCTGAGGTGCTCTTGCTGCGCTCGGTGGGACCCGGTGGGAGCAGAGACTGATCCCTGAACCAGGTTGGTGCAGGAATTGATCTTGCCCTGTCACTGCCGGGCTCTGAACCCTGCTTTCTGGGGACCTGGGGAGATGTGGGTGCAGTTCCACGTCTCCTCTCTCTCCTCCCCTCTCGCCCCGCCTGAGGCTTCTTCCTCAGGCTGCAGATCGTTGTGCTCTTGCTGTACTCTAGATGGGCCGTGGGGCGCAGGGAGCGAGCAGTGGGAACGCTCACCATCTGTTCTCTGAAGCTTGGTGGCTCTGCAGCCCCGGGTGCGGGCTGCACCTCAGGGGTCTCGCCCGCCTTCTTCCCCCACTTGCCCGGTCTGCCCACCTTCCAGCAATTGTTGCGTGAGAGTCTTCTCTAAAACACTTAAATCGCCAACACTCCCTGTGGCTATTGTAACTTGTTCAAGTTGCTAGATAAATCGGTTAGGTTCTTGTTAAACTGTCACACAGATGAGAGGAGAATTACCTCTCTAACACATGAAATTACTTTCCAAATGAGGTTACTGACGCCTCACAAGCAGGCTCTTCCCCTCGTCCCTCCTGATGCTTTAGAAGCTTTGTTCGCTTCTTTTGAAAGCAGCTTTTAGGAGCATCTTTAGGAGGAGCTGATCTTTTGTTACTAAAATAGGACACAAAGCCCTAGGGAAAAATATTAAAGTAATTGTATCACTAAATAAAATTTTAAAATTTTACTTAAGAGCAGGCTGCCTTTTTTATGTGTGAAACATTGTCATTCTTGCCCCCTCACCTCCTCTCTGTGTACCCCAGGGAAGTGTTGCTGAGGTACTTTTCTATGAGAAGTAATGATTTTTTTTGGGGGGGGCAGTGTCACTGGCCCTCATATGTGGGACCAAACTGGGACCCCTGGCTTCATAAGCCAGCGCTTAACCACCGTGCCACTTGGCCAGCCCGAAGTAATGATTTTTTAAAAACGTTTTTGAATCCCCTTGTTACACAGAGCACACAGGGGTCAGATGACAGACTCATGGCCAAATAAGCAAAGCAGGCCAGAGGGGTCACCCCAGTCCCCAGCGTAACACTGCTGTGCTACGAGGCCACACGCCTGCTCAATACCTCTAACTGCGCACCGCACAGATTTCTAGATTATTTTCACTATAAAATAGCCACCCATCATCTTCTCTTTTAGGTTCAATACTTCGTCATAGATTTTTTTACAACAGAAAGGATCTATACTGTTACTCTAGTGGCAACTTTTTCACTACAGTGATGACAAAGTGCCTCTTGGGGTGCCTAATGGGCTTAACATCTCAGGGTGTAGTGGCCAGAAACCACTCTGCTCCCCGCCTTGATTATTCCTAAGGCTTCTGTGGGAGGACAGAGGGTGATTCTGTGGTGGGCCCTGGGGGCGCTGCCCCCCAGCATGAGAGGGATGGATGTCTCCCACAGCCTCCTGTGCAGTGATTTCTGGGGTCCTTGGAGAACAAAGGACTCCCCACTGGGCATGGCGCACACCTCAAAAGGAGTTCACATTCATGACAACTGGGGAAAACTGGACTAACCAAAGCTCGCACCAGATTCAACCTGGCGACATACAGCACAAAGATAACAACAATCATGACCTACATGGTTCAGCATATACATTTTATCTACCAAACCAATGACTGTACTTGGGGATGTTTTTCAACTTTGGAAAGGCACTGCAGGGTCTCTGAGGGGCATTAGAAAAAATCTGGGTTGGGACCTAGAAATGTTCTTTTTAAGCACAAACCAAGGAACCACATTAAATAAAATTCACATGGTTATGGGGGATTAAAGACCAAACCTAATTACATGTGGGGTGTGTGTGTGGTCAGAAAGACAGACAGAGAGAGAAACAGAGAGAGAGAGAGAGAGAGAGAGAGAGAGAGAGAGAGAGAGAGAGAGACAGACAGAATATGAATTTTCTCTACAGTAATATTTCTCAGTTTTCTGAGATAGCAAAGAATTCCATTCTTTAGGAAATTTCAAAAGGAACATAGAGTAGGCAATGCCTACATTTTGAAAGGTCTCATATGAAATATTACTTGCTTGACCCTAAATTCATCCATTTCATTAAACAGAAAAGAGAAATTGATAGGGTTGGTATTTGAGTTGGTGGCCCAGAAAATAATAGCTTTCAATTCACATTTCTTCTCGTGGCTACAGACTTCAGAAAACAGAGAGTGGGTTGTTTTGACAGTGACCGTGGTTTCCTAAACTCATCGTCAGCACCTGCCTTTTGAGTTACACCTCAGCTACGTCTGGCACGCTAGTCATCTACAAATGCACTCCCTAGTTTTAATCCTACCATATGTTCCATGCTCCATGTCTCTATAATCCAAACCCTCCATCCAGTTCAGGGCACTCTTCTCACTCCCTCAATATCCTGCTCATCCCACCTGGATGGTACATGTTTCTCAGCATCAAATTAGATTAAGTCCTATTTTTCATCTTATTATTTTTTTAAGTCCTATTTTAAAGTCATCTCTTAAAATGGATTTGTTTCAGAAAGTCTTTAGAGAAGCAAACTAAAGCCAAACTAATTCTTATTTAACTATTTCCCTTAACCATTTTCATTTGATTAAAAAATACACATTTTAAAAAATTCAAATATTACTATAGGTTTTATAATGAAAGCAGTAGTCTCTTACTCAACTCTTCCCCAATCCTGAGTTCAATCCCAGCTAATTCCTTTAAATATTTTTTATGATATTTACCTGCTTGCATCTAATAATAGGTTTATATTGTCATTTCTTGATACATTAATTCTAGAAATTATCACTCACTTTCTATTAGGGAAGGTGGCAAGTTAATAATTTGGTCTTCTTTTCTTTCAACTCCATCTTGCAATTCACACATCTTTCACACATCTGGGTAAATTCACATTCAAGTTTTATAATATTATGACAATGAGGTATCATTCACGCTTGAGTTGTACTCTAAAAATTACAGTTCACTTCACATGCAGCATTTTTTTTTTATTCTGCCCCCTTTCCTTGGTTTATCTTTCTTTGCTTTTTGTTTTCTCCTTAGTACATTTTAAAATTTTTATTAAATGTAGTGGGGTGACATGGGTTAATAAAATTATACAGGTTTCAAGTGTACAATTCTATAATACATCATCTGTATACTGTATTGTGTGTTCACCACCCAAAGTTAAATCTCTTTCTGTCACCATTTATTTGACCCCTTTTACCCTCTTCTACCTCCCTGATGTACCCCTTTTCCTCTTGTAGGGAAAACAATGTGGAGGTTCCTCAAAAAATTAAGAATAGAATTACCATATGACCCAGCCATCCCTCTTCTGGGTATCTACCAGAAAAATTTGAAAACATATATCTATTTGTAAAGATATATGTATCCCTATGTTCACTGCAGCATTTTTCATGGTGACCAAGATACAGAAACAACCAAAGCATCCTTTGATAGATGATTGGATAAAGAAGATGTGGTATATATATATACACAATGGTATATGACCATAAGAAAAGATGAAATACTGCCATTTGCGACAACATGGATGGGTCTTGAGAATATCATGCTAAGTGAAAAAAGTCAGATGGAAAAAGTCAAGAACCACATGGTGTCACTCATATGTGGGATATACAACTGAAAGCAGCAAACAAATAAACAAGACAAACAAACAAAAACTGTTTGGCTTCATTTTCTAATACACTTATCACCGTTCCTTCTTTATAGCACTGAAAGAGTGCTAGAAAATCTCTGATACAATTCTATCCTCTGCCAAAAACATCATATAAGCTATTACTTTTCTTTCTTTGTCTATTTCTGGGAAGAGAACCCTCCAGTAGCCATCTGTCTTGCTTTGGTCTGGACAGGTTGCTGCCTCTTGGGCAACTGTCATCAGGGAACTTTCCCTGGCTTTTGCCTGGTATGAGGCTCCCTAATTATTGGATTCTAGTTGTCTCTGAGAAAGGACACACTACAGGTAAAATTGAATTTCTGAAAGTATCTGAAACTATTCATACACTTGATTGAAGGATTGGCTATGGACACAATTCTAGGCAGTAAATACTTTTTAGACTGCTGAAAACATTGCTCCATTCCTTTATAACTTTTAGTGTTGCTGTTGGGAAATCTGATGCCTTTGGATTCCTATAGAAGTTTGATAAAAGTCAGTATAGTATAGCAGTTAGGAGTATAAATTCTGGAGCCAGACTGCCTGGATTTGAAATCTGACTCTTCCACTTAGTAGCTGTGTGATATTGGGCAAGTTGCTTAACCATTCTCTGCCTTAAGTTCCTCATGTATAAAGACAGTAAAATGCTGCTACTTTCCTCATGGCACCAGATGGGGCCCATCCTGGACGGGATGCCCTTCCATCATAGGGCCACTCAAATACATTCACTAAGATGGGACAATGTAGACTCATTAATCACCTTACATGCACATCTTTGGGATGTGGCAGGAAACCGGGGGACCCCCACAGACCCCCATGGAAAGAATGTGCAAACTCGACACAGACAGTGGCCCCGCCAGGAAGATTTTTTTCCACTCATCATTATAATGAAATGAAGCTGAACAGAAGATGTTATTTGTGAACCTGCTGTATAGATAGGGCTATTCTTTGAGGCCATGCAGTTTCTTTAGCTGCCATAGTACCAGGTGCCTTAAATCCGTCTTCTTTAGAAGCACTCTGCAATCACTTACTTTGGTTTCAGCTTTCTTGGATCTGCCAAGTCAGATACTTCTCTTTTCCATTTACAAAAAAACATGCTGAGGGCCGGCCAAGTTGTTAAGAGCTCGCTCAAGAGTGCGAGCTGAGCTCTGAGCAATAGCAGGTCGAAGCCCAGCGCAAGCTGAGCTGCCGCTGAGCTACCAACAGATGGCAGGATGGCTCAGCTAAAAAAACAAAAAACAGGGTCGGCCGAGTGGCTCACTGGTTAAGAGCTGGTTTGGGACACCAGCGGCCCCGGTTCGGATCCCACGTATGAGGGCCAGTGACATTGCCCTCTACAGCTAACAACAACTCCACCTGGAGCTGGGCTGTGCGAGCCCCGGCAGAGTTGGGCTGTGTGAGCCCCAATGACGGTGTAGCCTTCAGCCCCTGCTGCAGTGGGCTGCCATAGGCTACAGAGAGTGGCCGGCAGCAGGCGTGAGCTGCCAATAGCCGCGGTTAGAGACCATCCAGAGGCTAGCGACCAATCTGCCTCATCCGGAGGAGCGCAATGACAATACCAACATGGGCCAGTGAAGCAAAGTCCTCCGCAACTAGACTGAAGAACAAAAAGACAGCAACTTGTCTGTTCCCCTTCCCCAATTCCCCAACGCTGTTCCCCTCCCCCAATTCCCCAATGAAATCTTTAAAAAAAAACAAAAAAACAAAAAATCATGCTGACATTGTTCCTCTGTTATCATCTGCTTCCTGTTTTGTTTTTTTAATTTGTAGGTTTATAACATTTTTATTCTTTTATTGTCATTTAAGTGAGGTTTCACGTGCGAGATGGTAAATGTATGTGGTCAGTTTTGCTTATTCCTTCTTCACTCAAATTTTCTATATATCTCTAACAGTTGGTTATTTTTTTACTGTTTACCTTCTTATTTCTTAGAGTACAAGGACCTTGTAATACATAATTCAACCTCCTGGTGAAGTTTAGAAACAAAATCCTATTCGCTTGCAAAGCCCTTTACTAGTCCTTCAAATGTGTCACATAATATAGACAGGAGAGAAGAGAAAATAAATTCTCAGTACCATAATTATTTCACATTTTAAATCAAACTCTGCTAATCCATATATTAATTTATAGTTGACCTAATCTCTTTTCACCTCTTGGACTACACACTTCCCTTGCATCACTTGGTTGGTGTACCCCCTAATTCCATGATGTGCTCAGATGATGACAAAATTGATTATGGTGCTTGAAACTTGACCGAAATCACTTTAATTTTGTCCTAATCAAACAAAATTCATCTAACTGAGCTTTAAATTTTTTTCTCCTATGTAGGAAAATAGGACCATTTAGAGAAACATTTTTGCAGAGTGAGTGACTAAATGTTGCAGGTTGCTAAGTAAGGGGAGTTGCTAAGGAAAGTTACTAATGGCCTTAGTTTGCAAGGGCTGCTCTAACAAAACGCCACAGGCTAGGTCGGACTTCCACCCCAGAAATTTATTGTCTCACAGTTCTGGAGGCTGGAAGTCCAAGGTCAAGGTGTTGGCAGGTTTAGCTTCTCCTGAGGCCTCTCTCCTTGCCTTACAGACGTCCACTAAGCCCTCACAGGGTCTCTCTTCTGAGTGCTCACACACCCTTCTGTGTGTCCAAATTTCCTTTTCTTATAAGGAGAGTAGTCATATAGTAGTAGGTTCTACCCTAACAGCCTCAGTTTGAACTTAACTACCTCTTCAAAGGCCTTCTCTCCAAATACAGTCACAATCTGAGGGACTTGTGGGGGGGACTAGAACTTCAACATATGAATTTTGGGGAACACAGTCAACCGATAACACTAACACACATTTAGGTTAGAACTAGCTCTAGCTAAGAAATCAAACAGCAGATGGAAGGGTATGAGGAATAAAGTCACATCAGCATGGGAATAAGTAAATTTATAGGAGCAAAATAAAATATAATCATGGAAAAAGGCAGGAAGAGCTATGCTTTTAACATGTGGACAAAACATAATACAAGAACTCTTAGAGCTCAGACTGACATACATGAGACTAGGTAAGTAACTGTGTTTGATTAGCTGTTAAGACAAAGGGCATTAGGAAAACACAGACATTACTCCCAGAGATGTGTATGTACCTTGAAAGGTTCTGATGCTAAGAGAAGGCATGTGGCCAAAGGCCACTTCAGGCAAAGTTTATTGCATTAACTTGAAGTTCATTCCATGGAGTTATAATGAATTGATGCCTTAGTACAATGTACACAACATTTTACCTAATTGCCTAAGAACATGCTTGTAATAGGTAATTATTTTAGGATTTATATATCTGATTCTTTAGAGAGAAAACCATGGGTTGCAGTGTAGTCTGCCTTAGAAAGAGTACCCAGGGCTGGGGCATCCCCGAGTGCTGGGCTGAAGTTAGGAAATCAGAACAAACACCACAGTGAGTCTCACATCCTCACAGCAAACTCTGTTGGCAATAATTTTAATGAAATCTCGGAGGAAATTAGTAGCATTACAGGAGCAATCTCTTGCTGGTCCTAATGCATTTTAATCAGATCTGTTTTGCAAGTTTGAATATAAAGATAAAAGAACACATCTGACATTTCTTATTGTGGAAATAGACAAAGATCAATCAAATGGATAAGCAAATTCAGAATCAGCTATATAGCAAGGGAGTCAGCCACCATGACCTATGTGTAGGCAGAGAAGTAGGAAAGCTTTATAGTGAAAAAAGGGAAGGTTTTAGAA
Source organism: Aselliscus stoliczkanus (assembly GCA_033961575.1). Classification (NCBI taxonomy): domain Eukaryota; kingdom Metazoa; phylum Chordata; class Mammalia; order Chiroptera; family Hipposideridae; genus Aselliscus; species Aselliscus stoliczkanus. Next base: position 53,322,279 of record CM066731.1, read on the forward strand.
GTGCCCTGATTTGGTGGCTGTAGGTGGGGATGATTTGGTGGCTGTAGGTGGGGAAAGCTGTGAGTAGGCTGACGAGAAGCGGGCATCCTATGTGACTGGAGCATATTTGACTCTCTCTGAAAATTAGGGAAGCTGTCAGTTACTAATCACGTCCTTGCCATTTTGGGCCAATTGCACAGAAGTTATTGTTTAGCTTCCAGGATTTTCTTGCAAGTCTGATTCCCAGCATGCTGACTTCCTGGGTTATTTATTGTAGAAAAATGATTAGTTTCCCAGGCTGTTTGCTGCAGGTTGGAAATCAGGGTTGTATTTTTATGTGTGGTCTGGCCAGTCATTATCCATTTAGATATTTAGTCTTTCATTATCCTTACTGAAAAGAAAAGATAACATAAGGCACCTGGCAATGGGGCAAGAGAAGAGGCTTGGAGAACTGAATTTTGCTCTTTCTAAACAGTGGGGGAAACAGGGTTTCTTTTTCTAGGAGAAAGGACAAAAGATAGTCCAGGTTGCGAGAACAAACATGCAACCTGAGGGTTTCTAGGACTCAGAGGGCAAAGGAGACCCACATTCCTCAGACTGTAGCTGAGGGGGGCAGGGACGCCAGCCAACATTGCCAGTCAGAAGGTGAAAGGAGAGATACGCATCCTCCCCACTCTGCCTTCTTCAAATAGTGCACTGAGCTAGTCCTGAGGGAGCTACAGCTCTGAGCAAAATCCCCAAAGTCCCTGTTCTCAAGGCCTGAAAGTCTGACGGGGAGACTGTCTGTATATATCAAATAAATCACTCGATAGACAGATAAGCAAGTTATCTATAATGTGTATGTGCATAGGTATATTTAAGACATGAATCTGTATGTATAGTAAGCCACAGATCATGACCTACTAATCAATCAAAAACTCAGAACTGCAAATGGAGTACCAACCTGCTGGTATAGTTTGCAATTATTCTAAAATACCAAATACTGGACTGTGAGTTCTCAAAGAGAGTCTTTAGCATTTTTTTTCCCATGTTGACAAGTCCTGAAAACTCACCTATTTCACTTTGAGAAAAAAAACAACCTGTCAGTCATTCTTCAGTCATTCTTAAGCACTGTGTCACAGCATTGGCAATGCATTACTGGGCTCTCTCCTCCAACTGTAATATAACTATTATAACACGAGGAAAGGAAAACTTATCTGCAATGCTATTTGTTTACATCAGAGCAGCAGCTCTGAAACACTCAGGCGAAAGACTCAAGAGTTTTCCTTTATCCCAGTGATGAATGTAAAGAGTTAGGTAACAGGAATAACAAGTACAAAAGGGATATTTTAAACTATGGTTTTCAGCGACTCTTGGCTGATGTGTTTTCAGTGTTACTATGGTAGTTTCTACGCATGCCTCTTAGCATCAAAATTCGCTTTGGAATACTGTGGATCAAAAAGCTAATCTCACAAAAGGAAGTGCGAAACTCTTAAGGTATGGTGGCTTTGCGCTCACTTGCAGAGATTTCTTTTCTCTTTATATCCTAGCAAAGACTTTAATCCATTTTTGTTTCAATTTCTATGTTAAATACCCTCAAGGCACTTAGGGCTTTGATATTTGTGATCTGGACAACAACCTACTCCATTTTAATGAGAATATGCCTGAAAGAGAAAACTCCACCGGAATATTTTCGTCCAATTTTTTTGAGTTGCATAGCCTCTTGTCATCCACCCACCCCCTCGCCCGCCAGTGCACAGAGTGGCCAAATTACAAACTACACAACGAGGAAGAACAATGACACTTCAGCAAAAGGGAAAACCACTGATGATGCATTTTACTGAACATTGTACCATTGTACCGTGCCTTCAAGAAAACTGCACTCTACATCTTCCTGGAACACACAGTGGGGATAATTTAAATAAAAATGTGCCATCCATGGCAGTTAATTGTCACCTAAGAGCCAGAATCTGGGTAATTATCCTAAAAGGATTTTGGCAAACATGGCAACTATGGGGTCTAGAAGGTTTCCACTTTAAGATGTTAATGCCTGGGTGATGCTCCATGATTTGTACTATTCAAATCTGTGATTTGAAAATCCAAGTAAACCTTGATGTGGAAGTGATTGTCAACTAAATGGCCATGGGCCCTGGGTTTCTCACACAGCGGGCAATCTTTTATCACAGTTGTTAATCACAAGTGTTCACGTTGAAATTACTTATTTTTCATTAAGTCATTACCAGATACAATATTAACATTTCTGCAGAAAAAAAAGGTAGTAAGTGAAGTAAAGCTAACTTTACAATCACAAAGCACTGAGTTCTAAACACAAGATGTTACACACCCTTGGGATTCCATGTTGCTGAGGACCCTGTGAAAAATGCCTGGGCCTTGCTTTTCTTCTTAAAGAAAGCAGAACTTAAAACAAGGCTGAGATCAAGAAGCCCAGGGAAATAGAATTTCGAAATAAAGGCTTGATTGGCACACAGGAGAAGGATATGAGTATCACGAGCAGATATTAGTAACTTTGAGGGCTTACTGGGGTACCAGCAAGGTTGTGGGTGGACTTTGAGGACAACGAGACCTCAGTTCAAATCCCAGTCCTGTCACCATTAAAATGGGACCTTGGGTACATTTCTTAATTTTGCTAATCCCTGCTTTACTCATATATAAGTGGGCACAATAATACCTATCCTGCAGAGTTGTTATAAAGATTAGAAGTATTATATACAAAAGTGCTCAGCATGTTGATTACAAATAGGCATAGAATACATGATAGCTATTTTAGTATTTCAATAATATATAATATTTCAAAATTGGCTTTCCAGGTTATTTTTTAGAAGCTAGAAAATATTTTCCTATGAAAACTCAGTAATAAATAAAATTACAAATCATAATAATTACAATAATTAATATGTATTGAGCATTTCCTACTTACTTATTAAATGAACAACCATGGAACAAGTACTATTTCCATAGGCATTTTTCAGATAACGCAATCAAAACACAAGAAAGTGTTGCTCAGTGTGATATATGTGTAGCTAGGAGGGAATGGACCAAAGAAATCAAAACCAGGCAAAGTGGCTATGGAGCCACGCTCTAAACTGCTTCACTGCATCACCTCACTGATGATTATAACTTCATAAACCTCCAGAAACCTGTTCATTTTTCACATACTTGAACTACAACATATATATCACAGTTTCCCGTTTTTTAACAGATTTATTGAGATGACTTGTGTACCATAAAATTCATTCAATTAACTTTTATAATTCATTTCTTTTTAGTACATTTACAGAGTTGTGCAACTATCAACACCACCTAATTTCAGAACATCAGCAATCACTCCCCCTCACCCCATCTTTTCAGTTCCTGGCAACCGCCAATCTACTTCTGTCTCTATGGATTTGCCTCGTCTAGACAGTTCCTATAAATAGAATCATGTAATATACGGCCTTTTGGATTTGGTTTTTTTACTTAGCATAATGTTTGCAAGGTTCACCACATATCAGTACTTCATTCCTTTTTCATTACCACTGTGTAGATACACCACATTTCATTTGTTCATTCATTCATTCATCATTCAAATGGGCATTTGGGTTCTTTCCATTTTTTTTGCTATTGTGAATAATGCTACTATGATCATTCATGCACACATTTTTATATGAACATATGTTTTCATTTCTCTTGGGCATATATATACCTAGGAGTAGAATTGCTGGACCATATGGTAATTCTATGTTTAACTTTCTGAGGAACTGCCAAACTTTTCCAATGTGGCGGCACCACTTTACATGCCCACCAGCAACATTTGAGGGTTCCAATAGTTCCACATACTTGCCAACACTTGCTAATGTTCACCTTTTTTGTTATAGCCATCCTAGTGGGTGTTCAGTGGTATTGCACTGTAGTTGTGATTTGCATTTCCCTAATGATGAATGATGTTTAAACATCTTTTCATGTGCTTCTTGGCCATTCATATATCTTCCTTGAATAAATATCTATTCAAATCCTTTTCCCATTTTTAAATTGGGTTAGTTGTCTCTATAGTATTGAGTTATCAGAGTTCTTTATATATTCTGGATATAATTCCTTTGTTGTATATATGATTTGCAAATATTCTCATTCTGTGGATTTTATTGGTTTTATTTTCATTTTATTGATCATGTCCTTTGAAGCACAAAAGTTTAAGTTTTGATGGAACCCAATTTATTTATCTTGTCTTTTTTCACTTGGGTTTTCAATATCATATCTAAAAAAAACATTGCCTAACTCAATGATACGATGACTTACTTCTATGTTTTATTCTAAAGATTCTATAGCTTTATCTCTTACATTTAGGTTTATTTCAATTGAGTTCATTGTTTTTTAATAATACAAGTTAACTTCATTACTTTGGATGTGGCTACGCAGTTGTTTCAGCACCTTTTATGAAAAGAAAATTCTTTCCCCATTGCATTGTCTTGGCACCTTGGTCAAAAACCAATTAATCATAAATGTAAGGCTTTATTTTTGGACTCGCAATTCCTTTCTACTGATCTGTATGTTTATCCTTATGCCTTAATTACTGTTGCTTTGCATAAGTTTTGAAATTGGAAAGTGTGAGTCCTCCAACTTTGTTCTTTTTCAAAATTTTGACTATTCTGGGTTCCTTAAATTTTCATAGGAATTTTAGGATCAGTTTGTCAATTTCTGTTAATAAACAAACGAACAAACAAAACCCTAACCATGTGGAATTTTGATAGAGACTGTATTGAAGCTTTATGTCAATTTGGAGAGAATTGCTATTTTAACAATATTAAGTTTTCTGATCCACAAACATGGGATGTGTTTCTATTTATTTATGTTTTAAAATTTGCTCCAATCAGGTTCTGTAGTTTTTAGTGTACTAATCTTGCACTACTTTGTAAAATTTATTCCTAAATATCTGTTATGAGTCTAATTGTGTTTCCCCCATTCATATGTTGAAGCTTCAGGATGTGACCTTATTTGGAGACAGGGTCTTTACAGAAGTAATCAAGGTAAAATGAGGACATTGGGGTAGATCCTAATCCAATATGACTAGTACCCTTATAAAATGGGAAAATTTGAAGACAGACATACACAGGGAGAATGGATGCCATGTGAAGAGACCTATAAGTCACAAACTCCAGTGATTGCCAGATAACCACCAGAAGTTAGGAGAGGGGGATGGGACAGATTCTCTGAGCCCTCAGAAGAAACCACCCAGCTAACACCTTGATCTTGGACTTCTGGCCTTCAGAGCTGTGAGATAATAAATTTCTATTGTTTAAGCTACCCAGTCTGTGATACTTTGTTATGGCAGCCCTTTGAAACTAATACAATATCATTATCATTATTTTTTAAACTTTACTGGGGAAGTGTGTTTTTCCTAGGACCCATCAGCTCCAAGTCAAGTCATTGAGTCATTGCTCTCAATCTAGTTGTGGAGGGTGCAGCTCAGCTCCAAACCCAGTTGCTGTTTTCACTCTAGTTGCGGGGGGCGCAGCCCACTACCCTATATGGGAATCGAACCAGCAACCTTGTTGTTTAAGAGCATGCGCTCTAACCAACTGAGCCATCCAGCTGCCCACCAGCAGCTCACTCAAGTCGTGTCATCAATCTAGTTGCAGAGGGCGCAGCTCACTGGCCCATGTGGGGATAGAGCTGGTAACCTTGTTGTTCAGGGCACATGCTCTAACCAACTGGGCCACCCGGTTGCCCCAATATCATCATTTTTTGATGCTATTGCAAATGACATTGTTTTCCTAATTTCATGTTGGGAGTATTTTTTGCTAGTGTAAAGAAATACAATTGATTTATGTACACTGATCTTGAATCCTGGAGCTTTAATGAACTTCTTTATTAGTTCTAATATCTTTTTTGGTGAATTCCTTAGGACTTTCTATATACAAGATAATGCCATCTGCAAATATAATTTTACTTCTTCCTTTCAGTCTTTCACCATTAAGTATAATGTTAGCTATGGGTTTTTTGTAGATGCCAATGCCACTTTTTCAGAACTTTGCTGACAAAGTTCTCTTTTATTCTAGTGTGTTATTTATTTATATATTTATTTACTTATTTATTTAAATCATGAAAGGGTGTTGAATTTTATTAAATGTCTTTTCTGTGTCTAATGAAATGATCACATAATTTTAATTTTTTATTCCAATAATATGGTTTATTAAATTGATTGATTTTCATTTGTATCCTCCAGAAAGGTCCTACTTGGTCATGGTATATAACTATTTTTAATATGTTGCGTCGGTCAGCATGCTAATACTTTGTTGAAGATTTTTCTGTCTATATTCATAAGGAATATTGGTCTACAGTTTTCTTTTTCTGGCATGTCTTTGTCTGGTTTTGAGATCAGGATAATACTGGCTCATAAATTGAGTTGACAAATTTTCCCTTCTCTTCTACATTTTGGAAGAGTTGGTGGAAGGCTGATATTAATTATTTAAATATTTGATAAAATTCACCAGTGAAGAAATCTGGGCCTTGCTTATCATTGTGGGAAGCTTTTAAATTATTAATCTCCTTACTTGATACAGAAGTAGTTAGATTTTCTATTGCATTTTGAGTCAGTTTCAATAGTTTGTGTCTTTCTAGTAATTATACATATCACCTAGGTTATCTAATTCCCTCGCACATGGTTGTTCATAGTATTACCTTATAATCCTTTAATTTTTATAAGTTTGGCAGTGATATCTCCTCTTTCATTCCTGATTTGAGCAATTTGAGTCTTCACACTTTTTTTAAAATTATTATTAGTCAGTGTGGCTGACAGTTTGTCCAAAAATTTTTTAAGAATGAAATTTTGGTTGGTTTTATTGATTTTCTCTATTATTTTTCTATTCATTATTTCATTTATTTCCACTCTAACCTTTATTATTTTCTTCTTTCTGCTTGCTTTGTGTTTATTTTGTTCTGTTATCTTCTTAAAGTGAACAACTAGATTATTGTTTCATGATCATTCTTTTTTAAATATAGTCATTAGTAGGTATAAATTTCTAAGAACTGCTATAGCTGTATCCTGTTAAGTTTTGCTCTGCTGTATTTTGTTTCATTCATTTCAAAATATTTTCTAATTTCTCTTGTACTTTCATTTTTGACCCATTGGTTAGTTAAGAGATGGTTGTTCAAATTTCATATATTTGTAAATTTTTCAACTTTCTTTTGGTTAATGATTTCTAATTTCATTCCACTGTAGTCAGAGAACATGCTGTGTATTATTTCCATACATTTAGATTAGTCAAGTCTTGGTTTTTGGTGTACCATAGTATGTGGTGTACCATGGAGGAAGTTCCATGTGTACTTGAGAAGATAGTGTATTCTACTTTGGTTAGGTGGAGTGTTATATAGATGTCTACAGTGTTGAACAGATCTCCTTTATTAAAGATTTTTTTCCCCCACAAGTTCTGGTTTGCTCCCAATTGATAGAGTTGCCTTGGGCAGCTGTGATGTTGAAAACAGAAACAAAAACAAAAAACCTGCTACTAATTATTTTGTCTAACAGCCTGGGACAAAGCTTTACTTATGAGTGAGGTCGAAAACAACACTGTTCTGAGAATGGGGCTTTCCAAGCAGCACGGAACAGGTCCAATGGTGACAATGTTCTCTGGATGTAGAACTTTGTGAAGTGCTCCAAACCTGATCTCATCTCACGAATGCCTGCAAGACTGTGGTCTTCGCAGCTAGTGTTGTGAGGCTGCCCATTTCCCAGGCTATCTGGGAGCTGGGAGGAATGGCTCGGAGTAATTCCAGTTACTGTTTCACTAACCCTGCTGTTCTTATTGAGGTTTAGCAGGTTTCCTTGAATAATGTTCCTCAGATTGCTATAAGTCTTTGGTTAATGCACAGAGTCCTTAACAAGTTGATTTTGACAATTTTTCTACCATTTTCACTGCTTTCATGAAGGGGCAGATTTGTAAAATATTCCCTCTGTCATTCCGGAGTCCTGTCCCATTTCCCAATGTTTTATAAGCAATTAAATGCTTGAAGTTTCAAAAGGAACTCTGGATAGAACTCTAAATAACCTTTCCTATCATGCAGCAGCAATTTCTAGAAAGGAATGCCCTTGTCGCCTGCTCCTGAAATAGTGGAGAGGGGAGATTTTTTTCTTCTCTAGGCCTCCCTCTCCCAGTGCAGTAGCAATAAGAGAGAATTTTCCTCACATTCAGTTAAGGCCAAGAAGGATGCCAACTGTGTCAACTGCTTACATGTAAGAAATGCTAAGAAATAAGATTTTTATATCCCTGAGATTTCTGACACATGTATGAAACAATTCGAGAAAATAAAATTTATAGAAACTCATAAAACAGACCTCATTTTTGAGGTTTATCATGTATCAGATACTTCAGCAGTCCTGAATAAGATGGACATGGTCACTGTCTTACAGCATATGAGCTCACAGGGCTACAGAGAAGTAAAGAATCTACTAGAATACAGTATGCTAAGTGCTTAAAAAGGATGTGAAAAGTGCTTTTGGATACATGCGAGGGGCCCTTAACTTATCCTCCTAAAATAAATGACAACTTTTTCAACATCTGAAGGATAAATATGAGTTCGCTATAAAGGGGATAGGAGAGAACGAAAAAGGGAAAGTCTAGTGAGAGGAGAAATTTTGGCTGAACTGAAGATAGTAAATGGCTGTAGTAAAAGATAAAGACAATAATAAATCTGGTATTTGGGGGTAAAGCTGAATCACTGATAAAAACTATAAAGTCAGGAAGAAATATAACCATGGATACATAGTGAATTAATTTTCATATTAAATGTTAATGTCTTTATGCAGCTGGAGACAGAATAGAAAAAGTAGAAGTCTAATTGGGGAGCATAGCTTTGGTAGAAATTTTAACAGCAATTCAACCTGAGTAGAAAAGGTGTCTTAGAAAATGAATGAGAAGAACAAGAGAACACAGAGAGAGAACAATGTTTGGATCTGAGTGCAAGTCCAGGGTCAGAGAGGGCACGCAACACTAGGTCACCTTCCAAACATCCATTGTGCCACTTCCTCCTCCCCAACAGAATCCTGGTTTAATTAGGGTGCTCACCCTCCACCAGATAAACCACTGAATTGAGAGGAATCTGACCCATTCCTTGATCTGCTGTTTTAAGGAGTATCTCTTAGCACATTGCCAGTAATTCACCCAGAATGCAAATGTGACTTAAATTGGCTCAGACTAAAGGGAAAGATTTTTGTTCCTTGCTTGACAAATAGCCCTGCATTTTTTTTTTTTATTTTTTTCTGCTGGAGGCTTGTAGCCTCAGCCTGTTGTCAGCTACTTGGTTTCTCAAACTTCCTTATAACTGTGAGTGTCCATGTGACATGGTTATAATCAACAGGACAGGGTCTGCTAGAGGTTTCTAGAAGGCCATTTAGGGCTGGTGTGGCCCCTTAACAATGTTATAAAGCCTCCAAATACTTTCTGACCCTCCATTCCAGTTGCTGCTGGCAGCCATCTTGTAAAACACCAGCACAAGGACAAAGCTGGCCAAGGAGGAAGTGCAGAGACAAGAAAACATTTCTCTGGCTCACACTATCCCTGAGGTCTGCCCTCCTGCTAGGCTTCCTTCACAAGACTCAATAGAATTTCTTATTATTTAAGTCAGGTTGAAATGTCATTTCTGTTACTTGAACTTGAAAGCATCCTAAAAGCTACAGTAGGGAATAAACTCACAGAGAGACCAAGGGAAAAAGATTAGCTGGTAGAAAAAGAACCAGAAGAGCTCAGCATGATATGATCTGAGACAAGATGGAATTTCACAAAGGAAAGAATCACTGGCAGGGCTAAATGTATTACATTTATCAAGGAAGATACTTTTCCTATGCTGTTTCTGCTTTGGGTATAGAACCTCTTTAAATTAATCTGCATTCACTGTCACCACACCATGGTTTTCTGATTTATAAAACATTCAAAGGCGGCCTACTTTACAAGGATTATGATGGTTATTATGGATTACAATTTGTTTATGATGATTATAAAGTATGCTTTTAAAATTAAGTAAGAATAAACATGGTCAAGTAAGACACTGAAACGACATTGAAACTTTTCCCCAAGTAAATCAAATTAATCAGTCAAGTCTTATAAATCTTATAGACACACTGTATTCAAGATGTTCTTTAAAAAAATTTGAAAAATGTAAAACTATATATCTAAAGATTGAGAGAACAGTATAAGAAACCCCGACATATCCATCACCCAGATTCCAAAATTGTCAATACTTTGTCTCTCTTGTTTTTCTCTTCTCAATTCTCTCAGATGAGTGAATGTGGCTAGACTGCCTGGTGATAAGTCCTATAGCTCTGCACCTATGTAATCTTGCTCTGTTTAAATGGGAGTGGACTGGGGGAGGAACTTGCTAGACAAGTATTGCTGCCCGCAATCTAGACCAGCACAATGGTGAACCTAAAGTCCCTTCCAAAGGTGGGAAAGTTTGAGTATAAATGAAGAGAAGGAAGAATAGCAGCTGACGGTAAGGGAATGAATAAGTGAGTTACGTAATGATGGAAATCCAATATTATATCAACACCTCAAAAGAGGCTCAGGGCAAGATATGATTTTGTCTCTTAGCTCAATTATACCAGATGTTTGAAAGATGTAATTGTATATTGCTAAGACCCCCATGGGACCTGATGCTATCTCCAGGTAGATAGTGTCAGAGCGGAGTTAAATTTGTAGGACACCCAGTAAGCGTCCACTGAGAATTGGAGAACTGTTTGGTGATACCGGAAAACACATATTGAAGATATAAATTCAGCTGTTTAAAATTCAGAATGTTGTTTCTTATACACAGAATGTATATATGGTGGTTAGATTCTCAGGTTGGACTACTGAAGTCCATCTCACCCATAAGGTAGATGACATCTTTTACATTTTAAGTAGAAAACAGTTTTATTGAAAGAAACTATAAGTTAATTTGCTTTCCATCTTATTAATGTCTATAAGAATAAGATGGAGTTTACCAAAGCAATAGTAAAGTTCTGACCAACCTCTACCAAAATCACAAAGTAGATATTCTTACAGTTTGGATTTAATCTACCAATATAAAAGCTTCCAATTTTTTTTTAGTTATTAAGTTGTTAGAATCATTTAGTTTCTCTTTCCTACATATCTGCCACCACATTTTCTAAAAAATATTTATGCCAACTTTTTAAAAAATTTTTATATAGACTGAGGACTATTGGTTCTCAAAGTATGGTCCAGTAACACCTAGGGGTTCCCGAGACACTTTGAGGGGGTCTGAAAGATCAAAACTATATTCTCAATAATACAAGGATATTATTTGCTCTGTTCATGCTCATTCTTTTACAGGTACTCAGTGGAGTTTTCCAGAAGTTACATGCATATGGTAATATCACTGCTCTAATAATGAGTGTGTGTATGAAGTAGATGTGAATGAGAATCCCCTTGACTTCTATTAAGCCAGACATCAAAGAGATTTGTAAAACTATAAAAACAATCCCAATCTTCTCACTACACTTTTGGTTCGAAGACATAGTTATTTTTTAAAAATTATCTACATTAACATGTAATGGAGTTATTTCTAAAGAATTCATAAATAATTATTACATTCTGTTTTAGTTTCAATTAATGATAATTGTATTAATAGACATAACCCCCTCCACCCGCACCCCCACCCTCACACACACAAAAGCTTCCTGGGGTGCTTAATAATTTTTAAGAGAAGGGGTCGTAGAGCCAAAATGTTTGAGAACTGCTTTTCAAGAAAAAAATTCCTTAAATAAAGCTGCAATGAACATCAGAGCACATATATCTTTATGGATAAATATTTTCAGATTTTTTAGGTAGAGGAGAGGGATTGCTGGGTATCATATGGTAATTCTATTCTTAATTTTTTTTTTTTTTTTTTTTTTAATGTGGGATCTGAACCGGTATTCTTAATTTTTTGAAGAACCTCCACACTGCCTTCTGGTGCCCAAGACATGGAAACAACCAAAGTGTCCTTCGATAGATGATTGGATAAAGAAAATCTGGTATATATATACAATGGAATATTGTTCTGCCATAAGAAAGATGAAATAGTGCCATTTGAGATAACATGGATGGATCCTGAGATTATTACGCTAAGCAAAATGAATCAGGCAGAAAAAGTCGAGAACCATATGATTTCACTGATGTGTGGGATATAAAACTGAAAGCAACAAGGGAACAAGACAAACAAATAAACAAAAACTCATAGACACAGACACCAGTTTAGTGGTTACCAGAGGGTAAGGGGGAGGGGGTAGTAGATGAGGGTAAAGGGGATCAAATATATGGTGATGGAAGGAGAACTGACTCTGATTGTGTGAACACACAATGTGATATTTAGATGATGTATTACAGAATTATACACTTGAAATCTATGTAACTTTACTAACCATTGTTACTCCAATAAACTTCAATTAAAAAAAAAGAAAAAATTCCTTTTTTCACCACCTCAACTAAACTTTTGGCTAACAGGATAAGATTCTTTTTGCAATCTTTTTTGCAAATGTCACTGTACATAAAATCTATCTCCTCCTTGACATTCCTTTCCATGAGAAGCACTCTCTGATTTTGAGTAGGAAATAGGTGACGATTAGGTAAGCATGAGGTCCAAGTTAACACTCACCTTCACTAATTCTGTGTAGCCCGTTTCTTTTGGGGTCCACCAAGGCTGAGCTTTCAGTCCATTTACATTGTAGAGCGAACGCTGCCAAACAGATGCAAAGTGGCCCCTCTTGTGTCCAAGCTCGTACCACTTATATGCCTGAAATAACAGAAAAATGGAACTACAAATTAATTTTTATTAATTTTAAACTAAAGTCACTAAAAATAAAGTACAACTGTATGACATTAAAAAGAGTTTGCTGGTCAGGGCCCAAGTCTGTTACATTGGTGAAAACACTGATATTTGAATGGGTTTCTGATTATGATTTATTATTATAAATGCATGTATGCATTTAATTTTCACTCTCAGGCTGTAAGGTCTTTTAATTCAGGATTCATGCTACACTCATTCTGGTTTCCGTCACAGTATCCAGCATGGAGTCTAGAACTTTCTTGTTGAGTAATAATTTAAAACACGAAAGTAGATTATATATTTTAGCTTTCATTTCTTAAATTCTATTTCTATATTTTCTTTAAAAGTAAAGGATTATGGTTTTCATAATTTCTTCCAAGATATTTGCATTTACTGAATTGGAATGCTACATGGGAGTACTTTCTTTTTACATGTATGTTCTTTCCATGTCTGCATTTAAGAAGGCTTCCCCAAGGTGACAGAGTGTAAATACTCCATTAAATTAAGTAAACAAAACGAAATATTATTCTGACTTGACATTGATATAACAATAGCCCATATAAGATTTTTTTTTTTAAAGGGGGTTTTTGTTCCTTTTTTTTTTTTTGTTCTGCCATAAGGGATAACATTTGTGGCTTTAGGTTAGCTGTAACACAATACAACTTGCCTCCAAAGACTAGCCTTCTCAGAGACAGCTGGCTGCAGAGTATGCTGCTCCATATGTCTCCTTCAAATGATGCCCTAACCATATGGTCTCCTAGTGGGCCCCCCATGCTTCCTGCAGTGTGCACACTCCATTGTCCTCAGAATGAAAGCGATTCTGGTGGTATACTCAATAGTTTCATCTCCATTATTATAAGTCTCATCTAATGATTACTTCTGAAGAGTGATTTCAAACACACATTTTGCTCAATTAAACACAGGCATTTAATACCAAGCAGATTATGAAGATATTCCAGAGGCATATCTTCATAAGACTCCAATATACTTTAAATGTAAAGTATATTCACTTCTAAAAGCCTTTTAAAATCCATATTTTGAAATTTCCTTCATTAGAGAAATCAAGCATGATAGCAGTGCCACTTCATATTCTCATTTTCAAGTTTACTACTTTTAAATGTGTATTATATTTGATCTTTCCAATAATGGCAAATATCTCCAATTTACAAGTACTGAAACTGAGGTTTAAAAAGGCTAAATGTCTTGAACTATAACCCAGGGCTCCTGGCAACTTCTTCCACAATCCTTCCATCTTTGTATCAATAATAATAATTAAAAAATCAAAAGTAATATTCTTATTAATTTTCTCAATATCTCAAATTAAGAAAGTATATGCTAACTACTCTTACATGTTTTCCTTGAAATACATTTAAGTTATAGCTATAAAGTAGATTCTTTAAAAACCAGAAAGTTAAAATAGCTCATTGTTCATTTTTTAAAAAAAATAACAATTTATCTTTGAAATTGATTTGACTTTTTTCATTATTTTTGTCCAATTTAAATTCAGGATATTATTTCCTATACCTTTTAGTGTTAAAGTGAACAACACTACTAATTACAACAGATGTCTCTGTTTTGAAACTCTGAAAGTATATTACTTCTGACTCCTCAGCAATTCATTTTATGGACTAGGTGCATTGTTAGACTAGTGAGAAAAAAAGTATTATAAAAACCCCAAAGAGCCAACCTCATAGCTCTACTTGAGGAGTTAGATGTCTTAGAGTTTAGTCTTGGCCTTAATATTCACCATGCTGGATGCCTAGGAAAGCCACTTCGCTAATAGTATCATGTCTAAATTGTCTGTAAGTTCTTTATGGCACTCCGAGTTAGTGCTACTGGACCCTTAATTCTGCACCCCTCTGCCATTTAACTTTTAGAGAAACAAATCATAACAATGATATACAGAATTAAAAAACTTTTAATGACATTCTCAAGAAGATAATATCACCTTCAATTACCTAGAAGACCCGATGAATTCAGCCAGATTGCCTTTAAAAAAAAAAAGTCTATACACTGTAAACAGTAAGAATTGCTAGAAAAATCAATGATCAAGTTAAAATCCTCAGAAAATTTCTTTTTTACGATTTCCCTTTTATACTTCTAATCAAGAATACTAAACTAGAAACAGCACCTGGGGGCACTTTCTTTTGTTTTGTTTTTTTAAGATTTTTATTGGGGACTTGGGGGAGGGGAACAGCGTTGGGGAACCGGGGAGGGGAACAGACAAGTTGCTGTCCTTTTGTTCTTCAGTCTAGTTGTGGAGAACACTGCTTCACTGTCCCATGTTGGTATAATCATTGGCTCCTCCAGGGTGAGGCAGTGGCTCACCAGCCATGGGACTGCCGCTCATGGTGACTCATGGCAGCTCACGCTAGTGGCCAGTAACTCACTGTAGCCTATGGCAGCCCACTGCAGCAGGTGCTGCAGCCTACACGGTCGCTGTGACTTGCTACAGCCCAGCTCCAGGTGGAGCTGTTCACCATCTTAGCTGCAGAGGACAGTGTGACTGGCCCTCATATGTGGGATCCAAACCAGGGCTGCTGGCATCCCAAGCCAGCTCTTAACCACTGGCCCGACAGGGCACTTTCTTAAATGTATCTTCTATACTTCAAATTATTGCCAGGTAGAATTTGTGTGTTGCTTGCTCATGCGCACGCGCGCGCGCGCATACACACACACACACACACACACACAGAAATAGTATGTCGAATGAGTCCAGCTCAGAAAACTGCAGCCCCGTCTGGGGACCAGGCCTGTTACACGCGGCCCCCGTGGAAGCTGCTAGGCCTGGGCCATGGTGGGCAGTGGGGCTCAGGACACACACTTGTGGTGGGAGCAGTTGGTGGCAAAGGGCCTGTGGGGAATCATGACTGTCATCACTTGGAAACAGGACATTTTTATTTATTTATTTATTTATTTATTTATTTATTTATTTATTTATTTTGAGGGCAGTGTCACTGGCCCTCATATGTGGGACCTGAACCGGGGCCGCTCACTTCCCAAGCCAGCGCTTAACCACCGCGCCACTCGGCCGGCCCTTCTTTTTATTTTGTACCATGGGGTTTTTCAGCATAAGATGGACTGGAAGAAAGTTAAGCCTAAAGCAAGACACAACAGACAGGTTCTTACAGCCATCCCTGACATCGAAGGTAGCAATCGACTAGAGCTGACCGAGCGACAGGGAGGATGAGATGGATGTCAAAGACCCCAGGAAGCTGATGTCCCAGAACGTGGCCCTGAGAAGGCTGGAGGGAGGAGGAGGCCTGCGGAAGGACGTGCAGGAGCCAGAGCTGACTCGTGTTTTGAGCTCGGGAAGTTGGCAGTATCATCAAATGAAAGACAGCCCAGGAAGAAAACTGGCTTAAAGTAAGACAAGTGAGCTGTCGCTATGACATTGTCTGGTGACACTAAGCAGACAGTAGACATACAAACCAGGACTTTGAGTAGGAGATGAGAGCTAGAATGTGAAGTTATGGATATACTGAAAACAGCGGAGGCTGAAACTGCTGAAACTATCATGGTTTCCCTTCCTTCCGCTTCCTGTCCATGTGAAACACATCCATTCGAAAAACCTTCCACAAAGACAATTTTATTGTCAGCCTCAGCAGCAGAGAGGCTGTGTGCCTGGAGGAGAGCTCCACACACACGAACGTGAAGGATGGTTGCCTCCCATCATGCGAACTCAGGGCACATCAGCCAATTCATAGATTTCATACCTGATATGAAGAATACACTAACATGGAGCTTCTACAGGCTTAGTTTTGTTCTCCAGAAGTACGAATCCTTGTGAACTTTTTAAATTCAAGAACTGTGCTGTTCTGTGCATATTAAAATAAGTAAGCTGATAGTACAGTCCCATAGGTTCAAATCCCAAGCCCTTAACGCGTGTTTAGTAGTGAATCCTTTGCCCTTGAAATAAGGGCTGTTTTCATCTAAGTCGTGAGAATAAATCAGGCTTCTTTTATCTGTCTTTGCCCTGGACCTTGAGATGTTCAAAGATAAATTAATTAGTGGCAATTACATTTATAGCAATCAGACATGAACATTTATCCAGTGTTAGATGCTGCAGCAAAATCTCTCTTATCCCCCTTCTTCAAAGGAGGTACCAGACACTGACATGTAAAAGAATTAAGGAACACAAAAGTGATACTAATCAACAATTTCTTCTCCCTTCTTTCTCTTCACTCTCATTTCTTATTCTACTTCAGTTGACTAACTGGTGGGTTAGAGGGGGAAAGTACAGATACATAGAAATGCATAAAGAAACAGTGCCAGTTATTCAAATCACTATTACCTCCAATTGGTTTGTGTCTCCAGCAGGCAATTACACTGTCACAAAATCCCTCGCTCCAATAAACCCTCAAATGTCCAAATAATCCCACGTTCTTAATTATTTTTAGAAACATGAAGCTGTGTTATCCTTAGGTGTCACTTTATTGCATACATGGAATATAATGGTTACCAAGATTCAGTGTCTTACCTCACCCTTTTATCCATGACTCTATGGAGAGCCCAGTCTAGACCCTGAGATGGTGTAGGATGGAAAGGTGGGCTTGGTTGTCCAGCAATGTTGTGTAAATCATGGTGGATTATGAGAGTTTGGGACCGTACAGTATATACTATCACGATTAATGATCTAATGTTATGTTTAAAGAAGCTGACATTCTACTAAAAAAAAGTAACAATCACAGAGAAAATATGTAACATTTTTAGCTACTACATTTTCTGTGTCAGTATCTGCCATTACTATAGCTTACAGGTATTCATTCTAAACTTGGTATTAGATATTTCAGAAGGTAATTTACACAATTAACCATTGGATTCGGTGTGCTTAGGAGTCAGTTGAATAAAGACTTCATTCTAAAATAAATGATTTTTAAAATTCTAAAATAACTGTTTTTATGTTATACACCTGAAACTGATATAATAGTGCATGTCAACTATAATTGAAATATTTTAAAAAAATGTAAAATATATTTTTAAAATAAAATAAAAAGAAATGTAGGCAAACTGTTAAAATCTCTATTTCACAATTTAAAAAATATTTTTCAAGGCAATGTCTCTCTAATACAGACGCAAATATACACATAGATGCACACACACACATGTACACACATACACATACAGATACACACACCTGTTTAGAGGCCATCCTTGTGAGTACTCACTCGCAAACTTTCTTGTAAGAAATTATAAAAGTCAAATCCCAAAAACACTTTATAGATTAAGTAAGAGTTGTTGGGTTGTTTCAAAAAAGTTTAAATCACTTCCTTCAAAAGTGTATGCTCTAAATATTTTTTCAATTGTAACTTTGTTAAAAATAATCACCCCTTTCCCCACTTTATCCTCTGTTAGAACAAAAAGTTAGAAACCTATTACCTCTTTGTTCCCAACTCTCTGCATGGCATCTCCCAGGTGGAAATAAAATCGCCCATCATCAGTGCCAGGATCCCCAGACTCTATTCCTTCCTAGAGAAAGGACAGTGTTAGCACTTATGAAAGAATTAAATACCACGTTTAATTCATTGATTTACTTAATCTTTATTACCATATGAAAATCTAAGAACCAGACAAATTTATCTCAATACTAAAGTTTGGCAATTAGGTTACTGGACAACATTTACAATGCAAAACCAAAAGGATGAAATGAAAGCTAAATTTAAGAATACATTCATCATTAATTAACAGTGGAATCACCCATAACATTAGAACAATGCTTTGGGAATTGTCTCTGTGGGAACACTCATATTTCAATATCCCAAGGAATTTCTTTGGCTTAGTATCTATCACATTAATTTTGTTCTCCAAATCAGAACATTTGTCATCTAGAAGCTTTTTTTATTCATGAACCAAAATGATTAGTTGCTCATAGATATTTGAAGTGATAGAGACCCAACTGCAAGTAATATTTTTTCCCACTCAAAACATGTATGTCCTCATCTTGTAATAAAATGTTTTACAAAACATACAATAATTAGAATCTTTGAAAATGTAATTATTATTAAACAAATCTTATTCTAAAACACCAAGCTGATTTTTACCCCTGTCTCCCACATAAGGATTCAGGTTTTTTGCTGTTGTTGTTGTTTTTCTTTTTTTTTAGCTGAGCCATCCTGCCACCTGTTGGCAGCTCAGGGGCAGCTCAGCTCGGGCCGGGAATCAAACCGGTGACCCTGGTGCTGAGATCTCGCACACTTGAGCGATCTCTTAACCAACTGAACCACTCGGCCAGCCCAAGGGTTGAGCTTTAAGAAATTGAGATGTGTGTGTGTTTGTGTGTGTGTGTGTGTGTGTGTGTGTGTGTGTGTGAGAGAGAGAGAGAGAGAGAGAGAGAGAGAGAATAGTAACACAAGAGAGAATAAATTTTCAAAAGTAAAAGGATAAAGGTAAAAAGCATTTTAATGTCAAGGAATTCTTTATAAAAATCTTCATCTTTGAGGCTTCTTCACAAGAAGAAGCCCATTTTAGTATTAGAAATTTTATTTGCATAATGTTGAAAAGTAGCTGCAAGAAACAGGATAAGTGTTACTTAGGAGAGGGGAGTGAGACACTCAAATAAATGTCCTCATTCGTTACCTGGCCAGCCCTGCTCTGTTTCCCCATCTCTGAAGCAAGGAGGGTATTATCGGGCTCTTATTATGTCAAAGGAAATCTGAGGGGAATACTTTAAACTAGAGAAACACACATGCAACACGGTGGTGGCAGGGAATGCAAACGTTTGCAGACCGAGTGACAGCCATGGCAGGCTGTGGGATGCACGTCCACCTCAAGGGGGCAGCACTGCTTGGCGCCTGTGCTGGGACATGGGCCAGATAGGATCTTTCAAGAGAAACCAGAAATCTGCATAATTACATAAAATGTTCAGACTCTCAACAGAGACAAGCAATTAAAACTGCTTTTAATAGAATTATGTTGATCAGATATAACGTGCAAGCTATTTGCGATCAGTGGGTTGCTGTTTGGGATCTCTTATTGAAGTCACGTGAAAGAAAAGAGATCATAGAAGTGGAACATACTGCTACTTACAAAAAAAAGTTCAGAGGCATTCAATCATCTACCTGTCCAATATGGTAGCCACTAGCTAATGTTATTATTTAAATTAAATTAATTAGAATTCAAAATCAATTCCTTATCGCACTACCACATTTCAGGTGCTCAGCAGATATATGAGATGGTGGCTACCATATGGCAGAGAACAAATAAAGAACATTTCCATTGTGGCAAAATGTTCTGTCGGACAACCCTGACCCAGACCCAATGTGATTCTGATAAAGTGACAAGGATTCAACTAGATAGGAGAGAGAAAAAAATGACACCATACTCTAATTACATATTGAAACTCATTTGAATAGGGCTCATGGCAAGCTATACAAAGTGAGGTAAAAAGTGCAGACTGACCAGGTCAGACCCCCAAAAGCCTGATAGCTCAAAACAGTCAGATTAAATTGTAAAAGGAACATTGAATTCATTGCCCATATTTTAAAATATTATGTCAATAATTTTTGTCTACCTTTGACATTTCAATAAAAACAAGTAACAGCAGTTTTAGGAATTTCTCCATAAAGTCTTTGCAAAGAGTCTGCTCACATAGTTAGTATTTCTATATGTGACACTCAATTATGGAAGGTCCACACTCACCTGTGAATGTCATGGTCAGAGGGTGCACATTTGCATGGTGAAAAGACTCAGCAGTGCATGCCAATCAATCCACAGTGCATAATCAAGGATGTCCACATGACTTAAAGCAAATGGCAGACAAAAAAAGAGCATAGCAGGGACAGTTACCTTTAAGTAGGGAATGCTTTCTGCAATCTTGTTCTGTGCTTTCAAGATGAAGCCATAATGCACTTTCGCAAAGCCATCATGAGGTGTCACGTTCAGAACCTAAGCTCAAAGAAAACAAAAAGCTATTGTGATTGACTACACATTTTGCAAAAGGCTGTCAAAACAAGTTTTAATTAGCTCTGCTGTATTCAGCTTGGATTATGATGTTACAGCTTACAACACGCTAGTATTTTGTCTGATTGCAATATATTAGGCTGAAATGGCCCCATTTCCCACCATCTCCCACTCAATGTTTTCACATCTACACATCATTTCTTCAAGAATGAAGAAATGAGTGAAAAGGCAATGACTGTTAAAGCATTGTTTTGAACAATGCACATCAACAAAATATCTGTCGGGCCGGCCGAGTGGCGCATTGGTTAAGAGCTGGTTTTGGGATGCCAGCGGCCCTGGTTCGGATCCCACATATGAGGGTCAGTGACACTGCCCTCTACAGCTAACAACAGCTCCACCTGGAGCTGGGCTGTGCGAGCCCCTGCAACAGTGTAGGCTGCAGTCCCTGCTGCAGTGGGCTGCCATAGGCTACAGTGAGTGGCCAGCAGCCAGAGTGAGCTGCCAATAGCTGCGGTGAGCGACCGTCCAGAGTCTGGCAACAGATCTGACTCATCCAGGAAGAGCACAATGACGATACCAACATGGGCCAGTGAAGCAACATCCTCCACAACTAGACTAAAGAACAAAAAGACAGCAACTTGTCTGTTCCCCTTCCCCGATTCCCCAATGCTGTTCCTCTCCCCCAATTCCCCAATAAAAAAACTAAACAAAAACAAAAACAAAAAAACAAAACAAAACATCTGTCAATTATTATGACTTCAGTATATTTTTTTAGTGGTCAGGAAGAAATGCTTTACATTTGTTATCTTGAAGTCAACTCTGAGTGGTTATTACACATTTCTTTTTTTTTTGAGGGCAGTGTCACTGGCCTTCGTATGTGGGACCCGTACCGGGGCCGCTGGCTTCCCAAGCCAGCGCTTAACATCTGCGCCACTGGGCTGGCCCTACACATTTCTTTTATATATGCTTTACACACTGCCTTAAAAGAAAATTTAGATTTGCATTCATAATGTATCATGATCCATTCGTTCAATACATTTCTTATAGGTCCAAACCATTTTAAGAACTGAGGATAAAGTGGTGAGCAAATCCTATATTCTGTGATAAAACTCAGGTAAATATTTAATATAAAAGAAATCACTATTAATATCATATGCATTTATTATGATTAAAATGCCTCTACATTAAATATTAGCAGTGAGAAATCAAAATAAAAAGTCAACTTGTGAAGGGGCTTAAACGAACTAATTTACAGAACAAAAGCAAAAGATGGAACAGGTATGGGTTGAGTGACTACCCTTTAGCTTCTCTTTAACCTTGAGCCTGAGTAGGAAAGGGGCATAGTCACCATGGGTCCTTTACACTGAAGGAGGAAGCACGGCAGGAAAGGGGACCTCACTCCCTCAGTGAGCCAACAGTAGGCACTGCCAACACTTCAGCGTTTCTAGCTTGTATCTGTTCATACAGCATATCCATTAGCAAATCCAGCCAAAATTACCTTCAAAATATTGGGCTGTTGGAAAAGTCATGACGCATTTTTGCAACGAAAAACATAGAAAAAATACGTCATGACTTTTCTGACAACCCAGTATCTTCAGAATCATATCCCTTGTCATCTCCTTCAGTTGCCACCTGGTCCAAGCTGATCATCTCTCCCCTACCTTTTTACCGGAGCCTCCTAACTGCTGACCCTCTGTACCCCCAGCCCTGCTCTTCGGTAGACCATTCTCCACGTGGGACCCTCAAGGAACTCATTAAATCCTATGTCAGGTCTCATCCCTCCTCTGTTCAATGCCCAAAGGGGTTCACCTTCACTCAGAGTAAGACCAAGTTCTAGGAACATTCTCCAAAGCTTCCCTTGAGCTGGGCCCCTCTACCTCCCTGGCCTCCTTCCATTGCATCCCACCAGCCACTCAGAGGCCCCAGGACACCTTGCAGCTGCACAGCAAGCCCAAGGCAGCACTGCCTCAGGACCTTTGGACTCGTAGCGCTCCTTTGCCTCAAACAGTCTTCTCCCAGGTATCCAAATGGCGTACTCCCTGACCACGATGATGTCCTTGCTCAAAGGTTACCATCCAGTGAAGCCTATTCCCAACCACTGGACAGGAAACACACACCCATCCCCATCGCTAGTCACTTCCTGACTTCTTTATACTGACTCCTTTGTCTTCACAGCACTCATTACCATCTGACTATGATTATTTATTTCCCCCACTGATATAAGCTCTACAGGGATTGTGTCTGTTGCACTCATTCCCCAAGGCTCAGAACAGTGCTGGGACATGGTAGGTCATGGAGGAACCTGCTCGAACTGAATGGATGGGTGTAGGTGGACTTTCCTCCCTGACGAGAGCTCTGAAAGCACAGGTTCTGCTTCTTTGAACCTTCCAGAGCACCTATTTCCGAGCTACATGCGGAGCAAGGGCACAATAAATACCCCTGGAACAGAACTGAATTGAGACCAAACATGTTTCTGGTAGCATAACTCGGATGAGATTATTACAATTTCTGCAGCCACATATTGGGTTGTCAGAAAAGTCATGATGCATGTTTGCGACGGATGGCACTAGTTCATTTTTGGAAGTACTAGAGTCATTCACATCTATGTTTTTGCTATGTCATTTGACAGCTGACAAAAAAAAAATTGAGCGATTTGGTTGAGTTTTGGAGATTTTACAACAAGTTGAAGATGGAAGACAAAACTGTGCATTTTTGCCGTATTTTATTGTTTTACTTCCATAAAGGGAAGAACGCACGTCAAGCTTGTGAAAAGTTGCATAAAGTTTACGGTGACAATGCTCTACAAGAATGTCAGAGCCAACCATGGTTCACGGAATTCCGTGCTGGTGATTTTGATCTCAACGACACTCCTTGGTCAGGGAGGCCCACCGAGGTTGATGACGACAAAATAAAGGCATTGATCAAGTCAAACCCACGTTACATGACACGAGAGATTGCAGGAACATTGAACATCCATCATTCAAGGATTCATGATCACCTGAAGAAGCTGGAATACGTAGCAAGCTCGATATTTGGGTTCCGCATGAACTCAAAAATAGGAGTTCACCAAGCAAAGTGAAGTTGGAGGACAGAGAGAGAGGAGGCATTTACGCACAGGAAAAATGAATGAAAAGGAATAGTAGGCCAGGAACAGCAAAAGGGAATGAGATTGGAGAAGACGGCAGGAGGCAAATCACAAAAAGATTTAGCATCACATGCAAGATAATCCGCTGGGGAGTGGAGAGAAATTACAAATGCTTCTGTTTGTAACTGTCTTTGAAATATATTTAGTATGCAATAGGTGCCAGGGCTTTCTTCTCATCTGCATGGCGGACAGTCACAAGTCTCATTCATACACATGTTATCGAGAAGGGAGGGTGGGCAACCAGGAATCCAGGGTGCTGCCCTCTCAGCTTGACTCCTTATGATCACCTACTGTGCTTATTGCAACTCCTATGTGGATGGATGCGTAATGGATGTGCAATTAAATAAAAATTTAAAAGTATGTGAAATATTTCATTTCATCTTAAAACTTATTTTGGAGTACGTACCATTTATTTATTTATTTATTTATTTATTTATTTATTTATTTATTTATTGAGGGCAGTGTCAGTGGCCCTCATATGTGGGACCCGAACCGGGGCCGCTGGCTTCCCAAACCAGCGCTCAACCACCGCACCACTCGGCCGGCCCGAGTACGTACCTTTTATAATGTGCATCATATGTTAGTATATACATAAACACATACCTCCAGGAAGGATAGATGAGAATCATCTACATCCAATCATTTTAAAGTCAATCTTTGTTGAAACTAAACGCAGCAAAAAACTCAGAATGGGAATGATCAACAGTTTTATAAATTTACTCAGAGATGATCAACTTGAAAAAATACAAAATTACGCTGTAAGTTTTCTGGAAATGATATTTGACTGAGACATAACATATCAGGATAAATTATGGTGAAGGAAAGAGAATCCATTAAGGCAAACCCTACACATATTTTCAGTCTATTAATGCTTCTTTAAAAAGAATCATCCTCAACTGCATTATATAGCTATATTTCAGACTTTCTGCATCCTGTGGTGTTTATTCAGATGAGATTATGATTTCACATGTATAAACATCAGCAGGGGAGTTTTATTTTTCAAGAGGAAGTCAAATGTTTCACATATCTGAGATTTAGTATCAGATAAAAAGAATGAATATATTCAAGGAAGGTTCTGAAAAGGTGAAGAAGGACAAATCCCTAATGGATGAGAGAAACTAGCATGTTTTCAGGTGCTGTTCCACCCTCACAGGTGCTTGGCACCCAGTTAACGCTTGCTCATGATTTTTGGAAGGAAGGAAGAAAAGAAAGAAGGAAGGGAGGGAGGAAGGAAAGGAGGAACAAATTTTACAATTCCATCTTTGTGGCCTCTGACAGTGCAGAATAATTCTCTGATTTTCAATTAAGCATCAATAGCAATAAAAGGAGGAAAGCATCAATGTGAGTGGACCAATCCCTAGACTGAGTATAAAATCACTATATTACTTGACAGCGTTATAAAAACAGAACGAATCATATTGGCTATAGCGTTTTCATGTAAAGTGCACCAGTTGGAAAATCATTGATCAAAAGGCCTAAATTAAATAATAATAAATCAATGTGTTCATCTTTCTTTTACAGAGGCATTAACTTTCCCCAGCTTGCACGTTCATTTGGTATCCTGTTAATTCCATACCCAATGAATTGCCTCACTGTTTGAAGAAGTCAGTTTTCTAGATTTTATAGTGACTTGTGACTCAAAGGTCATCTATTAAAACATCCATTATAAGGTAGGAATCCTTTTAAAGGCATCATTGCTAGAGGACCAAGGGTCAATGCCCTCTGAAAGGTGAGTAATTTACTCCATATGCCTGAAAGATGTTCTGTCATCTCTTTCTCTCGACCAGACTTTTTAGTGAAAAAAGGAAAAGGTTGTGTTTTTACATTTGTGAAAATCTTGAGTTCCTCTTCCTATCATAAAGAATACTTTTAGAAAGACCGCTTGTGGAACGATGGATACACATTAAGTTTTAAAAGTATCAGAATTATAGATTGAAAGTTTTTTTTGTTTTTTTTTTGAGGGCAGTGTCACTGGCCCTCATATGTGGGACCCGAACTGGGGCTGCTGGCTTCCTAAGCCAGCGCTTAACCACTGCGCCACTCGGCCGGCCCTAGATTGAAAGTTTTGATGTACCAAGTGTCAATGACAATTTAAAATCTTTTGATCAAGGGAAAAAGAAGCAATGTGAAAACAATATCTAGAAGATATCCACTATCATAATACATTCCATTTTAACTTAATTCAAAATAAAGAGAGCGAGAGACTGGGTGTAGTAAATGCAACTTACAAATAACATTAGAACTTCATGTTCAAAATAATTTGATGTAGTTAATAGAAGATTGCTGCTTGCTCACCTCTTCATAAACCTTTTTGGCATTATCATTATCTCCTATCAAGAGGTACCCTACTCCAAGGTCATTCTTTAAGGAAGTGTCGTCAGGAAACAGGTGAACTAATTTCTGCAGGGTAACCAGGGAACCTCTCATGTGACCTAATTTGGTGGAAGAAAAAAAAAAAAAAGAAATGAAAACACATTATCTACATGTCTGTGTTAAAACTAGACATCATGAGAGACCATTCAACAGAGGCAGAAGACTAGCTTAAATCTGAGTCTGTCTAGATGGCTATTAGAATTTCATCATGCAGTCACAATGGTATCAATAACCCCTGTACGAGATACTGAATATAACATTTATTATAAACAAAACATTTTTAAGACATTTTTACTTTCAAAATTCATAAACATTTATATTTTCAGGTCGAATCTCCTCTTAACGAAGTTTTAGTTACCAAGTCCTTATTAAAAATTCTTTTACTGGGGTAGCTTTGATTATGATTAACTTTAAAATTATGAATAGAGAACAGACAAAAAGTCTAATGATTTTGGGGTCCAGCATGCTGTGTGGAACTCAAAGAGACACTGAGGTCCACTGCAGGCAGTTTCCAGTTAAGTGTCTTAATCTTTAGGTAATGAATGACCTAGTCAGGAAGCGCGGAGACATTATCCAGTAGTAGGGGACCCTCTGGTGGACGACAGGATACAATGCACACATGAGTCATGAAAACCCTCACTTCAATTCATTTTTAAGGTTATCTGATGGAAATTTAAATTTCTGGGGCCACCTGTCATTACTCGTCATCACAGTTAAGACAAACCGAGTATGGGAAAATGTGCAAAATAAGAGTAGTATACATGACAAAATTCATTACCTACAGGGCTCAGTTGCCCACATGCTGAACATTCGCCAGGAGCATGGTAGGACTAACATAAACATCACCAACCTGTCCCTTGGCTGGCTCCCCATTACTGGCCAATCTGAGATGGGTTTGCTCGGCTATTCATTCCTTCACTAACAAATCTGACTGCGTACCCTTCTTTCTATTTGCCCAAACTAATTTCACACTTCTCTTCTGCTTCTAAACTTCCTCTATTAACCATTACAAAGCCCAGGTGACAATCCCTCCTGCTGCCATCTCCCCCACCCCTTCAACCTGCACCTTGGAACCCTGTTCCAGTCTGAGTGAACTTCACCACCTTGTCACTCTCACTGACATTGTCTGCATACAATTTCCTTCTCTCAGAGCCTCCTCTAGTGAACGTGCCTCATTCTCATTCAGGGGAAAAGACGAAATTGAAAGATTGTAGTGGAAGAGGGTTAGCTTTATTCATAAGCAGCCTTTCTTCCAGGGCTGGGAATAGGCTGAGGCCAGTGAGGTACTCGGTGCAAAGTGGAAGGGGGTGCCAAAAATTCAGTCACCAAGATGAATGAATTTTATGTACTCTTTTTAAAAATCAAAATTAATATAATAAAGTCCGTGATGAACAAAATATCAAAATCATAAAGACAGAATCAGTAACCCATGATAACCCATGATAAGCAGAGCATACTGGAGCCTGAGGCAAGACAACAACTCAGGAATGCTGACTTTGCACCCATGGCGAGGGCCCCTCGAGTCCCAGCCTTGACTTTTCCATCCTGCATGTACAAGTCTAGTTGACCATTTCTACTAAAAACCTAGTTTTTAATCATCACTTGGGTCATCTACCCCTATCAAAGATTTTGGTCATTTACCAAAGTGACACAACTACCTCGAATCTTATCCCTCAGAAAACTGATAAAAGAGTCAGTTGACCTTGAATATTACTTACATGAGCCTCTTAGTGACATCCATAATTCGTTCATGTAACTTACTCAGCCAGCCTAGCACCCATCTTAGCAGTTACATGTGACTTAGATTCTTCCCTCATAGTTTACTGATGACATGTGAGGCGCGAGAAAATCACAGGCCTGGTTGGTTATAAGGAAGGTAGCTTACAGCTAGTCTTACTGCCTTCAGCTCTGGGAACCTGGGTGGGTGCTTTTAAAGTGCTCTTTCAAAATATGTGCACATTTACTCTGTGATTAATTTTTTCCCCTGTCAGTTTCCTTTGCCTAGAGTCAAACACTACAGGTAAAAATTTTAGAGTGCCTGAAACTGCTCATATTCCTCTAGAAAAACTGCCCCACTGGTAATTTCAGCCTGCATAAATCAGTTTGTTATAGTTAAGAGAGAAAAGAATTTGGCATGACAGGAAGAGTTTTTGATTTCAGACCTATTAATTTATTAGCTATAATTCCTTAGGCAAATTACCCAGCCTCTTGGTACCTCATTTATCTCAGCTTTAAAATGGGTGGAGTGGGGTGAAATGGGAAGGGTGCTAAAAATACCACTGGCATTTTTGTCATTATTAAGGTTAGGATCACTGTTTCAGTCTAAGAAACAGGTCAATCACCTGATATTAGCTGTAGAACTCAGGTTTCCTTCCATGTATCTAGGTTCTTCAATGAGTATATATAGCCATCAGGCTCTTCAAAATAAAAGCATGGTGTGGGCTGTTGAGTGAACTCTTCTTAGTTCACCTTACCTAGAAATTGTTGTCTCTCTGACCGCCGCTTCAAACTCAGCTTCACCAGGTCGGCGGGGACGTCGGGCAGGCTGGCCACCTCCTGGTAGGTCTCGATGGCGCCGCGCAGCACCTCGTTGCTCCTCCGCTTCTCAGCCAAATCATCTTCACACTAGAGGAAGTTCCACACTGGATAAGTGTCTCATGACAAGCCACGCATGTACTTGTCATCCCCCAAGATGTTCATGAAAAGTCAACTTGTGGACATGCTTTGAAAATAATTCAAGACATTAAAATGTATCAAGAGATTAAAAAATAAACAAAGGGAAGCAACACAAATGCTCTTTTAATAATATGGAGGAAAGTTAGTTACTAAACTACAAATGAGAAAGAATAGCATCAAAGCAGGACTAACATGCTAGGGCTGATGGAGACTTAGGTCATGTTGTATACATGAACATCGTATAGATAGGACTCCAGTCCAGTTCCTATTCTTTTTCATTCTTGTGCTCATTCATTGATTCATTGATTGACTGATTGATTCATTCATTCATTCAATAGCTGGGAGCCACGCACTATTCTACTTATGTGGCAGACAAACTAAACAAAAGAGACAAAACCCTTTTCTCATTTCGCTTCATTCTGGAAAGGACAGAAACACAATACACAAATAAGAGTATTGTGTGTCTGACAGCCATAAATGCTGTGAATAAAAAGAAAACAGGCTTAGGCATGCTGTGAGTGGGGTGGTAGGGGAGATGGTAGTTTAATCAGGGTGATGAGGGAGGGCCTGGAAAAAGTAAGGGAGAAAGGCATGAGGATATCGGGGCAGAACATTCCAAGCGGAGAGAATAGGAAGATCGAGAGCCAGGAGGCAGAAGTGATGGAGAGAGGAAAGGCTGGTGGAGGAGGGGAGCAAGAAGGAGACGATGCGGGTATATGTGGGGACATCAGGTGATGAAGAACCTGGTAAGCTTCTGCCAATTCTACTACACTGACTCCCTGCGAGATGGAAAGGCACTGGGGTTTTTGACATGATCTGATGTATGTGCCGAAAGGATCACGCTGGCAGTGTATGGAGAACAGCCTGAGGTGGGTAGTGGGGAGAAGTAGACAGCCCAGGTCGGAGCTCCCAGCAGGATCCCAGATGACGGGTAGTAGCAATGGAGGTGGTTAGAAGTGGTTGGATTATAGATATATTTTGAAGGTCAGAGCCAACAGATTTGCAGATAGTCTGAATGTAGGGAATGAGAAGAGGGAGAGAGAGGTGTTAAGGATCAAGTCAATGTTTTTGGGCCCGAGCAGTTACCAGACGGCGTTGTCGTTCCCTGAGAATGTGAAGGTAGGGCAAGAGGCAGGTTTGCAGGCACACGGAATCAGTAATTCAGTCCTGGACATATTAATCCCCAAAGCTTATTAGGTACCCAAGTGGAGATATTGGATAGGAAGGAGCATATATGAGTCTGGGGTTCAGGAGAGAGGTCAGAGTGAGCCATACACATTGGGGAGCTGTCAAGCTAGAGATGGTATTTAAAGCTAAGAAGGTAGGAGCAGTTGTGGGTGTGGATAGAGGAAAAAAGGAGATCCAAGACCAGAACTCTAAGAATTGTAATGTTTCAAGGTCATCAACGGTCAGAAAGACAGTGGAGGACCAGCAAAAAAGACAGAGAAAGAGGGTGGAAAGAAGAAAATAACAACATAAAAGTGGTGTTCTGGAGGCCAAATGATGAAAGTATCAAGAAGGAGCGCGCAATCATATTAGAAGTGGCTGCCAGGCTGGGTGAGATGCTGGTTTGGGCAGTGTGGAGTCTGTTAGTCCTGGCAAGAGCATTTCCATGGGACCACTGGGGACTCGCAATGGAATGGAGTAGGTTCAAGAGAAAACAGAGGGAAGGATGTGCAGACAACTCTTTCAAGGAGTTTTGCTGTAAAGGGAAGCAGAGAAAAGTGCCAGTAAGTGAAAGCAAGGGAGACATTTTAGTTTTAACAGTGGAAATATTACAGCTTGTTTCTAAGCTGATGTGAAAGAATCAGCAGAGAGGGACAATCTGATGATGCAGAGGGGGACACTAAAATTAGAAGATGTCTTCAGCAGATGAGAGGGATGGGATTGGGGCCAGAACAGTGCATCCATGTTGACAGGAGGGAAGGCAGAGCATATGCGAGCAGGTGTAGCTCGGTTGTTAATATGGTTGTAGCGGGATCATGTGGAAGTTCTCTGCAGACACTTCAATTTTCTTAGTAAAATAAGCAAGATCCTTAGCTGGAGATTGGGAATGGGGAGTGAAATACTAGAGACAGGAAAAGAGGGGAGAACGTATAACATGGTCATCAAAATCTCATCAGATTTAGTAGACTATAACTTGATAATTACCATTTATTTAGATGCTAAAAGTGGCGTATATATTTTTTTCTCAGGATATCCTGTTCACCATGTTTACCTTGTTAAAATAAATTGGGTGCTGTAGTTACTAGATAGGTGCCTGTAAAATAAAGCATAACTCCACAATTTGAGGACATGTGAGAAAAGGATCCATCTTGTCCCTGGCCTCAAAATGAAAAGTTTGTAAAAATCAGCACAGATTGATAAAATATCAGTCGGAAGCTTTCCAGAAAACAACAACAAAAAATAACTTGTTAATATGTATTGGTGATGAGAAGACTCCCAAGATGATGAAGGCAAGAACTGAAGCAATGGAGATCGAGGTAGGCAGAAAGGAAAACTGATAGGACAAAAATTTCCAGATTGGAAAAGGGCAATTCACCCTTGCTTGATAGAAAAAAGCTTCAGAACATACAACTATCTGTTTCAACCTGATAATAGTCTCCAGAAGAGACTTATCTATGAGGAGAGGAAGTCCAATGTCAATGACCCATGCTGGTCACCCTGACTGTATGGTTTTCCATACATTCATATACTCGCTTTTCTGTTTAGGAATCAGTTTGCTGTGAGTTTGGCTATGGTGAGTTAATTCCCCGCAAACGTTCCGGTTTGTGGACGACTTCACAGAATGCCCAAGTGCTGGAGCCGAGGGCTTTCTGAGACCATTTAGTTCATGTTCATTTGGTAGCCTCTTCAAACTACTAAAGAGATCCTGGAACTGGAGGGTCTCTTCAAGGTTGGTGCAAGGACAAATGTCTACCAAGATAATCCTTCTTGTCAGAAACTGGAAATCTATAACTAAACTCAACCTGTCAATCTTAAAAGAGAGAAAAATAATACAATCTATATGCCTTGTCTCCCACCCATCCCAAATTCCTTCATTTTAATGAGTATAAACATTTTACAGCTTCCAGAATCGGGAAAATATCAGTATTAAAATGGCACATCATGCTTTAAAACCTCCTGAGTGAAACTGACAGGCTTTGCTTTGAAAATCAAAATTATACAGATCGATTTTTATCAGTTTGGTATCTGTAGATAAAATGATTTGAGGTGAAACTGAACATTTGTTACAGGACATTACCATCGCAAAGCCTTTTGTTGACTCAATCCATCAGACCTTCCTAGGATTTGGGTCATTTTCTGCCTCAGAGGCATTAATGGTTTCTATAAGATAATAAAGTGAATTGAGTTTATAATTCAAGATTTTGCGTCTGATGTTCAGAGAACTTGGTCCAAACTGATTTTCACAGTGATCCAAAGAATGAGACAATATCAGTGCTATTTAAGACATTATAATTTCTATTTAACTTAATGTTGCTGAATTTTTAAAATTTGTAGGGATATTCCAAAGTAATTATTTAATCTTCTAACAAAGAATGAAAAAGTCATCATTTATTCCTCCCTATAAAATCCATCTTCGGTTGAATTTTTATTTTTAAAACTCCTATGTATTTTAAATTTCCTTTAAATTACTCCATTAAAATTTAATTTACCATGCTTAAATTTTACTTTATGGCACATTAATGTAAACGTCTTGTAACACCTTGTAGCATACTAGTTTAGAGACAAAAAATATTGCCTGAGGCCTAAATCTCAAATTCTTACTGTTATATATGGATACGAGTATAAATATAGCAATCTCCATCCATGTGCAAAATATAGTGCATTTATTTAGATTTGGGTACCCATAATTAACATCACATATAAACAAAAATTCTAAAGCACAAAACATTTCTGCCATAAGTAAATTAGCATCTGCATCAATCATTATTCTCTAGTTTATATGCTTTCCTTAATCAAATGACTGTCCATACTAGTGATAGAGCACATCACTTATTTCAATAGGCATCATCTTTTGGAAACGCATTTTTTTCTGGCTTAATAGCAATACAATTTAGCAAATGGGGAGGATTGCTGACCCAATAAATTTACACAAGTGATATAGTTGCTCTCTGCTAAACTTGGTCTGTGGCACAGATAAGAGGAACTTATTTGCATTATTTTTTCATAACCTTAATTCATTAAAATTTAATTAATAAAAAATGTAATAAGTTTTTAATGGGAGGTAGGAAGAATGTGAGCGTCTGGATCTTGAGTGGTTGCCACCTTTAGTTCAGAGTGAAATGTACTTGTTTTATCTATAGATGCTCTAATTTCTGTGTGGATGTCACACACAAGTCACTGCACTGACCCCCTCCAAAGGCGTATTGTCAGTTTCTCCTTGGTCTGGAAAATTTCTGTCACTCTGCATCTATTGTTTCCCACCAGGCAGAAGCTTTACTGCCTGACACATTTGTATATCAGCCCAGGTTTTACCCTGAGTTCCAGATTCCATAAATCTATGTTCTACCCAACCCATCCACTGGAATGTCTAATGGGCATCAGGCTTAACAGGACCCAAATCAAACTCTTGAATTGACAGCTCCCCAAATGTTTCCTCTACAACTCTTCCTGGTTGGTAACTGGCACTATCCTCTCCTCCGCTGGCCGAACCAAACGTCCGGGAGTCCTCTGGAGTCTTCCTTTTCTCTGACCTTACAGAGAATCCATCATCAAGTCCCTCTGGTGCTGCCCTCTGCGCACTTCTCCATCTCCAGGGCCACGGCTACAGTCTAAGCCACCACCTCTCCAGTGCCCTTCCAATGGTCTCCTATTCTTGTTTCTACTTGTGCGCCCATAATCCATTCTCCACCCAGTAACCAAAGCAAACTTCATAAAAACAAACAAACAAACCAGATGGGCAGACCCAGGCACAAACCCTTCAATGGCTTCCCAGGTCATACAGGATGCACTCCATGAAACCCTGGCCTCACTTGTTCTACTCACTGTCCCTCAGCAGCCCTCTTTCCTTCCGCAAGCTTATTATGTCAAGATTGTTCCCTGCATCACGGCCTTTGCTCTTGCTGTTCCCTCTGCCTGGTCAGCTCCTGCCACAACCTTGTCACATCTCAGCCTCTTGTCACGTCCCTCAAGAGGCCTTTTCCGATAACTTTATCTAAAGTGCTATCCCCCTTTTCACTCTCAGTCACATTATCTACAGCCAAAACAATCTTAATAGGCACGTTCTTTATCCCATTACCTTCTCTTTTTTTATGTCATATATTATTACGTAAGATGATCTAGTACATTTAACATTTTATAATAGTCTTTAAATACATATTTATTTTTAAAGACTTTCAGGGATTTGCTCCAATGTCATGTCATCAGTAGACCTTTCCCTGCCACCCTATCCAATAGTTCCCGCCCCTCCCACCTCCAGTGGCTGTACGCTGCTTTAAGTTGGTTCTCCTCAGCATTTACCACCAGCAAGCATATATTTCTTATTTGTTTCATGCATTGTCTTCACTATGTCAATGAAAACTCTGTATGTTTTGCTGATGGTTACATCTGCAGTGTCTAGGAGAGAGCCTGGCATATAGCAGGCTTTCACTAAATAATTTCTCAGCAAGTAACTTGTAAAATATCTCCCACTGCAAAATAAGGTCCACAAGGACAGAGACCTCTAGGGTGTTTCCAAAGCCTAAAACAGACATGGTGCACAGTGGATTCCTGCAGCTATAGATGAGTGTGGAAAGGCTTCATGAAATAAGGAGCTGGAAAATGGAGAGAGATAAAAAAGGAGATTGTGGGAGCAGGGGGTGGGGAAAAGGGAGCTGGTGAGAAATGAGTCTGCTGAAAGAAACTATAGAGAATACAAGTACATTTCACACACACACACACACACACACACACACACACACACCACACACTTTACTATTTTTTTTAAATTACGGCTTTTTAAAAGATTTTTTAGAGGAATTGGGGAGGGGAATAGTGTTGGGGAATCAGGGAAGGGGAACATTGTGTTTTTCCAGGACCCATCAGCTCCAAGTCAAGTTGTTGTCCTTCAATCTTAGTTGTGGAGGGCAGAGTGCAAGCTCAGTTCTAAGTCCAGTCACCACTTTCAATCTATAATTTCAATAGCTGCGGGGGTGGGGGCATAGACCACCATCCCATGTGGGAGTCGAACCGGCAACCTTGCTGCTCAGAGCTCGCGGTGCTCTTAACCAACTGAGCCACTCAGCCAGGCACTCACTTACATTTTTAAAAGTCTTCTCTAAGCATACTTGCAACCTCTAGTTATAAAACTGAGGTTCTTAAATCTCTGAAGAGCCTAATGTGAAAACTCTATGTTGGTTCTAAATGGAATGGGATGTAAGGGTGATAGGAAACCAATGACAAAAATATTATTCTTTATTTTCTTTTCAGGACCAGAAAATCCATATGGAGGGGAGCAGAAAAATGTCAATAAATTGAGCAGTACACAATAGCAATAATCAATTGTCTTATTTAAAACAGTCTTTCTTGCTTGAGTTTATGCATTTGCATGAGATTGATTCTGTGTAGAAGTTAGAAAGGAAAAAGAAAATGCAGAGTGGGCAGTGAAAACTCCAATCACACAGAACACAAGGAGAACAAAAATAGTTATCCAAGCAGAAGAGTTTCAGAATACCTGTGCCTTTCCGTATCTCGCGCGTGGACTCTGAGGGTATTTGCGAACGAGTCCTTCAAATGCAGCCACTGCTTCCTCAATTTTTCCCTGTTAGGAAGAGGCAATAATATAAATACAATAAAAAGTTCAAGTGCATGCTATTCAATATGGTTATTTAATATTTACCAAGAAATTTTCTCCAAATTTTCTAGACTCCATCCTGAGTTAAAAGACAGTTTTGTGTAAGCTTCAAATTAATTAACTGAATTAGAGAACGATAAAACTAGAAATGAAAATCAATATGCTTTATTTTTTAAAAGACATAAACCTGACAAACGACAATCATATGAGTCTTCATTAAAGAAATTTCATTCTCCCTATATATATACAGTTCCTATACACATAATCTTAAAGAAAATAATTAGGTTTTTAAGTTGAGGTAAAAATACTGCTGGCAGCTAGGATGTCACGGGGTCTGTGATGAGAAGTCTGAAGCACTGGTTCAAACGGTGAGGAATAAGCATGCAGAGGGAGAGGGCTGCTTGGCCGTGGTTTCCGTCACCCTGGACATCAGGGTTGACTCACCTGGTTGCTTGGAGCACCTCCCAGCCTGTGTCCTGTGACCCGTCCCAGAGCTCACATGGGCCCTTAAGAAGAAGAGCACCTCCCATAGGACTCTGAACATCAGTGCAAAAAGGAATGGAGGCTGTGCAACAGGCAAGCTTGGGGAGGGTCCTGGCATGGGGCTGAGAAGCCCTCTGCCCACATCACTCTATCAGTGCCCTTCCACAGGCTGAAATGCATCTCCTGGTTTCTCATGGGTGGCTGCAGGTTGAGGGTATTCGGAGCTGTGGGCTAAAGACAGATGCTCTGGGTTAACTTTCCCAGACCCTCAGCTCCCTATAAATTGGTAAATCCATTCATTTCCCCATGTAAATGCAAGCTCATTGCAGATTATAGGTTTGGAGCCTCACCGAGTGAGTTTTCACACCACAAAGCTGACCTCACATGTGGCTGTGCAAAGCAAACTGTATAACACTACACAACTGTTACTTACACCTACTTCCGAAAGGCTTGACTAAACAGAGGGGAGTCAGGCAACATCCATGTTAAAGTTTCTTAAGATCATTCCTTTAGCCGGATATCATCAATGAAGGAGGTTTTATTTGCCTTCTCAGAGGCCCAGAAGTTGCGCTGAGGGGCTGGTGGAAAATACAGGTATATTGTAGTGGTTATGAGTACAGGATTTGGAGCCAGGCTGACTGGTGAGTCTGGGCTCTCCCACTTAGCAGGTGTGTGGCCTGAGGCAAGTTACTTATAACTTTGCCTTAAGTGCTTCATCTGTAAGATGGGCATAATGAGGGTCCTTGACTCCCCTGTGGGGTTGCTGTAAAGGTCAAGTCTGATAACATACATAAAATGCATGTAGACACTGCAGAGAGCACAGGAGGCATTGAACAATGTTACCTATTATTATTATTGTTATTATTAATGTGTGTGTGTGTGTGTGTGTGCGCGTGCGCACGCAAACCAGCACAAGATGATGGAGCCCATCCCAGATAAATCGCTCATCTGATAGACAGGCACCCGGGTTAAGGCAGAGTGAATAAGGACTTGGATATAAAGATAAATCAAGCCAGGAACATTCTCTAAGTTATATTTATTATCAGAAATAGTTGTATCACAATTTAAAATATGCCATCCTCTCAGAATATTAATCTTTCTTAGTGTAGTTTTAGGTTCACAGCAAAATTGAAAGGAAAATATAGAGGTTTTGCACATACCCGCTACCCCAACACAAAGACAGCCTCCCCTATAATCAACAAAAGAGTGGTACATTCGTTACAATCACTGAACCTACGTTGACACATCACCGTCACCCAAAAGTTCACGGTTTACTTTAAGGTTCACTCTGGGTGTTGTATAATACATCCTATGGGTTTAGACAACTGTATACTGTCTGTATTCACCATTTTGGTATCATACAGAGTAGTTTCACTGCCCTAAAAATCCTCAACCCCCGCACTGTAACTCATTCCTGAAAACCAAAGATCCTTGTACTGTCTCCATAGTTTTGCGTTTTCCAGAATGTCGTATGGTTGTAATCATACAGTAGGCAGCTTTTGTAAACTGTAATTTTCAGATTAGCTATAATCTATAATTTTCAGATTAGCTTCTTTCACGTAGTAATATGCATTTAAGTTTCCTCCATGTCTTTTGATGGCTTGATAGCTCATTTCTTTTTAACGATGAATAATATTTCATTGTCTGGGTGTACCACAGTTTATCCATTCACCTACTGAAGAACACCTTGCTTGCCTCCAAGTTTTGACAACTATGAATAAAGATGCTATAAACATCTGTGTGCAGGTTTTTGTGTGGACATGTTTTCAATTCCTTTGGGTAAATATCAAAGAGCAGGATTTCTGGATCATATGGTAAGGGTATGTTTAGTTTTGTAAGAAACTACCAAGCTGTCTTCAATAGTGGCTGTACCATTTTGCATTCCTACAGCAATGAATGAGAGTTCTTGTTGCTTCACATCCTCGCCAGCATTTGGTGTTGTCAGTGTTCCGGATTTTGACCATTTTAATAGGAATATGGAGGTATCTCATTGCTGTTTTAATCTGCATGTCCCTGAAGACACATGATGTGGAGCATCTTTCCATGTGCTTATTTGCCATCCGTATGTCTTCTTTGGTCAGGGTTCTGCTAAGGTCTTTGGCTCATTTTTTAATCAAGTTGTTTTCTTATTCTTGAATTTTAAGTGTTTTTGGTATATTTTGGGTAATAGTTTTTAAAACCACTATTTTATTTCTTCTGTGAATTACTTTAAGGGATGAAGAATTCATGTTAAATACCTTTTTCTGAGTGACTTTCTTCTAAGTACCCTGCATTAATTTCCTGTGGCTGCTATAACAAATTACCATAAACTCAGTGGCTTAAAACGACAGAAGTTTATTCTCTCACATCTGGAGAACAGAAGTCCACATTAGCTTCCCTGGGCTGAAGCCAAGGTGTCGGCAGAGCCATGCTTCCTCCGGAGGCTCTGGGGGAGAATTTCTTCCTTGCCTCCAAAAGCGTTTCTTGACTTGGGGATGCATCACTCCAGTCCCCACTTTAGCCTTCTCCTCCTTTCTGTGTGTACCTTCTCCTATTTTGTCTGTATCAAATTTCCCTTTGCCTCTTTCTTAGGGCCCAAGGATAACTCGGCATATCTCCCCATCTTAAGATCCTTAACTTAATCACATCTGCAAAGTCCCTTTCTCCAAAATACAGTAACATTACAGGTTCCAAAGACCATTTCTCTAAGTACAGTAATACAGGTCCCTTTCTCCAAATATAACAACATGCACAGGTTCCTAAAATACATTAGGACATGGATATCTTTTGGGGGACCATTTTCAGCCTATCACATGCCTATGCAACTTAAATTGCAAATGTTGGGGCAATTTTTGTGAAAATCATGCTAAATGCACCAATATCAGATTTAACACATACGAATAACAATATTCATAATAAATTTGCATTGCATTTTGTCTCTACTTGATACTCCCCCTTAGTTGGGCATCAAGGTTATAAAAAAAAGGAGTATTTTGACTTTGTCCCTGTATCCTTTGTATCCCTTCAAGAGATGCCATGTGGCTTTTTTAAGGGACCATGTGGCAAAGTAAATGTGCTTCCTTTTAGCAGAAAGAGATTTCGCTTCCCCAGGTTCTTATAGATAATATAGCTCTTAACACTATTGAGTGATTCTTATTTAAAAAACTCAAATGCAAGATACAATGCTTGTAAAAACTGCCTGAAAATCATCTGTGCTTCAACATAGCTTATATTTTATCCTAAGACCAAGAGAGTTCATTGGAAAGACATGCACTGGGGTCCCACTGTTTGGGCATGAGGCCAGTGGCAGGAATGACCTTAAGACACCCCTGCAGACGTAGAATTTGTTGGCCTTATGTTAGGGAGGAGGCTGTGCAGTCCCTCGGGGTACCCTGTAGGAAGACCACAGCAGGATGCCTCTCTCTGGACTTGGGGCAGAACAGTTATTCTGATAAACACTATTCATCTTACAGTGTGATGCACTTTACTTCATCAGTAGAGCTACTTAGAGCCTGCCATGTGAACTTTCATATGTTCACCTTACTCTGGCATCAAGTTTTCTTTTCTCTCTCCTTTTGGTCACTTATAATACAACAATAATATTAAATGATTCCAACAAATAAACAAATATGTTAGTATATAATCTCAAATCCTTTTTCTGGGGGCAAAAAGAAGTTTTAAACAACAAATGTTGTTTTTATAAAACAGATTATTGAAATATGATCTGATTTTTACATTGCTGAAGAAAAAATAAAGTGACCTCATACTTCCACGTGGCACTGCATGTGAAGCTAGAATGTGATCTGAGATTGGACACTTTCTGCCTAGAACATGCCTTAGCATGGATCTTGCTGTTCCAGTGTAGTCAGTTGCATCATTTGAAAATACCAGCTATAAAAAACCCCCACAAAACTTAAAGGACTTAATTATGCTGATGATTCAGTCAATAATTTGGCTCCCTGTAGTTTCGGAAGCAGGAATTATCTTTGTGGCAATTTCTTCCTCCTCTATTTACCCTGTTATAGATTCAGGGTGCTCCTTGAGGAAAACATCATAATTTCTCTAAATAAGCAAGAACCAGAGAATACCCCATGGATTATTGCAGCACTTTTATGTCCCACTAGCTTATGTGCCCCTAGATAACTGAGCCCTTCTTTATCATTCATTATAATTACATTAAAAAAAAAATTCCTTCTGTAAAGCTGCTCATTTCTTCTGTATCCCAAAAGTCACCTGTGAAATTGGCATTCCACATTTCCATGTACGGCATTTAGTACAGAGAAAGTAGAGAACACCAAACAAGGTGATAGAAAAAGAAGAGTTCTGCTTCACTTCTACTAAGAAATGCAAATTTCCTACAAATAATAGATGGCTGCATTTTACAAAGTTGCATAAGACAGACTCAGATTCATTCTGTGTGGTTAATCTAGTGAACAATGACTTTGCGGCAATCTTCTTTCGAGCTACCATATTTTTATTGCAGTAGCTTGGGAATCTTGTCTAATGCTCATACAGAAGCCTTTATGGTTGCTGGTGTGCTTCCAGTAAATGTCTGGGAAGCACGTTTCTGTCCCACTTTAGTTCCTAACTTGGGTTTCGGTTTTTGTTTTTAATTGTTGTTGCTTATTTATTTACAGTTCCCTGGTCCCCCGCCTCCCCGTTTTTTTGCAGCCAGAGTCTACTGATAAAAAGAGCATATTATAGGAAAACTAATGAGCATTATTACAGAGTATAATTCAACTACAGAGTAGAGAAATCTCCCTGAAGAACAAGTGGATGATTAAGTGAAGATGTATTTAATAATACATATTAAATTACATAATAATGTATTATTAAATGCATAATAATATTAATACAGATTTGGACCAATAATTAGAAGAATGTGACCAAGTTAAAAGAACAAATAACTTTATCTAGTGTTAATCCACTGTTTTCAAACACTAATATCTAGAAACAAATGCAAATAATATTTCAAATTAACTGATGACAGAGCAAAACATAAGTCATCCTGAAAACTGAAAGTGCCTAAATTTAACCCCAAGTAAGAAGAATGCTAAACCTAATGTCATTTCACCTAACAGTAACTATTCTGAGTATTGAACTTACCTATTCTTTGGTTTTGGATTGAGGTGTTATAAAATTAAAACCTCCACTTGTATGGTACTTGACAGAGTTAATGATTTTTTTTCTAATATGATTAGATCTTTACAAAAACCAAATAAGACATAGAATTATTTTTATTCTTATTTTTTTAAATAAGAAAACCGAGACTCAGAAAGGCCAAGCGATTTGCCCAAAGCCAAATGACTAGAATGTGATGGGCGTTGTCTCCCAGTCAGCTGGCCTGAAGGTAAATTCTATTTCTATTCAGCCATGACAGCTGCAACTTTTCTTGTCATTTGATTCACTTCATGTGAGATGCTGATGTTCCTGGGGAAAAGTCCACTCTACTCAAAGGCTGTTTCTCAACAATTTTTAAAAAATAAATCAAGACTAATGCCTGAGTTTATTTAACAACTAAACCATTGCACATGTCTGCGCACAACAAAAACACTGACCTACCCTTTTACGGAGTTTCTCTGCAGCTTCAAGTTCAGCTTGAATAGTCTTATCAAATTTATTGAATAGTTTGGGCTTCTTTTTCTTAACTGAAAGAAAAAAGAGGTTTTTATTTTTTATTTTATTTTTGTCTAGAAATAGTTATAAAGAATAGTGACTTACAACTAGTGAGAACCCTGGCATTGGCCCCAAACCTACAGCCGAGGAGCAGCCCCCTCCTGGCTCCCCTTCCCACCCCCAATATGACAGTGAGCAACAGGGCCCTTCCTGTCATGTTCAAAGGTGTTCATAGGGTCAATACTACTATTCTGAAACTTTCAGGATACTGACCTAGTTTCTTGAATGAAAACGGTAGGTATGATTTCTAAACTCTTATGATAAACGTGGCTAAGTTCAAAAAAACTGCTTAAAAGAGTTTTTGAATATATGTATAATGTTTCTGATGAGATAGAAATAAAAATATGAAGATACTCTCAAGGGAGTCAAGTAAACAGAATTTCTTAGCCTAGCACTCAAGGCTCTTGCATGGCATCATGGACCTACCACTCTGGCGACTGCCCCATGGCCCCCAAATAGCTTTGTGCAATTTCTGATGCTACTTTCTCCAAATGGCCTAT
Source organism: Aselliscus stoliczkanus (assembly GCA_033961575.1). Lineage (NCBI taxonomy): Eukaryota > Metazoa > Chordata > Mammalia > Chiroptera > Hipposideridae > Aselliscus > Aselliscus stoliczkanus. Next base: position 53,364,538 of record CM066731.1, read on the forward strand.
TCCTTCTCGTCGTCAGCGAAAATGTGCCCATCCTTCAACAATTAGCTCAAAACCACATTCCTTATAAAGTTTCTCTACCTGTCATTCACACAAGTGGTCAGTTTCTTTTGTTTCTCTCTGTTTCTCTCTCTCTCCTTCCCTTCCTTCCTCCCTCCCTCCTAAAGTCCACAGCACCCTTCCTTCTCCCAGATTACTTTTATTACACTCATTTGTACACTTCTTAGTCCCTTTCCAAACCATAAGCTCAAGCAGTATGGCCCCATACCATTGAGACAAACTGAATGTATTCATGCTTTCTTAGCATGACGTCACAACCAGCAGGTGACAGGGTGGGTCCTGTTGGCGCACACCCAGCAGTGCTTGTGGAGCAGATGGATATCAAGGGCTCCCTGGAAGCCCAGAGTAAATCATTTTATCTGAGGGCTCAGGAGAGTGACCAAGGTGGAGGAGCCTTGAAGGGGAAGCCAGATGATCCATATCGAGAAGGGGAATGGTGGTGGGGAACAGGGAAGAGTGCAAGGGATGGTCAGAAATGAGAACAGTCTGAAGAGAACTTCCTCAGTGTTCTGACATCAAACCTACAAATTCAATTGTTTCTGCTCTATCGCATCACGAAGGAAGAGGGGGTCTCTCCTTCCCAAGGTTACCTTCCGAAGGTTACACCCCTCTACACATACACCTGCCCACTGTCTTCTATATCACCTCTGAATGTCTCCTTCTGTCTGGCTGTCTTCTGAGTCCCTATCATCATTTCAAAGTGCTGAAGTCTCTGCTGTCTTAAAGCAAACCAACCAACCAACCAACCAACCAACCAACCAACCAACCAACCAACCAGGACAAACCTCAGCCTACTCTCCTCTACTTGCTGTCCTGTCTCCCTTCCCCTTACCCCTGGCTCCCTCTCAACCCACAGAGCTCACCTGATACCTGGGTGAAAGCATCTTTGGGAAGTGGAGCACAGTAGTTAAAAGTCAGATGGCAGGGATCTGAATGCCAGCTCTGTGACCTAGGCCAAGCTAGTACTAGGCTGACCTCAATTAGGGAATCTATAAGGGGAGGGTGTGGTTTTGAGAATTAAGTCACGAGCAAATAGCGCAGTGCCTGGCATATAGGAAGTGCTCCCTACCTGAGACCTAATAATGCCTATGGCCTTTTCGGCAAGTCCGAGTGTCCCCTTTCTTCCTATCGTGCCTGACCCCGCTGCAGCATCTGACACAGCTGGCTCCTCCTTCCTCCCTGAAACCATCCCTCTCCTTGACTTTTGTGTTGCCCGCTCTCCTTGTTGTCCTCCTTAGTCTCTGGCCTCTCCATTTCCTCCCCGTCTCCTCTGGCTCCTGCCCTCTGCTGATCCCTGGGATCTTGTGCTCTTCAGGGTTAGTCTTCAGCCCTCTAAAGGGCTATATCTGTTTAATTCCAAAACTGAGCAACAAATTAATGAGTTAATTTTCTCCTGCATTACAAAAACCATAAATCCAAGCATCTATGATTTCTGGCAGAGGTATCTCAAGCTCAGTAGATCAGAAATGGAATTCACTATTCCTCACAAACCAGTTCCTCCATATATTTACCCTATTTCAGAGGATGATGTCACATTAATCTAGTTCTCCAAATCACAAACCTATCTACAGTGGGAGAACACAAGTAAAACAGAGCTAAGAAGGACCTTTTGAAATTACCCAAAATAAGACTGAATGGAATCACTACTATTTTTTAGCATTCACTATGTGTCCGTCTGCCAATCTCCATGCCCAGTGCTTTACATACACCTCCTTCTGTTCTCTCAACTTCCTGGACACAGGAAACTTAACTTCATAGGTGTGGCCACTGAGATTCTAAAAGGTCAGTCCCTTGACACCTTCCCTCTCTCATCCACATAGCAGGAAGGGGACACTTATTTCTACTAGTATGGTTTCTAAAGGAGGGAGGTTTCCTGGAAAGTCTTAGACTCCAGTCTCTTCTCATAGGGGAGGTGGTGTGACTTATCTGATTACTGAGCTGGGGGGAGGGCCCCTTCTCCTCCCCAGGAGCATACACACTGCAGAGCATCCTGGGAGAGGTGGGGATGAGGTAAGGGGAGGGACATGGGAGAAGCAGAGCTGTTCCATGCCACCTGGAGTAGGCAGGGATGTCTAATTCTGGGGTTCAATATTAAGAGACCGATTATTCCTGCTCATCTCAGGCCCATTCTTTACTTCAGCTCTCATCAGTAAAAAAACCTGACACTTTGATCACCTTTCCTTTATTTCACTGCTACTGCATTTTAAAAATTGCTGTGCTCTTTTGTTTATTCCACCTTCCTCTTCTCCCCTCCCTGAGCCCTCCGGCCCTGTTGTTGAAAAATACCAACGTCTAAAGCAAAGGTTGAAAAAATTGTGAATAATGGGCATTTTCAACTGCACATCATTAAGGGTTAATGTACATGCTGAGGATATGGAAAATGAATTGACATTTGACTGAGGTGTGGATTTATAGTAGTGGGAGTTAGTATCTTGTTATCTCAGCACTGCCTTATGTCTCTCAATTGTTCATTTTGGTTTTGCAGAAGTGTCTGTCAGCAATATGCCAGTGGGACCAGGGAAGCCTGGCATGCATCTCAGTAGAGGGTTTTGCTGCTAGCATCAACGGTTTTCCAAATACATCTCCCATGTCATACAGTTAAAGTTAACACGAGATTTATTTATAAGGAAAAAACAACAACAACAAACAGTTGGCAGTTTTCAGAACATCCAACAGAGTAAACATTAAAATAACATGCTTGTTATAGAGCCAGATAAAGTACCTTAGTGTCAAAAAATTTCAATATCATCATAAAAATACACAAAGTATTTAAAAATCTCATAACACCTATTACTAAGACATTACTGTCTCTTTTCATATACCTTTCCCATTTAATAGCTCCTAACTCCTGCTCTTCCCTTTGAAATGCAAGTTTTGTCATATCATGACCATTTTTATTTATTTATTTATTTATTTATTTATTTATTTATTTATTTATTTATTTGAGGGCAGTGTCACTGGCCCTCATATGTGGGACCGAATCGGGGCCGCTGGCTTCCCAAGCCGGCACTTAACCACTGCGCCACTCGGCCGGTCCTGACCATTTTTATTTTTAAATCTATAATAAGCATAAGGCAATTTTCCCCATTGTAAAAAAAAAAACAAAACCCAAAAAAACACAACACACAGATCTCTTCCTCCTTGTTCTGGGGAAGCATATGGTCCCATGGCCTGCCGCTGAAGTGACAAGGGGGTCTCCTAGTTGTGATAAGGCTGGGGAGAACTCTCTCAAGTCCTTTGGGCCTCTGTTTTCTCGTGTACAAATGCGTGACTTGTGCTGGTTCTCTTAAGGCCTCTTTGAAGTGGGAAATTCTGTGCTCCTAAGTTTCAGTTGATTTAATTCACGTTAATAATCTTTCAAAGTAGACCTAGAAGGTACTGGAATGGATTGTTAATTTTGTTGAACGTGGATTTTAAAAAATGGCTTAGGATGAAGCTTTCTATATTATATTAAACTTTATATTTTTAAAAAAATCACTACTATTACAAATATTTTATCTTATTCCAAAACCACAAAGGAGGAAAAAAAATGATCAGCTGCATTTCAAACCCCTACTTCCCTTGCCATGTCATAGTTGAAATATTTAGAATAAATAAAAAAGAAAAGAAGAAAAATAAAAGAATAGTTAAAGGCATGAGAAAAACATTAATGTATAAAAATTGATGGTGATTCCCTTTGATTTCCACTTATTCCATGGAAGCTATTTTTATATTATGGGACACAGGGAGAAGCTGACCACCAATAAAAACAGAACCTTTTTATGACACTTTGTCCTAGACCTGTTCCATTGAAGAGAGTGACAAAAATGGTAGGGTCTGCCGTAAGGTAGACAGAAAAGAAACATCTCCCTATCCAGTTTCCTTGCTTCCCATCTGTCCCCATGTCCTACACTGCCCTCAGGATCTTCCTGAAACACAATCTGTCCATGTCACTCCACTGCTTAAAATATACCCATGGATCCCCTGAACATACCAAATGAAAACAAATTCCTTACAATCCCATCCAAGTAATCCTGCTGCTGGTTACCTATCCAAGAGAACTGAAAACATACATCCACACAAAGGCTCACACATGCATGCATAATCACTGCAGCTCTGTTTGTAACAGCCCATAGTAGAAAAAAACCCCAATGTCGATGGGTAAATAGATTGACACTGTGTGATATAGCAATACAATGGAATACCACTCCGCCATAATACCAATACGTGCAACAACATGGCTAAATCTTGAATGCATTATGTTAAGTGAAAGAGGCCATATTTGAGACTACTGACTGGGTGATTCCCCTTACACAGCATTTTGAAAAAGGAAAAGCTGTAGAGAAAGAAAACAGGTAAGTGGTTTCAGAGGTTAGGGGTGGGGGAAGAGGTTGACTATAAAGGGTACAAGAGAATTTTGGGGACACAAAGTTCTATATCTTAATTGTGGTGGATAAACTGTATCTAATGCCTATGCATATGTCAAAACTCATCAATGCACACTCAGATACATATAGGTTTGATTTACTGTATATAAGTAAATTATACCTCAACATTGATTTAATAAAAGTTATAAGGAAGAGATAAGCCACATGATTCTCAATAGTGGTATAACAGTATGAAAAGCATTTGGGCATAAAAACATACTTTAAAAAATAAAATTCAATCTGGTTTTGCCCCTCCCTCCATGAACCCATCAGGAGGTAATTCAAATTCAACAATGTTTAAGAGGCTCCACCCTACACACACACACACACACACACACACACACACAAAACAAAGAAAAAGAAAAAAAATGCTCTTCTAGACCCAACTAGGCCCTCAATGACATCTGTATACTTCCCTTATTTATCATCACAGATACCTTTCCTGCTCTTGAATGCCCTCCTTGTTGTCATTCATTCAACCCTCCAAGCATCCTACCCTCTGTCTCTCTTTTAAATTGTTGACTACTCTTAAACTACACCAAACCATGTCCATTCTTCAGTGTGACTATACACAATAGAAAGAACCCAGGACCTTGGATTGAGACCAACCTTGTTCACTGACTCATTCATTTACTCACTCATTCATTCATTCATTCATTCAAACTATTTGCCACTGTGTTCCAAGGATTGTGCCAGGTGCTGGGAATTCAACAGAACCTTCCTCAAGGAGCCTACAGTCTTACGGGGAGAAAGATAAAAATGGATAATTCCCCTTTAGAGGGATGTGTACAAGGGTGGACCTGAGTACTAATCTATTTGGGAGGAAAGAGGGAAACAGGACTTAAGTTTACATACCGAAGACCCAGAGGGAGGTAGTAGAAAGGGAGGCCCAGGAAAGAGTATTTACTTTGCAATTCAATCACAGTTGGGAACTTGTACTTCCATTACTAGTTACTTTTCTAGTAAGTAAAAGGCTAAAAATCTCCCCTTGCTTGGAGGAGGGGCCATATATATGAATGTTCTTATCATGGGAGTCCAGGCTTTCCAGAATTTTGGAAAGCTCAGGGTGGAGATATTGTTCAGGGACTGTGGGCACTGATTGCTTTCTCCTGAATCAGTCTTAGTGATGCTGAGCCTGCTTCAAGAGCCAGGAGAGCCCCAATATGCATTTTTAAGGGGTGTAAGTTTTATTCAGAGAGGATTTACACTCCAATTATAAAAGGGCAGCAGCAGAGCAAGAATTGAGCTTTTGAAGACATGCAAGATGAAGAGTGGGCAGCTAAAGCTCTCCACCCTCACCCAGATGAAAGATTCTAGACACCCAGGCTGAGGGTTTTGGCATCTGGTCCTGCCCTGAGCTGCCATTCTGCTTTTTATAGTTTTGTATGGCTAATTTTGGTCAACGTTCCTCAAGCAGTTGTTCACCGTAATCAGAAGTGTCTGGATACTGATGGTAACCATTTTGAGCACCTCTTGTAATTGCAGAAGTCAAACGTGACTTGTATTCATATTTTTTGTTATCAGTATATATTGAGTATTACAATTTTAATACAGTTTCTCTTTCTTAAAATGTGTACATATTCTTTGGGCACCCTCTGTATTTATTCAAGGGAAATAATGTACATCTTGAGTTCTTTCACAATTCTGTTTCCTTAATCAGCTTTACTGTCTTTCAAAAATTGGCCCCTAATCTCTATTTTCATCTCGTTACTTACCTATACAGAAGTTTACGCTTCTTTATACAGCCTCTCAAATATGTCATAACCTTTGAAACTTCTGTGACTTTTCTCACAGTGTTTTCTAGAAAATACTTCCCTCTAGGGCCGGCCGAATGGCTCAGTTGGTTAAGAGCTCACTCAAGAGTGCAAGCTGAGCTCTGAGTAACAGCGGTTCAAGGCCAGCCCGAGCTGAGTTGCCGTTGAGCTGCCAACAGGTGGCAGGACAGCTCAGCTAAAAAAAAACAAAAAAAAACTTCCCTCTATTTCTATCAAAGATTACTCTGTATTCCAACCGTTGAGACCTAGTTTAAATGCCATTTCTTTTATCATCTAACACATCTTCATGCCAAGTAAAATGAAAAACAAACGAACAAAAAAGTTCATATAACATTGTGTTTCTAGAAAGCGTAAACTTTTCAGGCTGCGTTTAAGTTGATTGTGCTTGCTCCCCTCCACCCCATGCCTTGCATGATTGTTAATTTTTGTGAGGAAAGAACTGTGTGTTACTCATAATTTATTTCCAGCATTTAGCACACGGCCTGTCCAATAAAAAGTCCTCAACAACTGTTTCTGAACATATGAATGCATGCAAACATAAATGAATCAAGACAGTTTGGAAGGGGATATGTCGATTTATAATTTAGGCATATCAACTGTTTAAAAAATCATCAGAAAATTATAAGAACCAAGATGGAGAATGAACCAGGATAGCTTGGTTTATAGAAAAGTCTAACCCAAAAAGTATCAATGGACAACAATGGAAGGGACAGAGGAGGAAGATAAGAAAAAGAAGGTATATGTGAGACAATCCCCATTAAAAATTTTATAGAAAACACTGATAAGTATTTCATGTCTTATTTCATTTTAGTTTTTCAGTATATTTACCAATTTAGATCACAAATGGCAGACTAGTAGACACAACAAACTTAGTAAGTTCTTAGACTGCAAAGTTCAGCTAATTTTAGAACATAAAAACTTCACAAAAAAGCTTGCTTTTATGTTCTGAATTGCTTATCAAGCTATTTGATGATAATAATGGTTGACATTTTATTTATTTATTTATTTATTTTTTTAGAGGGCAGTGTCATTGGCCCTCATATGTGGGATCCAAACCGGGGCCGCTGGCGCCCAAGCCAGCTCCCAACCACTGCGCCACTTGGCCGGCCCTAGTTGACATTTATTGATCACTCTCTGATAGATATGTGTAACTCACTCAGGCTGCACAAACTGTAAGCAGTAGGAGCCAAGACTGGAGCTTAGGGTAGTCTCAACTCCAGCATCTATCTATACTTTTGATCACGTTATAATATTGCGAACATCTGGCCCAGAAATTAAGAAACTAGGGTATCCCTAAGGGCTTTGAGAGTGATGACAGGGTGGAATTTAGTATAAGTATTATGTTGTGTAAAGGAAGGAGCTGAACATTGCATTACTTGTCTCCAAGAATAAAGGTGGTTAAATAACCCCGGTCATTTTCCTTCATCCTGTATTTGCGGACTCAGTGTTTACACATTACACAGAGACACCCTGGTTTAGCAGGAAGATCACAGGGTATGGAGACTGGGGGTCAGGGTATGAGCCTCAGTTCTGCCCTTTTTGGTGACTTGCTTAACCTAATGTCCATGAAATGGATAAAATATCTGACCCCTCCCACCAATCACAAAGGAACTTGACATATATAAATGTTAGTCAAGAATTCCATCTATAACACCCTATTTTCACTTCATTTAAAACTCTCCTGTTTAATTAAATGGAAGATGTGTATGACATACCTTATTAACAACTATTTGAGGAATTAATTAATTTTTTAATTTTTAATTTTATTTTTTTGTTAAGATACCAGATTTGCTGTACGGTCAAATATGTCCGTGGCAGACATTTTGGGCAACTAATAAGTTTGCCACATTATACCTCTTTCCGGTTTGTTTTCTGGACTTAACAAAGGACTAAGGAGCTATGGGGTCAAACTATTCTTCCCTTGTTCCCCAAACCCTCCTGTCTGTTTCCCAGCAGGACCACATACAATGTGAAAGATTGCTTTTTGTGATAGGTATCCAAAGGTGGAATTTGATGAAAAATAATCTGAAAAGCAAAATGATTTAAGGGAAGGAAAAGTAAGACCAAAATAAGACATTAAAGAAAAATGTGCTCTATATCTGAGATGTGGCCTGAAGCTGAAATAATCATGTAATGCTTTTATTGCAATATTATTCAAGTTAATTAACAGTTAACCCAAGACAGGCCCCATTACATATTTTAATTTTCCTATATTAGAATTGGAAGTTAATTTTGCTTTTCTTTTTAAAATCAATGATAGGTTTCAATATAAGAAAAATATCTCTACACTAAATTTGTCTGGCAGTGAGGAAATCTATAAATTAAGGCAAATGATAAAAAAGAAGGAAATAATAGTGCAAAACATTCAAGACATCAAGAATCAAGTACTAGGATTTTTGATAAAATTCTATCTGCCGGGTACAGGGAAAGCAAACCTGTATCTACCAGAGCTCCTCCAAGGCATAGGTAGGGGAAGTGGGTAAGAGCCCTCAGTTCTTTTCTCGTTCATTTAAAAGTGAGAATTGTGCCAGGTATCCCATTGCTCGGCTTCACTCTGGGGTCTGCCATCATGTCGAGAGGGAGTCATGTCACTGGCTACTGAGAAACCCAATCAGCAGACAGCCACATGAGTGCTTCTGGCAGGAGTCTGTGTTATCACTGTGAGAATGGGAAATTAATGTGTTTGATCCAAAAAGAACCTTCTAAGGCTACTTCCTGCAATACTATCTACCTTGCAGGTACACAGTGCTGGAAGAAGAGGTCAATCTGGGTAGCTCTGGGGAGATCCTCGTACTTGCCAGCCTCGACTGCAGTCCGGTGGGAAGAAAGGTAGTGTGACTTGCTTTGCCTCATATAGACGAGGCATAACATACGTCTGTTCTCTTCAGAATTACATGTTTGCTACATCCACCAGGACTTCAATATGCAAATCTTCAGCCGGACAGTTAGCATAAATAGTTTTCAGCTGAGAGACGCTACTATAACACAGTAAACGTTATATAAAGGGCAATTGTTTCATCTGCCCCCTCTATTGAACTAATGTGGGATTCAGCTGGGAGCAGTCAATGGCGCCAGCAAGTATACCAGTTTATTAAATGTAGTCCGTGGTGTCCCTATAGGCTTATTTTAATAAATTATACATCACTCCCCTTCTAGAGTAATAATCCTTTAACAGATGTGACCGCATATGTTAAATTACAAATTTCAGAGACACTAAGTGATGTGTTTTCCATACATAACAGAAACCCCTTCAGTGCCAAGGTGGCACACAGGCTTCCCAGCAGCTGCTTCCGACATTACGAATTTCATCTCTATGTGTGCTGTTCCATGAGAGAACAGCCACTTTTCCCCAATTTTATTTTTTGCAGTTCTGACAATCTTGATCTTCTGGTTCTCTAGTTCTTCACTCATTATAAGTAACAGAGAGAGGGACTGGGAGCTGCTGGAATCAGATATACTCTCAACAGCAGGAAGTAAAAGCTGATAGACTGAAGGAAGACAGGAAAACCACCAGAAATGAACCCAGCTCAAACAGTAGTGCAATATGGGCCAAATGGTAAAGAAGTAAATAGTGTTATGCACTTCAACAGCCCCGAAAGGCATCCCTGCAACTGATGTTCATTAAAACCGGCATTACAGCCTCCAGTCACCAAGGAAAGTTATATGTACAGCATACAATTTAAAAAGGTGGAGATGGATAAAAAATATTTTAGAAAAGTATCTACCACATTCTGTTAATTTTGTTTAAATGGTGCTTGAAGGTTATTTAAAGTCAACTTTAAGTATCTGTTTTCTATGAAATACTGATTTCCCAGTAATGTCAAATAAAACAATAATTTCCAAGTCTGGATATAAATTAACACCAAGGGAACCTGCAACAAAATAGACATTCTCAAGCCCTATCAAATATGAATCATGAGGGCAGGAGGGAGGTAATTTTGCTCTGCAACATCTCAGATATATCTAAAGATTAGTACACACTATATAAGTGAATAATGTAGGTATTTGAAAGCTTAGTTCGTAAGACTACCTTATTTTCTTATTTGATTGTTCAGATGTCAACAAGAATCTATGTTTGATTGCTGTTTGCTGGTATTGACGCTGGCTGTTTTTGACTATTACACCTTTTAAGACAGAAGTTACACCTGACTCCTAGTCTTTTAGACATTATTTGAGATTTCACCAAATCCAGGTGGAAATCTTTAAATACAATTTGATCACTACAATAAGAAGAATGCCAAGAATGTCCCTGCATGTCAAAAAAATAAAAACCTGATGTTATAGAATGTATTAATCTAGGTTTGTAGGAGTGGTGGTAGATATGATTAAGATAACCACAAACTTTCTAAGCAACTCAACTGTAAAGATCTCGGTCTCTGATGAATAAGAAATACTTGAGTTTACTTGGGCAATAGCATAATGATAAAGTGACCACGTAAACTATTTTGGACATTTTAATAAACAGAAAACACATGTTTATTATTTATTTTTTATTATTATTTTTTTTCACACTTTTATTTTTTATTTTTATTTTTATTTTTTTTATTTTTAAAGGGCAGTGTCACTGTCCCTCATATGTGGGATCCAAACCGGGGCCAATGGCGTCCCAAGCCAGCGCTTTACCACTGTGCCACTCGGGCAGCCCAGAAAAATACATGTTTAAATGACCAGTTTTTCATTACAGATAAAAGTGAATATGGATCAGTAACAGAGACATAAACCTATAATCATATATATTGAAAAATAAAGTCTTCCCTTTCTGAAACAGAAGTAGAGAAATGACCATAAAGAAGAAGGGGATGTTATCTGCAAATACTAAGGTTGAGAACCTACTTTAAAAATGAAATCAAATTTCTAAATATTTCCAAGTCATATATGAAACAATGGTTTACAAGACATTGTACACCAGACAATGAAGCACAGTGATTCCTGAGAGAGAAAATTCAAATTTCTCAAAACCGGTAATAAAAACAAAACTCTAAATATAGATAGAAACAATAGACATGTTATATACAGGGAGACAAAAATAAGGATGATCACAGATTTATTATTAGAAAAAAAATGGATGGGAGAAGGGAGTGGAGAAATATTTTAAAAGTTCTAACAGAAAAAGTGTCAGCTGAGAATTCTATACCCAGCAAAGGTATCTTCCAAAACACAGGAGAAATAAAGACTTTTTCAGACATACAAAAACTGAAAGAATTCATCAACAACTGGCCAGCACTATAAGATAAGTTCAATGACATCCTTCAGGCACAAGGAAATCTATGGTATTAGATGGGAATATAGATCTATACCAAAAGGAAAGGACTGAAAATGGTAACTACCTTTAATATATGTTTTCTTTCTTATTATTCAAATCTCTAAAAGATAGTTATTTGAAATAAAATTAATTGTTTAAACAAAAATAATAATGTTGTATAGGCTTTAGAGTAACAGTAAAATATATGACAACAATAGCACAAATTCAAACAGGAAAAGTAGAGACATATTATTGCCAGGTTTTATATAGTATACATAGAGTGGTATAACATCACTTGAAGGTAGCCTGTGATAAGTTAAAGATGTATACTCAAACCCTAAAACAATTACTAAAGTAACAAATCCAAGAGTTACAGCTAGTAAACCCAACAAAGGAGGTAAAATGGAATGTAAAATTATCAATTACTACAAAATAAGGCAGTGAAAGAGAAAAAATACAAACAAATAAGAGATGTGACAAAAAACATAAAGCAAAAGATAGATTTAAACCTAATTAAGTCAATAACCACATTAAATATAAATTACAATTATATATACTAATTAACACTTTGTAATCGGGCATAAAAAGCTATATGACGAGTTTACTCGTTTCCCGCAAAAAATGTGTTAAAAACCAAAGCATTTCAACTTGAATGAAAAAGCAAGATCCAACTATGTACAGACTACAAAAATGCACTTCAAATATAAAGATACAAAAGAGTTAAAGGCAAATGAAAGAAAAATGGCATGCCATTCTAATATACTAAAAGGAAGCCTGACTGCCTATATTAGTGTGAAAGTAGATTTGAGTCCAAAGAATACTGTCAGTGATAAAGGAAGTTATTTCATAATGATAAAGGAGTCAATTCATTAATAGAATATAATAAGCTAAATGTTTATGCATCTAGTAACAGAGCTTCACAAATCCATGAATCAAAAACTGACAGTACTGTAAAAAGAATTTTAAAAAAATCACAAGTCCATCACAGGTTAAGATACTACTTACTCAATAATTGAGTTGATAGAACAATTAGGGAGAATATCAGCAAGAACATAGAAGCCTTGAATAAGAGTATGAACCAACTTGACCTAACTGATATTTCTAGAACATTATCCCAACAACAGCAAAATACACATCTTTGCAAAAACATTTTCCCAGCTTCCACCTTAAGAAACTGAAAAAACAAGAGCAAATTAAACTCAAAGTAGTAGAAGACAGGAAACAATAAAGATCAGAACAGATATCAATAGCTTGCAAAGCAGAAAAATAATAAAGTCAATAAAATTAAAGCTAATTTTGAAAGAAGATAAATCAACTAATAAAAACCTTGCCAGACTGATCAGAAAAAAGTGCAAGACATAATAACCAATATTAGGAATGAGTCAGGTGATATCACTGGGTTCCTTTTTAAAAGGATAATAAGAGAATATTATGAACAGTTATGCCAATTAATTCAATAAATTCGAAAGACACAAACTGCTAAAGGTTAATCAAGATGAAATAAATAACCTGAATATCCTTTATCAATGAAAGAAATTGAATTTGTAATTAAAAACCTTTGCACAAAAAACTCTAGGCCTGGTCAGTTTCACTGGTGGATTCTACCAAACATTTAAGGAAGAAATAATACATAAATTCTTGAAGAGGAGGAACTGCTACCCAACTCACTCTGTGAGGTCAGCAGTACTATGAAACCAAAACCATGAAAAGAAAACTACAAACTGATTTTCTTCATGAACATAGATGTAAAAAGTTCTATACAAAATTTTCACAAATTAAATCCAGCAATGTATATAAAGAATAATGCATCATAAGGTTTAGCTCAGGAATGTACAGAGCTGGTTTAATATTTGAAAATCAATGTAATTTATCATATTCGTACAATAAAAATGAAAAAAAAATACTCTGCAAAACATGAACAGCCTTTGACAGAATCCAGATCCCATTTTTGATAAAAACTCTCAGCAATGTAGACATAGAAAGAAATTTTCTCAATCTGCCAAAGAGTATCTATAAAAAATTCACAGCTGTTAACAACAGCTCTACCTGGAGCTGGGCTGTGAGTCCTGGAGACGGTGTAGGCTGCAGCCCCTGCTGCAGTGGGCTGCCATAAGTTACAGCGAGTGGTCAGCAGCCAGTGTGAATTGCCAATAGCTGCGACCATCCAGAGGCCGGCAACCGATCCGCCTCATCTGGGAGGAGCGCAATGACGATACCAACATGGGCCAGTGAAGCAACGTCCTCCACAACTAGACTGAAGAACAAAAAGACAGCAACTTGTCTGTTCCCCTCCCCCAATTCCCCAATAAATTAAAAAAAAAAATTCACAGCTGACATCCTAATGGTGAAAGATCAGTAACAAGACAAAGTTGTCTACTCATAAGTTTTGTTCAACATTCTACAGGAGGCTCTGGGCACTGAATCAGGCAAGAAAAAGAAAGAAAAAGTATCCTGACTGAAAAACAAGTAAAACTGTCTTTATTTAGAGGTGACATAAATATCTTTGTAGAAATCTGATATAAGCTACAAGAAAGCTACTGGAACACATGTCAGTTTAGCAAGGATAGAAGATCAATATGGAAAAATCAATTTTCTTTTTATATACTAGTAACAAACAACAGGAAATTGAAGTTATAAAGTGATACTAGTTATAATAATATCCAAAAATATGATTCACTTAGGGATAAATTTGGCCTAAGTTATAAACGACCCGTACATGAAAAACTATGAAACAATGCTGACAGAAATTTTAAAAGAACTTACATGCAGAGAAATATCATGTTCATGGATTAGCAGACTCAATGTAGTAAAGCTGTCAATTCTCCCCAAATAAATATATAAATTCTATGCAATTACAGTCAAAATCTCAGAAGGCTTCTTTATTTGGTAGAAATGGAAAAACTATTTAAAAATTCATATGGAAATACAAAGGACACCTATTATAGCCAAAAGAACTGTGAAAAAGATGAGCAAAGTTTGAAGACTAAAATTTTGTGATTTCAAGATTTATAAAGCCACAATAATCAAGAGAGTGTAGTATTAGTGTTGAGATAGATAAATAGATCAATGGGACTGAATAGAGTCCAGAAATAGATCCATACATATATGGATATTTTCAGCAAAGGTGCATAAGCAATTCAGTTGGGACAAAAAATCCGTTCAGCAAATTCCACTGGAATAATTGGATATCCATATTTTTAAATGTACTGCCATCTCTATCTTTACCATATACAACCATGAACTGAAAATGAGACACAAAGCTAAATATAAAACCTAAAACCATAATATTTCTAGAACAAATCACTACAGAAAATCTTTGTTACTTTGATTTAGGCAAAGATCTCTTAGGCATGACTCCAAAAACACCATTCATAAAAGAACAAATTCATACATGAGACTTCATTAAAATTAAAAATATCTTCAAAATCTACTATTAAGAAAATGAAAAGACACACCAGAGTCTGGAAGAAAGAATTTACAGGTAATATATGTGATAAAAATGTTATACAAATAAAATATACAGAACTCTCAAAAATCAAAGAATAAACACATACAAACCACTTTTTTAAAAAAGGGCAAGAGATTTGAACTGACATTTCACTGAAGAAGAGATTAGAATGAGAACTAAGTTCATAAAAATATGCTCAACATCATTTGTCACGAGGAAAATGAAAGACCAAAATGAAACCACTACACACCTATTAGAATGGCTAAAATTAAAAAGACTGACCATACCAAGTGTTGGCAAGGATGTGGAAGAACTGGAATCTTATACATTGCTGGTAAGAATGTAAAATTAAATTGTAAATCCACTTTGGAAAAGAGCTCAAGAATTTCTTAAAAAGTTAAACACACAACTACCATTTGATCCAACCATTGTATTCCTACATACTTACCCAAGGAAAATGAAAGCATGTGTCCACACAACGACTTGTACATGAATGTTCACAGCAGATTTATTTGTGATAACCAATAACTGGAAACAACCAAAATGTCCATCAACAGGTAAATGGATAAATAAGCTATTATATCAATAAAAATGGATACTGTACATCAATAAAAAGGAATGAACTATTACTACACACTACAACATGGATGAATGTCAAAGTCATTGTTAGTGAAGGAAGCCAGGCACAAAAGGGGCACATACTATATGATTCACCCACATAAACTCCTGGGAAATGTAAACCAATGGATGAGGGGAGACCTCAGTGGATGGGGATGACAGGGGCATATAGGATGAGCATACAGCAGAGATTACCGAGGAGCACAAGGAAACTTTGGGTGTCACTGCATACAAGTATGGTCATGATCTTGACTGTAGTGTGGATTTCATGCCTGTATATTGTAGAAACTTATAGAATTGTAGGCTTTAGGTGAAGTTTATATATATTAACTATATCTCAATAAAGCTGTTATAATAGAAACAACCATAATACTATATAACTAAATCTAAAAATAATTTAACAGTCATTCCTGAATGTCATGACTGGAAACTTTCAGAGGATGGTCAGTGTTTACATCTCCCTGTTTTATGAATTTATATTTTTACAATTTGCTATACTGAAATGGGATTCAAATAAGGTCCAAAGATTGCAATTGGTTTTGTCTCAAGCAAATGAGATAGAACTTTCCACAGAATCTTGTGAGATATTAATTGTCCAACAGGAAATACTCAACAAAAGAGTGCCAAGGATATTTTAGGACATCCATAACAATTATCTAAATAATTTTATAAAAACAAAAAACAAAATTCCAACCTAGAATCTGACAATCTGCTCTGATCTATTCATCTCCACTGAATTAATCTGGTTATTGATTCTGTACAGGAATGTGTATATCAGTTTTCAAGCCATTAACAGACATTTATGGAGTACCTCACAGGTATAATATGATGCTGTTTAGTGCATGGGGCACAAAGATGAATAGAATATTATGCTGCAATAGACTGAATGTTCATGTCCCCAGTGAATTCATATGTTGAAATCCAAACCCCCAGGGTGATGGTATTAGGAGGAGGGACCTTGGGGGGTGATTAGGTCATGAGGGCAGAGCCCTCATGAATGCGATTACTGCTTTATAAAAGAGGGTCCACAGAGCTTCCTTGTCCTTTCTACCACGTGAGGACCAGGCTGGAAGGCACCATCCATGAGCCAGACACATCACCAGATATCAAATCAGCCAGTTCTTTGATCTTGGACTCCCCAGTCCCCCGACCTGCGAGAAATACATTTCTGTTAAAGATCCCCAGTTTGTAGTATTTTGGTTAGAGCAGCTCAAAGAGACTAACACAAATCTGTATCCTCAAATAAGTCAGACATTAGAAAATGTGCATGGGTGTGTGTGTGTGTGTGTGTGTGTGTGTGTGTGTGTAAATTAATGAGCAGACCAGAAGGCTGAAAATCACTAGGCGAAATAAGAATTATAAAATACTTTGGGAACACAATTAAACACAGAAGTATTTCTAATTGGAACAATAAGGTAAAAATTAAGTAAGAATCTGCTGTTTCAGCTGAGTCTTGAAGCAGAGATCTAAGGTGGGATGAGGTGGAGGCATAAAAAAAATCATCCAAAGAAAGAGGAAAATATTGAGGTGGAAATGTGAAAACAGCACTTCCCGGGACCTGTGAGAAGTCAGGTGGGATTTCATAGCGTTCTTGGTCAGAATAGTGAAGGGCAGAGCTACACCAATGGCTTGGAGCCAGATTACAAAATTTCTCGAACAATATTTTGAGGAATTTAGATTGTTCCATAAGCAATGTGGTATAACTGATGGTTTTAATAAGTGACTCTGAGTACCCTGTGTTTTAGGAAGCATCTTGTGTCGTGAGCACACGTCAGTAGAAAGGCAAAGAGTGGAAGTAGGAAGTGACTTCAAGAGTCAGAGGAGAAGTCCCCATGAGACTGAGGGAATAGCAAGGCAGGGAGAGAGATAAATCCAAGGCTAAATTACATGATTAAATCTTAGGGGGAAAACAATTTGAACATAAAACTCCTAGAAATAATTACATTTGAAAATATCAAAGAAAAAAATTGTAATTCTAATCAGTAAAACTTACATTCAGACAAATCTATTTTCACTTGAATAAAAATTCATATATTAATTTCATTAAGTTTGTAGATTAGCCTATTTTTTCACATAAGGCACTACCAATCGCTCTGTCCCTGAGAGGGAAGGTGGTGACATTCTCTAAAACAGCACAGATTATTGTCAGCCCCAAAGATATGATACATGTTGTGGTTCTTTTTCTGAATAGTGTGCAGCTTATTTTTATGCGACAGCACACCACATGTTTTGGTTTTTAACAGATGGCAAACTCTTTTTTACCAGGGTTTTAAACTTGCACACTGGGAATGAGAACTATTTATACAGTAAACACTTTAGCTGATCCTATCTTTGGACAAGTTTAATTAAAGAATGAGATACCAATAGCACAATCAAGCAGACTCATGGGAAGACACAGGAACTTGCTGCCTTGCTGAATACATTATTTTACCCCAGCAATTTAAAGCATCCATGGAAATTAATGGCACTATTGAGTTTTATAATAAATCCCTTAAGCATGTAGCATTTTTTTCTGTTAGCTGTTTTCAAATCCAGTGTTAAGAAAGCTTTAACACCCCAGGTAGAGGGAAAGCATAACTTACTCTTTAATGAGATGTCCTTACAAGCATTCCTCAAATAGCTCTCCAACACTCTCACACCTTATTCGGCATGTAGATGTTCATTTTCCACATATAAACATTTTCTAGGGGAACATCCCTGAGGAATCAGTATTCTCCTCTTGCACTTAAGACACTGAATATATTGGGAGATGGTGAGGATTAAGTTTATCATATTCATCAAGAGCCTCTTAGGAAAGAAACATATACCAAAAAACAGTATTAAACAGTGTCTGGATTTCAGGTTCGCATATATTTTATATAAAATAATAACAAGAGGGAAAGTAATGATTCACGTCTGTATGGCACGATACCAGTGACAAAGTGAAGTGGTCATTCGACCTGCATGAAAACTGCAGGGCAGGCAGAATCATCCGGAAAAGGAAAAGCTCTGTGATGCTAAGAGACTTATTCAAGGTCAAGTAGCAAATGAGAAACTCAAAATCAAATGCCAAATAAGAATAGATAGAACCGACACTAAAACTCTTGGTAAAGGATCCCTTTCACGGTACTACAATTTTCTAGTGTTGATCAAGTGACTTCACACCAGTAAAAGGGATTTAAATGCCTATAAGGAAAATGTATGTGGCTAAAGATAAAAAGATGGCAGCTACGAGGACTTTAAAAGCAGACGCAGACTGAACAACACTCCAATTCCAAATTCCCTGTAATGCTATCATGGGCCTCAACCTCCAAACACCACATGCAGCCACATATTTTCATCTAAAAACAAAATAGATCAAACCAAAAACTTGGTCTAAGCTGACTGACCAAGAGAGAAAACTCCGTGTGGGTGCTTTTACCACTCCAGTGTCAAGGCATTAAGTGTGTTTGATACTATTTATCTACAAGGCAATTTAAAAATATTCCTCATTCTTTTTTTTTTCTTTCTAATAAGTCTCTCCTCTCCTGTTTTACAACTGCAAAGAAATACTCCAGGAAGCGCATTGTCGAGCTCTTAGGAAACTTCGGGGTGGGGGTGGGGGGTGGGGGGGGGTTAAGAGGCAGTCTGCCTCTGGCCTGCTCCCTCACTGAGCACAGAGGCAGGCGATTAATGGCACAACAGCACCAGCTCTGCTGGGTCCTGTACAGCTGGAGTCTCATGGCTGTCTACAAGTGCTGTGAAAAAACACACTGTGGAGAAATGCACGTGGGGCTCATGGCGGCCATTAAAAACCAACATGCGGTATGAATCAAAGTGACAAGGCACAGAAACAAAAAGCTCACCCAAGTTCACTGGTTTTCTGTTGAAGCTATAATTTGCAATTAACACTACTCCCACCCTATGACTCGCTGAATGACATTACTAATAACATCACTCATGTGGGGGTATAAGTGCACAGAAAAGTCAGTGATCCTTGGGAGAGAGGAGGCAAATTTTAGTGAAGCATAAAAATCATGGTTATTACATGAAACATACCTTTATCCATCCTTGGCTTTTATGTAAAGGATATCAATAAGGCATCATGTTGTGTAAGTAGCTTTCATCCACCCTTACTTCAAGTTTAGTTTTAAGTGTGTTTTGCACAACTTGAGCTGAGTTGGTAACTAATTAGCTCAGAAGGCTCCAGGTACCTTTTATATTTACATATTCCCAGAAGTAGGCTCTAATTTAATCTATTGCATGATACAGGAAAGGAACAAACGAGAGCAGATACCATTAATGGTACGGAAGAACCAAAGAAAAGTGTAAAATTCACTGGATATTAGAAAAAAATGAATTACGACAATTTCCCCTGAAAGTGGTAGTGTCAAGAGTTTCAAAATGGGGGGGCCGGCCGAGTGGGGCGGTGGTTAAGTGCTGGCTTGGGAAGCCAGTAGCCCTGGTTCGGGTCCCACATATGAGGCCAGTGACACTGCCCTCAAAAAAAAAAAAAAAAGTTTCAAGATGGTGCTCTATGAATTTAAACTGTTTTCCAGACACCCTAGCAGTACCGACTTTGGAATGAAGACAAGCTGGCTGTGTGCAGAAAGGTCTAGGAGCTGTTTTCTGTATCAACCTGTCATCCCTGTTATTAAAAATAATTAAGTACCTGAGTTTATGGGTCGATGCAAAGAGAAGTCCACGGATGCACGGCTTGCGCGGTACTTGAGGACCAGCTTAAATGTCACCACTCGGGACTTCAGCAGCTTTCCTGTCCCCCCACAGTGGGCTTTCTCTCCTCCATGCTCCCACAGTGGTTTGCTCATAACCTCTACCTCCTTATACGTAGTTTTATATTTGCTTTGTTTTCAGGGCACTCCACAGAGCATGACCAACAAAGGAAGCTGAAATTGGTTATATTAGTAAATCATCTGCTTAGCTAGAAGCTGTTGTCCCTTTCCTCAGTCCATTGTCTAAGAAGGGTCAACATACAAGAGGTGGCTGAAGTCCCCAGGACTAGAGAAAGAGGCTCTGCCTTCACCCAACATAAATGGATCTCCGTACAAGAAAATGTGTTGGAATATATGTAATTCCTTCTCTTACTCTTCATCAACATGTGCTCCCTTCTTAGAAATTAACCCAAAGGCAAAATTCAGTGTTTTCTACTTCCACCATAAGCAAGTGGACAAATGTACTTATGATTGGAAATGAGTTTAGAATTTGCAATATAGGTGGCTGCGTATTTGTCTTAAGTGATTAATATCTTTTAGTAGTGAATCATTTAGTAGTAATGTATGAAATAAATGCCCTTACTCATCTCCATGATGGTTTCTTATTGCTTCAGTGATCAGAATTTTTTTAAAGCTCTCCTGGCAACCCAAGAATGGGTGTATGGCCTGTTAACTGCTGAGCATCTTGTGTGTGCAAGGCACACCTGGGTCCCACCAGGAGAGGCAATGAGGGACTGGATGAAGTGGTTACATTGGCATTTTATTAGTAGGTTTATATTTAACCCCAACATCTTCATCCCATGTAGAAATATATCTTCAATAAATGATATGCCCTCGGTCCCCAGATAATGTTGTAATGAACATATGAGGAGGGTTAAATTAGTTTTCTCTAGCAGTTAAGCAGCAAGATTTCCAAAGGGGACAGTGTCTGGACAGGAGTGGGGAGACAAGCTGAGCTTTGGTCAGCCGGAAAGTGGGTCTCTCCTAGTCAAAGGGGGGAAGCAGTTACTGTCCTTCCCAGGCAGCATACGGGCAGGGCTGCAAAAGGCTCACCTTGCTTCCAATCTTTGCTGGCATCGATGTGAGCATACCTAATGGTAACAGAAAAAGCCAGGCCCATGAAACGATCACTGATAAAACCCATGTTCTTTAATACCTGAAGTGTAAGCATGTGTAGATGGCAACTGAGAGTTTTTACCATGATCCTCTTGGTCATGATTCAAATTGCGAGGCTTTGCAAAGGAATGGGCCAGTGGGAGGCAAGAGGACAGTCTGCAGATGAGACAGACATGGACCATGACAAAGAGAAATGGTCTGCAGCCCGATTCAGACCTGGACACCTCCCTAGCCCAGCTCAGTGTGGTGCCGCCGCCACCAGGAGGAGAGTGAGGTCAGCGGTACTCAGGTGCACAGTGCAGCTCAGTTTGCTTACCATTTGTGGCTCATGTCCTTATCTTTAAGAGAGCTGTTTAATACACTTGCAAGACTTCTTTGCATAGTTTAGCTTCAGCTCTTCTCAAACAATACTATATGTTGTCTTTATATTTTAGGATGTTAAACAATCCCTTCAAAGGGGATTCAAATAAATATTATCAAGGAATGATAGCTGAACCAAGTGGACCCAATAAACATTTTTAGTTAAGAAGGTCTTGGAACACAGACCAATCTGAGCAGGTAGGCAGCACCCTAGCACTTCTCCATCAAGACTGCATGCTAGAGTTAGGGGGCCCCTGAGCCATGAAATCAGAATGCTTGGGGGTAGGACTCAGGGTATGGTCTGAAATACCCCACAGGTGATTCTACACGAGTGGCTAACTAGGATCTGGTGGTATTTGGGTTTCAATAGCAGTTAACTATCCACATATTAGCTTCCCGTGTACTATTGGGTTATCGGAAAAATCATGATGCATTTTTTCTATGTTTTTCGTTGCAAAAATGCGTCACGACTTTTCCAACAACCCAACAGATGGAGGGCAGTGGAAAGTGGAGAGTTAAATGAAAGCACTAAGGCCGTTGATAAACTGTGAGTGTTCCTGACATTTGCAGCCCTGACATTGGTGCCTCAATGCTGTCATCCGGGCTCAGCTCCTAAGTGTCCCTGCCGTCGGCGATGGGGCTCTGGGGTCTGCCAGTGCCACTCCTCTTCATGGAGATACTTCTGTCAGCAAATGTCCTCCTGCTCCCAGCTTCCCTGGGGGGCTGTTGCCAAACCCCGTGTTAGTGGCTTCTCTCCATTTCTGATATATAGTTGCCTGTTGCCTACTGGCTAGCCTCACCTGCCGCTCCCGCCTGATTTTCTGTCCCTTGAGTGTCTGTCTCACCTCAGGCTCCAGCACGCCTCCCCGCCCCTCCATGCCACTGCTCACCTGACTCAGAACCAGCAAAGATGACAGGATCAGAGGGAGGAGGAGGCGTAGGAAGAGGAAGGGGAGCGGGGTGGGGAGGGCGACGACATTCTAGCAAAGGAGAAAAGCATGACTGATATTCCATGGTGTCAGGGGAAAGTAGGTGACTAGTTTTCTGGGCAGAAAGTAAGAAAAATCACCCAAACTGAAACAGAGAGGGTTTGATTTATTTTACTCTTACTTTCTATTGTGAACACATACTTAACTTTTAAGTGAAAAACAAACACACGGCAAGAATTGCTGCTATAAATGCCACTACAATCTACAATTATATCAGAAGAAAAAAACATGCTGAGGGGAAGAGCTCTGTAATCAGACTCTGGCAATTTTCAGGAATGCAGTTTTCAAACTAATGCACTTTCCAATTTGAAGGC
Organism: Aselliscus stoliczkanus; assembly: GCA_033961575.1. NCBI lineage: Eukaryota > Metazoa > Chordata > Mammalia > Chiroptera > Hipposideridae > Aselliscus > Aselliscus stoliczkanus. The sequence goes on from CM066731.1 coordinate 53,387,554, forward strand.
TTTTTTAAAATAAACGAATTATCCAAAACTACAGATAGCACTGTGGTTTTATGGCATTTTTTTTGAAAGCTGAATTTTAAGCTAGCTGAAGCATATGTGGCTATCACTATGTTCATCTTTAATTTGCTTCAATATACAAATAAATAGTGCATTAATGCACAGTAAAGTGGATTATTCTGATTAGAAGACTGGGTCACATTTCCCATCAATTAAAAAAATTTAGATGGGAACAATAATTTTAAAACACACTTATATCTGAGTTTTTTTTCCCATAAGAGCCCTGTTGTACTTTCCTGCTCATGTTGTCACCATCATTATAGAAATTAGCTTTGAGCGCTCAATGGGAAGCATTAGAATGGGATTTTAATGAGAGTGAAGAATTCGCTATTATTGTCTTGTGGTGTGTTTGACTGAATAGTCACTCTGGTAGAAACAGGTGTCCTGAATTATTACTTGGACTACAGTACGGCTACAATCATGACACGAAAAATAAAAATAAAGAAAATGTGTATTTCAACACAGCTTAGAAGTTCTACACTTGCTGAGACTGGTAATATATGCTGAGCTTATTTAAATCACTAAAATTGCTGTAATTAAGCTTCTCTCTAAATCAGACTTGTAGAAGTGTCAAAAATCTCCTATAATTAACTTATCTGTAGAAGTAATCAGACAATAACTGCTGTTATATTTTAGGAACCACTGAAACTACAGTAGCTGTTGAGTGTAATGACTATAATAAATCTTTTAACAGCAGTTATCGCATAACCTCTTTTCACAGCTGCAAGTGTGGGAGGGAGATTGTTTTTCACAGCTTTTTCCTGAGATGGTTTAAGTGTGCTGCTGCTATATCTTCTACAATATGGGAAAACTATGAAGGCGCAGCGGTGTGCCTGAGCCGAATCGCCAGTCTGTGCTATTATACAGCTAAGTGGCATTTGGTGGTAATAATTAGGAATATTTAGTGTTTTAGGGACTGAACCAAAGCACCTCCAGTGGGTAGCTAGAAGACAGATGACCTACAAAGACTGACCAAGAAGTCATTAATTTCAAAGCAGTGATGACTTTGTGGAACCCGTGTGCATCAATGGCAAGGACCCTCAGAAACCAAATAACGAGCTTGATGACAGGTGTCTTCACAACCAGGTACTAAGGTTTCTCTCAATAAGATGAATGAATTATTTAAGGGAAGGACCATGTTTCACACTGAATCAAAGTTGTCCAATGTTTTTGTATTTTTTATTTTATATTAGAAAAATATGTGAAAGCAAGGAGATAAGTGTTGACCTTTCAAAGTTATAAGAGACCAGAGAATACCATTCTCTCATGTGTTTATTCACAAACTCACTTATTCCTACTTGTCATTATGTATCTGGGGGCAATGCACATGAAGTAAATGGATAAAAAGCCAATTGGAAAAATATTTTTGCAATATAACAACCAACAAGGGATTAATATCAGTAATATAAATGAAACCACTGAAAATCAATACTACAAAGGAAAAAAAAATAGATATGAACAGGCAATTCACAGTAAGGGAATCCGGAATGGGTTACAAATGTGAGCTAGCCAGCTTCTCTAATATTCAGAGGGTTAGTATTTGTATTTCATTAAATCAATGAAATATCACCGATAACATTAAAACAGCTATTTGAAGGCACTAGAAAATGACCAAAGACAGGCAGAAACTTCTAAGTAGAAGAGTTCATTCTTGAAAGATTATTTCTACACTGGGTAAATGGTGAGTTTGTAGTTTTCTTGCTTGGGGGTGCCCCCAATCACCCCGTCAGGCGTGAAAAACTGTGTCCTCTACTGAAGGGAGCAGATAACAGCACTTGGAGCAACAAAACAAATGGAAATTTGCTTTGGGCAAATTTTAGAAGCAGGAGAGCCACAGAAGGATGCAGATCCAAAATCTTTGATTAAACTCTGCCCAGATCCCTGGCTGACTGATAATTTCCCATCCTCATGGGGGAGCCCCAGGGAGCCTGGTAGAAAAGCCCGGAAGAAACTCGGGGCGGAGGAACTGGTTATGCAGTTGACTCCTGAACAATACAGGTTTTGAACTGCACAGGTACACTTACGTGTGGATTTTGTTTTCAATAAATTCCTGTTCTGTTTTCGATCTACAGCTGGGAACCTGTGGCTGCGGAGGGCCGACTGTGTGAACTGGCCTATGCCACTTTATATAGGGGAGATGAAGATCCACGGATTTTGGTTTCCACAGGGAGTCCTGGAACCAATCCCCTGCAAACACCAGTATTTGGGGAGCTAAAAGTTATATGCAAAATTTTGATTGTGCGGGAGGGGGGTGGCAACCCTAACCCCTGTGTTGTTTAAGAGTCAACTGAATGTGACTGCAAAACAAACTACCCCCAACTTAGCAACTTACAACTACCATAAACATCTGTCATCTTACACAAATTCCTGGCTCCACAGACCAGTCCAAAGGGCTGCTTATGTATTCTCATAACATGGCAGCTAGTTTCCCTGGAAAATGTGATCCAAAGACAAGCAAGGGAGAAGCTGCAATGTCTTTTATGACCTAACCTTGGAAGTCACACTGTCACTTCTTCAATGCCCTATTGGTGACACAGTCAGCCCTATTCAATGGAGAGAGGGCTGGCTATACAGAGGCAAGAGGCAAGACTCACTGTGGCCTTCCTAGAGGCTAATACAATAGAAATTTACCTTTGAAAGACAGAACTGCTTTTGGTGAAATCTGCAAGCTGGTTGTGTTTTGCCAGAATACATTTCTAAATACTCGTACATACGGTTTGGGTAGCAGAAAATAGACGCTCCACTGGCTTGAGGTGTAAGACAGCAGAACTTGGGTTTGGCACAACAATTTAATATTTAGATGGTGAATCCCAAATGCAAGGGGAAATCTCAGAAACAAGCCCCAAAATCTGAGCACGAATTCTGCCTTAATCCATAGCAGACCACTGAATGATGCAGGCAAAGGGCACTTCCACCCCTGCCCACCAGAGGGCTAGACTTAAAAAAACAGCAGCTGGAAACCAAAAATTCTGAGCAGAGGTAGTACTGCCGCACACTGCAGGGGATACAAATTTTTCAGTTTGAATCCAGGCAAGTTAACTGCCTCCTAGACACTGGCAATCCTCAGAAAAAAAACAAAAATGAAAACAAATTCCAGAGTTGCTATAACAAATTATTGGGTTGTCGGAAAAGTCATGACATATTTTTCATTTTTTTTTTTTAAAGATTTTATTGGGGAACTGAGGGAGGGGAATAGCGTTGGGGAAGCGGGGAAGGGGAACAGACAAGTTGTTATCTTTTTGTTCTTCAGACTAGTTGTGGAGGGCATTGCTTCACTGGCCCATGTTGATATCATCATTGAGCTCTTCCACAATGAGGCAGATAGGTCACTGGCCTCTGGATGGTCGCTCACCGTGGCTATTGGCAGCTCACGCTGGCTGCCGGCCACTCACGCTGGCTGCTGGCCACTCACTGTAGCCTATGGCAGCCCACTGCAGCAGGGGCTGCAGCCTAAACCGTCGCGGGGGCTCGCAGCCCAGCTCCAGGTGGAGCTGTTGTTAGCTGTAGAGGGCAATGTCACTGGCCCTCATATGTGGGATCTGAACTAGGGCCGCTGGCATCCCAAGCCAGCTCTTAACCAACGTGCCACTCGGCCGGCCCCATGACATATTTTTCTATGTTTTTCGTTGCAAAAATGCGTCATGACTTTTCCGACAACCCAATATATATGCAATCCAGCTTTTGATCCAAAATTACTACACAGGCAAATAACAGGAATCTCCTGACCCACACTCAGTAAAAAGAAAAAAGAAAAATGTGGTCAATATCAACTGCCTCCAAGTATGCCCAGATATTAGGTTCATCAGAAAAATCAGTGATTATAAATGAGTGCAAAGAATTAGAGAAAAACATGGAATGAAGGAGTAAACAGATACTGAATCTCAACAGTGAGATAGAAACTATAAAAAAGAAATTGGAAACCTAGAACTGAAAAGAACTGTAGCTGGAATGAAAATTTTACTAGATGAGCTCAATGGCAGATATGAGACAGAGAAGAAAAAAATACTTGCAGAAATAATGGCTGAAAAATACTTAATTCACAAGAGTTTTTGGTAAGGATTAAATGAGAACCTATGTGAAAATAACTTGAAATGTAGTACACAGTAGAATGAACTTAAAGTTCATTCATATTTCGATATTTCTGTTTATAAATTCTTCCTTGCATCTTATATTATCACCATCATGAGACAAAATTTTAAACAAAGGGATTTACCACATTTTTTCATACTGCAATTATTATTCAGCTCCTACTGTTATGGTTAAGTGCCACTGGAGGGATGTGATAATTAATTTTGTGTTAACTAAGCTAGGCCATGGTACCCAGATATTTGGTCAAACATGTCTGGATGTTGCTGTGAAGGTATTTTTTTTTTTTAGATGATATTAACATTTAAATCCATAGACTTTGAAGAAAGCAGATTATCCCCTCTCCTACCATAAGGGAGAGGGAATTCTACCTCCACATTGCCTTTGCTTCAAGCTGCAACAGCAACTCTTCCCTGGGTCTCCCACTTGCCTGCCTACCCTGCAGATTTTGGACTTGCTGACCTCTATAATCACCTGAGCCAATTCTTTAAAATAAATCTGTGTCTCTGTATCTCTCTCTCTATATATATTGCTCCTTCTCTCTCTAGACACACACCCCCAAGTTGGTTATGTTTCTCTGGAGAACCTTGATTTTTACTGGGGCGTTAGGGTGGGGAAGTTGGGGTGCGGGGGGGGGGGCAACAGGCAGAAGTCATGGTTCCCACCAGAAGATTTTTGTTTAAAAATTAAGAGAAAACTCAAAATACGAGCTAAAATTCTATAGGCACAGGGGTCTTGGGAGCACAGAGAAGCACACCTTCTGGTCTGGGGTAGAGATGGGCGGTGCAGTCAGGGCAGGCTTCCTGGCAGGGGTAACCTCTAAGCTAGGTTCTAAGCAACAGGGGTTCGCCAGGTGAGTGTGAAGTGTGGAAGCAAGGAAGAGTCTCAAACAGAGGAAAGCCAGGTGCCGGAGCCTGGTCATGAGGTGCTCTGTGTGCTGTACTAAGGAGTCGCATTTTCAATTCCCAGGGCAGTGTTCTCCACTTTTGCTTAAATATGTTATATATGGTTGTAAGAATCCCAGGAAAAACTTCATAGAATTCATTTTCCTTTTTCATGAAAAAACTTCATTAGGCTTGATATTATTGCCCTTGCTGGTTCTATCTCTATTTTCCTCATGATCACAGAAAACTCAGGAGTGTTCATACTCAAGAAGCTGATTTACTGGCTATAAACAGCCCTCTCAGTCTTTTCATTACATTGCATTACAAATGTGATTTCTGTAAAGAAAAATTTACAGCGTCAAATGTGACTTGTTTTCTAGTGCCATCTGGTGTTTAGTTAGGGAACTGATTATTACTTTTGAAAGAATACACAGTCACCAGGAAATCTTTCAAGGCCTTCTTAAAGACGCTCCCAAAACATAGCTTAAGCACATCCTTAATTGTAATGAATAATATAATGGGATATTAAATATTAGTCTAAATCAAAGGAAAATTTCAGGAAAAATCCCTGATCCAAATGCAATTTTCACATACACACACGCAAAATACATTTCCTTTTTTCAGGCATGGGTATCCTGTTGTTCCTCAAATTTCTTTAAAGGTTCACAAATCCTCAAATATTAACTGACATTTGATAGATATTAAATCAGTACCATTGCATACTTTCATATTCCCTGAATTTGTTAAAGCACCTTTTGAAGAAGCTTAGTCAGTTTTGACTTCTCTCTCACGCTCCATAGCCCATCCATTAGCAGATAATGACTTTATATGTGAATACAGGCAGATCTAACCACCACTCATTCACCACCTCCACCCCACACCCTAAACCAGCCCTTCATAGTGTCTTGCCTAGACTACTGCACTCGTCTTCTAAGCGGTCTCCCTGCTTCCCATCATGCACCCCAGGGCCAGAATCAGCTTTTAAAACATAAGGCAGGTCACAGTCGTCTTCAGCTGGGAATCTCCCAGTGGCTCCTGGTTTCACTCAAGATAACATACAAAGCCCTTCTTCAAAGGGCCTTGGTGATAGGGACCTTGCAACCCCTGTGATCTCACACACTCCCCTCTTGCCTCACACTCTCCTCCCCGGCCACTCTAATCCTCACACATGCTAAGCACACCTCCCCTTAGGGACTGGGAATGTGCTATTGCTATCTTCTGCCAGGTGGCTGCACAGCTCACTCCCTTGCATCTCCGAATGTCTCGGGCCTGGAGGCCTATCTATCAGAGCAACACTCTGCCCACTGTCATTCTCTGCACTCTTTTCCTGTTTATATTCCTTTTCAGTTCCCACTGCCTATTATATCCTAATTTTTATATTCTGCCTATTATATCCTAATCACAAACCTACACACACACACACACACACACACACACACACAATATAAGTACCATTAGAACTGGGTTTTGTTTTTATTGACTGTTTTGGCCCTAGTGCCTAAAAACAGGCCCTGGTACACAGTAGGTACTCAAATGTGTAATCAATAAAAAGTAATTGTTTGAATTCAATATCTAATAAGCCATTTTTGTAATGCATTACTTTGTAGTTCACGCTCATATTTTATGGTTATGGAAAATGGAATATGTGGGAAAAGATGACATCCAGTGGAGAGAAACTGATATAGCAATTTTATCTAAAACATACATAAACAATCTGATTCAATTTAAGGACCTGGCATTTCCAAATGAGGGCCTATTTTGGAATAAACCCTATACTAAACCTGTGACTCTATCAAAATAAACTAAATACAACTCTCTAAAAGAGAGAGTAAAGTGTAACAGAATTGTACACTTTGAAACCTATGTAACTTTACTAACCATTGTCATGTCAATAAACTTTAATTTAAAAAAAGAAAGGAGGGCCGGCCGAGTGGCGTGGTGGTTAAGCGCTGGCTTGGGAAGCCAGTGGACCCGGTTTGGTCCCACATGTGAGGGCCAGTGACACTGCCCTCAAAAAAAAAAAAAAAAAGGAAAGGAATCATATAAGTATTAATTCTAAGTGAAAACAAAATCTTCCCACTCTTCAATATTTCCTCATCAATATACTGGAGGGAAGATAATATAAGTGAAAAATTAGGCAACCTAATAATTTATCCTGAGATAAATTTATAATTACCATAAAAAAATTCTCCATTTCCATGATGAAACTAAAGTCTGACTATCAAAACCCACCCAATGTTTTCACTACCTATTCCAAAAATGGGAGCTTTCCCTCTTCCCTCTTCCCTACCAGTCAACAGCATCATATAAATCAGAGTTAAAAAAACATGGAATTCCCAAAGCTGACAATTTGCTCACACAGGGTTTTCAATGAATCTGTAGTGACAATTATGCCTGCATTTCAAACTCAGTAAAATACTGCAGTTGCAAAAGCTTTTGGTTGGTACTGACATAGCTGCCAGTTTTACATGACCGAGTGATGAGCCAACCAAGAGAAGCTACTGCACAGATTCCACTGTGTCCGTGACGAAATGGCCAAAAGAGCCTGACCAGCTACCCTGGAAAATTTCCTTCAGGATCAGAAGTCCTAGAGCATAAAGCCATGTGGGGTACACACGGCAGCGCGGAGGGGTGCAGGGCCCCTAAGGCTGACATGGAGTTTCCGGAGCGTGAGCAGCGTTACGTGGCTCCCAGTGACACTGTGAGCAGCAGTCTGGGGCAGGGTGCGCATGTGTTTGAAGCCTGCAATAAATGACGCCCACAATCCATGCCCCTGTTTCCACCTCTGTAAGAATGGGCTTGGGGGGCACCTCCCAGAAGCAAACCAGTCAGTGTGTGAATGAGAAAGGTTCAGATTCACACAGACACTCTCATGGGCTGGGGATGGCGTCCCACTGCATGATGAGAAAACGTCCAGACTCGTTGCCATAGTGTGGCCCCTGACTTTCTCTCTGACTGCATCACACATGTTTTTAGTTTATTCAGGGTGCATCAGCTTCTCAGGACATTTCCTACCTCAGGACATTTGTACAGACTGTTTGCTCTGAGCACTCTTAGCTGAGTGTTCACACAGCGGCCTTGATGGCATCACTAACTGGGAGAGAGACCTCCTTCCCTTACTCACTGCTGCCTCACTGCCCACCCCCCAGCACTCTCCTGCTGTTTCCTTCGGAGACTATCATTAGCTCAGTTTCTGTGTTGCACCTCTCCCTGGTGAGATACAAATGCTGTGAAAGCAGGAACCTTGTCTGTCTTACTCTCATCTTTATCCACGTGCCTAGAACATTGCCTGGCAAGTATAATAGTAGGCATGCAAATATTTGCTAATATTTGGATCGTAGGTTTCAATTGATAATAGCAGCAGATTGCATTTATTATTTACAGATATTATTTTCTTTTTATCCTTCTGCAATGAAGTACACCTGATGACACACATGAACTCATCATTCTCATTTCTGGACAAAGAAACTGAAGGGTAAAGAGTCTTTAAAAACAGGTTTTCTTCTCCTTGTTAGTTCTGTGCTCCAAAAAGCATGAGGATGATGAGTTCATGTGCCCACTGAGTTTAGACACATTCATCACAGAGGAAACCACACAATCGCTCTGGTTTCTGTAAGCATTACAAGAGCCGAGTCTTCTTACTCCAGTGTGACTGAAGTTTTTGGTCTCCTATTGATTCCCCATAGTTTTGGCTCTCCCACTCCAGTTTCAGGTGTCCTGTAGATTTTTATCCTAGGAATGCTATCTGGGTCTGGTTCTTACTACTTTGGGTCTTATAGAGCCTCTAATGTCCATCCCAGAGGTTAGCAAACTGCGGCTTGCGAGCCACATGGGGCTCTTTGGATGTAGCTCGTGACCCCTGATATATCCTAGTGATTAAAAAAAATAATAGTAGGGCCCACCGAGTGGCACAGTGGTTAAGCGCTGGCTTGGGTAGCCAGCGGCCCCGGTTCGGGTCCCACATATGAGGGTCAGTGACACTGCCCTCAAAAAAAAAAAAAATAGAAATTCATTCAACAAATATTTACTGACTGCCTACTATATGTCAGGCACAGGCAATGCAGCAGTGAGCAAGCAGACAAAACTTGATTCCACTGGGAAATACAGAAAATAAACACTAAAGAACTAAACTACCAAATAAACGCATGGTGATAACTGCTATGGAGAAACCAAAGCAAGGAAACGGAATAGAGCGTAAGAGGGTGCCATCTGAAACAAGATGGGCAAGGATGCTCACTGAGAGGACAAGAGGTGAGAAAAGACTAAAGCAGCAAGCCAGGTAGGTATGTGGGGGAGAATGCTGAGCCTGGAGGGGAATGGCCTGTGCAAAGGCCTTGAGTACAGGGTGTGGTTGGCAGGGGAGCCAGCATTGCTGGAGTAGAGTCAGCAAAGGAAGAGGTCACAGTTCACGAGGCTGGGAAGGAAACCAGTGGAAGAGGAAGCAGAGAGGACAGACTGTGTGAACCACTGCAAAGGACTTTGCTTTTACTCTGAGGAAGATATGAAGATGCTGGAGGCATCTGAGCAACATGACACAACATAGGTTTCAAAGCATCAGTGTGGCTGCTGGATTGAGAAAGATTATATAGAGACAAAGGTGGAAGCAGGAAGGAGGCAACTGGAATAATCCAGGCAAAAGATGGTGGTGGCTGCAATGTGGGGGGAATGGGTTAAGGTGGCAGGAAGTAGTTGGATCCCAGGTATGTTCTGGGGAAGGCAGACAGGATTTGATGATCAGACACCCAATCCAGGACACCGGGTAGACGGCTGGATATACCAGTTCAGGGAAGAGACCCCAGCTGCAAGGGAATGCGGTCATCTTTGACATTCTGAGATACAGAAAGCCATGAGATTAGACCAGGTCATCAAGCGAGTGTGTGTGGATAGAAACTCTCGGAAGGTTAAGTCCTGGGGCAGGGGGAATGTTTGACAGATAGGGAGATGCGGAGCTTCCATCCAAAGATGGTGAGAAAAAACAAACAGTACAGAGCAGGAGACAAGCCTAGAGGGCATGCTATCAGGCGGGCCAAGTGAGGGGGGCTCTGGGGTACAAGCTGTTAGTTCTCGCAGAAGCTGCTGCCACTCTCTCCCCGCTCTGTTTTTCTCTCCCCAGTGTCTATCATTATCTAACAGAGTCAGGAATGTACTGGAAGGTTGGGGAGGTAAGGCAGCATGGAGAGTTTGATGGTTGAGGTAAATCCCAGTCATCTATATACAAGAGTCAACAGTTTCCGGTACTGAAAGAAAGGCAGAGTGAACCAGACATTTAGACATGGGTGGAAAAGGACTAGAGGGAACAGCTGAAAGGAAGCTGGGAATGGAATTCATAGGTAGAGAGTAGTAAGGTAGAAGACTACTGCTTTTCTGTAAGTCATAACTTTTAAAACTATGTTTCTATATAACTTTGATCCAAAATTAAAAACAACCAGTCAGAAAAAAAAAAAAAAATGCACGAGCTAGATGCCTAGTTCCCAGCCTAAGGGCTACAGAACCACCACCAGGGGCCGGCAATTCCATATGCTCACCAAGTCCCATCTACATACTGAGTAGGCTAGATCCTGTACATTATGTGTCCTGTGTCTTTTCAATGTAGACACTTCTCATCACTACAGATTAAAGGCATTCCTGAAATTGTAGTTTAAGATTTTATCATTCAGTCGATCCTGAAAGCACAACCAAAAATAGCTCCTTAATCTAAGTTGAGGAACATTTATGAGAGGTAAATTAAAATTGTACTGGGTTATTACACTTATTAGAATGCCTTTGTAATAAACTCTTGGGAGGCAGATATGGTCCTCCCTATATGGATGTAATATTGTGTGCATGTCTTTCTTTCCAACAATTTGGAGTTCCTTGAAAAAAGACAATGTGTTCTAGTAATCTTTGGATCTCTGTACCTAGCACAGTTGCCAACATAAGTGACAGTAAATAATATTTAACATTGCCTAAGTGCTCTGCCTGTGCTGGACTTTAAGCACTTTACCTACATTTTCACTTAATTACTATTATGGAAACAATGCTCTCATAGTTTCTGAAGTTGGCAATATTATTCCCATGCGACAGAGGAGGAAACTGAGGCACAAAGGTTAAGTCATTCCCAAGGACACATAGAGCGAATGGCAAAACAAGGATTAGAAGACGGGCAATCTCTCTCCAGAGCCTTAGCTCTAAATGTTTATATAGAATATTAATGTGTTTGCTGACAAAATATTGAAATAATACACCCAGTAACAATTTAACTAGTGATATCAAATAAAATCATCATTTTGGTTATGAATGGTATGATGACTTTTTCAGATGTATATTGGAAAGGCCGATTTATTTGATAATCTCACCTTTTTCTTTTTGTTCTGGGTCATCTGTTTTCTGACTTGCTTCTGAAAAATAAATACAAAACAAAGTAAGTACTGTGAAAGTTACTATTGAGTATCCCAAAATATAAGACTATATTTAAATGAATTCAAATCCATATAATTTAAGAAAAATATTTCTGGGAGCCAGCCAAGTGGCTCATTGGTTACGAGTTAGCTTGGGACGCCAGCTCTGAGCAGCAGGGCCCAGATTCGGATCCCACATGAGGGCCAATGATGCTCGACTTGGAGCTGGGCTGCCATGAGTCATCGGTGACGGCATAGGCTGCAGCGGGGCTGCAGTGGGCTGCTGTGAGCTACCGTGAGTGGCCAGCAGCCAGCATGAGCTGCTGTGAGCCGCCGTGAGTGGCCGCCAGATGGCCAGTGACCGATCTGCCTCACCGGAGAAGGGCACAATGATAATACCAAATGGGCCAGTGAAACAACGTCCTCCACAACTAGACTGAAAATGAAGAACCAACGGACAAGTTGTCTGTTCCCCTCCCCCATATTTCTTTTAAAAAATATTTTTTATATATATATATATCGGGGAAAACAATTCAATTTTCCAAATCCTGAATTCCTTACACAAGAAATCTGTTATAAAACTGTTAATATTAGACTCATTTGAATTACTTATAGAAGCCAGCGAGCAGTAACTAGTCATCAGGCCCCAGGCTACGTATTTTGCATCCATATGAGAGTCGCTGTGGGTCATCTCCACCACCTCTAAGCGCCTCTATGAGTACAAAGGCAAATTGGAGCACGGAGAAACCCATATCAAAACTTGCTCAATATTTTATATTGTCTCCTAAAAACATAAGACTGCCTTACAATAGGCATGTGTGCTTTAAAGGAATGCAGTGTGTCGCACTACTGGGGACACTAGTCTCATTCCTCTAAGGACTTCACACATGCACAGGTGAGCCACTGGGGGTGTCTGCACTGAGCCCAGGTGTGCAGTAGCTCACCTGCTGAGGAGCCAAGATGGGCCTGAGAGCCCACCTCAGTCAGCCTTTCGACTCAGTGAATCACAGTTAAGTTTCTCTCCCATGAATGGGGGTTACCAAGCACAGTGAAACCCACTGAGAACCTGGACCCGCCAAAGAACATCCATCCCACATGAAACATAATAGCACACGATCTGGCCACATGTTCTAAACAAACTTCTGCATTTATAACCTCACATCTGGCCTATTGTTTAGTACAGATTAGTAGCTAGAAAATTTTCAAGGTAGACCAGTCGATTAGTCCCAGGAGGTACTTATCTAGTCTTTGGGTATTTCTAGGAACATGTGTGAACACATATGTGTTGGAGTGGGGATAGGACAGTTTGGGAGACTGATAAAAATCAGACTCCGTCCTTTCCACATAGTAGATAGAAGGTGTGGGTCAGACCAGGGTGGGGGTGGGGAAGCAATCACAGATCGCATGACTTTTTGGTCCTGTTTTCTACCTTCATTCATATAAAATATTTCACTTTTTTTTTTTTGGGGGGGGGAGGCAGAAGTAAATCTGAGGCAGGCTTCCGATGCAAGAAAGGAATTTTTGTGGGTCAAGAGTTTTTCTCCTCTGAAACTTCCTGTCCCTAGGTGACAGGAAGGGAACGAACTGAAAGCTACAGTGTGCCAAGCTTAGTGCTAAGCATATGCCTCTCATCCCTGACACCTTATGGGGGAAGGTCTTATCTCTCACACTGTGCAAAGGAGGAAGCTGAGGCTGAGAAAGTGGAATGAGTAAAGATCTCAGGGTTAGCGGTTTACATCATTTCAAAGCATATGATCTTCCCACTGTGTCAGAGAAAAAAAGACCAGAGATGTTCAGGTCTTGGCTTTTGCAAAGAGCGGGTTTTAGAAACTTGACTCCATACACTTTCTGGCCAGTGCTGTAGGAGGCATCCAGGATATTAAAAACAGACAAACAAAAGTCTTCTTGATCTTATTAACTATAACCTTGTCATAAAGTTAGGCAGTGCTTAATTTAACTGGATGCACTCTCATAGTCATCAGAGATACAGGATTGAAGAAAAGCATCAAAAATCTCAACAAGCTCATTTGTTTTTAAAGGTTTTATTGGGGAATTGGGGGAGGGGAACAGTGTTGGGGAATCAGGGAAGGGGAACAGACAAGTTGCTATCCTTTTGTTCTTCTAGTTGTGGAGGACATCACTTCACTGGCCCATGTTGGTATTATCATTGTGCTCTTTCTGGGTGAGGCAGTCACTCACCAGCCATTGGATGGCCGCTCACAGCAGCTCACGAAAGCTCACGCCAGTTACCGGCCAGCCTGACTGCAGCCTACACTGTCGCTGGTGACGTATAGCAGCCCACCTCCAGGTCGAGCTGTTGTTCACCGTTTTAGCTGTAGAGGGTGCAGCATCACTGGCCCTCATGAGGGATCCGAACCCAGGCTCTGCTGCTCAGAGCTGGCGTCCCAAGCCAACTCCTAACCAATGCGCCACTCGGCCAGGCCGACAAGCTCTCTTTTTAGTGGTATCAGCAACGCCTTCACATCCCCCAGTGATCTGCTATCTGGTGCCCACGTGTGCACTCTAGAATACTATGAATGACTTTGGGCTGGCAGGTGGTTCAGCCTCTTGGACCCTAAGTTTCCTTGTCTGTAACCAGGGATAACCCCATCTGCTTCAACTCCCTAACACACACGAAGCACTTAGCAGTAAAAGTGAGTCTGCTCATCCTTAGTTTCAAGTCTCATTTTAATTGTTTCTTCTAGGCATGTTGAAGAAAACAATACTTTCTAGAATCCCAGAAGCTCAATTCCCTGGATGACATTAACATCTTCACAGTATGATGGCCATGGGGAATCAGAACGATATAGGGGAGTTGGGGTGGCTTCACCAGGGAATATCCAAACTCCTAGGACTGAACAAAAACCTGCAAAGGATGGATACAGGGCCTATTTCATTGTAATCCTGCTCTTGCACATGTAGCATAATAGTAAATGTTAAACAAAATAAGCATTACCTACTAGAAATAGGTTGGGAAAGGGGTTGCAGGTACTCCATTGTGATTTCAGTTACCATAAGTGCTATAATATTCTAAAAGACCAACAAGTATAAAATGATCTGATTTTATTATGCAACAAAATAAAAAATAATATACTTCAAAATAACGACAATATAGAGAAGAATTCTTCTGCATTTTATTGCACTCAAATAACATTAAACAGAAGACATTAACATTATTTTTAGGAAATCCACTGATGTTGCCCAGCTTGGCACACATTTGTAAAGGCAAGGCTCATAAATTCAGATATTTGCAATTAAAAAGTATTTGAAGTTGACCACATCATAATGAATCCTGTATTTCTATTTTTAGAGTTCTAGAGATGATTACATACAAAAATCCAGTAGAATTTATTTTACTCATTTATCTGTTCCATGTCATTCTGAAGAGTCCCTAAAAAAATATGGCTTTATAAAAAGTAGTGTTCTATAGTTCACAATATGAACTAAGAGCTTTATTGGAATCTGAGAAGCAACTCTGTATTACCCACATCACAGCTTTAGAAAATTATTGCTTTTCTTATTATTAGGGATTTCACTACACACCGGGTTGGCATGCTTAACTTACTACAGTATAACTATGATCTATAATGACAAAAATATAAACTCTCTTTGATTTCAACCCTAAAAGCAGGAAAAACATCACCTTATCTTAAAATAATGTTAACATAATCAAGAGCTACTCCTGACACATAAATGAAACTGCTTCTTATGGCTTTTTCATATAGCTCACGAGCCTTTGCTAAGGATGCTGTAGCTACCTTCTTTGCTAACGAGTGTTTTCACCACAGCAACTATTTTCTGAGCCATAAATGAATCACATTAAAAACAGAAGAAACTCTTCCGTGTACAAAGGACAAGGCTCATACTTTGTGAACTAGCAGCAGGCATCTGGCTCTGTGAGTGCTTTCACATATCCTATATCAACCCAGCTCGAGGCAATACCTACTCTTTAGTAAGAACTCTGTGTTTTCTTCTGTGGTGAGGGCATTACTTAATCAGCCAAAGGCAAAACAATCTGTAAGGTATGTCCTGGAAATTTATACAGATTTTCTAAAATTTAAACAAATACTGAATGGACGACAGCTATTATTATGATTAATCTGAGGTGCCAAAAAGCATTTCTGCATGATATAGCAGGCCATTCCTTTCTTTCTAGGCCCTAACAAGGAATTTTAGTTTTTCCCTCTTTTTCTGAAAAATAAGTTAATCATGATAATTTAAAACATTCAGTGAAATATTATTATTTCTTCTATTTAAAGAGCTAAAAGCTACAGGAACCTCAAATTTTGAGTTTCGCCCTGAATACTCGAAGCTAATGGAGACATTTTTTAAGGATATCAGTGCAGATATATACAACTCAAATCTTCACAGCTAATGATGTCTTTAAGAGAGCTAATGCAAAGCACTCCTAACGGCTTTTAAATCCCGTTTAACACAGTTTGCACAAGTCAGTCCAACACAGTGTTAATTCCTAATAATATATTAAAACCCTGCCAAGAGAATTGCTGCTACATCATCAATATAAGTATTAAGTGTTGTCTGGAAAACACACATCAATGCAGGTGGGGCGAAAAGCTGTGTCACACACATACACACAAAAGAAATGCAATGGATTCACTAATGCTACCAAAAAAGGACATGCAGGAATGTAACATCATGTGAAATTTCTGTTTCTAAAAAATAAAAAAAACACTAAAATGCCAGTGGACTATGATTCATTCAAAACATCTTTAGTGTTCATTCCCAAAGATCTTGGTCTGCTCAGTAATTACTTCACAAGATCTATCACAGCCATCTTTTGGAGCGTATGGTTAGGCTGGTCCTCCTGGTAGTGGGGGCAGTCTTTTTGAAGCTTTAAGTATCTGCAAAAATAAGGGGAAATCTAAATTAAAGGACCAACCAGACATAGACTGTGAAATTGCTTCATTTTCATTTGACTTTTAAAAAAAAACCCACCCATAGAAGTAAATGCTTTTTTTGCTTTTGTGTCGTTGTTTTTAAGGGCAATTTGATAACAGAACGATTAACTACCTACAGAAGTTTCTGGGCTAACTTGCAAAGCTGTTGATGAAAATTTGAGGTTCTTTAGAGCATCTGAGAATTACAACTCAATTTAAGAATTTCGATCTTTTGAGAAATACAAGCATTAATATCTTTCTCCCATCAATGTTTTCCCTGTATCAAAAAGAAACATAGTAGAGAAAAAAAATCTGGTATGATATTTGAAAAACAAATTTAGGAAGTATTTTCAAGGAGCAACTGCATAGTGTAAGTTGCAATTAAAATATATTACTTTAACAATTTTATGCCAATTTTAATGTAATTGACAATATAAATGGTCAGTAAAAAAAAGTAGACAGGATTTTAAAAGAAGTAAAATTCAATACTGTCCAACTTTTTGCAAATACTTTCTCATTCCAAACTTTAGTATTGGATTTATTTTACTCTGATAGCATGGATCTATGTCACAATTAGAGAAAATGAGCTGGTACACAGAAATGCCCAGCCAATTTTTGATATACTTTCTAAAGCTGGCTTCCTTCCTTCCTCCCTCCCTCTTTCTTCCTTCCTTCCTTCCTTCCATCCATCCATCCATCCATCCATCCATCCATCCATCCATCCATCCATCCATCCATGTCTATCTACGTATGTGTATGTGCGTGTCTGTGTGTAACCAGAAATTTTTGTCTAAGCAGAATTACTTGGTGCTAATGTGAAGTAACCAGAAATTATATGTATACTTTTATATATCCAATTAAATGAGTGTTTATATCCACCAAAAGATATGTACAACGCTATTTATAGCAGCTTTCTTTATAATAGCCAAAAACTGAAAATAGTCACTATAGCCATCAATGTAGAATGGATTTTTGAAATGTAGTATATTTATAGTAAATAATGAATAAGTCCAATTTATTTTACATAACACAGTAGATCAAGCTCATAGACAGGATGTCGAGCAATGGAAACTAGACACAGAAAAGTATGTATTTGTGTGTGAGTTTAGTTATGGTTTTATTTAATTAAATTCAAAAGTAGGCAAACTCATCTGTGACGACACAGCTCAGAACAGTAGTTACCCGTGGTGGGGGTTTTCCTGAGTGGGGGAAGAACGGGTGCTGAAAACATCCTGAGTAGTGGGTACAAGGATGCTTACACACGTACACTCCACCAAACTGTGCACTCAACATTAACACACTTCTCTTGTGTAAATTATACCTCAACAGAAACAGCTTCAAAAACTGAGTTTGACTTTAGGTTCCCTTAGAATTGATCAATTAGCTAGACTGTGAGAGGAATAAGCACTTCTGTAACCTGTGCAATCAAAAATACCTTGGGCCCATGGTGACTTGTTCGAAGTATGACGATTACTGATAAAAAGGCAAATGAACTAAAAGCTCTGGTACGATTTTGAACGACACAAATATATGCTCCTACATATTTTAGGACAACACCACTCAGAAGGGGTTCCCCAATCTGCAAACCCAACATCCCACTGTTTCGACCTGCCTTCTACATCCCCATTAGGGTTCTACCGCTCCTTCTTCATCTAGGCCAGAAACACAGGAAACATCCTCGACTGTACTCCTTCACAGTTCCCTCTCCCCCAAATTATTCCCAATTCTAATTTCTATAAAATAGGCCCCCCTCTCCATTCCTGCTACCACAGTTCAGGCTCCTGCCATTTCTGGCTTGAGTTAATCCATCTGCCCCCTTACTTATCACCACTTCCTTACAGCACTGCTCTTTTCAAAAGTGGATTTGATCATGTGACTCCTCTGATTGGAATATTTCAGTGGCTTTCTATCACTTTTAGACCTAGATTCAAAATTTTAAACATCAGATATGGGACACACCAAGAGTGACGCCTGCCTCCTTTCCCTCTTCTTTTCTCACACCTTTGTGTGACATACTGTCTCAGTCTTTGTTGTGCGATCACTTCTTCCTCAGCTCCCCACCTGCCAGGTCTTGTCATTTCTACCAGTACCTCCCCACTCAGCTCTAGCGTGGGGGGCCTGACCTCACGCCCTCATCCCCAGGAGCTGGGTTAGTTATCCCTCTTTCTGTGTGCTGCCCTGCACACCACTGAGAAGGTAATGACATCGTACTGGTTGTTTGCTCAGCTGCGTCCACAGCCTGTGAGCCTCCACGAGGCAGGAACTGTACTGTGCATTGCTTATCTTCATTGCCCTGCCGCAAAACTTGCCCCATAGTAGTTGCTCAATGTGTTTCTTGGATAAATGATCAAATCAGTAGCAATAATATGCATATTAGGCACCTGATCAAATCCATAACAATAATATGCATATTAGGCATCTATTATATAGACTGAGACCTTGAGTGTAGCCATCCCAAAGCTGGTTAGGTCCTTATTGGTCAGTGTTAGGAAAGGCCGGCGACAGGGAAGCATGAATGAATGTTCTGGAGAGATGCAATGGAGGGAAACTACCACCACTACTAGAATATTCAACAGTGGGATGAGTGAAAAGTGTTATCTCCATCTTAGATAACAGGATTATAATCACAAAATATAAAAACAATTTTTTTGGGTGTGGCATGGTATGACAGAAAAATTCTTGATGGAAGCAGTTAGTCAAATGATCTTAAAGTATTATTTGGCAGGGAATTTTACTCTGATGAATTTCCTAAGTGATTCATTCATAAATCATTCAATTTGTGCTACATATATTTATGCTGTCATATTGCTAGACATATGCTGTATGATTTCAAGTAAAAATATGAGTTCGAGAAGAAAGATAAAAATCCACCAAAGAAACAGCAATTCCAAAATCAATTTAAAAAAATCTGGTATTCAAAATGATCGACTTCTAATATCAGAATGATCAATTCTTTTTTTTTTTTTTTTTTTTTTTTTTAAAGATTTTATTGGGGAATTGGCGGAGGTGAACAGCGTTGGGGAATCGGGGAAGGGGAACAGACAAGTTGCTGTCTTTTTGTTCTTCAGTTTAGTTGCGGAGGGTGTTGCGTCACTGTTGGTATCGTCATTGCGCTCTTCCCGGATGAGGCAGATGGGTCGCTGGCCTCTGGATGTCGCTCACCGCGGCTATTGGCAGCTCACACTTGGCTGCCAGCCGCTCACGCTGGCTGCGGGCCACTCACTGTAGCCTATGGCAGCCCACACCATCACCAGGGCTCGCACAGCCCGGCTCCAGGTGGAGCTGTTGTTAGCTGTAGAGGGCAGTGTCACTGGCCCTCATGTGGGATCCGAACCGGGGCCGCTGGCATCCCCAAACCAGCGCTTAACCAATGCGCCACTCGGCCGGCCCCAGAATGATCAATTCTTATGACTGAGCTGCTTTATCCTTGCCAGGAGTATACCAGCAAAGCTCATAAACTCAAAAATATAAACAAAAGATGGCCTAATTTAAATATTGGACAACTTACTTTTCTATAATAAATCATAACTAATCTTCAACATTCCTGAGTCCTAACTGATATACTAATGTATTTAAAGAGAAAAATAGGGCTGGCCAAGTGGCTCGTTGGTTAAGAGATGGCTTGGGGCACCAGCTCTGTGAAGCAGGGCCCCAGTTCGGATCCCATATGGGCCAGTGACACTGTGCCCTCTACAGCTACGATGTGAACAACAGCTCCACCTGGTGCTGGGCTGCCTGAGTCACTGCCAACAGCGTAGGCTGCAGCGAGCGGACTGCATTGGGCTGCCGTTAACTACCGTGAGCAGCCATCCAATGGCCAGAGACTGATCTGCCTCAGCTGGGAAGAGCGCAATGCTCATAATACCAACATGGGCCAGTGAAGTGACGTCCTCCACAACTAGACTGAAGAGCAAAAGGACAGCAACTTGTGTATTCCCCTTCCCCAATTCCCTAACGTTGTTCCCTCCCCCAATTGCCCAATAAAATCTTAAAAAATAAAAAAATGCCAAAGAATATACCTTCAGTTTTATCAGACCCAAACAGCTCTCAAAACTTAATCAGTTATTTAAAATCCCCCAGAGTTCAGCAGCTGAGAGTGTGAACTCTGCAGCCAGAATATAAGGAGCTATCTCAGTTCTACCACCTGTCAGTTCTATGACCTCAAACAGGTTACTCTGCCATGTTATACGCCAGTGTTCTCATCTGTAAAATGGGGTAACAGCATGCCTACCTCTTGGGCTACTGAAAATATTAAATGAATTAATTCATGCAATGTGCTTAGAAGAACACCTAGAAAATGCTTAATAAATGTTAGCATCCACCATCCCCAAGTGAGTGGCTGGATACAATAGTAAATACAGTTCTGCCCCATTAAATTATCACACCAATAAATGTATTTAAATTGAGTTTAATAAGCAATATTAAGATTGTATAACCTAGTCTTAGAATGATCAGGGAAGGCAGAGTAATCATCAATTAAATTCTGAGAGCGAGGAAAAACTGAACTAACATCCAGCACTTTGCAGAGGTTCTCTATTTGAGTTTTCCATTGAATAAAAGAATTTTAAAGACTGAAAGGCAATAAGGAGACAGGCCCTACAATTAGTGAGCTCACAGTTTCTGCAATCACATGCATATTTAAAGACTATTATAAAAGCAGTCAGCCTACTGTACAAAGAGACAGTGAATACAGATTTATGACTATTAGTATAAAATTGAATAATAAAAATATTATAATATAAAGTAAGACTGAGAAGATAATAGGAACAAGCAAACTAAGTGCAACCATTAAAAATAACTATTGCTAACTCTTGGCTTTCCATCGTCTTTTGGCAAGGTCAAGCTATACCTGTGCAGTGGGTCAATCAGAATTTTATGACACTGAATTACAGGTTACAACTTCTTGAGCAGGTTTTTTGTTTTGTTTTTTGTTTTTTTGAGGGCAGTGTCACTGCCCCTCACATGTGGGACCTGAACCGGGGCCGCTGGCTTCCCAAGCCAGCGCTTAACCACCGTGCCACTCGGCTGGCCCTTGAGCAGGTTTTTGAGAATTTAGCTTCTCTGGATCCACCTCACAGATCAGGCTAATAAATTACTAAACAACAGCCATAACCACCAGTTACTTGGAACTTAATTATGTGTCTGGAAGTATTAGTATTCATTAAATTTTCACTTTTATGTGCTTCGGTTGTTAAAAGATCTCATGTAAGACAGCACATTATTCCAGTACTCTACTTGGGATTTTATATTTATGTTCCCAGGAAATTCTTGGGCTTAGTTTATGAAACAGAAATTTTTGGTCTGAAAATAATATTACTTTTCATACTTTCACTAAAGTTAGGCCACTATTAAAAAACATGAACTGTAACTGAAAAAATTCAATGTTGTAGAAACTTGTTCTTTTTAGGAATATTTGTAGAACAATTTTCTTTAAAGGAATGGACAGTCATCAAAAGGCAAAATTCAGTAAGTTGCTGGGCCTCCTGCAAGCTAGAACAAGGTGTTCTGTGACATGTCGCCACTTAGCAATACTGAGGGAACTGCAAAAGTAGGGCAGAAACAGCCACCTTCCTTGCTCTGTGCATCCTTCCTGAACACCAAATATAAATATATACACATACAAATATGCATCATGTAAGAGGTCGATTTCTCCATGGATTCCTTTTCTCGTATAATTATATTATAACCCAACAACTCAGCTCTTTTAAGTATTTGTATATATTTTTATAAATGTACATGGTATGACAATTATCAAAACATAATACATCCCAATTGTTAAATAAGCAAAGAAAAGCTGAGGCATAAATAAAAATAGTCTTTAATTATGAAAGTGTTTTTTGTCCTGGAAATATAGTATTATTCAATAAATTTTGGCAGACACAATTATTTCTATCAAAATCAATAATAGTAATTAATGCATAGCATTTCTACAAAACTCACATTCAGCATAAGCATAATGTAAAAATTGAGTAACAAATGAACCAATAAATGACACAAAAATTAAAAAATGGAAATAAAACACAGACACAGAAAGAAATATACCTGGGAAAGACATATTGGAAAATCCTCTCTTAGTAAAGTACTTTTTCCCCTCTATGAGAACAGGAGGTTATAGATTACTATCTGATTGCAGGTATAGTTCATGTCATCTCTAAAATGCATTGGAAAGCACAGGCCTTGCTTAAAATGCTTTTCCCGTTAATTAAATTCACTGATGACAAGAGGAACATGTTGGGAGAGGCATGGAAAGGTAGAGAAAAGGGTTAACACAGTGGGTGAACGGAAAGACTGGGGGGTCCAAACAAGTCCTCGCAGCCTCGACTGCAAGGGGCACTGATGACACTCTCCAGGAAGACAGGAAACAGGGAGAAAGAGGACTAATATCACAAATGTATGTGCTATTGCACTTTCATCTTAAGGCAATTCTGATTTCATATCATCCATCACATAGCCTGTCAGTCAAAAAAAAAAGGAAGAAAATAAAAACCTCACTTCTACTGCCAAGTGTAATGGCAAAAATCATATGGCACTTTGATCGCGAATGCTCCTCACATTCCAGCTCAACAAATATGTACTAGACTGAATCAGACGTGTTTTTTTCCATTACTTTGGCTCACCTGATCAAACCCAGAAAATTTTCTTTTTCTGTTTAGATATTTAGATATAATTAATCCTTCTCTCTCAGGACTTTTACTCTTCGTAGATTTATTTCACACAGCTAGCATGAATATCAACAGCAAATTTTAAACGAAATAAAAAAAGAAAATAGCAATACATCTAACAAAACGCCATACCTGGTGTTATCTCCTGCTGTTCTTCTGCTGGGGGCATACGTGCTTCTACAGTAAATAATAAAATCACAATCCATTACTTATTGCTGACCCATGTTTAAAAGACAGGTTGCTGGTATTTAAGTTACAGGGATGATTTTTAGACTTTTTTGGGATTCAATTGCAATCATTAGAAAAACATTAGTTATAACTTCCCAAAATCACATCACAACAAAAAATTAGTTATAACTTCCCAAAATGTTCTATATTTTTCAACTGTTAATTACAACAGACTTTACCACATTATCTGCTTAACTAACTTCAAAACTCACTGCCTAGCAGAGGAGATATGAACTAAAACTGAGGTTTTCACAACAATTTTGTTATCAGTCTTGATAGGAAAGCTGAGGAAAGACATTCAAAGCTTCTTATTCTTGAAAAATTTTTTTAACTGATAACCCTAATTTTAATGTGAATGAAACACAAAGAAATTAAATTAAAATAGGATCTTAAAAATAAATCACTATCCTCATCAAAGTTCTATGAAAAACAATATTCAAGATAACATAGACTAACCAAAAATGGGGATATATATTTTTAACATTTTGTCTTTCCCTGGTTGTTTCAACCACACAACTAAAGAGACTGCAGACCTCACCACCCAGAGGTTTACCATGTTATACTGATCTAATTCATTCTGTAAAATTACATCACACATATTAATATCTTCCTGGCTAATAACCCATGAGACATTACTTTAATCTAGAGATAAGATTATATCAGCTTTCCTTTTGCTTCTTAAGATTTGGAACAAGTTTTGGTTAAGAGGAGGAATTTTTAATATGATTTTATGCAGCTATTTTTATCATTTTTCTTCTGGCATTAATTTCTTTCTACATAATTATTACATGCTCAAAATTGAAGATTTATAAATAGTTAACAAAAAAGTACAAAGGAAACAAACAAACAAAAAAAATCACACATATTCCTGCTGATAACTATTCATATTCTGGCAATACCTTGAGTGTTTACTAGTTTTCTCTGTTGTGACTGGTTTAAATGGTTTGCCTATTTATTTTGCTCTTAATAATTTAGAGACATATTAGCACTTTACCAACTTTACCAGTATTTTTTCTCACAATTTCTTTTACTTTTGTCCTTTTAGGTACGTTTGAAAAAATTGTACACATCACAAAACAAAACTTCCATTGTTATTTTCATCACTGATATTACACTAAGAAAGCCTTATTATTACCACAAGATAAATTAAATTTTTGTCTGAGCTTATCCTGATAAATGTACATTTAACGAATTTATCTGTACTTTATTTTGGAAATGATGTAACAAGAGGATTTTTAAAAAGGAAATAGCTAATTAATTATACCAGCACAACCTGAAAGGGCTGCCTATTGATACGGTGGACTTTT
Organism: Aselliscus stoliczkanus; assembly: GCA_033961575.1. Lineage (NCBI taxonomy): Eukaryota > Metazoa > Chordata > Mammalia > Chiroptera > Hipposideridae > Aselliscus > Aselliscus stoliczkanus. The sequence goes on from CM066731.1 coordinate 53,412,053, forward strand.
TCTTACTCCAGGACTTTTTAAACCCACTTCAGTGTGGCTTTTGCTCCCATGAATTTACTCAAATAGCCTTTGCTAAGATCACCAACAACCTCCATCCACACTGCCAAACGCAAGTAAGTAGTTCTCAGTCCTGAAGTGCAATGGCATCAGCACAGAGCAGAACCCCCTTTGCTTTGGCTCTTTCATGCTCTTCTCTACTGGCTTCCTCCTGCCCTCTGGCTATTCCTGCTCCACCAGACCTCACGGCATTGGGAGACCTTACGGCTCAGCCTGGGACTGTGTGTCCTCTCTGCACTCACATCCAAAAAGATCTCACCCGTTTCCGTAAAGTTAATACCGTCTCAGGAGGATGGCTCCCAAGGCATTTATATCCATCTCAGAGCTCGCCCACCTGGTTCAGATCAGCATCTCTAACTCCCCACTTGACACCTCCACTTGGGTATATCACATAATTCCCAAGCTTAAAATATTTAACATGGAGCCTTTGATTTTCTGCCCTAAACCAGTGCCTTCTACAACCGAGTTTTCTTTTCAGTAAATGGCCCCCTCATACAACACTTATTCACATAAAACCAAAGGCTCCCTTTCTTCTTATTTACTTCACAAACCTCAGAAAGTGCCATCAGTTGTAATTCTCAAGGATATTTCAAGTTCAAAACCTTCCCCTCCATTTCCACTGCCAGGATCTTACTCCAAGCCACCATGATCACTTCCCTGGATTAGTCCCCACTCATTTCCTAACAGGGTGGTCTCTGCTTCCACTCTTGCTCCATCCAATCCATGCTCTAACTAGGAGTAGAAGTAATTCTTCAAAACGTAAATCAGATTGTGCCCTATCTTACTTGTTATTCCCATAGATTCTCACTGTACTTAGAATAGAATCCAAATTCCTTTGTAGGTCCTCCAAGGCTCCAGCTGTCTCCCTGTCTCTTTATTGCTTACGCTAATTCAAGTTTGGTTTTCTGTTACCTGCAACAGAAAGTAAGGCTCCTGAGCAGATGGGTAAGAACAGAAGGGCTTAAGCACAGAACGGATCCAGCCGGATCTGTACTTTGGAAGAGAGCATCCCAATGGCGCTGTGGAAGGTGGGTTTGCAGGGGAGGCCTGTGAGTTAATAAGACTCGCTAGAAGGCTAAGGCCATTGTCCAGGAACATGGCTAGATCACTAGGGCTACAGAGAAAGGAACGGACTTGAGAAATGCTTAGGTCGCCTGTTCAACAAGACTTGGGGTTAACCATAGAAACAGAGAGGGGGGAAATGCAGTGATGATGCCCACATCTCATTTGGGGATCCAAGTACAGTGTATACTGATGCAACAGCCATGGTAAGGGAAGACTGGGAAAGCGAAGGCTGGGGGGCAGGCAAAGAGGGTTTGCTCCCTCTCCCTGCCACTCAGGGGCTGCAGCAGGAGCACAGAAGCTGCAGGTCAGGCTGGAGATACAGCCCAGAGACCCACTGTCTACCAAAAGGAACTCCCCTAACAGCCCTCTCTGGCTGGCTTCTCCAAACACCTGAGTCTTAGGAGAAAACTGTATTTCCAATACAAGAAAGGCAGGGCCAAGCTGCCTATTGTGAGGCTAGTTCCTTTATAAAAACAGTACTGGTGGGGCAGGTTAGATGAAGTTCTCCCTAGGGATTTTGGGTTTCCATTTTCTGATTCTCACTGAATAAAAAAACAGACTTGGCTATCTCTATTCATCCTAGAGAACTAAGTAATGGAAGGTGGGAGAAACACTGAACTCAGTCCAGTCTGCTACATGGAGATGAATCTACCTGCACACAGGGGTCCCACCGCACCTGTGCGGGGGTACCTCCAGGCCGCTAAGTGGACAATGAGGGCACATGTAGCACCTCCCATTCCTCACACCCTTCCCTATATGCTCCCATTTCAGTCCACTGTGCTATTATCTAGTCTGCTTAAGCTCAAAAGCAGTAACATTTAATCTGAAAACTGATAAATAGCAGTTCATAAATGAATGCTAAGAGTAATTCTGGGAGCAAAATTCCCGTTACGTGTTCCTTGTGGCAACCTGGTGTTGCTCAAGTTCATGGACCTCAGAGTCAGCGGCAACCCGGAGCCTGGATGAATCCGTTCAGCCAACTCTAGCCACCTGATCTCTCTCCAGCATCAGTTCATTTGTAAAATAAGTAGTGACATTTTCCCTACCTCCTCTTCAGTATCCACTGTTAGGAACAGCCAAAATAACATGTGACAGAACTACACAAACTGTCAAAAGTATATAAATCTAAGTTGCGTCGAAGCACCACTGTAATACATGTAATGATGTTTATTTTTCAGAAACCATCCTTTTATTTAAAAAAAAAAATTACCAGCTGAATAACATAACAGACTGTCACGTCCCGGGCTAGGTGGGTGTGGAGAAGGGACAGTGAAAGGTTAAGGAAAAAAGAGAGACACAAAATAGAGAAACAGTGCGGAGCCAGGGGACCCCAGCCTCGTGAACTACAGCCCCAAATTGGGCCTGACTGATCCTTTTATTGTCTTACACATAACCAAGGGTCAATGTAGCTTCAATGTAGCTTCCATGGTCTATGTGTCCCACGCCCAAAAACACAGCTCAAGGCCAAATCACCCACACCTGCAAACTGCCATTACTAGAGGTTATTGTCATGCACCTCTTAAGAGACAAAACTCCTTCTCCCAAGGCTTACTGATAAGAACGCAGGGATCGTATCAATAGGTCATTTCACAGGCAGGCTGCCAGACCCTGAAGCAAGGGGTTCACGCCCTATTTCTGTCAACTACTGATTTCTCCTGTTGGTACCCACTGGTACCCACTGGCTTCCACGGGCACCCATGCCACTGTGTCTGGCTTGGGTTGTCCCTCTCGTGGAAACTTACCCATCTTTGACTAGCAGGCCATCTTTTGGTGCCAAACAGGGACACATACAGTAAACATACTATTGAAGTTGTGATCTGTCTTTATGGAGAGGTGCATTTGGGCAGGCAGGCAGGGTATAATGTGACAACGGACCCAACTTATAACCCATCTCTGCTCATGGTTAACCCTTTCTCATGAAATTTAAAGTAGCCCTCCTCACGCTAACCAGTTATTATATTTTTTATTTTCTATTATACGATCCTGCTTTTATCTCTGTTACTGCACTTTGTATAACCTTTAATTACTTTATCATCTGTTTGGCTACTAGAATGCCAATTCCAATGAAAACAGGAATTCTGTCTGTCTTACCCTCATCTACACCCTGAGCATTGTACAGAGATTTAAAAGTGCTCAGTAAATACTTGTTGAGTACAGACACATATTTTTAAAATGGAAAATCAAACCATCTCTATACAATCAACTTACCATCTAAAATTATGTGTGACTCTTCTACAGCATGATCTAAAAAAAGAAAACAAACACATCTTACATTAACGCAACTCCTTTAGATCCCTGAATTAATTTACAGCCATTCAAATTTGGCTCTTTTTAAGCTGGGGTTTCTTACAGAGAGACTCACAAGTGTTTATATCTGCACATCAACTTTGAATTGCCAAATTACATTCAAAGAATACATCAAAGAGGCTAATGTTATCTCTGTTGATATAAAACTTGCACCATAAGTAGGGAACAAATATACTGACAATATCCAATTACTTCCTTGGTGCCTTGAAAATGTTGTGTATTTTCTTACTATGTCTATCTTTGCTCCACAAGTTATATGAGTTTTAACAAGTACAAGTGGGACTTTCAGGAGGAAACATCTGCTTAGAGAAAAAGCTTACTTGAAGCTTCTATCCCTTCATTTTCTGATGGTTCATAGACTGCAAAATACACAGAAAAAAGAATCCTTTAGCAGTGCCTGACTCTCATAATAACACAACATTGGCTGCATGCTTCAAAAGCAGAAACAATGTCTAATTTATCCTTGAACTCTGGGGCTGCCACGAGAAGCCAGCACGTTACAGGGCAGGGTGGGGAGGAGCTCGGTCTCAAGTGAGGCACGCCTGATTCCAAGTCAGCCACATTTAGTCACAGGAGATGGGTAAGTACATGTGCTTCCTTCCTGTACAGCGGGGAAAATTAAGGTTCCTCCCCAATCATTTGTTACCAGGATCCAATCATCTGTTTACTCCCAGGTGGCACTGAATTTCCCCTTTTTATTTTCTCCATGTCTGTGATGGAAGTTCTGAGGTACTTGAGGCTCTATCATGCTTACCAGTCTGGGTCCAAATTTTCCCTGTTTGCTTAGAGAAAAAGTCTCAGATCGTCAGCTGGGGGCAAACACCCCTGGCGCGAGCCTCTCAGAATGAGGGTTCAGCTGGCAGGCCCATAATTCACGACCCAGCTGTGCCCCCGCCACACCCATTTCTCCTCCTACTGACTCGCATGGGGCTTAATGTGTCTCTGCTTTGCTGCAAGAAAAGCTCTAGTCTCTGCAGTCTTCTCTCATGCCCCACTGGGTCGCAGCTTTCTCACTCGACCTGATGCCTGCTTTTCCCATTTTCCAAAATGCCTCAAAGCTACTTCCACACTGAGAGCAAACGTTCTCATTCTCTCAGCAGGTCTACATTTATTCTTTTTGTCCACTTAATACAGAAAAAATGTTGAGCACCTGTTATCTTTCAGATATATTATTCTCAGTGATGGGGTACAGCAAGCGACAATTTTTAATATATCATTTTCTGTCCTTTTAGGCCATTTGTAAAACAAAGGAACAGTAAATTTTTCCTCACTGTCTGCCACCCTGAACCACGTCTCAGTATTTAGAAATGCTCAGTCTCCACCAACTTATACAAAAAGTCCTTTCTTCAGTCTGCTTCCCCTTGCTGGCTCTCTTTCCTCCATTTCACAGTCTAATTTCTTTAGAGTCACTTATATTTGCCGTCTCATCTCCTTACTGCCTCTCTTCAAACTACTTAAATCTGTCTTCCGGTCCTGACCACATCCCTACAAAGGCTTCTCTAAAACCACCAACGAGCACCTCATTTTTTTTTTTTTTTTTTGGAATTACAGTATAGGTGACATTCAATATTATATGAGTTTCAGGTGTACAATATAGTGATTCAACATTTATATACCTTAGGAAGCTATCACCATGATAAATCTAATAACCATCTGCCACCATACTACTGAATATATTCCCTGTGTTGCACATTACATCCCCACAGCCCACAGCTTATTTATTTTATACCTGAAGTTTGTGCGTCAGGTTCCCCTTCCCCTTTTTCTCCCATCCCCCCACGCCTCCTCCCCTCTGTGCCTATGAGTCTGCTTCTGAAGAGAAGAGCACCACATCTAACCTGGTGGACAAGGCCCACCCTTGTATCTTTTAGCAGCCCCTTTCTTTTCAAACACTATTGCCCTTGGACTGCCACGTGACCATGTTCTCCTTTTACTCCTCGTTTCTCCTTCTGTTTTCTTTATCATTTCGTCCTTTTCTTACCAGCCGTTAAATGTCGGCTTTCACCCAAGACCAGCCATGGAAGCTCCTCTCTTCTCACTTGATCCTCTCTCTAAGGGAGCTCATACTTTGGCCTCAATTACCATGTATATACTCATGAGTCTCAAACTCCCAATCACAAATTAGACTTCTCTCCTGAGATCCAAGCATCATCTAGCACCTTATTAGATATCTCGACCTGAACTAGCCACACGTATGGCCTGGACTATCTGGCTCGGTTCCTGTTTGCCAGTCTGGCCTGTCTTAGGGAAAAAGCATCAGCATCCGTCAAGTGCGTAAGGCAGAACGGTGGACACGCTCTGGACACGTGCTCTTTCCCCCGCAGCGAAACCACACATCAAGCCCTGTTGATTTGATCTAACATTTCTCAACCTTGTCTACTGCCCATCACCACCCTGGATTAAACTGCTCTCATTGTTACCTCGCTTCTGTCCGCTGAAACCAGTTCTGGCCAAGGTCACTGAGAGGCCAGAGCTCTAGACCGAATGCATGTTTTCAGGGCTGGCCTTGTGTGTCCTCAGCAGCATGGGGTCCTGCCGAACACCCCTTTTTTGAGACTCACCTGCTTTGACTCCTCATTTGGCCGAAATGTGGCTCAGGACAAGATGAGGTTTGGAGCGCTGCAGTCACCTACCTACCTGGGCTCCTCATGTCTACTCTGGTCTCTCTCCAGTCTGTGGCTACATGTCAGACAGATCGACCTTGACAAGATGAGGGTCTGACTTGGTGGTCGTGCCCTAACTGCCCGAAGGTGAAGATGGATGTCTTTGACCTACTTACAGGTATCCTCTGGACAGGGACCACCTCACAATCTCAACCCACGTGTCTCTTCTTAGTCTCAGCTCTTTAGACACATCTTCCCACCTCAGAGGCTCCACACTGCATTCCAGCCACGTCGGCTCTTCTCATCAACTCAACTTCAGGGTTTGCCTGCCCTTGTGCAGGAACTAGACCGGGTGTCTTTTCTATATTCTCTTGTCACACACGGCACCAGTTCTCACCAGCACTTAGCACGGCTGTAACAAGACTAAACTATTTGTGTAATTTCTAGCCCCCTTCTAAAATATAACGTCCATGGGAACAGGGGACATTTGTGCACTCCTCACTACTACAACTGTTTCAGTGTCTTATGTTTCGGACACAAGATACTTAGTACATGTGTAATGTAGGAATAAATCAATTAGATAGTAAGACTGTACTATCGGGTTGTGGGAAAAGTCATGACATAATTTTTTCTGTATTTTTGTTGCAAAAATGCATCATGACTTTTCCGACAACCCAGTATTATTTCCCAGATATATACAATGTAGTCTTAATGCTTTCTAGGCTATTTCTTATGTGGAAAGCTGGTTCCGTCTACAACCTTAATAAGCCATATGTTTTCTAGAGTTTGAGGAGTTTATTATATATTCGGTTTTCCCTAAAAACGTTTTGTTTTTACCCTACTTACAGTTTTACCTGAATTCCACAAAGTATCTTTTTAAAACCTAGTGAATAATCCTATGTTGTATTAGATCTGTTCTGTTTGAAAAAGTTTATGTTCTATAGCAAGGTAATCCAAAGTATCTCACCAAATCTTGGTGACCCTTTAGATTGTATTTATTATTCTTTGTTAACATTTTAAATTATATTTATTATGATATTCTGCTAATGAGAATACATTTATTTTTACAGCATCTTTTTTGGTGCATAATTTTACACTTCTTTTCAAGTTTAATTTTGAAGTTCTCTACACCTAGTCCGCAAATTGCATTCCAAACATGTTCTTTCCAGCATACTGAGGAAAACACTAAAATGACCGGCAGAAATGAGAAAAGTATGTCAAACCCTACCTCTACATTTCAGTTTCGTATTTTCTCCTTTAAATAAAAATTGAAAAGAAAGTCTAAATGAAATCATAGTGGCCAAGTTATTTAATTTCTTATAAAAAAATATTAGTCCCTAAAGATAGAATCCAAAATTCTTCCTATGGTGTCATTCATATCTGAGTAGAAACAGCCACTGTGGATGGTGATCTTGGTAAGGTCACCAAGGTCAAGTCTTAAATACATATGCTTAATAAGTTAGCTTATCTGGCCTACAGACATTCCTAATTTTCTTCAATTGAAATTCACCAACTAACATGAGACTACAAATTTCTTGAAAGCAGGGACTCTATAATACATTCATCTTTGACTGTTAAGCCCTAAAACCATCTAGGACATAGGAAGTCCTCATATTTGACTCAAGCACTATACATTTCTTCATCCTTCTTGCTTCACACACAAAGCTACATATGACTGACTTCTTTCCTTCTACAATCATTGTTGAAGATATTAGAATAAAAAAGATACACCACTGGCTCTGTCATTTGTTAATCATATGAACTTATACAAATGAATTACATCTCCTCTGGGAAGCACCAGAAAGAGAATCTACTTTGTGGAGTTTAACAAATAGCATGAGAAGTGCTTGGGCAAAAAGGAGCTATCATTACCTACATCTGAATCTAACACTACTCATACCACCAATTTGCCAGAACTATTCACTCCATGCTGCCTTTAACCCTGGAATGAAATTCTTCTGCACCTTTCTTCATGCTGGTAGAACAGTCACCCTTATTAAGAGTGGGATTTATTTGTAGACGCAGCTAGAGTAGTTAAACTCTGACCAAAGCAGTTTAACAAACACAACACATATTTTAGTCTAAAGACAGCTAAGACTATAAAGTAATGAGTTAAATTTCCTTGAATAATTTTAATTGTTTCCTAAGGTAACTTGCAATGAGTTTAAGAACTTATTTAAGCAATGGCAGAAGCACTGAAATAGGTAAACAATCTCCCCAAGTAAATTATTTGAAAACTACCATTCATTTGGATGTTTTGAGTTATGGTTTTGTAGCTTAAATAATTATTCTCTATACTATACACTCTAACTATGAGTAGATTTTTAAAACAAGTAGGTGGCTGAAGATTAAAAAGCATTTTCAAACCTTGTTGATCATAGTCTTGGTATGTTATGTCATCTGCAAAAAAAAGAACAAAAACCAAAATAAGTATTAAATGAATCATTCTGTGTAACTGCTTAGCTAAAAATCACAACTTAATCTCAAAACCAAAACTTTGTTTCCTTAAATACTATCGTCTACACAAGTCAGCGAAATATGTCTCTGCCCAAAACAACTAGAGGAAAGGGTAGGTAAATTACTTCCACACAAATTTCTCAAGTTGACATTAAGCTAGATATGCAAAAGTAGAGTTAGGAATTAATATCCTATTTTTCTATGGAGCCAGTGGTAGATGAGGTCAATGAAATATGAAAGCCTGATATCCTTTAATGATCTAATTTTGTTACAAAACAAAAAGTTTTGTATTAGGTGTTAAAATTACTTCTTTGTCTCCTTTGAAAGAAAAATCATCATGTGAACACAGCAATGAAACTTCAAAGCCTTAAGTAATATTTAAAATCTCATCAAATGTTCCTGTGATACCTGCATCATGGTAGAGTCTTTCATCATCTATTACTGGTTCGATGGGCTCTAAAAAGAAAAAATATACACCTTTGTTAAATATGAAGAAACCAAACACACTGTTACACATCAATCTAAATTATTTACAAATTAATTCTAATCTTCACAACCATGTAAAATAGACATTATCATTATGATTTAAAAAAATTTAAGACAATGAAGTTCCATAATTTGCTAAGTCAAAGGACAGAAAGCGGCAATACTGGGATTCGAACTGAGTCTGACTCCACTACATCATTCTGTCTCATTAATTTCCAACTGCTCTTTTTAGCCTCTGATCAATAAAAAACAAAATCCCAATGGTGCTTTGAGGAACACATCTGCTTTTTTCCTCATTTCTCCATGTAATATTAAAATATGTTCAGAAATTTCTGTAACTATCTGGGAAACCAAAAATGATTATGAGTACTCTGTCAAATCAGAATGAACCAGTAACCCTGGGTTATACAGTCTTGGCCACTGCCTCAGACAGAAACACATTATCACAAACCTGGATTTTCCTGTTCGTACATCATCTCTTCCATATCCTGTTTATAGGCCTGTGAAGCTATAAATTAGGAAATAATTAGGGAATTACAAATACATTTCAAGTAAGGAGTGCACTTGATATTCAAAATAGGAAAAAACACAATTTCTAGTAATGATAGAAATGTAAACTCAAATCCTAATGATGCTCAAACTCACATTCATTCATGGAACAGAAAGTACTGCCCTATGCTAAATCCAAGTACAACCATGAGTAAGACAGTCCCCACCACAATGGATTTATAATCAAACCACAAAATAGTGGCGCTAGAGTCTTATTTAGCTTCTATGAATGTAACTATATTCAGCAAAACAAAAAGGAGACGAGAGAGACTGAGAAAGCAGTGCAGGGAACGCGCCCCCGACACACTCAGCAAGCACCCGCCGTGGAGCCTGAGCGAGGACACACACGTGTCTCAGCCCCTCACTTGGATTCAGTAGCTGAGTACTCTCAAATGGCAACATAATTCTAGTGTTGACAGATTCTAATTAAAAAAGAATGAGTATTAAATTAAAATCACACCTGTTTCTTCTACATGGTGACTATGTTCAGTTTCTGGAAAAAAACATGAAATCAGTATTACTACTTTCAGAAAATGGTATGTATATATACTGTGTAAGTATATTCCCAATGGTATATTACCATTGATTTTATTTTGAAAGCAAATTACTACTAAAATAAAACATAAGTATATCCATTAAATGTCTGCTAAACACTACATTTCCCTAGAACTGCACTTAGCAATGCCTCACGCATTCTCTTATTTATTTGGTACAGTCAACGACCCCACAGGTGGCGGACATGCCATAACCTGGGCTAAAGAGAGAGGATGACTTAGACAGAGTCACACACTGACAAAGGCTGGGCCAGAAAAGGGGCTTATTTCTGATCTATGTCACATTCCACTCTGGCGTTCTATTTGCCAGAGCAAAAGTGCACTGTGTACAGATGGGAATACAAAAGAAGAAAAGAGGAGATGCTAAGTTTGGGGAGCTGACAGGTAAATGTGTTGGTAACTTAATCCACATGCCCCTGACAGAAAAGTGCTGTTACCATACAATCCTCACCACACGTGTGACCCTTGCTAATTTAACAGCTGCATGAAGTGTAAATATTTTTAATTTCTCAAGTTGTTTAATAGGCAACTTTTAAGTTCAAACTGAATCTATGCCCCAATTAAGGATTAGGTTAGAAAATAAGGTGTCTTCAATTTATCAATTTTTTACAAGTATTTCTTCCTGCCCCCAATCTATAACACCTATCCTCAAAAATATCAAATTCCTTCTATTTTGGATATTACATATTCTTGACTGAATTCTGTTGAATAATCAGCATATAAGGATACTAAAATTCTGAGCAACTGTCAATCTTCCTGAGCCATCTTGGCTGAAGACAGGAGGAAGGAGGAGATACCAGGGATGTGTAGAAATCATTTTATCAGCATCTCTACTCAGAAACTAGAAACTTTTCCCATAGAAATCATGACACACATAACTAAAGGTCTAAAGTTCTAAAGTTAGTCTATAAGTGTCAATTTTCAATGTGCAATGCAGCCAAAATCATATATGTGTTCAAACGCACATTGAATTTACACTTTTCACAGAAAATTATGCTTTATATACAATTCTGTAGGTTGGCATGGAAACCAAACTATCACTTATAACACTATTTCTATGAAAAAGTGCATTTCCTGCCCTTAACAACTGGCACAAATATAAGCTTTTGGAAATGTATTTGTTACATTAAGAGCTGCCGGCATCTACTGTAATTCCCTAATATATTAAATATGGTGAGAAGGAAATGTACCATTTTTATTACCTTTATACTTTAAAAAAAGGCCTGCAACCATTTCCCAACTGTGCTGTGCAGAGGCTACCTTTCCACCTGAGTTCTTAGACTGGATGAGTCCTGTGAAGCTCTGACTGACACCCACAGGTTACGAGCACAGGTGTTCAAACCTTCACCTGCTCACACACAGCCGAGTGGGGTGTGAGATGAGGCACAGGAAAGAATAAACAGCCTCCCCACACTCTACTCAATCCTGGCTGCATCTTAGTATCACCCAGGGAGCTTTTACAGTTATCCATTTGGGGGGCCCCACTCCCCAAATATTCGAATTCACTTTGTCTAGGGTGGTGGGCCACATGTACTCTTTTAAAAGCTCTCTAGCAGATCTTAATTGCATCCACTGAAAACTATTTGTCGGGATATCGGTCCATCTCCGTGGAACTTGCTCATAAGTTCTCCCTCTGGATCCAGCACCCCATGGCTCTGGGTTCCTGCCTTTGTGAGCACTGTGGATTTGATCGACTGCCTGTTTCTCACAGTTAGTTCTGTCTACCTCTCTGAACTCAACTCAGACTTCACTCATCTTTGGACCCTGCCAGGCACCTCTGGCCTAGATCTCGTGTGGCTTTTGGAGGCGTGTTGTTGCAACCCCACCACAGACTGATAATTGTGACAGGGTGGAACCTAATGTGTAACGTGGCTAATTCCGGTGTGGTGCCACCAATCACACCATTTCCCCCAGTTTCAGCATTGGCTTGTTTTCTTTCATGCCTCTTCAGAAAAGAAACATTCATCTTAAATAAACAATGTTTCACTTGCATTCATTTTTAAATGTAAAATTGTATCAGTTATATATTTTAAATACAATGACATAAATCAGAAGACAAAACTTGTGGCTTAAAATTGTTTAAGAATCATTAAGATCTTCAAGGACTACTTTCAGAAAAGAGGACAGAGGACAGATATCATGAGGAGGAGGCACGTGTCCCTATTTATCAGGGCTCCCCCAAATCATGGTAGTCTCACATTAAAGCACAGGACAGCACAACAAATATGAATACAGAATTTTCAGTCAACTGTAATTGAAAAATAAAAAAATTTTTCAAAAATAAAAAATAGAAAATAAAATTATACCATTAAAATATAATAAAACATCAAAAAAATGTTTTCATCATCACAGAAATTGCTACTCTGTATGTCGACAGTCAATAACTCTAATTCTAACATGTATGCTTATTGCAAATGATCTCATGTAAACTACTCAACTTTGAATAACCCGTATTTAAAATATTGAAACAGAAGAGATGTCAGGCAAACTAGTCTATAGACCAGATCCATCCTGCCTTCGATTCGGTACATGAACTTTCCTGAAACACCACCGTAAATGCCCATGTAGATGCCGCCCAGCGCTGTTTCCTTCCACACGATAGCAGAGCTGAGTTGTTCCAACAGAGGCTTCCATGGTCTGCAAAGCCCAGAATATTGATTTTCTGGCCGTTTACAGAAAAAGTTTGCCAAGGCCAAGTATTAAAAACTAAAAATTGTGTTTCCACCGACTGTGGTTACAGAGCTTACCTTAGAACAAGAGCCTGGGTGATAAGTTATTAAGTAAAATATTTCATCAGCTGTTCGAATTTTTTATAACACATGGTACTCTAGGAAGCAGATAACAATAAAAGTAATATGCTGAAGCAGTTCACTCAATTTCTATAAGAAATTTAGATATTCTCAGTTTCCCCTAAAAGTGCTTTGTTAGAAATTAGGATATGTATTTTTTGGAGGGAAGAATCATTTTAAATGAAGTTTTCAGTTTCAACTTCAAAAAAAAAAAAAGCAGCTTTAGATAAAAGTTAAATATTGGTTTTAAAGGAGTTTAAGAAAAACCTCAATAACCAGAATTACAAATTGCCTTTGTATTTTTTCCTGAAACCAGGAAACGTTCTACCTTCCGGAAATGTTCCAGCTTCCAGGGGTTCAAATCTATCATCTGCATCGCCTCCTACAAGGAACTCATCTTCTGATTGTGGTTCTCCTGCTGGTCCATCCTCTTCTTGTTGAAGATCTTCTCCTTGAAAAATGACCATGAACAAAGTGACACAGGAGTAGAGCATGGGCTCCCAGCAGCAGCCGACACAGACACAGAAGCCCCTTCGGAAGGGCGGGCACATACCAGTCCTCCCGCCGGGCACTCCCTGCCCTTCCTCTGGGCCACTGCACATTCTGGTGCCCACTCAGGGACGGCGGGGGGTGGGGGGGCATGGTAGAAGGTCTTCTTAGAACTTGAACTCATCAAGGTTAGGAACCTCATATGTTGTGTTCACTGTGTATCCCCAGCACCTAGGGTCATGTCCAACCATAGGAAGTGCCCCAGAAATATTTAGTGAATGAAAAAATGAATTCACAATTATTAATATATTTGCCTCTTCAATTATCACTAGGTCAGAGAAGGGGTCACCCTGGGACCTTCTGTTGAGAATCGACCTAAAATTCCATGTAACAATCTTAAATGACTCTTTACTACTATTCTACTGCAAAGAGTAGCCAGCCATCTATCTCAGCTGCAGGCTAGTTCATCTGCATGAGGTCATCTGCACTGTATTTTGTATTTAAGGCTTCCTATGGTTAGCCTTTCAATTTTGCAAAGATGCCCATTGGCTCTCCTGAAACTCTTACATACCGAACTGTTCTGCTTTTTATGTGTAGGTGTTGGACACACTCATTACTGCACTGAAATTTGGTATTGCTTGTCATTGTGGTGTAAACATTTTTTCCCAAGAGTCACCTGATATGGCTTCAAGCAGAATATGTCCTACATATACACTCTAACCAATGAACTGAAGTGAACTGGATTTAGCTGTGCAATGAAGCCCAGTGTTTAGGAATATGGGGTCTGGAATCATACATTCAGAGTTAGATTCTTCCGCACCATCTGTGTGACCCTAGGCAAGTTACTTAACTACTCTGGGCCTAAAAATGTCTCTTTCATCAAAAAGGAAATACTAAGAGTACCTCCACATAGCATTGTTGTGGGGGATTAAAGCACTTAGGAAAATGCCTGGCCCATAAACATTAAGGTGTTATTATGTGTTATTATTTTTAACATCTCATCACAGTAATAACAATATTACTATTTCTACTGTGACTGAACTCTTCCCCAAGATTGCAGGAAAATTTCCTTAGTTATTTTGTTTCTAGTGTGGCATAGTGATACTCTAGGCTGTTGCTGAATTATGTAGGCCCATTTATATCAATACTATGTATTTGTTTTCTGTCTTCTCATCACAGCTTAATATTGCTTCTCCTCATTTCAGATTTTCTTCTGCTCAGCAAGCCTATCACCACTTCTAATTCCTCTCACTAATTTTAAGACTCTTTTTCTTCTTACCATATTCCCTTTTCCTTACTCTCATTTTATCCAGTACAATTTTATGGTTTTTACATGAGCAGGGTTTAGCTCTGTCAGCCATCGCTACTCTCTGGGAAGCCCGTTTTCAGTAGGGAAACCAATGGGATGTCATATACTATCTGTGAGTTTCCACGTCTCAGTGTGATAGCCTGATATGAAGAAAACAGTTTCCTGAGGGCTTACAGAATTCAGGCATAGCCCAACCCTCTGCAGTTGTCACACCATCTCTGTGAGCTAGGTACTGTCATCCCACTTTGAAGGATGAGGAACTTGACTGCCAAAACTACACAGCTAATAAATGGCAGCTGCAGGACCTGAATCCACTAATGAAAGACAATGAAGGGAACAGAGGGTCTACTTTAGAGATGGTGGTCAGACAAGATGTGAAGACTGAAACACACACACACACCCAGCAGAAGATATAATAAGTGCAAAGGCTCCAAGGCAGGGATGGGCAATTACAAGGAAAGGGAGGAGGCCAGCTGGGCTAGAGAAAAGTGACTTTTGGGAGACAGGACCAGGCCCAGATGAGGCCTAGTGGGCTGCCACATCAAACATGGCATGTAGAGGAGCAAGAATGCAAACAAGGACCCAAATGGATGCTACTGCAGTGGTCCTGGCAAGAGGTGATGGTGATGGCTGACACACTGCAGAGTCCAGGTATGTGTTGGAGGCAAAGGTGACAGGACCTGCTGATGGATTACATGTGAGGGGAGAAGAGGACTCAGAAATCAAGGGAAACCCCAGGCTTTTAGCTGAAGCAACTACGTGGATAGGGAGACGATTAACTAAAATATAAAAGACTGGAGTAAGAGCAAAAAAATTGGGGGAGACTGCAAGGGGAGAGCTTTGAGATGGAAAGGAATCAGGAGTTCAGTTTTAGTACATTTATTTGAAGTCTGACATACCCATAAAACATGCAAATGGACATAAGCATGCAGGTGGATAAGCCAGAAGCTTAGATGAGAGAACATCGCAGACAAACATTTAGAAATTACACAAATAACATTTAAGGCCATGGCCTATGAGATTTTCTAAAGAGAAAGTCTTGATAAAGAAAACAAGGTCCAAGACGAAGGCTTGTGGCAGGAAACACAGGTGCCAGACTTGGTTTCTCTGTTTTCTGCCTATTTTCCTGCACCTACCTAAATGTCTACCATACCCTCCACTCTGCTCTCTCCCCACCTTTGGTTAAATGTGGTTTGACTAACCATCGTGGCTCCGGGGTTACCAGCAGCCCCCATCATGTGCTCTGCTACAGGCTCCCCACACCTCATTCTTCAGGCTGCACAGAGCACACAGCCACCTCAGCACCTCCAGAGGGTTCGCTTACTCTTAGAACCAAGTAAAACTACCCTTCCCCTCATCACACTCCCCCTGCCAGCCATCCTCAACTACCCTGTGAGCCTCTTTTGCCTCTGGACTTTCCTCACATGACCTTTGCTTAAAACCGTCTGCTGGCATATGCCTGGCAAAGCACTATGCCATCTCTCAACTCCTAAATCAAAATGTCATCTCCCCCCGGAAGCCTCTGCTAACTCCATTGTCTCGGTAAGCCTCACGTGGCATCCTGTGCTTCACCATTACAATGCTTACCACATTATAGTGAAATCACTCATGTAGACTGCATTACCCTTGTGTTAGGTTAAAAAAGGTATGGAACGGAAGGCCTGTGCTTGCCCACATGGGCAGGCCTATGTGCAGGTGAAGTGGCTTTCCCAGCTGGTGAGCAAACACACTGCTCCCAGGCCCCCAGGAGCCAATGGCAGAAACCCACAACTCTGCCAAAGCTGGTCTCCCAAGCCACACAAGTGGAGGTGCTGGGATGCTTTATACTTACCCTCATAATACTCAAGACTGAATAAGACAGTTGAGTAGGCTTGCTAAAGCCCAATTTAAATGATAAGTAATTCTACTGGTTCTTAAGAAAAATAATTGTTTTCCTTTAGGGCTACCTTCAGCTCACACCAAACCATTTGGAGAATCATGTTTTCTGCCTCCTTCAAAAACCCCTTTGTGAGCTACATTTTGGGGTTATGCTCTCTACTTTTAGCAAAAGATGCTTCAAGAAACAGTTTTGTAACATCTTAAAACATGGGTTTCTAGACTATTGTTTCATATTCTCTGTACAGAACTTCCCATAAAAAAGTTTTTAGATGTAAGCACTGGGAAAATGCTTTATATCCTCTTAAGGTCACATGTTTACTTCCTCTCTGATCATGAGACGTCCATAATTAAAAGTGTCCCCTCTATGCTCTACTGACCACCTAAGCATGCAGTGAAATGAGAGGGTCAGTGATGGCACTCCAATAGCCAACAGCTTGTTGGTTCTGTCCTACTCTCTTCCCCTCTGTTCTTGCCATCCATTCTTGATGTATCACTGGCATTTGCTTATTCATGAATTCCTACTGTATCTTTATTGAGATGTACGTGATAAGTTCCTTAATAGTAAGGTAGGGTTAAACGAGTTTAGTCGTAGTTCAGAAATACACTTAAAACTTAAAAAAACAAACAAAACACCCACTCAATGATTATTTAAATTTTCAAATAATGTCCAAGTCATTTGACGTAACAAACCATTATTTTAGTAATACATGAAAAAATAGTCGATTTTAATTCATACCATGTTGTGTGTATGCTGTTTCATGGAGAGGGGAATGTATTTCTTCTTGTGCTTCATCTTCGATATGCCGAGCTCCTATAATAATTACACAACACAACTAAGTAGGAAAAAAAATCTACACATTAATGTAGAACATGAAATATGGCATTCACGTATATACAGTTAAATGAATATATTTGGCTAATCTTCTAGGCATACTTTTCACATCATATGACCATTTTTTTTTCTGTTAGCAAATACAGTAGATATTTAAAACTGTTTTTATTATGACAGAAAATATGTGAAAAGACCGTAAGATTTTTAAAAAGAAAACTAATTTGGGTTCAGATTTTTCTTTAAAAAAGAAAGCTCACTCAGAACAAAATTATTTGTTTCTAATTAATACAATTCACACAAATGATAGAATAAAGAAAATGGGAAGGGAAGAGCTTTCAGAAGGGAAATACTGGGAAATATAGGTAAAAACATGGCAGAGTAAGTCAATATACATTAAGTATGTGATCAACTGCTGTCTTCTCTCAGTCAGGAGAAAGGGGCCCCTGGCTGGTACAAGGACTCGGGCGGTCAAGGTGGGCTGACCACTGCCAGAAGTAGTCACGAATTCTGAGTAGGAGACCTTACATTATACCTGACAATCCTTTCAGCTTTGGAGAACCTGATCTGACAGCCAGATCTACAGATTCAAGTAGACGTAAATTACAAAAATGAACATGAGTAATGACATTCCGACACCACCACGGTATTTATCGGCTTCTCAGGTTTCTTGCAACATCACACAACGAACAAGAAGATATAATTACACTGACAGCATTAGAAAATTTCTAACAAACATCATCTATGTTCAGTAATAGAAGTGGCATTAGACTTAGTATCATGAATGCTGTCACATGAACTAATGCTATCAGTTATAGTCCCATGCTAACCTTTAATGACAAAAACAGAGTAAGTTAATTGGAACTTCAGATAGGAGGGAGTTTAAGAACCTATCATGCTAATCATACTACAAAACTATTTCTAAAGCACAAAAAGCGCCTTCTATTTTCATAGATGTTTGTATTTCACAAACCTTTCCTATATATTCTCACATAATTACAGAAGAGCCTGCCACCCTCTACTCTTCCCTCACCGTCTCTCACAGTGCCCATGACAGCTTCCTACCAGGTTTCTAGGCTGCAGAGAACATAAGGTGAGAAGTGCAGGGCAGTAGTCTGCTCCTCTGCTTAGCCCTTCCATGGCTTCCTTGGCCTGATGAGATGAAAATCTAAGCTCCCCAGAACAGAATATAAGACCTTCACAACAGAGCCCCTGGGGCCTCTCCAGAAACGTCTGCTACAGCCCTGGCTTGACCCTGGTGAGTGTACCCTGCTTTCGTCTGTCCACGAATCTGTGATGCCCCTCTTTTTCCCTGGGGAGGAGTGGCACAGGTAGTGGCCAGACCGCAAGGGGTTAGAGGGAGGGAAAAATGAGGCAGAAAAGCAACTGTGGGTTCTCCTTTCAACAGTGTGGCTAGTGCAGCAAGGAGAGGGACAGGAGGGCAGAGAGAAAGACTGCCGAGGTCAGAGGGGGGTTATTGTATTGCTTTAATGAGTGGTATGTACCTATGTTTATGAATAGGTGGTAGAGAAGAGAGAGAAGCTAAAGGCTTAGAGGAGAGAAAGGTTGAGAAGAAAACATTTAAACTATACCAAACGGTGCCAAGAAATTGAAAAGGACACGAGGTGATAATAAACTCACAGACTTGGGAAGAAGAGTTATCTGTAATCTGCAAACTGTAATACTGACGAAAAATTGAAAACGAAGGGTGGAAGCCAATGGTACATTTCAGAGTAGGTACTAGCTTTGAAAAACAAGATTTTTTAAATTACAAGTTTATTTAGTACAAAGTAAAATTTGAGGTGCTAAGTCTAAATATATATTTAGATTTTAAAACTTAAAAAAAAATCACTCTTGTTCTGGAACCATGGTATTCCAATTCTATAGGAATGGGAGGGAGACAGTAAATTCTCCTGGGATTAGGATGTGAACAAATTTTAAAAATCAGATCAACAAACTGATCTTAAGACTCAGAATGGAAAATCAAATATTATTCGTAAATACACTGTGACAAAACCAGCCAAGGTACCATTTGGATCCAGAACTTAAGTTGCCAGTAAATATGTGGTGTCGGACCCAACACATCCACTGGGTGGCAAAACAAAACTAAACTTTTGAGAACTACTGAGTAAACGAAAAGTGTGCAGAAATTAAATAGTACTTTGTAATAAATATCCCGCATAAACAGGAAATGATAATGGATTAAAATTTCATTGACCAATTTATTAAGAGATTTGAGGAGTTCTCATCCTATGGGTCACAGGCCCTTGGGTGACTAAGAAGATACTTAAATTGATCTAGGAATTCATAAATATGTAAAACAGGCTTCACAGATGAGACATGGAGGTCTCAGGAACTTTTGGATGTAGAAGGGAGACTCTCATATTAAAAAGGTTAGGAAACCAGTAGACCTACTCTATTAAAGAACATGACAAACGATGACAAACTAGTGTACAACCTGTGTCTAATTTTACTTTCAAGGCGACAAGTTGTAGTAGTCCTGGAATTGGAATTAAGAAACATAGCACGGAGCTCATGTTCCTAACTGTGTGATCTCAGGCAACGAGCAACCATCTCTCTGTGCCTTCGATTCTTGATCTCAAAAACAAAAATCATCCTGTGTTAATTTTTAATAGGAAAAAATTAAGTTTACTATCAAATTTTGAAAGAGAAGGAAAAGTACTTCACAATTCTGTCAAGATTGCGAAATAAATTATGGGTAAAACATGATTCTGTGAAATGCACACTGGGATATACCCGGCAGATGGACGTGTGACAGAACTACAGGAAAGCTTACCTGTGCCCTCGGGAACCAGCTCCTCCAGCCAAGGGTGGGGCTCAGCCTCTTCCGGCGGGACTGCTGGCTTTGAAGCAGATCTTTCCTTAAGGCCTGCATTTTTATTCACAAAGTTAACTTATGGTTTTTTTCTTTTTTGACAACTTAAACCAGGAAAAATAATATTCTCAAATACTTCATCAATAGGTAATGCAAAGTTGACAAGACTTCACACTACCTGAAAACATTGATATGCTTAAAAACTGAAGTAGGAAAATAATTTGCTCTTCAACTTCATGTGGGCCTTTAACTCCCTTTACCTAAGTTAATCTTTCATTAAAACAAAACAAAAATCATTGTTTCAGTGTTCATGGATCTCTAAAATATAAAGTTGCGTCTAAACTTAACCAAAGTAGCCTGTGATGAGTTCACACTCCTCTTGTGTTAATAAGTGTGACTAATGAATTCCTAAGTCTTGAACTCTGAATTTGGCCAAGACAACTAAGATACACTTGAACTTTTTATTGTTATTTGTGAGCACTCCATATTTTGATTATCCTATAGCTTGAAAACTATAAAAAAGAGAAGGAATCATACATAACTATTGGGCTGTCGGAAATGTATGACATTTTTTCTGTTTTTTGTTGCAAAAATGAGTCATGACTCTTCCAACAACCCAATACTTACAATCTTCTAAATATAACACAAGCAAACATGTTATTCCATAAGAGCTAAAAGATACAGAAAAAAACATTCCTTTTAAACATCAGGGTAAATTCACATGAATGCTGATTGTAAAGTCAACACCAGTCTAAAATCTGTTATACTCAATTAGTTCTTTGATATGTCATAAGCAGAACATTAAAATGTATCCTCAATAAAAAACAACTATTTGGAAAACTAAAGGAGCTAGGTTCAAATTTGTGGGCTCCATGTCCCAAACCCTGAGCTCGTTACTATACACCAATGGGCATCTTGTACTGACAGTTGTTGCTAAGCGATTGTGTCATACCTGTCAATAGCCTAGAGTGAAAAGGCCAAGACAGAATGGAGAGGCATTTTTTCTAATCTTTAGCAGCGCTGTACAACTCTTTACATAGATTATAGTCTAGAAAATTCTCATTTCAATGTCTTTTACTCTTTTTTGATTCTTTGTATTTTTCCTTATCATTCCCTCTTCCATCTCTCATTTTTCTCTCTGTGACAAAAACGTACTCCCACCTTCCTCTGCCCAATCCTAAAGACACAGGAGCCCATCTCATCCTTTTCATTTTCTCTAGTCACTTCCAACACTACTTACACAAAAAAATGTACACTAGTATAACAAATACCGGTGGATACAGCTGTGTTCTACCACTACCTCTTCTAACTATGAAACAGTTTCCAAAGGGATTATATATAAATACCCATGGATCCTAATGACAGTACAATTTGGGGGTAGGGGTGGTGGTGGTGGAGATGAAGGCCTATTAAAACATATCACATGTCAAATTCCAAATTCAGGGCTGCTAACTCCCATGCCGTTTTCCAGTTAATCCATTCTTACACCACTGAACTGTTAACGGTACAGTATGGAATTATTCATTGCCAAGTTCTGCAGAAAGAAGAGGGGGACCCTTAGGAAGGACGTTTCAGAATGATATAATTTATCATTGCATCTCAGCACCTCAGAAAACACCTGGCACACAGCAGGTGCCCATAAACACTAGCTGAAGGGCGGAGCACACCCACCATTGTGAGGACTCTGCACATTTAATGGCTGCAGTGTCTGCAGGGCCAGGCGCCGGAGTTGCACCTGAGGGGCTTAGGGCTGTAAAGTGGGAGTGGGATGCATCCATTCCCCTACCACTGTTTACCAAAGAGATTCACTCAAGCCTGCGTTCCAGCACCCCCCACCACAGTGGCAGGGCCCTAGTTTGCCTGGGACAGTCCCATTATCTATCTGTTATCCTGGTATAATTATTTTACTCTCAAAAGTATCTCAGTTTGAATGAAAAACTACAGGGTCATTCTTCATTCGTCCCATATGTAGCAGGTTTTCAAACTGTGCTCCCTAAGTTCAATTAGCAATATAGTATTTTCTCACCAAACAACAAAGATTTGAACTGCCTGAAAATCCCATTCTTACTGGATTTTGATAAACGTTTCATTGGAAAAACATTTTTTTTTTTCTGAAAGTGTTTGAAACTACTAGTATATCAACATGTAGCATAACACACACCTTATAGTCAGTTTTCTCTAAATCACCTGGGAGTTATTTGTCTCAAAAATTGAAATTGTAAAACGTTGAAAACAATGGGAGAAAGCAAAAGCATATAACAAGGGAAAATATAGAGCAGTTTTGTTTTCTGTCCAAAGTGGCTGGTGAATTGTAAATTTATTGAACCTGGTTGTTACAGCTATTTTCCAGGGGGAAGAACAGCGCAAAAACAAACAGCACTGTAAGCATCAAGAAAGCCGAGCATCATATTAACATACCTCTGTCCCCAGCCCCCTACATGTTCTAAAATTTAACAAAAACACATTCTAGACGAATTCTATCGCTTTGAAAACCCAGACAGGAGAATCAGTCCCGGTGTTTCCCAAAATTATTTTGCCATCGAAATTCATTTTTGTCCCCAAATAAATTTCTTCAAAAACAGTGATAAATCCATGTCTCATCTAAGATTGTTAGGCAAAAAGTAAACAAGAAAAATAAATACATATGTCAATTCACAATCAAAGGAAAGGTTTTCAAATTGGATTTATTACGAGGTACACATGGTGAGGGTGCAGCAGTGAAATCAATATTCAACTTACATTCTGAAATGAATATATCAGCTTTGATGCTTCTGGGGCTGCACAAAACAGCAACTCACACAGGCTTGAGCAAGAAGGAAGTTTATTATCCCAGTTAAGAAGCAGGGTGGCAGGTGGGCTTGCTCTCAGCACTGGCTTCATTCTCAGGCCGGCATCAGGGTATCCCCAACAGCAAGCTTCTCTTTCTGACAGGAAAGATGTCCAGAAGCAAAGGACACCTCCTGCTTCCTTTATTAGACTTGAGGAAACCTTTCCGAGGCCCCCAGCAGTCTTCCCTGTCAGTGTTAATGGTCAAAACCAGAACCCACTTCCATTCCTAAACTGGCCAGAGGAACGGGATGACCACAGTTGCCCGACAGTAATTATTACCTAGAGTTGAATGAATGCTGCCGAGTCACTCCCATAGCCCTACACAATTTAGAAAGTAAATGAATTCCCTTAAAATATACCTTGTTTTTAGTTCTTTGGGTTTATCAGATAAATGA
This sequence comes from Aselliscus stoliczkanus, assembly GCA_033961575.1. Classification (NCBI taxonomy): domain Eukaryota; kingdom Metazoa; phylum Chordata; class Mammalia; order Chiroptera; family Hipposideridae; genus Aselliscus; species Aselliscus stoliczkanus. The sequence goes on from CM066731.1 coordinate 53,435,485, forward strand.
AGAAACTTTTAAAAAACACGTTTGCATTTAACATATAATTCTTAATTTTTAATTAAAAGTGGAAGAAGTTGTAAAAAGTAAATGAAATGAGCACTTAAATCAACCGTTCATGGACAATTTGATGACCTGACACAATTACCCTAGCCCAGTATGAGCTTGTTCTCTGCTACCCACGACACCTGACCAGGTGGGGAAAGAGAGTGTATTTTTTTCCCATAAATATGTCCTTGTTTAAACCTTACTAAATTGCATATTGCATGCAATCATTCAAAAAATATTAAACACAAGCTAATGAAAGACATTGTTCTACAGAAAACACACAAAACCCCTACCTCTCATAGAGAGGGAACGATTTTTAAAATTTGAAACACGAGGGCCGGCCGAGTGGCGCAATGGTTAAGCGCTGGCTTGGGAAGCCAGCGGCCCCGGTTCGGGTCCTACATATGAGGGTCAGTGACACTGCCCTCAAAAAAAAAAAAAATTTGAAACATGAAATATGTGGGAAGACAGGAAGTGACAGTCCAGTAGGGAAAGGGGCAGGGCTATTGACAATGAGCTGAGGAGGAAAGGACACACTGATAAGATGTGAACAGAATCCTGATAAGATGTGAACAGATACGGATGTCCCTGCTTGAGCTACACTGGGGAAGTGCTCCAGGTAAGGCTTTGGAACAGCACGTCCAACAGTCCTCAGCAGGGAGGGTGCTGGGAGCCAGGAAACCCCAGTGGCCACGGCAACAGGAACAAGGACGTGAGGGTCAGAAAGGCCCTGGTCCAAGGGATCACCGAGGCCTTTACTCTGAAAATGAAGGATTCGTTTTCATAAGAATTATATGTAAATCACTTCCTCAAAATCTGAGAAAAAATTATAAACAGTTGTATGCTTCATAGGATGTCTTCTAACTAGTCCATACAAAAGCTAAGACATTTTTAAATTTTATCAGTCTTTGATTGACTACCTCAGGGTTGTACAGATTGCTAAAAATTTGGATGTTACCTGTCCAAGGTTACTCCAGCTGCTGACATTTGCAAAGGGGACATGATTGGGACTGCTATTGCTTCAAATGCAAGTAGGCTAACAGTGTAAATCAATAAACCCCAAGAATAACCCTAACAGGCACATGAAACTTGAGAAATGCTCTGAGGAATCAATAAACCAGAAAGGCATGAATCCTCACTGACTGTGCTAATCCTTGTTGTTGCACCTGGTTTGTGTAATCAGAGAACACCGATGCTGGCAGATGTTGGGAGCAGCAGCCCTGTAACTTACTAAAATTCTGAGACTGCCAGGAACTAAGAAAACTGCCCCAGGATAAGAGCCGTCCCAGATTCAAAGCATCTTCACATGAATCAAGATGGACAGACACATTTCAGGAAGAGGATGATGTAAATCTCAGAAGAATTAAATAGTGCACAAAGGTTCCTGAGAGCCTGGATTCAGGACCAATGAAAGGCTTCCCCAAAGACTGGAGTGGATGGACTCAGTTTAACAAGAGGGTGTGGAGAAGCTGGGGTCCTTGAACCAAGGGGGCTGCCTTTCAATCCCATTTGAGTCCTGTCTTGAGCACATCGGCCCGGCTACCACTTTGGTTTCCACAAGTATGGAAAGCAGATAAAACAATACTTCCTTAGAAGGATTTTAAGAATTAAATGAGATCATTTAAACCTGGCAAATGTTTCATTTTCCCCATCAATTCATGTTTTCCTTTATTCCTTCTAAAGAAACACATTTAATTCCCTCCCTGCACATATACACACAGAAACATGAGCATAACTATAGGCAACTTCCAAGGTGGTTAAAACCATTACTGGAGAAACTTCTGGGTTTTTCCTGTTTTGTTTTTTGTTTTGTTTTGTTTTTTAAAAACACATTTTTCATCCTTCTAATATTAACAGCATACACAGATTTCAAATATTGTTAAAGTATTTATTTTATATGTTCACTAGTCAATAAACATACACTGAACACCTATTATTGTCAGTTCCTGTGACAGAGACTGAGCATACATCGTAGTCTGGTAGCAAAGTCCAGGAATGAAGCAAAGCGGTGAGCATGGCAACAGGAAGTCATGCAGTCCAACCGCCAGCAAGAGGATCAGAGAAAGTTCAAGTGCAGATATGATGACTCTGCAGGATCCTGCCAGAGGGCGAGGCGGCCCCCTGGAGTGCAGGAGCACATTCTAGGCTGTGGGGGATGGGGGCAGTACCAGCAATAGCTTGTTCAGTTCTCTTCTTCCCCAACCCCTTGCTTATTTCATAGCATTTCATTGTAGGGATTCTGGCCACCTTGATCGTTTGCATCCCCAGTGCCAGGCACAGCCCCTGGTGGGCTGCAGACACTCATTATTGAATGATCAAAGATGGGAAATAGAGATGACAGCATGTGGGTATTATTATAATTATCAAAAATAACACAGAAACTGTAAATATATACCTTCCTCGAACCTCCTAGGATACGAGAGGAGATGTAATGTTTGCAGCAAGGAGGAAATGCATGACAAACAGACCTCTGTGATGTACAGATGCTAATAAAGACTAATGAATTACATGCATAAAGTGAAATGAAATGAGGTATGAAATGAGAACAATGGAAAATATTGATAGATGACTTTCTGCTCTGTAGAGCTTACAGAATTGAAGCTTTTGCAGAAATTGATTTCTATGTGAAAATGATATCCAAACTGGTAATACACATCTAGTTTATGGTTTTATCCTTAGGCAAATGGAGAAGGTAGGATATGAGACTGAAGATTGTTACTAGGGATTTTTTCAGATTACCCCAAACAAGATGGGTCTGCTATACAATATTCACCTTTCAGTTTCCTAAGAACAAAAAAAATTTCTTTAGATAAAACTGGGGGAAAAAGTTAAGTTTCACAACAAAAGAAACCTAATTCACCTGGTAATGGAATGGCAGTATTTCCCACATGGCAATATTCTCTAACATTCCTTCAACTGTCTGATATTATTCCTGACAAGGGTTAGAATGGGTGCTCTCTATTCCCCATGGCTCTAACTCTGAAATACCCAGTCAGGCACATGCCATTCAACTCTTCATATCTGGCCAGCGGCAGAAGTAGAAATGGGATGAGAAGAAGGAAACAAACTCTACCAATCTCCAGCTTTTAGTGCAGATGGTGTGCAGAGTATAAATACAGTGAGGCCTGCCCTGCACTTAAACCCCCTCCTTCTGGGAAGAGCACGCTCATTTTCTGACAGGGAACTGGTTTTCCTTCAGCCCCCCCGTTTTAAGGGGGGCACTCACATGACCACGCCCTGCCAATCACAGCTTGGGTTTGGGTTGAATATGAGAACATGTGACACAACCTGGGCCAGGCTGCCTGAGAAAGAAAACAACATTCTGAGAGAGCCCAGAGATGGAGAGAGGACTCCAGACCGTTGCTGGAGCACCCAGGTCCAGAATAACCAAAGAAAAAACCCACAATACTCCTGGGCTTTACAATCGTGTGAGCCAGTCAATGTGTCTGTCCACATAATCTAAATGGATTCACACATGTAACTAAAAGAAATATGGATAATAAAGAACACTTTGAAGTAAAACTAAGTGTCTTTCTTGGGCCGGCCGAGTGGCATGCAGTGGTTAAGCGCTGGCTTGGGAAGCCAGCGGCCCTGGTTTGGGTCCCACATGAGGGCCAGTGACACTGCCCTCAAAAAAAAAAACAACAAAAAAACTAAATGTCTTCCTTAGAAGTAAAAATAAATATGTTCCTAATACCTTGAGGAAGAATGACGAATGCCTTTTTCTACAAAAACATAGTTACACTGAGACACAGAACTGGGTATTAGGAATTAAAAAGGTTTTTGTGCACTGGAGTACAAAACCTCTTAAGACTATAAAATTGCTTCAATGGAAACATGTTCCAAGTACAAAGCAAACTTCTAAGTAACATTTTCACAATTAGGCTGGTTATGAAGTTTCTCGACTATATCACGTACTTAGGCTTATTACTTCATAACTTCTTCTAGCCTTTACATTTCATATCTTGTTTTCATGTTGTAGCAATATCCTTTACATAGCTAAGCATTCCTATGGCTTTACACATATGTAACATTTATAATTACATTATCGCCTCTCAGTGATCTCAGCAGAACAAATCGGGACTCAGCATACCCAGTTCCCAAAGACGTATTAGTTACAAAGGATAAAGGACTTACTTGTCTCACAACCTGTTGACAAAAGTAGGAGTAGGGATCATTGCCCCAGTGGTGCTAAATTTTTAACAACTGATGGAAACGTCTTAGTAGAATTATTACCATTATTCCACCAAAGGCAAAGGAAACATGAGTGTCAGCGATGAGCCAGTTTATGCATATGCAATACCAGTAGTTCCCACACGCACCTTAATGGAAAGGTATTCTCTCCAACTTACAAATGAGGAAAACCAGCATTGCCAAGACGTAATTTATAGTGAAGTAATCGGAATAATCAATTGGGAGATTGGTATCAATGGGAATTAAGGGAAGGAATGATGGGGGCACAGCAGACAGGAACCAAAGTCAGGAGACATATAGCCCCAATTACCAGACCCATTTCACAGAAAATGATGTTACAGTTAACTTAAAACATTTAAAATTTTAAAAAATCATACTTGTTTACTACCTTTCTTTCTTCTTTAATGGAAGTTTAAATAGGAAATCCTTATTATCGAAGTAATCGTGAGAACCTCTGAAGTTACAAAATTGTATGGCCAAGCAGGCCGTAACACTATGAAATATTCTCTATGAACTGAAGACTTAATCCCCCTGGATTAACTCAAACATTCATGCTGGCTGATTTATGTCAATTCTTAACCGGTCTTTCCCTCATTGTGAAATATTGAGAGGACTATCTATAAACAATGCAAATCACCCATAAAAACTGTAAATCTTGTAAAAAACGTATTTCAGAAAGATAATTACAAAGACACATAGAAATTACACATCACAACAAATGAAGAAAAAAAAAATCAATGATGTTAAAGTACTTCAAGAGTAATTTGAATATTAAAGGATTAAAAAAGATTCTTGGCATCTTTTAGAACTAATAGGCAGGCGGTCAAATATTTTTGTAAAATTGACCATCTTTATGATGACTGTGCTACTCGCATGTGCAATTCTACCATACAAAGTTAAGGAAAATTATGCCAATAATGTCATTTTTTAAAATTTTAAATGTCATCTCGCAAACTAAATCAAATCACAAAATAAACTTACAGTCTTAGTATTTAATTTTCACTTTTCAGGATTTTTGACTTCCAATTATTTCATATTATGAAACTTTTGTCCTGGGTTCTAATTAACTTATTTAAAAAGAGTAACCTTTCTTATTTCAATTATCTTCAGATAACAATATGAAGCAGCAGAATATAGAAATAACTATGTAATAAATTTTAAAAAAGGTGAGTAAAACTGACAATGCAAGCATAATTTTAACCCATAAAGTATAACCAAAAGCTTATCTCACTGTTTTTTAGTTGAATAGTCAGTTATCTAATGCTAATGCAGTTAGATAAGGTGACCTCCACTTCAATAAAATTCAGTTGAAGCCTTTCTTTACTGAAGAAAAGGGAAGGAAAGAAAACAAAAAATAAGTCAATTCCCAGTTCATAAGAGCTCTTGAAATATTTTTAAATGTTTTAGTAGAGACATTTCAATTCTTGAGCTGACATTCAAAGGAAAACTCAATAGAACTAAAATATTTCCAAATGCTTCACTGAACAGATAATATTTATATGCCTATGCTGATTATGTTATTATAAAAAAATTTTTTCATTCATTTTCTAGAATTTAGCCTGTATGTACTTTATGCCCCATGGCCACTCTCCTTCAAAAACCAAGGTAAAACTTATTAGCATGCCCACAGTAAATGCAATTATAATTCACTGACGTTCTGCAAGGGAGAAAAAAAATCATCTATAGAGAAATTAACACTTAAAATTTGATATACATTTCATCTCACATCAGGACTTATTTTTGAATCTCGCAGCATTTCCGTGTGTTGAATATCTGTTTTGCTTCTTGTTCTGTCTGGTTCTCAATTAGAGCCTACCTCTTCAAGTCCCAGAAGCTCTTTCCTGAAGGAAACATCTCCTGTGGTTTGAGTGGGACCTATGCAAGCCCCACCCAAGGCTTTATGCAGAGCAGCCAGCCTGGGAAAACTAACCCATCCCCAACTACACAATGTAGCTGTGACAATGGTCACAGATGGTCACCAGGCCTACCCAAGCCAGTTGTAATTCTCCCAGGGACTTTTCTCCCAGAGCCACCCCTGAACACTGCCTCTCTGCACTAAGACTGCTCTGAACCAGAAAGATGTGTCAAAGGCCTTCTGAGGGCCGCCGTCTTCATCGAGTGTAGAACACCACCACGTGGAAATCAGCAGAGCCTAGATGAGAGACAAGAGCTAGGAAGAAGCAGAGCTCCAATTATAAGTCTGTAGTTAGGGTCTATTCACATGACACCAGGGCCCCTGTATTTGCCAACTAAATGAGCCACTGAATTCCCCTTCTGGTTTACTGTGTTCCTTTAATCTATAAAAACACCCAAATCCTGACTAAGTAACTCATGAAACCTCAAGTTACCACATATTACAGTTTCTTAGGTCTCAGTTTTTAAAAATAATAGGATTGGTTTATAGATAAAAATATTAGATATTCTCTGAGATTTCCTCTTAGATGTATAAATCTATCGCCAGTTGAAATTTTTGTCAATTAAATGTTTCCATGTTGGTTTTAAGCAGTAAAAGGTGCTAGCATATATATAAAAAAAAGGTGCACAATACTTCTAGAAACATCTGCACTTAATGCTTACTCATTTCTGACATGAAAATTGTTAATTTGGTTAAAATATCTGTTTTTAAGCTTTTCACAGAAAAACTTGAGTAATTATTTTTTAAAAATAAAATATTTGTGGCAGCACTTTTAATTCTGTTACAAAGAATTAGGTTGCTCTTAATTCAATAACTAAATTTCAGCAGTACACAATTAGACGTTTAAGATCTTATGCACAGAAGAGTACAAACCATATATAGAAATGGATTCATACTGGAATTTCATTTTATTAAATGTTTTCTGATGAACTAAATTCTGATCTCTAGTTAGATCTCAAATTTGAAACTCCTTAGAAATGGTAAACAATTATGATACAATCAAATATGAAAATATATACCATTCTAACAAAATAATTGAAAAACCATGTGATATAAAATGACAGGACATCTTAATCTGAATTAAAGCCTTTCTATAACTATTCTGAGTCTGTAAACATTATAAATAAAAGTGTTCTCAACTGTTCTAAATAAAATTCTTTTATTCATGATTGTATCCAGAGTTTTCAAAACAGTGTATCTGGCACACAGGCTATTGGGGTTGGACAGGTAGAAAAGGGAGAGGTAACTGCAGAGAGATAAGGAGTGAGGAGGCTTGGAAGGATAAAGAAGGAGGTAAAGGAAATAGGAAAAAACTGGGGAGAGATTCAACAGGAGAGAGATGGAAGGAGAAGGGATATTGAATTTATGTGGGAGGAGCCTAAGGGAAGGGTAGCCCCCTGAGAGAGTAGGAGGTGGGGGCAGGAGGAGTCTGAAGAAGGAGGAATGCAAGGGATGTCACATGAGCAAGAGGAGATGCTCTGGGGAGAGAAAGAAAGGGAAAGGGGGAAAGGAAGTGGAGAAGAAAAAGGGAAGCAGGAAGAGGAAGCAGGAAGGGGACAGCAGAAGAAAATCAAGGGCAAATAGAGAAAGAAGATAACTTCCTACCTACCTGAGTAGTTATCAGACCAGAAAGTGATGTCACTCTGCATATAAATACTATTTAAAACCCTAATACTCTTATTCAACTCCAATGAAAGTATTCAATATATTAATAAATTCATTACAATTCATATTGAACATATACATTTTTCTGAATACATGATCAATAAATTAATAAAAATAGAACTTATTACATCACATTTTTTGTTACACATTTTTTTTAAGGCTTCATCTTAAATTTAGAAGCATTAGAGAGTGTACTTAAATTTCAAACAATTTATTTGCTGAGCACCAATAAATATATTCAATGGGTGACTGGCACACCTTCCCCCAACCAGAGCAATATTCAATGTTCTATGCCCTGTAGCAGCAAGTCACGGTGGAAAAAAAGTACTACCATTTCCTGGGGCGATGGTGTTAGAGCTTCAGTTCTTTCTCTTCTGGTTATTTCCCTTTGCTAAGTGTGCATGTTTGGGAGAACTTCTACCTTCCTTTCTGTCATCTTTTTCTCTGGATGCCATTTTACTAGAAATATCCTTCGTATTTGTTGACTTTTTCCTACTTTCCTTGATTTTAGCACCTTTATCTAGTTCCACTTTCTCCTTTTCTTTGTCCTTTTTACCCTTAGGAGACTCCTTCCTGGATATATCAGAATCAGCCATTTTCTTATCCTTCCGGTCATCCTCTTTTTCTTTCTTCCCCTTTTTTTTCTCTTCATTCTTACTTTCCTTCCTTGACTGAGGCTTCTCTTTTGCCTTCTTGAGCTCTTCTTTAGTGAGTTCTTTAACTTTCAAGTTACCCAATCAAAGGAAAAAATGTTTATTGAAAGAGTCTCTTAATTCACAGAACAGCAACTTACTGCAAAAGTATTGTCTATATTTAAAATCTCCCCACATACTTGAAATGATCACTCAAAAAGTGACCTTAATCCACTAGTTTTAAGTTGGTAAGAACAGATTCAAATCGCTATAAAGTACCAACTATAAAAGAAATGCTAGAAACTTGCCATCATATTTTGCCAGCTTGACATATGGTATAATTTGTCTTAAAACAAGGTTAATATGCATTATTATTCAAATGAGTTCATCCATAAGGGCAGTACTTACACAAAGTATTAACAACTACATTTCACAACTATAATGACATAATTAAAGGAACACTGAAAACATAAGAACAAATTTTCCATAACTTGCAAGTATTTGTATAAAGATATTTTTTTAAAATTTTAGCTCTAACAAAGAGCTATCTTCTTAAAATATCTGGGCTATAATCCTTGAAAACAATATAATGCACAAATGAAAAATTAAATACCATTAACTTTCAATTAAGAAATATACACTATCGGGCCGACCGAATGGCTCAGTTGGTTAAGAGCTCACTCAAGAGTGCAAGCTGAGCTCTGAGCAACAGCGGTTTGAGGCCAGCCCAAGCTGAGTTGCCGTTGAGCTGCCAACAGGTGGCAGGATGGCTCAGCTAAAAAAAAAAAAAAAGAAATATACACTATCCATATAAGTTTTTAAATTCATTATCTAATATGTCTAAAATGACAAATAGAATTTCTTTTCTGCTTATACTCAACATTATGAAATCAGTATTCCTTTAAGCGTGTTTCCTGTTAATTTATGTAGAGCCACTCAAGCCAACATATATGTTGTCCATGCTCATAGGGGACAGAGCAATTCAATGAAATATACAAGCAATTCCAAGTCTCATGTAAGACGCTGCTTTCAACTTGCTTCTTATTGAGTTTAACAGTGCTGCTAGCCAAAGCTTTGAATTTCATCTTCTTGCCCTCACGTTAGGAAATTGTAAGAGAAGCAAGGCATTTACTGTATAATGCAGCATTTAAGCAGAAATGAAGAAATTGAAAAGAGTTCTTTAATAAAATATGGTAGGTGTTTTTCCCATCAGAATCATGTAAAACTCCCACTGCGCAAAATGTTATTAAATTCTTCCCAAAAAATCTTATTAAAACCTTATAGATATACAGAATAGCATTCATAAAGAATGAACCATCCAGGTCCCCATTTCACTTGAGTGTGGTTCATGGAGCAACACAGAAAAAAACACTTGCCAAAACAGAAAGCTTGGGTATTGCTGTCGGGTCCTGCTCAGCACACTGTTTTGAAAATATTCTATCTTTAATGTTTTATTTGCTTCTCAAAATCAAGAAGTAAAATTATACTTTACTGGCCATTTATTTCATAATTATTTATATAGGAATAAAATGGTGAAAATTTTGTTTTCTTCCCAGGAATTATTCAGGTGGAATACCAAGTTGAAACATTAAAATTTCCGAGTCTTAAAATTAAAATACAAACCACAAAACCCTGCAAATCACATAGTGAAAGTCTAAGCTGTTAATGTTTCACCAAAAACAAATACACAAACTACAAACACTATGCCAAGCACTTGAACACATAAGGATATTATAAGTTGATAAAGAAAAACATGCACTTCCCCCACGCCCCTGTCTCTGAAGGACATAAATATTTATATAAGAAAAAGAAAAAACAGGGCAATATAAAATAAAGCTGCAGTAAAAACTGTTAGCCTACATATAGTGGTTGGCAGGTATAGTAATTTTGAAAGAATTCTAATATCACACACAGCAAATTCTATACCAACACAATGCAGTGCTCCAGGTTATGTATCCAAGTTTTCATTGTACTGAAAACTGGAAGATTGATCACGCTGGCTTTTATTGTGCTCTAAGAGTGTCATCAGCTTTTGGAGAAATGAAATCACTGATGAATTCATTTTTTTTTCCAACAGTAATTTAAAAATTCAAACTAAGCAAGTTTTTAGGTTGGAAGGTAGGATGTGTATATGTAAATTTATATATAACAATATTGTGATATTGTTATAATATGTTATGTTCTTAATTTAAAGACTGTTACAAAGTTTGGAAAATATAAAAGGAAATCACTTGGTATTATAGGCTTGAGGCAGAAAATTCTTTAATGAAGTTTTGATAAAACTACTTATGACCAAAGGTGCACCCAAAACCAAAAAGCAAAAATATTTGGCATTAGTAGCTGTATTTACATAACATATCTAGAAAATGTCATGCATTTTCAAGCATTAAACTTGATTCACTCAAGGCTAATATGAAAAACAGAAAAATACCTTTAGCCTTAGTTTTTCTCTTGGCTACCCCACCAGGTCCTTCTGTTGGTGTTTACAAGATGAAAATAGGTTATAAACAGAAAATATTAAGGTAATTAAAAATAAGTATCTATAAAATAGTTAAAACTGATGTGTCTATTAAACAAATTTTTTTAAATTCGTTGCTTAAAAAAATACACTCCTTCAACATATGTCTCACAGTTATATGTCATTTTAGAACCTTACTTTCACTTTCAATGACAGAAAAATGCATTATAATCAGCCTACAATTAAGACAATTTCACAACTTGCATTAGACCTGACAGAACGGTTGGCTTTGGAAATGTCTAATTGCCACTGAAACTGGCCCTCTCAATGGTGCTTTGATAGTCAGTGGACTTCTGTTCATTGACAGATGATCAATTACAAGCCTCAGGGGTGAAGTGACCTAAGGACTTTACTTCCCTACTCAATCATTGTTGCCATCCAAAAAAAAGGATAGCATATTTTCATAGAATTTTTATCTTTACTGTTTGAATAATGTTTTTCCCCCCATAGTTTCAAGCTTTCTTTATAAAAGAAATTATACAAGTAAGAAACACACTATTATGCAGATATATATTAACTTTTTTACTCTTCAATTAAAAACTTTGCAACAGCTTTCCATTTCCTCTTTTGGCAAATGAACGTTCTGATAATGGGTTTCCTTTTAACCCTCTAACAAATATCAATACCATATACATCTCAGTATACTCTTTTTCCAACCAGGTTGTACTCAGCACCCCAGCCAACTAATGTGTTGGTCACATAAATGCTTTGTTATATTCATGTATCTGCTGATATCACGTATCTTTCCAAAGGGGCATTTCCTAGGCACATCGAGGTGGGAGGAATGGTGATTATTGTTCATCTCTGGTGAGGCAACACCATATGTAATCTGTCACTCTACAACTCAGGTCTAAACTACTGTCACAAGAAAGCACCTAGCCCTTTTACACTATTCCTGTTGGAAACTGTAGAACCTACTGTATGTTTCTCAAACCTGTAATCACACTCCCACTTCCGGTAGGAGGTATTTTTACTCCTATTTTGTTATCCTGTTCAAATCATCCTCCATTCCTAAAATCCTTCCCCTTTCTCTATTCACTGTTGCTATCAAATGAGGTAGTTCATTTGAGGATGGAAATTTATTTTGGTTGAACTATCCTCATCATCATTCTGGGAAAACAAGTATTAGTATGTCTTACCCCTGACTATATTAGAAAAAAGAAATGTGAATTAACTGTTCCATGTGGCTTTCTATGTCTATCCAATTACTTGATCTATGCACATAACCATAACCAGTGGTGTGTGTGTGTGTGTCAATTATTTTTCACAGACAAAACTTGATTCTTTCCTAAACTCTTAATAAAAACAGCATCCCACATTGCAATACAGAGTGCTATTTTGGACTATGCACTAAAGTTTATTTCACAATAAAATATCAAACTTTGACTTACAATGCCAACTTTTAAATACATGGGTGTTATCCAATGTGCAAAAGAAATTAGCATAAAGTAGTAAAATGCACTTTTAGTGATGCTAATGTCCCCTCCTGACTCCTGCATGTTCCTGAAATGCAGGCCTGGAGCTTCCTGTTAAAAAGCAGTGGCAGGAATCAGGCTACAGCACCCTCCACCCCAACCCTATTATGATATAGTCAAAAGAGCTATACTGTTGAAAAGGCTAAAGTTAACTTTGGTCATTAATAAGCTAAAATATTAGATCAGCATCAGATTAGTGAAACAGGAAAAAAGAAGTACTTTAGTTGAAACTTTCCACTGCGGGTATAAATCCTTAAAAAGATACAAATTAACAATGTAAAATACACCATGTAAAATTCCAAAGTATCAACTTAAGTTACCTTTTCTGAACTCCAAGTCAATGTTTTTCTACTTTTTTTTTTTGAGGGCAGTGTCACTGACCCTCAGATGTGGGACCCGAACCGGGTCCGCTGGCTTCCCAAGCCAGCGCTTAACCACCGCGCCACTCGGCCGGCCCAATGTTTTTCTACTTTTGACATGACAAAGACTGAGCTAATAATTTAAGCCACAACCATCATATTCAGTCTCTGAAGTACTGCAATAGTACAGACATGAAAGAAAAAGTAGCACTTGGAAAACAGAAGGGTAATAGAGAAGCCCCTAAGTAATGAAAAAAAGGAGAGAAGAGTCAAGAAAATGCAGTGTTCTGAAAATCAAGGCAGCAGTTTTAGGAAGGAAGGCATGAACAAATGCTCAGGATGAGGACACTGCTGAATTATGTGAGATATTAAATGTCCCATAAGGTTGTTCAGTATAGTTTTACAAGCAGTAGAGGAGATGGTCATGTCGCATTGATGAGAAAACCCAGGTGGAAAGAAAGGTGAGCAAAAGCCCAGGGTGCTCCTGAGGGGCTCTCTTACCTCCTTAGAAGAAAATGGATCATACTCGTGTATGTAATTCCCCAAGATTCTCAGGGGGCAGAAAAGGAATAAGGTTTGAAGACCATCCTCTGTGTCTGCATGCTTTGAAGGCTAGAAGAAACAAGGCCATGCCTACAGGAAAAAGAAGCTAGGTAAATGAGAGGGGACAATGACAAGACCCTGAAGAGGAGGTACAGACACAAGGGAAGGGTTGGCTTGGGAAACCAGAAGATGCACATGTGAAAAAAATGACCAGTGGGAGAGGAAACAATGATTCAAAACAATTCAAAGGGTAAAGAAATGCTATACCACATAGAGAGGCAGAGATAAAGCAACCCAAGCCAGAGTAGACTATCTTGAAAGCAGAAAGCAAAATCACATCCACAGAGGAAGGAAGATGGAAGAGCACGCAAAAGGTTTCGAATACCTACTGAAGAGAAGAACTCTCACAGAGCAGTGAGTGCTCACAGAGCTTCAATTCACGTAAGTTTAGAATAGATATTTTTCCAACAACAGTGTAAGGCTCCGTGCTAGACAAGGCGTCAGTGGTGGTCCAGGACTGATGACAGCATGTAGAAGGGGGAAGAAATATAAGTTTGGGGGCATTAGAGAAGTGGCCCCAGAAAAAAAGCAAATGCATATTGTGTAAGACTTTGCTTTTATGTTAAATCCTAATTCTAGACAGAATTAATTTCTTATCACTTGTAATTATGGTTGATGTCTCTACAGCGTCAAAAATCAATAAGGGTGCCCTAGTTTTCTTCTTTTTTCTCTTTATTACCATAACCAATACCCAGATGGGGAAAAAAGGGAATAATTCCATCAAACAATAAACTTCATGATAATACAAGTAGTATGGAGAAAATTATATCAGTTAGAGCACGAAAAGGAAGCATCTTATTATTCTGTAATCCATTTGGATAAAAGTTGTTCTTATTGAGAATATATTCTAATTGAAGGCAGTCTCAAAGAAATATTAGGATGTAGTTACAGTCAAAGAGAATGGCAAAAAATCATCACCATGTTGTTGGCTCCTGTTTTGCTATCTATGTTTATTCTGATGGTTTCTAAGGTGATTATCTTTAATAGCCCTGTTGACTATTTGGGATTTCTTCTATAGAAATCTGAAAACAGCAGGTCTAATATTCTTGCCTTAAAACATGAACAAGTTGCCGCAAAGTAATTAATGTTATTTTGGCAACTGCTTCAGACCCACTATCCCACACACATTTTCAAAATGAAGTGTGTTGTATGACAATAAAATGCTCAATCATTAAGTGAATGGTTGGAGCTACAGGTCCCCCACATGTAACAGACATGATGTTAGAAGCATAGTTCCATTACAGAAACATGCATAGCTACTGCCGATTCTCAGAGAATTGCCACAAAAATTGGTAGGCGGGGTATCACTTCGTGTTCAGTCATTTCACTCACTCCCGTGGTCCTTGGTGAGACTTGTGAGTCAATTTGAACTTCAGTTTCTCATTTTTGCCCTTCCCATACTGAAACATCATTTATTCCAGTATTGACTCCAGATAACAAAAGGGGGTCCAAATGCCTAAGAAAAGGATCTGGGAACCAGGGAATCTATCACTCTCGAAAGGATGTCTAGTTTTGGTGAAATGCATATTAGGACACTATGCCAATTTCCTTTTTATTTTTACATAGATGGTCTGAATATATTATCACAGGCATTTTTATAAAAAAGGAAGCAATAAACCTTCCAACCCGGTATGATAAGTACGGAAGGGAGGATAAGAATATAACGGAACTCAAAGACTAAAGATTGAGGAAGGGGTTACATCCAGAGGCTGAGAGTTCGAATAAAATGCAGACTCAAATACAAGTGAGATATGGAAAAGATTGCATGCAGACCTCTGTTGGCATAGGTCAGTTACTGTATAAATTTCAAAATATCATTTCTCTTCAAAAAAATATGTCCAATAATTTTTTTTTCACTTATTTAAGGTGGTTAAAAACAAAAACACCTCAGTGTTTTATTATGTAATGGGCGACTCCTGAGGTTCTCACCCATAAGGACAAACCCCGGCACATAATGAATTTAATACACATAATCTGTTGAGCTCGGGTTTCAAGAGAAATTCAGACGAAGCCTGAGACCTGGCTCTTAACTTCAAGGAGTTCACAGCTGAGTGAATACCTCTTCCTATGAATGACGTGGTTATCTCAGCAAATAAGTGAGGCAAAGAATTCGGCATGCTGTCCCATCAATCAACTGGGGATGATAAAGTCTGTCACTGAATTTCATGAACGCACTCCAGATATGGACTGTGATCAAAGAAAATGCCACAGGCCAAATCGCAGAAAATGTCTTGTGTTGCAGACCAGAATTCTCACTTAGAAAGGGTCACTGAGTATCAATCCCCAAAAGGTGTAACTGCCAACTGTACAAGTGAAGAATAATTGTTTATGCCTGTATGTGCTTTTGATAATCTTCCAAAATTATAAACATCAGGATAGACAAGGAAATAGTCTGTTCATTCTCATTAACTATAAAGACAAACCAGAAGCCAAACAGAAAAAAGTGTTTCTTACATGTTTGGATACAGCTCTATAAGACAGGGAGGGAACTTCCAGAACAAAGAATGGGTTACAAGATGAAAAGGCGGGGTCACCCAGCACCCCATGAAGCCAGAGGCACTTGCATGAGTCCTGCGGGCAGCAAGCTGCAGCTAATGTCAGGAAGTTAATAAATAAGATCAGCACCTAGAAGATGCTTCTCCAACTGCCCTGACCCACCACTCACGTCCCAGAGAAAATCAGGGCTGAAAGAGGCTCCAGTGCAGCAAGTAAGTACCCAGTGTGCCAATTCCTTGTTTTTGCACCAACACCAGAAAACCCAGCTGGACAAATGGCAGTGTGTCCGAGAAAGCAAGAGCAGCTCTGAGGGGACACCACCACATCTGATACAGGGCATGGTATGCAAAGTTCCTTTGGGTGTTCACAATGGGAAGAGCAGAGGACATATAGTGCAACTTAAAATTCTACAACTGTACATATTCAAATGTATGCAATATTGCCTTTGGAAGCACGTTCCTCGGTATAAACTAGGAAAATATATCATAAAACTGAAAATTATACAATAAATCCTTGGAAAATTAAGAATTACAACATATATAATGAATAAAATTTAAGTGAAGTCATTTCGATCAGGTCCAAAACACTCTGTACCAGTTTCGCTAACAACTTTATTTTCTCTCACCAAAACAAGCCTGAGGCACACGTTGAAGGAAGTCACAGAAGTCAGGGGTTCATCAGCTACTCGGCAGTTACCTCCTTCTGAGGCTTTTCCAAAGGGATAATTAGAGGCACGCTATTTACAGTAATGGCACATTATGATCTCACACCCTTATTTTTCACTTACAAAAATAAAGCATAATTAATTTCTGTACATAAAATGTGTTAATATCATGAACAAAAAAAAAAACAAAACAAAAAGAGCCTGATGAGAAATTAATGATTCCAAACATTATTAACACACCTCTTTAATTAGTTACTTCTCATAAACAGATCAAACATCTTTTACAGTTAGTAGTAATGAAGCATTAAGAAATAAGACTGCTTTAAAAAAATACATCTCGGACATCTGGCTAAGTGAGTTTCATTGAGAGGGATGCCTAAGAATGCTTTTGAATTTACACATAATGAACTCTGATATTTCACAGTATTTTGAATTTCAAATTCAAAGTGGTAGAAACAAGTATGGACAAAAACTGCATGGACTTTCAGGAAAAAAATATTAGATCATACTCATTTGTTCCAGAATATTAACATTCCAAACTCAAAAGCTTTTGACTATCGGAAACATTAACGGAACAAAACACATTCCCTGAATAACTAGGAAAAGACAAACTAGAGTTTTAATAGCCAGTTAAGCTCTAGGAGATCACTGTCCAATGTATGACATCCATATCTATTTCCAAAAGTAATTTAAAATAATGCCTTAAAAGAAATAAGATTAGCAAATTGGACAGTTTTCCCCAATACATGTAAGAGGTGAGAAGAGGTGGAAGCTGGCGTGATTCCTGTGTTCTGATTTAGACTTAGTGTACTTTCTCGTGCTATCATTTTGATTGCCTACAAGAATGATTTCTACCAAAGAAACTAAACTTCTCATGGTTTCCTCTGCAAAAATGGGTGAAAAATCCACTTACAGAAAGCAAATTCATTAAATGTGAAAAAACAAGGAATGAATATTTGAAAAGTAGAAATTATTATAGATAAAGTGTTTTAAAAAATGCAAACATTTTCTAATTTTAACCCCTATGAAGAACCAAAGCTGTTTCACAGAAGTTCAAGGAGATTTAAAAACAGAAACACCACTCCCTAAGACACTAAAAGAAAACAAAGGCCTTAGGTCTTATCACTTTCCAGCTCTAAGAGCTTTGTTGGAGGGAGGAAACAGATGAACTTTCATTTTAAGAAATGCGTATTATATATGGCTAATATCATTGGTTTTGATATTACTGAAGCAAACTACTTTTAAACAAATTCATTCAAAGATGTTTTAAAGGTTTTCTAATGGCAAAAAGAATGACCATTTTAATAAACTTACAAATCTAAAAATTGTATTATACCTATGCCAAAGTTGAGAGCCAATTAATCAGGTAATACAGGAAAAAAATGGAAAAAGACTTATTTGGGGTGGATAATTTTAATATGTACAACATTTAAGATACATATTCACATTTTCCTTCTTGTGTAGTATGTCTACTTTAAAAAAAAATACAAATTACTTTCTCTGGATGTATATTTGGAAATGAGATTAAAAATAAATTTTGCTTTCATAGACAGAAATATTCAGACATACTACTATCTGAATACAGTAACAACTATGCTAAGGCAAAAACATGGGGTTATTTTCAAATTATGTTAAAAGCACCATTAATACAGAATTTAACATTGAAACTAGTATTAACCTATCTGACAAATCAGTTAACCTAGACAAATTACAATAAAAAAATCAGTTTTTAAAAGAACCATTATTTTAAACATCAGTTATGGTAAAGATCCACAGAGCATTTAATTCACGAATCATGCTAGAAATATTTTGATAATCAAGTCCATTAGAATCATCTTAATTAATAGTGTGTTAGAAAGACAAGCAGCAAGGGTTAATCACAAAACAATTTGCTATGAAGCTTCTAAATTTAGTCCAGTGAATACATTAGTAAAAACCAAACAATACAGAAACCAATTATACCACCAGTAACATCATTCTCAATATACTTTGTCGACAACGACAAAAAAGAGGAGAACCAGTTTCTTCACTGGGAGTGGGGAAGCCAAGCAAGGGACTAGCTAGGAGCTGTACTGGGGGAAAGACCACATGGTTGTTCCATCGCAGCTGCCCCACTGCACATTAAGCCCTAGGTGCGTAAAGGAAAGAAAGAAAAAGGAAATGGCTTCGGGTTTTCATAAGCCCATGGCTTCGGTCCCTGAATCAAAGTTACTGGTTATGTAAATCCAAAATGACACAAGTCTTTCCCTGAACCCCTTCATTCTGTGACGTACCATCAACACCATCTGCAGTTTCACTTTCGTCTTCTTCTTCTTCTTCTAGCATTTCAAAAGGAGTCATTATATCATAGAGAAATGAGAGGAAACCATAAAACCAATCTGAACTTTCCTCTGCTAAAATATTAAGGACTTCCTCAAGGGAATCAATATTTTCATTACTGCCATCTTTGGTCAGGCCTACATCAGAATAGAGGAAGAGAGAAAGAGAAAAATAAGGAAAGCAGTTAGGTGGAAAAAAGCAGCTGAGGAAGGGCGATCTCTAAAAGGGTATGCATCAAGGTCACAGGGATTTATAGAAGATATTTTGGAAAATAAAGAAATCGATTAAGATGCATACCTTACCATCAACTCTCAATTATATGCAATTACAAGAAAGGCACAAGTTGACCCATCCTCACAATTCCTACCAGCCCCTAACCAGGTTTGCCTTTCTCTCATTAGAGAATCTAGAGCTGGAAAACACAAAATTGCATCAGCCAAAATCGACTGACCACTGTCTGTGGGAAGAGTGACTAATACGCAGCATGAGAATAAAAAGATTGACACTTCAGACAACCTCCAGATTTGCCCATTTAAAAACCAGATATTATCAGGAGTTGATTATACAAACATGTACATAGATCCATAAATATTCAGTGAAAATAGAAAGGTTCATTTCCTCAAACTTTTCCCCTTAGGACCTGGAGTTAATTTAGGGAACTCTGAAATTAACATAAATAGCAGGATTACCGTTCACAGCCTCTGTAAATGGGTATAAATGCACTCAAATTATGTAACTCAGGTAATTAACTAAATTTTATCACGATCAAATATGTTACCTTTATAATGCTCTGGCTACTGACTCATGGTCCTGTAATTTTGGCCAATAATAAAAGTCAGTTATTAATAATAGTTCACTTTGCCTACCAATATAAAATGTGATCAAGGCCTTAGCCAATCACTTGCAGTAAGAACATTCCAAAATTCTTTCCCACATCAGTCTATGAAATTAGCTTCTACTGCAAAGACCCTTGATTCCTACTGTTTGTAAGTCTTGGTCCTTAAACAGGGCCTAGGATGGAAAGAAGGCAAATAACATTGCTTTTATCATCTCTTTTCTGTGAAGAACTGGTAGTGGCTAGGAAAGGTCTCCTAGCTCCAGTAAGTACCAACGTCCACCAATACTGCCAAGCTCAGTACAGCAAGGACCATAATTCTGAGGAGGGGGAAAAAAACCAACCAACAAACCAGGATGGAAGGTTCTGGCTATAGGAAATGTGAACATCCATGATTTAGAGGTGGAATTATAACCATCTAATTTAGTATTTCAGGCTCTGATAACACAGAATTTCTCCACACAGCATAACCACCAACAATCAAGACTGACAGGTCAAGGATAATACTGATAAGATAATTAGTATAAATATCAAGGATTATAGTGAATTTCCACAGAAGAACTGCAGCATGCCATTCGTCATGTATTTGGGGGATAAGGGACAAATGGCAGTTGGTACTTAAATTATTTTTTGACAAACCCAGAATGTTTTTCCACTAAATTTAACAGTTGACAATTGCTGTAAACAGAGATAGATCCGTATCCCACCCAAGTCTCTGTGGGAATGACATTGTTTCTTCTTGCCTTAATACACTGTAGCTGTATATTTACAATAAACATTTTTATTTCTCTCCATTTTCCAATATAAGAACTTCCAAGTATCGGATGTAAAATACAAAACTCTACCGCTCTTCCGTATGACACGTTGAAGTGTATAACGAGTATGCAAAAGTATTTACATAAAACTATTTACCCAATTATGCAGCCTTCCTGTGATTCTTAAGATTGAAATATTCTTTATCCAAAGAGAAAAAGAAAACACTCTGGGTGTATAATTCCTTAATCTCTAAGAGTAGGCCCAAACCAAAGAGCAGGGTGAATGCCTTGGACTGGGCGAGACCCAGCCCTCTTCTCCCTTCAGCTCACTCACGCATCCTTCCCATGAAACGTCCACCAAGGCTCTAGAAACTGTTGACCAGCTTCCCTATTGTTCTCCAGCCGCACCTGCCAAGGTGCCAGCAAGGCAGTCATCATAGGAAAAAAGGCCAATCATATAACCCTTCCGCACTGTTACTCTAAGATGCTCCTCTCACCAGTCAGTCCTTGGATCATTTTCCTATCAATTTTATTTGGGAAACAAGTTCTCAAAGAATATATTTTCAAACAATGCAATTTTCAAAAGCTCAAACCCAAGTCAAAGAAACTTTATTTTAAAAATCTGGCCACAAAAGTAGGAAGCTCTGTAAACTAGAACAGGGTTAGAATATTTTCAAAGTACAGCATAAGGGCCATGTCAGAAACAATGAAATAATAAAATGAATGATGGCTACTGATCCTGATTTACTCACACACATTTCATTCTTTCTTTATATTTCACAAGAAAAAACAACCTTAAAATGTGAAAGAAATGTCAACATGGATGTGTACATTTCCTCAAATTGATAAAATTTAGATATATGCAGATTTAAGAATACAGAAATATTTATGAAAGAAATGCCAAAACTATGGAAGTTCAACAATCTCAACGATTCTGACACCTACATGCCGAACTTTCCCCTAATCTCTAAGTCCCCATTGTCACCCATCCCTTTGGACACCCACTGCCTCCATCCAAAACACTTACCCGTGAGCCGCCTCCCCAGTGAGACTGCACCCAGAAAGACTGGCTTCTTTTTGGGTGTATGTTCAGTGAATTTACTCCCTCCCATAACCTCTCCCTAAACATACAGAGCCCATTACCATCTCTGTACTCGAAGAACTTCACCAGGTTCTTTCTTTGCAACCACCTGCCAGAGGCACAACTAAACTACAGTGACGTCACAAACCAGAAAAGATCTTCGGTCATAAAATTCAATTCCAGTTCAAGGTTGTATTTCGTGCAGAGAATTAAAATGTCAGAGCAGCAAGGGCAGATGAAATCAGGTGAGCCTGATAGCTTACCTCTGGTTTGTTTCATCTTTCCTGAAGCCACAAGCCAACTATGAATTAGTACAATACACTGCAAAATAGTTTAACTTAGCCTCTGTGCACATAACAGGTAAACTGCCAAAATGAACCAAGATTCACCAAATTCGGTTCCACCTCTGAACATATAACTTTTATAAAAGGAATGAGTTATGATTTGCCTGTCCCACATGTGTCTATCTGCAAATGGCAATGTTGTGACTTACCATTAATTGACCTCTTAATGGTTGCTTAAAAACCTTACGGGGAGGGCCGGCCGAGTGGCGCAGTGGTTAAGCGCTGGCCTGGGAAGCCAGCGGCCCCGGTTCGGTCCCACATATGAGGGCCAGTGATACTGCCCTCAAAAAAAAAAAAAAAAAAAACCTTACGGGGAATAAACGCTTGAAATCTATAACACTAAGGGTGAAGTTATTAATGTAAGTTTGCTATAGAAATTAGTGTGTTCTATAGAAGAAAATAACACATTTTAATTTTAATAGTTGACACTTCCTCTGACCAAATAGCTGATTTAAAGCTAAAAAAAAACCCCAATAATATACAGTAGATGAGAATATTATTTCTAAAAACGAGGCACTTTGGCCAACATGAAGTTCTTTTTAAAATTAAAAAGCTTCACTATTCAGAATCCATCATTTATGGTAAGGTAATATAATGAAGTAAAAAAACATTTATAAGCAAGCAAACTGGTATAATTCTGATATGCCAAATTCCATAGAATTTTATTTATTTTGCAAGCCTAGGATTACAGACTTCTGAGGATTTACTATATTTATATAACCTCAAATTTAGATATGTGATACAAAATTCCATAGAAAATTCCATTAAGGTTAAGTCAGGAAAAGATGCTTCATAGATAGTAAGCTTCTACTCTTAAGTAGCAAACATTATTCCCACTGAGCAATAATAAAACATAAACTAAAATTAAGAAGCTATATTACACTTAATCATAACTAAACCCTTTTTTTCATATTTAGAACTTACTGATTTATAGGGAGGTGAAGATAAATCTACTGAGAACAGCTTCACTGGTTACAGATGTGGTATTCCCCCATTTTTTTCGTATCCATAAAATACACACAAAATTGTTTGTCTAGGAAGAACTGCTTTGTGGCATTATTTTATTAAACTTATTGTAGTGTATAATACCATACCATAGTCATTATTTTTCTAAAGGCTTTAGTATGAAAAATTATAATGCACATTATGTTATCCACTAAAGCAATTTGGGAAAGGATACTGTTTCACACCAGAAATACCTATCTCACCAGGCCAGGTTATACAGAACTTGCATATTAAAAACGATCACCTTCCTTTTTAGTAATACGGCATTTTCAAACAAATGAGGGACTATCACATATTTATTTATCAGAAGAAACACCTCAATGATAAAGGCAGGTAATTCCGGTGACAGAACCAGAAAGGCTCAAGGCCTCCACAATAAAGAAACCCAGCCAAAGGCTACTAGTTCATATTTTAATGTTACCTGTAAAATACGCATAGCACATTTTATATGTTTACTACCACTATTTTATTTCAAAATGAATTTTTGTAAGACTTATAGAAATTACATTTTCAAATGGAAATGGATTATGTCAAATGATGCTAAAGAATGCTGTAATTAACATATCTGAATACAGACTAGCACATTATCTATATGTTCAAATGTTAAGTTCAGAACATGAGGTGCTTTAAATCTGAAAATACATATAAAATTATTATACTCATACTTATTCAAAGTATATGTGCAAGAGGTATATAAGGTACCCATTTATAAAACTACACTGAAATGGGAGTCCATGGGAAAATAACTAAGCCGTTTAATATCTCAACAAGAATGAAATAATATGAGTTAAGTGGGAAAATATCTTCCATAAAATATATACAATCAACATAGATATTATCAAGGCAAAAATATTCTTTTATTTCCAGCATTTCACTGACACTAACAAAAAATAAAATGTCTACTTGCCTAATAAAACTTTGGCATCATCCACGTCGAAATCTCCATCACCATCAGCATCATAGACTCCTAGCTTTCCTACAAGAGGGAGGAGAAAGATGGATAAGGGAACAAAAAGAAAAACAAATTTAATCAGGTATGACCACTTATTGCAGTCCTGTACATCGGCCATAAGTGTGACCAATCAATGCAACTCTTTGCGTTTTGATCCTGAAAAGCAGTGCTAAATAAATATCTTACCTAAAAATGATGAGCAATTTGCTTAGAGATTCAGGAAACATTCACCGAACAAATCTAAGAAATATAACTGAGATAATATTTTCCCTAAAGGTGTAACAATACCCTGATTTAATCATTTCAGAACATTTCCTTTTATTATACTGCAAAAATTATTTTAGGTAAGATTTTCAACATATACAAGAAACAATATTGATCCACTTCTAACAGTCACATGAAACGTATTGTTTCTAAAGTATGAAAGTTCCACCATCAATATTCAAAACAAAAGGAACACACACCATGCCTTAAATAAAGACTAAATATAAATAATTAACATCCAGAATAAATACTGAAAATAAGAGGACAATTAATATTATATTTTACAATAATGATTTACAACAGAAACATCAGGAATCAACCTTTTTAAAAAAAAGACTTCTGGAAATAAAGGATGTAAAACTGGCTTCCTAAAACTTGCGGTTATCCTATTTGGAAACTTAATTAGCACTGGCCATCTACTACTAAGAAAACAATAATACGGCTTAAAACAGATAACCTAAGAATATAATACTACCAGAGTCTTTCCTCATTAAGAATAGTAAACATGCATTTTAAGGGTTTAATAAAGCTTCACCCATCATGTAGGAGCACTGTTACGTTTAGCATTAAAAGTATTAGTTACGGGCAGGCAGAGTGGCGCAGTGGTTAAGCACTGGCCTGGGACACCAGAGGCCCCGGTTAAGCCAGCAGCCCTGGTTTGGATCCCACATGTGAGGGTCAGTGACACTGCCCTCAAAAAAAATATAATAAATAAAATTGAAAAAAAAAAAAAAAAAGAGTATGAGTTACATGCATTCAATGCCCTAAAAAACATCCTAAAATCAATATGATTTATAATTCATCATTGGACAATGGCTGAGAAGACATAATAATGCACAGCAATATTTTCAACAACATTCACAAATACAGCATTAGTGCTAAAAAACCAGCTGATAGCACCATTACCATTTCTTCAATAAAAAGTAAGTTAAAACACTGCATAAGAGCAGGCAGAACTTTCAGAGTAGAGAACCTATGACCAATCTTTATCCTCCCAGAGCCGTTGTCTTACTTAGGAAAATAGTAAATTTACAATGTAGAAGTCTGGTTTAGGAAGCACACACATATTATAAATGATACTACTACTACTACTAATAATAATAATTTCATTTTCTATTGCTAAGAAAATGAAAAGCACTGATCTGCAGGTGGAGGCTCTATACATAGCACACAGCTCAAACAACATTAGAAACATTCAAAAAAAAAAAAAAAAACCTTATAATTTCTGACAAACTAACAAGAAAAATTGGTCCTGCATTTACATTTTCGGATGCAGATGATAACTAACTTAGCAGAACAAAGATGACATTTTAGAGACTAACACAATGAGACCTGAAATGCATCTCCAATAGCCTACCTTGAAGTACCTCTGACAAGTTATAACGGAAGTCCTTTGCTTTGGCTGCATGCATGTAAAAACACAAAAATTGTTACTTGTACTTAAATGTACGAACACTTGAAATCCCTTCTTTTGTTCAATGCCACTTTCCTTAGCAACATATCACTGTAAATCAATGAAAGCAAATCTACTTAGAAGTTGGTCTCCACACTAAAATTCTTCCTCTGTTAGTCTATCAATTTATCCACCAGACACTTCCCTTTAAGTGTTAAAAATAAGAAGCTTCAATGAAAGGTAGATTACACGTGAGCATGTTTTGTTATTGTTTGCCTTTCGCCGCCCCCAGAAAGATGGATGTAATCTAACAAGTACAGGAGAAGTACAGGAGGGTCTACGGAAGGGAGTGTATTTTCTATATAACACTGTACATGTGAAGATGTGTGCACTTTTTTCAATGGTGGGTCCACGTCTTTCATTGAGTTATTAAAGAGGAAGGCCATTTATTCACAATAGCCAAAAAACGGAAACGACCCAAACATCCATCACTGATGAATGGATAAGCAAAATGTGGTACATCCATCCATATGATGGAATATTATTCATCCATAAAATGGAGTATTGAATTTTGAAAACATTATGCTAAGTGCAAAATGGCAGACACAGAACACCATATTCTGTATGATTCCATTGATATGAAATGCCCAAAATAAGCAAATACACAGACACAGTGTGTTTGAGTTTGCCGGCAAAGGGAAGGGGCAGAGAGATTTGGGATTTTGGGGGGAAGGAGTGATGGAAATATTCAGGAAATAGATAATGATGATGATAGCACAAAATGATGACTATATTAAAAATCAGAGAACTGCTGCTTTTCAAGTAGTTACATTATTGAATTTTATGTTAGGTGAATCTTATCTTAATTTAAAAAAAGAACTTTGTGAGGTTTAAAAAAAAAGGGAGTATGACTCTAAAATGGGAAAGAACCATTAATGCAAAAAAATCATAAAAATTGCAGTGATCATGGAGAGAGAAGAGGAAAAATAAGGAGAAAGGAAGACAGACATCAGAAATAACAGCAAATTCCTCAGATCATCATAGACAGTTCCTACACACACACACACACACACACACACACATATCCAACAAGGACGCAGAGAGGTGTGCTTTGAAATGTTCTCTAAGGCAAGGTCTTACGAATTCTGTTTGTGATCCATTAAAGGGTCCTTAACTGAACTCAGTGGCTCATAACCAATATTTTTAAAATTCATAATATAACAAATAGCATAGAAATTATAGAGTATTGCAAGTAGTGACAACAAGCACTGTTTGATAAAACTTTTCTGTGCAGTATACATACAATATAAAGACTACTTTATTTTTATTTATTTTTCTTTTTTGGCTGAGTCATCCTGCCACATGTTGGCAGCTCAGCTCGGGCAGGGCATCGAACTGCTGTTGCTCAGAGCTCAGCTTGCTCTCTTGAGCGCGAGCTCTTAACCAACTGAGCCACTCCTCTGGCCCTAAAGCTTACTTTTCAAAGAAGTTGAAAAGCCACTACTCCAAGGACATTCTGATTGATGACATCCCCTTTTTTTTCCCACTCTACTGGGAACCACCAAAATGTGACAGAAATTAACAGTACCAAAAAGACGCTGATAAATCTTTAAGATGACATATGGGATGTCACAAAAGAAATGATATCAAAATTCTTACCTAAAACTTCCTCATAATCGACAAGCTCAAACCAGACAACAGCTACTGATGTCCAGACCCCCAGCAACGCAATGACCATAAACCACGTGAAAAATGAACTTGCAGGAAGTCCTCCTTTCCTTCCATTCTTGTGCTTTGTGTCTGTTTAAAAATAAAATGATGTACAATGTCATTATAAAAGAAAACATCTTATTAAACATCTATTTTTGCTGAATTATTTCTCCAGTAATTTAATAGTACTCATAATGGTAGATCATTTAAAAAATAGTTTTCACTTAAATTCTCAAAACATGTTACACAGAATAAACATTTTTAAAAATGAAAGAGATCCTGTTTAGACTCAACACATGAAAGAAATAAACTATTGAGGGGCTAATCCTATTTTTAAAAATAAAGGTTGATAGAATCCTATATTCCTTCCTTCTAAGTTCTTTACCCACTACCTAAACATCCCCTCCTTTAAAGTTCCGAGCACAGCAATGATTTAATGAAATCGTATAGAAATGTAGCCAAATCCTTTTCTCTGCCCCATTTAGTTTCTGTAGCACCTTAAAAACTGTTAACTGTCACAGAAAATAAATACCTCCCCTCTCCAAACTGCTCCATACTCTTAGTGGGAGAGGGACAAAAGAAGGAAGGAAACTATTTATAGGAAACAGAGGTCAGGGAAGAAGAAAAGCAAACAGGACCACTCCGTGCTATGGGACCCATTGGCCGTACGGAAACAGGAAAGGGCTCCTTCGCAATTGGTCTCAATGCAGGAAACAGCTTGGTAAACTGCTGTCCACCAAAAGTGTCATTTGTCACATCTGACATGTTTAATATACCTTACGGTCTTCCAGAAATATTCTTGTTACAACCAAAAATAAACAAAAATGATGGAAGTCAAGTGGTATTAATAGAAAATGGCCAACAATGCCCTTAAAAGGAAAAAGCATAGTATTCAAGTTTCTCTTAAAAAGGGAATTATCATATAAATACCAATAATTAAATTAAAAGGATATATCATATCTCAAAATGCCCTTTGCAAAAAGGAAAAGTTTATTAACCAGGTAGAAACTGTCCTCTATTTATTGAGCACATGCCACGGCTTTCAGTGTTTCCACGCGCACGGTTGCACATGATTCTTTTGTCAGTGTCTCTCAAGAGGGCATTTCTGAGTATTTATATACAGGACAATTCTTCAGCCTGCGTGAATGTTCTTCATACTGCAGCTGGCATCTCTGGTTTCCGCTGGTTCCAAAGGTAAGTAGTTCCCACTGATTATGACAAAAACAGCCACAAACATTTCCAAGTGTCCTCCACAAGGACAGTGCCTGGTTGAGAACCACTAGGGGTAACACAGAAATAATCATGTCCAATACTGTATGTCTACTATACTTTAATTTTAAAAAATTAATAAAACAAAAAAGACAGCACCCTCAAAAATAAAAAAAGATAATGGGCAAGCTGAGTGGAACATTGGTTAAGAGCTGGCTTAGGATGCCGGCTCTGAGAAGCAGGGCCCTGGTTCAGATCCCACATGAGGGTCAGTGATGCTGCGCCCTCTACAGGTAAGATGGTGAACAACAGCTCGACCTGGAGCTGGGCTGCCATGAGTCGCTGGCGATGGCGTAGGCTGCAGCCCCTGCTGCAGTGGGCTGCCATGAGCTACCATGAGTGGCCGGCAACCAGCATGAGCAGCAGTCCAATGACCGGCGACCGACTGCCTGCCTGAGAAGAGCGCAATGATAATACCAACATGGGCCAGTGAAGCAAAATCCTCCACAACTAGACTGAAGTACAAAAGGACAGCAACTTGTCTGTTCCCCTTCTCCCGGTTCCACAACGCTCTTCCCCTCCCCCAATTCCTCAATAAAATCTTTAAAAAATTAAAAATAAAAAAAATAAAAACGATGACAGTATTGAAAAAAGCTTATAATAAAATTGCTAATAAAAAATAATAATTTGATTTCAAAGTTCAATTCTTCCTCCATTTCCATCTCTTTCTTGAGGCAGTAATGAAGGAGGAAATTTTCTCAGATTCTCAAAGGGAAGTATCATTTATACAACTTGATTCAGTAATACTGATCTAAGGGTTTTTGATCTGCAACATCAAATATAAGTTAAAAATGGGAAAAGGTTTATCAAAAACAGTTACATGAAAATGGGCACCCAAGCAGAGAGAAGACATTTGGGGGAGAAGGCCAAAGTCAAACACGGTGGAGACCATGCCTTTACCTAGAGTCTATTTACATTTGTTTGAGACATAGACATGATTCTAACAACTTCAGTCAAGTGTCCTAAATCACTATATAAAACTACAGAGTAGATTTTAAAGCCAACCTAACCCAAATGAGTGAAAGCCTGCACAGGAGGGAAGCCTATACACGGCATGGATACAGCAGCAAGAATAGATACAGAACTTGAAGGAACAGTGCCAGGAGGAAAATTATGACTGATGCTAGTAGGCAAACCCAGAACAATCTTAAACTAATCTTTAGTACAAGGTAATAATGACCTTCATATTGATTCTGTCATTACAACATTATTTTAAACTGCTTAAGAACGTAATAAATGTGTAATGAATCTTAGAAAGATTTTTCACTCAATGTATCTTTTTAACTAAACAGATTTATCACTTTAAAAGGTAAAGTCAAAAAAGGGTTGTTACTTAGAATATGAAATTATTTGCAATATTTTATCCATCACTTTATAATGTCAAACTGAGGTGTTACTCTAGTATTATTAATCTTATCACTGTTAATATTTATTAATTTCATAAAGGAACAAAACAGTAAGTTATAGAAAGGAGCCATTCCTAAGCATCTTTTTTAGGGGACCTTTTTAATTGACATCAAATAATACAATCTTGATATGTTGATTTGTAAATATTGTGTGCCTAGTCCCAAAAGGTAGATCCATTTCTGCCCAAATAAACCGGAAAAAAGCATAGTAATAGAAACCCTTCAGGAGGGTTTAAAACTCCCTAAGCAAACCTGACACCAGTATTTTGTTCCAAAGGTACTCTGGAAGAACATCTAGTAGTTGTCTCTTTTCTAAGATAAATCTAGGAGTCTTCATTTCATTTTCTGGCTCCATATTTGACCTACAGTCTCAGGGGTTAGCCAAAAAGAGTTTTTAATGGGGGTTAAGAATATGGCAAGAACTATGTGATTCATTTGTTTCTCTGTTGACCCATCAAAAGTACATGACCTCCAAATCAGAAAATGTTCTCACATACTACCAAGCACAGAAAATCACCACGCTGAGCAATGGAATGTGTCTTCTCCAAAATGGAGACTGGGCAGGGACAACGGGTAATTTTATTTGGTTGAGGAAAGGAAAAATAGAAGATGTATCCCAGTACCTGAACAGTAGTCAATTACTTATCTGGATTACTAAATAAATTACAAATCAACCATTTACGAGTTTTAGTAGCATTATGCTGGTGATTTCATATTTATACATAACTTCTACACCTTTAAAGTTTAAAAAAAAACACAACCTAAAAACTGTCAAGCAACTCATCAACATGATTATTTTCCACGTTAAAAAATGTCACGCTTTGGAAATCAAGAACTGTTAAAAGTGGGTCAGAAATAACGACTGATTCTATCTCACTATGTAGATTATGTGATCTATGGAGAAGGGGAAAAATGCCTTCTAAAAGATTTAAGAGTCAGATATATGTCACATATGCTTCTTCATGGCTGCAGGAGGTGCTTTATTAGAATAAGTCAAGTGACCCATTCTAACAATTCATCCAAAACAGTGTTCAAAGTAGCGATACTCATATTCTCTATACTAATAATAGAAGCCTTCCCAGGGCCCATTAGGCAGCAGAGTTGGAAGCAGCCTTAATATGTGTTTTTTTTTTTAAATAAGTTTTCAATAGAATGAGCCAATGTAGCTTGCTTTCAACCAAATGAAAAGGCAATTTTAACTAATAAAGTAAAGCAAAAACAGATATATACAAAAATGTAAAGTCAACACATCATTAAAGAACACTTGAAGGTTAATGATTTAATTTGAAAGAAATAAGATAAAATCCTAGTGTCTTTTCTTTGCATTTATCTTCTGCTTCACAAAAATTAGAGTTTTCATATATGCTAAGTCTTTGCGTCAGCCAACTAACTGTGGGCCAACAAGTCAGGACACACATATCCCTTAAATTTCCTATAATTTCATATGAGTGAATACACACAGTTCTTAAAATTAACTGTAATTAACATAAAATTAAAGACTGCTTATACATTTTTCTGAAGTTTGTAAAATATAGCCTCTGATTGTACAATCTACTAAAAATATTCTAAGACACCAAAACATATTCAGATTAAAGACAGATTAGTCTGTGAAAAATTAAATCACTGTGAAGCCGTTATCTCAAGGAGTTCAAAATAGAATATGTGTAAGATGCAGTCAAAGCACTTAGCCAAAAATATCTTAACAGCACACAACCGAAAATCAGGCTAAAAACTGTCAGGAGGCTCCAAAAGCACTTTTAACCCAAACAATAAAAATAGACCTTTACCTTCAGCCATTTTGATTTCTTCAATCCATGAGTAATATATATGGAAGGAAAAAAAATCAAAGCTCCATCAGCAGGTATCGGACACGCCACGTGCCCTACCCCTACTGAAGCTCTAGACTGGCCAACAGCCCCACAGGCGAGGCCTCTAGAACTGAAATTGGACCTGACTGCACACTCTGCTCACCAGTTATTTTTAGAGGCCTCTTCCCCATGGCCAAATACTGCTAACGCCTCAGGCTGAAATGCGCTCCTAGCAATCCAACAGCCTTTCTCCCACTTATGGGATTCCTTTCTCAGTGGGTCCGATCTCCCTACCCCAAACCCTCCCCACAACCCCCACAAAAAAAAAAAAAAAAAAAAAAAAGAATCAAGCATGCTAAAAAAATGAAACCGAACAAATGGTGCAGCCAGTTTGGTTTTTTGGAATCGTCTTTAATGGCTTTGGCCGAAATACCAAATCCTTCAAAACTGAAATAAGTCTTGCTATAAAATGTGGCCCCAAGCCCAGACACAGCTTGATTTGGCCCTTCAGAATCTAATCAAATGCCTACATGAAAAGACCATTACTTAGTTTGTTTGAATGAAACAGAACCCTAAATGCTAAGAAATTAATTAATGTTCTAGAATTCTGATTCACAGGCATTACCATCCCAAGGCTAATTCATCCAGCAGCAAAAGTAAAGCAACAATAAAAAACTGTTTCACTAGATAAGGAAGGAGGGAGAGCTGGGAAAGAAGCATGGAGGGAGAGGAAATGAAGTAAGGGAGGGAACATGGCAGGAAGGCTGGGGAAGAAGGGAGAGGGGACATGGAAAAAAGGAACTCATTAGCTCATTGCCTCAGAGAAGGAACTAGAAAGATTGACAACTGCATCTGATTGTGTTCTGCTTCCCTCCAACCGCATCTCCAAATATTGCCTTCTGGGAAATAAAACAGCCCAGTTTTAGTACCATTCACTGATTTAAGATGAGCAGTTCACAGAATTCACCAGAGTTCTGATTAGATTACTAAATTGATTTCAAACAAATAGCATCCCTGAGCAAGGCCGCATAGTTGTTTGCGAGGCCTTCATTCGTTTTTTGTTTTTTTTTTCCAGTAAAATTGAAGGTTTCACACGCAAATGAAACATTTAAATGTTCTGAAGAGGAGTCAGCGATCCTCGGTACCAATACAGGATGGCCCAGAACTGGATCAGAGTGAACACGGCATCAGGGCAAGCTAAACAAAACTGATGAGTGTCCTAGGTGTCCGCTGACCCAACAGCCATCCCCCCATTCCCTTCCTCAAGTTAGTGCTGCTAAAATGTTGAATGATCACAAATCATTTGTTGACAGAGGTTTAAGATGACCCAACATCACACAAATTTATTAGACAAATATTTCAGAAGCTTTCTTTTGTTTTGTTGTTTTCGGAGAGAGAGTGAGAGTGACAAGAGACCTTTCTTGGCAAACACTGGAAACGGAGCGATTACACTCAAATGGCGGGTAGCTTGTTTCAGACGTAAGAGACCTGAATTCAATTCCCTCCCTGCTTCCTCATTAACTCTGAGTCACCAAACTTCTGGGCCTCAATTTCTTTGCCTGTAAAATAGTCTGGGCACAAACTAGGCCTGCAAATATGTGCTGACGTCACCCATGCCACACATTTGTATGGGCTCCATCAGGAATACTGCGCAAGCAGCCTTCTCTCCAATGCACAGCTCTTTGCATGGCCTAGCCTGCCTCCGGACTGGCGGCTGCGAGGGTTTCTCCTCTCCCCTTACAGCCTGTGCAGGGCCAGCTGCAATCTGCATTACAACCGCCAAATGCGGACCCAAGACAAGAGTCACAGCTATGAAACGTGGGTAAGCCTCAGCTCTGAGGCTTCTTCTACACAGCTCTGGTTATTCCTTCTCAGCGAATCTTTGTCACACATATCCTCACGTCCTCTAACCTACACGCCCTTTCCTACATCTTTTGCAACAGTTTTACAGTTATTTCAATAAAATGTCTTCTCCGTTTCATAACAAGAGCACACCGGTTATTCTAGACAGGGTGATTAGCATGTGTCTGAAGTAACATTTAATCTATCACAACGTTTCTTAAGGAAAAAGAAAATTCTGAATTCTAAGTAACTATCTCTTACAATGTCATTTTTATGATGGCAAATGTTTATAAAGTTTAAAAATAAATTTCATTTGCATAGAGCAAATCATGTTTTTAAAACGCTAGCAAAGACAATGAAAGTAATATTATGCTGACTATTCCCTGTATGGGACTAATAGCAACTCCTAGGTCCAAGCAAAAACAAAACTTCTAATGTACTCTGAGACTATTATTACCAGCCCGATGCCACTAGAGACCAGGAGAGCCAAAACCTGTGTCGCCTGAAGCCTGGGTTCTACCTTCCTCCAAAACCTACCAGATGAAAGAAAATCCATGAGACCAGTCATGGGTCAGCACCGAAACTTCTCTCCCCTCAGCCCCATCAGCTGCCATTGATAGCAATGGTTCTCAAACTTTACAGCACGGCACTCAGCGGGGTGCTTGTCAACACACAGATTGCTGGGGCCACCCCTTGAGCTTCTGAGTCTGTAGGTCTGGAGTGGGGCCTGGGAATCTGTATTACTAAGTTCCCATG
The DNA here is from genome assembly GCA_033961575.1 of Aselliscus stoliczkanus. Lineage (NCBI taxonomy): Eukaryota > Metazoa > Chordata > Mammalia > Chiroptera > Hipposideridae > Aselliscus > Aselliscus stoliczkanus. Next base: position 53,469,784 of record CM066731.1, read on the forward strand.
TGATCGGGAGCTGCAGGCTGAGGGACCACAAGCAAGGAGAATCACTGCAGTACTGTACTGGCCATCCCCAATTCTCAGGGTCTGGAGCAGGAGAAAGCAGCTCTCGCTCTTACCAATTTCCAGACATCGTTTCCTTGCAACTTAAAAAAGGGAAAAAGAAAAAAACCCCAATAACCTGTTCCTCTGAGGTCCATGCCATCCAATCACACTACCTTCCAGCCTGCCTCATCACTGTCACCAGCAGGCTGAGTGTCCCCTCCCCTCAGTGAAGTCTGCACCTGGATTCCAGCCATATAATCACGTGACTTCAATGTCTGTGCCAACATGACAGGTGCTCTTTCCTTCATCTCGTCCCCAGTCATCTTGTTCCCCTCACATGTCCGACACTCATTCTTCCTTTCTTACAGCGGATCTTACCATAAGCCCCACCTAACTCACCTTCCTAACCACATCTTCATTCTTACTGAAATATCTCTGTTGCTCTCGCGGCACAACCACCCTAGCAGATTCTGCAACCTTGCTAAGAAAGCGCATCCTGTTTGGATCTCATGGCTGCAGGATATCATGAGACAGCAAAACTATAGTTCCTTAAAGCAAAAAACCATTTCATCTACATTGTCTCCAAAGCAAACATGAGCCAGTTCTAAACCGAATATTAAATAGTCAGTGTTACAGAAATAACAAAAGGTAACTCGGCAGACACTGAGTAAAACTTACTTCATTTTACACCACCCTCGGCGAGGAAACACAGCCTCTAAATACTCATGGATCCATCTTAAGGCTCCGTAGTTCCTCTTAAGAGTCCACAATTCATCATTTAAGTGACTCCCTGGCTGCTAACGCCTTTGGTCTTCTATCCCTTCATTGCATCAATCTGCCAGAACTGCCTCCCTGGATGGATACAGTGGTTCACTCGCTCATGACAGCAAGGGCAGCTGGGCACATCTGGCGAAAATCAGGCAGAGGACACAATGGGGCCACCGCAACCAGCCCTCAGGGACCACCTGTCAGTCCACTTTCCTATTCTCCACAGTGACTATTTTGAATTTCTTTGCCTCTAAATGATTCTGTCTTCTCATACTCAAAAAATGTCACCATTTCTTCCTTCACAGAGAAAACAGAACCATCAGGCAGCGTCTTGACTGTACACTGCCAACAACACAGGCCTAGAATCATGGGCGATCGCTCGCTCTCTGGTTGCCTCCTAATTCCTCCACTCACTCTCCCCTCCTCTGCTACCTTCCACTCTTCATCTTTTCACTCTACTATACCACCAGCCTCTACCTTTACTGTATCTTCCCTCAATCCCATGGCTAATCCCTGCTTTGTCTTTTTTCTTCCCATCACAGATAAAACTCAACAAAGCTGTTACTTCACTGCTTTCATTTTCTAACCACCCATTCACTCCTTACAACCGGCAGGTTGTAATCTGGCTTCTGCATATGGCTCCAGTGTAGTTTTAATGTCACACTGATGACTTCCATGTCATTAAACCTAGGAGAAAATTTCAGTCCTCATTTTACTTGCCCTCTCAAAAGAATTCTCCCTCCTTCACAAACATTCTCTCCCATTGACTTCCATTATTTCAGAATCACGTGGTAGGTCTTCTACCTTTCTGGACTAATTCTCAACCTTCTTTGCAAGTTCATTCTCCTCCAATTGATTTTTAAATGTGGAAATTCCATAAGCCTTGGTCCTATGCCATCTCCCTGGCTGACTTCAGTCACCTCACGTATTGCTTAAAATTTTCTCTCCTGTGAGCTCCAAACCCACAAATCTGTCTACTCAATGCCCCATATGAATGACTTGAGGAAACCCCAAACTTAGTAGACACAAATGAACCCGTGATCCATCCCCTCTTCTCTCCGGTGTTCTGAACCTTGAAAGCATTTCCATCATGCCAGCTGCTTAAGCCCAAACCCTTGACTTCGTACTCTTCCTCTGTTCCAAAACACCCATCTCTCAAATCAGAGCTTCCCCACCAGGCTGTTGCAAATGGATCACCACTACGCAAAAATACAAATTCCCCTTAGCACCTGGGCCATCCTTTTCTACTTGTTTACCCCCGTAGGATATTTTATAAAGCATCTGTGTGTGCCATGATACAAACAAGTGGGAAACCCAGTTTCAAATCACCCATAGTTCTGCCTCTCTTCTGGAATCATCTAAGCCTGAGTTACCATCACCTCCTAAGCCCCTATAACTACTCTCAGGATAAAATAGAAACCGTCAATGTGGCCCTAGGAGGCTCTATTTGACAAGGCCCCATCCCACCACGCCGGCCTCAGTTTTGGATCCTTTCCCCAAACTGTGCACATGCGAGATACAAACAAGCTCACCATGCTCTTTCCTGTTCCAGGATCTCTGCACAGGGCACACCAGGGCCCCCAGTCCAGCTCGCTCCTGCTCTCTCTGTTGAAAGCCCACCGCTTCGAGGAAGCCCTCCCTAGAGAGCAGTCTCTCGGATGCAGCTTCGTGACCTCTTCATAATTTATTCCACTGGGGATTAGCTTTCAATCTCTTTCTACCTGCAGGACGCAAGTTGCAGAAAGCCAGGGACTGAATCTGCCTTCGCCTTTACTGCGCATTTGTCTGGCACCTTGTAAGGAACCCAACCAACATATGTTAAAGAAGTGAATAAATTCCTTCTCAAATCCTTGATATTATATGAGTACTCAAACCTCTTTCTGCTGACACTTCAGAAATAAGGGAACAAAGTTTATTTCAGCGAATGCCAGGTCACTTCAGGTTTCCTCATCTCTGTGAATATAATTATCCTACAATTAATTCACAACAGGAAAAGACCTACAAAGAGTTAAGGAAAATACCAAGAAAGAAGCCCAGTGGTTCCCACACACTGGCTATGAACCCAAATTGGTCCAGACCAAGTTTTCACTGCTTTTTGTCAGATAAAGTCCTCTTGGCAGCCTGAACATCAGAAGGCCCAGACGGGAAGGCTGTCATTACCCCAGCTGTCCAACACAACTCTCCAGACACCTAACACTGCTCTGTGTAGAAAAGGCACGAGCGGCTGAAGGAATGACAAGGTGCTGCCATGAATTTTAAAATTTAGTTTAGTAAAACAAAGCTGAGAAAGTCACTTCCATTTTCATCAATATAAGTAACATTAGCCATTATCATTTTTAGCCTCCAGATATTTTTGGGAACCTTTGTTATTCTCTGGAACCCCAAGTTGAGGAACCACTGCCCTAGCCTACCCCATGTCTGTATTACTACTGATTTAGTGCCAAAGAGGACAATTGTATCCAGAATACGAGTCCATCAACCCGACCTTATGTATCTGTGATGCACTAAAACTCCATTGGGAAAATGCTTAAAACACAATATAAATGGTCGTTAACTCCAAAAGCTAGTTCTTCATACCAGGCCTAATGAGATAGTTCTTTAAACATAATGAGCTCTGCCTACACAGCATACAGCAGAGAGAGAAAACTTAGTCTCACAGGAAAAGCCACTCCTTGGCTAGTCAATCCTCTGTCTGTGTGGGGAACAGTTATTACATAGCATCGTGTTAAAATTTAGACAGTCTCCTGCTGAACTGAGGGTGGCTGAAGTATGAACAAAAGTGAGTTATGGTGTCCACTCAGAAATGCTGAAGTGGTGAAAAGTTGTTAAAACAAAAAAAGTTCTTTGTTCCAAACTAACCCCAATAACAAAAAAGCCTAGCCCTACTCATTGAACTCTCTAATTCCCTGGCAAGAGACTAGGTCACAAAGCCAGTGTGTGTGGCCACAGCCAATTTGCAGCTTTTTGGCATTAATACAGTTAGACAACAAGAGATCCACAACCACCCCAGTAGTTCTCACTTTCTAGGGCCAAAGAGGTCAGCATTTACAATAAAGTGCAAATGAAAATGGGGAGGGCAGGGTATATAAAATCACTAGCACAAAATTACAGAAGATTCAGGCGTAAATTAGAAAACATATGTGGCTTAGAGAATTCTCGGCCAAAAGAGCTGATGGGATTATGCATCACAATATATTCGGGGGCAGCCAACAACCCTTTACTAAATAAATTAATGATGAAACTAAATAACAGTAATAACTAAAAAGCAAGACTGGCTGCAATGGAAGCCTGCGTGAGAATTAACTTGACTCAAATAGGCGTGGCGTTTGTCCTGGCCTCCTTGGAGGTGATTTCTAGGTCCCTAGAATATCCTGCCTGACAGGAGTGACTTTGTTTGCTTGGAGGCTTTGGCACTGGATTATCTACCAATGTGATTTATGAGGTTTGGGGACAGGCCATTATCAGTTCCAATCTCTAGAGGAACTGAAGACTAAAGGTCAGCCATGCTGCTGGGCGGGAGCAAAGAGAACTGGGGAGGGGTGAAGCAGAGAAAAGCTAAAAGCTACCAAGCAGCATGCACTCCTGGCAAGATGTCGGCTTGCCATGAACCAACGTGGGCAGCAACAGGGAACCGGGTTTTGTACCATCTTGTTAGCATCTCACTCAAAAGGACTGACGGCCAGGCATGGAACCCCAGGAGCAAGTGAAGGTGGGATGGGCTGGCAGGGTGGGAAGCCAGGGGGAAGGCCTGCACCAGGCTTCTAAGAACTCACAGAGGCAGCGTCTGGGCGTGGGTCACTTGCAGGCAACCATGGTCAGTTGGTCTTATCAACCAGCATGGGAGCCCCTGATAGGGGCCCGGGAGGGGACAGAGACCTTCCCCTTTCTTCCTCTTCCTGCCCCAACACTCCTGATAAGCCAGAGCCTAGGACAGGCCGGGCTGACACTGCCCCAAAGCAGGCCAGGCAGACAGCACAGCTACACTGCCCAACTGTCAGGTCCTCTGGCCCTGCTGCTACTAAGGGACAGAAATTTTGCATCAATGAGACCGGATTTAAACCAGGCAGACTTTTAGAAATGGAGACTGACTGGGAGGTGAAGGAGTCTGTCCCAGAGACAGTTGAGAGCTTCTGCCACCCAGAGATGAATCCAGTCCAGCTAAGCACAATGACGAGGGAAATGGAGCTTGCTAATAACACCCAGAGAAAGACTGCTGGATAAACAGCAACAAAATGTGACTGCATACATTAGGCTGACCATAAAAGACGGTCAGTGTTTGGCCATTTTGCCCCACAAAAATGACTATTTCATCTGATTCAAACAAACGATATCTGAGGATTTTCCCAAAATGTTATTATGAAAATTTCCAAACACACAACAAAGCTGAAAGAATTTTACAGAGAATATCTGTTCACTTATCACTTAGATTCCACCATTAACATTTTATTCTAATGCTTATGGAATGTCTATTCATTCCTCGCTATCCATCCCTTCACCCGTTTTATATGTATAATGCACTTCAAAATAAATTGTGGACATTAGTTTGCTTCCCAAAGTACTTCAGCTTCTACATCATAAACTACAACTCAATATCTCTTTATCTTTTTAATGTAACATTGACATAAAAAGAAAGCTTTAATTTTAACTGTACAGTCCCTGAGTTTTCACAAAAATATACACTGTGGAACCCAAATCCCTATCAAGACACAGAACATGACCGCCACCCCTCCGTTCTCTCATGGTCCTTCCTGGTCACGTTCCACGCCAGCTCCAAACCCACAAAAAACACCGCTGTTCTGCGTTTTTTTTTCACTGTAGGTCAATTTTGCTTGTTCTTGAAATGCATAAAAACGGCATTGCACAGTATGTGCCTGTTTGTGTAAGGCTTCTCTTCCTCAGCTTTTTGTTCCTGAGAGCGCTGTCTGTTATGTATAGTATTCCCTTCTATAAACACAGAGGGTGCACCACAGTGTATCCGCTTTCCTACTGGTAGAAACCCGGACTCCTCCCCATTTTAGACGATTACAAATAAAGCTGCAAGGAATATTCTTATACAAGACTACTGCTTGCATATTGGAAACACATGCTTATATTTCTCCTGGGTAAACACCTAGGAGTGACGTTGCTAGCTCACAGGGCACATGGACATTTGGCATCGTTAGGAAACAGCCAGTTCTGCCATTTATATACCCATCAGGAGTGTCTGAGAGTTCTTTGGTTCTATAATCTTGCCAACATTTGCTGTTGTCAGTCTTTTTAATTTTAGCTACTCTGGTGAGCATTTCATTGTAGCTCACTGTGGTTTAATGTGCATTTCTCAGAGCACCATGTTTGAGCAGTTTTCTCATGTGCTTATTGACTTTTTTTTTCTTTTTTAATCTTCTTTGGTGAACTCTCTGTTCAAATCTTTTGCACTTATGCCTATTTTTTTATTGCTTTTTAAATTGAACTAAGGAGTTCTTCATATTTCCTGGACACCTGTCCTTAACAGATACACGTTACAAATTTTCTCCCAGGCTGTGCCTTTCCCATTCATTTTCTTAAAGAATCTTTTGATGTATCTAAGTTTTTAATTTTGAAGATGTCTATGTATTAATTTTACACATTTTTAAACACATCACCCAATTGGAATATGCTTAACAGGGTTTCCATGCTTCACGTTTTGAAATGGGACATCTACAATATTTTAGCACTTGCACACAATCATTGGATCTGTGACATCCAATCATTGACAGAAGCCCTGTTATTGGCTCAAACACTATATAGCACTGAAAAGGAAGGTCACAAAATCAAAGGCCAATATGTCAACAAAATGCTATTAGTGGTACGTATCACAGAGAGTAAAACCAAGAGAAATTTTGATAATTTTAAGAAATGTTTTCATGAGCTATGATGAGTCACAAAAATTTTCTCAGCTTGTTATTTCCCCCTCAAATTCAATAGGATAGAATAACTCATTCTTCTGCCACCCAATAGCCTTGACTTCTTTCAAGTAATTTACTTGTGTTTCCACTTGTATGTTTCCTCCCAACTTTTCAGGACTGACGAATTTAAATTACCAGACTGTTTGTTGTAATGAGAAGAAAGCAAAAAGGCTTCTCTTTTTTGTGATTTTCACTCTAACCACCTCATAAAAATCTTCAGAAAACCACAAAAAGCAACATATTTTAGAAGGAAGGTTTAGCGTTTACCTGTGAGACATTGTGGGGGGAAATCTAATTGAATTTTAAAAATCCTTATCTAAGAGAGACACCAAGAATTCAAAGGTGGAGGGTTCATTTAAAGGACAACATTGGAATAAATCAGGAAAATTTGTATGTGGACTTGACATCAGGTAACGATGTTAAACTTCCTGAGCATGAAAATTACATTGTACTTGCGCTGCAGCATAGCCTTGTTCTTAGGACAAGCATGCTGAAGAAGTCAGGGGTAAAGTTTCATGATTTAACTTTCAAATGGTTCAGCAACAAAATGAATAAATAAATAGAAAACGCAAAGGCATCAAAAGATCAGCAACTGGTGAATCTAAATTATCTTTCTAGTAAGTGTCTTCAAGGTTTGAATTTTTTCAAATTAAAAACTTGGGAAAATACAGATTTCCAAGCTGATTCTTGTCCTAAAGAATCAGATACTTGGCAAAGGCAGAGAACTTGAAATTATTAAAATCTTCTAGGTTCATTCATGATTGGATTCTAGATAAGTAGAACAAAAATTTAGAAAAGCTTCACATCTTAAGGCTGCTTCTAGGGCTAATTAGAGAAATCTGAAAATATGGAGTACACTTAGAGAATACTGTATCAGTATTAGATTTCTGGGGTTTGAGAACTCGGTTGTAGTTACATAGCAGGGTGTCCTTGTCCTTGGGAGGTACACGGAACAAAGTAATTAAGTGAGTTAAACCGTCATGACGACAACAATGTTTTTTCAGAGTTCCAGAGATGATACATAGATGATGGATGGATGGATGGATGGATGGATGGATGGATAGATAGATAGATAGAGTGAGTGTGTAAGGGAGGTAGGAAGGAAGGAAGGAGGGAGGGAGGGAGAAAGGAAGGAAGGAAGGAAGGAAGGAAGGAAGGAAGGAAGGAAGGAAGGAAGGAAGGAAGGAAGGAAGGGGAAGAAAGATAGATACACACAAACAGACAGTAAATCTGGCAAATTGCTAACAGTGGGTAAATCCAGGTGAACAGTATGGAAGTCTTTCAACGTACAAAGCATTTTGCTGTTACATAGATTTAAAAATTTCAAAACAGAAAGATGGAAAAATACAAAAATAAAAACAAAACTAAGCTGTTTTTAAAAAGAAGATAAAAGAAGTCAAGAATCAAGGCCAAAACCCAGCAGTAACAAAAAATCACCAATTCAACCTCTGGTCTCAGATGCATTGAGAACCAAAGGGAAACAGTCTCCACTGGATGTCTCCATTGTGCAAGCTGTGCGCACGAATCTCCATCTGCTTGCTGGGCATTTTCCACGGGCGCCTTGAGTTTCCCCTCAAATTCACCTGGGAGAATAAACCTAACTCCTCTGCCACCTGTAAGCCATTCAAACCCTTGGAGACAGTGATGTCCCCTGGACTACCCAGTCCAGGCCAGTCGCCCCCTGGGTTTTCACCCCTGCCTCACCTTATAGTTAACACACCCTCCCCCAAGGGCCTCATCTGAAAGCTCAGTTCCTCTGAGCAGCTGCCATCACTGTCCCCCTAACATGCTGCCTGCCCCCCAACAACTGAAACCACAGATCCAGGTGCAGCCTGACCTACAGAGCCTGGGATCTCGCCTCCCTCACTCTGTTCACCAGTAACGCGAATGCTGAAGGACATTCTTCGCCCCTCACATCATACAGGCAACTCCCCGAGACACCAAACCAAAACAAAATACTGGGCCTTCTTTAAAAAAAAATTAGTGCCTCAAACCTCTCCCAGCTTATCTCAGAGTGAGTTCATCTTGCAAAAGTGTGCTGACACTGTTAGGGCCCACCTTCCCCAGGGGCCATTCTGTGGCATCCGGAGTCTTTTCCTCCTCTTATCACTCTCCCCTCACAGCTCTGTGCCACAAGCAAATTTAATAAGCATAGCTGGCAGGTCTCTCTTGCAGTTGGCATCAACCCACAAATTCAAACCTCTGTGGGTATAGTCAGTCCTACAGTCAACTATGATGCAAACTATATCAAACGACCTCGGTTTTACCATTTTAGGTGCAGGAGGCTTTTCAGGGATGCTATTCAATTATTGGTAAAGTAAAAAAAAAATCGCAAGATTGTATCCTGATCACTTAGTCTGCAAAGCTTATCGAAATGCATAGTTATTGTTTTTTTTTAATATTCTGCACTTAGTAAACCTGTAGTGTCTCCTAGTGTTCGTGGCTTCCTTTTTTAAACACCTAAAAATAATTTTTATTCTAGAATTTGCCTAGATGGTGATGAGACATCAGTATATAGTTGCCCTGAGTCTAGGTCTCTTTCCTTTAATGAAGATGAGCCATTTGTCCCTCAAGTGTCTTTGCCCCCTCTTCTAATTTTAATGATTCCCCAAAGGTTAACTTCCAGATAACTTTAGTTGGGCTTGTAGTTTTCAGTCTTGAGAAACCTCAGCTCATTCAGCTTCCTCTTCATCTCCCTACTCCTTGATCACGCACACCTCAGCCATTGAACAAGCATTTACTGCTCTGCGACCCATAGGAAGGTGCCCTCCCTGGAGGCTGTGCTGGATGTCACTGCTGTATCTCAGCCCTCTGGCCGGGAGGCCGATGCAAATCCTCATGAACCTCACGGGACAACTTACACAGTGATCCCACAAAAATCTGAAGCATACTTGTAAATAACTTTTTCCCCATCTAAATAGTAAAGCAAATCCAATATGCATGAAGTACTTTTAAAAAAACAAAACCAAACAGCAGCAGATGACAGGCAGGTTCTGGGCGAGCGATCCGAATGGCCTGAACCCCACCAGCTTCATGGACTTCGCTGCCCCACCCCACACTCCACCCCAAGTCTGTCCTTTTCCTCTCAATCCCACCCCAGGTCCAACCCAAGGTGATGGTCAAGGTCACCACATATTCCCAGATGTCCCTAATCCTACTCTCACTGACCCATTTTGCTCTAAGCTCCTTACAGGACCCCTCGCTCAGCTCTAGCTTCCCCAAGTACACACCTCTTTCCCCAGGCTGAGGTCACCTAGGAGAAGAGTCCACAGCACCCCACTGCAGCAAACACTTTTCCAAACGCTGGTCTCTTGGCTATGTCCTGGAACAATCTAGTGTGCTGCTGAAGGATCCTAGGAGTATGACCCCCAGAAGATCTGAATCGTTAAAAAGGCTGAAGTCTCACAATTTTATGCAAGTTCTAGAGAAGGTCACAGTCAGGCAGCAATCGCAGGTGTGTGTCACAGGCGCTGCCCTTCTGAATGCATGGGCCTCTCCCAAGCCAGTGGTTAAATATTTTTAATGCCATCCTGGATAAAAGTATTGCTATAAATAGAACATTTCTGATCAACATATAATTCAGTCAGCAAAAGAAGGTGCTTTCAGCTCTATAACCTAATACAGATTTATAAGACAAACACGAAAATCACAGGATGGTAAATTCTAAATGGCTTCCCCAGTTTTCTCCATGCACCTGACAATTCATACATTCAACAAATACTCATGAAATCTATACCCTATGCTACAGCAATGAACATAAAAGGTTACTTAGTTTACAGTCCAGTGGAAAAAACTAATTAAAATAAAATAAAATTCCATTTTGGTAAATACTATGTTAGTGTAAAAAGGTATATAGGACAATATGGATGAAAACAATAGCTTGGGAAGAACCCTAATCTTGAATGTTAAAGACACAGCATTTTAAGGTACAACGTGTTCTAAACTCTTTTTCATAAATGTTAGCACTGTTCATTTCATACTTTTATATTTTTTAATCAAAATTGGTAAACCTTAGTCTTAAGTCAAGAAGGAAATACTCAAAATTCTTAACAAAGAAATTTTGAGAGCCAAAACCAAAAAAAGGGGGAAAAAACCAGCATATTCAAATAAATAAATCTAGCTTATCTTTGAGTCATATCTAAAAATAAAGTGAGGGGAAAATCAAAATCTTGTGAAGTAGGCAGAACTTTCCTAATGGCACAAAATGCAGAACAAGTAAAATGCCCACTTCTGCCCAACTTCCTTCTCCATCACAAGAACTACAAATGAAAGAGTATCGGAAGGCGTACCATGGATTCAGACTAGCTCCCTACAGGGGTAACTCCACAGCTACTAGCATGGCGCCTAAACAGGACCCATTCAAGGACCTGATCAGTTCAAACAATTCCCCACATCAATGAAGTATATGCATTCCTGAGAACCCCACTGTTTCTTTCTTTAGCTCCAGTCTTTAGAAACATCAACAGGGCTTTGTGATCTGTATTCTTGCCCATATTATAAACCTAAAAAAATCCCCACCATGCAACACAACTTTTCAGCACTCAGTATGTTCAAGGAAGTGTAAACAACACAAAAACACAGCCCCTACCCTCAATGCCCTTTTGGTCTATCAGAGGGAAGACTTTTACCTGTATTTCTTCATGCTAACGTTTATTGACAGGAGTACCTACTCTGTCCAGACAATCGTTTAAGTACTAGAAATAAAAAGAAAACATAACATAGTGGTTCCTATATCAAACATAAGGAGTAACTCTCCCAACCCCAGTTCAGCCTGACGATATCCTGGTGCCTAATATCATAGCTGGCTCCCTAATATCATTCACCTGCTGAAGGAACCAGTAAATGAATGATGAAAACAGCAATATGCAGAGGGTGCTTGGGGGAACAGTGGGGGGGGAGGGGTGGAAGCATAAAACCCCGTCTACAGGAAGGTTAGGGGAGCACTGATGGAGGAGCTAAATCCTGAAGCATATACACGAGTCACACAGGGACAGAGGAAGTGAGAGACTGTCCTAGAGGAAGAAACAGCATGTGCAAATATAGAGACTACAGACAGTGACGTGATATGACTTCATTAATATAAATACAGAGTGTGCGGCAGAGACTGGCTGGAGGGGAAAAGAGCAAGGTCATGAACGGCCTCCTAGCTCAGGCTAAAAATTGAAACTCTTTCTTGAGTACTCTGGGAACTCCTGGAGGTTTTCATTTAAGGAAGGGCCATGCTACAACTTCCACTTTATAAAGACAGGATGAGAGAAGAATAAAACCTTATAAACTTCCACGTTATAAAGATAGTATGAGAGAAGGATGCAACGGGGCCAGACATGAGTAATCCCAGCAACAAATGAGAATCTAAAATGTTCAACTAACGTGCTGTTCCAGTCAGGACTGGGATCTAAGCTACAGTTGTGCATTGTTCGTGCTCCATGATCTTTGAGAAATTAAGCTTCCATTTCTTCATCTACAGAAAATTGCTATGAGAATTAAATGCTAAGATATAGCAAAGTACACAATGTCTCACACATTGTTAGCACTCAGTAAGTGGTAGCTATGTTCTTCCTGTGTCATTATGGTCATTATGTAAGTCTACAGCTCAGGATGGCTTCAGAATTGCGAACATCAAACACAGTAGTCAAAGCTCTGAGGACTGTGTGGTCTGGGATCAGAGCAGGGCCAAGCCAAGCATCCTGGGGGAGACTACCCTTCAGGGAGCAGATAAAGGAACAAGAAGGACCCAGGGAGGGGCAGGGGGTTAAGGCATTCTCTGCTGACTCTGTCCAGAAAGATCTGCTGTGAAGGAGAAAAGGAGAAGAGCCCACACTAATCTCTCACATTTGGCTGGGTAGAAAATGCAGAGGAGAAAGAGGTTTGTGAGCTTGGTGTTTTGTTTTAGATTACATGAGAAAGACTAAAGGGGTCCATGCTGTGTGCGGGGGCAGAGAGGGGTTCTCAAGGCTAAGAAAAGTGATGGCTCAGTCCGTGGAAATGTGGTGCCTACTTAGGGTTTTGCCAGAGAGGACCGGGGTTCCTTTCAAAAGCCCTTGCTTTTCTCTTAGGTAGGTGGTGACCCAAAGGGTCACTGCGACTGCCAAGGTTTTAAATTCTAACTGTGGTACTGGCTCAACTCCACTCAAGCACCACCCTGTTGGGCCTCCCCAGTTGAAAGAAAGAAAAGAAAGGGGCTTTGCTGAGCTACACGTTAAAGATACACCTCACAAGCTCAGGTGCTGTGTGCTTTTCATGTCCACATCAGAGCACTATCACTCCAGGACACTAAACTGCAATGGCTTTCACAGCCATACTGTGTCCTGGCCCTGTCTCTCCATCAGGGAAGTAATCAGCTGTCACATTATAGCCTGCCTGTCTGGCCCCATGCACCTCTCCCTAAAGACAGATCATAACTTCAATATCATGCTTACTGTATATATCCCTGTTTGGCACCAAAGGATGGCCGATTAGTCAATGATGGGTAAGATCCCATTAGAGGGACAACTCAAGCCAGACACGGTCGTGTGGGTGCCCGTGGGTGCCAATGAGTACCAGTGGGTACAATAGGAGTTGACAGAAATAGGGTGTGAACCCCTTGCTTCAGGGTCTGAGAGCATGCCTGTGAAATGACCTATTGATATGATAACATCTGTCCTCCGTGTAATTCTATCAGTGAGTTTCAGTGTTAGAGGTGTCTGTCTCTTAGAGAGGTGCGTGTAAGCAGATCATGGGACTTTCAGTAATGGCAGCCTGCAGGCATGGGTGATTTGGCCCAGAGATTTATTCTTGGGTGTGAGACACACAGACCTGGAAGATACATTGATCCTTTCATTTGTAAGAGAATAAAAGGAACAGTCAGGCCCGATTCGGGGCTCCTAGTCCAAGAGGCTTTGAGTCCCCTGGCTAGCACTGCTTTTGAACTAACCTCTGTTTCTTGTCTAATTTTTCTGTTTCTTAACCCCTGCTGTCCCTTCTGAACGCCCATGGCCCTGTCGAGCGGGATGCAACAATCAGCCTCATGTCAGTTCTCCTCTGATGTCATGCAACTCACAGGCTAATCCTTATCCACTATGCAAGAGGAGCGCCTCTCAAACAATGTTCTCCGGTGTCTCTGCACAACGGGAAGTCATCTGTCAAAACTGAGTGGGAAGCAGTAAGGCTCAAGGAGTTGAAGATGTTAAGTATCTAGTGCTGAAAACATGGGTAAACATTAGCTCAGAACACATAGAAAGACTACAAGGCATCACAGAGGGACTGGCTGAGGGCAAGTCTTGAATGTTCAAGTTGATTCCAAATCAGTACTTACTTAAGCTAGTGAACCCTGCTCTGTCTCACACAGTCCCACTCTATTCATGTTCATATTCAGTCATCTTACTGATCACAAGAGAATTCTAAAAGTGGCATGGGACTTATTAACACAAATAATGCCCTCTCTATATAAAAAATGAGACAAATACAAGTTGCTCATCAGCTTTGTACCTTCATGTACATACATTTGTTTTAAAAACTGCCCTACCTGGGCCAGTCGAGTGGCTCATTGGTTAAGAGTTGGATTGGGAGCACAAGCTCTGAGCAGCAGGGCTGCCAGTTTGATGCGCACATGGGCCAGTGACGCTGTGCCCTCTACAGCTAAGATGGTGAACAACAGCTCGACCTGGAGCTCGGCTGCCATGAGTCACCAATGGTGTAGGCTGCAGTGGGGCTGCAGTGGGCTGCCGTAAGCTACCATGAGTGGTCAGAAGCCAGTGTGAGCTGCTGTGAGCTGCCGTGAGTGGCCATCGAAGGGCCAGCGACCGATCTGCCTCACCCGGGAAGAACGCAGTGATGATACCAACATGGGCCGGTGAAGCGATGTCCTCCACAACTAGACTGAAGAACAAAAGGACAGCAACCTGTCCGTTCCCCTCACCTGATTCCCCAACACTATTCCCCTACCCCCAATTCTCCAATAAAAAAATAAAAAATAAAAATAAATAAAAAATAAAAATAAAAATAAATAAAAATGCCCTACCTTCATAATCTTACACATTAAAAGGGTAACTGAAACACTGGGCTACTTTTGGCACATAAATCTACTAGTACCTGTCATATGAGCCCCAGAACCCATCAGTAGCTGGGTCTTACATTTATGTCAGGCACCGTTAAGTGTCCACGTGTATTTTATTTAGTGGTTATATCTAAACAGACTAACTAGCTAAAAACCCATAAAATAATCAAATAAATCTGAAAGTTCCAGAAAATAGCATTACATTTTGTTCATGAAGCAAGTAAGTTCAACTTGAACAAAGCAATGTACCCAGTGTCAGTCATCACCATTTAAGGAGGAAAGTGGGCACCATGTTAAGTCAATCCAACCAAAAGGCCAGTCTTTGGGGGCTTATCTTCTCACAGATGTGGGAATATTCAGTCTCTTTCATAAAGACTTTCCACTTTAATAAACTCAGAATACATTCTTTGTGTCTAAAAAATAACTATAATATAAAGAAGCTTAATGTTTAGTGATTTTTTTTAAAATAAATGTATTCTACTGCAGTGTAATAGCAGCCATACAACAGCTATATCCCATTTACAAGAGGTATAGCTAAAACCGTAAACAACTTTGGCCAGTAAGTTTGAAAATTCAAAGACAGAAACAAATAATACATTTTTATTCAATGCAATTGTGCCTACAAAGAAACAAAGAAACAAAAATGTAACTTAGCCAACCTGACTCAAGAAGAAAGAGGTGACTTAAATGGTCACATAAACCTTTAAAAAGTGAAAGAGTTCCCCCTTCTCCCTAACCCATTATCCTTTTTAATGGTGGGTAAATCACAAAAAGGTTCAAATTTAAGTTCTACCAAATAATTAATCCTATAAGACTATGCCAAAGAATAGAAATAAAAAGAAATACTCTTAAATGTACTTATGTGACTAGAATAACCTTGATAATAAAATCAGCAAAGAAAATTATACATCAATTTTATTTATAAATAAATTACTTTTTTGTTACTTATAAATTAAATTAACAAAACGAATCCAAATACTACTGAAAAATATATTGTTACAAGGTAGGATATACCTCAGAAATGTAAGGATGGTTTTAAATCAGAATACCTGTTATTATAATTTACCAATTAAAATATGGAAGGAGAAAAATGATATATAAGTCATATATATGACTGATATATATATATATATATATATAGCCTATATAAATCACCTATATAATATCTCAATAGGCGCAGAGAAAAGTCAGTACTAATCACAATTCCTAGGAAGGGGAGAAAGGGCAGCAGTGGAAATAAGGAAAAGGGGAGGAGGAGGAAGTGTCATGAACACAGATGCAAAATTGTTGTCAAAATATTAGCAAATAAAGCATGAGATAAAAAGGATAGTTCACTGTGACCAAGGGAGGCTTATTCCAGGAATGCAAGGGTGATTTCACCTTCAAAGCATCAATATACATACTTTATCATATTAACACTGTAAAGGGAAAAAGCCGCATGATTATTTCAATGAGAGAAAACATTTGACAAAAGTCCCAGTCTAGAAATACAAAGGGATTTCCCCAATCTGATTAAAAAAAGGGTCTACCAAACACCTAGAATTAATATTAGACTTAACGGTGAAATGCCAAACACATTGTCACTAAAATCAGGAACAAAGCTACTGTCAACACTCATCATTTGTATTCAACCCTGTACTGGAGGTCCAAGGTAGTGCAGTAAGGCAAGAAAAGAAATAAAAGGTGCACAGATTAGAAAAGAACTAAGACTGTCTCTATTTGCAGGTGATATGATATTTATATAGAAAATCCCAAGGAATCCGTGTTTTTAAGAAACTAGAATAAATGAATTTTGCAAAGTCATATGACATACAGTACATGTATCAGTTCTATGTGCATATACCAGCATGAAACAATAGGAAATGAACATTTTTAAAATACCATATTAAATAACATTAAAAACTATAATTTAGAAAACCATTTAACAAAAACCATGTAAGATCTTAATACTAAACACTACCAAACAAGGCAGAAAGGAACTAAAGAACCTAAATAAATGAAGAGATATGCCATTGCCACGGACTGCAAGACAACATCAGTAAGAGGTCAATTCACCCAAACTTGATCTATACATTCAACTGAATTCTAATCATAAACCCTAGCATGCTTTACTCTAAAGAAATTGACAAGCTGATTCTAAAGTACATATGGTTATACAATGGGCCTAGACTATCCAGAGCTATCTTAAAAGGAACAACAAATTTGGAAGATTTATACTTCCTGATTTTGAGATTTACTCTATAGCTAGAGTGATCGAAAGTATGTGGTAAAGGCTTAAGGACACATAGGTAACAACAACAACAACAAAAACTAGAATAAAGCCCAGAAATAGACTTTACATATAGATATAGATATTATATTATCACTTGATTTTTGACATAGGCACTAAAAGCAATCCTATGATGAAAGGAAAGTCTTTTCAACAAATGGCATCAGATCAACTGGATAACCAGATGGCACAACATAAAACTAATCCAAAGTTGATTTGAGACTTAAACATAAAAACTAAAGCTGTAAAACTTCTAGAAAAAAATACAGGAGGATAGCTTTGTGACCTGGGAAAAGGAAAAGCTTCTTACACAAGATACAGAAAGCAAAAACCTTTAAAAACTTAAACCAACATCAACATTAAAAATATTTACTTTTCAAAAATACTATTAAGAAAATGAAAAGGTAAGTAAGCTACAGAAGAAATACTGGGTTGTCGAAAAGTCATGATGCATTTTTGCAACGAAAAACAGAAAAAATATGTCATGACTTTTCCGACAACCCAATATTTGCAATACATATCTGAAGAGAACTTCTATCCAGAGTATTTAAAATGTATGTCTCAATAACAAAAAACAAAAAAAAGCAATAAAATATGAGCAAAAGAGATCAACGGAAACTTCACAAGAGAACATAATGTGCACAGCCAATGAGCACAAGAAAAAGTGATGACATCATTCATTAGTCATCAGGGAAATACAATTTTTAAACTACAATGAGAAGCCACTGAACACTCAGCTGAAAGGCAAAAATTAAGAAAACTGACAACACCAAATGTCAGTACAGATGTAGAACAACTAGAATTACCACACATTGTTGGTGGAAGTGCAAAATATTTTGTACAACCACTCTGGAAACAGTTTGGCAGGTTTTTTATAAAACTAAACATACCCTTACCCTACAAGCCAGTAATTCCTTTTCTAGCTATTTGCTTAAGAGAAATGAGGACATATGTCAACCAAAAATCCAAAAAGCTTCTACAATATTTACACAATTTTCTTCATATTAGTCCAAACTAGGAGTAACCAACCCAGTGCCCACCAATAAAAGTCTGGATAAATACAGTGTGCTTAGTCACTCAATGGACTACTTGGCAATTAAAAGGAAGACGGTGCTCATACATGTAACATGGATGAACCTCAAAAAAGATGCTGAGTGAAAGAAGTCTTACACAAAAAGTACTTACAGAGTGACGTTCTAAGACAGACAATATTCAAGTGAGAAAATTAAGTACAGTAGTTGCTTCTGATAACTGGGGTGGTGACATGGAACAGGCTTGAAAGAATTTTCTGGGGTGATGGAAATATTGTCTATCTTAATAGGTTGTTAGGTTACACAGACATATACATTTATAAATACTCCTTAAATCATATACTACAATTTGTGCAATTCAACATAGGAAATATTACTCTGGGAGTTTAAAAACATAAATGTTGAGCTCTAATGCATATTTAGGAATGAGGTATATTGATGTCTACAACTTACGTTGAAATGCATAAGAGAATAAGATTAATTGATGAATATGATATAAAGCAAATATATTAAATGTTCACCACTGTAAAATTTAGGTGGTAGGGTTATTATACAATTCTTTCAACTTGGGTGCATATTTTATTGTTTTTCATAATAAAATGTTAGTTTTAAAAAAGGACCTAGAATAAATCTAATAAAAGATGTGTATGACTTTTGGATAAAATTATAAAAATGAACAATAAGATTTAAATAAATAGGAAATTAAACTATGTTCATGTATAGGAAGACTCAGTATCATAAATGTGTATTTGTTCCAAATTGTTCTATAAATTCAATACAATACCAGTCAAAATCCTGCAATATTTTTTATAAAACATACTTGATAAGCAGAATCTAAAAATGTATAAACCTGATGAGGAAAGGTCCCAAAACAGCAAGGACAATAGTGAAAAAGACAGGATAGAAGGACTTGCCCTATTAGCTGTGCTATAGAGAGCAACTGTGTGGGGTCCCTCTCCTACAAGCGGGGAACAAAACAGAGCCAGGAACATTTATACACAATAGGTGACACTCAGACTCATGGAGAAATAAGGCAGTTCAACTAATGAATGGTACAGGAAGCTTTCAGTATCCAGTCTTTTAAAATATTGAATTAGATCCCTACCTCACAATAAACAATAAAATCTACAGATTCAGGTCTTTCCATTTGTAGTTTAGATACCTAAATGTGAAAAGGCAAAATGTAAGACATTTTAGAAGAACACAGAATGTTTTATGAGCTCTGTGGTAGAAAAGATGTCTTAATAAAGCCCAAAAGCCAAAACTATAAAGTAGAAAATAGAAAAGTTATACTATTAATACATTAAAAATCAAAACTTCTGTTCAACAAAACATACCACAGAAAATGAAAATGTGAATAATCAGGCAGGCAGGAGCCCTTTACCACAAAAATAATCAAAAGGTTCAGGATATAGAAAGAAATTCTACAAATCAAAACTAAAAATACAAAATAAGATAAAACAGGCAAAATACATGAAGAGGCAATCTCCCAGAAAAGGAAACACAAACGGTTGTCACTATTAAGCTCACCGGTGATCAGGAAAATGCAAGTTTAAACCACAAATTCTACTTTTCACCTACAATTTGTAAACACTGAACCTTACTGGTGTTGGAAATGTGGTTACAGTACAAAGGGAGCTCTACTCCTTTGCGGGTGGGAATGAAAAGTGACATCAGCACTTTGGGGTTAAGAAAAAAAAAAAAAGGGCAATATATATTGTAGTAAAGTTTAATATGTGTGTTTGCTATGACCCAACAATTCCAATCCTGAATTATGCTCTAGAGCACACTTAGACCTGTATACCTGGGGATGGACAGGTGTAAGAGTGCTTGGGGTAGCAAAGTTTAAAGAAAAAAATGAAGTAAGCCAAGTGGTCTTCTGCAGCAGGATGGCTTAACAAAAGAGGCACATTCATACAGTGAAGAACTATATATATGAAAATGGAGAGCCAGAGTTTGGTAGACTCTCAAACAAATTACGTCAAACTCGTATGCCAAGTGGGAGCCTATTCACAACTTTTAACATGTGCTAAACATGTATATATATCTATGTACATATATCTATATATAATAGATAGATATATATAGATATATATATATATACATAGAAATACTACCTAAGCAGTTTTCATATACATTGCTTTTAACATAGATACATTTCACATGAATGAATAGATTATATATAATGTGCAGCATAACATTATATAATATATATTATTTGTGTGTCTATACATTGTATTTTATAAAGAAATGCATGAGGACGATTATCACAAAATGTATAAGAGTGTCTGGAGAGGGGTAACACAGGAGAGGAGAAACCAAGAATATGGTAACATTTTATTTCTTCACTTGTATGTTGGACACTCGGGTATTCACTGCATTATTCTTTATACCTATGTGTAATATTTCAAATAGTATTTTAAAGAGAAGTACATAGAAATATTTACATTCTAGTTAGAAGAGATGGCTCATGGCCCAATAGCACGAAATAATTTATATAACTGAGTGACAGATCTCTTATTCAAACATTTAATTCAAAGAATGGAAAAGTGAAATTAAATGCTAGATATTCCTTCAAAAAACATTAACAGCACAGATTTTTATTTCCATGTAAGAAAAAAATTTAACTGCTCCTTAACAAAATTTACAGGTGAACCTAAGACAAAAAAGACTTTTCAGTATACCAGTTCAGGAAAACTGAAATTAAAAACAGGGTATGAAAGATAGAAGGGGAATTGTGTATATTCGCAGTGTAATAGACAAGAAACAGAAGTTAGAGACAGGATAGAACAAAACAGCAGTGACCCTGCAATATGGGATGGCAGAAAAGGCTGTCAAATTATATATATATGAGAAAAGGCAGTTACATGTAAATGATTTTATCAAACAATATTCTCTGACTTTAAAATTAATACTGATGCTTGCTGGCTTCTATACAGAATGAGTCACTGGGTTAAATCTGCAGGCAAATTTGTGGGAGAGAAGGGCTGGCCTTTCTCCAAGTACAGCGATAGTGGCATCCTCTCTGCGGTAACTGGCCCCCTCTCCTCCACCATCCCTAGCCCCATTTAATTTGTTAATCCTAAATTAGAGCACAGAGAGCATCTATGACAGATGATGACAATCATACTGCAGCCAGAAGGTCCAGGCAAGCCACCTGGATCCCACAGGGGGCCAAGGAACAGCCCAGATCCTGCAAAAGATTTTAGTTAACTGTTTTTAAAAAGATTTACTCACCAAGTGAGCTCAAACTTTCCTGTGAGTCTAACAGGTTATCTACAGCAAATTTGTCTTCATGCGTCATCAATCTAATCAAAACTAAGTTATATTCAGTGATTTGCCATTGAAAGATAACCATATCAGCCAAAGGTAACCAAGGTTCATCCCTGGAAAACAAATATCAAATGCAGACCAAATAAAGTAAATAGCAGGAAAGTAAAGTAAATAAACACACACACACACACACACACACACACACACACACACACACACAAAAACGATAATGACTAACAAGAAAATACCACTTTGGCTCCCAGCACTACCAGAAGAGAAGCAAGTCAAGAGGTAAAAGCTCCGGGCTCCAGTATATACCCCCCTGCTCCCCAGAGGCACACAGGGAAGAAAAGGAAGAAATGAACCTCCTAATTCCTAGTCCTCTAACAGAAACGGCCAGAACTGTAGGACAGAACCAGACCTGTGTCTCCCCAGACAGACACCCATGCATGCAGTGCTCAATGGATGCTGGTCGGCAGACACCGAACACATGAGTGAGCTCAGGCACCCCATGTCTCCCAACAGATAGATGGCGAAGGCTTTCCCCAGAGATTTGGGTAAATTGGAGACAGGTTTTATGTACACATAGATTTTATTCAAGGGAAATTAATTTAAAAACAAATTGTCTCTTGGTACAGAATGATGTCAAACCACTTAGGAGGTGCAGAAGTATCCAAGACACAAACTAAGTTGCATATTTTCATGTTAAAGACAATGTGCTGGAAAGGCATTAAATGACTCAAATGTATCTGAGCTCTAGAAAAATGAAACAGTGTTACAGGCCTAGGAGGGATTAGAGAGTAAATCAGCAATGTGAGGGCTGATATGCCACTGGGTACTCACTAATACATCCCAGAGGCGGACAGAAATGTGTCAAGTGGTACTCAAAGCCACAGTATAAAAACAACCTCTAGAACACCCATTTTATTTAAAACATAGATGCTACAGAATATAAGATAACAAAAATGATTTTTCACAATATATTGTCTAAAAATTTCTAGCATGCAATGAATGGCCTGCTGAGCTCTATGTCCTTAATAGTCTCCAAAGTTTCATACCTGCCCTGACATTAGAAGTACTTCAATGAAAACACCTGAGAAACAGGAGGGCCTATAAAATTGGCTTTAGGGCTATCACAACTCTGAAAGGAAAAAAAGAGAATAATTCTTCTGAGGCTGAGATTAGAGATTTTGAGTGACTTGCCACACAGTTCTTAAATAGTTACGAATCAGGTCAACAGATTCTCCCAAACTACATTGCATTCCCAGAGGGAAAAAAAGTTTATTCAATTGGGACCAGAGAGCTCAATCAGTTAACCTCTGACCTAACTAAAAATAGGGTGTACCGCCAGGAGCCTTCACCAGGTGCTCTGCTGGTAACTAGCTGAAAATGAAAACCTCTCATTTTCTAGTAATCTCTCAGAGATACATGACTGTAAAACAAGACTAAAATATAAATCCTTCCTTTTATTTCCTAAGCCCAATACAGGCAGGTTACTATGTTTGGTCTTTTAAAATGTATTCAAGAATTCCCTCAGAACATTTTTTAGTATTTGGTATATGATCTGGCCAAATGGACAAAATGCTGTTCCAGTGAACCCAAAATACTGCACAGTTCTTGCAGTGGAAGAATTATGGCCTTCCTATCTTTTCATCTTAGGATGATTAAGAAAGGATTAAGCCAATGACCCTAACTGATAGTGGGTGAGGAAAGGGAATTTCACCAAGGCCTCTTTGTTCAAGGAAGCCAGAGCGCAATCAGCAGTGCATTGCATTCATTAGTTACTAAGCATAAAGGAGATACTGAAAACAGAAAGAAAAAATTTTCTAAATGATTAATACCCATCAAATGAAATTTGTGCATGAATATGTATAAATTTTACAGATAATATATGAACGCATTTAATTCTACATAAGAGGAACCAGAATAAATAAGGCTGCTAGGGGCAAACACTAACTATTAAATTTCAAACTCTGCCGTTGGAGGCTTTGACAGTGGTGGCTAAGGCTTTGCAAGCAGTTGTCTATCAATAATTTTGAGTATGTACAGCGCGGATTAAATAAATAAACTCACTGGTGTTACATAATCTGAAGCTTCCAATTGGAAGAGGAAGTAGTGTTCTACAGCGACACCTACTGGTAACGTGCAATAGGAGCTGTACGATACTATTAAATATGTTACATCCCTGTAGCATGTTAGAAGGTACAGGGAAAGACTGAACAGTACTCCAAAAGGAACGGTGAAACAAACAAAAACATACACAAACCACTGTCTGTGTGGTACAAAATAAGCCCAAAAGTACATCAAGATTTTCAAATCAATATTTCTGAAAATGGTTTGTTTCCTCTGACCCCAATTGGCCATACAAATCAAATTTTTTACAAGCAAGTTAAAGAAAGGTAATCTGCCCAATTGACTCATGTCTCTTTTATATTTTAAATAGTAAAACTTGAATAAGGTAAAATTGAGCTCTGTAAGAAACTAGACATTTTGCCACTTTTCAACTTAAGTTGACTAAAATGAAAAGCAGGCACTTGCTTTAAAAATCTAAGTGTTACATAAATCCCCAGAGTTTTGGTTTCCAAACAACGCTTTTCAACAAAATGACCACCAAGATAAACAAAAGGCCAAATAACCACCTTTTCCCTAAATGCATGCTTCAAAAGGACTGGGTCCCTTTTACCCCATAGTTTTACACAAAAATTTAAGCAATAATAATGTTTAATGTGACCAACGTCATCATCAGCTTCAGACTCTCCATGCAAAATATCTCAAAAAACTTACTTTTTGAGCCCATGTACTATTCAAACTAAGATTTTCAAATATAATTTTATTTTTGAATATATTTCAAATATAATTTTAGCCAAAGGAAATTTAATTGGTGATATAGCAAAAGCACTTTTCCTAAATATCTAGCTGTAGTGTGCCATAGAGCCAGAAGGAAACTTTAAAAAAATCTACTTCAACTCCAAGACTCACAAAATCTTACAAATTAGACAACCTAAAATTCAAGTATTATGGTACAATGAATGAATAACAGAAAACCTGGATTCTAAACTTGGATCTTCCATTAACTAAGTGGGTTTCCAAAGCCTAACAGTCTTTAATGAACTAGACGACCTTTTTGGACAATAGTTTCCTCATCTCTAAGATTAGAGGACGGAACTAAATGGGCCTCATAGCAATGCCATTGCTAAAAGGTCTTTGGCTCTCAGATGTCCCCAGCAGGCAGGAATGGTTTGGGCATCGATGTCTATACTTCAATTACTCAATAAACAGAGCAACAAGAGAAGTTGGCCTTATCTTTCAGGTATATCCTTCTACAAGCAAACAATATTAAACAGATTCACTGTTACAGGGCCGCATAACTGTTTATGACTGAAAGGATCTTCATTCCCATCTCCAATGCCTTCTCCCTGACACAATCAGAACTCAATATTTACTGAAAAAAATAGCCGTGGAAAAACAATACTCATTATGTACCATGGAAGACTTCAATACCAACTCTTTAAAAGCTTTGGGGTTTTCTGTTTTGTTTTGTAATGCAGGTGCTTCTTTTTTTTTTTTTAATATATTCTCTTTTACATATGTCTGTCTTATGACAATTAAGGAATCAATGTGTAAAATGCTTAAAAGGCTGTAGATCTTCATATACGGAGAGAGCTTGTCCTAAAATGCCTGAATACGAATGTCGGAATACATTGATTTAGGTCATAACATTTCCTGAATTTATTACCTGCCTGTTCAGCTATTGAACCAGCTGGGGTGGGAACCCAATAGGTACACATTTCCTAATACTTATTCCTACCAATAACAGGCTGTATAAAGTGGCATCCTCAGATGCAATCAGTCCTCATCTGATGGAAAAGGATAAGATGGAACAAAGATGTGCTTCCCTTGTAAGCAGCTACAGAAAACTTTGGAAAACAACATCAAAACCTTTTTTACCAGCTTTCCTTTGTAGCCAGATCTGCCTGAGCCAGTTCATCTGCCTGTTTAAGTCATCTACTGGCATTTAAGAACCAGTGACAAAGGAAGACAAGCTTTTTATGTCAAAGGTGAATAATAGGCTTACTTTGAACTTCAAACTTTTTCCATTGACAATATAAATATTGGTTCTCGGAATGTAAATTTGTGCAATGATTTTAACTGCACTTCTTTCACCATTTAAATGTATTCATTCATTCATTCACTAATCAAATATTTACTGAGCACCTATTAAGGGCCAGGGCCATTCTAGGAGTTGTGAACAAGAGGAGGAAGTAGAGCAGGAAGACAATACACATGAAAAAAAATAAATATGATAATTTCAGATAGTGATAAGTGATATAAACAAATAGGTCTTGAAGTAGGACTACGGTCATCTACTTTATTTTCTTGATATGTATAAATACAGTACATGTAGATCTCGGGAAACAAAAAGTCTAAATCATTTCAAATGATTTCAAAACAGAAAGTTTACACCAAAATTCAGTACACATGTGTACAGCAATTTCAATATCCTGGTGAGTCGAAGAAAGAATAAAAGAAACCGAAAACCACTGAAATATGAGATGAAACAGATTTAAAACATCTGCTCTCTCTCTCTTTGCTGGGTAAGCTAATGGAGGATAAAGGTGAATATCCAATAGGTATTTTTGTGTTTTTTTAAAAAGAAAAGGCAGTAATAGAGAAGCTCCCACAGAATTCTATAGTATTCTGTGATACTTTAAAGGCAACTACAACGCATGTTAAGAAAGCTACATAAAGGCAAAAATCTTTAAAATAATCTCCAAGAACATTCAAATCACTCCCCGCACACACACCCCTCACTCTGCATCGATGATCCTTTGAGTTGCTCCTAAAAGCGGCTGATCAGGCAGGAACTTATTTTCTCCGACTTAGGCTCATTTCCAAACTCCCCAAAATATGAAAGGCAAAGGTAAACTGTTAATCTTACGCCCATCTTCCATCTCAGGGAAAGCCAAGAACGTCTCGCCCAGTAACCTCCATGGCCGCTGCGCCCTGCAGGTGAGGGACCAGCTGAGCAGGGGCTCCCCGGCGTGACTCACCCGAGGCCGCGGACCCCGCTCCCCCGGGCCCTCCAGCCCGCCTGCCAGGCCCCCCAAACGCGGCCTCCGCCCGCGCCAACAGGAGGAGCGACGCAGAGGATGGAGACGCACGGCGGGACTTGGGGAGATGGACCGCGCCGCCCGCCGCGCGGACCCCACCCCCGGGCCCGGGCTCCCGGCCCCAGACCCGCGCCCAGAGTGCCTCTGACCTCTCCGGGCCCCGGGGCTGCTGCTGCTGCCGCCACTGCTACTGCCGGAGCCGCTACTGCTGCTGTTGCTGCTGCTGCTGCTGCTGTTGCTGCTGCTGCCTCCGCCGCCGCCCTTGGCATTCTTGCGCGGGGCCATCGCGCGCACAGCTGGAGCAGGCGTGGGGCGGGGGACACCTTCAATGCGTAGGAGACACGGGGCCTCGGGGACCGCTGACCGCGGCGGGCGCTGCAGCGGGTGCCGGTCGCGGCTCCAGCAGCAGCGCCTGTTTTCAGCACCTTCCGCCGCGCCTCCGAGGACTTTCGCCCGCGTGCCAGCTGCACGCGCGCGCGCGACCCTCCCGAGCGCCGAACCTGTGACGCCCCCACCGCAGGCGTGAGCGCGCAGCTAGCCGGCCCCCTCGGCCACGCCCCTTCCCGGCCGGGCCCCGCCTCCTCCCCGCCCTCAGAAGGTTGAGTGACGGCGTTGGAACCAATCACAAGGGCTTCTATGAGGGGGTGGGACTCGGCCGCCGTTCTCCGCCTCCTGCAGACTTGGGGCTGTTCTACCACCACGCAGCCGCCTGTGAGAGCGAGCCGCTTTCGACTTTCCAATCTGTCCCGGTCCCTTGGAACGTGGCAAACGTGGAAACTGAGAGGGCTCTCGCGAGCGTTGGAAGACCCCGCACGCTCGGGATGGGGCGGGGGGCGGGGCGCGGGGCGGGCGGACACGTGTGCAGCGTCCGGGCTGAGCGGCGCGCTGTCTCCTGGCCTTTCGCTGGGAGTTGTGTCTATGTCCCGCTTTCCTGTGCACAGAATTCAATCCCTCTTCTTGCGAAAGAGATGTGCTTCTGCTCAGTATCACTACTAAGACGTTTCTGAAATGATGATGTTAGTTCAATGCTTAAGCCGCACGTAGTTGATCGATGAGGTTTCAACCAGGACTTCATTTCGTTTGTGCCATCAATATTTTCAAAGAATCTTAGTTAAGAGGTGCAAATGTACATGTAAAACAAAAAGTTCATTTTCTTGTACTGGAGGATACCGTCTATCTGAAATCTACCCCTGCGGGGCTATGCCTGCAACTCCTCTTTCCCTGAGGCTCCCTCCGTGGGTTCCCTGTGTAGTCGCAGTTTCTGGGCCTTGTGCTGCCTCTGAATTCTGCACGCGATCTAAAAAAAAAAAAATGTATGGACCGGTGGATGAACCAGACAGGGATTTGAGGTCAGGGACGTCATTTTCATCGTTGTGTCCCCCAGCACAATGCTTGGTGGGTAACAAACAAGCAAGACATGTTTGGTGATTTGATACATTTCTGGCAACTGCGTAAAACTTTCTCCCAATTCTTGACCACGATTCAGAGCACCTCCTGGGAATGTCTGATCCGAGGGCACAGGACCCAGAGACAGTGGTTGCCGTGTGACATCTTGTTGTTTTATTCCTCTTCCCCAGCTGTTCCACACCTCTCCCCCCTCTCCACTGCCAGGTCCCTGAACACACCGGCCTCTTCTGCTCTGAATAGCCAGCCCAATGCACTGAGGGTGGGTTGTGTTGCATAATGGAGACAAAAGGTCTCTCTCCTTTATGTGAAATAATGTTAGATAGTTATCAAGATAAAGCAGGAGAAGGGAAGCTTATAGAGTTTTTACTGAAGCAACTCTGTTTTTATCTTATGACATCTCCGACTGCCTCCACACATCTTTTCTCCATCCTGGCCCTATTATATTGTTGCAATGAAAGGGCCAGGGCAGGGGGCGTAGAAGAGGACCTGGGCTAAGAGATCGTTGTAAATGATAGTACTTAATATAAAATAATAATGAGAAATAAGTGAGAAAAAAGCATGCTCAAGATATTTGAATTCTTTAGTTCTCACAAAACTCTGTCATTGTGTCCATTTTTAGGGATGAGGTTAAACAAAGTAATCCGACTCCAGAATTGATGGTCCAAATTTTCCTTCCAGGATAAAGCTAGGGTTTGAGCAGAGAATGTCTCACCTGGCTACCTCTTCTCCTAGCAAATGTCTCCCTGGGGTCTCCTTGGTCCTGCCTGTGAAGACAGATCTGAAACCTGATGGTGGTTGCTTAACAAAGTCCACCTCTTTGAGGAAATCAAGTTTCTTTGATAACTAATTCCAAAATGCCATGAAGTGATGCTTTGCTCCTTCATGTCCAAAAACCAAATCTAGTAACACTGACCAGGTAAATTGCCTTGTATTGTAGGCAGTACCAAGCCAAAACAGAGGCTTTGTAAATACAGAGCACAGGAAGTTAGGGGTTACCTGACTTCCTCCTTGTACCACAAAGAAACAGCTAAAATGACATTTGTACATTAAGTGTCATACAGTCAAGTTAATAACAATGTTATTGACTTGGCTATATATACAGTTTAGCTTCAAGGACAAAATTTCCCCAAGCTATGCATCAATATTATACATTTTACATCTGTTTATACTTTCCTCTTTATGAGCATTAAAAACACAAAGCTTGCCTTGGATCCATAAACTTCTTCACATAGGTCCTTTATTCAGCATTGGGGTGGGGAAGTTAGGGAGTCAAAGTATTTTTGAAGTTAAACAAAAGGTCAAATACCCCCTATTAGCCTAACCTCATTTCTGTGATTTCTGAGTAAGCTATGATTGAACCCTTGGTGAAGCCATGTGAAAAGGACCATAAAGATAAGACTTAACTAGGACAATGTGTTAAAATACTACTTTAATAGAGCTTTTGAACTGGGCCAAATGTGCCTTTCAGATATTTCCATAAACTTTCCATTGGCTTCATTGGGATTTGCAAGTGAGAACTTGAGGACAAGATTTGTCCTAGTTTTTATTTTTATTTTTTCCCTTGTGTTGACCCTTCACAACCTCCAGTCAAATGCTTTCCAAATTAGATATTTCTGGACTTATCCCTACTAGAACACTGATTTAAAGTTGCATTTTAAGCTGCTTCCTAGAAAGTGCTTCTCATTTACATGCAGTCTTCCTAATGTAAAATTTTATTATTGCAAACTAAAAATGAGTATTTCCTCATCTTTATTTACCATAGTAAATACTGCCATAATGGCAAAAAAGAATTTCAGTGGGTCATGATTCGATTGTATGTTTCATTTTACATTAATGGAATTTGTTTCAATAAAGGCTATGCTGATAAGTACAGGAGCCCTTTTAAGGCATTTGTACATGAAATGTTCTCAAAGCAATTATGCCTGTGTGAGTTATATCTCAACAAATGAATGAACTGTCATTTTAACCAAACAGCTTGACTTTATATTACCACACAGAAAAAAGTAACCCTGGCTGGTATCTACATTGTAAATATGTAGACTGAATTTCTATGAGCAGAAGTAATTTTAAATCTAGTCAAATAGATTAGAATCAGAAATGTTGTGTTGTAATATGAAAAAGTAACCTGAAAACACTAGCTAAAAAAACTGTCAATTTTTTTTCATCCCAATTCTTCACATTTTTTTTCTTCTTAAATCAGGATTGGTACTTTTTAGTGCCAAATTTTCTTCCTAATAAATAGCATTTAAATAATGGTTATTGCTAGGTCTTAAATTTCTTAGTATAGAGAACTGATAGAATTGATTCTTTTTTTTTTTTTTTTTTTGTGGAGGGTAGTGTCACTGGCCCTTATATGTGGGACCCGAACCAGGGCCGCTGGCTTCCCAGGCCAGCACTTAACCAGAGAGCCACTCGGCCGGCCCTAGAATTGATTCTTTTTAAGTCTCAAACTTAATGCCAGAAAAAAACCTTAATAAGCAGGGAGAAAAAGTCAAATAATTAGAATAACTACTGATTATAGGCATGGCAATTCTGTGAAATAGAAATGAAATATTAATCCATCTGCAAAATTGAATCCATTAGTAAACAACTCCTGGGTAGTTGAAGAGAAATCACATGTACCCTACATAACTTCGTATTGACTCAGCCCTTTTTACACTATCACCATTTGACTTGGATCTGTTCTGCGGTTTCATAGACACATGACAAACATTACTGAGTCCATACCAAACAAATAAAAAACCCTAACAGACTTTGCCACTGAACTTGCTAGCATGAAAAATAGTGAGGGTCTCCTTGTACCATGGAAACAAGATTTACTAGCCTAAAGACCACTGCTAAGATATCTGAAATTCCAAGTATTTCTGTACTTTAAGAAGCACAATATTCATTACTTTAGAAAATTGTGTAGTGTTGTGTCATGGCTATAAACTGGTAGCCCTGAATATTTTGTAATTCTTCATAGAAATGTTACAATGCTGATTTCATCACTTGCCGAAGTCACTTCTCTGTTGGTGGATCCCTTTGAGCTGGAGACAGATACCAACACCCCAGATGATCACTGAAGCAACCCTTCCCAGCAACAGAGAGACTATTAACCCAGCAAAACCTCTGTGGAAATCATTTCCAAGCAGCTGCCTCACAAATTATATGATTCTATTTTCTCCACTTCTTTTTGGTATCCATACTGCACTTAGTCCCTCTAGCGCCAACACAAAAAACGAATTGAGGAATGCAGCTGCCAAAGGTATCCTCAGAGAAGCAATTGTGTAAAAACGCAGAAGTGCTGACTGTTTAGACCTATCCTAAGACATTGTTTTTAAAAAATACATTTAGAAAATTGAAATCAAATGTGAAAGGCTTGTTGTTGTGCTTGGGCTTATGCAAAAATAAACTAAGCCATAAACAATATTTTTAGGAAACTATGTGCAGGCTATAGACCAGGGTGAGGACTGCCGATGGCCTCATCAGTGAATATCTGGTGAATGGGGCGGCGGCCAGTACAGAGAAGGTATAAATAAGTGTTTGCACCTTAGGCTCTTTGCACTTGCTTTTCCTCTGCCTGGAGAATGCTTTTACCAGGCAATCCAGTGGGTCACAGGACTCTTGTCACCCTGTCAGTTTATCACCAACCCTTTCTGTACCTCTCAAGCTGAAATGTTCTGGGTAAACACTCTATGTGTAGGTATGAAATGCTTAGCTATTCAACAGGGAAGCTGCTCGTACGAGGTTTGACAATTAAGTTAGCGAACTTGTTGCAACCATGTTGCTAACTTTTTTTGTATCAGAGGGATTATTCATTATGAATTTGTACCAATTGGACAAATAATTAACCAAGTTTACTATTTGGAAGTGCTGTAAAGGCTGTGTGAAAAAGTTAGACAACCTAAACTTTTTGCCAACAATTCACGGCTCTTGTATCATGACAATGCACCATCTCACACGGCACTGTCTTTGAGGGAGTTTTTAGCCAGTAAACAATAACTGTATTGGAACACCTCCTTACTTACCTGATCTGGCCCCCAATAACTTCTTTCTTTACCCAGAGATAAAGGAAATATTGAAAGGGAGACATTTTGATGACATACAGTACATTAAGGGTAATACGATGATAGCTCTGATGGCCATTCCAAAAAAAAGAGTTCCAAAATCGCTTTAAAGGGTGGACTAGGCTCTGGCATTGGTGCATAGCTTCCCCAGAGAGGTACTTTGAAGGGGACTGAAGTGATATTTGGCAATGAGGTATGTAGCACTTTTTCTGGGATTAGTTTGCAAACTTAATATTCTGACCTCGTATTTGTCAGGTAAGGTCCTATATTTGATAGTAGCGCTAAATAAATAAATACATAAATAAATCAATAATCAATGTGTTTTTGACAGAAGGGGAGATCTTTTCAAGTAGCACGCAATCTAAAATTTTAATTATTTTCTTAAAAATAAAAAGAGGTAACCATTTAACATTTTTCCCATCATAGAGCTTATCCCATGAATAGCTCAAGTAAGAAATTAAAAAGCCAAGCACAGGAAGAGGAGGAACTGCTGTATGAAACTTTGCTGTAATTGCTTGGGAAACATGGCAGCCTGTGGTAGAGAAGGACATTTCACGAATACCTATGTAAGATGTGAAGTCTGACCAATTATAAACAGATTAAACCAACAACGGTCTACAATCAGAGCCTCAAAATAATGGTTTATCTTCTAAATCAGATCAGCATGGGACAGAGAAGAGAATCTGTGAATGATGTAAAATTAGATGGGGCGGGGAGAAGTGTATCTCATTAGCTAGGTATACCTGGGTATTTTTGTTTTTTTCTATTTCCAAATTAGGAGATGTTGGGTGTAATACCAGAATTGTGCTCAATATTATTACTTGGAGTTAATTGGACCTGTGTGCTAGTACATTAAATATTTGATAAATTTGTATACTGTTAGTTCAGATTTTCATCTTATCCAGAAAGAAAGAAAGAAAGAAAGAAAGAAAGAAAGAAAGAAAGAAAGAAAGAAAGAAAGAAAGAAAGAAAGAAAGAAAAAACCAAGTTTCAAGTTAAAAGGATCATTTCAAGTATTAAAGTTGTATAACTGAACTCATTAGACTTCAAATTCAGGTTCTCAGGAGCAACTTATAAGATCTTATAATGAGCAACTCCCGCTGAATTACACTCATTCAAACCAGTTTCCGTTTGCATATACAGTATGACCCGAAACATAGGCAGTTAGAGGAGGGCTGATCATTACCAAGCACTGTGATGTGTTCCTCACTCTTCAAGTTTTTGTTTTGTTTTGTTTTGTTTTGTTTTGTTTCTTTTGAGGGCAGTGTCTCTGGCCCTCATATGTGGGATCCAAACCGGGGCCACTGGCTTCCCAAGCCAGCGCTTAACGACCGCGCCACTCGGCCAGCCCTGTTCCTCACTCTTTTATCATCCTTTGCCTCCAATCATCAAGGAAAGATGTGTGAGCTACCTCTGCCCCACCCTTCTGTTTTTCTCTAATGACCTTCCCCCTTCAAAACTGCCCCATTTCACTCCTGTACATGTGTAGGGCACGAAGGATAGTGGAGAACACAGAGTGTGGCTGCCTGCTGATCCCTTCTTCCCAGCCTTTCTCCCTGGTCTGTCAACAATGCAGGCTTAAATAATTTCAGCTTGGGACATACTGTGGACTCAGACCTAAAAAACGCTTTCCATGGCTGAAGCTTAGAAAGCAGGTGAAAAGTCCTAGAGTTGCTGGGAAGGCTCTCCATCAGTCAACAGAATGCCCTCCTCCTTCCCACCCCCATATCAAAACTCTCAGTAAAAAATGCAAGTCATGAGGGTGAAAGAATGGCAGATTCAGCATGACTGGCAAAAACTAGTCCCTGATCCCACAGAATAACTAATCTGCAAATAAATAAGGCACCATGCCAGGGATCCTGGCCAAAACAATTTACTCTTGGGAGTGGGGAGTGCCCACAAGCAAGAATGCAGGGCCTGCAAGGGAAGCATTTTTCTGGAGATCGTGCCCCCCACCCCCCCGACAAGCACAGTGATCTCTGGGAAGTGCTCACTCCAGACTCAGTTATTCCAGCAGAAGTGGACAGGGGTTTCTTGCAGTTGCTACCATCAGCAGGTTATAGTAAGATTTTGATAGCTGGGGAAAGAACTCCATGTTACCCTCCCATTCCCATCTCAGCACTTACCACAGGGCACTACATAGAGTAGGCTGGCCCGTGGTCATTGGTGGTGAATGCAATAACCCTTTGTGATACCAAGAGATTCCCTGATCCCAAAACATTACCCATCCCCAAGGCCATATTCTGTGGCTATTCTGAATGCTCTTCAGTTGTTTTCGGGATGGCCAAAAGCTGAAGCAATGGCCAGGAGAGGAAAGTGGCATTTCCCCACCTTCCTTGGTATTGGTCCTCTCATGGTGATTGATACATGGCTTCTCCACATGTCTGACCCTCCCCCACCATTTGCTTACTTCCTTTTCTCCAACTCATCCCACTCACACAGACCCAATACGGTCCAAAGAACTGTAAGGAAGGTTTCCGGAGGCCCATGCCTCAACCAGTGGGTCCTTGGACTGCTGACACTATCAATCCCTTTCTTCTAAAGCAAAAGAGAGCAGAGCCAGAGAACTACAGAGAGTCCGCCATCCCCCAGGGCCCTCTCCTGCGCTTAGGAATCTTGGTGTCCCTTCTCCGCTCCGCTTTCTCCACACTCTCTTCTCAGGTGGTTGGGAAGGCTTTGGAAGAATGGGGAGTGGGGCTTCCTACAACACCTAAGGGAACTTTGTTGGCTGCCTGGTCACCAGAGAACGCACTCACTGTGTCATCCTTCATTTTGAAGCGGGTGCTTTCTTGCCTCAGACCCACACTTTATTTTCAGAACTGTACGGTCCAGAAAATATTTGGACGTTTGCTAGTAGGCTAACCCATGTTTTATGTTTTTGTTTTTGTTTTTCCCCTGCAGTTCTTGAGATTTTGTCAGTGTTTGCTATATAGACATGACAACATTGTCTGGGCTTTGTCTTTCAGCATCATGATGTTTGCCTTGAGAGCTAGTTTTGATCGGGGGGCGGAGGAGGACAATATATGGCATCTGAATGGAGAAAGGAACTAGAATAAAGGGTGAAGACAGAAGAGGTATAAAATATTACTTTTTTGAAACCAGCTGCAAACATTTCCCTATTTTTACCTAAATTAGGCATCCAATTAATTGCCTATCTTGAGATTGTATTCTGATAAGAACTATATATTTTTTAAAAGTACTATTCAGGTATTTTGATCAAATTTCCATACACAGAAAAACTAAAGGAAACCTTATTTCACATAATTCGACTAACATTTCCTATCTCTCCACTTATAACTTTAGCATTGTAGCCTTTTAAGAATTTTGTCCTTGACTTTTATATGATTAAAATAAAGTTTTTCAGCATCTCCACTCCTGTTTTTTTAATATATGAATTAAGGCTGTTTCAGGCTACAAATGAGATTTCTCTCAACATCTTAATTCTTATATAATGATCTCTGCCTTAACCATTTCCAAGGAAACTAAAAATATATGTTCATCTGTAATCATGGAACATTAACAATTCTATTCAAATTTTTAATGCACACCCACCAAAATTTCACCTTGTGAAATGACTCATTTTCTGTACAATTTATTGCCAAGGTTGTACAATTAAGGCAATGCTAACTAATCCCAATTAAATGCTGAAACCTCAGGATAAACTAGGCAGGTATGTGTAAGACCCTTTCCTATTCAAATGCTTCAGCAACACACAGATATAACTATTCCCTGATTGGGATCAAAAATGTACAGTTCCTGAAGGCACTTGAGTGACAGGGGAAAACAGCATTTAACTAGGAGTGTCACTAGTTAAATTCTGCCTCTAAGTAGTTATGCTGTGGAAC
The DNA here is from genome assembly GCA_033961575.1 of Aselliscus stoliczkanus. Classification (NCBI taxonomy): domain Eukaryota; kingdom Metazoa; phylum Chordata; class Mammalia; order Chiroptera; family Hipposideridae; genus Aselliscus; species Aselliscus stoliczkanus. The sequence goes on from CM066731.1 coordinate 53,505,535, forward strand.
CCCAAGAAGTTCATTTGGCTTCTCCCGACTCAGACCATCATGAGAAACATTCTCATAGCCATGAAGTTTTCTAGTCAATTTTAAGAATTCATGCACTCAAGGTTAAGAATATCTGCACCAGAGGATAAAATTCCTGCTATCTCTTGCATTCTATGATTAGAAAGTTAAGTCTTGGCAGCTGGTAATAAAAATGGTTTCTTACATTTTCTTTATCTAGTCACAGGTTTGGTGGTGGAAGATGAGAAATGATAAGTGGCAAATGGCAAATAGCTGTCTTGTATCCATAGCAACTTTGAGTTCTGTCAACCAGTCTGTAAAGAGAATGCTAAGACATCCACATAAGATACAAATGTGGTTGACAAAGGAATGATCCTATTACTGGTTCAGTGGATTTACTGAGTGTGACTGCTTTTGTACTTTTGAAACATTTCTGGAGCCTGCAATGAGATAATATCTGAGAAAACCCCTTGGGAACTAGAAAGTGCTTTTTAAATGTAGGCAATTATTTTTTCTTAATTTTTATGACAGATTTATACTATAAAGAGCATAACAATTTCTAATGACAATATCTTTATAAGCCCAATTTTGACTAAGCTCATTAACTAGCCTGGCTGGGTACTAGGCATTTGGGAAGCAATGTAAAATTGCTAACAAAATGGCTTCTTTGCTTCTTCCTTCACTTGCTGTCCACTTTCCTTCCTTCCTTAAATGTTTCTTGACCTCTTGGCAAGTCAGACACTGCCCTGTGAATTACAGTACAAGGCAGGTATAATTCCATGGTGCCTGAATTAGCCTATATTTTGATGTCAGAATGATTTAACATTGGCAATTTCATCTAGTTCAACCTGTAAGTCCTCTGTGTGACCCATTCTACAAATGTCAACCAAGTGCCCACTTCCTGCCAGCTACTGTATCAAATGTATGTGGACTTTGTCTTCAAGGAGCTTATGTCATTTTGTGGGGAGACTGGCACCCAGACAAGGGGACAGGGAGGCCAGAGAGTCAGCTGCTGTGGCTTCATGCATAACAGAGGAGTGTCACAGGGATCCAGGGCTGCAAATGCCATCGGGAGCGTATTGTTCAACCTCTTCAGCTTTCAGATCACAAAAGTGAGTCCCAAAGCATGACAGTGACTTGCAAAAGGTTGAGTAATCAGTTAATGCAGAACTAGAAGTCAGCCACCTTACAACCTGCCTTCTCAGTACAGGCAATGTTGCCCCACATTGGGGGAATATTTGGTTCTTGAAGGCAAAACAATTTTAGATATTACAGCAGTCCTCTCCAAAGGGCCATAAACAGATATATAGTATCTCTGTGGTATTAAATTTTCATGGGGTAGAGGAATGATTACAGAAAGTGAATTATCTAAAAAGGCCCCTTACGGGGTAGGGGGAAACCATTTTTTAAAAAAAATTGACTTGGTTGTGGTAGTTTCATGGGTATAGATCCAAACTCATCAAATTGTATATGTCGAATAAGTGCAGGGTGTTCTTATATATATATCACTTATACTTCAATGAAGCTCTTTAAAAATGTTGACAAACAGCCTTACCACCAGGCTACCATTCTTTCTACTACTCTACAAACTCTGAAATAAAACATCCTTCCCTGATACCTTTTCTTTATTCCATGGTCCTGATTGATATTTTATTTATTGTCTAGCTTTCTTTCTTCCCTTCTCTTCTCCTTTTTTTTCCTTTTTCTTTAATTCTTTCTTCCTTCCACCCAATCATTAATGTCTATGAAGACTAATGTGTTTACAATAGACTACTTATGTTCAGGCATTCTGATATAGCTTAACTACGTATTACTGTGAAACTTGTATAAACTGATAGATGTAGGAAACACAATCTCTCGATTTTAATTTTATTCTCTAGAAAAATTCATACTTACAAAACAAATTGATAAAGGCATTCTAATTTACTGGAAACATATTTTGTGATCACAAATGTATGTAAAAACATAAATGAACATTTGCTATGTGATGTTTATCTGAATTTTACAAAATGAAAGAATTCAAGGACCACTTAAAGTCACATGTCTAATAGTCAGGACCACATATCTACTAAGTTATAGATGCAGGACTGGCCAGGACCACCCTGGCAGTCTGGCTCTACAGCACAAGCTTTCCCTTCCACTCTAGTCATGGTTATTACCCAAACTTGGAGGTGGTCTGGGTGGTTGCACAGTTGAATTATTTCCCTGGTAATGTTAGCATAGAGGGATTATGACTCAATTCCTAAGGTATCTGTAGGTGTATTTCTAAGATCTAGGAAAGTTTAAGGAGCTAGAATAGCAATATGATGGGTGGGGCGGGATGATGATGTACCCTACTACACAAAGGTGGAATTTAAGAAATCTGAAGAGCACAGGTAAAATGATTCTGGAAAGTAGATAGCATGTACTCCAGTATGGGTGGGCCGGCCGAGTGGCGCGGTGGTTAAGCGCTGGCCTGGGAAGCCAGTGGCGCCGGTTCGGTCCCACATATGAGGGCCAGTCACACTGCCCTCAAAAAAAAAAAAAAAGAACAGTATGGGAACAGAAATTTTCTAGCATGGCTAATGCTGCTAGCTATTCACAAGTAACTATTACAGAGAGACAGGTGTGTAATCTATGTGCTGATGAGAAGAAGAAATAATGGAATGTTCAAGACCCCTGCTCCAAGTCCTACTGGTTTCCATTAAAGGCAGCAGGTCTGTTAGGGTCCTATGAAGGGGAGACACCAAGATACAGTTAGACAAGCAGGAAGTATATTGAGGGAAGCACTTGTGAAGGATAAAGGGCTAGAGGGCAGGAGTAGCCAGGGAGCACCTTCAGCCTGTGATGCAGTCAGACCTTTGTGAAAGAAGATAGAAAATGATAGATGACTGGGTAGAAATAGCTGTAGGCTGTTCAGAGAAGCTGTGAGAAAATCTCAGCCAAGGCAATGGGAATCCCCAGCAAAGTATAATCTGTGGAGGTCTAATATTCCTGCCATGCTCAGTGATGAGGTGGGAGCAATGACTTCCCTGTAAATGTCACAGCAAATCCAAAGATGTGACAGCCAGGGTTGTAGGCCAACTGAGCTCCTCACAGCAGGATCTCTTGAAGGGCAGTCTGAGTGGTGCATTCCAGAACCTCCACAGGTGCTTACTCTGGGCCATTTTCAAACATTGAGATACATGCTCAGAGAGAGCAACGTTCCAGAGGTCACACAGCTTGTAAATGGCAGACAGGACTTGAACTAGGGTCTTTCTGTTTCAAACATGTCCTCTTTAGTATATCTAAAACTTTATTGAGGTTTTCAACACATTCTTGAAAGTAAGCAGGGGAAGCTTTGTATTACCATAGGGTAGAGGGGGAGGGGTCAGAGTGTACAATTCGCTGATGACATCTAGGATATAAAACTAATTAGCAGAAACTGTATATGAATTATCGAAACAGATTGTTGACATTCTTGGATTTGAAATTCATGGTCTTAATCGTTTGTGAGACTCCCTGGTTCATAATTTGAAAGAATTTCAAATTTTACTGATTCATACATTGAATATTTCAGGGATAGGGAGTTGATATTCCTGAATGATCTACTTAGCTAGCGAGAGATGCTCATAGCTCACTTAGCAATCACATCTTGACTTGGCTTTTGTATGCTGATTCATTGTCCCATATTTAGAAACACTCATGAGGTGAAACCAATTCTATTTCTTTTTGAAAAGTGGACAAAAAAAAGAAAAGAAAAATGAAAGAAAGAAATGAATTGTTAATGTTGATGATGGAATTAAATGTCTGGGAGCATCCTTAGCTAAAAATTCAAAGTTCCCAATAAACTAGAGTGAAATGTCAAATTTATCTGAGGAATAGTCACACCCTAGATGGAGTCACTACGTGGTCCTATACAACAATAAAGAAAAAAGGCATTTGTGATTTGTGACACCATTTCAAGAGAGTGCTCTGGCCTCAGCCACAATTGTTCTCAAATAAGAGAGAGATCTTTAAGAAAATAGGAAGAGCCATTATACTGTATTTTATGGGAAATATTATAGGTGGTACCGATTAATTAGGGAGATTCCTAAATGTCCTACTTTTACCTCAAAAAACAAGCAAACAAACAAAAAAACAATGTTAAGGACAAGCATCTACTATATCCAGGTGTTTTAATTTCTCTTTACAGACCTGCTCCTCCCTCAGCGTCCACCATTTCAGAAAATGTCACTACCATTCACCCCATTACTCAGGCTCAGAAGTCTTACCATCTGCCTTGATGCTTCTGTCTTTCTCACACCACTCCTTTAATTAATCAGCAAATTCTTTGAGCTCTAAATTGGAAGTATTAATATATTCTGTATCACAGTTCTTCTCATCATCTCTACTACAATTACTCTCTCCCAAACTGCCACCATCTCTTGGAAGAGCCTCCTAAATAATGATCTTCCAGGGTCTTCATATGCCCTCTCTGGGATTTCTTCCCTTCAGCAGCTAGAGAGATTGTTGGAAAGTATAAGCCAGATCTAGGCAAACAACAACAAGCTACTGGAGTAGCTTTCTACCTGGTTTAGAATAAATCCAGTGTCTTGTTCATGGCTCTAAAACCACACATGGTCTGGCTCCTGTCATCCCCTCTGACTGTAGCTCCTCCCCCTCTCACTCACTCTAGTTGAGCCATGCTTGCTTCTTGGCATTTTTGACCATGAAAAGCATGCCCCTGCTAAGGCCTTTGCCCTTGTCTGGGACTCTATGTTTCTATATACCCATAAAGCCTCTCTCTTCTCTTCCCTAGGATTCTACCCACAGGTCATCACCACAGACAGGCAGTGACACATCTATGACCTTGTCACCCTGTCAATCTCTACTTTCTTATTCAGCTTTTCTCCATGGTATTTATCACTATGACTTTACATTATATATAAGCATATCTATTTATCTATCTATCTATCTATCTATCTATCTATCTATCTATCTATCTATTCTTATGTATTTATTCATTATCTATCTCTCAACATGGAAATATAAGCACCATGAGACCAGAGAAGTTGTTTCATTCACTCCAGTCTCCTCAGCACCTAAAACACTGTGTGGCCCATCACGGGTACTCAGTAAATATTTATGGAATAAATAATGAATATCTGGACAATGTGAGTCCTGTGTCCAATTAGTCACTTAGGATGAACAGACACTGAAAAGAAGAGAGAGCACTGTGGAAGACAGTGGTGAGCTTGGTTGGAGGTACCAGTCCCATTTCTTCTCCTGGGTCAACCTGATGCTTCCCTGGCCCTTGGAGGTGCTGGGTATGGCATGCTGAGCATTAAATAGCCACCACTGCACTGGGTACATGCTGATGCAGTGGTCTCTGTGGACAGCTGGGAAGAGGAAGCTGTGGGGAGAATTGAGCTGCAGTACAAACACTCTCAGAGTCAACATTACACCCTATTAATAAACTGAAGAGTTAGGATTGTTGAGGTTGATGGGTGGGACTTTCATATGACCTTTGCATTGTACTATACAAGCAAGCCAATTTTATAATTTATGAAGACTCCCCTTTCTATTAAAGTTTAAATCACTTTCAGGATGAATCTATAATATTTATATTGCTATTGTTTAAACAACAAAAACTATATTTTACTCTCAATTGTACAAAATATTAATAGCTGAAAACAGCACACACTTAAATTATGTAAGAGGTAACAAGTCACCTTTTCCAGAGGTAAATCTATTATAAACCTGAACACGTTAGAAACCGACGAACATATTGTCTTCACGTCTAGAAAGTCCGCACTGCCTATCTGTGATTTGGCAAACAGAGGCTATTGACAGTTGAAGAATATTAATTCATGGTTTAAAATGTAATCATTAGGTGAAATGACTTATATCTAATTTAAATTGAGTTTAATTTTAAACAGAGTGACAATTTTTTTCATTCAATAAGCACTAATCTTTTGCTACATTAATTTGGCATATTGAAATTTGATCCCACTTGAGTTACTTTTAGCTAACTTCATGTAATTTTCTCAGTTTTCTTTTACAGTTAGGTGGTTTATGATCCCCTACAACAGTCAGATAATACTTTTTAAAAATCTCTTATTCCTAGGGCCGGCTGAGTGGCACGGTGGTTAAGCGCTAGCCTTGGAAGCCAGAGGCCCTGGTTCGGTTCGGTCCCACATATGAGGGCCAGTGATACTGGCCCTCAAAAAAAAAAAAAAAATCTCTTATTCCTATCACAGAAACATGAAATGTTGTCATGTGGCAGTAAGTGATTCAGAAGTTTGTACTGAGTGATAGGACCTATTTATTAGTTTTGAATGTGACAGGTTCTTGTATAAAGACTATGTTTAATTTTTAAACCATATTTAGTTTAGCACTCTGAGTCCAGTTATGGTTCAAGTAATATCTGATACTACTCATACTAAAAAAGATACTCTGTCTTTCTAGGCTATCCTTTTCTTTATCATTTGGCTAAAGAGAGCAGGCTTGATGTGTCCATATAATAATGAAAGGAAATTATGTTCAGGGTAAAAAACAAAAATCAACCAGCTACCAATTAACAATACATTGATTTCTTCTTCTTAAATAGTGCTGACTAGGGAACTCCTCCTTCCAGAAAGATGGACTAGATGCAATTTTCCTTGGTATTTACCAAAATGAGTTGAAAACTTATGTATACACAAAAATTTGCCCATGAATGTTTATAGAAGCTTTATTCATAATTACCACAACTTGGAAGCAAAAAGTTCTTCAAAGAATGATATAGCCATACAATGAAGTACTAGTCAGTGTTTAGTTCGCTTGTTTGTTTTTTGAAAAAAGAGCCACCAAAGCCACAAAAAGACATGGAGTAATCTTAAGTGAGTATTGCTAAGTAGAGGAAGCCAAACTGAAAATTTATGTATGATTCCAACTTTATGACATTCTGGAATGGACGAAACTAGAGAGACAGTAAAATGATGGGTCATTGCTGAGAATTTGGGAGGGTAGAGCACAAGGGATTTCTAAGTCAGTGAAATTATTCTCAGTGACACTGTAGTGGTGGATACATATAATACACTTGTCAAAATCATAGAATGTACAACACATAGTGAACCCTAATGTACGTGGTGAACTTTTGTTAATGATAATACATCAATATTGACTTATCAATTCTAACAAATGTACCACATTATTGCAAGCTGTTGACAATAGGGAAATTTGAGGGACTGAGGGAAGAAAAACGAGAGGGAGGGTATATGGGGACTCTCTAGTCACTGCTCAATTTTTCCATGAACCTAAGACGTCTAAAAAACAAAGTCTATTCATTTTTGAAAAAGTTTTTTAAAATGACACAATTATATACTGCTTCTAACTTCCACTTTTTTTGTGTGGGATCCGAACCGGGGTTGCTGGCGTCCCAAGCCAGCTCCCAACCACCGCACCACTCAGCCGGCATATATGCTGTTTCTAATAACTTCAGCGCAACTGTAACAACAGACTAAAAGTAAAAAGGTTAGGAAAAGGTATATCATGCAAGTAGAAGAAATCAGATAAAGTAGACTTGAGAGCAAAGAAACATACCAGGTATGGAGAGGACCAACACCAAAAAGGTTAATCTACCGGAAAGACCTAGCAATCACACTTTGATCCTTTATCCCAGAGAAATTAAAAATGATGGAATTGTTCTATATCTCAATTGTAATAATGGTTACATGAATTACACACAGGATAAAAATGGTGTAGAACTATACACACATTATACCAATATCAGCTTCCTGGGTTTGATACTGGACTATAGTTACATAGGATTCAGGGAAAACTGAGTGGAAGGTATGCGGGGCCTCTCTGTGTTTTCTTTGCAATTTCCTATAAATCTATAATTATTTCAAAAGCAAAACTTGAATAAAAAAGATGGTGTTAGTTGAGGAAGTGATATTTTAAAGTACAGTGTACGTCACTGGAGTTAATTTCACCTGTAGTTGTCCTGCCAGCTATTGCTTTATGATCGCCAGTGAACTTCCTTATAGCAGCCCTCCCTCTGTACGATCTGCCTGCTGTCCCTCCTGGGTTTCTGGTGACCCTCATTACAGCAGCCCTCTGTCACCTTGCCAGCTGTGGCTCTGTGCACACTGTTAAACAATTTAAAGCCTTCTAACACATTGTTGCAGGTATGACTTTTCCATCAAAGGTGCTTCTTTCATTTTGCCTTTTTGAAGTACCTAAGAGATGTGATTTGCCCTTTACTTAATTATTTTTCAAAGACCCTTAGGCATCTATTTTTCTCATGTTATTTGATTTATTCAGTTAAAGTACCCAAAGGAGAGGTAAAAAGGTAGACACAGAGAAGAGATATATCCGGATTCTACCAGTGGGTGATGAGCTGGGGACCGAACAATCAGTGATTCAGGATGGCTGGGACATCTAAGGTGACAGGAATTTTAACAGCCAAGAGAATGTCTTGATATTCGTGGAAAAATGGAACAAGTTTCCAAAAAATCCATTTTGACTTAACTGAGTTGATTATGTAGGATGCTGGATGCTTATAGGAATCAGCTTGGCAACTTTAAAAAATAGCAACACTCCCATCTTACCCCAGACCAGGTAAATCATAATTTCTGATTTAATATGTATCAAAGATATATGACTATATGTGTATATATGCATATCGGATTTCATACATGGCAGTGGTATAAATAGTATGTTAATAATATGTACTATAGAGGACAATAAGATTGATAGGGTAATAGAAAATGAGTGTGTGTTGTTGGAGAAGTTGCAAGTTAAAAATATAGAGTCAGAGATGGTCTTCTTTGCCTGCTTTATTCTTGTTCTTCACGAAGTTCTTTCAATACAATACACAACCCTTAGAGAAGGAAGTCCTATAATATATCAATGTCAGCTTGCATTTATTAAGTCATCACTACTGACATAAGGAACTTCTCTTGAGAGTAAATATTTAAAAATCTAAGTAATTAAGCCTGATTGCTATCTCACCGTCCAAAATGAGCCGGAAAGAAAATGACACGTTGAAATCATTGTTAGCATTAGGTACTCTGTACTAACACATCGCAGTGTGTTCTGTAGTTCAGAATATTACTTCCTTTGAAGACTAGGATATCCTGAAAGAGCAAGCTTCATCTGGAGCAAACCATTTTCTTTTTAAATACAAATATATTGCCTTTTAAGATTGAAATACTATTTGATCATTGTACAATATTTAGGAAATAAAAAAGGAGAAAAAATTAACTATGCTCTCACTGTTAATATTTTGATTTATGCTCATCTGGTCCTTTTTATTCCTGTACACACATGTGGAGTCTTAATTTTTTTCTTTTTTTTCTCCCTTTTATGTTTTCAAAAAACATGCCGAACATTCTAAGCAAAATATAACTATAAGTATACATTATATATAGTGTATATTTATATTTACAGTATAATTATGTACTGTAGTTATAAACTGTAAGTAAGACTTAATTGAAATATTTGGGGAAGTGAGCATTCTAGAAAATGTCCTGTTGCTTTTTCTTCTGGTTTGCTTAGCCATTCACACCCTTGGCCACACACAGACCTGGTTGCCTTCCAGCTCTGTCCACATCTGAAGACTCAAATTCCAACTGTTACTCTCAAATGGCAACATTCTAATCTTCCCCTTTTGTTATTCGGCTTTCTCTTGCTATATAACTTTTCAATCTTATTCATCCTTCCAGCTTCTTGAACTTCCCATTGTCTTCCCTGCACTCCCCATTCTCCTCGATTCCTTCTCTATCTTGCTCAGATTTTGCAATCCACATCTCAGAACTTCCATGAGGATTTCATGAAGAATATCACTTTATGGGCAGTTTTTTCATCATGTTCCTTCATCTCCTATTCATGAACCAACATTACTATAAATGTCCCCTTTGCCAGTCTGAGCAAACCTGGAGTCTTAACACTGCCAGAGAAAGTCACTGACAGACATAGACTTGTTTCACCATGAACCCTAAAGTGTCCTCAAAAATTTCAGAAATTGTTTCAGGTTCCTGTTATAGCAACTATGCCAACCCTCCTTGGCTGACCTTAACCTCTTCTCCACCTTTTCTCAGGCCCCTCAGCAGATGCCTTTTCTTCCTACTTCATGGAGAAAATACAGCACATCACACAGAAACTCCTCATTTTTCTTCCATATCTCAGCTGTACCCTTGCCTACTTCTGAAAGCATCCTTTTCACCTTTTCTCTTTTCTCAACAGAAGAAAATCTGTGCTTCTTAAGATCAAGTCATCCAACCCAGCTTGAGCCTCCTTTCCTCCAATATTATTATTTTTTCTCCCTTATATGTTCTCTCTCCCTCTCTTTGGGTCCTTCCTTTCGACCAGTGGCTCCAAATCTGGCTGTGCATTACACTTCCCTTAGGAAGCTTTCAAAAACAGTATGGATGCCTGAGTCCCACTTCAGAGTAATTAAATCAGAATATACATGGTTAGGGTCCAACCACACATACTTTTTTTTTTTTTTTTTTGAGGGCAGTGTCACTGGCCCCCATATGTGGGACCGAACCGGGGCCGCTGGCTTCCCAAGCCAGAGCTTAACCACCGCGCCACTCGGCCGGCCCTCCGCGCCACTCGGCTGGCCCACACACATACTTTTTAAAGCTTCCCAGGTGGCATGACTTGGAGGCTCTGGTTGAGATCTATTGCCTTAATCATTTAACACACGCAGTTCTTTAATGTACAAAATCCTTTCTCATTTGCCCCCTATCTCCTTCATTTTACAATCAAATTTCTTGAAACAGTTGCCCATACTCGCTGCCTCCTTCACTATTAACTCATCCCTGTTTCAATATTGCTTTCTGCTTCCAGCATTCTGAATTCCATAAGTTCCTCATTCCTAAAATCAAGGACACTTCATCCCTGGTTGTACTTGACCTGACCAGTATGTTGTCACTGTGTCTGCTCTTCCCCCTGAGACACTTGATCTTTCTGCTTCTCTAATCCCCCTGATCATGGGTTAGCTTCCTCCTCTCACTATTCTCTAATCCTTCTACTCCTCTTCCATGCCTGCTCTTTGATGGTTGGCTCTATTACTGTTCCATCTTCTTCTTCTCTTCCTCTTACTCTGGAGACTTCTTTTGTGAATTTCACTGTTGCCATGGTTCCCACTATCCTCTGTAATCTGAAGTGGGAACCTGTAGCTCCAAATGCCTTTTAAACATCTGTATTGCTAAAATAAAGAACAAAAGAAAGAAAGAATGAAAGAAAGAAAGGAAGAAAGAAAGAAAGAAGAAAGAAAGAAAGAAAGAAGGAAGGAAGGAAGGAAGGAAGGGAGGAAGGAAGGAAGGAAGGAAGGAAGGAAGGAAGGAAGGAAGGAAGGAAGGAAGGAAAAGAAGGAAGAAAAGAAAGGAAAAGAAAAAAATACATTGCTGTTCTTTGGTATATACTCCTGAAATCCTCAAATAAGAAAGTATACCTGGTAACTATTTATAGAAAGAAAGTTAATGCGTCAGTGCAGTGATAGACCCTTAACATTTTACTGCGCAAACACTTATCCTTTTCAAACGTATGTTCTCGCACCCCACTCAAACAGGTCCTTGAAATTTGCAATCTTATAACTAAAGAGTATCATTGCCTGCCCCTGCTGAGAACCGTGGGTCTGAGAATCACCAAAGGTTCTGGCCCCTCCCTGCCCCAGACAACTCAGAGCAGAGTATTGCATTGCACTTGTGCGTAAAAGAAAGCCTTTCATTTGGATGTGTTAGGGCACTAGACTGGTCAGTTTCCAATTTCTACCAAAATGCTGATTTTGCTATATCCCTCACAAGAGGTCAACCCTGAAGGAATGATGGAAAGAAAACACCACCTAAAAACTAAGACACCACAGGGGTGGGGAAAAACTGGAGTGGCATGTGAACGGGGAGGGGCTGTGGTGAGTGGTAGGAAGTAGCTATGATGCTGATGTGGTGAGAGGATAAAATAGGAATGATGCTGTGAATTTCTGCTTTTGGTCTTCTTGCTTGTACCTTGGGCCAGACTGTGCCTGTGTGGACACCTGCAGAAACCTAGAGCCCTAGTTCAAGTGTCCTCTGGAGGGAAATCAGAGCAGCACAGATCCTGTGCCTTAGAGGAGCTGAGGAGAAACAAGTGGGCACTGACTGTAGGTAGTGCTTTCCCCACTCCTAGCCCTTCAAAGCCCCCAGGTGGGCAATTAAAATCTAGAGTGTCCTAGACTTCACATTGCGTGGCGTGCGTAGTGTGAGTGGGGTGAGGAAAAATGAAGAAGCTCGGAGTTGTTTTGAGCCATGAGTACTGGTAGATTAATGTGTTTAGAAGTTGGGGCCCATCCACTTCTCCTCCTCTGAGCTCACTGGGCTCAAGCTTTCTGAATCCTGCCAGATCCTCTGCCCTATACATTCAGGGTAAACAGGAGCTTACAAAACAAAATAGCAATACTTTTGAGGAGCACTTCCAAAGGAAAACATATTGTGTTACAGTTCCTATAAGAGGGGGAACTCAGAACAGTAGATGTCCATCTACACCTGCCCAGGACATCAGAGCTCCTGGTTTTTGGGCCTTCACACTCAGGGACTTAATCCAGCACCCTGTACATCCCCTCCCCATGGCTCTCCTGGTCCTCCAGCTTGTCTACAGTAGATTGTGGGACTTCTTAGCCTCCATAACTGTGTGAGCCAATTCCTATAATAAATCTCCTCTTATATCTATCTATCTCTATCTCTATCTCTATCTCTATCTCTATCTCTATCTCTATCTCTATCTCTATCTCTATCTCTATATCCTATTGGTTCTGATTCTCTGGAGAACCCAGGCTAATACAAACAGTTTTAAATTTACAGACATAATTGGAAGATAGTATAGAGAATCCACATATACTTCCTACCTATTTGCCCTTATTATTATGTAGTATATTTGTCTCAATTAATAAACCAATTAATACATCATTATTTTTATCTAAACTTCATACTTTTCAGATTTTCTCAGTTTGTCCCTAATGTTCTTTGTCTGTTCCAAGATCCCACCCAGGATATCACATTATACTTAGTTGTCATGGCTCCTTAAGCTCCTGTTGGCTGCCAGTTTCTCAGACTTTCCTTGATTTTGCTGACTTTGACAATTGTAAGGGGTACTGGTCACGTATTTTGTAGGATGCCCCACTCTTGGAATTTGTCTGATGGTCCTCTCCTGATGGGGATATGTTTTGTTGGGAGGCAGACTACAGAGGTCAAGTGTCATTTTCATCACTCTGTATCAATGGTAACTACTTTCAACATGATGTACCACTGTTGAGGTTGCCCTTGATTCCCTGGCTGAGGTAGTGCTTGTCAGGCTTCTCCACTGGAAAGTCAGACTTTCCCTCCTCCCTTTTTTATTATCAGTTTCAGGTGTATAAAAAACGGTAAGAGTTAGACATTTACACCCCTCACAAAGTGATAATCCCCCTTCTCCAATCTACTGCCCCTCTGACATCGTGTATAGCTGTTACAATTCCATTGACTCTATTACCTATGCTGTACTCCACATCCTGTGACTACATATATATTAAATTATTGTTGCCATTCAATATTATTCAGCTTCAGCTTCACATATACAGAGCAGTGGTCAGGCATCTACACCGTCCATAAAGTGGTCCCCCAATAAGATAAGTGTCCATCTGACACCCTACAAAAATCTTTACATTATTGATTATATTCCCCACACTGTCTTTCATATCCTTGTGGCAATATTGTGGTTATTAATTTGTACTTTCTAATCGCCTCACCTTCTCCTCCATCCCCAGCCCCCCTTCCATCTGGCAACCACCAGTTTTTCTCTATGTCTATGAGACTATTTCTGTTTACTTTGCTTATTTATTCTGTTCTTTAGATTCCATATGTAAGTGTGATCATATCATAACATACAAATGCCCTCCCCCTTTTTATAGTGTACTCTATCCAGGGAAGTAACTATTGACAGTCCACACTTACAGAGTGGGGAATAAAAAGACTATTTAAAAAGTGATGCTTTGAGGAAAATTCATAGCTTTAAACAATTCCATTAGAGAAGAGTTAACCATCAAAATTAATGAGCCAGTATCTATCTTTAGAACTTAAATAATGAATAACAGAATAAACCCAAAGAGTTGATAAAAGAGGAAAATTAGAGCCAAAATCAATACAATGGAAAACAAAAATATGATAGTTGTCAACAAAATTTAAAGTTGGTTCTCTGAAAAATGAACTAAAATACCCAAACCTCTGAAAACACTGATCAAGAGAAGAAAAGGGAAGACTCCAAACAATATTGTGAGAGAATTGGAATATTATAGACTGTGTAGTGGCTCCCAGCTTTTGAATCCTTCCTCCTTTTCTTCCTGCCTTGAAGTTATTTGTAACAAAGTTTTATATTCTGAATTCATGGACTATTTTTTGACTACAGTGCTCATGACCCCCTTCCCTTTACCCAGTAAGGAAACAGACCCTTTAGTCAAAGGTATTGCTTTCAGCTCTTAGCACTGAAACCAGGGGAGTGGCAGGTTTGAGTTACTGGAGAAAAGGTCTTATCGAAGGTTGGAGTCTCCTGAGGCAGATATGGAGTTGCGCGTTGTACAGCAGTGATCAGCATCTGCGAAAGGGTGAGCAGAGTGAGCCATCAAACTACTATCTAGTTCAGCAAAGCCTCAGCCAACCTAATAGGGAGGTCAGGAGTAAGTCGCCCATCAGATTGTCTCCCACTGGCTGTCTCACAGCCACTGACCTTGTGCACAGTGGTTCTCTATAGCTGAGGAAGACTCCAAAGGGGCTGACAGCTGGGCACTCTTAAAACTTAATCTTGAAGAAAATGAACCAGATGAGAAGACTAACATTGCTGGATAACCAGATTTACCATAAAACGACAGTAACAAAGACAGTACGGCATTGGCATAAAGATCCACGAATATTCCAATAGAACTAAAAGGTTTCAAAATAGACCTACCCACATAGGGCAATTTGATTTGTGCACAATGGTATTGCAGTGCATTGGATGAAAGAATGGTCTTTCAATAAGTAATGTTGGGTCATCAGATATATCAGTCAAGGTCCAGTGGGGAAAGCAAAAATCACACCATTTATTTCCACAGAGAACACTAAGTGTAGGAAATGTGGTAAACAAATGTGAGGGAATTGCAATGGAACAAAGGGCACAGTTAAGTAATAGAGATAGTGTATGGGAAACAGCTGCCACTGCTGGGGCTTAGCAGTCCAAAAGCAAGAGATTGTGCCTATTAGAATCTGAAAACTTGGAGAAGAGGCCATCAGAGTCTTGGGGGGGACTCAGGTCTTGATTTCTGGCTGGTGCTGATTTTTCTGAAGAAGTACAGAGAGGCTGGTTCTGAGGGTGTGGAAAAAACTGAAAAGTGGAACAACTGCTACTGAAAACAAGGCCGTTGCTGTGCTGAAGAGTCATTTCTGGAATGAACAAGAAGGAGCATGTTGCTGGTCCATCTCAAACTTCTTCCTCCATGGCTCCTAACTGGTGGGAAATAGCTTAATATAAAACACTCATAGGGCCGGCCGAGTGGCGCGGTGGTTAAGCGCTGTCTTGGGAAGCCAGCGGTTCCGGTTCGGGTCCCACATATGAGGGCCAGTGACACTGCCATAAAAAAAAAACAAAAAAAAACAACACTGACATCAACATTAAACAATGAATCTTGATCCCTACCACATTATACACGAAGATCTATGGCAGATAATTTTTTTTCTTTAATTAAGAAAGGTAAAACATAATACTCTAGAAGAAAATAGACAATACAGGGGGATATCTGAGAGAGAAAGTGAAAATGAAAAATGTTAAAAGAGGATGAATCGAGGTGAAGGGTATATTAGTGTTTATTGTAATATTTTTTTAACTTTATGTGGTTTGAAAAATTTCAAAATGAGGAATTTGAAGCAAAATAAGCAAAAGGGCAGTGATCAATGACAACTAAGAAGATACTGTAGTATTCCCATGTTCTAAATGACTTCCCAGCCTGATGCACTTCTAGAGATATTTGCAAACATGCTTGTTCAATATCAGTGTTCCTATTCTTTGCCCAATAACTAGGTTAAAAAAGCTTCTTTGCCAGTAGAATAAAAGTTAAACTGCAAAAGTGACTTAATAGTCTCAGTTCCAATGGGAAAGCAATATTCATTCAATTCTTACAGAAATATGTATAAGATGATTAATTTGACTGTTGCTAGGGCCAGTTCAATTAGTTAATATCACATTTAAATGAATATAAATGTTGTGGCCAAGAATGATTTTGAAATGTCTTGCCTATTTATGTTGTCAAAGAAAAGTCAAAAGGAAAAACATTCAAACCCAAACAAGTTCCTAAAAATACTCCTTCTCCTATTATCTCTCCTTGTCACCTACACATTCTACAAATGCCAAAATGCTTCTCTAAACCGGAAATATCTCTAATTTCTCAGTTCCAATGCAGGCTCATTTTCTCCATGCAGTTTCCTACATTTTCCTTCCTTCTATTATTAAAAAAAAATTAATTATATATAGTTGATATGCAATATTACATGAGTTTCAGTTGTACAACAGTTATTCAATATTTATATACCTTATGATCACTGCAATAAATCTAGTAACCATCTGTCACCGTACAAAGTTATCATGATACTATTGACTATATTCTCTGTGCTGTATATTATATCCCTATGACTTATTTGTTTTATTTGTAAGTTTGTACCTTATTCCCCTACACCTTGTTTGCTTATGCCCCATCCCCTTCCCTCTGGCAACCACTAGTTTGTTCTTTATATCGATGTGTCTGTTAGTGTTTTGTTTTGTTTGGTCATTTGTTTTGTTTTTTAGATTTCATATGTAAGTGAAGTCGTATGGTAGTTGTCCTTCTCTATCTGACTTATTTCACTTAGTATAATTCCAGTCCCTCCTTCCTCTATTATTTGTTTTCATTTTCAATGTAAAATCCTACATTCCAGGTTCTGGCTTTCCCCAGTTGTGCAATTCTTTTCACCTTTTATTATGAGGATAAGATGCTAACTTCTACAAAAAAGAGACACTACAGTCCAGTTGCTTAAAGAACAAAGATATATATTTTTCTCATGTTAACAATTCTTGGTGAGTCAGCTCTGCTCCATGTGGTCATTCAGTGATCCAGGCCTCCTCCATTGCATGACTCCGCACAGTTTCCTAAGACATTGTCATCATCTGCACAATTGTAGTTTGGTTAATCTGTGTTCTAGTAGACAGAAATGGGGAAAAGAGAATATTGAGGAGGCAATCCAAAGCATCACATTAGAAGAAGCATATTTAATTTTCACTTGTGAGAACTTTGTCACACAGCCACACTCAAATACAAGGGAGTCAGTCTGAGAAATGTGATTTAGCTATGTATCCAGGAAGAAGGGACAAATAATGAGATTTGATGGGTAATCAAAAGTTTCTCCATACTACCCAATATTATGTAATTAAAAAAAAAAAGCCTGAAGATTAGTAAGAAAGTGTTTCTCTCTGTGTCTCTGTCTCTCTGTTTCTCTCTCTCTCTCTCTCTCTCTCTCTCTCTCTCTCTCTCTCTCCCCCTCTCTCTCTCTCTCTGGCTTGGAGGTGTCTATGGTTGTGGTTGTGATTCAGCCAATGTTGTCTGTGCTTATATTGCTATGTGCAAATGATATTATATGTGTATTTATCTGCTCAGTTCAACAAACACTTCTTGATCATCTGCATTGGAGCCAATAAAATTCTCCTTTTTTTGTTTACTTTAGTTTGAGCTGGATTTCCATCATGTGCAGTCATAAGAGTACCAAATAATGCAGTAAATGCAATCATAAGAGTACCAAATAATGCAGCAATGAAGTCTACATAAGGCATAAAATTTTTTTAGAACTTTATTATTATTATTATTATTATTATTATTATTATTAGTTGCAGATGTACAAAACAATGCAATAGTTATATTTTCCAACTCTTACAAAGTGATTACCCCCTCCCCCGTATCCTGCCCCCC
Source organism: Aselliscus stoliczkanus (assembly GCA_033961575.1). Lineage (NCBI taxonomy): Eukaryota > Metazoa > Chordata > Mammalia > Chiroptera > Hipposideridae > Aselliscus > Aselliscus stoliczkanus. Next base: position 53,523,437 of record CM066731.1, read on the forward strand.
ACCCCCGATATCATGCATATCTATTACAATTGCATGACTCCATCCCCACACTATATTCCACATCCCATGACTATATATGTGTTAAATTATAGTTGACATACAATATTGTTCAATGGTAGCTTCAGATGTACAGTGCAGTGGTAAGGCCACTTACACCATCCATAAAGTGGTCTCCCTAAAAAGACATGAGTCCTTCTGATCCCCTAAAAAAAAATATTTACAACCTTATTGATTATATTCCCTAAACTGTCTCTTCTGTCTCTGCAGTAGTATTGTAGTTTTCAGTTTGTGTTGCCTCGTCCCTTCCCCTTCTCCCTCATGCCCATCTCCATCCCATCTAGCCCTCATCAGTTTTTCTTTGTGTCTCTAATACTATTTCTGTTTACATTGCTCATTTATTCAGTTCTTTAGATTCCACATATAAGTGAGATCATATGGTATTTGTCTTTCTCTGACTGACTTATTTCACTTAACATAATGTTCTCTAGGTCCATCCATATTGTTGCAAATGGTACGATTTCTTTCTTTATAGCTGCGTAATACTCTATTGTGTAAATGTACCACAGTTTCTTTCCAGTCGTCTACCGATGGGGATTTCAGTTGTTTCCAAGTCTTGGCTATTGTAAATAGCACTGCAATTAAAATAGGGGTGCATATATTTTTTTTCAATTGGTGTCTTGGGTTTTTCAGGATAAATGCCTAGGAGTGGAATTGCTGGGTCAAAAGGTAGTTCCATTTCCAGTTTTTTGAGATACCTCCATACTGACTTCCATGGTGGCTGCATCAATCTACAATCCCAACAGTGCAGCAGGGTTCCCTTTTCCCCACAGCCCCGCCAGCACTTGTTGTTTGTTGATTTATTGATGATAGCCATTCTGAATGGAGTGAGGTGTTATCTCATTGGGGTTTTTATTTGCATTTCCCTAATGATCAGTGAGGTTGAACATTTTCTCATAAGGGCATAATATTTTTTAAGGTAGAATTTTTTTAAGAATAAAAATTTTGTCTAACTTTTGAAGTTAAGGCAAATGGAAAATAAGATGCTATTTTTTAAATGGAAAAGAAGGACTATGAATGACAGAAATAAGTGTATCAAGGCAAAATGCATAACATTAGAACTCATTTAAAGTCTTTTGAAATATAAAAATTCTCCAAAAAACTATATGAAAAACAACCCTCCCAAAAGTAAATTAGTCTCATGTTCCATAATTAGGAATTTTATTTTATGTCAAGTTTGAGGCTTACTAAATTCTATTTTTATAGTGTTAAGAAATAATTCAGTTCCAAACATTGGTCTTTTTAAAAATACTTTTATTATGATAACTAAAGCATAACAGATGTAAAAAAGGGACATTTGAACTTATAACCTCTCAACCTGAATTAATTGTACCAGCCATGTGTTAAATATTATATTGTGCTAAAATTAAAAATGGAACTGAATTTGGTATATATACTTTATAGACAGCAAATGAAAGGATTAACATCAAATTCTGAAACAAAGAGTGACAGCTGCCCTAGCTTCTAAGATATAATTTGTTTCTCTATCTTCTTCTGCTTTCTGCTATCATTGCCTTCTTTGTCCACATCCAAATTTAAATGTTCTTTTGGCCCTTATTTCTAGAATGACCAGTCATTCTGTAGGCATCCTTCAAGTCTGTCTCCAAACTGCTTCCAACTCTTGCCCCAAAGTTCAAACCTATATGAAGCATAGCCATCTTCCATGAGACAATAAATGTGCATATATTAGAAATTCCAGGTTCATAACAATTTTGCAGAATTCTACACTTTTCCCTATAGTGCTAGTCAGAAGAGCATATCAAATGGAAAGGTCCAATCATTCTATAGGAGCTGGCTTTCAAATAATGTCTAGAATGCATAACGTGGCTTTTAAATTCTTCAAAATATGGCTTTTACCTATGTCTTGGACCTCCTTTCTTACTGATTTTCCTCTTGTTACCCACCCCTCCAGTTATACTTTTTTTATTTTGTTTTGTTTAGTTTTGTTCTTCAGTTTCTTTGGCTCCCTCCTGTCTTGGGGGCCCATTGCTTCTCTCTCTAGTTGGCCATTCTTCATTCAGATATTAGCCTTACCATTGCTTCCTCAGGGTGACCTCTCTTACTGCCCAGGCAAGCTTGCTGTCTCTGTTTATAAAAATTATAATATCTGACAGATACCACATATGCCTTTTTGCTACTGTATCCCTAATGTCCAGCATGGAGCCTGGCACAAGCAATACCTGTAACATAGATAAATCAATGTTTCTATAGACCAAGCAATTGTGAGAAGAATTCAATTCATGCCCCAAATCTGGAAATGTATTCCACAACAGCCTCATAATTCAATAGGGACACTTCCTTAAAAAGTTTCTTATTCTGATGATTTAATGGCCACGTGTACATGGAACAGGGTGAATTTACAATTTCAGCTAGGTCACTGGGTGATAAAACAAAAAATTAACATCCTGCAGTAAGCATTTGCTTTAACAAGAGAAATAAGCACAATTCATCATATGAGCTGAGTTACTTTCAAATAGCTTGTATGCGAATAAAAATGTTTACTGAGCTACTAATAGTAACTGATACTGAAAAAAAACCCAACAAAGATAAAATGGTGGTGCAACTCACAGGAAATCTTAAAAATATCTAGAAAGGTCATCTGTCCATTTGGGGCACTTACTTGCATATATATATATATATATATATATATATATATATATATATATATATTCTCCACAGTAAAAAATACATACATATTATATATATTATATATATGATTGCATCTACCTACATATCGATAGCTTACTATATATGATATACTCTGATATTTCCCATTCCACTCCACTCCACTCCACTCCACTCCACTCCACTCCACTCCATTCCATTCCATTCCATTCCATTCCATTCCATTCCATTCCATTCCATTCCATTCCATTCCATATTCTATTAAAATAACACTGGTTCCCAGTGAACCAAATTGTTTTTTTCTATTCATGAAAGGGTCATGACTTCAAGTTTAGAAAACACTGATCTAGAGTACATTACCTTTTCAAATATTTGCTGCTTTCCTCTCTCTTCCCCCTCCCCCTTTGCTGTATCATAAAGAAATTGTCTGGTCTCCCTGTTCCCCTCCCCTTCCCTGTCTCTGGCCTGGAGTTTCTAAAAACTTTAGAATTTCCCAAGTGGTGGAACTGTTTGTTATACATGAATCCCTTGGATCACACCTGAGTTTATGTTAATGAGGTGACTCATGGTTGGCCCCTAGATCTTCCAGGATGGGGGCTGGTCACCAGAAAGACCAAGCACAGGGTTGGGATTTTCAGCTGCCTGACCTCTGGGGAAGGGAAGATTGAGTTCAATCACTCGGCCAATGATTTAATCAATTGTACTTACTTAATGAAGCCTCATAACAACTCTGTCACCCAAAACTCAGTGAAACTCCCTGATTGGTGAATACCTTGATGTGCAGAGAAAGTGGCATGCTTTGATTCCTTCAGGACAGCAGGACACTTTCTGCGTAAGACCCTCTCCAACCCTGCTCTATGTGTCTCATCATTTGGCTGTTCTGACTTGTGTCTTTTATAAGAAAACTGTAATTCCCAGCAGAGCACTTTCTTGAATTTCACAAGTTGTTCTAGTGAATTATTGAAACTGAAGGGGGCTGTCGGAACTTCCAAATTTGTAGCTAGTTGGCCAGAAGTAATGATGGCTTGGAGACCCCTTGAAATTGTGGCTGGTGGCTGAAGTGGGGCAGACACGTGGAGGACCAAGCCTTTAAATGTAGAGTCGGAACTAACTTTCGATGGTTAGTGCCAGAACTGAATTGCAGTATATCAGTTAGGATTGAAACAGGACACCCCTGTTTATTCTCATGTAACTCTGGACACTAACAGTCTTCAGGTGCAGATGGGTCCTTAATCCCTCTCAGCCATTTTAAATGGAATAAAATGCTGTCACTTTCTAGTTGGGCACTTGAGAGTGTCATTCTGATGGGTTTATGAAGGGGACCAAAAGTTTTGCCTTTGGGATATTGATTTTTAAACTTGTAATTAAGAAACAAAAAACTCAGAACCATTGAGCCTCCTTCCCCTTTCCTGCCTCAGAGATTCAGAGGGCAAGACCTACTCCAGGAAGGAGATATTAAGGTTTTCACCTTAGCAGCCTAATTTGAATTGAGTGTGGTGGATGGGAGGGTGTCAAACAGTTTTACTAGGTGTTTACTAGGTTACCCCATTTGTCTGAAAGTTTCTAGGCTGCCTAGCAAAAATTTACCTGCCACATGTGTTCTGTTCTTCCTCAATCAGCTATAAATCACGCATTCTCACTTTTGAAACCTAAAATCCCTTTTCTCCTTTTTCTCTTGTATCCAAAGTGACATATGTACCCAATTTTGCCTCACTGTCTATGGAAATTTTATGCTTATATGAATTCCCAATGCACATGTATTAAAATTTTGATTTTCTCCTATTAATCTGTCTCTGTTAGCTTGCTTATTAGTCCAACTACATGAACTTAGAAGATGGGAGGAAAAGCGTTGTTTATCCCTCACAGAGATAACAATATCTTAATTATTTTATTGCCTGTCTCCATTTTTTTTTCATGTTTCTTAGCCATTTGAACTGTGTTTTCTGTGAATTTTACTCCACAGCCTTTTCTAATTTTTGTAGTATGTAACTGGCATTTCCTTGTATATTTTTAAGTGCTCTACATTAATTATAGATATTAGACCTCTATTCACTGTTTGTATTAAAACTAATTTTTCTGGTTCTATCTGGATATCTTTGATCTGTAGAATAAAAGTATAGTATCTCTGTGCCTGTCTCCTCTTATACTGATCTCTTGATTTTAATGAATCTGATATGAACCCCTCCCTGCCCAGCCTAAATTTATGTGATCATCAACATTTTAAATTTCTTTCTTTCGTTCTTTCTTTCTTTTTCTCTCTAATGTATGGTTACCAGATATAATACAGGACCCCTGGTTAAATTTTAATTTCAGAATACAACAGTTCTGTATTCTTATTTGCTAAGTCTGGCAACTCTACTCTAATTATTCTTCTAATAATAATGATACAAAAGAATAATTGGCTTTTAGAAATTTTCAGGTAGGGTGCATAGCTTCTGCACACAAAAACGTCAATCATGCTTAATTCCGTACTGAATTCCGTGTTAAACTGGAAATACTAGACCTAATATTGAATTTAACATCAGACCTGTGCATCTTAGAGGAGATGAGGAAATAGTCAAGGTTTACCTTTTTATCTGATTGTCTTTAACATTCTGAATTTTGGGAAAAATAAATCTTTTTTATTAAGTCCCCACAAGATTTTTACAAACATTATTAGACGAAAGCAGGTCCTAGCCCCATGACTGGCTCTCATATAAAACTTGTCCAAGCCCACACAATTGCCAAGAAGTTTATCCAGGAATCAGTGTAAGAACACCCAAACCTGTGCAGAATTTTGATAAGAGTTTGTTTGAGTCAGGGGGAAAGATCTAAATGTTCCTGAGAATAACAGTTTTGCAGCTTCTTGTATGCATTTGAAATTAAGTAGGGAATGTAAGGAAGATTATAGGGAGGTGGGAGACAGCAAGTTGGGGATTGGATTACAGGATAAGTTACCAAAATGATCTGCTCTTTTGAGCATCGCTATAACTTATTTCAAAGGTGCATTAACCTAGATGAACAGAAACCTGATCAGTTCAGTAGCCACCTGAGATGGGAATAATTAGATGTATTTTCAGGGTCCAACCAAAGTCATCTTCAGCCAAGACCCTGTAGGGGCTAAACAATGTTAACACTTTTTCTCCTACCCTCTAAATTCTTCCAGCTGGGCTAATAATCAAATTAACAGAGACAGATTAACAGGAAAAAAATCAAAATTTTAATACATGTGCAAGGAGAATTCACATAACCATAAAAATTCCAAAAATACCTAAGCAACATTGGGTATGCAAGACATTTTGGACAAAAGAGAAAGGAGGGAAAGTGGTATTAGATTTCAGAAGTGAGAATGGGTGATTTACATATACTCCAGGAAGAGCAGAACGTATGTGGCAGGCAAATTCTTGTTGGGCAAATCAGAAGCAGTGTGACAGGGCATTAGGTAGCCTGTCTGACATCCTCTTATTAACCATACTTAATTCAAATTAGGCTAAGGCAACATTCTAAGATTTCCTTCCTGAAGCAGGTTTCTCTCTGAATCTCTTGAGCAGGAAAGGGGGGAAGGGTCAAAGTTTCTCTTTGAGTATGTTTCTTAATAAGCAGCTTAAAGTCAATATCCTGAAAGGCAGCTTCAGGGTGCCAAAATTTTGGTTTCCTTCAACCCTTTCAGGGAGTTACCTATGCCATGCTGGACTGTGAGTTGGTCTTACCTGACAGCTGTTTCTGAGAGGCAGGAACCACATATATCTTTCTTTTTGTTTTTTGGGGTTTTTTTAAACAAACAAGTACTGTACAATGTTTTGAAAAGAACTTGGAAGTTTGACACTTATTTATCAGATCTTGGAGAGTAAAGCAATGAGGAGAGAAGGGGAGTGAGCTGGAGAACAAATTTCCTTTAGTGCTGGAGGAATGGGAGAGAACTCCGGGTCAGCTGGAGGTCAGGAGGTGTGGTACACTCCTTGGAATGGACACAGAATGCAGAAATTGGGGCTTATGGGCTGTCAGTTAGTATTAGGTTTCAGAAAGAAAAATAAAGGCTACTTTGATCTCTTCCTGGTCATGCATGACAATAGGGCTCAAAATCCTTGTCCCAGTTCAGGGACACACCAGCTCCCAGATCAAATGATTCATAGGCACAAACAAGAGAGACCAGAGCCATGAGTCACATGCAATAGTTGAGAACAAAACTACTTATACACATAGCTAAGGAATTAAAAAAGAGTTTCAGAATAGCTTTGGTGCTGTCCAAAGTTCATATAGCACTAGGAGGTACATAGTATATCCTTATTTTATAGTTAAGGTAACTGGGGCTTTGAGAGGTTAAGTGACTTGCTCAATGTCAGTAAGGTAACAGTGGCAGGTCAGAAAAACTTGTGCCCTGTTTTCAGAGCTTTTCCTGCATCTGCTAGTTCTCAGTGGCCGTTAGCTCAACATAATCCATATACCAATGAGGCATATTTTGGGGTGGCATATTCTGGTACCATTCATCCTGTAGAGAGTATCTAGATGAACTTCGGTATGGTGATGACTTTTTTAGATATAACATCAAAGGCACAATGTGCAAAAGAAGTAATTGATAAGCTGGACTTAAAAAGCTCTGCTGTGCAAAAGACAGTGTCAAAAGAATGAAAAGACAAGCCACAGATTGAAAGACAGAAATTATCTGCAAATACATATTTGCTAGGAGGTTATTTTCCAAAATGCACAGACTCAACAATAAGAAAACAAAACACCTGATTAAAAAATGGGCCAAAGAATTGCACGCACATTTCACCAAAGAAAATACAGGTGACAAATAAGCAGATGATAAGATGCTCAACATCAGATGTCATCAAGTGATTGCAATTTAAAACTACAATGAGATAACATTAGAATGGCCAAAACCTGGAACACTACCACCACAAGATGCAGTTAAAGATGTGAAGCAACCAGAACTTTCATTCATTGCTGGTGGGATTGCAAAATGGTACAGCCACTTTGCAAGATAGTTTGGCAGTTGCTTGAAAAACTAAACATACTTCTCCCATATGATCCACCCAGCTCCCTCCTTGTTATTTACCCAAAGGAGTTGAAAACTTATGTCCACGCAAAAATCTGCACATGGATGTTTACTGAAGCTTTATTTATAATTGCCAAAACTTGGAAGCAATCAAGATGTCCTTCAGTAGGTGAATGGATACAAAAAATGTGGTACATCCCGGCAATGGCATACTATTCAATGCTAAAAAGAAATGAGCTATCCAGCGATGAAAAGACATGGACAAAACTTAATGCATTGCTAAGTGAAAGAAGCCAATCTGAAAAGACCATAAACTCCATGATTCTAATTATATGACATTCTGGAAAAGGCAAAACTATGGAGATAGTAAAAAGATCAATGTTTGCTAGGGGTTAGAGATGAGACAGGGATGAAGAGTCAGAACACAGAGGATTTTACGGGCAGTGAGACTATTCTGTATGATGGTATAATGGCATTATATTATAGAAACATGTCATTACACATTTGTCCAAACCCATATGATGCACAATGCCAAGAGTGAACCCTAAGGTACACTATGGACTTTGGATGATAATGATGTGTTAATCAAAGTAGATTCCTCAATTGTGATGATTGGTGGGGAACGCTGATAGTGGGAGAGGCTGTACATGTGTTGGGGGGGTATATATGGGGAAGCTGTATTTTCTGCTTAATTGTGCTGTGAACCTAAAACTGCTCTATAAAGTCTATTAAACAGCAAGAGCAGCTGGGCCCTGTGGTTATAAATCCAGCTCTTTTTCTGGCCCAACCTCGTGCCTTAGATTTTAGATTGGCATGTGGCCTAAGGTCCTCCTGGACCAGTTTGCTTCTGGTCTCCGAGCCACATAGCTGTCTGCTGGCCACTGTGTGTGAACTTGTGGCTTTCTGATTCGGCCATTCTTAGGGCCCTACTGCCTCGGCTTCCTCGGATCAGTGGGAGCTGTACTGCCAGCCAGCTTGTGTTTCTCACCCTTTCCTGGCTCTGAGATGGTGTTTTGTCTCCCTGGCTCTGACTCCTAACCCTTAGCCTCCTGTCCTAACACCCTCTGAGTGTATTGATCAAGGCAGACATTCAGAGCCAAGAAAAACAGAGACACACACATTTCTTTTGTAACTGTAGGCCTGGGTGTCCACATAACAAGAGCTGCTTGAGGGTAGAGATTGTGCTCTATTTTTTTTTAAAACCAGGATGTCACAAAAATTAAGAGCATAAACCTAGGAATGACCTGAATTTGAATCCTATATTATAAATAAAGCTGCTACAAGCATTCTTATACTCCTTGTACAAGTCTTTTGATGGACATGTGTTTTTATTTGTTTTGGGAAGGATTTCTTGAGTGGAATTGCTGGGTCATAAGTATTTGTTTATGTTTATATAAAACTGTCCAATTGTTTCAAAAGTTGTTGCCTCGTTTTATACTCTGTCACTTGATCTTGGAAAATTAATTTAACCTCTCTGTGTTTGTTTTCTCTCCCAACAATAATGGGGGTAATAATATCCACCACTAGAATTTTGAGAGGACTAAAAAACAAGGTGCTGTGGTGATAACAGAGAGCACGGCACAAAGTAATTTCTCAATAAAAGCAGCTATTCTGTTTTGGTTGTCATTCCTGATTTTTGAACATTATGTTATGAAAACTTTCAAACCTAACAAAAAGATGAAAGACCATGAGCACCCATATACCAAATCTTAGATCCTATAATTCATGTATTCCCACACATGCTTTATTATCTCTCTAGCCACACACTAATCCATGATATAGGAAGGCATGTTATAGAATGTTAACATGTTAAGGCATGTTATAGTAAGTCATGGACATCAGTATATTTCCCACTAAATACTTCATTGTATGTATCATTAGAGTTCAACATTTGTTTGTGGCTCCTTTGTTTTCTTTGAGATAAAATTTACATAGAATAAAATTCACAAATCTTAAATGTATTATACTATGGTTTTTGACAGATGCATAAAGCTGTGTAACTCAAAACCCCATCAAGGTATAGAACTTTTTCTTCACACCAGGAAGTTCTTTCTCACCCTTTTCTAATCAATTGGTATCCTTACTCACCCCCAAAAAGGCAACCATTCTTTTTCATTTTTTCAATCTATAGATTAGTTTGGAATATTCCAGAACTTCATATAAATGGAATACACTATGTTCTCTTTTGGTAAGGCCCCTGTTTCTATATAATATTTTTATATTCATGAATGTTTATTACCTTATATAAATATGCTAGCATTTGTTTACCTATGTTCTTACTTATGGGTACCTGAGTGGTTTCTAACTTTTGTCTACTATGAATAAACTGTTGTGAACAATCTTGTATAAGACTTTTGGTGGCCATATGTTTTAATTTCTCTTGGGGAAGATTTCTTATATATATATATATATATATATTTCTTTTTTTTAATTAGCTTCAGGTGTACAACAAAGTGCAATAGTTATACTTTTTACCCCTCAAAGTGACCACCCCCCTCCCCCAATTCTCCCCCCCCCCACTCCTCCCCCCATATCATACTATCTATTACAATTCCTTTGACTCTTAGGGAAGATTTCTTAAGCAGAATTGCTGGACCATAAGTATTTGTTGAGTCTTATATAAAACTGCCGAACTGTTTTCCAAAGTGGTTGTATCATTTTTTGTTCCCACCAATATTTGTTCCACATCCAGATCAGAATTTGATGTTCTTCTTTTTTTGAAATTTTAGCCACACTGGTGTATGAATAATGGTTTCTCCTTGTGGTATTAACTTCCATTTTCCTGATGACTAATGATGTTGAGAATTTTTTTATGTGCTCATTTGCAATTTCAATGTCTTCCTTTGTGAAACATCTATTCAAATAATTTTGCCCGTTTTTTTTTTTATATATAAAGCATGATCCTCACCACATTCCAATGTCTCTCTCTCCCATTACTTTTTTATTTTTTTAAGATTTTATTCGGGAATTAGAATCATGTTGGGGAATTAGAGGAGGGGTAAAGTGTTGGGGAATTGGGGGAGAGGACCAGTCAAGTTGTTGTTCTTCAATCTTCATTGTGGAGGGTGCCAGTTGTCATTTGGCTTCCAGTCGGCAGCTCGTGGCCTCTAAGCTCAAGCTGCTGTGTTCAATTAGTGGTGGGTGGGTGTAACCACCATCCCATGTGGGAGTCATACCAGCAGCTTCGTTGTTAAGAGTGCACACTCTAAAAAAACAAAAAAAACAAAAAACAAAACAAAAAACAGCGCACACTCTATCCACTGAGCCACCAGGCCAGCAACTCAGCTCGATGTGCGGAGCTCAGCCTTAGTTGCAGGTGGGCGTAGCCACCATTGAGCAGGCAGCCTTGTTGTTAGGAGCACGTGCTCTTGCCAGCTGAGCCATTCTGCCACCTGTTGGCAGCTCAGCGGCAGCTCAGCTTGGGCGCAGCTCACCGGCCCATGTGGGAATCAAACTGGCCACCCTGTTGCTGAGAACTTGCACTCTTCAGCAAGCTCTTCACCAACTGAGCCACTTGGCCGGCCCATGCCCCCCGCCCTTTTCTTTTTCTTTTTTTTAACTGGGCTGTTTGTACATTTAGTATCATTACTAGCAGGTCACGGGGGGAAAAGGCAGCCAGATACTTAGAAAGATAAAGAGAAAAGAAGAAAGGGAGGTGAGTGAAAGCAGCAGGAAACATGCATCTGACGGGAAGTCCTAGAGTCACTCAGATATCACTCTCCTTTTGTCCACGAGACTCCCCAATGAGATAGGCACTTTCTAGTTGCTATTTGTCAGGTCTAACTGTGGACATAGTGCCAGTCTCTTGATGTGTTTACATTTCATTTACACAAATACAATGGATACAAGGTCTGACAATTAAGTTTGTGAACTTGTTGCAACGATGTTGCTAACATTTTTTGATATCAGAGGGATTATTTATTATAAATTTGTACCAAATGGACAGACAGTTAACCAAGTTTTCTATTTGGAAGTGCTGAAAAGGCTGCGTGAAAAAGTTAGATGACCTGAATTTTTCATCAACAATTCATGGCTCTTGCATCACAATAATGCACCAGCTCACACGGCACTGTCTGTGAGGGGGTTTATAGCCAATAAACAAATAACTGTATTGGAACACCCTCCCTACTCATCTGATCGGGCCCCCAATGACTTCTTTCTTGACCCAAAGATAAAGGAAATATTGAAAGGAAGACAGTTTGATGACATTCAGGACATCAAGGGTAATATGACAACAGCTCTGATGGCCATTCCAGAAAAAGAGTTCCAAAATTGCTTTGAAGGGTGGACTAGGCACTGGTGTCAGTGCATATCTTCCCAAGGGGATTACTTCAAAGATGACCATAGTGATATTCAGCAATGAGGAATGCATAACTTTTTCTAGGATGAGTTTGCAAACCTAATTGTACAACCTTGTACTATCTTAGTTTTGGGTTCTCCCCAAAGCAAACTGAGACAAGACTTCAGTGCAGGGAGCCCACTTGGGTGATGATCCCAGGAAGCAGGATGAGGGAACAGGAATGTGAGTGACAAAGGGAAGAAAAGTCAAATGGTGTGTTATCAAGGTTGCTGCTGCAGACAGCAGGGCTCCATTCTGGCAGGTCTTCTGTGAAACACAGTGTGTTTCCAAGAACTGTTCACAACAGAACACTCATCTCCGGCTCCTGAGGACACAAACTGCGCTTCCCGGTCCCACACTGGCTGAGTCCATTGCAGAGCTGGCTGAGATCTGAGGGTCCCAGGCATGTGACTCTGGCACCAAAAGTGAGCACTGCTATCCTTTCTGAGGATTTCTCATGGGAGATGGAGGGTGTCCTATCACCCCCTGTGCAGGAACAACTCTACTATCCCCTTTAGTCTCTGATGATCTCCTGTAAAGTCACCTGCTGGCTTTGGCCATAAAAGTTCCCTTTCTGCTTCCTCCCCTAACTCTCTGGCAGATTCCTCCCTCCAGCCTTCTGGATTCCTCACCAAAGTCAAGTTCCCCTCCCCTCCCTTGTGTAGAGCAGCTGCCTTCCTGCCCTGAAGCCTGGGTTCCAGTTGGCACTGAGGCCCTGGAGCTCAGCTTCTATCTCAAGTAGGTTTACCCTCACACCTCCGCCCAAAAGGCAGCAATAAGTAATATTTCTTCTTATTATGAAATCACCAGATTTCCACAAGCCTGTCCTGCCCAGGTCTTGGATGGCTTCTTCAGCCCACTCAGGCTTTTATTCTTGCCTGTCATGGCCCTGCCTACTGTGTGCACCCCTGAAACACATCTGTCACCCTGTTAAGGACAGGGGCTCTTGTTTTTTTCAGGGAGACAATTAGGTCATTTGGTAATAAAATTCCTGCTAAAAGCACTGTTTTAACTCGTCTCACCCCCAGTCCATCAGCTCCTATTTACCCTGTGCCAGCTCTGTGCCCATGCCCTTTCCCTCTGATTTATCTCTAGTATTGCCTTTACATCCACGAAGTCGATACTTTGCCTTTTAAATTTCTCTGCATCCCTTTAAATCTGCCTTGATCCCTGTGTCTGCTTTTTCTTTGCTGGCAGCAAACCCTCTCTATATTTAACTGAATATATGCCATTTAAGGAGCATCACCCAGTGTAATTATAATGGTGCCTCTCTTTATTTCTTTCTGCTAGCATCTGTTTCAAATTTATCTCACTCTCAACTATAGACTTCTCTTTAGGACACTGTGGCTTTCCTATTCTTGGAACAAGCAGAGTCAGATTCCTAGCTCTTTTGGCTGAACTTGGTTTTCTTTATCATCTCCTTCCTTCCTTCCTCCCTCTCTTCCTTCCTTCCTCCCTCCCTCCTTCCCTCCTTTCCTCCTTTCCTTCTTCCTTTCCTCCCTTCCTCCCTTCCTTCTTTTCTAAATTGATGAAGGTCATTGTATTTTTTTTTTTTTTTTTGCTGAGCCATCCTGCCACCTGTTGGCAGCTCAACAGCAGCTCAGCTCGGGCTGGGCATCGAACTGCTGTTGCTTGGAGCTCAGCTCACACTCTTGAGCGAGCTCTTAAACAACAGAGCCACTCTGCCAGCCCGAGGTCATTGTATTTTCACAAAAAGTACAAGGCACCCTACACATATAAGGATGTGTACACAATTGGCATGCAATGATTAACATGTCATTGACATATACAACAAAATGCTTTTGTATAAGATACACAGAAAGACAGAGTTTCAAAGCCCAGAAGAAGAGAAAGACAGCACAGTTTTTCACATCTCTGAAAGATCAAGCAGCCAAAACTAAGTGACACAGAGAACCTGGTTAATAACATTACTAAGTTTAATTAAATAGAACTCATCTTCTTTAGAAGTAGAGCATGGAGCCATAATAGCTGGAAAGTAGCTGAAGTGTCTCACGTTCCCACAGCAAAGTGATTATGAACCAAGCCCTGGAGACAAGCTGCGGGATCCCAATTCGGAACCTGTGACTTATTTAGCTATGTGACTCTGGGCAGGTACTTCTCCTCGCTGCACCTCAGTTTATTGGTCTTTACAGTGGGTGCCATAACAGTACTGATCTCATGGGACTGAGTGAGCATAAAGGAGTTAATAGATGTAGACTGCTCTGGAGGGTGTTTTATTGTATGCTGTCACTCCATCAGGGAGGCACACACACCATCCACAGGACTGTTTGACACTTTTGCTGATTGAAACTTGTGTGCTTTGGGGAGGAGTTGCCTTCACAGAACAAGGCATTTACTACTCATTCCTTTAGCCAGTGGGATTTTCAGACTGCTTGGGGCAGGTGGTCTAGAATTAAAAGTTAAAGATGGAAGGAACATATCGATACATCCCAGTATGTGTGCTGTCCTCTATTCCAACTTGGAAGACTGGCACTCACCCTTTGTCACCATCTGCCTATCTCACTTTGACCACAGGAGGAAGTCTGGAGGGAGGGACAGGCACAGGATCTAGAAGTCCATCCTCAAGACCAGCCCAAGGATAAGTGAACTCAGGTCTCTTCGGATTGATGTAGTTTGGACAACTTTGGCTTGGGTCACATTTTCAAAAACTTATAAGAAGTTTTGTCTTGTCTTATCTTTGTATCCTTGAGAAATTTTTTTTTGTGGTTTCTTCTGCCCATTGTTGGGAGTTACCTTGGGCATCCAATTAGTGATGACTGGCATGTGGGCATACTCCAGAGACAAGGAGTTGCACACCAACCATTTACACTATCTACCGCAGTTCTCATGGGCTCCTCAGTGTGCTTGGCTCCCTGGGACAAATATCAGCTCCCTTAAAGTGTTAACTTAGTGCATCTCTCTCTAATTGGCATAATTCCACCATGGTTGAATTGAAACTTCAATGACCACTTTGAGGAACTTTGAACATTATCATCGTTATCTCTTTGAGATATATGAGCACAGTAGAACAAAAAAGGGAAGAAACCTCAGGAGGGGGTTATCTGCCTTGTGTATCTGCAAGAGAGATCCCTTTATTTAAAGCAGAGGACCTCTCTTTGCTTTCTTGTACATGGTCTGACTGTTTGTGTGAGTGTGTACATGTGTGTGTGAGGGTGACTACCTGTGCATGTAAATGAGAGACAGTGCTCTTTCCTGCATCCATGCCTTTCCTTTCCTTGCAGGGAGAAGCTAAAGATCTTTTCACAGTGATGATTTTGTATTTAAGGTCAGTGTTCTCAGGTATTCTTTTACTTCCTCTTCATTTTTAACTTCTCTCAGAAAACTTTGGAGATTAATGGATCCTAAAGTTTTGTTGTTTATCACACAGCTTAATTTATGTTAAAAAGAGAATTTTTTTACATAGAAGAGTAATTTAGTTTTAGCTTACAAAAGCGCTACAGGTATTTCTCTGACCTTATTACCATGTAACAAATGTTTGTTTAATACTTTAAGTAAGACAAGATTTTGGTACAATTTCTCATGATAAAAATTTTTAAAAACTCCTATATTAGTTCTATGGACCCAAGAAGTTATTATTATAACCACAAATTATTTAATGTTAAAAACTATTAAATTGTGCTTAGTCCAATTAAATTTTAATTATAGATGTCTTTTAAAGATTTAATCTTGTGAACCTTGTGAAATCATAAGGGCTTAATGTATTGGTAGATTTTATAATTTCTAGATATTTAGTTAACTTTAGGACTTTAAACTAATATAAATTTAGGTAATTAGTAAATATATAGCTTAGCCATTTCTCAGTAAGAACTAAAAGGACAATTAATGTTCAAATATTATTTTGGATTTTATTTGTTTCTAATCTTTATATACAGAATGCTACAGATTAACAGGACATTTACTGTCTTTGAATGATATACATATGAATGCATGTATTTATCTAAAATTCATTAAAATAGTATAAAGTATGTACTCATGGAAAAAAATTAGATAGACAGTTTGTGGTGCATCATCTAGTTTTCGCTTGAGTCCAGAAAAACAAAAGTTGATTACTTTGGTTAAAGGTGGTAATTAATATAAATGGCTGAGATTATACTGTAATTACAGAGAAATACAAATGGGTATATAAGATAATAAATATATTTCATCTGTTTTCTCCTTAAGAAAATTATTAATATCATTGTTCATTAAGATGGCAAATTTCATTATACATGTAAATGTAAATATATATACATAATTTTAATATTAAATATGCTGACAATTGTATATTAGACAACTAATTTTAATAGTTTTAGTTTTATCATTCATTTGTATAGTTATACATATTGTTTTACATGTATAGCAATTTATATAGTTATACATATAAACATATATTTAAATACATGAATATAAAAATATCTTTAGATTACTTTAAAAAGTTTATAAATAAAGGACAAGATAATAGACAAATTTGAGGGCATACACATATAAGTGTAAAAGATCTAAAGAAGATTATGATATAAGTTCCTAATACCAAAAATGATAACTGAAGAAAACAATGAATTGTGTTAAAGATTTTGTTGTGCTTTATTTTGTATTTGGACAAAGTTGGCTCAGCGTTAATAGATTTATTCATGAAGAGAAGGGCTTATGTGTTCTTTACTATAAAGTACAGAATGTATGATATACAAAAAGTAAAATTAGAGTATAAGGTTTTGGTTTTTCTTCTGTAAAATGACCAACTTATTCTCTACACAGATAACAGAGATCCCTTTTCTCATAATACTTGCTAACATTCTCATCATTTTGCCCAAAGTTCCTCATGCTTGAAAAAAGTTAAGTTTCTGAGGATCATTGCTAGTTTTTGTTCTGTGTTTTAAAAATATTACTTTTAACCCTTTCTTGCCTTTGAATACTATGACTTATATTTATAATTTGTCTCCTTTGACAATGCTACTTGATTTTGTCATTCCCAAATTAAGTCCCTAAATTCAGAATAATTAAACTGTTAAGGTACCCTTTAAACCTAAATTATCTTTTAGTTTTCTGGAATGGTCACCAGGTAACATAAAGATCAATTCCTTCGTCTTATAATATAAAATATAATATAATATAAAATATAATAAACATAGAGTTTTGGGGCATTCTTAAAATGTTACTGAATTCAGTAATATTGTGAAAGTTCTTTTGTCTCCCAAATTTATGATTATAATGAAGCAAAATTTCATCTTTCTTTGTTAAGTATCTGATCAATCTGATCTAATAATTACATACTTCTCTGGAATACAAATATTTCCTATGCAAAAACTGGTAAACTAACTCTCTACAAAGATAATTTTGTGTCTTGGGTATCATGTTTCAATTCCCTGTCAATCAGAGACAATGATAGTACATTTTATGGTACAAATCAAAAGGCCCTGGGGATTTGTCAATGTCCTCTCTGTTTAAGCTGAGTTCTTATTCCTGGAGTCATCACTGATTACAACCTTATAAATTAATTGTGTGTTAATTGTGTGTTAACCATGAAAGATAATTCCGTTCTTTCCAACTCTGATAATATTTCAGAGATTTGATTTTCTAGAAAAGACTTCAGAGAAAAACTGCTCTTAAGCCTTGTGGAACAAGTACTGTTAAAAAAAACACAAGAGTGAAAGTTTGGAGCAATAGTCCTTAGGTCTATGGCTCTTAATTAAAGAGACACAAACCATCTTTGAATCCGTGGAAAACTGTCCATCCACCTCTACCAGAGAATTTGGTAGACGCTCTGGGCTGAGTTTGTGATCTGTTCTCTTGACTTAATTTGAGGCTTTATTACCTCTGATTTCAAATGAACTACAAACACTGTTTATAAGCCTTCTCTTATGGTTTCTGTATGTTGCAGGGCTCCAAAGTGTAATCTCCAGAGTCTCAGATGCTACTGTGCAGCTCTTGTCATGTCAAAGAAGCCACAAAATAAACCTCCAACAACAAGAAGAAAACCTAACACTTATATAAAATCTCCATGCGATTAGGACACATCTAACTGGTGCAGATCTGGACTGAGCACACCCCCTGGCAATAAAGATCTGTCCTCCAGCTTATCTTCCTTCTAAAATATTGTCTTCCCTTTTTATTGTCCTCTGTCCTAGGCTCATTAGGACCTGTGTTCTCTGGCTCCTGTCTCCATCCCCATCCATATATGTATTTCTTAAATAAGTAGAACTTTTCTGACTGTACTATGATTCCTCTTGCTCTGGACAATTTCTGGTGACCACTATCTAACTTGATAGAGGAATAATGGCAGAATGCTAGTGGTTACACTTCCCTTTCAGGTAAAAATGGTGTTTTCCTTCAAAATGGAAAGTTAATTCAACCAAATTGTGTCACGCTCTTCCCTTTTGAGTATATCACATGGGTTTATACTTAAGGTGGCCATTAAGGAACATATGTCTTTTTAGCAATATTTCATGCTTTCGTGGATGCTACTTCATTTTTTAATGCTTTAAAATAATATATTCATAATATTTTTAGCTCCAAAAGGCATGTCAGTGATTCCCTGTACTAAATCCCTCACTTTATTGATGAGAAAACAGGATCAGAGAAATGAAAGCACTCACCAACAGTTAGCAGTAAATAGTTCAGCTATGTTTGCATCCAAGCTTTACTTCAAACTTGGCCCTCTGTCAATTGCATCAGATCTCATGAGCTAACCCAGTTCAAATGACCTCCATTTAGTTTCATATGGCATTACATATAGTTCATTTTTTAAGTGGGTGATTGTCCAACACAAATGCTTAATCTGAATAAAATGTCTTACCAAGTAAGGTCTGTTCTAGAAAAGGCTGCTTCTCTCTCTGGGGTACCCAGAAGCTTCTGGGGGAATTCGTGTGTCTCTGGAGACACAAGATAGAGTCCACTGGCTGGAGAAGAAGATAGAGGGTCTTGAAACTCACATTACTGGGGGCTACTAAAGACCTGAAACCTCCCCATCATCCAAGATTCTGGCAACCATTCATATGCCCTTGACCGAGATGTTTGTATGTGATGGCTCAGTCCAGAGGGTGAAACATGATGAGGTGGGGACCATGGGTCATCCTTGCATTGCTCTCTAATGCAGTCAGCAGGCAGTTTTCCTAGTTTTTTACAGGCACTGAAGGTCACTGGGAGGCATTAGCAATGGAAAGATAAACAAATAAAATGGATGGAGCCATCCAACAACTGTGCATTGTGAAGCACACAGATTATACTTCGGTGAACTTAGGTGATTTAAAGCAGAAGAATTGATGGTTTGTGTGGTTTTTAACCACATAGGGGGACCTCTCTTGTGAGAATTTAATCAATTCCTACACAGCTATTATCTTCAAAATAACCTAGTAAGAGATTAGGAAAGGGGGTCTAGTGGAAAGATTGCTTTGATTTACAAATTAAATTATAATAATTAAAAATTTTTCTCGCTAAGAATCAGATAGCTGGTGGGAAGAAGCAGAAGGATCAAAGTTCATCTTTGCTCCCCCTCTTCCTGGCTCTGTAACTTTAAGAATGTAATGAAATATTACTGAGCCTCAATTTTCTCATCTGTAAAATGGGATTTCCTATTTTCTCACATGATTATTGGGAAAATATATTTTAAAGTACTTTCTAAATGGCTATATATATATTTTTTTAAGATTTTTTTTTCTTGAATTGGAGAATTGGGGGAGGGGAACAGCGTTGGGGAACCGCGGAAGGGGAACAGACAAGTTGCTGTCCTTTTTGTTCTTCAGTCTAGTTGTGGAGGACATTGCTTCACTGGCCCATGTTGGTGTTATGATCATTGCACTCTTTCCAGCTGAGGCAGATCAGTCGCTGGCCATTGAACGGCCTCTCACGGGTGCTCAAGGCAGCTTACACCGGCTGCCAGCTGCTCAAGCTGGCTACCTGCCACTCATGGTACGGCAGCCCACTGCAGCCCCATTACAGCCTCTGCCATCGCTGGCAACTCACCGCAACCCAGCTCCAGGTAGAGTTGTTGTTCACCATCTTAGCTGTAGAGGGCACAGCATCACTGGCCCATGTGGGATCCTAACCGGCAGCCCTACTGCTCAGAGCTCGCACTCCCAAGCCAACTCTTAACCAACGAGCCATTTAGCTGGCCTGATGGCCATATATTTTTTAAAATAACGTTTATATAGAAGTTGCTCAGAAGATTGAGCACATTTCTCTCTTTCCTTCCTTCCTTCCTTCTTTCCTTCCTTCTTTCCTTCCTTCCTTCCTTCCTTCCTTCCTTCCTTCCTTCCTTCCTGCCTGCCTGCCTGCCTGCCTGCCTGCCTGCCTGCCTGCCTGCCTGCCTCTGGTATTGATCATCTCTGTGAAATGCTACTAAAGTCTGAGGATACAATAGGAAAGGCAACACACAAAAGCATCCTCATGGAACTTACATTCTAATAGAAGGAAAGACATTAGCCACTCATCACGCTGGCAGAACAAATAAGTACTCATTTATTTTAAAGTTTACTATTCCTGTTGACGCTATCTTGTGACTACAAAGATTTAGAACCTCTGCCTAATTTATTAGCTAATTCTCCTGATTGTTACCACTCTAACAAAGTTAGTATTCTCTGACTCCACTGGAAAAGGCTAAATTCATAAAAGCTTTTACAGATTCCTCAGTGTAATTATTATTATTATTTTTTGAATATTTATAGGAATATTTAAAGTAACCAAAATAGAACATCAAATCAGTCACCTGAGGGCCAGCCGTTGTTTAACAGCTGGCTTGGGTCGCCAGGGGTCCCAGTTCAGATCCCTCATATGAGGGACAGTGACACTGCCCTCTACAGCTAAGATGGTGAACAACAGCTCCACCTGAAGCAGGGCTGCCGTAGGCTACAGTGAGTGGCAAACAGCCAACATGAGCGGCTGGCCACCGGTGTGAGCTGCCAAGAGCC
This sequence comes from Aselliscus stoliczkanus, assembly GCA_033961575.1. Lineage (NCBI taxonomy): Eukaryota > Metazoa > Chordata > Mammalia > Chiroptera > Hipposideridae > Aselliscus > Aselliscus stoliczkanus. Next base: position 53,544,339 of record CM066731.1, read on the forward strand.
ACTGTGAGAGGCAGTTCAGAGGTCGGCGACCCATCTGCCTCACCCGAGAATGGCACAATGATGATACCAACATGGGCCAGTGAAGCAACATCCTCCACAACTAGACTGAAGAACAAAAGGACAGCAACTTGTCTGTTCCCCTTCCCTGATTCCCCAATGCTGTTCCCCTCCCCCAGTTCCTCAATAAAAATCTTAAAAAAAATCAGCCATCTGAAGTATCTAAATGTTTAATTAACATGATACTTATAATTCTTTTTCTCCACTAAAAACTGGTATTTGAATATTTGAGTGTATGGTTTAAAAACCTTACATTTTAATAAGGCATATCAGTCCAATAAATTTGTCCCTCTTTACAACCATAATTATGGGTTCTGTGCTTCTGAGCCTATTTTCCTACTAGTATTTGTTAAATGTTGTTGGGGAATGAATTGTAAGGGTATGGATTTTTGAGACTGGAGTGTATTCCAAGAAAAGCCTTAGGTTATCTGTGAATAAGCAAGAGAAAAGGCGGAGAAAGACACACAGTAAACACTTTCCTGGGGAATGGAACTGAAGTAGGGAGTACTAATTTTTTATTGGTGGGTTTACTGATTGTTGTTTTTTTAATGTATGTTAATAATGATTTTTAAGAAGGCTGCCTGCACTTTCACCCCGCCAAATAATAACAGGTCTTTCCTTCATGTCCCCAGCATTACCAGGTACTACAGACACCAGTTTCTCCTGTGGCTTTAACTCTGAACTCTCTACAGATGCCTCCAAGCCTCTCTTTATTCAGAGTTCACTCCCACATTTATACCCACACTTATTTTCTTGATGATAACCCATGGTTGCCTTGAATACAATACATCCCTAAGCTCATCATCCCTTCAGTCAGAACTCAATATGCCTTCTATATTTGCTGTTTTTGCTAACAGAGTCACCATCTTTTTGTTGACTTGGATTTGAAATATAAACATCTTCCTGGGTTGCATTACCTCTGATAGCTCTGGCCAGCTCACTCAAAGCCAAGTGACATTGGTCCATTTCTGCTCATTTTCCCATGAAACCCATGCTTCAGGCCCTCCTTGCCTTCCAGTTGGAGGACCCCTTTGCTTTTCTGTCTGCCTCACACTGCCCATCCGTCCTCTGCACAGCAGCCCCATGAATTATTCTCTGTTTGTGGTTCGATTCCTTCAGCCACTCCCACTCCTGGAATCCAGCTCAGAAACCTTCAATGACTCCCCATTATCTACTGAATTTTTAACTTTTAACCTGACATTCAGGTTTTATTACCTGTTATTTCCTCCTTTCTTTACATTTTCCCTCCCAAATTGCGGGGAGCCAGCCCCCACAGGTCCAGGGGTTCCCTCGGGTGGGATGAAGTTGGCGAGGAAGAAAAGAAAGATGGAGACACCGGAAAGAGGTTCACAGGAGTGTCACCTTTATTGTTAAAGCCTGACTCCTTTTATAGGGGCTTCTGACTATTAACTCAATTACAAGTTATGTTTCACATGATCATGATGTTTTCTCTTACTCAGCACTTTTACTTGTTTGTAATTGTATCTTTCCAGGGTACACTGTGGCCTGTTCAAGGATTTTACTTATCATCCAAAGAGTGGTCACCATGACTACCTTACAGGGCGTATACTTGAACTATTGCCAAGAGTTTAGCAGTGGCTGAGTTTAGGGCAAAAAACTATTTTTATGTGATTATAATACTTAGTAGCAAAAGGAGTCTCAAACTTTTCCTATCCTACAAAGAGCTGCATATTATTGTAATAGAGGGTAACATCTGTTTCTCAGTCAAAGCTTCAGTATCTGTTGCTACAGCAATGTACAAAGCAAAGAGTTAAAAGAAAGCTGTTAATTAAAATAACTCATGGTCAGTAAGTTGTCTCTTATCAGAACTCTCATGGCTGAGAGAACTTGGTCTCCTGGTCTCCAAGGAAACCTTTCACAGCTGCATAGGCAAGTAAGCTCAAGGATTTGTCCATGCAACCAGAGGCCTGAGCCTCAGTTTCCAAGGGGCTTGAGTCCCCTATTTCTCAGTCCTGGAGTCCCCTCAGACTGTAGCCTGTTTTAGGGAGTTTCCTTATCTTTAGGAAATCTTGCCCCATCATTGACTTACACAGCCAGCTATCATCAGGGTACCCCAGGAACTTGCCATAAATGCAGTGAAGGTACTGTCTCCTATAAAATCTGATGTGGAGGAAAGGCACATGGGTTCATAGAGGCAGGAGATATTACATGACCAACCAACCATAAGGCAGCATCCCAGATATCCAGTGCTGAGCGTGGACCTTTATTTCAATGTGGCCTTGTCAGACACTAGGATGCTGTTGGCTTCCCACACCAAATGATTATTCTGTGTTGTAGAAGCCTCTGTACTAAGTGCTAGGGGATAAGCTGATGAGCAAGACAAACTCCTTCCCTGTCTTTCTAGAGGGAGCAGATAAAAGATAGATACAGATCAACAATTCCAGTCAAGCATGATGAGCACTTTGCTAGGAAAGTGTGGAGGTGAAGGGAGGATACACAAGGAACCCAAACTAATGGATTGGGGTAATTTCTCTGAAGAAACAACACCTAAGTTTAAATGTGTGAGAATTCATCAGTGGAAAAAAGGGCTTGATCTAACTCGCATCTTAGAAGGTGTGCTCAGGTTGGGGTGTAGAGAAATGTGTCAGAACATTCTGGAAGGCTCGTTAGAACATTCATTGCTGGATCCCACCTCTGAGTAGATCTGAGAGAGCCTAAGAATCTGCATTTCTAACAAGCTCTGAGGAAATACTGAAGGCCTGACTGGGCCCATCTACTTTGAGAAGCATTCTTCAGAAGGATGCAAGACTGGAGGCTGAAGGGCCATAGGAGACTGTCCATTAGTCCAAGTGAGCCTGGGCTCCAAGGGAGGTAGGGGTGATGGAGACGAGTCTGGAGATCTTGAGAGCTACATAGGAAGTGGGCAATGGGTGGGATATGAAAGTAGGGGGAGAAAGGAGCCAAAATTGGTGCGTGATTCCTGGTGTAAGCCTTTGGGTGCATGGATACCGTTTATTCAGGTAAGATAAACCCTTCTCCAGGAGAAGCACAACTAGGACCAGTGCTGAGTTCAGTTTTGGGGACAATGTGATGCTTCAGTTAAGAATAGAAGCTCTGGGGCTGGCCGAGTGGCTCAGATGGTTAAGCGTTGGCTTAAGAGTGTGAGCTCTGATGAACAGGGTCACTGGTTTGATTCCCACATGGGCCAGTGACGCTGCACCCGAGCTGAGCTGTCGTTGAGCTGCTAACAGGTGGCAGGATGGTTTAGCTAGTGTAATAAGATTGCCTGTTCAATGGTGGGCTACGCCTACCTGCAACTAAGACTGAACTCAGCAGCTTGAGTTGAGCTGCTGCCTGGATGGCTCAGTGGATAGAGCGTGTGCTCTTAACAACAAGGCTGCTGGTTCTATTCCCACATGGGATGGTGGTTACACCCACCCACAATTAAGATTGAGCACAGCACCTTGAACTTAGAGGCCACGAGCTGCCGACGGGAAGCCAGATGGCAACTGGCACCCTCCACAATGAAGACTGAAGAACAACGACTTGGCTAGTTGGTCCCCTTCCCCAATTCCCCAACACTGTTCCTCTCCTCCCAATTCCTGATTTAAAAAAAAAAGAAGGAATAGAAGCTCTGAACTCAGACTCCCTGGGTTTGAACACCAGCTTTGTCCCATCCCACCCAGAGAAACTCAAATAACTCCCTTAATTTCTCGATGCCCTAGCTTCTGCACTTTAACATCATGATAAAAATAGCACCCATCCCATAGCATTGTGGGGAGGATTAAATGACATACTGCATATAAAATGTTTGTGACAGTGTCTGGCATAGAGTTCATACTCAATTTTAGTGATGTTGAAACATTTCCTTCGTCTACATTGGCTTTTTCTAAATCAATTTCATTTTCTTGAAGGCTAGATATGCCAAGATTTCCTATCTTGGTTGCTTTGCATATTCTGGCTCCTCATGCCACTTTCTCTATGCAGCCTTCTCGATTGCCCTCTGATGCAGTGATCTCTCAATTCCTACTACCTTCATTCAGTTTCCCATTTTAGAGCAAACCATTTTCAAACTTGTTCTGATTTCTTCCATACAGATGGTGCCAAAAAAATGCATACACATTTTAAGAAAGGAAAAAAAACTATTAAAACTAATACTCAATGTACTGATAACAAAAGATGAATACAAGTCATGTTTGACTTCTGCAATTATAAGAGGTGCTTAAAGTGGTCACCATCAGAGTCCAGACACTTCTGATTATGGCAAACTACTGCTTGAGCAATGTTGGCTATCTCTTAAAATGTGTGTTCATTTTCTTGGCATCCCCAGTATCTGCCTTGCACTGACAGTAATAGGTACTATCATGTTTTATGACTCATTTATCCACTAGCTCACTTGTTGAATGAATTCCAAAGTTAGTTTGTAAATATTATGGGTAGCTGTTGGTTTTAATTTTTACATACATTTGGATCTGAAGTTGAGGATACTTTTATGATTTCTTTGTGTTTGATAAATCACACTTGCATCCAGAGAGACATGGATTTATTTGTGGTTTATTAATCCAGTAGTAATTCATTATGTCAATAAATCCTCTATTCCATTGTTTACTTCTCCTGGGGGAAAATTATTTAGTGGTAATCAAAAATACTTGAAATCAATACTGCTTTCTAGTTCTAAAAGTAAATACACGTGTTTTTAATTGAATAAGGCTCGCTCTCTCTCTCTCTCTCTCTCTCTCTCTCTCTCTCTCTCTCTCTCTCCATCTCCACACATACACACACACGTTCTTAATAATTCTCAACACTCAGCGTTGTTTTGATTTTCTGCCTTAGTAGCATTTCAACATGGTCTACATATGGAATATTCTCTGGTTAAAGAAGCTACCAGCCTTGCTTCATTTCTACCAACTAACATGTTCCAGAAGGTTGTTTTTGTCTGTTTTTACAAAACAAGCTGGAATAAATTCAAAGCATTTACCAAGAAGTATTTTTTCATCATTTTTATTCCCTGAGGAGCATATAAGTGGATTACAGCACTAAAAACAGGAAATACTTTGGAAAATGATGAAAATCAGTGTGGGAAAATAATAATACAAAATATTGCTCTCTTGTATTTTTTTTCCTGAAGATTATATTTTAGGGAAGGCAATAATAGAAATACTTTTCATCTTGAATTTATCATATTAATCCCTTAGAATGATAAAGTTACTCTAGTAAATGCAAACTCTTCCCTTCCTTGTGGTACAAGGAAATATCAGGCATAAAATGATACAATTTATAATTAACATTTTTTTTCCCTGTTGGACCCATGCCATATTAGGCATTTAAGATACATAGAAGCCTGATATCACTAGTATACGCACCTGTGGATTCTTCCCTCCTTTCCGTCTGGGGAGCTCTGTCCTATGATCTGCCTCTGCATGACATGTATACGTATATCTTCCTCTTCACAATTTTCTTCGCAACTGTGCTTCTACCCAGATGTACCAGCAAACAAGCTTCTTTCTCCTGAAATTAGGCTTTGCATATTGAATGAATTTGTATAATGAGGCTGTGCACAGTTTGGAAAAAGCCAGGGCCAGTTTTTTGGGAATCATCATAAACAGTGTTTCTCCAATTTCCAACATTTACCTGCTGAGTTCAGACAGAGCCAAATAGTACCTTCAGGGCAGGCCTGTGGTCCAAGCGGTATGTGTCAGTGGGTTAGAACAAAGCTTACCACTTCAGCCTTCTTGACAGGAATAGCATGCAATGGTGCATTTGATGCTGGGTATAGATTTAAGAGGCATAGAAATGCATGGGAATATATATATATATATATATATATATATATATATATATATATATATATATCACTTACAATGAAAAAGGCGTCCCTCCACTACGAGCTAAATCCTCTCCACTGTCTACAATGGTCTCTTTAGCACATTTGGGGGGACATTGATCATGGTGACAGCTTGGGTAGATCCTTCCTGCCCTCCCAGCCACTGCAGGGCTGAGTTTCTTCCCCTTCTTAACCACAGCAGCCTCAGCCCAGGTGCCACTTCCCTTTCCATCAACAACTTCCTCCTGCTCGTCTGCCTTCCCAGACCATCCCTGATGTGGCCATGGAAGCCATGCATTTACACAACTTTACTTTTTAACAATGTCCCCCTTTTTTTTCTGTCCCTCCCCTTCCACAGTGGGGTCTCTGTGACTCTCATTCTTTGCTTATTTTCCCAGAGGGCTCTACACTGTCTCTCTTTCTACTGGGACACAGGACATTTGGAATATTGGGGCACTTGGCGCCTTCTTTATCCTGTTCTTAACTTGGAGTGGTTTATGCACTTAGGAAACCATTTTGTACACACTATTCCAACAGCTGGAGGAACCCCGTGGCCTCTATGGCATCTCAGGTGGGTCCAAAAAGACGAGGTAGATTTTCTTGCTTCATTCCATGTGGACAAAATGGATTTTCCCGTTGACTCCTTAGCATAGGCTCTGCTTTCCAAAACCACACTCACCACTGGTGTATACACGAAAGGTGTGACAATTAAGTTTGTGAACTTGTTGCAACGATGTTGCTAACCTTTTTCTGATGTCAGAGAGATTATTCATTATGAATTTGTGCCAACAAATATTGTGCCAATAGTTAACCAAGTTTACTGTTTGGAAGTACTGAAAAGACTGAATGAAAAAGTTAGATGACCTGAACTTTTCGCCAATTCACTGTTCTTGCATCATGACATTATTTGGGAGCTGAATGACGATGAGCCTCAGGGTTCTATATTACACTAGACCATATTACTGCCTATGGGAGAATTATAAAGGGTAAGATAAAAACAAGTATTAAAAGGCACATGAAATTTTAATAAGTCCATTAGAATATCATTTTCTAAGAGTTTTCTAAAGGATAGAAACAGCATTGCTTGTAACAATGAATTCTGGAATGAAGCTTATGTTAGGCTAAACAAAAATCTAACAAGTTTCTTTACTACAAGAATTCTCAGAGCCCTTAATATAGTCATGTGAATGGCTAAGCTTCAAAAGGAGACCATACTCTTCTAGAAACTCTTAACTTGACTAGAAAGAAAACCTGGCTGAGTTCACAGAATATATGTTGGAAGCAGCGTTCTCTTGAAGTCAAGCTCTGATGTTAAGAGCAGGTGTTTGGATTTCCTCTACTGTCCCTGGGCTATACTTTCCCCTCAGCGAAATGGAGATAATCACATTGTCTGTTGAGTACCTGGGGAGTCTGTTGGACCAATTTGGTTCACAAGCACAAAAAGGCATAATAAACATTAGATATAATATTCTTTTTCAGCTGTACCTATTACAAAGAATCCATTTTTACCAATTCCTAATAAAAGTGTAATTGTAATTTCATAAACTATAAACCTTGCTTGCAGATAAAAGGCCAAGTTTTTAAAGAGCAGGTTTTCATGCGCATCCTGTAGAAAGTGCAAGGGCAAACTGTACTGTGCGTCTTGCCAGACTAGCAATTCCCTACCCAGGTCAGCTCGGAACCTCTGTGTGTCTAAGAAACCGAAGCCTCTTTTAAAATGATCTTGATACAGTTTCCCTCAATCTTTAAAAATTATCTATTGGTCGGATATTAACATTCCTGATGACTTTAGTAGATGTTTTATTAGAATGTCATTTAAGCATTTAATGACTCACCGTAGAAAATAACTGGTGTGTGACCGTAGGAATCAGACTTGAAACCCTGCTCATGCTGAGTAAACTCTCTTAGGTGTGAAGAAAAGATTGGCTTAGGGTTTGGAAAATTTTAAGTGGGCAAGAAGAACAAGATACAAACATGTAAATACTTATAAAAAGGGAATTTTGAAATGAATTAAGAAACATTTTTAATTCATGTTTTAAACCGTGGTAAAATACACATAACATAAAATTTACCATTTTAAAGATTTAAAAATGTACAGTGTAGGGGTGTAGCAAACACATATGTTGTGTTTACACCACCACTATTTAGTTCCAGGATATTTTTTAAATTTTTTTTATTAGTTTCAGGTGTAAAACAATGCAATAGTTATACTCTTTACCCCCCAAAGTGAAAACCCCCCTCCCCCAGTTCGCCACCCCACTCCTCCCCCATATCATACATATCCATCACAACTCCCCTGACTCCCCTCCACAGTATACTCCACATCCCGTGACCATCCACATATTCAGTTGCAGTTGGCATACAATACTATACAACATCAGCTTCAGGTGTACAGTGCAGTGATCAAGCCTCTACTCCATCCATGAAGTGGTCTCCCTAACAAGACATGTGACTATCTGACACGCCACAAAATTTTTACAACATTATTATATTCCCGGAACTGTGTTTCATATCCCTGTGGCAATATTGTAGTTGTCTATTTATGCTGTCTAATCCCTTCCCCTTCCCCCCATCCCCACCCCCCTCCCAACTAGCAGCCCTCAGTTTTTCCTCTACATCTACGAGTCTGTTTATTTTGATCTTTCACTCAGCTCTTTAGACTCCGCACACAAGTGAGATCACATGGTACCTGTCCTTCTCCGACTGACTTATTTCTCGCAACATAATAGTCTCTTCACAACATTATCGATTACATTCCCAGAACTGCCCCCATATCCCTGCGGCCACATTGTAGTCCCACATACACTGTCCAAAACCTTCCCCCTCTCCCTCTTCCCCACTCCCTCCCAGCCAGCAACCATCAGTTTTTCCTTTATATATGCTTCATATGACTTCAATCTTCTTAAATTGTCTCTCTGGGTTAGCTTGTTTACCCCTTTCTTTTGTTTAAAAAAGCCCTTTTAACATTTCTTGCAATGCTGGCTTGGTGGTAATGAATTCCTTAAGCTTATTCTTTTCTGAGAAGCTCTTTATTTCTCCTTCAATTTTAAGTGATAGCCGTGCTGGGTAGAGCAATCTTGGTTATAGGCCATTATTTTGTGTCACTTTGAATATCTCCTGCCACTCCCTTCTGGACTGCAGAGTTTCTGTAGACAAGTCAGCTGTTAGTCTAACAGGAGTTCCTTTGTATGTAACCTGCTGTCTTTCTCTTGCAGCCTCTAGGATTCTGTCTCTGTCTTTAACCTTTGCCATTTTAACTATGATGTGTCTTGGTGTGGACCTGTTTGGGTTCAGCTTGTTTGGAACCCTCTGCACTTCCTGGGCATGTATGTTGATTTCCTTCACCAGGGTAGGGAAGTTTTCAGTCATTATTTTTTCAAATACATTTTCAACCCCTTGCTTCTTCTTTTCTCCTTCTGGTATTCCTATGATTCGAAGGTGGTTTCACTTCACATTGTCCCATAGTGCTCTTAAACTATTTTCATTGTTTTTTATTCTTTGGTCTTTTTGCTGTGCCAACTGGGTGAGTTCTGCTATTTTATCTTCTAAATCGCTGATCCGCTTCTCTGCTTCATCTACTCTACTGGTGATTCCTTCAAGTGTGTTCTTCATTTCAGTTATTGTATTCTTTAGTTCTAACAGGTTGTTTTTTATGGTTTCCCTATCCTTCTTTATGTCCTCACTAAGTTTCTTAAACATTCTTATCATCAGTGTCCTAAACTGTGTCTCTGAAAGGTTGGATCCCTCTGTTTCATTTGGTTCCATTTCTGGAGATTTCTTCTGATCTTTTACTTGTGACATGTTTCTTTGTTTCCCCATTCTGGCTGTCATTCTGGGATTGCTTTGATGTATTACATAGATCACCAGGAAAGCCCTGGCTGGATGACGCAGGCACACAGCTCACAGCCCAACACTCCCAGGAAAACTCCCTGTCTCAGCCTGTCCCAATCAGCCACTTGCAGATCAGGCCAAGCAGCCCGACAACCAATCACCAGCCTGGCAACTCTGTAAGTGGAGTGCGGAGAGCTGGGACTCCAGGCGGCTTGCGCACTCCCGGGTCTCAGTGAGCAGCCTTTTTGAGCCGGAGGGCACTCTCCCAACGTTTCCCTGGCAACGCAGTATAAGCCGGGCAGAGGGTGGGGAATCCAAGTCCGCAGGCGCATGCGCACACGCACACACGTACTTCTGCGCCAATTCCACCAGACCAATTAGGTCTCGGACCTGATCCTTCGTGGGAGGCCCCAAGCCCGACAAAATGGCGTCTTCCCTACACCACTTGCGTGCAGGCTCTGCACCACGGGAACAATAGTCTAAAAACCTCCAGCCTTTGCACCAAAGGTGCCCAGTTCAGTCCGTCCCCGCAGGCTCCTGGCTCATATAGCTACTCCCTCCACCAGGAACCAGGTAAGTGCTCACCGGAGAGCAAGCCCATGCACCGGCCCCACTGATTCTCCAGCCGCTCTTAGCCTCACCGAGCTGAGCAAAGATAGTCCTTACTAATTTACTGCCAGCTGTCTTAGAACTTCTCTTCCCGGCAAAGGAGCTCTGGGCTGGTGAGCTTGGTGTGCGGCTGGAGGGTCTCTCCCCCAACCGGACAAGCTTCCTATGGCTGGGACCTCCCTCACGGGGCTCGCCCTCTCTCGTCTCCACCCGTCCTACCAGACCCGACGTGGCTTCCTCTTTAAGTTCTTCGTTTAGTGGTTCTGTTCCTCCAGTGTTCCGGGGACCTCCAGGTTTGAATGCTGTATAATTTTTTTGTAATTTTGGTGTGATCCTGGGAGGCAGTTAGCACAGTGTCTGTCTATTGCACCATTTTACTGGAAGTCCCCCAGGATTCTTTTCAATTTTTTGTTTTTTAAGATTTGAATGGGGAATTGGGGGAAGGGACAGCCAAGTTGTTCTTCAATCTTCGTTGAGGAGGGCGCCAGTCACCATCTGGCTGCCCATCGGCAGCTCGTGGCCTCTAAGCTCAAGGTGCTGAGTTCAATCTTAGTTGCAGGTGGGTGTAACCACCATCCCATGTGGGAGTAGAACCAGCAGCCTTGTTGTTAAGAGTGCATGCCCTATCCACTGAGCCATCTGGGCAGCAGCTCAGCTCAAGGTGCTGAGTTGAATCTTTAGTTGCGGGTGGGCATAGCCCACCATTGAACAGGCAATCTTGTTGTTACACCAGCTGAGCCATCCTGCCACCTGTTGGCAGCTCAGCAACAGCTCAGCTAGGGCGCAGCATTCACTGGCCCATGTGGGAATCAACCTGGTGGCCCTGTTGCTCAGAGCACGTGCTCCAAGCCAACTCTTAACCAACTGAGCTACTCGGCTGGCCCCAGGATTTTTTATTGCCCCAAATGGAAGTCCCTTACCCATTAAGCTGTCACTCCCCATTTTTCTTTTCTACAAGCCCATGGCAACCGCTAGTCTGCTTTCTGTGTCCTTAGATTTGCTTTTTCTGTATATTTTAAATAAATGGAATTATACACAATATATAGCCTTTCAAGTATGGCTTATTTCACTTTGCATAATGTTTTCAAGGTTCATCCATATTGTAGCATGTGTCAGTACTTCATTCCTTTTTAATGACTGAATAATATTCCATTGTATGCATATACCACATTTCTTTTCTCCATTCACCCATTAATGGATGTTTTGGTTCCATCTTTTGGCTATTGTGAGTAGTGCTGATATGAATGTTATACAAGCAACGTTTCATATGTTTGTTGGCTATTTGCACAGCTCCTTTAGAGAAACATCTATTCAAATCCTTCACCCATTTTTAAATTGGGTTGTTCGTCTTTTGCTGTTGAGTTCATTTAGCTTTTAAGAAAGAGATATTTATTGACAATTGTTTTGGGATACTTGGTAAGTGAAATGGTCTCCCAAAGATGTTATGTCCTAATCCCCCGAACTTGTGTGTTACCTTACGTAGAAAAAGGGGCTTTGCAGTTGTTACTAGGCTAAGGAACTTGAGATGGGATGATTATCCTGGATTTCTGGGTCAGCCCAATGGGTCCTGTAAGATTGAGGTAAGAGTGTCAGAGCGGGAGAAGGAAATGTCACAAGGAAATGTCACAAGGAGTGATGTGTTTTGAAGATTAGAGAGATTCCACAAACCAAGAGAGTCTGGAAGCTGGAAAAGGCAAAGAAACATCCCCCCTTAGAGCTTCCACAGAGAAGTATGGCCCTGCCAACACGTGGAGTTTAGCCGTGTAAAACTCAGTTCTGACCTCTGACCTCCATAACTGTAAGATGATAAATTTGTCTTGTTTTGAGCCACTAAGTTTGTGGTGATTTGTTACAACAGCCAAAGGAAACTAATACAGATGCAGCATTTTGGATGACAAGGGATATATTTAAAAAGTACAATAAAAATAATAAAGCTCTTTGGAAAGAGGTGAGGGAATAATTTCAATAAACTATACCCTAAAGCAAATAAGTTTCAAGTCTGCTAAGCACGTCCAATGGGCATATGATTATCCTGACCCTGCAGATTGCTCTGCTAGCCATTCTAATTGAAATGTATTACGTAGATGCAATAGTTTTAATAAACATATATGTTTGTGGAGAAACAGTAACTAGTATGAAGAAAACCTACTCAGATAATGACTTCGAAATTTTCTTGTAAAATCTACGAACGCTCAGTAGAGGTCAGTAATGGAGCATGGCAGAAAAAGAGAGACATGAAAATAAATATAAGGAATTTAGGGAATATATGAAGGTTTTATGTATGATTCTCAAAATTAAGTTAGAGATGTGCCTTGGTTAAAAAAAAGTACGCATTTGAAATATTGTGCATGCCTTTGTTTTTGTCGTCTTGATGGCAGCATTACTTATATTCAATAAAATGCACTCCTTTTAAGTGAACTACTCAGTGGGTTTTGACAAATGTATGAACTCATGAAACTACCACCATAAGATTTACTCGCAGAACATTTTTATCACCCCAAAAGTTCATTGGGGCCCCTCCTCAATTATTCCCTACCTGAATTCCCCAGCCCAGGCAACCACTGATCGCTTGCCAGAACTCTAGGTCAGGTGTGTTCTTTCTAGAGTTCATATAGATGCAACTGTATTTTATTTCCAATTTTGTATCTTAAATAATATTTTAAATGTGATAGGAGGTCCATCATTTAATTATGGCAAAAATCCTAAGTGAAACGTGTAGTCACTCTTTGATAAGAATAATTTCCTCTGAATTCTCACTGTAGGGTTCTATTAAATTGTTTTTTTAAATAGATATATTTATCTTGCTACAATCGCTCTTTTACTGAATAGCACTTTTTTTCATTTTCCATAAGTAAAATAATATTTTAAAAGCACTACTAACATTTTAATAGGTTTGCTATTTTCCTTTCCATTTTACATTTCCTGATGAAGGAATCACTTGATTACTTTAGAATTCAAGTTGGTGACTGTTTTCAAGCGACTTGTCATGGTCGTTTATAGAGAGGATGTGGATTATAGGTAAGCAGAGTGGAACAGTTTGGAAGGATTCCTAGCTAGGGTGCGTGAAAAAGATTTCTAAACAAGCCCTGACATTTCTTAACAGATATAGTTTAAAAGTTAAGAAAGCGACTCTAGTGTTGGACCAGATACACAGTTTATCTTAGAAGTGTACTACACTGATAAAGAGGTAGGACATTTAAAGTCGGGCATCTCATGTGTGCACATCCTTCTCCTCTACATCTTCCAGAAATGTTGCAATGGCAGGGGGAGCACTGTGCTCTGGAATATTGGCTGATGCTGGTTTCAACAGTGTTTGTACAATTGAATCCCGAGAAGGAGGTTATAACACGTGTCTCACATGGGGAGTAAGCGTGAATTCTAAATTTCTTTCTCAGCAACTTAGAATTCTTTTATCCCTGTACATCTTTTATGTCTGTTTGGGTCAGCTTAATACATAAATTACAGAAAAACATATTAAAAATGTGCACACGAACTATTATGATATTAGATCTTGTGCCATTTTATCACTATCTGCCAAAGACCTGTACAGGATGGTGGGTCAGCTGCTTCCCTATGCTGAGAACTACCAGTGCCCACTCAGTTCCAGAAACTCATCAACAAAACTAATTTAATTAACCAACTATAGAGAGGGGCCTTTTTATGTGTTCATCAAATAAACAGAGCTAACTGCTCTGTGGCCTCATTGAGAATCAAAGCCTCTCAGTAAACTGACAGTTCTCAAAGGTAATCTGAAAGTTCCAGCTTCCAAGAAGATGACCATTGCCCACATTAAATGTCAAAAATGCTGAATTTGAGAGAAGCAATGAAAAATGGAAGCATAGTTTGAAATAGAGCACGGAGACACACGGATGGCACAAATGTCCAGTAAAAAGTTGGCAACACCCAAGTAGGTTGGTCTGAATCAAGGCAGAGAAAGGTTGGTGCTACACAAGTACCTCAACAGACACCTGCAAGCCTGCAGTGATCCAGTGGGTGGGCGGCATACATGGCCTCATTGCCTGGGTGGCGGCCCTGTTGGGTCTAACCATCTCAGGCACCCGGTGGAGGGGGATGCGTGTAGACAGCCTAAGCCACAACTTCTCTTTGGGAAAATTTCTTCCTTTGATCCTCTTTCTGACAGTCTGTTCTCTGGTAGCAAACCCAGCTGAAGAGTGGATGGGTCATGCTTACTATTATTTTTTTTTTTTCCTCTTTTTGGAAGCTGGGTGAAGGGTTCATCTGTTATCAGTGGAAATGTTTCAGAGGAAGGGAGAGGAGGGTCCCTGACTAAAACTGACTGTGGGAAAACCATCCAGGCTCGTGGGCTTCCCAACTTTCGCAACGCTGCCATTTCTGTTACTTTGAATTTCCCATAAGAACTCTGTGCCACTTAATACTGCTAACTATGTCCTGTCATGCACACCATTTGGAGGCAACGTAGTGAGTGTGTGGTTTTCCCTTTGTTCTACCAATTCCAGGGCTCCATGGGGAATTCTTAGCACCATACAGTAGTTCAACCACACCAGCTACAGTTGTCAATTCTATTTATTAGGTATTTTGGTAATATTTAGATAAAAGGGCACTTGTTGCTGCAAAAACGTTTGCATAGAATGCAATAAAATGGGTTTTACATGAATAAACACGAATAAAATGGGTCAAAAGCCTTAATTTGAATCCTAACTCACTTCTGTCTTGCTGTGTTGCCTTAAGTGGTTTAACTCATCATAAGCTTCAAATTATCTATCTGAAAAATAAGGATAACAATACTTCCTAGGGTCATTATAAGGATAAGAGTTGACAATGAACATAAAGCTTTACTGCAATGCCTGACATATAGTCAGCGCTCACTATAAAATGGTGACTGCTAATATCATTATTATGATTTCAGCTCTAGAATTTTAAGAAGGCTCTGGAATGGCCTTTAGCATCCTGAGGCCATAGTGGTCCTTGGGTGTGACATTAGCACAGAGAAGATTCTTGTCCTTAATGCACCCCTAAGACCAGTTTGAACCTTGTATGTAGAGGCCTGGGGTGGCAGCATTTTGTGAAGAAGGTGGACTCATGGATGACCAGCCACACTGGGTGGGGGGCTAGAAGTGCTTTTTCATGATAGCGGGTTTTGGGGTGACATAATGATGTATTTTGCTTTAGTTACTTCTCTTCTAATAAACTAAGTTGGGCGAGTAGGTGTTATAGGAAAATATCTCTGCAGCATGAAAGGACTAAAAAAAGCGATAAATAAATCATTCAAAGGGCCGGCCAAGTGGCTCAGTTGGTCAAGAGCTCGCTCAAGAGTGTGAGCTCTGAGCAACAGGGTCGACGGTTCAATTCCCTGCCCTAGGCAGAGCTGCCACTGACCTGCCAACAGGTGGCAGCATGGCTCAGTTAAAAAAAAAATCATTCAAGGATATGCTTTAGTTTGATGAGTTATATTTAGTGCAAACTGATTAGTTCATAAAATTATTTACAAATGCAATAACGGCTACCATATTCCATCACTTCATTTATATTTTTATCCTCATTTTCATAACACATTACAAAGCAACATTGTAAATATGAGAACACGGCCCAAAAATCTGAAGCCAGAAAGTAGTAAAGTCTGGATTAGGGCCCAGGTCTGTCAGACCTTAAAATTCACACAATTTTTGCCCTTCTATCCACTGGGTTTCCAAGAAAATGTCAAAATCCCAAAGGATGGAAACCCTGTACTAGGGACAGATATTCTGTGTTTATTTGTTTAGGTGGCACTTTTTGCTGCACTTTCTCTGGTGTATTGTTCTCAGCACTTCCTCTTTCCAGGAGGCTTGATCAGATATGGGCATCAGACAGGTTACAAATCACAGCATCTTCTCTGATTCAGTCTTAGGACAGTGAGAGGGAGAGAAACTGCTCCTCTCATTTCTCCCAGTTATCCCTCTTCTATGTGGCCCTCATTTAAAACTTAATCTGAAATACTGCCTTTACAGAGAACATCAAAATTCTAGAGCCAAGGAAATGTAAAATTGATACTTGAACCATGCCTGTAGCATATACCTGCTAGTGTCTTCCTAAGAACTGTTTTACATTAATATCATGACATAAAATGCTAAAATGTAAATTAAAAAGGGAATCTACACTCCACCAGATGCACTTAGATTTGGTGGACACTGAGCCGTGCCCTTTCTGTCTTTGTCGTTGACACAGAGGCATGAGGTTTCTCTACGAAGATAATTGCCACTGACTGACTCATTTTTTTGCTAGGAAAGCTTTCAGCCTCTGTCACTCATCTGGAGAGTGACAGTCAACGGGTCAGACTAAATGGAAGTTTAATGCTCAGTTCAGAACCTAAATCCTGCTTTTGGTTGAGTGAATATTCAAGAGGGAGCCCATGGCCTGGAGACAAAGCTAGTGACCAGGGAAGAGCAGAAGGGTGATTTCCACTGTCACCTGTCATGATCGGCTGCCACTGGCACTGGGCAGTGGCTGTAAAAGATTCGAGCAGAAACACAGCCCTACATGGCTGAGCAGCCAGGGAGCAGGTTAGTGGTCATACAAACTCTGGAACTCTGGAATTCTGGGAGGATTTTGTTGACATTTTCAGCTGGGACCCCAACCAGATAATGAATGTTTCCACTGAAAGAAGTGGAAATGAGTATTATTTTCCAAAATATCTGGGGAATTAATGAGAGAAGACTGTCTCCATAAAAGAAGATTCTAGACCCAGGTGAAAGGATGTTTGGCTTGTAAAGATCACACAGAACTAAACAAACAGACAAGGCTACTCCTGGGCTAATAAGTGACAAAGGAATCGAATAAGGTCCTCATACAGATTAAGCTCTGCTAAGAGCCTCCTGAAAGTCACTGTTGAGCATTTGTGGATATAAAATCTAAGAATTTACTACATTCAGTAGCAAAGGCCCTAATGGAGCATGAAGAGAGGGTATAGCTTTGTGTCCAAAATAATGTTTCATAATTAGTTTTCCATTATGTGAGTTATCCTTATTAATGGGCTCTTCTCTTTTCTTTTCTCTTTAAAATATACCGAGTTGAAGCATTGGCCTGAACACTTTCCTGAAGAAGCAGGATGCAGGGTATCATGTGTCCCAGGAAGCTGGTCAGGATCAATGAGAAGTGGGTGTATGTGAATGGGTCAGTCCTTTGTGGAACCCAGGAGGGTGACCCAAGTAGTAGGTTCATGGGGAAGAATTTTAAATACAAATTAAGTGAGCCATTCAAGCAATTAATTTGGTAGAGAGAGCTAGATAAAGAGACAGGATCCAAGTGGCTGGTTGGGGGAGCCTGAGGAATACCCTGAACCCCAGACTGTAGCTGCAGCCTTTTGATAGGGCTCCATCAGGATCAGGCTCTGGTGATGGGAGGAGAGGCACTGATGACCTGGACAGTATGGAGCATTTCAGTGATCTATCGCTGGGCAACTGACCCCCAATCAGGCAACAATAATTGACTGTTTCTCATGATTCTGCTGGTTTGCAGCATGGCCATTTCCTCTGCTGACTGTGGATGGCTTGCTAGGGCTGACATGTCCAAGCTGGCCTCGCTCACGTCTGGGGGTTGGTGTTGGCTGTTGACTAGGCCAACTTGGGTCTCCTCTATAGGGACTCTTATCCTCCACTGGGCTAAAGACGGCTTCTTCACAATGTACTGGTCGTAGGCTTCCAAGAGAACATGAGCAAATCTGTCTAATCTTTTAAGAGCTAAGCTTTGGAATGGATAAGATGTGTCATGTCTTATACTCTATTGCTCAATGAAACTTACAGAGCCAATCCAGATTCAAGGAGAGTGGAGAAACAAGCTCTACCTTCTGAGGGGAAGAGAAATAACCACACATTGTGAAGGAGTGTGGACATGGAAGATGTAATTTATTGGAGACCATACTTATAACAAACTAATACATGGAATTTTTGTCTTCACAAGGCTTATTTCTTTTGTGGCTATACATTCTGTTACACAGATAGTCCTGATTCTTTCTTCTTATTTCCTTGACATCATATAGGCCTTTCAAAATGTATTCAATGAGTATTTATCAGGCACCTATTATATTCTTGGAATGGTGCTAGATGTTGGGGATATGATAGTGACTAAGACCAGTAACCATCTTCAAGAAATGTTGTCTTTTCTTACCTATGAAATCAGAGAAAAGTATATGGGTGGGGGAGGAAGGGTGAGAAAGACAACAGGACAGAGTATGGCAGGAAGGATGGCAGGAGAAAGCCAGTGACATGGTAAGGATGGTGGGAAGCGAAGCAGGATAGCCTCAGAGCTTTGCAAAAACTGCCTGTAAGGGAGTGTTTCATTCTTTTTACACATAAACTTCAATTTTCTTTTCTTTTTTTCAGGAAAAGTCTGACCTCAAAGAATGGAAAAGTCAGTGTTGGGAGTTTTTGTTGCTAGCGGGAAGAATTTTTAATGGTCTAGGATATCTAGAGACATGCCCAGTCCAGTGGTGACTCAGAACCATGGTAAGCCAAACGTGGGCCATCCATGACATGTGCCAAGCTCAGAGTTAGTGCCAAGCTACTTATTCAAGCAATGGTGCCATAAGCCTGCACTCCAGGAACGACCTCATACATGTATGCAGCCATGGCTGCTTCTGAGTGTGGTGGTGAGGGAAGAGCCTGCTGCTCTGGCAAATCTCATTGGTGCAAATGCGCCATCTGTCACATTACCCCGTCAAGTATGCCAGCAGAGGATGAAATACAGAAAACAGAGCCTGGCTCTGTCCACTCCTTTGTTAAGCAGAAATGGCAGGGTGCCACCCACTCAACTATGAACCACCAGGGTTTAAAACAAGCAAAGTCTCACAGTCTCTCAATTGCATGCCTTATGTTGTGTAAAGATGTCTTAGAAAACGTACTATAGGCTGTCACATTGGAGATCTAAGTGGATTTCTTTCTTTTTTCTTTCTTTCTTCTTCTTTTTTTTAATGGGATTGAAACTCTGATTATTCAAAAACCTTCTGTTTCCATAACACTTAACTGTGGAAATATCAAAGTTTCTGAACTTCCTTTGTGAATCCTTGCAATATTTTCCCAAGGCTGATGAGGAACAAATACTTCATTACAGGTGCTCAGATGATCCATTGTATTGACTTATTTGAGAAGCACCCAGTAAGCTTTTTTGATGCACTCATGTGCCCTGCTCTGATGTCTCGATGGTCCTAAATGGGTGCCCATCTCCTATGAAACAGCAATTGTGTTTCCCACAACCTTTCAGAACATCTGCCAGCACTACCCAAACAAATCCTAGTGTAATTAGGCAGTTCTAATGGAAATGCTTAATAGAGACAGGGGATTCTTGTCTGATTACTTTGCTGCTACAGAGAAATAGGACCTAATTTAACAGTAATTAGAAATACAGCTCTTTCGATAGGGTAAACTAAATCCCTTGCATTTTGACAATAACTTGTATTTAGAGTTGAAATTAAACTAAGCTAGAAAATCATAACTGTACCTTAGGGTGGTACACTAGTCAATCTTACATAGACTGCTTACAAAAGTAAATCTAAATCATAATGTATTAGAGTTGATCTTACTGGGGGAGCTGCAGCTTTGTTTGCACTGGGACCTCCCACTCCTTCAGGTTTATTTACTTATACTTGCTTGTTTGTTGGTTTATTTAAAGGCCCTTGTAGGAAATGTGGGTGAATATTAGACAGCTTATGTATTTTATTTATTTAAGAGAAAAATAGTGTAAATAATATACCCTGATGTTCATCTTCATATGGGTCCCTCCCTGTAGAATGAAAAGACCCTCCATCTTCAATTTTTTAAGTAGAATGAGAAACTTTGCCTACATTAGTGTCGCCAAGTTCTTGGACACTTATTCTTAGGTGCTGCTGTAAGGACTTTTGTTGATAAGCAGGGCAGCTGTCTTCTCACATACTCGTATCTGGGGCTGTAGCCTGAGGGCTGAGCAGGGACTGCTGTCATATTCTGCAGTGCTGTCTGGTAGTGACAAACCTGGGCTAGCACCGTGGAGGACATGGCTGACGTACAGTGGGTAGGCAAGATCGTTATAGGGAGAAGATCAGAAAACTTCGCCTGAAGTTGTAAATTTTAATTTCCACTTTTAAGTTGAAATTTCCAGGAGTTAAGTCAGGACAGAGTCTATCCTTGGGGAAACATGATAGTCATCAAGGAGCTAGAGTCATCGAGAAATATAGGGCAATGCTTGAGGGTCCGTAGGTGACAACAAAAATGAGGAGTTATAAATGGTATTATTTTATGGCATATCTTCAAACCTGGAAGGTTTTGGAGACAAGAAAGAGAGAATGATTTAAAAGTGAGAAGAACAAAGAAGGGTATCTGCTCCACTTTGAAGTGGAAGTGTACAACGGTGGTACTGTTTACAAGAAGAAAAACAGCCATTTCTGGGGAGTGTTACATGAAGTAGTGTCTTGTGGGAGAGTCAGGCTTCTGTTCTATAAGCAAGGTGAGAAGGAGACTTAGGAAAGAGGTTGAGAATATGGAGGATTTTACTGATGATGGATGGTGAGTTCTAAAGGGCACAACAGAAGGATCCCTGGAATTAGAGATGGAGAGAAGAGAGAAAGAAAAGGAAAGGTGCAGAGTTATACAGGGATTGGGGACTGGAGGATGGATGAGGGATGACTGAGAGTCCAGGGCTTCTAGTCGTGACTGGCAAGGAGGGTAAAAAGGCATATTAAATTTAGTTTCAATGGATGTTCAAAGCAGAGCGGGTGTTAAGGAATGGAAAAAATGTGCCTTTCAGAAGCAGGCTCTTCATTCCAGGTGAAGGGGTATATGGTCTAAGGGAGGAGGGCCTGTTCCACTTGTCACTCCTGTTGATGGAGGAGGAGGTGTGTGTCCTCTATCCTGACCTATATGGATGGAAGAGAAACATCTGGGGAAGTCTGATGTACTCCACACCCCACACAACCCTACCTTTCCACACTTGATGATGCGGATACAAGTCTTAGGTGGGTGAGGCCTGGTGTCAGTTCTCTGGTTCGTTTAAGACTCTGACATGCTCTGCTCTGTTGCCAGAATTGCCCCAAATCTCAGTTATTCTTTGAATTCCCAGGGGTGCAGAATATGTAAGGTAGGAAGAATCTAGAAATTTCAAATTCAACCTCTTATTTTCACAAGGGAAGAAACTGAGGCTGAGAAGGATGAAGTGCCTCCGCTAAGTTTCTTATAATGATAGTGAGGATTATAACTCAAACATCCTGATTTCTAGACTGTGACATCCCAGTTCCAACTACCTTGTGCTGGCACTTAAATATTCTTAGTTTTAATAATACTAATAAAAAAGAACTAAAACAAGCAAAGAAAGAACTTTTCAGTCAGAAAATACATTCGTACAGACTCTTTATTACACCCATTTAGTTTTCTTTTAAAACTTGTATTTTGATAGCAGGAATAAAAAGTGTGCTTAGGTTTCAAGCATTTTTCACAAAATATGAAAAGTCATTCCGTGGACCAGCCATTCCAGCATATGTTCAAGAGAATGTTTTTCCAGGGTACAAAGGCTGAGGGAAGAGTATGAAGATGAGGTTTCCATGGAGACTGTACATTAAGAAGGCCTTTTAAATTGCTGAAAGTAAGTAATATTCCTAGAGATGTGAAATACATTAGGCAGTCAGGATTCCTTCATTTTATGGCTGTACTTTTAGCCAATAGTTTTTGAACTCTCTTTTAAGGAGCTCTTTCTTGGGTGACTTGACATGTAGACCATCCATTTAGAACCACAGTGGATAGTCCTTGACTGGTATGCTGTGATATACCTGAGGCATCAAGATAATTATATTGTTAAAATTCACTATATATTGCATTTTTCTTACTGCAAAAAAAATGTATCTTTTTATTGTTAGAATGCTTTCTTGGAAGTACCATATTTTGAGCTCATCTACTCTTTTGCAGGAAAGATTCAAATATAATACATGGAGGTAAAGAGATATATAGGTTAACCAAGAATACAAGGATTATGAAGAACCAGGTGGAAAAACTCACTCGTGCTACATTTTAAATAGTAGGTTTATTGATATACATTAGTGCTTTCTCATTCTTTTCTTGGCATGCACACAGCCTTACACATAGATGTGGCTTTTTAGATTCTCATGAATATGTCAGAGCTTTTCAAAGACCTTGAAGGACATTTCATTTTTATGACTTCTATTATGGGTTTATCCCACCACATTTTATTCTTACTTTTTTGAGCTATAATTTAAAAATAATTTTTCTAGAATAAAAAATAATTTTTTTGGAGTTTTTCCCAGACAGAACCCATTCAAATAATGTGTTGATGTTTTTGTAGACATTTAATCACACTGTATATGTGTAGATGATTAAAACCATATAAATATTAGCTCTTTGATTGTTTGTCTCCACTGACAAGTTTTTAGAGGCTGGGATCATATCGTGTTTACCATTCTATTTACAGTAAGTTAACAGAGTGGCTGACACATAGAGTTCAGTCAGTAAATACATAGAGGCGAATTTGAGTACAGGAGAATTTATTTAAGGAAATGTGATGAATGATTGTCTCTTTAAAAAATGCCTAAACATCTTAATTCTTTCATGTTTGGTGGTAACAACAATGAGAAAAACAGCATTTGTCATTTCTAGAAAATAAATCTCAGCTAAAATATACAGTAGTGGATGTGATATTTCAAACCACTACTGATGTATCCCTCATATTTTAGCACCCAATGTAGTTATGAGATACTTCTGTGCACCTTGGCCAGCTGTGATCAATTCAAAATCTAATTAAATGTTTATGAAACTAATCTGTCACTAATCTGGTGTGTAAGCTTCTCCTGTTGCTTTTGCCAAGGACATGTATCATGCTTTCAGGTATAAATGTTTTGAAATTTGCATTTTATGCTTTGCCATTTTTCAAATAAAAAATACTGTATAGAAAACAATAATATACTTTTATTACAGCATATGGTACATGTCTAATGATTCTCTTCAAATGAAATGAATGGACTTGTCAGGTCATCTTTTTTTAACCCCCAAATTTACTTTTTTTCTAATGCAAAATTTGTATCTGTGTTATCTTTATGATGGCTATAAAAGAGCATACACACTAGCCTGTGCGTCAGCCTCAAAAAAGTGTGATGTAAAGTTTCATACTTTTCTTTTAATCAAGCGACTGCTGTAAATTTAAGGGGAATCTAAATGAGAATTTGCATGGGAGGTATTTGTCATTATGGAAAACTCTAGGAAGACATACTTTCTTTGGTGCTGATTATTTGAAATATATTTTTGAGTCAGGTTTTGAATTGATGGAAAATGAATACACACAAGAAACTAAATATCTCACTTAAATCCATAGCAGAAGTAATCAGTCCTATTTTAGTGGGAATAGCATGAATAAAAACTGAATTTTCTAAATGTTCTCCACTCCCTCAAAGTCTTCCAGAGTTAAAAATTCAAGTCATAGAATTTCTGTAATATGACAAAAATTTGGAATTTTCTATTAATTTTGTGAGACATAAGCCAGAATGCCCTCCTAACGTATAGAGGGTGTGTGATACTTGGATCCAGAGTGTTGTAAAAGAAAAGAGGAAACTCAA
Source organism: Aselliscus stoliczkanus (assembly GCA_033961575.1). NCBI lineage: Eukaryota > Metazoa > Chordata > Mammalia > Chiroptera > Hipposideridae > Aselliscus > Aselliscus stoliczkanus. Next base: position 53,568,161 of record CM066731.1, read on the forward strand.
GTGTAGAATGGGCACCTAGCCCCATCAGAAGTAAAGCATATCAGCAGTATCATATTAGCATTTTTTCTGGATTAGAATTTAGGCCATTATCAAAGTAGACCATGATTTAACAGCACTCAAAGTGGGTGGTTATTTATATTGGAAAAATAAATAGTTGTTTAATCTCATTTAAAAAATTGGTTGGTGGTTTATTTTTTCTTTAATTTTCCAATTGATTGATATGGTATTATATAATTCCATCATGATTAGCAAAATCCACTGGGGAATTATCCTAGAAAAGGAAAATGTATTAGTGATCAATGCTTACTAAATGATGTAACAAGATTGTAGGAAAATGCCTTGGATACAGCATTGATTTTTTTCTCCTCTTCCTATTTCTTCTCCTTCTCCTTTTTTTTTTTTTTTCCTCCCTCATTTAATGACTTCTGTGGTGAAGGGTAAGCTTCTCAACAGCGAAGAGACAACAAGCCCAGGTGTCATGCACACAGACTTGGTAGCCACATTATCTGGGTTTAAAAACCAGCTTGACTACTAACTAGTTGCATTATGTTGGGCACATCACTCAAGCTTTTTATTCTTAGTTTCTTCATCTGTAAAATAATGATACTAGTGGTTACCTCATAAGATTGGTATGAAGGTTAAAGGAAATAATATATGTCAAACATTTTGAACAGTGCCTGACATATAATAATACATGTTATATATGTTTGCCAATATAATTAGCAGTAAATCATTTTACAGGTCACAAAATATTAGAGATTTTTAGAATAATTTATTAGTTATCATTGCTAAAAAATATCCTTATATATTATTTTTGCTTCAATTATATTTTCACCATTAGTTTAGAAAATAAATACCTTAATTATTTTTACCTCTTCTGAGCCTTTTGCAGAATGAAGGCATCTGGGACATTTTCACTAAATCACTCCATTACCTTTAGTTGAACTAATGACTGCTTGCACCATTAGCTTAAATCAACTAATGGGCAGCAGCAATTTCCTCAGCCTTTTTTTAATGAGTGATTTTTTTCTTGCTTGGACATTTGTGTTGGTTGAGGTATAGATAAATCACTGAGGATTTCTTTCTCTACTTCTCTATATTTTAAAAATCTTGACAAATACACATTTCTTTCACTAGATTCAGTGCAGACCTTTTAAAAACCTCAAAGGGCCGGCCAAGTGGAGCGGTGGTTAAGAGCTGGCTTGGGACACCAGAGGCCTCGGTTCGGGTCCCACATACGAGGGCCAGTGACACTGCCCTCAAAACAAACAAAACAAACAAACAAACAAACACCTCAAAGCCACTACTCGAAGAATAGAAGGAAGAAAAGCAAACTACTGGAGGTGGAGGTGGGACAGATGGAGAGGTTATGTGAGCAGCGCTTCTCTGATTGTCTGTGGTGAAGTACCAACTTTTATTTTGTTTTAAAATTTCTACCCAGTTGTTAACCGATGCTCTTATAAAATACAGTAAAATTGAACTTCTAAGAAAAATGATCATGGCAGTTGATCATGGCAATCTCAAATTGTTATAAAAGTTCCTAGGTACCCTCATAAATCATGATGTATCTTGAAATGCAATGGTACAAAACCCTTTGTGGGCTGGCACAGATATAAAGTGTATTCAGATAGGCATGTTTATGAGAGTTATTTTAGAATATCAGACTTGGTTTCTTAAATGAGGGGCAACAAGTTTACACTGTCTGTCACAGAGTTGGTTTTATATAACTACTTATTTCTCACTCAGTATTTAAAGTTTACTTTGAAGTCTAATCTATAGTAACAGAAAACAGGTCAGCATTTGTCTGCAGCCTGGTGGGGGAGTGTATTCACTGCTAAGGGTCACAAGGAGCTTTGGGGAGTACCGGAAATATTCCACTTCTTGTTTGTGCTGGTGGATATATGTGTTTTGAAACCCTGAATTGTATGCTTATAATCAGTGCATTTTATTAAATGTAAGTTATATTTAAATAAAGGTGGATAAAAATAAAGATTTTTGAAAGTATGTGTTTTACTTTGGGAGGAGTGAAGAAACTAAGAGGGAGGACCTAACAAGGACTACAAGTCAGAGTGAGAGCTGTTTTATCTTCCGTTATCCTGTGGGTGTAGCCCTTCAGAATCCCAGCTTAATGTGTATGTGTTTACAGTGGGGAGGATGGCAAGTCAGTCATCTTACTCCCCACAATAAGTGCCCTGTAATTGACTTCCCTTTACATCTTTTCACTCTGCTCCACACCATAATCTCATTACCCATCACACACAAAATGGCACTGCATTGTGACAAGAACTTCACGGGGTTGGAAGGTCCTTCGCATGATAAAAGTGGACTTTGTTCTCATTGTCTCATTGGTTGGCCTGGAAAAGTCCTTTCTATTTTCACAAAAGCCATCTCTTTAAAATAAGAGAATTCTGAGTTGTTTAATAAGAAACTTTAGACTCCCTTCAAAACTTATTTTATTGGCCAAAGGTGAAATAAACTTGGGTTACTCAAAGAGTAATTTAACTTAACATTTTAAAATATTCAAAGAAGATTTTAGCAAGTTATGCAATATATAAATACATTTGGTGGAGTAACCATGCATTTAAACTTGAAATTGATCTATATAAGAAAATCACAGAATAAATATACAAAGTCTCTCCATAGTCTTTATATTACAGATACACTCATGATTTCATTTCTAGCAATAAAACTCTTCTTAATCCAAATTGAGGATAATGACTGATTACTCAAGGAAGGCTAAGAATACATTTTGCTCTGCCATAATTACAAGCAGGTAATTCCAAACAATGCATTAAATGAGCAGTAAAAGTCTTTTCACCAACAAACCAATGTATTACAGATTACTTAGAGCCTCAGACTATATGGGAAAGTCATTTCTTTCCCCAAATATTTTATGGGAGTACCCATTTGAAATTGCCAAAATTTCCTATCTTTCTATATCTGTCTACTGCATATCTAACTATTTATCTATCATTCTATCTTTCTGTCATCCATATAGCATGAGAGAATTATTTTATTTATGTCTTTGGGGTTGTTGCACTAGTTGCAACAATTGAGTTGCACGTTAAAAATAATATTTGCTTTGTTCTGATTGGAGAAAATGGGAGCCCAGAGACAAGCTCAATACTCAAAAATACTTTCATTTGCTAATATAGAAGTTTATGGAGCTGTGATTTCGGCAGCAAAAGAAATGGAAGTCAATTACAGGGCACTTATTGTGAGGAGGAAGATAAATGACTTGCCATCCGTCCCACTGTAAACATTAAGCTGGATTCTGAAAGGCTACACACACAGGATAACAGTGAACCAAAGATAAAACAGCCCTCACTTTGATATGTAGTCCTTGTTTTCATTCTGAGAACCTCAATCTTTGAACTTAAATTAAGCTACTCCTGAAGTATAATGTCAATTAGTTCCTAGAAAGAAAAACAAAAAAAAAACACCTCCCTGAAGGAAAGTATCTTATCTTAGTGTTCAATTTTTTTCTAAAATAAAATAAAATATGTAATGTGATAACAGAAAGACATCCAGCTATATAAAGAAGACACTGTGGATCATAATCTGTATAAACAAAGTAATAAGCCCCACAAATTTCAAATAGAGAAATTATTAGAGACAGACTATGAAACAATAATGCTTTCTTTTCTATGCTTAGATATATAAAAGTAAAACTTGAAATTATCTACAAGTAGAAAAGTATAAATGGCAACATAGTAGATTTAAAGAAAAAAAATCAAGAAATAATGGATAGGTTAACAGCAGATTAGGCCGGACTGAAGAGTGAATTAATAAATTAGAAGACAGATCCAAAGCAATTATCCAGGATGAAGCACGTAGAGATTAAAACATGGTTAAAAGTACAGGAAAGAATGCAAAAGGCATAGATGATGGAGAGCAAAAGTTTAAGTATGGGTCCCTGAAAGAGAAGAGAGAAAGGATGAGCAGAAACAGTATTTGAAAAGATGCCTATTTAAAAAAATCAATTCATGAATTAAAAAACTCTAAATCCTAAGTAGGATAAATAAAAATAAATACATATGAAGACATAATAAAATGGGAAAAAATAAAAACAAAGAAAAAAATCTTAAAACTATTCTGAAACTAGATTGTCCCAGCAGAACTGCACTAAATGAAAATGATCCCAGATAAAGCTCTGAGATGCAAGCCAATAACTAATGATCAGGGAATCAACATGGGAATTCTCACAATTTTCAAGGAACTCTATTCAAAATATATAACAGAATGAATTTACTGCAGAGTTCTTCTTGAAGAGTACCCAGTCTTCTCTTTATTCAAGGGACTCTTTGTCTAGGAGTTAATTAGCATCTAGAAGTTGAACAAGGGTTACAATTCTCTATTGTGGTAGCTGAAGAGTGGCTTCTGTTCCCCAGACATGGATTTTTTCCCATACAAACAAAGCAAGACATTATCGGTCTACTTATATATGTTGGTTCCAGGAAATCCTTGCTCAATTATCTATCATCAATAATACGGGGCTCAGAGCATGTGATTACCGTGTGGCTACCTGCTATTTATTAGGATAAACCATGTTCACATCTCCTCTTTTACTTAAATGCTGCTCCTTGACTTTTTGCAGTCTGAGGTCCTTACATTCTTTATAATCGTTTCATGACAGCAGCAATGCAGCCACCCAAAACCTTACACTAAAAGGAATTTGATTTTTGATGAATGGATGTGATAATTTAATTAGCTTTTTTTTAGCCTCTTTACTCTATGAAGGGGTTTATTACTATTAATTGTACTGACTTCTCCTTTATCTCAGACAGATGACGAGTTACAAATTCCCCTATTTCCTAGAAAGCCTATTGTCTACAACTCACTTTTTAGAAATAATTTCTGTGTTGAATAGGGTTTTGGATGCAATCAACAGTAATCTCTTAGCAAACAGAGGGATTTCTCAGAGCACTATTGGAGCTCACACAAATGATGGAGGCTGGACTACGGTCTTGGAAAGCAGGTTACAGTTGTGCTGAGACAGGGAGAGAGATATCAAAGACCACTGTGGTCATGGCTAGAGAAGGAGGTCCACTCTTAGAAATGATTACTTTTAGCATGCATTTATTGCTTTTGATCTTGCTGGACTTCTAAACATGGCAACTGAACTTAAATAAATGCACATATATGCTTCAAAACATTTGAAGAGTTTCATTAAAGATTGTTCCCATTATCTCTAAAAAGAGTTTTTATATTCCAAATATTCAGTCTAGTAGAAAGAAGCAAGCACAAGAGAGCAGAGATGAATAATTATCTCCAAGCATGACCTTCTTTGAGCCATTTAGCAATACTTCCCATGAAAGAATTAAGTGTAATTGGGACACCAGATATGTAGACTTCTGCTAAACAACCAATCTGAAAGGTCGTGTCTTGTCTAGAGTATCTTAAAACACTCGAGGGACAATTTCCTGGTTTAGAATTAGAGAAATTAATTAGCACAAGTGTTCTTATTAATTTGGAAACAAAACTGAGTTATTTGAAGATCTAAAACTAGACACACACCTTTGGGAAATGTTTTGTGAACAGGATGAATTAAGTATCCAGAAAAGAGGATGAATATTTGAATAAAAAGTGTTTTAAGATGTGGGGAACTATGGATAGTAGGAAGTATAAAGGGGCAAAGAGACCAAAAGTAAAGGATGTTACATGTCATACGGAAAAAAAAAAAAAAACAAGGAAAAAACCACAAACAAACAAATAAAATCAATGGAATGTATTTTCCTTTTCTGTTTTTGAAGCCATGGAGCAAAATGTAGGCCACTGGTTGATAATTTCACATCGTGATACATTTCATGCAGTCTCAGAGGGCTTCCAAGTATAAGAGAGTCTCCACAAGCAGAGAAAATGGTGAAGAAAACGTAACTAGGCGATTTATAAGAAGCTCTATTTCAAAGAGAAAAGCCATGGAAATCGTAGCTGGAGTAGACAATCATTAAGCGATTGCTATAGTTTGCCATAGGAAAGCAAAAAAGTGTGAAATTAGATGGTGCTAAGAAAGAATTCTGTGCCCATCTCTGCCTTTCTCTCGAGTAATATCTGTCTGTCCTCAAGGAGGACGGAGCTGCAGTTTCTTGGAAAGGGAGGTAGGTGTCCGTTTGTGGGGATGCTCCTCAGGGTGGCGGCTGGGTCGTGGTGAAAGGATTCGGAAACCCAAATGTTATCTTCCTGCTCTTGTAGAACAGTGGCGTGAGGAAAGAAAGAGGTGGGCCCCACAACCCTATTCAAACTATGCTCCACAGCCCTGCAGTCTTTCTCAGATTCCCTTCTATCAGATGCAGAGGCTGAATTTGGATATTATCTAAGATTCCTTGTAGGTTTGTGTTTCTACGCTCTAAGACTATAGTTTAGCAAGGGTGAATTATTTTTTCTGGAACACGTTTTTTTGTTGTTGTTGTTGTCCTTTCTTTGAATGAAACCAAATGCCATTTTTTGAAAGAGACTGCTAGGTCTTTTCTTTGATATTAATATTTTTGGACTCTACACTTACTTGCTGCAAACAGTAGGGGTCAGACAAAGAATAGCTGTATTTTTCCACTCGAGCTCAAACTTCAGTTGGCATTGCCTTACCTTGTGTGAAAATTCTTAAATAAGTTATATGTACTGTGGATAAATAGATAAGAGTTTTTTTTAGTGAAGTCTTGAATTTTCATTTCCTATTGCAGTAACATACATTCACAATTTAGTCATAGTGAAAAATCTTTCTCAAAAGGTTAAAACTTAAAGTGGCAAAAATAGACTTTTAATACTTATGCCAAAGGTTTTCTCTGACAACACCATACAATACAAGTAATAGCTTGAGGTACTTTTAAATATAAATTCTAGAATCAAATAAATAATAGTTAGCAACCTCCATTCACTTTACCTAAATATGCAATGTACCTTTTCTTATGCTAATTGTCCCAATTTCTTTCCCTTCTCCTTTTAATATTACTTGACGATACAATCACAAGTCCAGCAAAAATAGCAACCATAATTTCCTATGCTCCCAGAAAACCCTTGAGACCCAATAAAAATAAATCATAATGAGATGGAATTAGTGATATTCTTATTAAACTTATCTTTCTAACTGATTTTAACATCTAGGTTGTGGTACACTTATGTGGGTATTTTTTTGTTTATGGAACATTAGTAATACTTACTCATTCTAGCGTGCCGTACACGTGATCATGCTCACACACTTGTCTATATTGGAATCAATAAATACTGCATTAAGTTCTGGATTGCTCCATTGCCAACCAAGATGAATTAATCCTTTGCTAATTAACTAGCTACTCCAAAGTAGCAGCAGGACAGGAATATTAGAAGATAATAAAAAGTGCATGGGAGAACAATTTTTAAAATTGAAACTAAGAATGGGTTCATTCCAAAGAGCAAAGGAGAGGGTCCCTAGCCATGTGACCTTCCATGAACAATGGTGCAAACGTGAGTCAAATTCTGGTGGAAAAAGTTTTTCTGCAGACAAAATGTACCTCTTACCTTATATGAAAAGAATGTTTAGATTGAACAAAAAAATTTTAAAGTATGGTTTCCCTTTAGAAAAATTTTTTTCTTCATGCAGTTAAATTAGATTATAATTATAAAATTATTTCTAGAGAGCAGTAACTGCCATTTTATATTTTGTCAACATAACACCACACATACTTGGCTCCTTAAGATGTCTGCACTTCTCTGAGAGATTTAATCAAGAAAATATTCTTCAATTTCCAATTACATCAGTTGACCAGTATAATCAAACATCTCTAAATGAGAGGGTCTTTACCTGGTGAATCATTTGATAAAGAAGTGTCAAGTCACTGTGCAGTGGGAAGATTTTCCTAGTGAGGTTCTTGGTGTTAAGACAGTGTGAGCCAAGGAAGAATGATTTTCCCTGTCAATCACCTCAAGCTTTCACTGACCCAGTACTTTGTAAATGCAGCCACTCTCTTTCAGTGAGGGCTTCAGGCATTGGCTGCCAGGCTGTTTCGATCAATTGACTTTTAATAGTTTTATTGTTTACACTGACCTTTAAATTATCTATCATCTTTCTTTTAAAACTCTAATCTAGGTATCTTTACAGACCTAGGCAGGCAGGATGCCTCTTCATCTAAGGAAAATTAAAGTTCTTCTTAGAGTTCAAAGGTGGGAATATGTCCTGGGGTGGGGGTTAGGAAGAGGGCAGATATTCCCACCCTCTCTCTGATGCTGTCGACACAGAAAGAAATAAACCTATATACATTTTTGCTTTGCAGTAGATTTCTGTCTTTTTTGTCCTAATAGAAAGGTCACAATTCTAAATTGAAATATATGTAAATATATATATATATATATATATATATATATATATATATATATATATTAGTACCCCCCATCTGCAGTTTCATTTTTGTGGTTTCAGGTACCCATGGTCAACCATGGTCAACCATGGCCTAAAAATATTAAATGAAAAGTTCCAGAAATAAATATTTCATAAGTTTTAAACTGTGCACCATTCCGTGTAGCATGATGAAATCTGCTGCCCTGCTCCATCCCACTGCGGACATGAATCATCCCTTTGTCCAGCGTCTCCACAATGTATGCCCTCCCTGCCGTTAGTCACTTAGTAGCTGTTTGGGTTATCAGATAGACTGTCAGGCTATTGCAGTGCTTGTGTTCAAGTTACCCTTATTTCACTTAACAATGGCCCCAAAGTGCAAGAGTAGTGATATTGGCAATTAGGATATGCCAAAGATGGGCCGGGTAGCGCATTGGTTAGGAGCTGGGTTGGGACACCTGCAGCCCCAGTTCGGATCCCACATATGAGGGCCAGTGACACTGCCCTCTACAGCTAAGGTGGTGAACAACGGCTCCACTTGGAGCTGAGCTGCTGTGAGTTCCGGGAATGGTATAGCTGCAGCCCCTGCTGCAATGGGCTGCCATAGGCTACAGTGAGTGGCCAGCAGCCAGCATGAGCTGCTGGCAGCTGGTGTGAGCTGCCAAGAGCCACTGTGAGCGGCTGTCCAGAGGCTGACAACTGATCTGCCTCACCAAGAAGAGCACAATGACGATGCCAACATGGGCCAGTGAAGCAACATCCTCCAACTAGACTGAAGAACAAAAAAAAGGACAGCAACTTGTCTGTTCCCCTTCCCCGGTTCCTCAATGCTGTTCCTCTTCCCCCAATTCCCCAATTTAAAAAATATATATACATATATTAAAAAAAGAAAGAAAAGGATATGCCAAAGAGAAGCTATAAAGTGTTTCCTTTAAGTGAAAATATGAGCATCGTACAATAAGATAATGAGAGAAAGAGAGAGAGAGAGAGAGAGAGAGAGAGAGAGAGAGAGAGAGAGAGAATATTCCCATAACTTTTATTACAATAAATTATAATTGTTCTATTTTATTATTAGCTATTGTTAATCTCTTACTATGCCTAATTTATAAATTAAACTTTATTACAGGTATGTATGTAAAGGAAAAACCATAGTATATATAGGGTTTGGTACTATTCATGGAGAGTTTCAGGTATCCACTGGGAGTCTTGAAACATATCTCCCACGGATAAGGGGGGACTACCATATGCAAGCCAAAAACACAATGTTTAGTCATTTCTCCACATTTGTCATCCTCCTTACCCAAAATACGATAATGGCGCGGACAGTTTTATTTTACTCTTGTCCTGAACAGTCCCTCTACCAGAACCTCTGTTTCTCAGTGCGGTTTGCTGTCCTTTAAATCTTGGGGTGGGTCGGGGAGGGGGTATGGAATAGGCCTGCGGCCATGGTGCCACAGCAAAGAACTCCCATTCGTGGGGAAGCAGAAATCAGAACAAAGCGCTATTACCATTTTTCTTCATCATGTCTTGCATCCTGGCAACCTTGAAAAATATCATGTTGGACTATTGATCTCAATGCTGGTTTTAATATAAGCAAATACATGACAAAGGGGATGGCAAGTGTTATAAATCTTTGTCTCATTTTTTCTTTTTTTTCTTAACCCTCAGCTTTCTTCCAGGAAGGATGAACTCCTGTTGAGAGAGAACAGATTTCTTTCTTTCTTTTTTTTTTTAGGTTTTAATGTTCCTGCAGTGTAAACCAAATAGCATTCAGGGCACAACTTTTTGTGTCCCAGTAAATGTCTAACACGTTATATTTTTTATTCACTTCAGTCTGAAGATATCCTTCAGGTAAAATATCTTTCCATCTATTGGTTCTCCCAAAGTCTCCTTCCCACTAACTGAGCACATTTTCCATTCTGCCTCCCAACTTAATTCTTTCACCCCAATTTCTTCTCACCTGAATTGTCAGAAACCCCTGAGTTATCTTCAACGCTCACTTCCGCTAACCAACCCCAAACCTGAGAGCTTAATATAATAGATTACTCCCCAGTCAAGGAAGCACCTTTAAATAAAACCTACTAGAAAGCTCACAGCTTTTTCATTCCAGGCAGTCCCATCACAGTAGCATCTCTTAAGCAACAATCACATACGCATACATTTCTGGGCTTTCAAAAGCAAGTGATTTCAATTGTGTCCATGTCCTCTCTCTTGTGAATATTGCTGCAATAAACATAGGGGTGCACAGCTAATGTCCATCTGTAGATGACTAGATTAAGAAACTGGTATATTTATACAATGGAATATTACTCGGCCATGAAAGAGAATGAAATCATACCATTTGCAATGATATGGGTGGACCTAGAGAATATTATGCTAAGCGAAATAAGTCAGACGGAGAAAGATAAATACCATATGATCTCACTTATATGTGGAATTTAAAGAATAGAATAAATGTGCAAACTAATCAGAAACAGTCTCAGAAATGTACAGAAAAAAACTGAGGGTTGTTAGATGGGAGTGGGGTAGAAATGAGGGAGAAGGTGAGGGGTTTAGAAAGCACAAATTGGTAGTCACAATATTGCCACGGGGATACGAAAGACAGTTTGGGGGAATATAATCAATAATGATGTAAAGATTTTGTAGGGTATTTGATGGACACTTGTCTTATTAGGGAGATCACTTCATTGATGGTGTAGATGCCTGACCACTGTGCTGTACACCTGAAGCTGAAGCTGAATAGTACTGAATGCCAACTATAATATATATATTATATAGGATGTGGAGTACAGCATAGAGAATAGATTTAATGAAATTTTAACAACCATATATGATGTCAAGGGGTAGTAGATTGGGGGAGGGGAGTTATCACTTTGTGAGGGGTGTAAATGTCTAACCATTACATTGTTTTGTGCACTTGAAACTAATAAGAAAGAAAGAAAGAAAGAAAGAAAGAAAGAAAGAAAGAAAGAAAGAAAGAAAGAAAGAAAAGAGAAAGAAAGAAAGAAAGAAAGAAAGAAAGAAAGAAAGAAAGAAAGAAAGAAAGAAAGAAAGAAAGAAAGAAAGAAGCAAGTGATTAATGCTGCTAAGTTCAGCAGGCTCCCATGGTGTGTCTTTCAGTGGTGAAAATTTTAGTTGCAAAGATCCTGTTATTTTTGGGTCCAACAAGTGTTTCCTCCAAGATGCCTAGATTTTAGAAAATAAATTCCCTTTGTTCCAAGCCTTAGGTTTCTTTGCTCTCTACTATGAGGGACAAATATGATAGAGATAAGAGGTCTTGGTTGTTGTAGTGAGTTAAACAGTGATCTGTCTAAGCCCTAACCCCCAGTGCTTATGAATGTGACCTTATTTAGAAATGGGGACTTTGCCGGTGCTATAAAGAATTCTGGATTTAGGACGGGCCCTAAGCCAATAATAGGTGTCCTTATAAGAAGAAAGGAAGACCGAGAGACACATACAGGGGCAAAAGCCATGTGAAGATGAGGCAGAGATTGGCGTGACAAGTTGATAAGCCAATTTATGCCAATGACTGCCAGCATCCACCAGAAGCTATAAGAAAGGTAAAGAAGAGATATTCCCTTAGAACCACCCAAAGAAACCAACCCTGCCAACACTTGATTTTGGACTTCTAGCTTCCAGAACTATGGGAGAATAAATTTCTGTTGCTTTAAGCTACTCAGTTTGTGGCCCTAAGAAATGAATATATTATGGCTACATTAATGTCAACTAATGAGAGGCTTTCTTTCTATTGTACCATCCATGTCCCTGACAACAGATCTAATTGTTTCTGGAGAGCAGAGTATTCAGATTGTCACACCCTTACCAATACTTATGCATGTCCAGTCTGGATGGGGAAGGTTGTCTTCCCAAGGATCACTCCTTTTGAGATAGTGGTATGACTCTAAGTGGCACATGCTTTACCAAATTCATCAGTTAAGTTTAGACATAGCAGTTCATTGCACACAGTACTGTTTACTGTACTGCTATTTGTGGCCTGTTTCATTGGCATGAATAGATTCAACTTTCCAGACAACCATGTCATATATTGCATACTCCCCTGTCCCTTTCACAGCACCTGATATGATATCTTGTACCTATCAGGTGCTCAGAGGGTGTGGCATTTCACATGACTAGACTCTTCAGTATTCAGCAGTAGTACAGCCAGGAGGAGAATGTTTTCAATGGGTTCAAAGGAGCAAGAATGGGAAAGTAAATAAGGAGGCCAAATTTATATCATGTGTTCAATTCCTTCGTGATTCCATTAGAAAGCCAGAATGGAAGACAAGCAAATCCAAAGGTGGCAATTGTGTCTCCTGCTTTGCTTCCCCTACTTTTGCCTTCCCAACTCCTCAGACCTGCCTTGGTTCTGGTCTCAGGTCTGGCTCCATTTCTCTGTCTATACTGAGCTTATTCTGAAACCCATCTCTTTTATCCCTTTTTTTGTTCTTGCCTTCCTTCTGTCATCAAATTCCTTACCTCCAAATTAAGCTGAGATATAAAACCTGGTTGAGAAGTAGTCTTCTCCAGGACACAGGTTTTTTTCTCTTCTGCGTGATCCACACAAGGATAATCACGGGCATGTACTCACACGGACCAGGTATCCATACCCCATCCTCCCAATGATGCTCATTTACAGTACAAGCATTTACCCCTCGCCAAGTTCTGGTTTAGAGGTTCATCTTGAGCACCCACACATTGACTTAGAGCCTTGTTCCTTGTCTAGCCTGTCAATGGCCCTCACTTTATCCCTGTTTTCCAACCACCTTTGGAGACAGGATCTGGAGTGACATCATTCACTTACCGTGGTCTCCTTCTGCTTGAGGCTACTTGCTGGGAAACCCTAATCTCAATGGACTCCAGAAATGGAGCTGGGAATCTTGGAGTCTTTCGGACAGCTAGGAATTTGACTTTTGTCTGCTCTCGGGTCAGCCCTTAAGGCCAAATCATCTCTCCTCAAGTTATTTCCAACCCTAGTAAAAGGAATCCCTTAGAGACCTGGGTTTCTCTTCCTTATGTAGATACTGTATTTGGGGGCATCCTTATAAGTCACCAAAGCATTCCCAAGTTATAACAAGCACACAAATAATGAAAACGGATCAAGAGACTGATGAGACAAAGATAAAAATGGTTTGGGAGGCTGGCCAAGTGGCTCAGTTGGGTAAGAGTTGGCTTAGAGTGCGTGCTCTGAGCAACAGGGCCACCAGTTCAATTCTCACATGGGCCAGTGAAAGCTGCGCCCCAGCTGAGCTATGGCTGAGCTGCCAACAGGTGGCAGGATGGCTCAGCTGGTGTAACAACAAGATTGCCTGTTCAGTCGTGGGCTACGCCCACCTGCAACTAAAGATTGAACTAGGCACCTTGAGCTGACCTGCCGCTTGGATGGATCAGTTGATAGGGCATGAGCTCTTAACAACAAGGCAGCTGGTTTGACTCCCACATGGGATGGTGGCTATGCCCACCCACAACTAAGACTGAACTCAGCACCTTGATCTGAGCTGCAGCCTGGATGGCTCAGAGGATAGAGAGTATGCTCTTAACAACAAGGCTGCTGGTTTGACTGCCACATGGGATGGTGGCTATGCCCACCTACAACTAAGATTGTAACACAGCATCTTGAACTAAGAGGCCACGAGCTGCCAATTGGAAGCCAGATGGCAACTGGCACCCTCCACAACGAAGATTGAAGAACAACAACTTGGCTGGTCCCCCTCCCCCAATGCTCCAACACTGTTTCCCTCCCCCAATTCCCCAATTAAAAAACAAAGAAAATAGAAAAAAGAATGGTTTAGGTACTGCTTTTATAGCGTTGCGTAACTATGTGGGTGGTGCTTAATGTAAACATTCTGAACAGTGACTAGAGTAGCTTAATCATTAATCAATATCCTGTGGAAATAAAAAGAAGTAAGGCTTAATAGCTGTGGTCCAATACCTCTATTCAATAAGAAACATTAAAGATGAGATGGATAGTATGGTTTTTAGGATGTAAGAAGGGAGTGTACATTTTTCTTGTCTTACCCTTAGTGTTAGTGATGCTAAATGAAAGTCAAAGGGAAATGGAGCAATAAAGCATCACAAGGGCACTCTTATTTATCTTCATAGAAACTCCAACTGATGGGAGCATATCAGGAAGGCAAGTTTCCAACAGCCTTGCAAGATGAGAACTCAGTATTAGAAAATATGTGGAGTTGGGAGAGAAGTCAGCAGAGAAAAGTTACTGTGAATAGATTTATATTAAAGAATCTGAGAAGATCAGTAGAAGAATGCAAAGAAAGAAAATCTTTCTCCTGCCCCACCATTCTAATTTTAGGAGCATCTTTGGGCTAAGGGCGGGAGGAGTTTTTTATTGGGAAATTTTTAAATAAAAGTTATCAAGAATAAGAGGTACTGGGGCATAATGTTTACACAAAGAAACATTCATGGTATCAAAGAAATTATTTAGGGAACAAAGCTTTGAAAATGTTCAGACACTGGTTGTTGTCCTTATGGGAGGACTTGGATCATTTAGATCTCATTATTTTAACCCTGACTAAAATTATATCAACCAGCTAGTAATGTATAGCCAGGGCTCCTATATTGTCTAATGTTTTCATTCACAATTATAATGGTGCTTATGTCACTTACAGTTTAACCAGAGAAAAATAACCAGTAGGAGATGTAGATTAACAGATTTATTGAGAAGAACTGTCTTACACAATTGTAAGGGGCTGGTTAGATGAGTCCAAAATATGTAGGGCAAGCCATACAGATGTATGTATCCAGATGTCACCTGGAACTCTCGGGCCTGAGCTGAAGCTGTGGTCTGCAGACAGAATTTGTTCTCTTTCTAGGAAGTCTTGGG
Organism: Aselliscus stoliczkanus; assembly: GCA_033961575.1. NCBI lineage: Eukaryota > Metazoa > Chordata > Mammalia > Chiroptera > Hipposideridae > Aselliscus > Aselliscus stoliczkanus. Next base: position 53,583,304 of record CM066731.1, read on the forward strand.
TTAGCTCTTAAGGCTTTCAAGGAATTGGATGAAAACCAGAGGGCCGAGGAAGGGCAAGTGGATCACTGGCTCCAGGGTTTAAATGGCAGAACTCATCCATTGTAAAGTCATGGGCAGATTCTATTCAACTTACTGGTCAATATTCTACTATTCCAAAGGGATTCTATTGAAACTCTGGGTGGTGACATCTTCATGAGATTGCTGATGTCTCACCTTCACCTGATGTTATTGGCTTAAATGTCAGATAGCCCTTTAATTTTCTCAGCTAGGTCACTTGGCACTTACTAGTCATTCCATCCAAATGTAGACTGAAGTACCCACCTGACTGAGAACACTTAGTATGATATATAGAGCTCAGACAGGATCAGTCTTCTGCTAAAACTATGTAATGTTGATCTTGGTGTAATGTTGTATTTTCTTGCTGCCTCATTTTTTGCTTCTTACGTCTCAGGGAGACACTTTACCTAGATTCCTAAGACCAGAGGACAGCTTTTTCTACCTACCACATACCTGTTTGCCCAGTTTGCCCTGACTTATGTATTTTTGTAATGCAAAAGTTATTTTAAAATATTTATTATTTTACATAAGTATACACAATATACAATACATATAAAATATATAGAATGCATAGCTATTTATAGAGTCACAGTTATTAATATTTTCTTTAATTGCATCTGGATTTGATTCATGAATAGAACATTTTCTTATCCCTAGGTTATGGATGAATGTGTTCTTCCTATGCATTCTTTTAGTACTTGTGTGTTTTCATTTTTAACATTTATTTTTCAGATCAATTAGAATTTATTATTGCATATGGTGTGAGCTTTATCTTCTTTCAAATGGCCTTTTCAATTTTTTTTTTTGCCTTAGTGATTTGAGACACCATCTTTTTCATTTATTAAATTTCTTTTGTTGTTTGGTCAATTTCCAGACTCTTTTATTCCGCTAGAGCCAGTACCATCTATTCAGGTGGCAGTACCATGCTCCTTTAATTATAGGGGCTTCAAAGTATGTTTTCATATCTGAAAAGATTACAGTCCCTTATAGTTTTTCTTTTTTAAGGTTGTTATAGCTATTCTTGCATTTTATTTTGCATTATGTGCTTTGGTATTGACTTGTGTAGCTCCAGAAAAGTATCTACTTTTTATTTATTTTTGGTTACCATAAATTTATAAATCAACTGAGAAAAAAATGACATCTTAACAATGAATTAAGTCACCCTATCTTGAGAGCCAAGGGTATCTTTCTGTTTGTTCAAGTTTCCCTTTGTCTCCTTTAGGAACAGTTTAAAGTTTTCCTTATATAGGTTTTACAAATGTCTTGTTAAGTTTATTTCTAAATATTTTATACTTGATTTTACAATTGTAAATTGGGTTCTCTCCAATATTAAATCTTCTAACTGGTTATTGTTTGTGTATGAAAGACTATTGATTCCCTTATGTTAATTTGGCATCCTACTTTATCACTGAATAATTTATTTTCTAATTTATTTTTGTTGAAAAATAACATTCAAGAATTTCTTCCATTGCATATGTACTATATTTCTATAATATTGGGTTGTTGGAAAAGTCATGACATATTTTTTGCAATGAAAAACAAAAAAAATATGTCATGACTTTTCCGACAGCCCAATAGTATGAGTTAAGTAAATTTCTGGAGGACAGTCTGATCACAAAAACGTGATTGTGCTTTCAGAAAAAATGCATTTTTACTTCCTAACAGCCAAGTTACAAAGAAACTTATAGAACATAATCAATGTATAAATGGATAACTGCTTGAATATTTTAATTATGAATATAAACAAGTACAAAGTTGTGCCATTAAAAAAACAATATGGCGCATTGGTTAAGAGCTGGCTTGGGAAGCCCCGGTTCAGATCCCACATATGAGGGCCAGTGACACTGCCCTCTACAGCTAAGATGGTGAACAACAGCTCCACCCGGACTGGGCTGCTGTGATTCCCCGGGAGGGCATTGCTGCAGCCTCTGCTGCAGTGGGCTGCCATAAACTACAGTGAGTTGCCAGCAGCCAGCATGATCAGCTGGAAGCTGAGCTGCCGTGAGCCATCATGAGCTGCTCTCCAATGGCCAGAGACCAATCTGCCTCACCCGAGAAGAGCACAATGATGATACCAACATGGGCCAGTGAAGCAATGTCCTCCACAACTAGACTGAAGAACAAAAGGACAGCAATTTGTCTGTTCCCCTTCCCTGGTTCCCCAACGCTGTTCCCCTTTCCCAATTCCCCAATAAAATCTTTAAAAACAACAACAATAATATGGCATGATAATTGCCAGTATATGTGTGTGTGTGTGTGTGTGTGTGTGTATTTGTATTTTTTATAGTATGAATTCAATGCTATCCTTTTGAATGATTTAACTATAGTTTTGCAGTTAAAAAAGGACATGATGAGAATTACACTTGGAGTTTGATAAAATTTTCTTTAAGAAAAGACTTCCCCCATCTTTGCCACATGCAATATTATACTAAATGCCCTGTACTTAAACTTTATTTCAAGCATGTTGCCTTTCTGCAATCTTTGCCTTCAAAGAATCTGGGTAAATCTTTGCTAAAGCAGCAATGCTTGTTTAATGCACAATAAATATAATCTAGACTATTTTAAATTTATTTCTTCACAGACTGGGAAGACATAATTTTCCTCAACTCAGTGTATTGACTTTATGGCTCCGATCATAAAATCTCAGGCCTGGGAAGCACCTTGAAAGGCAACTCTTCAATGCCCCTGGTTCCATAGAGAACCAAAGAATTTGGCATAGAAATATCTTGCAATTTTCTTCAGAAGCACATTTTAGTGTTTAATAACCCATAAGATTCTGAGAAAATTTTTCTTACACCTGTATTAAAATGCCAATGGTGCATAGATTTTGACATGCAACCCTAAGTAACTGGAATAAATTACCTTTGCTGGGAAAGCAGACAGCCACATAAGCTCTGAAGAAATGCTCTCTGTGTGGAATAAACTAAGAATATTCTCAACTCTGCAAAGTGTTTGTGTTACAGGAGGCTGGACTCTTGTCATCAAATGATCTGAGCTACAACCCTCATGGACTCTCATGAGTAATATTGGCACCAGGACCAAAAATGACAGCACAAGATGAACGATATGAAATGGAGTCAAACGAAGTGTAGCTGTGCTGTGTATAGTTGTGTGTGTGATGCATGCTGCACACAGATGGACATTTCATGCTGATTTCAGCAGGCATACTGTGTCTGTGCAGACTAGGATGAGAGGAGCCGAGCTTCCTGTTGGTGCTTGTGCCACCTGAACAAAGATCCCGTACCATCAGTGCCTACCCCATTACTCCTACAGGACTTTTTTTTTGCTTGTTCTCCAAATGCTGGTTTGCCTGATGTTTGATCTTGACACATCTGAAGATTTCTGGTTGTGGATAGTCACGTGTCTATAGAAACAGGCAGACACTATAGTGACTGGATTGCATGGTGGCTCAGGGAAGGGTGTCATTTATCCCACAAAGTAACAAGAATAACGAACAATATGTAGGACAGCGGCCAGGAGAACCTCTGGAACAGGGAGCAGACTACTTGTGAGCAGAAAACAAACTTTTATTGCTTTAAACCTTGTAGATTTTGAAAGTTGTTTCTTACTGCTTTGGTGAATCAAATTTTGAATCAAATTTTGAAAGTGTTGCATTCTGCTTTTCTAATTTAACATTATGCCATCAGAATTTTCTCCATTTTGCAATATTTTAATATAATTACCTTTCAAAACATAAGGTAATAATCCCTCAAGGAGATGCATCATCATCTACTTCTCTAATTCCTTAGAGTCAATTATTTAGATTCCCCTTACCTGTTTTAATATAAATACTGTTGACTAATTCATATAATTTATGCAGATTAATTTCTAGGAGTGGGTTACTGATTTCTTTTTCTTTTTCTTTTATTTTTAAAGATTTTATTGGGGGAGGGAACAGCATTGGGAAATTGGGGAAGGGGAACAGACAAGTTGCTGTCCTTTTCTTCTTCAGTCTAGTTGTGGAGGACGTCGATTCGCTGGCCCATGTTGGTATTATCATGTGCTCTTCCTAGGTGAGGCAGTTGCTCGCCGGCCACTGGATGGCCACTCACTGTGGCCCACGCAGCCCCACTGCAGCCTCTGCCAGTGCCCACGACTCACAGCAGCCCATCCCCAGCAGGAATGTCTGTTGCTGATGTCTGCAACAGACATCCCTGCTCCACACCAGGGTATGTTCTATATCAGCTGCCCCTAATCTCCCTCGCACTCATGCTCTCTAGTGCCCAGACAGTGAGCTGTCTGCCAGGATATTAGAGTATTGAGACAAATGATTCTTTGTCTTTGTCCAGTCCTGGCTGGTCTACAAGTCTTCTGAACCTCTGGACCCCATCCTGGCATCTCCCAATATGCTTTTCAGAATGCCCCTTGCTTCCTCAAGCTGCACCTTAGTTTCTCTGGGCCTGGCTCCTGCCTCCGATCCCTTACAACTCTTATTCATCAGAATTTGACACATTTATTAAATATACTTTAAGCAAGTATTTGTATCTTAGGATGTTATGGTAATACAAATTTTCAATTATTTTGCAAAATTCTTATGTCTGAATCAATAGGAAAACAAAACTGTATACAATTTCAGTGAACTAATTATAAAATTTTTTGAAAAATTGTTGAATTACCTTGCAGTTACACTAATAATTATTATTTACATGTCAGAAACAACTGAGCTATAAAATATTCAGTCTAGTTATTTAGGCGATTTTAATAAACAAATGTACTAGTCTGATCAGTTCATGATAATTGGTTATTATAGGTAAGTGGATAGACTTCAGAAGACACTGCTAAAAATTTCTTCAAAGATGATGTCAAGTATTATGTAATTTTATTCAACTTACAAATATTTATCATGTATCCACTGTATATAATTCACTGCTCTGTGAGCAGACATGGATTCTACCTTCACAGTTGTATAGTCTATTTCAGAGGTTGGCAGGGCAGCTGCCTGTTTTTATGAATAAATTTTTATTGGAACATAGCTGCACCTATTTATTTATGTATTGTCTATGGCTACTTTCATGCCACAAGAGCAGTTGAGTAGTTGTGACAGACTATCACCTGCAAAGGCTAAAATATTTATAGATACATACCTCACTCCTTAGAAAATATTTTCTGACCTTTGGTCTATTATGTCACAGGTATAATAACAATATCACAGGCAAATCATTAAAGCAATTGAGAAGAAAATAAGAGATATTCCAGGCATTAAGAAAAATGTTTATTGTAGATTAGACACTTAAATGTTGAGTATATTGAAGCTATCATTCCATTTGAACTTTGAAATATTTGAACTTGGGAGAGGAAATTTATATTGGCAATCTAGTCAAGTGGAACAATGCAACGTTTCAAAATGCCTTCCTCTCGGTTCCCCTAAATCCTTACTAATCTTCAGTTACTCCTTGTATTCCATCCAACAAAACTTCTTGCTCTTCTCCTTGACACTCTAATTCTGTTGCTTGATTCACACTCATTGATTTTATTAAGTATCTCTTCTCATTCTCTTCTTATGGTCTACCTACGGAATCCTATCCTTCAAGATTCACATAAAATATGATTTTATTCCTACACAGCCGCCTCCCCTTGTTCTCTTTTTTCAGAAGCAATTTCTCTGACATTTATCTCCTTTAAACTTTATTCACGCTTTTCTCATGTGACATTTCACACTCATACATTGCTCTTGTATAGGTACAGTAAACTGCTAGCCTGTAAACTTCTAGAGGGCAAAGTTAATGGCGAACTTGTTTTAATTTTTCATGATAGATGCTAAGAGGCTGCCAGTAAGGATGTAATAAATGGCTGCTGTCACCTTACCCTCTCCGTTTTAACTCTTTGCAGAACATTTATTGTTATCTGATTTTTCTTATTGTTTTGTTGAAGGGTTATGTCCCATCACGAGAATATAGAAGTCATTTGAATAGGGACCTTGTCTGTATTTTTCATCTTTATGTCCATTGCCTAGCACATCCTAAGTGCACAAGCAAATGTGTTAGGTGAATTAATGAATGAATGAAATATTAAAACTGTAGTTTGAGGAAGTAATAGTAGTGCCGCCATACACTAAAATAACTTTATTTGATGTTTAATAATATCTCTAAAGAATACAATCCCAAATTATCTGAGAGCTAATGTTGTATTTACAGGTTCCTAAACAATTATGTGGGAAATAATATGTAAATTTAAAGCCATTAGTTCTTCAGATATAAATATCAACTTATTTGTAGAAAGGTAGAGCATTCTTCAAGATTCATTATTGTAAAATGTGGTCATTTTTAAAGGTTTGGTGCTAATGATGATGTTCAGGAGATTGGAGAATGGGATTATTATTTACTAATGTTTCCTATTGCCTGATATGTTTTAATAGGATAATTACTAATATGCTCCATTATTAGTCTTAGGGATAAACCATGATGGACAAGAAATTTCTAATCAATTATTCTTCTCTGATCTTGTTAAAAGGTACTAGGCAATTAAGAAACCATTTAATCATGCAAGAAAAGCACCCACCTACTGAAAAAGATTTACTGCAGTTTTATCATGACTCTGAAAATATAAGGCACTTTACGTAGAGAAATGCAACATAGCTATAGAAGATGGCAAAGTGAAGAGATTTCTGGTTAGTAATTTGTTATAAAGGCTCAGGGAAACCAGACATTTTTACTTAAAGTTTTCCTTTTTTGATTGCTCATTTTCTTTGACTTGCTAAATTCCCATGGAAATCATATCTGTACGTGTTGAGCTTAAACTGTAACCATATTTCTAACCTCACCCATTTTCCAGCTAGGAAAGTGCCTCCACATCAATTTCAATGCCTCCCTTCATGTTCATGCTTGATAGAGATGATACATACTTAGAATACGTGTTGAGCAGATAAAGCTTAAATTGGCAAGCCACACTTCACTGTTATATTCCAGTGGCAAGTGGAAATGATGGAACTCCCAGACTCCAATCTCAGGCAGACCTGGGCTTGAATCCTGGCTCAGACAACACCAACTGTGCACACTTGAACAATATATTCCAACTCTGGTCTGTAACTGTAACTAGGGGTAACAATAGTAGCAATTTTAAAGGGCTGTGGTAGAGGCGAAATATGAATACATAGCAGTATCAACTACAAATCATGTGCCATGCTGTGTATACTTAATCCTCACAACAGACCTAGATCAATACTATTGTTATCTTTGCTCTCAGAAGAAGAAACTGAGGTACAGGTGATTGACTATAGTGTAGTAAGATCTGATAATAATAAATATTATTTTTGTTGGTAACATGGAAGACTTACATATATGACTTGATTAAAAATATCCCAACACTAAGAGTCAAACAACATTACATTAATTCTGGAACTAGGCTGAACGCTTTACATGATTTTCTAAATTAACCCTCACATCACCCCTCTGAAATACTACTGTCACCCCATTTTGCAAATCAGCCAATTGAGGTTAAAAGAAGTTAAGTTATACATCTGAGGTATTAGAGCTACAAAGCAAAAAAGGCCAAGATACAAACCCAACAGCCTGATTTCAAAGCCTGAAAAAATAACCTCTGTTACTCTACATTAATAAATTCAGCCCTTTACCTAATATCCGGGTTATTAAATACATAAAAGTAAATGGCTTCAGCAAAGTGGTAGGTTGTGGAAGAAGAAAAAGAACATCCAAAGTGACTTTAATTCAATTTAGCATGTGGGTATTAATCTTGTAATAACATATGCCAAGCACTTGCAGAATGCAAAGTAATATACTTAATGACTCTGAGATGCCACCATTTGCAATATGGATCATTATTTTATTTTCAATTAAGGAAAAGAATATCCAAGATGGAGGAAGTGTAATGGGAGAGCCTACATTAAGCTGAAACAAGGGCTTTAGACTTAGTATACAAGTAAACAAGAAATAAACCTGATAAGGAGAAAAGGACAAGGAAAGTCACATGTCTCAATCTCACCACTGGCGAGGGAAAGAAAACAAATTTCACCAAAAGATTTTAAGCTGGTACTCACTCATCTTTTGGTCTGAACATGCATTACAAGTTTAATCTAAAATGTTTTCAGAATGGTAGCTCCTGACAAAAGCAAACTCAATGGCTCTCTACAAGAACGCATTGCAATTCAACCCTAGGATGATTTGAATTGCCATTGATTATGAAATGCATTCTCATTTCGGAGATATTAAAATGTGAAAAATGCATCTCCAAATGGATGAAAGAAGATATGAGCTGCACTTCCCGCCTTAGAAAGAGCTTAGAAACATTAATCTCATCATGATTAACAAGATAAAACACAAACAACACATGAATGATATCAAAGTGCAAAATTAGTGTTGCAGATGTGTAGGGAAATGAGAATTCAAAACTGACAAACTTCTGGGAAGAACAGAGAGGCAGGGAGCCTCCATGGGATGGTGAGACTCATTCTGGATTAAGTTTGGGTGAGAAGAGAAGGAGGGATGACATATGTAATAAGGTGTGGAGTCAGATTAAATTACAGTATTTTTAGATTAGAGAAGACCAGTCTTAGTAGAGTGGGGACTTGTATTGGGCAGGAAAAATTAGAAAATCTTATTGAGAAATTATTATAGAAGACTTTTAGAAAATGGCAAGGTAAGGAATTAGGAATGAAAATGATATCATTCATTCATTTATTCAGCTAGCCTCCTGATCAATCAACTGCCCAAGCAATAAGCATTAAGCAGCTGCTATGTGCCAAGACTGTGCTGGAAGCTAAGTAAAAAATGAGGACTAGCACATTATCACATCCTGTACGTTACCTTATTAAGTGGAACAGTTAAGTAAACAATGAGATTATACCACAGTATGTCCTACCATAATAGCTGCAATTTATTGAGCAACAATTTTTTCCTCCAGGTATTAGGTAGGTAATTTATATGGTACATATTATATTTCAAAAGCAAAAATATATTTATTTTATTGTAGAGATGAAAAACTGAGGCTCAGAGAGATGGAGATTTTTCTGCACTTATTCTCAATTAAAATGCATTCTATTACTTATATGTTCTTGATTACACAAATTATGCAAATCCATAATCGTAAAATAATGAAAAATCCTAGAGAAAGATTTTGCAACTTTTTAAAAATAACCAAGAAACTTTTATTGTGATGTAACGTATTATTTATAATAAATCATTAATATGCATCGCCAGTTGTAGTAAATTACAGCCACACAATAATAAATGGAGAGAACAATTTTACCCTTAGTATAATCAAAGCTGTGATGTGGATCCCAGATCCCTCCCAGTGCCACTCAAGGCAGTAATGCTACTTCCGCAGCTGCTGAGAGCTGCTTTCAGCTCTCTCTGGGGCTGCCCTCCTGTGAAAGAGCTGACTCACCCATTATGTTCCTGTCACAGGAGCGCCACATCCAACAACTAGTCCATGAGAGCTCGGAAGACCTACCATGTTTGTTCCAATTCAGGGTGACTCTGAATATCACTTTCCCTCTAGGATTACTGAGGCAGAAGAATGCCTCCCCATATCCCCAAGAGATATCCATGTCCTAACTCCCTGAATCTGTGAATGTGATAGGTTAAATAGAAAAGAAGAATTAAGATTGCACATGGAATTAGGTTGCTAATCAGCTGACTTCAACATAGAAAGATTATTCTGGATTATCTGAGAGAACTCAATGCAATCACAAGGAGCCGTAGAAGTAGAAGAGGGAAACAGAAGTGGTGACCAGAGTGACTCAGTGTGAGAAAGACTTGACCTGTCATTGATGGATTTGAAGGAAAAGGGAGTCAGGAATGAAGGAAGGTGGGCAGTCTCTAGAAGCTAGAAAAGGAAAGGAAATGGATTCTTTCTAGAGCCTCTGGAAGGAAACTCATCCTGGAAGACATCTTGATATCAGCCCAGTGAGGCCTGTGTCTGACTTCTATGGAACTGTAAGATAATAAATATGTGTTGTTTTAAGCCACAAAATTTGTGGGGATTTGTTATGGCAGCAATAAAAAGGTAACATGTCCTTCTCCTGGTCAATTCTACCTCCTTTCCTCCCTCAGGGGGGTGTTGATTCTGAAAGCATTTCCCAGTGAACTTCCTGCAGCAAATCTCTGTCTTTTGTGCCCATGGGATATTAACAAATATTTGCCTCCTATTTTTTCTACTTGATATACAGATTTCAGGTTATGTAATTACCGGTGGCATTGTTGAGACTATTAGCTCCAAGACACAAGATAGTGCATTTATTTTATTTGCACATTTTTCAGCTTGGATAGACCAGGTCAGCCTATGAAGGGCCATGCCCAAGAATGTAATGGACAGGAGGAGGCTGGCTTATGCTGCATGTCAGTTGAATCAAAGACCTACTTCAGCTCTATCAGGGAGGTAAAGGCAAGTACCCTGGGCCATGACAGTTAGAGATCACATTGGGAGAATCCATAAGCAGGTTTTAGGGTGCTGGTAAACTGAAGATTAACAAACAAAGAGCCTGGTCAGTAAGTTAACAGTGTGAAGATACTGAGGCTGGCATGAAAGAGGCTACTAATAAATGTTAGCTCCTTTTTTTCCCCATGTGTCTATCTGAGAAACTCTTCTATCGCCTGAAAATCTTCAGAGTATAATTTCCACAGAGCAGCAGGAAAAAGTATTGTTGTTGTTGTTGTTTGTTTGTGGATACTTTAAAGCAAAGAAAGCTGTTAGAGAAGGCAACAGAAAAAAAAAGTCATATTGTCCCCCTTCTAATTTGAAAACAAAACCAAAATAACAAGGCCCAGATGTATGTTTGAATGTAACTAAAGGGAAAACAAAATGTGCTCAGCATTATCCCATCAGTGCTGTGCGTGGTATGCAGTGGAAGAGGGGATAAAAGCTACCATTACTGTCACTGAGTCTGCACTGGGGACCTGTGGGACATAGGAAAAGCATTACACATAGAATGTGTTTATTCGAGCACTTTTTGTAAGATGTCTTAGAGCTTGTTTACATTAATCAGTGTTGGAAACTTACAGCCTTCTGAGGTATCTTGAATGGAGTCTCCTGACGCCAGAAGAACTGTGGTGGAAACGTAGCTAACACTATCCATGTGTGAGCTCATCTTAAAGCTTGAATTATTCCAACCCTGAGAGAGAGATGGTGGCTGTGACATTTGCTCAGAGGTGCAGGGACAGAGATTTCTGAGCATACTGGCTTTCCTTGCTCTGTTTACAGCGTTTCTCACTCTCTGATGTGTATTATACTTTTTGTGTTTATGGCCTTTATCTAAGAGACTGAAAACATCTTAACATGAGAGTCTGAGTTTGATGATTTTATTCTTGAAATTTAATTTTTCATACCATCTTGCACAACAAATGTCAGTAGAGTGAAAGAAAGATAGCCATCTAAGAGGAAGAGCAGTTTGGGTAGAAGGTAGTCTAAACAGTTGCTAAAAGACATTGGTTGCCTTACTGGCCTATATATGATGCCAGGTGGATTTAATGAGCCTGAGAGGACATGCCCCACCCTGTTTCCATGGGAACCTCCTATAGGCCACTGTCACCTTCTGCCCCACAGTATGCCTTTGCTTGATGGTCCTGAGAGTATACCTGGCAGCCTTTGATGAACAAGAAAGGGAATAATAGCTGCTGACCTGGGTTCCCTTCCTTTCTAGCCCAGTGAAGTTTCAGGATCTGACCTCAAAGTTTAGAAACAGATGTTGTTACATGTCTCTTGTCCATTGCTGATGAGAATGGTCTAAACTTGGCTGCTTGTCAAGTTTCATAAAATGAAGTAGATTTTAGAAGATACTCTACAAGTGTTATCATACTGCTGAGAAGAAGTGAGGAGCAGAGCAAATTTGAGACAAGAGATATTAAGACTTTAATTCCCACACTCAAGTAATTTCATTGGTCAGATATTCTTATCAGCTGATAAAACACTAGGTCAATTTGTTTTGCATTTCAAACTAAGTGCCAAGTAGGATATCCCTATACAAATATTGTTTGGCAGGAATGACAAAAGAGAAGAGAAAGTTTTCCCGGACTGGTTTACAGCTCTGAATATGATGGCCTTGATATTGACTAATTAAAATGTCTTGAAAATAAGAAAAACAGCTAGGTCTTTGTCATTTTAAGTCTCTGTCAGTCTGCTCAATATGGCACTTTTATTGGTTCACAACAAGTCCTGTTTACAAAGTGACGAATGATGAAGATAAATTTTACATGAAACATCTAGATATCATTCATGTTTTCTTATAATAGCAATATTAGAGAGGACAACTGGATACTTGTTGGTTATCTATGATGTTTCCTTTCCTTCCTCCTCCTTTTCAATAGCTCCCAATTTTCTTTTGGTGCTCTGGGGAAGTTGTGTCCACCATTGCTTCAAGGATAAAACAAATTATGTAAGATAAGCCAAGCACTACATCTCATTACTCTAGCTACAATGATTGATTCAGAGGAGGACATTGAACAGGACTGAATCTCCAAGATTTGCTTAGAATCGTGGGACAACACGGGTGCATTACTCTCATCCATATGATATAGGGGACTGCAGCCAACAATTTTACTAACACCAACAGTAAGAAAGAAAGAACCAAGAGTATTATTAAGACGAAGAGACGAAGCCCCAAGGACAATCATAATCCTAAGGGTCAAGCCTTGTCATATAACAGATCTATACCTGCACCTCTCAGTTATATAAGCTAATACATTCTCATGTATTGTTTAGGTCAGGGGGGTTAACATTTTTGTTTGTTTGTGTACTACATAAGATACCCACACAGAAACATATTGTATGCTGTGCTTTACGTACTTTATTATAAATAGGTATTTATTTTCTCTAAATTTTTTTTTAGTAAAAATACTAAGAAATGGTGAACAGAAATTTCTAAGCCCACATCAACTTCTAGTGTTATAATTCCATTGCAATTGTTATTTTTAGAATAGATTCTAACACAATCTAAACAATCTTCTAATTTCACAAGCACTTACTTATCTATATCATCAAATCAATATAATCTTGGCACTAGGGTTTCAATTTTATACAGTTTAATGGTAAACTACTGAGAAGAGCATCTGAAGGAAATAACAGAATGGGCATAAACAGATTTCTTAAGAATAAAAAGTTGCCAGATAAGCTCTCAAAAGGAAGGAAGGAAGGAAGGAAGGAAGGAAGGAAGGAAGGAAGGAAGGAAGGAAGGAAGGAAGGAAGGAAGGAAGGAAGGAAAGAAGAAAGGAAGGAAAAGAAAAAAGAAAAAGAAAAACCAAAACTCAAAAATTTAATTCTTCAGGGAAAATAGAATGAGAAGCCTAATTGCATTTGGTGTTATGGACATTTGGTTGAATCCTTTCTACATTTACCCACATATATTTAACATTTGAAATGTTCTAGCATGAAGGCAGCACACTGAATCATTTTATATAAAACTGAAAATGTCAACAAAAGCATAAATTTTATCCTAAGATGCTACCTGAATGTTTTTCCTCTCTAACACTGGTCATACCATACTTTCATTATTCACAAACTAATTGTGAACACTCAACTTTTAAGGACTGGATTAAATACATCCCCCCTAGGATATTGGTTATCTCCTTTTCTGCAAGATTGGGAATCAATCATGACACGAGTATCAATTAGGGCCTTTTGTCACAAACAACAGAAATCAGTTTTAACTTGAGCAAAGGTATTTGTTTGTGAGAAAGGATATTAGGGTGTGTGTGTGTGTGTGCGCGCGCGTGTGTGTGTGTGTGTGTGCGCGCGTGCCCATGTGTGGGGTCTCACAGAATTGATCTGAGGCTAAAACAGCAGGCTTGAAAACAGGAAGAAGCAAAGGGAGAAACATAAGGACACACATGCAAAAAACAGGAAGCAGGACCATAACCAGCTCCAAACATTAACAGTCTGGGCAGGAACCCCACCCCCTACAAGATCATGGGATTCCTCCAGCTTTCCCCTCTCACCACCTCACTTGGTCAAGATGCAAACTCCCAGGAGATATGACTCATATGGTCAAATGGAAGCAACATTCATGAAAGAAAGGACCTGGTCTCTTTGGCTTGTGCTTCTGCAGTGACAAGTGGACACCTGGAGTCATTCTCCTTGCCAAAAAATGTGATTCTAGGAGGAAAGGGCTTGGACTCTATCCAGACAAAATTGCTCCACTGGCAACAGCAGTCTCTATAGAACAAGGATCCAAAGTTAATTCTCAGCTCCTCGAATAACCAGGATACCAAAGGAGTAAATAGCATGATTACGGTCATTTTGTTTCATTATTTTAAACTGGTCAGAAAATTAGAATGTTTCTTGAAACATACATCTCAAAGGTAAAATGACACCACTCTGGTAGAATAATTTTAGAGAAGGAATTACTTAGAGATAATATTTGTGATCATGCTGTGTGAGCCTTTGAAATGTTGTAGGTGGAAAAGCTTGAGATTGCAAGTCTGCAAGCTATGTTCTATCACTTAAAAGAGATTGGCCCCCTTAAAACCCATGCAAATAATAAAGAGCGGGCTTCCTCAGAGGAATGGGCTGACATCTCAAGTTCACCTTTAAAGAGGGAATAGCAGATGAAGTCAGTTACTTCATGAAAAATGCTTTCATTGGAAATACCACACTGAGCGAGAAAATAAAGGAGTGTGTTTATTTGAAGTCTTTGTTCTCTAGGTTTCTAGTAAACAAGGTGGTTTATTTTTCTCATCTATAGAATCTTTGTGGGGCTCCTGTATGCATGTAATTAAATTTCTTTCTTTCTTGTTAATTTGTCTTATATTAACTTAACTATTAGACCCACCAAAGAACCTAGAAAGGATGAGGGGAAACTTTTTCTGCCCCTTCAGCATGATGAACTCAATTTCCAGTGCCCTGCCTTTGCTATATTGGATTATTTGAAGCTAGCCAAAGAAGAGAGAGTTCATCCTTAGACTAAAAGCCTGTGGACATAAATAAGCCTTGGAATTTACTTCAATTGTAGCTAAGCAACACAAAAGAGACAGTGGCTGAGGAAAGGGAAAATGCATTAGTATTCCTTAACTACCAGCCCATTTCCTAAACGCTCAGAAGAAGAGTTACAGAAGAGCAATCACACTTTCCAATAACACAGCCCTTTGTAAATGTAATTCACTAGTGCAATAGCTAAATACTCAGTGGATCTGAAAGTTCCATCCATCACAGTCCAGCCCTCACCATGTCACTGCCTCAGAGGAATGGATGTGAAATGACACTCATTCCACTGGCCAAATAGAAAGAGCCAGGGAAATTACAATGTGAAGTCATGTAGGCCCTTGGGTATAGCTTTGCCATGTGTATCTTTACTCTCA
Organism: Aselliscus stoliczkanus; assembly: GCA_033961575.1. Classification (NCBI taxonomy): domain Eukaryota; kingdom Metazoa; phylum Chordata; class Mammalia; order Chiroptera; family Hipposideridae; genus Aselliscus; species Aselliscus stoliczkanus. Next base: position 53,598,603 of record CM066731.1, read on the forward strand.
TCCTTTGTTATGTGTGAATATCAGGCAGCAGGATTATATACTTCGCAAAAATTTATATAACAAAGCTCATTTCCCTAAAACAGAAAACAATGTAAATTTAGAAAAGGCTAGAGCTACATTAAAATTGATTCAGATTGCCACATAAGCAGGATTAGTTAGGGATTAAAGTTAAAAATAAAAGCATCACCTTTTTGCTTTGTCTTTTTCTTTATTGCTATTGAGGACCACAGTCTAAAATAAAAAGATAGAATATAAAAGTAAAATTTGGTTATAGCATTCATTACAATTTTTTCTTTTATGCAAAAGTTCTACAAAAATATTGACTGCATTTATATGCACATTAAAGGAAAGCATTTATAGATTTACTGAAAAACAGGTAATAAATCTAATTTTTTGATCCAGACATCTTACTGCAGATGATTATAAAAATGCATGGAATCTCAAATAAACACATTTTTAATGAACAGATTATTGAGGAAGATAGCTCGAGTGGCAAAATAGAAATAACACCAGACAGAAAGTAGGAAGGCAGTTCTGGTCTCAAATTATTCTCATACAGTTCATGAAACTAGTCAATATCAAAGTTTCAAAATATAATTCCTGTATCCTATTGCTTATTTTCAATATGGATTTTTATTTTAATAATATTAAAATCTACATTGTCAAAAATCTTTAAGGATATTATTTTATTCATTAAACAAATATTTACTCATGTCTGGCTCAATGAACAAGACGAAGATCTTTACCTCTGGGTGCTTAAATTCTAGTGGGGGAGGCAAAAGCCAACAAGAAAACACGTGACATTATTTCTGGTAGACAAATGTGATGAAGGAAAACAAAGGGAGAGAGAATGCTATTGTGGGTGAGTGGTAAGGGGAGAAGGTATTTGAAGGAGAAAGACAGTAAGGAGATGTGGGGGGAAGAACATTGCACACAGAGGGGAGAATTTCTAGAATTTCTATCTTGGAACAACACAATAGTTTTACAGGACTCAGAAGTGTCTGTAAACTACATAAATAAATGCCACCGAACCCAAACTAAGTGTATCCCCAACTCAGCTTCCTCAGAGGTTAGCATCTTTTCTCACGTCACCTGACACTAGTAGAAATATGATAGAGGGGAAGGAAGAATGCAGAGACAGTTCTAAACCTACTATGGTTAAAACATCTGCCTCACATGAACTTTTCAGAAACACGTGGCCCCTCCCAGTACCTTGAAAGCAGCATATATGTTGCAGGGCCTGGAAACTTAAACTTCATTAGATTTCTGGTAAATCTATTTTAGTCACAGGTCGCAGTGTGTTCTTTTCACCTTTTTCTTAGCTGAGGAATAAATCAATGGTTAGGTATGTGATGAATAGAAAGGGTCTTTAGTCCTAATGCAGAGAATTCTGGCCAAAGATCTCCTGAAACATAAAGAGGAGCCAGTGTGAAAAATGGTAAATTCTGGTTTGGATGTCTTAAGTTTCAGGTGTCTCACTAAATCATCGCAACTCAAGCGCTCATTAGAGATGTATGTGTGGGAGTAACCAACTTATGATAGTCTTCCAAACCAAATGATTGGATGAAATCACTTCAGAGACTGTGTGAAGTAGGAGATGAGCTAGGAGCCCTCAACAGCTTTGGCACTCTGTCATTTACGTGTTTATGTGCCTAAGGAGAAGCTGTATTGGTTTTATATAGGAATACAAATGCAGTAAAGAGAAAAAAAATGAAGACATGGGGAGATGGGTCATGATTGTAGAGCAATGGGCCTGGACTAGGTTACAGAGGATGGAATCCACTGGAAGAGGCAAGGGACTGCCTTAGGCCAGGACAGGGGAGGTGACCCATTATAACTGGAGGGAAAGTGGGGTGTGCAAATCAGACCTAGGGTGTGGCGAAGATAAGGGAAGTATTGAAACATCAGAAAACCCACACTGCTTCTGCCCATTGTAATTCTCTTTAGGACGCAGGCATGTTGCTCCATAGGACTATTAAGATTCTCACATCTCTATTTATTGATCTCACAATCTATATAGCTCCCTTCTCCTTAGTTGAAGATGGAAGTTATTTGAAGGCAAGACATATCCATTATTGAACGTTCCTCCAAACACATACACACAATACCTTTCAGTATGCTTTGCACATACTAGGACCCAATAAATTTTGTGAAAATGCAGGAACCAGTTCGTTACTTAATTACCAAAAATAAAGTAAACAATGTTTGGTTACAATAAAAGCTACCCTCTATGAGCAGGGCTTTGTCTGTCAGCTACTGTATTTCTGGCATGAAGGAGGGAGCCCAGCTCATCAAATATTATCTGTGTGCTAATATTATGATTGAGTCTAATATTAGATAGCTAGACTTTAAGGCCTACTGTATATTAGGTTCTCCTGAAGGGCAGGAGAAAAAAAAATGTCTCCTGGGAGGAAATTAATAAAGAAAAAGGATGCTAAATGGAAAGGGAATAAAAATATTATAAACAGGGACATGGTTACAACTACTTTAGGAATGAAAGGTTGATATGTCTACAAGAAATACTTATTTCAAAAAAATGGAGAGTCAGTCCTAGAGGTTGGATAGAAGTACGGTCTGGGCAAGAGAAGAACATTGTGGGAAAGTCTGAGAGCCCGGGTGTACTCACCCATCTCCCATTGTGCATTTTTGTAGTGAGGCTGCATTTGTAGAAAGCACAGAGTAATGTAGCTCAGTGCCTCTGGGCAGGGAGGAGGCTGTGTTAGCATCCTAGCCAGTCTGGGCTCTTGGTAGCATAGCAGGGATATAAATTACTGTTTCCTGTGGGGGAAGGAAAGATTGAAAGCTGAGGACCCTCAGAGAGGCTTATTTTGGCATGGGGTAAAAGACCCTGAATCCTTAAGACTCACACAATGACTTTGGCTTATGAATTGTACTAGTCAGTGCTGCAGAGGGGCCTTCCCAGCAGTGGGGGTTCTGGGCTCCCCAGGAACATGGCCTGGCTGAGCTAACGCACCAGCAGTTACACCAGCCAAGGCTGGAGGAGAAACACAGTCAGGACTCCATAGTTAAGACTGGATCCACCTGCCTCAGCAGGGACTGGCCAGAGGCCAGCCTGGACAAAGAGTCAGTGCAGGGGGACCAACCCAAGACCCTCCCGCCATCCTGACATCAGGAGGACAAGAGGCTTCTCCTACAGCCAGCAACAATTGGGAAGGAGCAGGGAGAGTGGGGAGGGACCGGCCTGTTAGGGGTAAAATGACATCCATGGACTATTTACCCAACCGAGATGTTCTCGACTGAAATAGACTGCAGGACTGCTAAGTTTTCATCTCCCAAACATTTGGCTCCAGCCCTGAGAAGCAGAGACTGGTGAGGAGGAGTAGATCAGCCAGAGAAAATAAAAGTGCCAATTTAGTTGTTTTTATAAACCCAGTGTGTTCCATTTCAACCCGTCCACTTGGTGGTTGAGGGGCTTTGAGAAGACCAGCTTCAGCTGGAAAACAGCTGGTGGGTGGCCTGTGGCTCAGCCAGAAAAGGGCATCGCGGTCCTCAATGGTCACGATGGCCCACGGAGAGCCAGGCCTGACTGGGGAGGGCTGGGGAGAGAGAGCATGGCAGAAGGTCAGGTCATAGCGTGAGCTTGCTGACCCAGGGAGTGAAGCTAACCGACCTGAAAGAATGGTATCTGTGCTTCCATCTGCTTTCAACTAACTGAATCATATAGGTGTGTTTCTGCAACTCCTCCGACCTTTGGAGGTTTATCTTACCTAAATTGCCTCAACTTAGGGTATTTTGAAATTCCTAAAAAGGTGGTAAGATTAAAGTGTGCACTTGATACCATGCTCTACTGTACTGTTCTCAGTGGGTGTTCAGCTGGAGGAATGCAAGAGGAAAAGGCCAAAAGATGAAAAATCTCTTGATGCTCAGAGGGCTACAGTGTAAGTTTCCCAAGAAGGACATGACTGAGTTGGCTCCAGGCTACTGGTGGGAGCCCCCCTTATTCCTGCAGTGTCTCATTCTTGCCTGGATTGGGGAACGTGGGCCTGCAGGATGCTAGAGAAATTTTAGGGAAAAGTGTTCTCCAGTGTTTTTTAAAGGCTTTACAATTTATTATTCCCTCAGAAAATCTCCACATTCAGAATTGAGTTAAAATCTGAAGGTTTTATTCTGTAAATACCCTTGATTACTTTCCACCATGAGTTAGAGTTTGAGTCTTTAGTGTGGAACATTGATATGCATATTATCCTTCAGAGCAGTTTTGTGATCTCCCTGGAGAGTCCAAGGTTAATGATGTATTCCTGCCAGGATTTTCACATTTTCCAGTTCATCACCTCTATGTATATGACCAAATCATTGGTCTTCGTTTTCCTTAGAATGATTTGTTTTTAAAAGGGGGGTTGAATGTATGGTGACGGAAGGAGAGCTGACTCTGGGAGGTGAATACACAATGCAATATATAGATGATGTATTATAGAAATGTACACTTGAAACCTATTTAATTTTACTAACCAATGTCACCCCCAAACATTTAATATAAAACAGTGAAGTCTCATTTTTAAATGTCTAATTCAGGTATGAATACCTCTCACAATTTATAGACTTAATTATGGATTATAAAACTAATTGTAATCCCTCTGGTGTTTCCCTCTGAAATTGTTCTAGATATTCTAAATTAATCTTCACTACATCTTTGTAAGATTTGGTCATAAGATCGATTATTTCTCTTCAATAGGAAGAAGAGAAGGGAAGTGGTTTGCCCAAGGTCACTCAACACATGAGTGCTGGGACTCGGCATAAAACCCAGTCCTGTGATTCCTGCTTGTGTGCTCGGTCCAGGAAACCTTGTTGCCCCCAAACCATCACACCACCTCAGAGGTGGCTCCAGCTCAACTAAGCAGGCAGACCTCTCCTGGGGCATACGGCTGGCCAGGGAGAATACAGTCTACGGCATGGGCAAATCTGTTCTTACCCTCAGGCCAGAAAACAGCACAGACTATAGACAGATTACAGGATGGTGACAAGGAAGCAGCCTCCCATCTCCATCCAGAGCCACAGACCATGCTGGAGCATCTCAGGCTTATAACCCCTTGTCACCACAACGACAGCAAAAACAGAGGTGTAATATACCTGCCCGTCACATAGGCCTATTAAAAACCTGAGAGTTTAATACACGCAAGGTCTAAAGGTATATAAATTACATACCCTGTACATATAATTACCCTAACACATAGCTGGTGAGTGCTAGAGCCAGGATCTGAACTCAAGTCTAACTTCAGTCTCCATTGTTAGAGCAGCAGACAGCATGAAGGTGAGTCCTTACAGAGCAGGTCATTGCTGCTCCTGGAGATGGGAGAGGCCAACCTGAATAAATCACTTTGGAAGCCGGATCAGGAGGGACCAGGAGATGAAGTAGAATGAATGTATCTCTTGTTACCACTTGGCTGTGGTACTAATTTAACTTTGTGTCCTTGGCATAGTCAAGCCTACTGTCAAAGTGATTGCACAGAGTTATAAATTATATTTAAAGAAAACAGACTCTGGTGGAATGGAATAATGATAAATACCCTTATGGGAGAGGAATGCCTGGACATGTCTCTCCAATAAGTTTGGCCTCTTAATTTTTAGCTATCTTTCTTTTATGGTATCACTGCTGTTTTTTTTCAAGTAAGTGAACAATCACTGCTTTGCAGACATGCTCTAGCATAACATACAGTACATTCTGACACTTAAAAATGTACCCATCCAAACTGGGACAGTTTGGAATTAAAGTGTGGCCAGTAGGGATAAGGAAAAGAAGTGGGTGGGTAATAGGTCACTTTCTAAAGTGCAGAATGAGTGTTTCACCAGTCACTGCTGCATGGCAAGTCCGTCAGCCAATTCTGTGCAGCAAGCTACCCCCAAACAAGATTTTATTTAGCTTTTATGATCTGAGTGAGCAAAGTGGTCTGAGATCAGCTGAATGTTTTTCTGTTGGTCTTGGCTGGGCTCTCTCATATATGCATCTTTAGTAGCTGCTTGTCAGTTAGGTGGCATAACTTCTAGGAGTTCATGGGGCTGGAGCAAGCAAAAGTGGTGATTGGACGGCATATTTTTGTTTGTCCAGTTGGGCATCTCAGACTTCTTCACATGGTCCCAAAAGGAACACGCACTTGCACTTTTCAATTTTCTGTTTGTATCATGTTTACTTCTGATCAATTAGCCAAAGTAAGTCACAAGGCCAGCCAAGGCTCATGGAGGTGGAGGAAAGGTTACCTTTGATGGGAGGAGCTGCAAAGCATTGTGGACACTTTTGCAATTTACCTGTGACTTCTGCTACAGGAACTCATATTGCTTTCACATGCAAAATATGTCTCTCATCCTAGATCCCTTAAAAGTCTTCATCGATTAGGTCATCAGATTTGAAGTCAATGATCCCAGCATCTCATCTGATATGCTTTTTATATCCAGAGGCCAGTGAACTAAGACAAGACATATGTCCCCCATCACAACACTCCCTACATCCATATCATGTAGACATAACATACCATCATAGACACACCCAATCAAAAAAGCAGCCACTGATTCATAAGAATTCTGAAATCCTACAGACGATATGCCAGATCCCCCACCCTATGTGAGAGTTTAATACATCCCCCACAGAGGATGGTCCTTCATTAGAGCTTGGTTCTGCTCCCTGGGAATGGCTCCCAGCCTGATTTCTTGACTGTGCCCTGGGCATGGCCTCATGACCCATTGCTCTCCTGAGCTGTTGGCTCTATCACTTGGGCTTTTCGTTCTGTCTCTGAAATGTCCTTTCTTTCTCATGAAATGTGGCTCATTTTGCATGTGAGCAGCTATCTCAACCTGCATACTGCTACTGCAATTTTGGGAATCTAGAGACATTTCTGCAAGTTAAAGTCGGTAGCTCTTTTGCTTGAATGAAACCCTTAAAACATGTCTTTAAGTGTCTTAGAATCCCTTTTATTTAGTTCAAAGGTATTTCTAGGCACTACCATAAAACTTATATAGAGCTTAACAATTTTTCTTATAGTCACACTTTGGAATTGATCTTTCTCATGAAGAATTCTTTACTGTATGGGAAGGTGGAATGTGAGAAAGTTAGTAGGTCTGGTGCCTTCTAAATTCCCTCTAAATTTTGCTTTAAAACTAAACAATTCTTTCTTGAACTCATCTCCTTCTTATCCCTTACCATAAAAGAAGTGAAATGACACTTTTATAATTCTGTCTGGTGATCTTAGAAAATCCAAAAGTTCATTACGTACTGCCCTCTTTTCTAAGTTGTCGCAGGTTTTACTTCTGCCAATTTTTAAATGTCTATATATCCCTCAAAGTATCATTTTTATAAATTTCAAACAGCTTCTTCACTTTTTTTTTTTTTTCGGTTTTCCACTTGCCTCATTCCAAAGTCAATGCCACATATTTCAACATTTTCTTTTGGCATCACCCCACATCTAGCTTCCAAATTCATGATCAGTTATGTCTTATAGCATATAAACTACCCCAAAACTCAGCTGCTTAAAACAACCACCATTTATTTGACTTACAATTTTGTGGATCAGCAGTTTGGACTGGACTCAGCCACATGATTGTTTTGTTTTCTTTTGCTTGTCTCAGTTGCATTCATTCACTCTTAGGTCTGGTGGCATTCAACTGGGGACCTCTGCTTCTGTGATTAACTGGCTGGACTTGTTAACTTGGAGCGTAACTGGGCCATGTGTTTTTCATCATCTGTGGGCAAGCCCAGGCTTTTCCACACAGTGGACGTGGCACAGGTCCCAAGAGCAGTAATGAGGAAGCTCTAACACAAAAGCATTTTTAAGCTTTTGCTTGTGTCACTTTTGCTCCTGCTTCATTATCCTGAGAAAGTCACAAGCCAGTCCCGACCCCAGGAGAGTGGAGGGAACTTTTTTCTGTCATCTGTCATCTCCTGTATCCTATAGCGCATGATTTTTTCATTTTCGTTTCCACTTTCACTTTATTCTTTTGTTAGCCATGGCTTCTTAAGAAATGGTATGTATTTTATTCTATTTATTTTTTACCTTATTTTTATCCTTATTTTGCTCTGGCTTGGTTCATAGTCTGGCTTATAACTGAAGTAAGAAATATTTTCCTGCCAAACTTTTAATGTTATCCCTCCACTGTCATCTACTGAGAAATCTGAAGCAGCCCTACATTTTCATTTTTTGTATTTGACTTGTCTCTCTTAAGAAAGTATGACTCAGTTTCCTTTTCTAAAAAAAGATACAGTGATCCTACCTTTCTCAATGTTCTATGTGGAATCACAGGAGAAGGCAATGCATGTAAAGTGCTTGGCAGAGGTCTGGCACATGGGAACTGCCCCCACAATGGTAGTATAGTTCTCCATGTTGACTCTCTTCTATCAGCATAATTAAAACCAAGGAAGAAGGGCTTGGCATGTACCAGGGTAATATAGGGAAGGGACATGTGGACTATTTTTGCAGAAGCAGGAATTAGGACGTTGGAATCCTGCTGCCTATGTGCTCCAAGACATAGCACTCAGGCTGATGTTAATCAATGACAAAGAGCAATCTCTCCAGAAGGCCAGATTCCATTAGGACCCTCCCTGTAGCTAAGCCCATGGAAAGAAAACACAGGTTGTGCTTTACAAGAGTTAAAAACGAACCTGCTCTTGTTCTTCTTGCATCTTACTGAAGTTAAAAGTAAACTTACCATTCTTCTTCTGTCCTCCTTTTCCCCCATACCAGTGAATTTTCCATGGCAGTGGAAAACACATATAAACCCTAGCCCAGGGGATAGAGGGGGTATCTCTTCCACTAGCGATTAGAGACCGCCACTCTGTCTGTGGGATGGCCTTTTTTTTTCTTACTTACTCGCTGCTAAATAACTTACTTTACTTTGAAATCTATTTTGGCTCATGTTTGAATTATTTCCTGTTTGAAGCCAAGGACCCTCTTTTCTTTTCCCGTAACGAGGCCACTGCTTATTACACCACAGAACAAACCTCTTCAAAGCATCCTCAGAAATATTTTGCAAATCGACTGGCTGACAAGGAAAAAAAGATGTTTTGGGAGCTTTATATCTGTCCTATCATTTTTGGAAGGAACGTTATCCTTACTCTGCTAAAAAGCCTTCATTGCTTCTGATCAGTAGCATTGATTCGGCACATGCCTGGCAGCGACTTGAATGAAACCGCTGGGTCAAAAGTGGGAGGAGAGATTTTGGTTCACATATCAGCTAAGCTAATGCTGATTCTGTTAAGAGAAAATTCTGATGATCACTTTAATCATCAAAGGTTCAAACTTCCATTACAGAGGTGATACTAATTTTAAAAAAAGGATGCGATGACATCATTTAGGTGTCATGAAACTCTGAAAATTGTGATAAAATAGTCATTCCAAACTTTCCACAAGGAAGATGGCTGTCCCCTATCGCTAATTAATACTGAGTGTTGGAGGATTAGGGAAGTTGGTCCAATATGAGATTTAAAATTTCTTACTCTATTTCACTCCTTAGTATTCTTCCTTCAGCAATTCAGATGATAAAAAGGTATTTCAACATGACATACAATCTCTTTGTCATGCAAATATGAATATACAATGTGAATAAAAATTAAGTCACAAGTTATACATTAAAGAAAAATAAGGGCAGGCCGAGTGGTGCGGTAGTTAAGCGCTGGCTTGGGAAGCCAGCAGTCACAGTTCGGGTCCCACATATGAGGGCCAGTGATACTGCCCTCAAAAAAACACAACATTCAATTGTTCTGAAAAACCCCACTTTTCCCAGAGGAAATTAACCTTGCAAATGCGTTCCCTTTTCCTTTCAGCAAAGAATTTGTTTTGCAGGTGCAGATGGGAAATCAGAAAATATGATCAGAAAACATCTTATTGTTTACCATACATATTCTGTGAGTTTGAAGAAGAGTGTAAAATCTCAGTTAAGATCCTGCAAAAATATGAAGCAGGAAGAGACATGGCAAAGAACTTTTCATTCAATGAAAATGTTGTTTCAGTTAATAATCACTGTTACTTGTGCTCACAGCAAGTTTTCATAATCTAAACACATGGTTATTGAATTTATGAAAAACACAGGACCAGGACTGACATTGTATTACTCTTGGCCAGGTCCATGAAACAAAAAGATAAGCAAAACAACGTCAGGTCTCAGGCAGCAGTTCCAATAGCTAATTTGGAAATTAATTGCTACCTGCCATACGCCAGCATTTAAGGAAGTCTCTTTCCATTTAATTTCCTTGTGGCCTTATAAGAAAATGGGGGCCCAATGAACCATCCTCCAACTTCCAAAAAATGGACTATGTTTTATGGAAGACTGACAAATAAACAGAAAGACACAAATGCTTACAACTAACTGTAATAAAGTTTGGCTGTTTTAAGTGCTATAACAGACAATAAATACTCTAGTTATAGAGTCAGACAATGCCTCTGTTTTACCTGAGGCTCAGCCATTTGATGAAATTATGAAATTATTAACTTGGTAATAAGATATATAGTGATGCATATGAGCAGATAAGGCTGGAGGCACAGAGACCAGTTAGGATGCTGTTCCTCTATTCTAGGCCAAAGTTCTGAATATGGGAATATGATCTGAATAAGAAAGTAGATATGAGAAAAAATGTGAGAGAAAACTGAGGTTTCAATAATAGTTTGTTACCTAAGGAAAACAATTGAAATGAAGGAAAGAATGAAAAAAAATGGATCCAAAATTTTCTACAGCTACAGTTTTAAGAGTGATTAGACTTTGGAAAGTTGACCAAAATATAATCTTGTTCAGCCTCTTCTGTGAAAACCCCAGCTGGAGTGACTGCTGTGGGCCCCTCCTTTCTAAGGCAGGTCTGGTGTCTCAAATGAGCCCATATTTAAGAGAAGTCCACCATGAACCTGGTACGGGATTAAAAACCTGGGGAAATATAAAATAAGACCAAACCAATTCGCTATCATGAAGTCCTTGCAATCTTTCAGGGCTGATGTGCGTCTGCTGTGCTCTAGCAGTGCATTGGAGCCCCACGAAAGGCAGCGCCCCTGCCCCGGGGGAGGGGGCGTCCAGAGCAGTGACAGAAATGGCAGAATGACAACTCTAACTGACTTAAGCAAAGAAAGCGCACAAAATTGTTACCATTTGTCCCAGTGAAATCCCTGTCATGGAGTCCCATTGGCCTGTTTGGCTCACAGCCCCTCCCTGTACTGAGGAAGGTCTCACACATTGATTGCTTGTACCCAGGAACCAGTCGTTGGGGTTCACTCAACCCAAACCAAATGAACCAAGAGTAGGGGAGGCCTGGTTGCCACAGGAAAACTAAAGTGCATTACCAGAAGCACTGGGAATTCACACATTTCCATTTCTATGTTTATTGCATACGACCAGACAGAAGCATTAGACACTCTCTTTTCTTGGCCTTGTGGTCATCAGCCTGCTGTCTTTCACTCTGACTTCTGTGTTCCTCACAGGAAGTATCAGACCCACTTCACTTTGCACTTTTGAAAATTTGTTCTGTATTTTGAAACACGTTTCAGCCTTTCAACTACTTGCTTGCCTTGATTCCTAGCTACAGAGGGCCCAGGGATCATCACTCGCAAAACTCTAGCTCCTGCAACCAGGGCTACAATTTCTGACGCTGCCATCTGCCTTTGCACCCCTCCTCCACCCCAGTGGGCTGGGCTTTGGCAAAGCTCCCACTGTGCCCATGGTGAATAGAAAATAAGAAGTTCTAGTACTGAGACTTGAGAACAACAGAGCCAGAGGCTTTGGAGTCCTCTTGGTAGCCGCCTTGGAGGGCAGGATAGCACAACTAAAAAAATGCAGGGAAGTTAATATATTGGGATGTTGAATGATTAATGAGAGGTAGGAAATAACAAGGAGCTAGAAGATGGACTACATGCCCTTCCCTGCCTGCCTATTTCAAAGGCACCTTTACATATGACCAAACACCAGACTATATTTTCTTGTGAGGCTGTGACCAACCAGGTAACTTCCTGCCTGTGTGTTTACTTCCTGCCTTTCCTACTTCTTCCTGTTCTTCTCTGATTGTTATTGCCTTGCTGTGGTGCCCCCACACCCTTCCAACAAAGTGTTACCATGGAGTTTGGCTTTGGCTTTGCTTGTTAGGAAACCTGGGCGAAGACACAGGACCATCTTTCGCCTCAGGAGTCCTGCTGTTACTTGTCTTCTCACATTTTTCTGGGAGATGTTGACTGGCAAAAATAACTCTCCAAGTAATCCACAAAAGAAAAGGTTTATTCGGGAAAAGGAAAAAGAGGCAAGACCACCACCGCAGTGCAGGAGAAAGCATACCTCTGACATGGGCTCCAAACGGCAGCCCACATGTAGCAAAAGACCCCGGTTCCAAAATGGCTAATCCCTTTATTAAGATCCCTCCCCCAGAAATTACCATAAGGATAAACAGGAAATCAGGATTATAGAGTTAACAAGGGGCCCAGCTCCACCATAGCCCTCCCAACTCTATGGTTAAGCATCTTAATGTGCCAGTTTACTTTATCAGAGACATTACCCACACCTAAGATTTCTGATATACCGGTGGTGCCAAAAGTAGTAGCAAAAGACCCTGGTTCCAAGATGGCTAATCCTTTTATTAAGATCCCTCCTGCAGAAATTACTCAAGCAGTAGTTTGCCATAATCAGAAGTGTCTAGATGTTGATGTTTACCACTTTGAGCATTTCTTGTAATTGCAGAAATCAAACATGACTTGTATTCACCTTTTGTTACTGATATATATATATATATATATATATATATATATATATATATATATATATAGTATCACAATTTTAATACAGTTTTCCTTCTTAAAAGGTGTATACTTTTTTTTCACACCCTTTGTATAGGAGTCTGACAATTGAATTCGTGAACTTGTTGCAATAAAGCTGTTAACTTCTTTTTTAAATATCAGAGGGATTATTCATAATGAATTTATGAATAATAAACAGTTAACCAAGCATACTATTTGGAAGTGCTGAAAAAGCTGTGTGAAAAAGTTAGATGACCTGAACTTTTTGCTAACAATTCATGGCTCTTGCATCACAACAATGCACCAGCTCACACGGCACTGTCTGTGAGGGAGTTTTTAGCCAGTAAACAAAGAACTGTATTGGAACACCTTCCCTCCTCACCTGATCTGGCCCCCAGTGACTTCTTTCTTTACCCGAAGATAAAGGAAACACTGAAAGAAAGATATTTTGATGACATTCAGGACATTAAGGGTAATACGATCACAGCTCTGATGGCCATTCCAGAAAGAGTTCCAAAATTGCTTTGAAGGGTGGACAGGGTGCTGGCATCAGTACATAGCTTCTCAAGGGGAGTACTTCGAAGGTGACTGTAGTGATAGTCGGCAATGAGGTATGTAGCACTTTTTCTAGGACGAGATCGCTAACTTAATTGTCCAACCTCATATGTAAATATATACTATGTATAAAATGATAACTATAATCTGTAATCTGATGACCCCAGATGTCCACTTCCATCCCGGGCTCCTCTCCTGAGCTCCAGCTCTTACCGAACGTCTCTCCTTGGAAGGCTCACAGGGATCTCCAACTCAACGTGCCCCAAACTTATCTACGTGCGAAGTGCAAGCTACTCTTCCCTTGAAATTCACTTTCTTAGTGAATGACATCACCATGCTCCCAGTTGCCTGAATCAGAAACCTGGAATCCTGACCCCTCATTCTCTTTTACTGCTCATTATTTACATCCAGTCTCTCACCAGACCTCAACAATTCTGTCTTCTAAATATACTTCAGTCTCATTTACATTATTCCATCTTCACTGCCATAACCTCCCCAAGCCATACTCCTATCACTTTTGCATCCCTCCAGCCCATCCTTTACAAACTGATCCCTGTAAAACACATATCATAAAGGAATTTTGCCATCCTTATGTAAATATTCTTTAATGTTATGAAGTCTACATTTTATGCCCTATCTTCTACCTATATATTTCAGGTTCATTTCTTACCTCTCAAAATCTAAAGGGTCCAGGTTTCAGCACTATTGAATTTTTATTTCTCCGGGCCCCCATGATCTTTCTGACCCCCAAGTCTTCACATAAGCTGTTTTTTTCTGCTTGAAACAGCCTTCTCTCTCCTCTTCACCTTGCTAAGTTCTACTCATCCTTTAAACCTCACCTGGATGTCACTTCCTTCAGGAAGCCCTCCTGGATTTCCACTCCCTCTCCTAGTTCAGGGGTTACTGCTGACTCCTACTCTACCTGTAATTGCACTGGGGAACTTGATCAGAGGGGTTGTTTAGTCATCCTCCTTTCTGTATAGGAATGGGGCCTTGTCTACCTTTACTCATTGCCTTCTCCCAAACCCGACATGGTGATTGGATTAAAATATGCCTAATGTATAAACATATGTGTAAGTGCTTTTGGCTTTTCACATTTTGTCAAGTCCAGGACACTCAGTTTTCTTTCCCAAGAATTTCAGAAAACTGGTGTGTGCCATCTTGCTTTTGCAGATTCTTTTAACAGCTTTCCTTACAGAATTATATGAGATAGTATTGCAATGAACTTTAAGACACTAAGTTTTTAGCTAGATTATATCATCAACTACTAAGAAATATTACCACATAGATGTGAGTGAACTCATTATTACATGTTTTGAAGTTCATTTGCTTTCTGTTTTACATTTTGGTTTTGTTGAAATAATAGAACTAAAAACTTCCAATCTTTAAGAATTGATTCCACTGCAAATAAATAACTGAAACACTAATTTTTATTGTCTGCCAGTCCCTGTCACTTATACACAGAGAGCCCGGGACACAAGTCACATTTTTATACACTTACTTTATAGTGTAGACATTTTTACTCATGTCTCTTGGACTTTTTATTTTGTCATTGCTTTAACCTAATATAGGCTTAAAAGGCTTTTTTCTTGTAGCTTTTTTTTTTTGTATGATAATTGTTTTATGCAGTGGTTTAAACCTGTTATTTAAAACTAGCCTAAAGGTATTTAAAAACATTTCTAAAAAATGCTTTTTCACTAAAAATAAGCAAGTCAACAGACTCTTTTTAAAACCATTCATGGCACCATTACCATACACATTTTAGAAAATCTAACACGTAAATATTTAGTGTTATATAGCACACTGCTTAACACTAACGTTCATGTCCCTCTAAAAATATGTTAATATGGATCATTAATTTGCAAGATCCTGAAAAGTTATTTAAATTTTGACTAACAAACTGAATACTAGACTAAAGGAATTGAAACAGAGCACAATTCAACTCAAAAATTGGTTTTAGATTTGGTTTCTCTAAGGAGAAGTAATGTTTCTTTTACAAATCTGTGCTAAAATTTCTGTTTCGGTTTTGATAAATAAACATAACTTAATTGTTATATCAATAGATTAAATACATTTGACAAAAACAAAGCTACAGCTTATCCCCCAGATTCCTTGTCTATTTCTAAAGCAAGACTTATTATAAAAATGTAGAAAAATGAAGTGAGTTTTGTTTTTTGAGAAAAGAAGGAGGCAGGAGGATAGAATCTAAAAATCTTTATTTTTCAGTAACTATATATCTAAAATTAGTTAAAAAAATTTTTTTTTTTTTCTAACTATGGCGGGTATCCTAAAGGCTGGCAGGCATCACTCTTAAGACATCTATCTTCACCACTTTCAATTTCACAGGCAACCCTTAGTTCATGACCAAACTGTTATCAGTAAGTGATATGAATTCTAATCTTACTAACACCAGCACTCAAATTAACCTTGTGAAGGCAACATTAAGAGTAACTAGAAAATGGAAGTTAATTAGGATGGAAATAAAAGCCTGTGAGCATTAAATTGTCAAAGAAAGAAATAGTCTAATGAACCAAAACTTAAATGCAGAAGAAAAGCTAGCCATGAAAAACCCTAGTCAATCAAATTGGAGATTCTTTCATTTACAACAGTGCCCAAATGTGGTAGCTTGGTAGGTTCAAGGGAATGATAAAATAATACTTAAACAACTATGAAATAACTTCTTAAGATATTTAATGCCAAAGTTTATCATAGTTTTAAAATATTAAATATTGGTCACTGATTTATATTTTAATATTATTACAGTTATAAAAAATTTCCTCTGGAATTTAGGGTATTGGATAGTAAGTAATAAACCAGGTCAGTGTGGTTTTCAAAGTGTGGGTCCCACCAGCAGCAGCAGTAGCACCTGGAAACTTGTTAATCTTATTGAAAGTCTGTAAATTATTCTGTTATGATATATTTGGATACTATTGCTAAATCCAATGGGAATTGAAATTCTAATTTTCCCCCCAGAAACTCTAAACAGAGGACCACTAAAATTTTAATGAAACATTTGTGAATGTATTTTGGAAGACCGTCTTGAATGAGTATCCAACTTTGTTATCCACTGGCAAAATTAATATTCCAAGACATTATACTAAAAATCAGCAAACTTCAGTCTATTATTCACAAGTTATTTGGTCTTTTAAAAATTGATTGAAGCACTCAGCATTTTCTAATATTTTCAGTTAATTTTTATCAAAATCCTGCATTCAGACTATTTTGTCAATATAAGTAATGGCCACATCAGATGCTAAAAAGGAAGGATTTTAAAACCGTTTTATACAAGAAGTCATGAAAGACTCAACTAAGTTCTCACTTCTCCACATAATGAGAATAAAAAGAACTATAATATGTAGTTGGTAAGACTTTTAGTTAATCAATTCTAAATTTCATTTAGCAATTTCTGAGAGTGGCACTGATATAAGAAAAGTATTAAGATGAGTAAGAAATAACATTAAGTTTACAATTTATTAGTTACTAATAGCTAACAATGGGTAAATTTGGGATAAAATATTTTTAAAAATTGATAGAATTCATTCTGTTCATATTTGAGTAAATAAATTCAGAGGGTGCCAAAAAATGTATACACATTTTAAGAAAGGAAAACTGTACTAAAATCATAATACTCAATGTATACTGATAACAAAAGATGAAGACAAGTCATGTTTGACTTCTGCAATT
This sequence comes from Aselliscus stoliczkanus, assembly GCA_033961575.1. Classification (NCBI taxonomy): domain Eukaryota; kingdom Metazoa; phylum Chordata; class Mammalia; order Chiroptera; family Hipposideridae; genus Aselliscus; species Aselliscus stoliczkanus. The sequence goes on from CM066731.1 coordinate 53,615,546, forward strand.
ACAAGGGGTGCTCAAAGAGGCTACCATCAGCATCCAGACAATTCTTTTTTTTTTTTTCTTTCTTTCTTTCTTTCTTTTTTATTAGTTTCAGGTGTACAGCACAATGCAATAGTTATACTCTTTACCCACAAAGTGACAACTCCCCTCCCCCAAGACACTTCTGATAATGGCGAACTACTGCTTGAGCAACTTTGACCGAAGTGTCTACTTGTATACATTGTTTTGGCACCCCCAGTATTAATAGTGAAGAATGAAACTCAAGAAATGTTAAACATAATTGGAAAAGAGACTATAAGGACTAAGTGAACATTATTCACTCTAGTAAAAGATTAACCACTAATTCGAAACAAATATGTAACATAGTCAAGGTGTGTGATAATTTCAAAATGTGATTTTAGTAGTGCATTTTAGGACAGGTGGCATTTCTAGTGTACCTTTTTACTGTAAGAAAAACTGCTAATTATTTTTAAAAATCACAATTAAATTTTTATTAGACAGAAACTGTTTGTAAGGGTTAAGTTCTGTTCATTTATGTCATACTGCAATTCAAACACACATCTGGAGCTTAAAATCATGCTGACATCAATATTTCCTTCTAGAATTTTCATAAAGGCAGATCTGCTTAGCATTATGTATGTTTTACTTAACATGATGCAGTGTAGTTTTGGTAAATTTAATTTTATTTCCTCAGTGAAACTAAACTTCTGGTCAGTAACAGGCAACAAAATCTCTCATTTGACCACTGTTTGAAGGATTTCTAACATGGAATGTTCACTTAGAAAGAATTGCCCCCTGGGACCCCAGTGTTCTCTTCAAAGATGCAGAGATCCTTTTTCAGGGCCATGTTAGACATTCTACATTTGCTCTTTCATAGGTTTCTTTTAAGGACTTCTGAAGTTTGCTTTTGGATCTTTATTTTTGTTTGTTTGGCTTATTCCCTTTAGTAGATTCTCAGGTAAGGCAGGTTGATATCTGTGTAAATAACCATATGGATGACGATGATAACCTAAGTATTCTGACTCATACAGAGCTGCAGCATTATCATAGTGAACGGAAACTGCAAGATCAGAGCAGCAACTGGGACCCTCTACAGGAGGAGAACGGTTACATTTCCAGTACCAAAGTGTTCTGGGTAGAGAACCTTGGATTAGGCGGCATTTTGGCAAAAGGGGATGAAGAGTTTCTTTTCCAGTGGTATCTCTGGAATCTGATTCTGTGTTTAGGATTTCCACGCATCTCCCCAGCGCTGTCTTCTGAGGAGGAACAGGAGTACAGGCAATCGCTTTAATCGCAGGAACAAATCTCAAGGCTTCTTTGCTCAGTTCATCTCTTGCTCCTCCATTCACATAGCCCTGCTTTAGGTAATGCTTCAGGGTCAGACATCTCAAGTAGTCTAGTATGACATATGTGTTCTCATTGGCTTTCATAAACCAATCAGCACATTCTAGACCAGGGGTCCGCAAACTTTTGGCACAGAAGAGCCACCAGGGGTCAGCAAACTGCGGCTTGTGAGCCGCAGGCTCTGAAGTAAAATTGAAAATGAAAATAAAACTATCATAGTTTCATTTATAAAAATTTTAAAGATATTATTCACATAATGGTGACTATGTAAAAATGTATTTATGGCTTTCAAATAATTTTTAAATTGTTGTGAGGGACAGGATTGGCTCTTCCAGGGGTCAGCAAACTTTTGAGACAGACCATACCCAAAGAGCCACATGTGGCTCACCAGCTACAGTTTGCCGAAGACAATGATTATAAATATACTGAAAGGCTTGAACTATTTTCCAGTATAATTGCTTTCTGCCTTCTTCAGTGTTTAAAGCAGGGAAGGCTTTATTTTCCTCTGTGCTCATAAAAAACGCTTTATTATAAGGTCTGGTCCATGTCGCTCTGACATATTTGGCCATTTGTTCTAGATGTCAAGGTCCTGTCATAACCCAGCAAAGAATTTTCACTTTCCTATAGAGGGTTTCAGCAACATCTGTGCTTTCATATTTGTGATGACAATCATCTGTATTCAACTTCGTCTCTCCTTCTAGATGATTCTGTCCAGTATCTTCTGAATGCCTCGCATGAGGATACTTATTCAGAATATTAGGCTAGATGTCATCTTGTTCTTCAAATACTAAATACTAAATAGCTGAGAACATTAAAAAATATATCTGACTGCTAATCCAGAAAGGAAGTTAAACAGAGCAACCAAGAATTTCAGGCCATTCATTTCCTAAAGCGTATTTCCAACATCGGTGGGGTTTCCTCCCTTTCCTCTGGGAGAGGCTGGGCTGGACCACTGCTGCTTTGGGCAGCTGCAGGCACTGTGCACAGTGGCACCGTGTAAGTGGAGACAGCCCAGCAGGCTCCAGCTGGAGTGCTCAGCACTCCAGCATTATTTTTAATAATCTGTTTGTGTGTGCACATGTACATGAACATATTTGTGATTCTGTATTATTTTATATGAGCATGTACATTATTCCCATTAGAGTTTTTGCTCTGTAACAACTGCAAAAACTGTCAAGTTTATCATCTCTTGAATTATAGTTACGGATGGCAATTGTTAGTGTTATTAAATGTAATAGGGTTAAGATCATAAATGAGAACTGAAAAAATGAAATAGATTGTTTTTAAAAATCACGTTCAAAAACACAGCTACATCTGTTAAGGATAGTCATAACATGACCTTTAATAAACATTAGAAATATGTAAATTAACTTTCCTTTTCAGTTGTTTGCTCTGAAAAAGCTATTATAGGCTTAATAAGGACATTTTTGTACTGAAGCATATTATACTCTAAACTGATTTTTGGGGGCTACATCTCTGAAAATCATTTCTAAGTCTTCAGTTATTTAAATGTGTGAATTGAGTTGATTAGGAGGATGAGAGAAGGGTGACACAAGTTAAAGACTTTTCCTGTATGTAATATTTGCCCCATAATCCTTCTCTGGGTGTTATTTTCATGCATCTAATGAGACAATGCAAAAAGGTGACATTTGTCAGAGGTAAAAAAGGTGAGGATAGCCTACCTGCATACACCACTATAGAACCAACTATATACAACTGTATTAGGAATTAATTATGCAAACAAATTCATCAGCCCACAGTTATTAATCACCTTTCTGTACCTAGCAGTGTGCTAGGTGGTGAAAATGAAGCAGAACACATATTGATTTCCAATAACTATTTTTTGGGGAAAAAAAGCTATTTAGAATAAAATACAAATTGATATTTAAAATCAATGTGTAGCCATTTTTTTTTATTTTTCAGCCATAACTAAAAATAACAGCTCTATAAGTTGTCCTTCTCACTGACTTTATAAGGTGAACATCTGATTTATTTAACTTTACAAAGAGCCCTAAAAAATTAGAAGCATGACTGTCTAGTAACTTTGGGATAGGTAAATGATACTCAAATAGACAGAAAGACAGATAAATAGTGGTATATTCCTCTGATTGTCCGTTGCACCATTTTGAAGGATACGGCTGTCTCAGATACTTCCTTAAAGACAAAACAAAAAATAGAACAACACCAACAAAATCTAGCTATACCCTAAAACCTGATACAGTGACTGATACATAATAATTGCTTAAATATGTTTAAAAAACAAAGCCAACACAAAAACCTCATTTAAAGTCATTTTCCTGGTAGCAGGTCCCCAGAATTTTAAAAAATTAATGTGGATAGTCTTGCCTTTTTAGATTATTTTAGAAGCTTTCCCTACAGAATTATAGGAGATGGCATTTTAATGACTTTGAAGACATTGAGTTGTATGATAGAACGTGTTATCACCCATTCTAAGAAATAAGCTCCAGTGAGACACAAATGCAATCACTATTACATATTCCAAAGTTTTTCTGCTTTCTGTTTTGAATGTTGGATTTGACGATCAATAGAGAGTTTAAAACTCATCATCTTAAAGAAGTTTTTAAGAATGGGTTTCACAGCAAGTGAGTAATTGAAACACTTGGGGTGGATTGCCTGCAGGGTGTGGGCCCTCCACCCAGGTTGCCAGGAGACATGTCTCTGTGCTAAAGGTCATTTGCTGTCTTTATTCATGGTTCCCTTTGGGCTTTTAAATTTCATCATTGAAATTGAGTGGACTCAATTTATTATTGTTCTTTATGAGAACTTTTTGAGTGTTATTATTTTTTTTATCTTGTTTTTGTGCTTCTTTGTTACTTGATGTGAGCACATGTATAGTTTCCATTTCACATGGTATTGTATTTACAACTTATCATCCCTTGGATAGAAATGAATGATTGATAGAGTTATGAAATGAACTTCACATTCATAAAATATGAGCATTTCAAAAAAAATAATAAATTTCCAAAGATACCAATAAAATCTAAGTATGTTGAAAATGACACAGTGCTGTATAGACATTATGCGATAACTTTAGATGATAAATATTAGAAATCTATGAATTCACCTTTAAGTCTGGTGTATAGTGGGGTGCCGGGGGTGGGGGCACAGGGAGTAGTCTGCCCAGATGGGGACCTTCACTTTCAGTTTTAGGTCTAGAGCAAGGACTTTTTAATATCTAAGCATATTATCTCCTAGAATTACTCTCTCTTTCTTATTTAAATGTTTCTGTTGGCAATTTTGGAAGTAAATGGTGGTAGTGGGGGTAAAGAAGGGGGAAGAGGCCAAGGTACAATAAGACAGATACGAAACCCTATTCTGTGCACTGTTTGGCAGTTTTCAGTGTAAATAGGTGTCTCATATATTATGAAGAGAGTTGGTGTAAGTCTCTGAAAATCATTTTCTAAGCTCTATTTTATTTATACCTCTAAATTAAGCTGGGCTGCAGAAATTAAACTGCCTAAGAGACATATGACCAAAAAAGATCTGTCAGCCAACAATTTCTACATCATTTTCCCTACAGGATGAGAAAAATGACTTTTTTGTGCTATTTAGGCCATTGCATCCATAAATAGCTCTGTTGATACAGCTTTCTGTGAAGAATAATTCAAATTAGTGTCTTCTTCATTCTCGAGATTAACGTTATCTTCTAGGACAGGTCAATTGTTTCGCCTTCTGTGAGTGTGTTTTATGTCATCTCCCCAAGCATGTCTAGCTCCAGAGAGCTGATCCTATGGCTCTTACAAACACCGGCTATAGCTTCCCACACCTCTCTTCCTCACTTAGACTTGGAGTACTTTAAGGGGAGGGGACTGTATTTTGTTCCTCTTTATAGCACTGGCTTGAGCTATAGATAATAAACATTATGTTGAGTGGTAGATGACAACTGAAAAGGCCTCTCCTAGAGGCTGTTTATTAGGAAACCAAACACTGAGGTTACTAGGATGCTACAATAACATGTATTTTAAATATAAACTACTATTGATCCATGGCTCCATTATTATATCTATGTTATAGTTAGTTTTGATTATTTTAAATATGTCTAACAGGTAATATGATTCACCCCAAAGGATCTTTCCATTCATTTCAAAGTAATAATTTTTAAGAATTAATTATAAAATAAGGAAAAGCTTTAAAGAACAATAATATCATAGGAAAAGTGTAATGTTAATTTCTTGGGTATATATAAAATAATTTTAGATTAGATGGGAATTGTGATTTTTGAAAATCATTTTGGTGCAACCTTCATTTAAAATCTGAGCTAAAGATGATTTGCCTCACAAAATTGGTCTTATGGCCCCAAAATGGAAGTATAGAAGTCCCAACAGGCTAGGTGCTCTGAATAATGCAGAATGAAGGCCTTTAAAATTTATATTGTGTTTTGTGAAACTATTTTAAATCAATATCATAAAATCATTCAGAAAAAAGGCAGGATCAATATTTAAATCAATATATAGCCATTATTTTGCTTTTAGTAACGACCTTCATAGTCTTTTTTTCCAATACTCTGACTATGCCTGATGGCAGTCAATCTTTCCAATGCCCCAAGAGCCACAGACCTAAATGTCTAGTTCCTGGGAGAGAGTCAGAAATAGACAGGTGCCTATCTAAGAATGCCATTTTGAAGAATCTAGCCATTGAACAGCCCACTTTCCAAACAAAGGAACAAACACAAATCATTTTTATGTCTTACCTGAATGCTGATAGGCCTCAGTATTCCTTAATAAAGATAATGGTATAAAAGTTTGGCATTTATATTGGTCAAGGGCCCAAGAGGAAATAGATGGCACACTGAAATTAGGATGTATTGAAACTGTTTCATTGGCAAAGGAAATAATGACTAAGATAGGGGGAGGGTGTAGGGAACCACACAGGTTGGTGCAGGAATATGGCATGTGTTGCCATTGCTAGATATGAAGGAGGGAGAGATTATTGTCATACAGAAGGAAAGAACCTTTCAGTGAAAGTGAGACTGAGAGGACCAGCACCTTTGGGGGACACTCAGCAGGAAGTAAACTCTCAGCATCTAGGAAGGAGGATAAATCCTTCCTCCTCTCTCTCCTTCTCTTTGATCTATTGCCAACGCCCCACTGGCCAAATCTAACCTGAAGAATGAGTGAGCTCTTTTGTGTCCTTAAAATTTGGGGTGGACATTTATGGTGGAGAAATGTAGAGAGTGGGCCTGGAAAGGCAAATGGAGGATATACCGCACAAGGTCAAAACAAATTGCTCTTTTATGTCTGTATGACTATTCCATTAGAACGAGAAGAGATCTAGTGACTTTACACCTCTTATGACAGGAGTAGTTCTTTCTCAATTGATACCCATAGGTGGGTATCAAGCTATAAAGGCAAGTGACCCAACAGGGCAGACAATGGGCCTAATTGGTGGAGTAGGTTTACAGGATCCTCTTTGGACAGTATATGGGAATCTAGTAAGGTCACACATTAGTCCCTACGAGGAAACCCCAGCGTTTGGACAATGTAGATCTGAAGCTGTATGACTGGGGCAACACCAGCCTATCCACTGGCACAGTTGGGGACTGGGTCTAAGCCTTGCTGCTTTGGTTGATAGGTCTTGGTCCTGTGCTGTTTTCTAAAAGCTGAATTGCACTGAAGGCTTAGATATGGACAGCTTCCTGGGAGATCAGCCACGGAGAATTCGCTTTGGACAAGTGAGGTTTTACCTCTGTGGGTAAGATTTTGTGTGGTAACTTATTCTTCTATTTCTACCAAACCAAGAGGTAAACTTGAAGCAGTGCTAGAGACTGTAAGTACCAGGAGTCAGACATTGAGTGCTAGGTTCTAAACTCAGAACTGGCTCAAGCAGATCAGCTTGGTCAAGTGGATTCACCTTTCTGGCTTTAAGTTTTCTCAAATAAAGTAAAAATTGGAAAGCAGGTTATCTCAAGTGATTCTAATGTCCTGTGGTTGTGCCTTCTATAATCGTTATCAATGTCCATTCTGTTCTAGAATGTTCTTCTAGAACATAGAAGAATGCTCAAAATAATGACTTGAAAAAATTATGAAGATGACCTCACTGTGTTTAATAATTTGTAAATGGTAGATAGTTGGTACTGGAAGAATTTTGAATGTATTATATAATGTTATAGAAAATGTGTACTTCCTCTTATGTTTGCTAACATACCTTTGTGTTTAGAACTGATTTCCTTATGAACTACTTAAGAAAAGTGGTACTAGCAGGACTGGCAAATCAGTTCCAAAAATCAGGAAGGGTAAATAGGAGAGATATACATGTTTAGAGCAAATGCAATTCTAGTTTATCTGAATTTAACACAATCTTTGATGAACTATTTTGCTGACTCCCTCTCTATTTAAGAATAAGTCAGAGAGAAGCTAAAAGACAAAATGAAATAACAAAATTCCTTTAGATGATTTTTTAAGCTATAAATTATGTAGTGAGTACATTTTGGTTCATCCAAATAATGGTCACTCGTTTCTATCTCAATAGGGTAAATGTGTTTGTCTCTAAAGGATCAAATTTTACATGATTTTTCTTTATAATTTTTTGAATTTCTGAACTTTTAGTAGTAAATTTGAAATATTTGTATTTTGAAAAGTTAGCTTTTTTTTTTTTTTTTTTGAGGCCAGTGTCTCTGGCCCTCATATGTGGGACCCGAATTGGGGCTGCTCCAAGCCAGTGCTTAACCACTGCGCTACTCAGCTGGTCCGAAAAGTTAACTTTTTTCTCCCCCTGCTTAGTACCATGTGGTTGCATGCTTAGCATGACAGAGTGCCACTTACACGGCGTCACGCCAAAACGCCGGGTCTCCTCTGGCCACTAACAGTAAGGACCTGCCCTATGGCTGCCAGCCATCTCCACATAAGAGTTTAAAAACGTAGAGTGGATTATTTTTATATAAGGCTGATGTAAAATTAAGTGGAAAATAGTTAACTCTTTTACTGCGTTAATTGATTTCAAGTGTTTTTTCAAAATGTGTCAAAAATCCACAAAGAATGAAAAGTTGATATTTTTGACTATTTTATGCATTTAATAACATTTTGAGCTGCTTTGTGCACAAATGACATTATTTTTATTTTAAACCTTTGATTTATGGTAATAAATTTACCTTTATATTGAATTTTAGCAAAAAATACCAAAAACATACTAAGTGGCATCAGTTAGATTTAAGTATAGATAAATTAGAAGCTAATGACATTGATGACAAAAAAATTTATTACAAAATGTTACACAATATGGCATACAGAACATCTTTGTTGTTGATAGTGCAAGACACAGGAAAACATATCTGATTGTCGCAGCAAAAGAGTTAAGAGAGAAATCTCTGACGAAGTTTGTGAGATTCATGGTGTAAAGAAAGATTCTATCTAAAGGTTTCTAATTATTAGTCCTCCTAAGTATATTCATGAAAATAATTCTATGATTTCCATAGTTCAAGTGTTTTCTAAAATCTTTAGTTAGCATAATTGAACAATCTTATTTGGAGATCTCTCTCATCTAGAAAATGAAGCTGTTCTCTTCCGTTTCCAAGGCAAAGTCTATGGTTTTTCTGCCATATTGTTGAGGATGAGAAAGGAATTTGGAACTGTTTTAATAGTCAAAGGAAGTAAACTACAAACATATCCCCATGGGAATGCTACTTCATGCCCCAGAACAAGTTTGATGAGGAGAAAGCATATCCAACTTGGACCCACCTCAGGGGTCTTCAGGAGGTCTCTTGGGTTCTTTTGGTGACACAAGTGGTCATGGCATAACCAAAGCCTGCCCTCTGTTATATACAGGGAAGATAGTAAATTCACAGAAACATTGATGTTAATAAGCTATAGGAAAAAAGGAAAAAGTGTTAGAAACATTTCTTGAAGTGTTTCATTCATTTTAGTCAATCTTAAATTCCACAAATGTCTCAAAGAACAGTGTTTACTCACCAGGACACTAAAGTGTACCCTGGGAAAGATCCTATGAATGATAACCATTCTGCCTTTGAATAAGATATAATCAATCTGGGAAGACCTGATTTTCACAGAGGAAATGGTTATTAATAATGTGATATAGATGATAAAGGTCAAATTTAGGAAAAAGGCCAATTTTTTTACCCCAAATTTCAAATAGATGTAGAGTGTAACCCAAGAATTTTATTAAAATTCCCTAGTAATTATTTTATAATTTCTTTTCTCTGTTGAGAATCTACAAATACCTCTCTCACTTGTAGCTCTTGACATGATTCCATTCATCCTTGAGAATATAAGAACAACCAGAGGGATAAAAACCCAAAACATTGCATCTTCCCACCACCAAAGCTAATTCCCTACATCCCTTGTACCCATAGTTTCTTCCTTCCCTCTTTTCAAATATCCCAGTGCTTAGGTCCAATCCCTCAACTTATGCCTTAGGGTGCATTTTATACCGTATGAATTTAAAATTAATATACTTAGCTCTCTCATGCAGTCCTTTGTAGTAGAATTTACACCATGGCATAGTTTCTTCTTATTTAGAAAATCAATGCACTGAAAACTGTATAAATAATTTATTTCTCTAGCACTTGTCAACCACACTTTTATAAGGACAGTCTACTGTATGAGAAACGTACTATAGGATATAAAGGATTCAGTCAGTGTCAATAAAGTTACTGAAGGACATTAACTAAAATGCTGTCACGTAGGTAGCTATAATTTACATATATGCAAATTAGACTCGATTTACATATACTCAATTTATATTGAATATTTACATATGTTCAATTTACATATACTTAAATTTAGTCTTAGAGAGGATTTTATGTTCAAGTTTTTTGCTTGGAAATGCTAAGGACATGACATTTCAAAATTTCTGGAAGATTTATATTTTCAGTGCTGGTCTTTACTATGGCATATTTCATCTTTTGAGGGTAGAAAGATATTTACTCTAGCACTACTTGACAGAGAAGAAGAACATTATTATGGGTAAGATGGGTATATGTTTATACATGTATGTGTCAGTGCATGAGTATGTATATTCTTTTTTTTTTTTAGTTATTTCTTAGTTTAATTTTTTTAAGTGTGCGTATATATGTTCTTAGATGTAAAAAAAAAAAAAAAGTCACCTTAGATGTTAATTACTTGAGTCTTTGGAGTCTTTGGACTTTTTGAAATCTGTAAACCTTCTATTTCTATTTCTTAACATTATCTCAAGAAACTCATGATGTTACACTGATATAAAATATATAGGATATAACTATGTTACAGCCTAAGAAATAGGTACTAGAGATAAGTTGATTAGTAATATAATATTTAATAAATACTCAATTAATAACAATCAATTAAAAACCTGGTATTCTTAATCACAGTCCCCCAACCCCAATCTTTTTTTTGGCTAGAGAGAAAAACAATGAATGGTATGTTTTATTATTACTTTTATTTCCCATGTCTTTCCATTGTATTTACCTTTTCCAATCTGAAAAAAACCTGTCATTCATTCACTCATTTATTCAAAAACTAAGCAAATGTCCACTTAGTTTCTACTGATGACAAGAAATTCAAGCATTGTTATTTTGCCCACTGTAAAAAATATGGAATTTCAGAGAAAAATCAGGGCTACAGATGTAGATTTGATATTTTTATGCTTAGAGCCTCCATCCAAAAATGTGAGGTTTCCAAGATAGAATGTTTCGTGTTGAATAGGGAGTTAATTTTCCCAAAATGGTAAGAAATGGACTTGGTAAAGAAACACAGAAGGAAAAAATCTAAGAGGTAATTACACGGAGAATAAGAAGAGTAGGAATCTATATTCTTGGAAATTATTTCATTTTTACTTTCTAAAGTATTAAAATAAGAATAACAAAGATGTACGATGTAATAAATTTTATCTTTCAAATAATACCCACAGCAACCCTGTGAGATTTGAACTAATTTTTACAGAAGCAGAAACTGAAGCTCAACAAGTAGTCATCTCCCCTGCATTTTGCAGGCTCCACACACATCAACTGAGCATCTCTCAGGAGCCCCCTGCTCTGTTCCTGTCTCCGAGGGCCAATTTCCTCAGGTCCGCAGCCTCCCACTGCAGAGTGAGAGAGAAAAGGTCCATTTTCCCTTTGGTAGGAGCAACCTCACATGTGTTTTAATTCAATTTGAATAGAAGTCCATTCCAAGAGGGTGTGAATTTATTCTCTCTTCCATAATTCTTCAGGGTCATTTAAGTCCTATCCCCTAATTGAAGATTTTGTACCAAAGTTGTCTTCGTAGCTGCTCCCTTTTAATCCAGCAAAATCTGTTTTCAAACCTACAGAACTAGAAAGTACTTCAAAATTCACATTTATATACCCAAAAGGAAGGTTGATAGTTTTATTTTAAACCCTGGCTCAGCATTTCCCAATGTATTTTGGGGGGACACTTGTGTTTCCTAAGAGTTTATTGGTAATAAGAAATTTATTAAGAAAAAAGTACACTAACAATATATTATACTGTTATACACACATGTGTGTCTAAATATATATATATATATGAATACAAAAACTCCTAAACAAATTTACATTTTAAGGAATTTATATGATGGCTTGTTTTTGAGAAAAGAGATGCTGCATCTGTAAAAAGGAGCATTACCTGAAAAACCCTCTAATGAAAAGGCCTCAGTCCCCTGGGTGCCAAGTATAAGCAATAGCTTTTCCAGCATGTTCTAAGAGTGGCACTGTACTTGTCATTTCAGTGTTCTGTGCTTCCATATCCATGATCATACGTTATCTACTTGACGACCAATTTTAAGATGGAATTGCGACTTTATTTGATGTCCTCTCTGTGCCAACCAGGCTTGCAAAGACAAATAGGACATTGAACCTGCTCGCAGAAGCCTGGCAGCTGGTCAGAGACAGTGATCCAATCTGTACCATCTGCACCATTAATGTCAATGTACAGGTTGGCATAAGAACAGCGATGCTTGGGCAGGACTTGACAGGTTAAAATTTTAGGCATGGGAGAGGTTGCAGGCTATCTCTAAATAAGCCAATATTTCCCCCACTGAAATTACTTCTGTTTTACATGAAGTTCACTCTAAAATTTTAAGGGAAGAATGAACCGTGAAGGCATATGATTTAACCAATTAATCACCAAAATCAAGTTTTGTATAGAGAATTTTAGAATACTTTTTATTTCTAATAGTTTTAAATATAGTCAAGATTTTTAGGGATTGGGCCAGCCGAGTGGCTCAGTTGGTTAAGAGCTGGCTTATAGTGCGTGCTCTGAGCAACAGGGTCACCGGTTCAATTCCCATATGGGCCAGTGATGCTGTGCCCTAGCTGAGCTGTCACTGAGTTGCCAACAGGTGGCAGGATGGCTCAGCGGGTGTAACAACAAGATTGCCTGTTCAATGCTGGGCTCACCCACCTGCAACTAAAGATTGCACTCGGTACCTTGAGCTGAGCTGCTGCCCAGATGGGATGGCTCAGTGGAAATAATGCACTCTTAACAACAAGGCTGCTGGTTTGACTCCTGCATGGGATGTTGGCTACGCCCACCCGCAACTTAGATTGTAACAGAGCACCTTGAGCTTAGAGGCCACAAGCTCCTGACGGGAAGCCAGATGGTGACTGGTGCCCTCCATAACGAAGATTGAAGAACAACTTGGCTGGTCCCCTCCCCCAATGCCCCAACACTGTTCCCCTCCCCCAATTCCTCAATAAAATCTTTAAAAAAAAAAAAGATTTTTAGGAACTAGGAGGGTTTGAGGTAATGGAAATCTAAGCTTGTTAGCTAACCCTGTAGATGTTTGATATTATATAAAGCTTATTTGGAAAAATTGAATGACATTCCCAATTGCCATTCCAGAACCATGCCGCGATTTTATCTAATATAACACAAGCATGCCAGTAACGTACAACCTAAAATCTGTCATGATAAAAAGCCCTACATGGAAAAATAAAAATGACAGATGAAACAATTTAGAGCTGAATTTATCAGGCTTCAAAATGGTGTTTCAAAAGTAGACCAAAAATCCCCAGCCTGTTCATATGCATCTTGTATTTTCGTCTTGTCTATCCATTCATCTGTGTGTATAATTCGTTTTGTACAATGTAATGTCAACTCTGATGATTTGTTTTAAACAAATAATTGTGTCTTTTTGCAATGGCAAATAATAACAATAATAATCCTTAGTAGAATTAGGATAATGGTCTAATAATCATTTCTATGCACAAAGCATTTCAGCATCTGATTTCTACCATTGAATCTACCATTTTATATTTTAATCTTGAAAATTGAGATTAAAGCTAAAAAAAGGTAATTTATGAAACAGTCTTCATTCATCTCCCTTTTGAGAAAAAGTTTAGAGGAAAAGAATGATTGAAATAAATCATCAGAGTTGACATCAAACTGTATGAGACATAAGAAGCTATAACTATCACTCTTCAGATAAAAATGTGTAGTTTATTGCTAAGCAAAAAAGACATGTTGCCTTGTTTCTCATATGGAAAACAAACCTTAAACTTGTATTTTAAATGATGACTACTGGCCTATGCAATTTCTGTGTAGAATTTTAAATACAAACCCTGGCTTACAAGATTTAAACTTTCTGGGAAATATTAAAGAATTTAATAAATTAATGTAAACACTAAGAATAACTTTAGAAATATACACTGTTTTTTTTTACTAAATCACAAAGAAATGATCAAATACAGATTGCACCCCAATGTTGAATTATGGAATTTTTTCCCATAAATGCTCTTTGAGCAGCCACCATCTTCAGGACATCTTGGAATTTACAGTTTTTACTGGAAATATGACTTTATATAGCTTCTTTAAAAATTCAAGGGAACAGAATTGTTGTTTTTAAATTTTTCTTTTAAATCTCAGAAAAATTTCAGTCTTTTTTAAAAAAGATTTTATTGGGGAATTGGGGGAGGGGAACAGCGTTGGGGAACCGGGGAAGGAGAACAGACAAGTTGCTGTTCTTCAGTCTAGTTGTGGAGGACATCATTTCACTGGCCCATGTTGGTATTATCATTGCACTCTTCCGGGGTGGGTCAGTTGCTCACTTGCCATTGGACGGCCTCTCACGGCTGCTCACGGGAGCCCAATGCAGCAGGGGCTGCAGCCTACCCTGTTGCTGGTGACTCACCGCAGCCCAGCTCTGAGGTTGAACTGTTGTTCACCGTCTTAACGGTAGAGGGCGCAGCATCACTGGCCCTCCTGTGTGGGATCCAAACAGCGCCCTGCTGCTCAGAGCTGGCATCCCAAGCCAACTCTTCACCAATGCACCACTTGGCCGGCCTTCTAAATTTAATACCAATAAAAAGAGACCCGAATAACTCACTTTCATAAACAAAGTAGATAGAAGTTAACTGTAATTCTCAACTGTATTGGTTTTCTAATGAAATCAAATACTACAAACTGGGTAGCTTAAAGTAACAGAAAACAGTCTCACAATTTTGGAGGTTACAAAGTCCAAAATTCAGGTGTCTGCAGAGTTTTGCTCCCTCTGAAATGAGTAGAGGAGGAACGTTCTTCTTCCTAGCTTCCACTGGAGCCCTGCAGTCTTGGTGTTTTTTGGTTTGCAGCTGCAGCACTTGAATCTCTGCCTCTGTCATCATAGGGCCCTCTTCTCTTTTGTGTCTGTGAGCCCTCTTAAAAGGATACTAGTCATATTGGGTTAAGGGCCCATATGGGTTTCATCTTACCTAATTATATCTGCAGGGACCTTATTTCCAAATAAGACCAAATTCTGAGGTACTGGGGCTTAAGACTTCAACATATGTTTTAGGAAACACAATGCAACCCACAGCATCTGTGGACCACTTTCTTCTTTAAATTTTTAAAAAAATTTTTTACTTGTACTGAAATGTTTTTAGTGTATGTAAAGTTTTAGAGACAACAGAAAAGATTCCCATATACTTTCTCCTAGCTTCTACTAATGTTCATAACTTTTATTTATCATTATATCAGTGGCAACATAATACCAACATAGCTTATTATTTTTTTTATTCAAGTTTATTGGGTTGACAATGATTAGTACATTTGTCAAAACTAAAAGAAAATTAACATTGGTAAAATTTCAGTACCTAAGCTACAGGCTTTATTTGTATTTTATTATTGTTTCCACTAATGCCTGTTTTGTTTTTTTGTTTGTTCCAGGATCCAATCAAAGATACCAAGTTTCATCTAGTCAACTTAGTCACATCTTCAATCCGTGACAACCTTTTAGTGTTTACTTGATTTTATGTACTTGGCATTGAGACTTTTGAAGAATATTGGGTAAATATTTTGTAGAATGTCTTCATTTGGATTTGTCTGATGTTTCTTCATAATTAGACAAGGGTTATGAGTTTTGGGGAAAGCCATCACAGGAGCAAAAGTTCCTTACTCATCACATCATATCAGTGGCAACATAATACCAACATGGCTTATTTTTTTTTATTGAAGTTTATTGGGGTGACAATGATTAGTAAAGTTACACAGGTTTCAAGTATACGATTCTGTAATACATCATCTAAATATCACATTGTTCACCTCCCAGAGCCAGTTCTCCTTCTATCACCATATATGCGTATTTGACTCTGTTTACCCTTATCTAGCACCTTACCCTCTGGTAATCACTAAAATATTGTCTATGTCTATGAGTTTCTGTTTCTTTATTTGTCTTGTTCCTTTGTTGCTTTCATTTTATATCCCACATATCAGTTAAATCATATGGTTCTTGACTTTTTCTGTCTGACTTATTTCGCTTACCATAATGATCTCAAGATCCATCCATGTGATCGCAAATGGCACTATTTCATCTTTTCTTAAGGCAGAATAGTATTCCATTGTGTACATATGCCACACCTTCTTTATCCAATCATCTATTAAAGGACACTTTGGTTGTTTCCATGTCTTGGCCACCATAAATAAAGTTGCAGTGAACATCGGAGCACATATATCTTTAGGGATAAGAGTTTTCAGATTTTTTGGGTAGATACCTAAAAGAGGGATTGCTGGGTCATATGGTAATTCTACTCTTAATTTTTTGAGGAACCTCCACACTGCCTTCCATAATGGCTGCACCAATCTGCATTCCCACCAGCAGTGCTTGAAGGTTCTTTTTTCTCCATAGCCTCTCCAACACTTGTTACTATTTGTCTTGATGATAGTCATTCTAACTAGTGTGAGGTGATATCTCATTGCGGCTTTTATTTGCGTTTCTCTGATGATTAGTGATGTTGAACATCTTTTCATATGTCATTGGCCATCTGTATGTCCTTTTTGGACAGAAATGTCTATTCAGGTCCCCTGCCCATTTTTTACATTGGATTGTTTGTTTTTGTTGTTGTTGAGTTGTATGAGTTCCTTATATATTTTGGATATTAGCCCCTTATTGGAGACGTTGTTTGCAAATATCTTCCCCCATTTGGTTGGTTGCCTCTTTATTTTGTCAGTGGCAACCAACATGACTTATTCTTGGTGATGCTAATGTGGGTTATTTGGTTACATGCCAGCTGACAACGTTCTCCACAGTGAAGTTCTCATTTTCCCCTTTCCATGCTCTTCTTTGGAAGTATTTCACTAAGTCCAGTTTATACTGAAAGGAAGGAAAAATGAAGTTTCACCTCCTCAAGGGAAGGACAACTCTAAAGAATTTGTGGACATAAGTTAACACCAACACAGTAATTAGTACATATTTTGGAGTCAATACTTTGAGGCTATGCAGATAACCTATTTCTCCTTAAAGTTTTGCCCATTAATATTATCCTTCACAGTGGATCTTGCCTGCAGCAATTATTATTGTGGTATCCAAAGGGGATTTGCTGCTTTGCTCAAATCATCTTCTTTTGAAAACAAGCAAAAAATAAGAATTCTGGTGTGGGATTAAAATAATTGCATTCATTGGGATGGTTTAGGAGTAAATAAAATGCATTCATAGTGTTTTCTTTGAAATAATATCAGCTCTAAGAAATGAAGACCTGTCACCATACTTTCTCAGGGACAAGCACATTAGAGCACCCAGCAATGCCAAGGTGCTTAACAGTTCCTAATGCATCACCCTTCTCTGCCCATGCTCATTTGCATGCAGACACTTAGTCCCAGCAGGAGGTGTGCATTCAGAGGTCGCCCAGAGCAGAAATGCAGATATCCTCAGGTAAAAGCAGTTCTTCACTAAACTTTACAGCCTCATTCCAAACTCCAGTTGTCAGTTTACAGCTTTCCAGATTGACATCTTAAATCAAGAAAATGTCACACATGTACAGTAACTGGCCTAATCTTTTCTGTAAATTGCTGCCTGTGGTTTTCAAAAACATAATACATTGCTGGCAATTGACAGTGTGTCTCTCTGCACGGCTAACTTCACTTCTGCACAGTTAACAAATCAGACTTAAATTATTCATCAGCTCACCCAGTGTCTAGGCTTTGATTGACAGCCATTGATTTTAGGAACCTGTAATTCTATCTTATATACCGAAGTAAAATTTGCCTCCTGTTGTCTTCACCCTCTTCAAATGGAAAATTAAAACTGTAAGCAGGAAAAATAACTACACCCTCTGTCTCAGTATCTCAGTTAATGGTGACCTTTCTTATATTCAGGTCGAGCTTCAGCAGCTCTGTGCTGCTCTGAAGTAGGAGAGGCTTTTTCCTCAGACTAATTGTTTCCCTTTAATGCCTCCCAATGTTTCCTATAAAGAAGGATTTTTTTCTCTATTAATTCTATAATTATAGGTCAATAATAAAATGATGAGTTATATGTACACAGTAAAGCATCAGATGGCTCATTAAGAAGGGGTACTGTTACACCATCGCACATTTTTTTATAATAGAAACAGGGCTAGATCATCTCAATAGTACAAACTAAATTGTCCCTGTTCAGGGGTATAGTAATTTGTTCTGAAAAGACTTCTGAATATCATTTTTTTCTTCCCTAGCAGCATACTTTCTTAAGGGGAGTTTTCCAGAAGTATATTTATTCCTCCTTGAAACACTTGTTTGAATAAGTCCTGGTTCTAAACTAAATAATATACTTGGGCCTTGAAGGACCGAAGGAGTCTTCTATGTGAAAAGCACATTTGTACATATTTGCTCAGGAAAATTAACTGCAGGGCACCTTAAGAGAACCCCCAGCAGGAAGGCATGTCACAATTGCTCCGGTCTGTAAAACTGTAGCTTTGTGGTTTTGTTTTGAGCATGTTTTTACATGACCACCTTCTTAGGGCAATGATCCATGCTCTCATCCATGATGGTGTGTAATTACAAATATAAACTGCAGGTGAAAGAAGAGTCTGGAAAACGAGTGTGGGGTGGACATGGACGGATTGACACAAATTCATCACTGGGGATAGAAAAACAAACTTCTCTCACATGTGGGGTTGATCATGGACTTTGAGAATATCAGCATTAAGTATGAAGGCTGCATTTTCTGGGTTTTTAAACACAGTAATATGCACAAACCCATCACGCTTTCCTCCGGGAGACCTTCACTCATCCTGCTCTGTGTACTCAGAATTCTAAGAAGAGTCTCACATTCTATTGTTATATTATTTATTAAGTTATCTATGTTTCCCATTATATAAAATAGTTCACAAGGACAGAAGCTTGAGTATCTGGTATAATCTTACGTTCCCATTGTCATAATCTGAAATTGAAAAGTGAAAATTTGTGTGTAGTGATTTGTATTAGGTTGGGTTGTATACTACAGAAAAAAACCCAAAACAATGGCTTAAAAAATAGTCTCTCATATAAAAAAATCCAATATTAGGCAGTCTAGAGTGATATAACAGGTCTTCAGTGATAAAAGGCCTCAGGCTCTCCTTCTATCTTTTTGTCCTATTATTCTAATCAATGACTTGCCTGCTTAAGGTTATTTTATGGACCAAGCTGGCTCCAGCGAATACTTTACCCCCATCTTTCCTTCTATATTGGTTTGATTTCCTCATCATTCCATTTAAATGGCATTCTCAGCCTTCCTCTTTCAGAGTGACAGGTCTGAAACTTGTGTAAGCACCCTGTGACCGCTATACCAGTCAAATTACAAATCAAATGTACAGCTACTGTAGTGCTTCTCACATTCAAGTCCACCCCATAGCCTTTCCCTGCTGTTTCTCATGTAGCAACAATACGCTTTCTCTTTGCAAAAAGAACTGTTTTAGAAATGCCTATAAATGTGATTTTTGTCAAAGAAGTTACAGAGGTCAATTTGTATAGCAATTCAATGACTGTTTTTCTTCATGACATCTCAAAAGGTAGTGTTACCAATTCATATTGTAAGCTCTATTCCTGCAAGGCTCTTCAGCTAAACGTTCACCATTTATCATTTAATTTAGTGGTATTCTTTGTTGTTGTACAAAGCTACTTGAAGGTATAAGTTGCTATTCTGTTAAGGAAAACAATAAGCGACATGCAAATAAACATGTTTATCAGGCTCTCTTTTATAATCTTATGAACCATTTCAAGTGTCATCTAACGTTCTTCCTTTGGAATTTCCTTGTAATTGAAGTTTCTCAACCATTATATTATATCCATTAAATACACGAATTAACATCACAACAAGAGAATCCACAGTCTTAATGGCATTTACTAGTACTCTATCTGTTCTACACACTGTTATTGTAGAATGACCTTATGTTCAATATGCTCTGTCATGAATTCCAGCCATATTGCTTAAATTTACTTTTAAAAAGCTCAGCAACACAGTGTACTAGATGCTGTTAAGCTTGCTTTCTCTGGTGCACAATACTGCTTTCACTGAAGTTTTGAGCCATAGCCTACTCTCGGTTTACTTTGTTCAAATGGTAGCCTAACTTCCATATATGACAGTAATTAAAGATTTTCAAGAAAAAATATGTTGTTTTTATTAATGCATGCAAGAGAAGTGGATAAATTTGGAGACCATTACATCAGTGGGCATCAAAGAGCTGAGTGAGAGCAAGGTGACCTCTCAATTGCACTCCAGCATTAGGTAGACTGGCTTAGATGGTCACCACCTCTCCATCCTGTTCCCTGCCCATATGGCAGAGTCTGGGAGAGGGAGTGTGAGGAGGCAGGAAACCCTCAAGCCACAAGCCCTAGGTATGGTTTGTTTGGCCAGGGGAAGGCACATGAGACCAAGATTTCACAACTTAGTTTAACAGCTAAATTGGTGCAGGATCTATGCATGATGTGTTAAGGAATTGGAAAGGGGGATGTAGAGGCCAGTGACACTGCCCTCTACAGCTAACAACAGCTTCACCTGGAGCTGGGCTGTGCGAGCCCTGGCGACGGTGTAGGCTACAGCCCCTGCTGCAGTGGGCTGCCATAGGCCACAGTGAGTGGCCGGCAACCAGCGTTAGCTGCCAATAGCTGCGGTGAGCGACATCCAGAGACCGGCGACCGATCTGCCTCATCTGGGAAGAATGCAATGACGATTCCAACATGGGCCAGTGAAGCAACATCCTCTGCAACTAGACTGAAGAACAAAAAGACAGCAACTTGTCTGTTCCCCTCCCCCAATTCCCCAATAAAATCTTTAAAAAAAAGAAAAATGACAAAGACAATATATTTTAGTGTAGTTTTTCAATTATATTTGAATAGACCTATTCAGTACAGTGACTCAAACATAGAGAAGTACATGCAGCCACTGTAGACAGAAAACTGACTCAACTGCTTTTTAAAAAACAAAAATGGCCGGCCGAGTGGCGCGGTGGTTAAGCGCTGGCTTAGTAAGCCAGCGGCCCCGGTTCGGATCCCACATATGAAGGCCAGTGACACTGCCCTCAAAAAAAAAAAAAAAAAAAAAAAGATTAGGATGAATAAATTAGCAGATTTCCATAATAAAGAAAAGCCTTCCAATCACATCCAGCAACGAGTAAATCTGTCAACATCACAGATTAAATGGTTTTTATAAATGACTCTTTGTATTAGAAAATACCTGAATTACTGGAGAGCATTGGTTGTCTTTGACTGGCTAGCCCCGTGGAGGGATCTTACAGCTCACCAGCCACTTTGAAATTCAGATAAAGAAACTGCTCCAGAGCATTTAAGTATAGAGCAGCTTGGATGACTGAGAATGATCATTTCCCTGGAAAAAAGTTACCACATTAAATATAATAGTTTTCCCATTCATTTTAATTTATCAGAAAAGTCCATGAATTTTTGCTTTCCTGAAATTACATTATACAAGCACACTAGTTATATTATTGCTTTTATCAGTTATGACAATAAATGATGTAAAATTATAAAGAATATTATATTTGTTTTACATTTTTTTCTTTCAATTATTTTATACTTTACCTATTTTTAGAATTCTCCATTATGAGTATTGCCTATTAATAGTTATAGTCATAGGCTAGCCGAGTGGCACGGTGATTAAGAGCTGGCTTGGGATGCCAGTGGCCCCGGTTCGGATCCCACATATGAGGGCCAGTGAAACTGCCCTCTAAAAAAAGAAAAAGAAAAATAGTTACAGTCATTATTAGAAGCTTCTCATAAGCTCATCATAATCACAAAATTTAATTTACATGCCTTGTACTTTTTATCAATTATGATTTTTTTTTTAAATTCTATTGGGAAATGGGGGATGGGAACAGTGTTGGGGAATCGGGGAAGGGGAACAGACAAGTTGCTGTCCTTTTGTTCTTCAGTCTAGTTGTGGAGGAAATCGCTTCACTGGCCCATGTTGGTATTATCATTGCACTCTTCCTGGCTGAGGCAGATTGGTCGCCAGCCATTGGACAGCTGCTCACAAAAGCTCACGCCTGCTGCTGGTCAGCCCCACTGCAGCCTACACCATCACCAGTGACTCAGGTTGAGCTGTTGTTCACCATCTTAACTGTAGAGGGCACAGCATCACTGGCACTCATATGTGGGATCTGAACTGGGGCCCTGCTGCTCAGAGCTGTCATCCCAAGCCAACTCCAAATCAACACGCCACTCAGCTGGCCTATGATTTTTTTTTTTAAAGTATAGTTCTTAAATGTTAAGTTTGATGTCATATCACTGCTTTTGCCTTTGAAGTGGAGGTTTTCCTGGTACAATTTATTTTTAAAGAACCATAAAACTAAAAATGACCTGGGCTCCTGATGCTGGGGATTTGGAGAAGATGGATAATGTAAATAGAAAGTTAAAAATAGGTTGGGGAGATTTCTCAGTCCAACTTACACATGTACAACAAGAAAAACTGGACAAACTAAAGATCAAGACTTTCACCAGACTCATCAGAAAACTGAAGTTTTGGGGCAAACTGCCACCCTGGAGGTTGGAGGGACAGGCAGTACAAGAGATATAGAGCTAAGATCCACTTAACTGGAGCAGAGGCTGCTGGCACCATAAACTAGTAGAAACACTTAAATGGTGATTTCGATGAATTGTGGGAGGCTGAGTGTGGGCCAGCATGATAATGAGAAACTCCATAGGGCCACAGTTTTGGGGGGCTCCCATACTTCCATGGACTTATCTTCCAGGAAACCCACCAGGTGCTCACATGAAAACCTGGCATGTTTCCCTGAAGAGAGTTGGAGATTGGGGAGGAAGAGCCACTGTGAACTGTGTCCAGCGCCTTCTCCATAAGAAAACCTGCTCTTGGGAAAAGGAACTTACCAGAGCATTATTGGAGCTCGGAAGAGGATTCCTCCCACTATAGGTCCCTCTAGACTTTCAGTTTCAACAAAGGGGAAAAATATGGACAGCAGGGTTCTGGGATTAAAAAAAATAATAGATTGGTAAAGAGGGAAGGGGATGAGCATTAAGGGTGGGAATTATACAACTGGAGAAATACTTGTGAGGTCTTAGTCCTGAGATACAGGCTTACAGACTGAGGCTAAACTGAAGATTATAGAACACTTCCCATCTCCCACACTTTATCACCACACCAGGAGCTCTCCAGTAAAATAACAGTGGAATACAGCTGAAAGAGACAGACTCTCAAAAATGGATTACAAAGCAGGAGCAAAGTCAAGAGAGGAGATGCAAAGACACTAAAGGAATTTGAAGGCTCTGGTAACTAGAGCTACAACAATATTAAACACAGCCCAGCACCTAGCCAGATTAATATAAATCCTGACATCAAAGATCTATTTACCTCAGTTCCTATTGCTGATAACAACCTGTTTAGCTTTGAAAAAAAAGAATCGCAAGGCATGCAACAGACAAGAAAAACCTCTGTGTAAAGAGACACAGCAGTCATCAGAAATAGACTCAGATATGACATATAGATGTGGAAATTATCAAACCGATAATAAAAATAAAACATCAAAATTTGTGGGATATATCAAAATCAGTGCTTAGAAGGGAATTTATAACATTAAATGCATATATTAAAAAAGAGGAAAGATCTAAAACTAACAATCTAATTTGTTTCAGGAAACGAGGAAAAGAAGAGCAAATGAAAGCAGAAGAAAGGAAATAATTTTTAAAATACTGCATGAATCAGTGAAGTTGAAAAAAAAGGAAACAATAGAGAAAAACATCAATGAGCCTGAAAGCTGGTACTTTGGGAAGATCAATACGATTGATCAATCTCTTGTCAGGCTTACAAAGAATAAAGAGAGAGGGCGTGAGCCTATCTCTGCTGAGCTTTCAAAGCACAGCTCACCTGTCACTATCACCTCCTCTAAGAGAGCTCTCAACTCAGCCCCTGCGTCCCTAATTTGGATAATTAACTACTACAGAGAGTCGAGTCTCTGTATTTTGTACTTTACTTCTCCAGCACTAGCATGTTGTTGGTTCTCAATTGAATGAATGCAAAATAACCTGCTTTGTGCCATGTGGCAGAACAAAGCCTATAAAATCTTCCTGCCCACATTCCTTTTGCCTAGGTCAAATCCTCCCATGGTATATCCTTTTTACATAATGCACTGCTTTGTAGCACGTGTCATGGTTGCCATTTAACATTTATGGTAATGATTATTGGGTGGAAGCATGTCTCCCCTAATTCATCTATATGCTGCACAGAAGATTGGTCTTTTTCACTCGTGAGTGTATTCCAGAGCCTACACAGTGCCTAGGACACAGCAGGAGCTCAACACATATTTCTGAAATGAATAGAGAAAAGAAGGAAGGAAGAGGTAGGGGAGAAGGGGAAGGGAGGGAGGGAAGGAGGAGGAAGAAAAGGGGAAAGAAGGAGGGAGAGTTGTGTGAGAAGAGTTTGGTCATATAGCTGGGCCAGGAAAGACTATTGTGGACTTTTTATTTTACTTCATCCTGCTGACAATTAAGGGGCCAGTAAAGAATTTTAGGCGAAGGACAACATGGTTTAGGAAATAATGGAAAGATGAGTTATGGCATGGTGGGGAGAATGGTGGGAGCTGAAGGCACACAGCAAATCATAGTCTGGTAAAGAAATGATAGAAGCAAAAATCAAGGCAGTAGTTGTGTAAAATTGTGAAGGGCTCATATTTAGAGGGCAGAAGGAATGGAGCTTGAAAACAGCACTGTAATGTGCATTTTCTATCCATAAAAGCAATTGGCGTCAGGGCCATCTGGCATTTGGTGACTGAGAAGAACACCAGCAATATAAAATAAAATGTCACTGTTAAATAAATGTGCCTTAAGTCCCTATATATTCAAAATTTAGTAATAGTTTGATATTCTGAAAGGCATCATCACGCTGGCAATCCTAATACCCTGGGGCATCTATTCAGTAGATTATCCTGAATATTGTAAAAGATAGCTTTTGCAGACTTAAAAATAAGGCAAAACTTGTTTAACCCAGGAAATAAGCCCACCGATATGCAAGTCCCCAGGGTTTCCCACGGTGGGTATTTTGAGCTCAGAGACCATTCCACAGTCCCAGTTATCTTCACCTCTGTGAGGTGATAGGAAATAAGGTCTATTTTGGGTTTCAGAGTAGGACGTTGTTGCTTTGGGGATTCACTTGTAGCTTTATTTTTTTTAGATAGGTAGGAAGAGATTTAAATCAGCAATGAACACTTACACGTTTTGGGGAGAAAAAGTATTCTATAAAACCATAGCAGTGCAGAGGAAAACACTCAGTAATTCTAAAACCAAACTGAATACTCCCTATAGCTTTACGTAATTCCATTAAGAATTTCATTTACATTTACCTATAGCACTTGCTATTTTGCACATTATTTTTTTTGCACAAGTAACCTCAGATACTGTCTACAAAAAAGATAGCTAACTACAATATATAACTTATTAGATTGTATACGTTCTTTATATTGTCCTAGAGTGGATGATGTATCAACCATGTTTGGGACAGTTAGAATATGGAGTTTTGTTTTCTTTTTTCCTCCCAAATTAACTTAATGATTTGGAGAAATGTTCAATGATATATAAGATGAGATTTATTATGGATGTGTCACAAGTGAATTTAGTATATGTATTTGTAATTTATTAAACAATTACAATTTGAATTACATTGTTATTACTGATGTTTAAACAGGAATGATTTTAAATGAGTTTTCAGCATTTTAACATTTATAATTTACATTCTGAGCAACACCATGTTCCTTTCTTTTTGCATGACCAGAATCTGTCCTCTGAATCAGGTCAGACTCTATTTTAATTCCCTGGGTAAATGTTGAACGTAGACATGTTGCTAGACAAATTGTGACACTTAATGCTTGGTGTCCTGTTGTTTTCTTTTCACTGTAAAATATTCAATATGTGCAAGCCATTTTTATCCTCCTTGCAGCCAATTCTTTCTTAATATAATTTAACAGTTGAGCTCTGGGACAATAATTCTATAATAATATGTCAAAGTAAATAATAAATTTTTTCATTTATCCTCTTGTAACAATTTGATAGTCTTTTAATTGAAAAAAAACATGATGAAAACAAAATACTTCCAATCACTATGTGTTAAGAACTATCCTGAGTGATTCTAAAAAATCCCATACAACGGTTGTTACATGTCGAAAATTATCAATAATAGGAGCCCAGTAACAGTCAAAGAAATCAAATATATGATTCTTAAAGAGGCTGAAAGTTTCAATAAAAGAAAACCTAACATGACAATCTAGCACTGCTTAATTATGTATACTCATACTATTTTGATATTTCTTTCATGGTTAATGTGGCAGATTATGTTTCCAAAAATGGCCACAGAATATTTCTTGACTTACATGCTCTTTCAGATCCTTGTCACTCTCCCATCAAGAGGTAGAATCAATTCCCTCTCCCCTAAAACTAGACAGAGCTGTGTCTGCCTTGACAAGGGAAATGCAACAGAATTGAGAAACTCTAAGGCCAGGTCATAGTAGGTTTCACAACTTCCATCTCATTCCTTGCAGTCTTTGGATGTTCTTCCCTGGCCCCAGCCACAATGCTGGCCACATGGAGAGACTTACAGGAGTTCTGATTGACAGTACCATCTAGGGTCTCAGCCTGCATCAACTACCAGGCTTGTGTGGAGATGCCCTGTTTTCCAGCCTTTGAGTCTTCCAGCTGAGGCCCCAGACACTGCAGAGCAGAGGCAAGCCATCTTATAACCACATTTGTGAGCATAATAAATTATTGCTTAAGTCTAAATATCACAATCATGACAACCAGAAGAGCTAGTGAAGCCTACATATGCAGTTTCATATTATAATATCACTAATGTTTGTTACCAATTTCATAATAGTATTTTGTATAACTTCTTTCAGAATGTGCTGAGGATCATGTGATGATTGTGATTTCAAGTACAAAATAGATGCTGAAGCTATATGGAGAAATATGTATCTAAGTTATTATCCATATTAGCAAAATCTGGGAAGATATATTTTACCTTTACTACTATGTTGGATAACAATTAGCTTATTATACTTTCTGAACAATAATTTCAGGCTTATAATATCAGAGCTAAAGCAAGATGGAAGAAATTATTTCACATTATTTTCTTTCCATGTGCCAATACATAATGTCTTTGTTTTTCTTTTTTTTTCCTCAAAAGAACGGCAATTTTTATGAGAACCAACCACTTATTCAAAACAAAGCTACCTTATTACTTACTGTATCATCAAACCCTACTGCTAACTGAAGGAAAGCAATCCCTTTGAAGCACATTTGTAGGGACCTAACTCTTACAAGAAACTTTCTCTAAGTAAAACTCTTTTAGAATAGTCCAATAAAAATGATAAAGCCATGAGAGTTTCCAGGTGTGTCAGTGTTAATGCATTTCATTACATATGTAACATTGTTAAGCAATTATGAAATGTACTAAAATATGCATTTATATAGTTAATAATGATGCAATTAAATTTCTTCAAGTTCAGTGACTATTAAGATCATTATTATGTACAAATGAGTTTTACATTCTATAATTTTTACAATCCCATCTGCTATATTAGGATACTGACATACTTCAGGTATTTTCCCCTGTAGATTTACACTAATGAAATAATAATTCTAACAAGGTGAACCAATGACTAGTATAGTGATAGCACTAGAAGTAACAGATTAGAAATGAAAATAGCACCTGAAGTATATTGTTACATATGCGTGGCAGGTGTTTGAGTTGAATAGCTTTAATCTCCTTGGACAAAAAAAAAATAAAATTGTCCTTCATCCAATAAGCTGAATCTACCTTGGTTGAGATTCACATTCAGTAAGCTGTGGAGGAGAAGAGAAAAGAGCAAACGCCCAAAGACAGCCACCCCAGAACCACATGCATTTCATGAGTGTCTTCTAATTATTAGATCACCTGTCACCATCTCCTGCATCTACATATTGAAAGAAGCATAGAAATGACCACAGAACAAAATGATCAGAGAATCTAAGTAAAAGAACAGCCTTCCAATTCTCTCTGTTTGTCTCTGCTTGTGATCCTAATTATTTGCCAGAAAGAGTCCACTCAAAATGCAGCCATTTATTTCTTGACCCATACGTGACATGAAGGAACACACATGAGTGCTGTACTCAGAAAAAAAGATCCCCAAAGAGCAGCTGCAGACAATACAGTCTGAAAGCAACATTATTTTAAAGCTGTCATGTAGAACAAAACGTTCAAGGTAAACCTCTCAAACATGTAAAAACACGATTTTCTATCTGTTAGAAAATGCATAGGTAGAAGTCCATTTTGTGATGTTAGATAAAAGTACATAATGAAAGAGACTCTAAATAATGACACATATTAAGAGAGCTATATTTTTTACAGAAGACTGTTATTTATATCTATCTGACTATCTATTATCTTTCTTTCAGCCATCAATCTATCCCATGAATACCTCAAAAATACATTTGAGATGGCTTGCAATAAGAGCACAAATAAAAGGCCACTTAAAATAATTAATGCATAGTAAGAGACAACACAATAGGAAACAAACAGAGCAAATTATATCAAGAAGCAGCCAACTGAAGAAAACCTATAATAACAGAAGCTATGAAATCTACTAAAAGTATATTTAGGTGTCATATTTTAAGAAGCAAATACCACCAACAACAAAAAAAGAAGAAAAACAACTTTTTAAATCCTTTAGGTTATTCAGTCAAGTAATTTTTCAAAAAAAGCATCTCTACACTTAAAAACCTGTTGAGACATCATTGTATTAAATTGGAGTGAAAAATAATATATTCCTATTTTTCTGTTAGCTCAGAAGGACTTTGAAATGTACATTGGAAATACTTTTGTCAAATGGTTTGTAATAAAAAGTGGGGTTAATGCGTAAGTCTAACTTACTGTCAAAGCTGACTTAAGTTTATCAACTAATTACATATTATCAATAAATACTTCTTGTTCTATAAATGTTCTAGCAGCAAATAAATATTTCTAATAAATGTATATTTTCAAATTGTGATACAATATCACCAAAAAATATACAATATAAGATCACAGAATAAAAAAATATTTGCAAATTTAAAATATTTAAGCCCACATCATGACTAGTTAAGCATATACATATGCATATATTTGTACATATACACATATACTTCATGTATGTATACATATACATTAGCATACATATATAGATTGATGTAGATATATGTATATAGACTTATCTACATCTATATACGTATAAATCTTATAACCATCACAGAAAGAAAGAAGAATTTCTAAACACTTAGGATGGAAGTGACTGAGATACTAGTGTTCTTCTAACTGTAATTAACGTAGTTCCTGGGTCTTGAATTTTCTTGTGGTAGAAACTAAGGTAAATAGTTGAAACTCAGAGAAATAAAACACAGTTTGGGAAAACAAAGAGTTGAAGTTTAGATTTAAATTTGTGCTGATAAATTCTAGAGCAACAGAACATTCATGTTATTTATAGATAACGTTTTTAGATAATGGATGAGAAACATAAAGCAACAATTAAAGAATTTCATTTACTGCTACTAGAAGTTCCAAAAAAGATAAAGGATAGGAAATTATCACATAATTAAAATAAGAGATTTTCTAGGAATGAAAGGGACACTAGTCTTTCAATTTAAATGTCCTGCAGAATGAAAAATAGTCTAAGGAAAAATGACCTTCATGTACGGCCGGCCGAGTGGCGTGGTGGTTAAGCGCTGGCTTGGGAAGCCAGCGGCCCCTGTTCGGGTTCCACGTATGAGGGCCAGTGACACTGCCCTCAAAAAAAAAAAAATAATAATAACCTACATGTAGACACATCATTGTGTTATTCCTGAATTCCTATAGCAAATAGAAGATTATAAAATTTTCCAAGAGGCAAAAGAAATTACTCACAAAGACAAAAATTTAGAACAACATTAAATTTCTCTTTAGCAACATGAGTGTCATAATAAAATGGAAAGATATTATCAGAGTTCTGAGGAAAAAATTATTTTCCATCTAGAATTTGCAACATAGCTAAACTACCAATCAGATGATGACCACAGAATAAAGATACTTCAGTCAAGTAAGAAATAAAAAAAATTAATACACTTTTATTGGTTAATTACCTAATGATACAGCAAAATGAGGGAGTAAATCAAGAAAGATGAGGATATGAGCTCTAAAAATAGAGGCTTTGATCCAGGAGAACAGTAAAAGTCAGCTACTGGTTAATAGTAATTAAACCCAGTAGGAAGCAACCAGTCCAAATTAGAGCAAAATCACAGAGGCATCTTAGGTGGATGATACCAGATTTCATACAAATAAAAGAATAATGTAGACCATTGACCAAACTTGGCCCATCATCTGTTTTTATAAAAAGGTGTTACTGATATACGGCCACACCCATTTGTTTATATATGGTCTATGGGTGTTTTTGTGTTCCAGTGGCAGAGTTAAGTAGTTGCAACAGAGACTGAATGGCCTGTAAAGACTAAAATTATTTACTGTCTTCCTTCTTTACAAGAAAAGTTTGCTATCCTCTAATGTATACAACTGAATAATTTGAGGATAAAATGAAGTTACAGAGTTCAGTTAAAAAGAAAGGCAGTTAGAGACACTCCCAGAAATCAAAAAGCTGAATATGAAGCAACCAGTTAATCAGCATGAAAAGGAAGCTGGACCTTGAAGAAGAATAGCAGGATAATTTCTATGTAATAGGCAGAATGCACAGTAACCAGCAGTTATTAGGGATTTGATAAAGAAGACATATGTCTTATTTTCCCAAGATAGTACCAAAAAGAGAAAAAGGAAGAAAAGAATAAATAAAGGAAACC
Source organism: Aselliscus stoliczkanus (assembly GCA_033961575.1). Taxonomy (NCBI): domain Eukaryota; kingdom Metazoa; phylum Chordata; class Mammalia; order Chiroptera; family Hipposideridae; genus Aselliscus; species Aselliscus stoliczkanus. The sequence continues at coordinate 53,646,334 of CM066731.1, forward strand.
AAGCCAATTGTTACTTGAAGGACATGGTTTACATAAAAAGAAACTAAAATTGTCATAATTTCTATTGTAGGAATGTAAAGTATGTGACCACATGGGTTGTGATGTTGGGACCGTAGAGGGGAAATGTGATCAGAGCTTATTACTTGCTTCCACATTAAGTATAGTTATATGTTATTTATAAAATAAGTGTCATTTATTGGTTGATAACATTTAGAATCGACCTATAGAAAAAGCATGTAAAACTTCATTAGAGTTCTAGACTACAATGTAAATGTAAGAATATTCAATAACGTAAAAGTGCATTAAACAAAAGCCATGAGGTGCTGAAAGATCCGTTGTGTATTGTGCATGTTATGGCAAAAGAAATGTGTTTTTAATCCCTTTTAACAATGTTAGGCATTTCCTCATCTGACATGAAAGTAAAAATCGCTCTCTTCACTGAACACCGATATCCTTGCCATTACATTAGTCATTAAACATCCCCCTATGTATTTCCAACACCTTCAGATATGGAATTCCTTTGTATGGTATGCCCAAGTTACACACACACACACACACACACACACACACACACACACACTCTGGAAAGTAATCTTTATACTGATTTCTGCATGGTCTAAAATTCATAATATATTTTGTACATCTGCACATAAACATTTTGTTTGCATTTAAGTTCAATTTTTATTTAAACAGATAACTTACAAAAACTCCAGGTAACATATCATCTTCCTGGACACTTGCCTATGCTGACTCTACAGAATGAGTTTTTTCCAAAGTATAACTGGATAAGAATGTTCTTTCTTAAAAACTGAGTACCCTACCCTTGGAAAATTAACTTCATTGCCAGTGAAGTGAGCTGCCTTTTTTCTTATTCTTTCTGCTGACTAGCGGCAGAAACAATAAAATGATTGTGACCTGTAGATCAATACAGGCCCACTTATGGCTGTATTGCCAGTCATGAATCAAACTGCAAAGTTTAAGCATATTGTGTGAACTGATGCTCTCTTCTGAATAACCTCTATTTAATATTTTAGGAATTCATGTCCAAAATTATTTTATAATCACCAGACTATGGAGCATATATACTCTTTCCTTAAAATGAGAATTTAAAAGGTCCAAGTAGAATTTATATTAGTTAAACTAATAATTTCCCAGAAAATTTTTTCAAATAATCGTCTTGAGTGTTTAATGTAGCTTATATTTAGATCTGATCAGTTTTGTAGCCCACATGTTACCACCACCATCACTGCCCACTTTTCCTTTTAGTGATCTAACATTTCCTAATATCCAACAATTCCTTAAAAGACTTTCATGTTTAGCATTAATGATTCCTAGCTTCTATGCATGTTTTTCTTGTTAAGTCCCCCTCCCCCCAAGAACTTACGATCTTATATTTCAAGTCGTGACTCTCTGAATATTGCTGTGGCTCAGAGAAGTGATAGATACAATGGTCTTCATGTCTTAGTGCTACTACACAGAGATTTGCTACCAATAGTCCTAGTGGCTCGGAGATTATTTACTTGAAGATGTTAACATGTGTCCAAATCTGGAGAACCTTCTATGTAAAGGGTCTACACAGATTTCTTTAGATAGCCAGGCACCCTAGGCTGCTTAGAATGTTTTTCATACAATAAAGATAATGGTGGTGTTAAGGACTTCACAGATTCTATGATTTTATATTCTTTTACTTCAATTTAAAGTTCCATCACTGAACTAAGACCCACACTTTGAGTGACAGTGAATAATGTAGATAAAGGGAAAAATAATTTAATGTATTAATGCTTTTTCCTGTTCTGTGACTTTTAGTATTAGCTCCAGCATACTGAGTGACCATGAGTACTTACGAAGTGCTTATGAGTGAGAAGAAATGTGAATATATGGAGAGGTTATTTTTTTAAAGTGACAAATACAACCATATAAATTATTCTTCAAAACAGCATTACTAGGTGAAGTAATTATCTTAGAATATTTGAGATATGTTTCTGCATGTTCTCTCTAAAAAAGTGAGTGCATACACCTTAAGGGAGTTTGGGCATCGCTGCTCTCAGAATTTAATCAATGACTCATAACAAATGTATGAACTACATGATCCTGGTAACAATTTTGAAACTGGAGAAAAGTTATACAAAGTGTTCAGATTTTTGCTCTATGGAAATAGGAATTTGGAATACTATAATAAAGCAGTTTTTCCATTGAAAGAACATATATTATTGTGAATGGATGAATTTATGGAGGCTGAAGAGCTGAGATTACATGTAAATGACATCTATGTTCTACAAATGAACTCCGAACGTTCCTTTAGAGCATGCTGTGCATTGACTCAGCAATCAACTGGCAAACTGATCATGAAACAGAGGAAACAGGTAACAACTATTTCACCAATGTCTCAGTATGTCAGGGAGTGAGTCCAAGTATTAAAGAAATGCTCTAAAATCTGAAAGAATTTACTTACCACTTTAATTTTCCACATCTGTTAATCTCAAATAATACTAATAAAAGTATGTTATATGTTATTATTCCTACTGGATATATGAGAAACAAGAGCAGTCAACTAATTAACAACAGAGCTAAGGATATAAATTTCATCTTTTGATTTTATTTTACTTTTCTCATGCCACTGTGAAATCAGGCAGAAAAAGCTCTTGTTTAATGAAAGTGAATTCCAAAATATATTTTATCACCAGACGTAGAAATAGCCCAAGAATCATGATGGAGCTTTTCCTTATTCAGTACTCTCCCCTTCCCCATCCTAACCCTGAGTGCATAGCTGGGGCAGTGCAAATCTTTCTACCCTTCAGAAACATGATATGGCACTTTTTAGCATTGTATTACCTGTGTAAGTTTGGTCAGGAAACAAATCCTGAGCTTCAGTTCCTTTGTCAAATATCATAACAGTAATCCTTGCCTTGCAGGTAGTTATTAGCAATTGAATGCCTGTAAAATACCTAGATAACAGGTATAAGTGACAGATGTTATTTGTTTCCTGCTCAACCTAGAGATCCCTCTGGGATGGTTCTAATGGAGACATACATATGACCACAATCTGGAGGACAAAACTCAGAAAACTCTCTCATCAGGCTACGCCAGCTTTTGCAAAATCTATACCCTTCCTCCTCTGTCAACCCCAAAAATCTATGTCTGAATTAACATCTTTTCAAGCTGCAATTGTCACCAATCCAGTATTGAGTAGGCCAGCATTTCACCAAAACTACCTGCACCTTTGCCATTTGTGTTACACCACAGGTCTACTTCTGGGGAAGTAGAGACAGAACTTGATAAAATTTAGGCATAGAGCAAAGAGTTAAATACAATGCCCACTGACATCCATGGTCCTTGACCTTGTTAGCTGGCTGCCCTCGGGTATTGCCTTCTCCTGAGGTCTCCTCTCCAAATTGACTTAGTATTTTTTTTGTCATAGAAATTCCTGTTGTTATAAAATTTTGTCTGTTTTACATAGCTTGATGTTATGAAGTCATCACTTGGGTAATGGTCAAAAGAAATAATTGTTTCTTGAAAATTTCCTTGATATTGTACTTTTCTACAAAATTTATAATATAGTAATATTAGCATTTGACATAAATAAAAATAGACCTGACGCCATAGAAATATAAAGTTCTAACAACAGGACTTAAATGAAAGAGAAGTGTTTTGAGTAGGCCATGTCTCCCAGTAATACAATTTCTAAAATATCAATATTATGAATAAGTCCTTACCCTAGAGAAAGTTGCTTTCATACGAGTAATGAAGAGAAGCACTTGTATTATATCGAGTGATTTTAGTGATCAATAACAATACTTAGCACTGATGTAGTAGTTTTCCTTTTCAAACCTCTTTACTGGCATTAAATGAATTCAAGATGCTGTCATTCTCTCACAAGAAAATCCATGGATGAAAAGTTGTTATTTGGATTCCAGGATGTGAATGGTAGAGGCATGCATTTCACAAAAATCACATGATGATAGATCATTTTAGGCAGATGATGACAATTATATCAATTGTAAACTTTATTATTTGTAAAAATAACTAGTATTTTGTAAAAATAAAAATAAATTTTGTATTCTCACATTTACAGTCAAAATGTGAGACTACAAAAGAAGTGTCATGAAAAAATAAAAATCCCAAACATTACTCCGAATTCCATTATACATAGGCATTATTAATACATCAATACAGTTTCTTCCCATTTTTAAACGCATATGTATCACATATTTATGACATGTAAGTTTATTTTTGTAATGTGTATATTATTTTTGTAAATATTATCATAATAAGTATCTAGTTTGTTGCCCTCGTTTTTCACTAATATGCATGAACATTAAAAGAAAACTTCAACAATGATTCTTAATGCTCATTTCCATTTGACACATGAATGCATCAAAATTTACTGTGCCATTTTCACTTAGACATCTCAGTAGTTTTTCTTTCTTTTGTGTTAATATATGTAATAGTAATAATTACATATTTTTTCTACTTTATTCACTGATGATTTATGAATACCACTGCATCTGTTCAGGTATCATCTCTCCTGATCCCCCCAGTGCCCTTTGGCCATGATTTGGGCTCAGTATTAGGAACTTCTGGATAATTAATTGCAGTTTTAAAAACATTGGTACTGGTGCATGATTCTGGAAAGACTTTGATGGCTGACTGGAGAGTACTGTGGACTTTAGTTGAGAACTTGGGAGTTAGAGTGCCAGGGCAGAATCTGCTAAAGGTGTTTAAATAAGCGGTGTCATGAGCACAATTATGTTTCAGAAAACATCATTCTTACAGCAGTTTTGAAGGGTTTTGCTTTTGTTCTATTTTGACGGAGGAGGGTTTGCACTGCAAATAGGGAGATGGTGGCAACTAGATGGCGGCATCCTTCAGAGAAGATGAGGAAACGGATGTACGCTGTACAAAACACAGAAGTCAGTGATGGATATTCTCTATCCTTGGTGTGAGGACAATTGAATAGTCCTCTTTAATAATGCCTCAGAGCTAGTTGTTTTGAGCTTCTCCATCCTGCTCAGTAGTAGTCCTGCTCCTCCTCTGCTTTCAATATGTGCACTGAGAAGTTAAATGTATTTCAATGTTTTGATTGGATACAAATATAAATAGAAAGATTTAACTAACTATTCACAAATGGACATGAAAGATCATATCAGGAAACTTAATGTATAGATTTAGGATTTTGAATTTTGAATTATTCACAGTTCAAGACTATTTTAACCAAACCACATATTGAAGGTCTTCTCACCCTTTGAAATGTTCTGTGGACTTTAGTTGAGAGCTTGGGAGTTACAGTGCCAGGGAAAACATAGTTCTCTATATTTTTTTCTGCTCTTTTTATGTTGTTATTATCACAAATTACATCTTTGTACATTGTATGCCTATAGATATAAAGCTATAATTATTGTTTTCTACAGTTGTCTTTTAAATCACATAGAAAAATAAATGTTACAAAAAAACCCATGAATTAATGCTGTATTTTATATTTATCAATGTCATTACCTTTACTGGACTTCTTCATTATTTAGTGTGTTTTGGATTGCTGTGTTGTGACCTTTCATTTCATTCTAAAGAGATCCCATTAGCAGTTCTTGTAGAGCAAGTTTGCCAACAAATAACTTATTTTCAATTTTTATGTGGGAATGTCTTAACACGTTGAGGATGGGGCATTTAACTTGTTTAAATACCTGTGTCCAGGGTTTAAACCATTTACATCAACTTTTATACTGTGTTTCTTTAAAAACTTATAATAAATTTACGAACTATTTTTGTGAACTGAAATTTTCAGGAAATACTCACCAAAGACTCTAGCAGTGCTTGAGGATGTGATACCTCTGGAAACATTCCTCCTTGTGGAGGGGCACTAAGCAGAACTTGCAGATGTACCGAGTTTTACTTCTGTTTTTTGTGGGCAGCACAAACATGGCACCCCTAGCAGGATATTTTCTTTTACCCCGTTCACTTCCAACAATTTTCTTCAGCACATGTTTGCTCATGTCACCTGAAAGTCTCCCAGGGGAGTTCTCATGAGGCACATGAGGGGTTTGGGTAGATATTCCTTGGCGCGCTGCGTCTGTGTCTGTGTCTGAGCCTGTCTCCACCTTATCTGTAGCCAAGTCTTTTGCCACTTTATCACAGATTTATCACACTAATTTATCACAGATTATTAACTCGGAGTGAGGTCACGTTTCTATAAACATTCATCAGCGGGACCGTTCGGAGAAAGGCTCCATGTATTGCGTAGTTAAGTGTGTAAGTGATGGAAATCAAGCTCGTGTTTAAAACGCCTACTTGCGTCATAAGTCTTGCACAGCTGTAACGTATACACGCAAATCTGCATCACCAGTCCACAACGTGTTAGTTATGCAAACGTATTTGACACTGCAAATCCGCTCTAAATGAAAATGCACTCTTCTCTTAGGTGGCAAAGTGATTGTAATTGCTTTGAAGTTCGTTTGTCTTGAGTGCAGTTTCTTGCAAACATTAGGTTTTGCAGTGCATTTCCAGGAACACCTGTTTGAGGTGACTGAAATGCTTTTTCCAACAGCTATACACTTATTTACATTCTTTATTGTGCAGTGGTAGCCTTACATAACGTTTTCAGCAGGCCTCTTTCTTGCATGGTTCTAATGTTAATTACAGGAATGGACGAGAAGTGCCAGCATACAGTTGAAGACACCCCACTTGATCTGGCTGCAACGAGTTGCCAGACACAGAGACATTGACTTCAGTTGTTGGAGGCAGGGGCCACACCACACATGCTTTGTATCTATTGAGAAAGCCTATATTCTCAATGGGAGTCAATAGGTGCCTTAATGCTACCTGTAATGTCTCTCTTCCCTAGTGTCAGCAAACCTGCTTGGAATGAAAACTCATTCTTTCCAGTCTGCTCCATAGGTAGACATGTGATTAACATTGCAAATCCGCTTTAGAGGAAAACTCATCCTTCCACCTTCTCTTAGTTATGCAAACATGCGTTTGATATTGCAAATCCACTCTAAATGAAAAAGCACTCTCCTTCCTCTTAGCATGGAGAGAACCCCCTCAGTAGCACAGTTACTCAAGGGTTGATGAAAACTGAAGTAAGAGTAGGAACAATAATAAATACCTTCAAGTACTTCAGGCCATACAATAAACCTACCATAATGACAATCCATCACTGGAAAAATGTAAAGCTATGGTGCACTGAAGATAACAATAGTAACAACAAAAGTAAAATATAGTTGAACTTCTGACTAGATTGGTTCAACTTCTCACATTAATGGCCTAGAAGAAGAAAAGGAATGCCTAGTTTCAGATGTAAGCATTATTTACCTAAGTCTCTACTGTTCTTTTACACATGATGTCTATAATTCAATAAAAATTACAAGACATACAAAAAAATAAAGAAAATAATATGCTGTCAATAGATAAAGCAATCAAAAGAATCAAACTCAGAAATACAGTAGACGTTGTAATTATCAGACAGGGACTTTAAATATATATATGACTAGAACATGAACAGATGAGGGATTTTTTTCAGAGAGATGGAAATACTAGAAACAGCTACCTAGGTTCCTTTAACCATGTGCTACCATAGGTCTCTTGTTCCCCTGATACAATACTTTTTATAATGTGTTCTTTTTTTTTTAAATTTATTTTTATTAGTTTCAGGTGTACAACACAATGCCATAGTTATACTCTTTACCCCCAAAGTAAAAACCCCCCTCCCCCAGTTCACCACTCCACTCCCCCCACATATAATACATATCTATCACAACTCCCCTGACTCCCCTCCACAGTATACTCCACATCCCGTGACCATCCACATATTCAGTTACAGATGGCATACAATACTATACAACATCAGTTTCAGGTGTACAGTGCAGTGATCAAGCCTCTACTCCACCCATGAAGTGGTCTCCCTAACAAGACATGTGACTATCTGACACACCACAAAATTTTTACAACATTATTATATTCCACAAATTGTGTTTCATATCCCTGTGGCAATATTGTAGTTGTCTATTTATGCTGTCTAATCCCTTTCCCTTCCCCCCATCCCCACCCCACTCCCAACTAGCCACCCTCAGTTTTTCCTCTACATCTACGAGTCTGTTTACTTTGATTGTTCACTCAGCTCTTCAGACTCTACACACAAGTGAGATCACATGGTACCTGTCCTTCTCCGACTGACTTATTTCACACTACATAATAGTCTCTTCACAACATTATCAATTACATTCCCAGAACTGCCTCCATCTCCCTGTGGCAACATGTAGTCCCATCTACACTGTCCAAAACCTTCCCCCTCTCCCTCTTCCCCACTCCCTCCCAGCCAACAACCATCAGTTTTTCCTCTATTGATATAAAGGAAAACTCTTTCTGTGTTGATTTTCTGTCTAAAGGGTCTGTCCATTGGTGACAACGATGTTGAAGTCCCCTACTATGATAGTGTTACTGTTGATCTCTGTCTTTATGACTGTTAAAATCTGTTATATGTAATTAGGAGTTCCTATGTTGGGTGCATAGATGTTTATTAGGGTTATAGTGCCCTTCTTTGTCTTTTATTGTAATAATTTTAAAGTCTGTTTTGTCCAAAATAAGTATTGGTACTGCAGCTTTTTTTTTTCATTCTCATTTCCACTTGCATGAAATATCTTATTCAATCTGTAAACAGCATATACAGGTGTCCTATTTTCTTATCCACTCAGCCACTCTCTGTCTTTTGATTGGAGCATTTAGCCCATTCACATTTAAAATGATTATTGATAGGTGCATATGTATTGCCATTTTGTTATTTGTATTTCTGGTCTCCTGGGGTTAGCTTGTTTATCCCTTTCTTTTGTTTAAAAAAGCCCTTTTAACATTTCTTGCAATGCTGGCCTGGTGGTAATGAATTCCTTAAGCTTATTCTTTTCTGAGAAGCTCTTTATTTCTCCTTCAATTTTAAGTGATAGCCATGCTGGGTAGAGCAATCTTGGTTGTAGGCCTTTATTTTGTGTCACTTTGAGTACCTCCTGCCACTCCCTTCTGGCCTGCAGAGTTTCTGTAGACAAGTCAGCTGTTAGTCTAACAGCAGTTCCTTTGTATGTAACCTGCTGTCTTTCTCTTGCTGCCTCTAGGATTCTGTCTCTGTCTTGAACCTTTGCCATTTTAACTATGATGTGTCTTGGTGTGGACCTGTTTGGGTTCAGCTTGTTTGGAACCCTCTGCACTTCTTGGGCATGTATGTTGATTTCCTTCACCAGGGTAGGGAAGTTTTCAGTCATTATTTGTTCAAATACATTCTTGACCCCTTGCTTCTTCTCTTCTCCTTTTGGTATTCCTATGATTCTAAGGTGGTCACGTTTCACATTTTCCCATAGGGCTCTTAAACTATTTTCATTGTTTTTTATTCCTTGGTCTTTTTGCTGTTCCAACAGGGTGATTTCTGCTATTTTATCTTCCAAATCATTGATCCGCTCCTCTGCTTCATCTACTCTACTGGTGATTCCTTCGAGTGTGTTCTTCATTTCAATTATTGTATTCTTTAGTTCTAACAAGTTGTTTTTTATGGTTTCCCTATCCTTCTTTATGTCCTTGCTAAGTTCCTTAAACATTCTTATCATCAGTGTTCTAAACTCTGTCTCTGAAAGGTTGGCTCCCTCTGTTTCATTTAGTTCCATTTCTAGAGGTTTCTTCTGATCTTTTACTTGTGACATGTTTCTTTGTTTCCCCATTCTGGTTGTCGCTCTGGGATTGCTTTGATGTATTAGATAGATCACTAGGAGAGCCCTGGCTGGATGACGCAGGCACACAGCTCACGGTTCAACACTCCCAGGAAAACTCCCAGTCTCAGCCTGTCCCAATCAGCTGCTCACAGATCAGGCCGAGCAGCCCGACAACCAATCACCAGCCTGGCAACTCTGCAAGTGCAGTGTGGAGAGCGGGGACCCGAGGCAGCTTGCACACTCCGGCGTCTCAGTGAGCAGCCTGTTGGACCCGGAGGGCAACACCCAGCGTTTCCCTGGCAACGCAGTATAAGCTGGGCAGAGGGTGAGGATCCAAGTCCGCAGGGGTGTGCGCAAGCACACACGCAATTCTGCGCCAATTCCACCAGACCAATGAGGTCTCGGACCTGATCCTCCGTGGGAGGGCCCAAGCCCGACAAAATGGCATCCTCCCTACACCACTTGCATGCAGGCTCCACACCACGGGAACGACAATCCCAAAATCTCCAGCCTTTGCACCAAAGGTGCTCAGCTCAGTCCGTCCCCGCAGGCTCCCGGCTCACACAGCCACTCCCTCCACCAGGAACCAGGTAAGTGCTCACCAGCGAGCAAGCCCGGGCGCTGGACCCACTGATTCTCCAGCCGTTCTTAGCCTCACCGAGCTGAGCAAAGAGAGTCCTCACTAATTTACTGTCGGCTATCTTAGAACTCCTCTTCCAGGCAAAGGAACTCTGGGCTGGTGAGCTTGGTGTGTGGCCGGAGGGTCTCTCCCCCAACCAGACAAGCTTCCCACAGCTGGGGCTTCTCTCATGAGGTTCACCCTCTCTCATCTCCACCCATCCTACCAGACCCGACGCGGCCTCCTCTTTAAGTTCTTCATTTAGAGGTTCTGTTCATCTAGTGTTCCGGGGACCTCCAGGGTTGAATGCTGTATAATTTGTTTGTAATTTTGGTGTGATCCTGGGAGGCAGTTAGCACAGCGTCTGTCTATTGCACCATTTTACCGGAAGTCCGATGTATTCTTTTTTACTAAATAATTGAATCGCCTATGAACGGTTGATTAGAAAAGGAACTTAATTTTCCTCATCTTTGTATTCCACATGCATTCTTGTAGTTTCTACTATGAAGCTTGGCCTATAGTAAGGTATTTATAAATATTTGTGAGAACAAATGACAATATGAGAGTGATAGATATAATATTGTTACTTTCATATTACTTTCATTGCTTTAGCTTAGATTCAAATATGTATTTTATAGAAATCTGACTTTTATTATAATAAATTTAACTTCAAAAATGTGTGGAAAGGCAAATGACAACTGTTTCATCATATTTTGGAAGAATGATATGAGGTATAAATAAAAAAGAAAATAATGAAAACAAAAGACACATTCAAGAATCATGAGATTATAATACAGTTACATAATTCCATATGACTTGATGTTTTAACCTAGACTATTATGTTTTTTCTTTCTCTAATTCCAGGCTTTACAGCATCGAGAAACTATAATGACCTTTCTGTGACAACGGTACAGTTACATATACATCTGCAAGACCAACTAGAGAGACACATAGACAAAACACATAGACATATATGCAAAAGACAGATAACAGCCACGCCTAATGTCTAGGTTAACGTATCTACCCTGCTTTTCCACTAACAAATTTGTCTTTAAAACTAAGGAAGTGGTTCTCAGCTTAAAAGATTCCAGAGGAAATCTCTCAGCAATTGACAAAGCACAGGAAGGCATTATTCTGCTGGGCCATTGGTTCCAAATGGTGTTGTTACTCTAATTGTGGGTTGTAACCCAGCAACATAAGCATCATCTGGGAGCTCGTTAGAACTGCCGAATTTTGGACTCTATCTAAGACTTTTGGACTCTATCTCAGACTTACTAAGTGAGAATCTGCATTTTAACAGTATCCCGAGTGATTTGTATACATATTAACATTTGAAAAGCTCCACTTTTTCATTTCTGTTCTATGACACATTGTGTTGCAATTAATGAAGCAACTCAGGACTTACTCTGCAGTTTGAAGCCCAGCGGAGCTGAGGCCATCATAGGGTTTTGTTGGCTGGTAATTGGAGAAGCAATTGTATTTCATTTCAGATCATCATTGAGCTAATGCTGAGAGACTATTTTAAGTAACCCTCATGGGAATTCTTCATACTTTTTAAAACAGAATCAAACATGAGAGTGTTTCTAGGCACTAAGGTAAAAAAATATAGACTTGTGCTCCTCCTCATGATTAGATCATTAGACTCTGAATTCTCCTTCTTAACCACATATAGGCTACGTGCTTTACCCAGAATAAGGGAGCAGGCATAGTGAGAAGGCCCTGATAGTCCATTGAGGCCACCATAAGGTGAAACTTCATTTTACTAAATGCAAAAGACATTCTTCTTTGAACAAATATTCTTTTAATTTAATTGGAATTTTGCTTTGGGGAAACTCGTGAAGGAGAAACATGTGTGTGTGTGTGTGTGTCTGTGTGTGTGTGTGTGTGTGTGTTGTGTGTGTTGTGTGTTTATATTTACATATACACATATCAGAACAGATATTTAACATATATTACATATGTACTGTATGCTAGAAATGTGAGGATAGCTTAATTCTTTAATAACTGATCAGAAGGTAGAAATGAAGCTCTTATAATGGATCTCTCTAGGGACAGGTATTAAAACACCATGCTGCTAATATTTAAAAATGCAGGCATCAAAACAGCTCAGATACAGTGCAGATCACTAGGGACACTAGAAAGTCATTCAAAATGTATTTGATTGTAGCAACTGCTGGTGCCATTTTGGGGCACAGCTGTAACTCATTAACAACCTCACTCTAACCTGCCTGCCTAAATGAATCCCTCAACCCAGCTTTCAACCTTAGCCACCAGTGATGACAAAAGGATAGTCTGTGACATAGGCCGAGCTGTCCCAGGCCTCCGTAAACCCATTTTCTCCCTGGCATCATATGTCCGATAATAGAATATTCATTGTTCACATAAAATCCTATGCTGCATTGGCACAAATCCCATCGTTCAGTATTTACAGCTGTAGTGGCTGTGTGATGACACTGTCAGAATTTTGCGGATAGAATGCTGAGCGTACAGAAAGCCTTAAACATCTGAAGTGGTATATTCCTCTATTACTGTTTCCCAACATGCTTCAAATTCACAATTAAATGTAAGGAAACAGACAAATATTTCACTTCAGTAAACACCACACAAAATTCTTGTCTCCAGTGATGATTGACTTGGAATTATGTAACTCGAGGAAAAACACAACTGGTGGCTCACATGGGCTTGCTGCTCCAGGCAAACCAAGCATGAATGTGTGACAGTAATTTACAGAAATACCAACTGAACACTGCCTCAGCTGCTGCCCCTGAATTTAGGTATGAGTTCAACTCTAAAACCAGCTTTGGTCTGTGGAGGCAGCCAGTGTCCTATGACAGCCTCTTCCAGCCCATCACTGTTCAGGTTGCAGTGGCCAGAAAAATCTGGAGTTGAGAGGGGATGGAGAGAAATCTCTTGAATTTTCACTTATGAGTTATAAGGTCTCAAAACTAAGGTATGAACGGTGGAAGTATGACTAGGAAAATCCTGAAAGCAATGCATATTGGGTAATGGATTTTTCACATACTATTCACAATGTCAGACAATCAGGCAATTGATTTATATCAGGGTTCAGGAAAGATGGCTTGTGAGTCAAAGCCAATTTAATGGCTGTTTTTGTAAATATGGTTTTCTTTGAACACAGCTATATTCTTTCATTTATATATTGTCTATAGCTGCTTTGAGCTGTAATGAAGAGCTGAGTACTTACAACAGAAACTGATAGGTATGCAAATAAAACACTATGAAATAAATTCTAGTTAAAGATACTGAGATTGAGCACAGTGGTTTATCTAGATTCCTGCTTGAAACTCCACTAAGATAAAACTCACCAAAACAAAGGAACTATAAGTGAAGCAACCAAACATTGTAAGCTAGAAAGCAGGAGGACAAGCAGGAACTGATGTAACAGATCCAAGAAAACTGGAATCAAAGCACTGAGGGAAGAAAGACAAGAAGTAACCTGGTTTCGGGCCAGCTGAGTGGCGCATTGGTTAAGAGCTGGTTTTGGGATGCCAGCGGCCCTGGTTCAGATCCCACATGTGAGGGCTAGTGACACTGCCCTCTATAGCTAACAACACCTCCACCTGGAGCTGGGCTGTGCGAGCCCTGGCAATAGTGTAGGCTGCAGCCCCTGCTGCAGTGGGCTGCCATAGGCTACAGTGAGTGGCCGGCAGCCAGCATGAGCGACCGGCGGCGGAGTGAGCTGCCAATAGCTGCAGTGAGCGACCATCCAGAGGCCGATGACCCATTTGCCTCATCCGGGAAGAGCGCAATGACGATACCAACATGGGCCAGTGAAGCAACGTCCTCCGCAACTAGACTGAAGAACAAAAAGACAGCAACTTGTCTGTTCCCCTTCCCCGGTTCTCCAACGCTGTTCTCCTCCCCCAATTTCAATAAAATCTTCTTTTTTTTAAAAAAGAAGTAACCTGATTTGAAGAAGTTCCTGCAGAACCTCAGGAAGTAGCATTTGGAGGTACCAGAATGCTGGTGTGGAAGTGGGGCATGGAGGAGCACCAGAATGGTTGTAAAGAATATTTGAAAATCTGACATCACCAAACATTGTCAGGGATTTGAAGCGAAGAGGCAAAGGAACATTCACCTACTGTTAATGGAAGGGTACATCAGTGCCACTACTTTGGAAAATAATTGGTCAACCCTTAGTAAGGGTAAAGAGGCATATTCTTTATGACCCAGAAATTCCATCATTAAGTATATAACCTAGAAGAATTGTAAAATATACACACCTGAGGACATGAATAGGAATATTTACAGTGGTGCTGTTTATAAAGAAAAAAAAATGCAACTGAAAGCCTATCAAGAGCAAAACGGATAAATACATGAGATATTACACAAAAGGATAATATGAATTAACTAGAGAAAGAAAACTAAACAGAAAGCAAGCAGCTACAAGAAAATAAAGATTGGAGCATAAATAAACAGAATAATAGAAAATCAATTACTCTAAAAAATAATGTTTATCAAAGAGTTCTGTGTTTAAACAAGAAACAGACATTTCATGTGGGTTAGTCATATACGTTTAATAAAAGTATGAAGTTCAATTACTTGAAATTGCCTGTGTGTGGGTAAACATGGTTAAGTGTCTATAATTTCATAAATTGTTTCTAATGGAAAGCAAGAATTAGCAGTACCTGAGGGCAAGACACTGCTATGTGTCACAAGTACTCTTAAAGTGGTAATTTGTAAGATATGCATATATGTATTTCTTTGACAAAAATGTTAGAAATCAATTAAATACCATACACTACTCAAGAGGATATTATTTCTCCTCACAAGATAAAGCTGATTCAATATTCATAAACAGGAAAGGAAGCAATTCAGATATTTTTGATTGTTTGTACTTTGAATGTGGTTGACTGACTTAACAGTACAAATCGGAATGCGTCCTCCTGAGAGAAGTGGGAAGAAAGACAGTTTGCCCAGACGTTTTCACGTGATTCAGTCAGAGTCATATCTTCAGTTTTTATCATCTGTGCACCATGTGTCTCAGATCTTAGTCATTTTCAGTGCGAGTCTATGGCAGATGACCAATTTCATATTGCAAAGGATCTGAAAAAAATCACTACCCTTGTTTCTTCCAGTTTTACAGTTTGACCTTTCAAGTGTTTAAGTTATACCTATTTCAATGCTAAAATTTTAAACTCCCTGCTTTGATTCTAAATCAAATATCTCTATATAAGAGTTTCTGTAAATTTCCCTATGGTGAATCAATTAATCAAACAAGTAATTAATATTCAAAATATCATTTTGTCGTGTGGTGTTGTTAATTTTCCTTCCTACATGAAAGCAATTGATATCCTCACAATGTTTTTTAAACAATTGTGATAGTTTAAAAAAACATTGTGAAGTTTCCCACCCTCTGCCCTGCTTGTGTTGCGTTGCCAGGGAAAAGCCTGGAGGGTGCCCTCCGGCTCCATCAGGCTGCTCACTGAGATGCAGGAGTGCGCAAGCGGCCTTGGGTCCCCACCTTCTGCCCTGCTTGTGATGCATTGCCAGGGAAACGCAGGGCGGGTGCTCTCCAGCTGCATCAGTCTGTTCACTGAGACTCAGTAGCAGACAACCTGCAACAACCTGTGAAGATATATTTTTTTTTTGGTAGTGAGCACGGTTCCAGAGCACACAGCAGCTAATTGTGGAAAGCTCACTGCAAGCCTGAGCAAGTGGTCTGCAGATTAAAGAGGTCGGAGAGCCCCCCTACCTCTTTCTTTTTTCTCTCTCTCTTTTTTTTCTTTTCTTCTTCTCTCTTCTTCCTAGGAGATCTATCTAATATATCGAAGCATTCACAGAACGACAGCCAGAATGAAAAAACAAAGAAACATGTTCCAAGTAAAAGATCAGAAGAAAACTCTAGAAATGGAACTAAATGACACAGAGGTCTGCGAACTTTCAGAGACAGAGTTTAGAACACTGATGATAAGAATGTTTAAGGAAATTAGCGAGGACATAAAGAAGGATAGGGAAACCATAAAAAACAACCTGTTAGAACTAAAGAATACAATAACTGAAATGAAGAACACACTCGAAGGAATCACCAGTAGAGTAAATGAAGCAGAGGAGCGGATCAGTGAATTAGAAGATAAAATAGCAGAAATCACCCAGCTGGAAAAACAAAAAGAAAAAGAATAAAAAAGAATGAAAATAGTTTAAGAGACCTCTGGGACAACATGAAACACAGCAATTTTCGCATCATAGGAATACCAGAAGGAGAAGAGAAGAAGGAAGGGATTGAGAATGTATTTAAAGAAATAATGACTGAAAACTTCCCTACCATGGTAAAGGAAATTGACACACAAGCCCAGGATGTACGAGAGTTCCAAACAGGCTGAATCCAAACAGGCCCACACCAAGACACATCATAGTTAAAATAGCAAAGGTTAAAGACAGAGACAGAATCCTAAAATCAGCAACAGAAAGACAGCAGGTTACATACAAAGGAACTCATATAAGACTAACAGCTGACTTTTCTTCAGAAACTCTGCAGGCCAGAAGGGAATGGCAGGAGATATTCAAAGTGACACAAAATAAAGGTCTACGACGAAGATTGCTCTATCCAGCACGGCTATCACTTAAAATTGAAAAAGAGATAAAGAGCTTCTCAGAAAAGAATAAGCTTAAGGAGTTCATTACCACCAAACCAGCATTGCAGGAAATGTTAAAAGAGCTTTTTTAAACAGAAGAAAGGGGAAAACAAGCTAACCCAGGAAAACAAGAAATACAAATAACAAAATGGCAATAAACATACAGCTATCAGTAATTAGTTTAAATGTGAATGGGCTAAATGCTCCAATCAAAAGACACAGAGTGGCTGAGTGGATAAGAAAACAGGACCCATGCATATGCTGTCTACAAGAGACTCATCTCAGATCAAAAGACACACACAGACTGAAAGTAAAGGGATGGAATAAGATATTTCATGCAAATGGAAATGAGAAAAAAAGCTGGAGTAGCAATACTTATTTTGGACAAAATAGACTTTAAAATGAAGACTACAATAAAAGACAAAGAAGGGCACTACATAATAATAAAGGGATCAATTCAACAAGAGGACATAACCCTACTAAACATCTATGCACCCAATACAGGAGCTCCTAAATATATAAAACAGATTCTGACAGACATAAAGGCAGAGATCAACAGTAACACTATCATAGTAGGGAACTTCAACACCCCGTTGTCACCAATGGGCAGATCTTCCGGAGAGAAAATGAAGACGGACATAGTGGCCTTAAATGACACTTTAGACCAGCTGGATTTAATTGATATTTTTAGAGCATTTTACCCCAAAGCTACAGAATATACATTCTTCTCAAGTGAACATGGAACATTCTCCAGGATAGACCACATGTTAGGCCATAAAACAAGTCTCAACAAATTTAAAAAGTTTGAAATCATATCAAGTGTCTTCTCTGACCACAATGCTTTGAAACTAGAAATCAATTATAAGAAGAAATCTGGAAAGCTTACAAATACATGAAGGTTAAATAACATGCTACTAAATAGTGAGTGGGTCAAAAATGAGATGAAGGAGGAAATCAAAAGATACCTCAAGACAAATGAAAATGAAAATACCACGACCCCAAATCTCTGGGATGCAGCAAAAGCAGTCCTAAGAGGGAAGTTCATAACAGTGCACGCCTACCTAAAGAAGGAAGAAAAATCTCAAATCAACAGACTCTCTTTACACCTAAGGGAACTCGAAAAAAACCCCAGCAAAACAAGCCTAAAGGAAGGAAATAATAAAGACCAGAGCAGAAATAAATGAAACAGAGAACAAAAAAACAATACAAAAGATCAATGAAACCAATAGTTGGTTTTTTGAAAAGATAAACAAAGTCGACAAACCTTTAGCACGACTAACCAAGAAAAAGAGAGAGAGGACCCAAATTAATAAAATCAGAAATGAAAGAGGAGAAGTGACAACAGATACCACAGAAATACAGAAAATTTTAAGAAAATACTATAAGCAACTATATGCTAACAAATTCGGCAATCTGGAAGAATTGGATAAATATCTAGAAGCATACAACCTACCAAGTCTGAAACAAAAAGAAACAGAAACTCTGAATAGACTGATTACTGCCGAAGAAATTGAATCAGTAATCAGCAATCTTCCAACAAACAAAAGCCCTGGACCAGATGGCTACACAGGTGAATTTTACAAAACATTAAAAAAAGAATTAGTATCTATTCTCCTCAAACTATTCCAAAAAATACAGAAGGAGGGAAGGCTCTCAAACTCTTTCTATGAAGCCACTATCACCCTGATTCCTAAGTCAGACAAAGATATTACAAAAAAGGAAAACTACAGGCCAATATCCCTAATGAACATAGATGCAAAAATTCTCAACAAAATACTAGCAAACCGAATTCAGCATCTCATTAAAAAGATCATACACCACGATCAAGTGGGATTCATTCCTGATATGCAAGGCTGGTTCAATATCCGCAAATCAATTAATGTAATACATCACATTAACAAAATGAGAAATAAAAATCATATGATCATATCAATAGATGCAGAAAAGGCATTTGACAAAATCCAGCAGCGATTTATGATAAAGACTCTTAACAAAGTGGGAATAGTGGGATCATATCTCAACATAATAAAGGCCATATATGATAAGCCCACAGCAAACATCATACTCAATGGGGAAAGGCTGAAAGCTTTCCCCTTAAGATCAGGAACAAGACAAGGCTGCCCGCTTTCACCACTTCTATTTAACATAGTTCTGGAAGTTCTAGCCACAGCAATCAGACACGAAAATGAAATAAAAGGCATCCAAATTGGAAAAGAGGAAGTAAAATTGTCATTATATGCAGATGACATGATACTATACATAGAGAATCCCAAAGACTCCACCATATACTGCTGGAACTGATAAACAGTAAAGTAGCAGGATACAAAATTAATATTCAGAAATCAGTGGCATTTCTATACACCAATAATAAACTATCAGAAGAAGAAATCAGGTAATCAATCCCTTTTACAATTGCTTCAAAAACAATAAAATATCTAGGAATCAATTTAACTAAAGAAGTAAAATAGCTGTACTAAGAAAATCATGAGACATTGAAGAGAGAAATCAAAGAAGATACAAATAAATGGAAATACATACCATGCTCATGGATAGGAAGAATTAATATAGTTAAAATGTCAATACTACCTAAAGCAATATATATATTCCATGCAATCGCAATCAAACTTCAAAGGACATTTTTCTCAGAAATAGAACATAGAATCTTAAAATTTATATGGAGCAACAAAAGACCCTGAATAGCTACAACAATGTTGAGAAATAAGAACAAAGTGGGAGGCATCACACTACCTGACATCAAAACATACTACAAGACTACAGTAATCAAAACAGTATGGTATTGGCATAAAAATATACACATAGACCAATGGAATAGAATAGAGAGCCCAGGAATAAACCCATCTATATACGGTCATTTAATCTATGACAATGAAAGCAGGAATTTACACTGGAGTAAAGATAGTCTATTTAATAAATGGTGCTGGGAAAATTGGACTGACACGTGCAAAAAAATGAAAATGGACCACCTACTTACACCATATACGAGAACAAACTCAAAATGGATTAAAGACTTCAATGTAAGACCTGAAACTATAAAACTCTTAGAAGAAAATATAGGGAGTAAGTTTGCAGACATTACCCTGAGTAACATTTTTACTAATATATCCCCTCGGGCAAGGGAAATAAAAGAAAAAATGAACATATGGGGTTACATCAAACTTAAAAGTTTTTTCACAGCAAAGGAAATCATCAATAAAACAAAAAGGCAGCCTACTGAATGGGAGAAGATATTTGCCAACGATATATCTGATAAGTGGTTGATATCCAAAATTTATAAAACACTCATGCAATTCAACACCAAAAAAACAAACAACCCAATTAAAAAACGGGCAGAGGATATGAAGAGGCATTTCTCTAAAGAGGACATACAGATGGCCAACAGGCATATGAAAAAATGTTCAACCTTATTAATCATCAGAGAAATGCAAATAAAAACCACAATGGAATACCACCTCACTCCAGTCAGAATGTCTATCAACAAATCAACAAACAACAAGTGCTGGCGAGGGTGTGGAGAAAAGGGAACCCTGGTGCACTGTTGGTGGGACTGCCAATTGGTTCAGCCATTATGGAAGTCAGTATGGAGGTATCTCAAAACACTGGAAATGGAACTGCCGTATGACCCAGCAATTCCACTCTTGGGAATCTACCCAGAGGAATCCAAGATGCTAATTCGAAAAAATATATGCACCCCTATGTTGATTGCAGCGCTATTTACAATAGCCAAGACTTGGAAACAACCAAAATGCCCATTGGTAGATGACTGGATTAAGAAACTGTGGTACATTTATACAATGGAGTATTACTCCGCTACAAAGAAGAATGAAATTGTACCATTTGCAACGATATGGATGGACCTAGAGACTATTATGTTGAGTGAACTAAGTCAGTCGGAGAAAGACAAATACCATATGATCTCACTTATATGTGGAATTTGAAAAACTGAATGAATGAGCAAAAGAAACAGAAACAGTCTCATAGATATAGAGGAAAAACAGGGTTGCTAGTTGGGAGGTGGTAGGGATGAGGGAGAAAGGGAAAGGATTAGACAGCGTAAATAGGTAACTACAGTATTGTCACAGGTATATGAAAGACAGTTTGGGGAATATAATGTTAAAATTTTGTGAGGTGTCAGATGGTCACATGTTTTGTTAGGGAGACCACTTCATAGATGGAGTAGAGGCTTGATCACTGCACTTGATGTTGTATAATATTGTATGCCAACTGTAATTGAATATATAGATAGTCACGGGATGTGGATTATACGGTGGGAGTCAAAAGAATTGTAATAGATAGTATGAGATGGGGGGAGGAGTGGGGAGGAGAATTGGGGGAGGTGGGTTGTCACTTTGAGGGGTAAAAAGTATAACTATTGCACTTTGTTGTATACCTGAAGCTAATTAAAAATATATATAAATAAATAAATTAAAAAAAATATTGTGAGAATATCACACATATTTAACATCAAATGTAGAGGAATTAGTGTGTAGAGTGTATCAGAATTAAAAATCAGGAGAACAGGAAGCCATATCAATCTTGTTACCTCTGTCAACAAGCATCTAGTAAATGCCTCCCTTTAGATGCTGGGACACTGCTTTAGATGCTGGGAAGGGCTACAAAAATCCCCATTTTAATGGCAGTGATAGTATTTCAGGTGGAATAAACTGGAATGAGGAAAACTATCTTCTATTTCATTGCCCCCTTAAATGCATTTGAATAAGTTCTTTTTCCTCTTCTCCTTCTCCTCTTTCTCGTTCTTTTCCTTCTTATTCTTGATTCAAATTCTAAAAAAATGAAAAATATAGAATTTCACTAGATAACAAGATATTATAGAGTATGTACAGAAAAATCTTGTTGAAGGATAGAGAAATCATCATTAACTTTAACTGAATGTCCAAAGTTTAAATCATATTCAGTGCTTTAAATTACTTGAAATTATTCAGTAGTTGAGAAACCATTTTATAACACCACAATGTGGAATCCAACAAGAGTTACTTTTGTGGCTGAAATTAATGTGAATTTTATGGCAATAAGATTCATTCTGAAACTGCTGTTTTTTTGAACATCCAAAAGTGGATGTGTGCAATTCAAATACCTGATGTTCCAGAGTCAGCTGTATATAAATGTAATTTATATTATTTCACATACTTTAAAATTATTCATATTATATAAAAATATGTTTATATATAAATAATGTTCTGTAAAGAATAAAGTATCTAGAAAAGGTGCTAGTATACCCTAAGTAAAAACAGTATATTTACTTCAGAGATCACTCAGCATCTCCTTCCAAACACGTTATTCTTTCTATTGTAGGTTTCACCCACATAAAAAAAGTTCTGGAGTGGCCCCTGCTTAGATGACAACTAAGTGACAGCACAGTTCTTACTAACCACTAGGATGTGTTAGTGTTTTTGCCATCTTTGGAAATGTGCCCTTACCTAGATTTCATTCCAAAAAAGGGTCAAAGGTAAAAGCCTTTTTCATTTCTGAATTACTGTTCCACTTACCACAATAATCTAACACTAAATAATGCAGTGTGGGGCCGGTGGAGTGGCGCGGTAGTTAAGCGCTGGCTTCGGAAGCCAGCGGCCCTGGTTCGGTCACACATATGAGGGCCAGTGACACTGCCCTCAACAACAACAACAACAAAAATTAATGCAGTGTGTGTCTATCCGTACTTGTATGCCAGCCTTTTGGTTTCATCCTCCCGAATGTAGCATAAAGAAAATGGAAGGTTTTGGTGATGTCGAAAGAATGAACCCTTTACACTGGTCTTGGTATGAGAGCCTGGTTGGTGTCAGAAGTTATACTGAGAGGATTTGTTTGCATTTTATGTAACTAAGACTCTTGAATGGAGGCCTAATGCCATCATGTCTGACATCAGTTTAAGGAGAAGCTGGGCAAGTTGCCTGACTGAAATTGAACTGCCTCCTTTGCCGAATGAATCCAATTCAGATGACCAAAAGAAGTGGGGAATGCTTCAAGGGAGCTTGATGTATTGTCTGGGAGAGATCTTTATGTCCACAGAAGCTTTTTTGGATACATGTTTTTCCCGGCCTCCCTGGGAATGTGTCCAGAGCTTTTTAGAAGCCAGACACAAGGGAGAAAATTCAGGGAAAATAACTCTTACTGTACTGTTTTAGTACTCCCATACACAGTATATATATATATATATATATATATATATATATATATATATATATATATATATATATCTCCAAAGCAAATATTATCCTCTAAGTTCTCTTTACTAGGTTCCTTCACTTGCAATATGGAGATAGCTGTTTGAGAGATCAATTTTAAGTCAGTGCCTAGCAGGTATCTTGCACACAGTGTTTAATAAATGCTATTGGATGATATACCACTGATATATTTTTCTAACACCAAGAGAGAAAGCAGTGAGGGTGTGTTATATCTCTCTACTTGGGCTAATGGATTGTCATCATGACAGCTTGTCCGGACTAATTTTTGAAGGTAATAAAACCAAAATTTTAATTTTAAGTGAGTTCTTTAATTCTTTAGGAATTACTGAAAACGTACGTAAGGTCAGTTTTTTAATTGTAAAATAAAAGTTTTCATAAACTTTAGTCTTTGCACAAGAAAACTTAGATGTTAAGAAAAAAAAAATAGAGACAACACATGTACTGCAAAGACTTTATGGATTCTACCTAGTACTTACCCGTTGGTTCCACCAATTCTGGATTCAACAGAGAAATGACTTAGTGGCTGCCTGAATGTTGAGAATGACTTCATGAAGGAGGTCCCATTCACTATTCTACAAATAATGCTACTCATAAGCAAAGCAGGCACACAGATGAACTCCAACATGTATATATACAGAAGGTACAAAAAAATGTATACATATTTTAAGTAAGGAAAAAACTGTGTTAAAACTACGCTGATGGTAACCACTTTCAGCACCTCTTGTAATCGCAGAAGTCAAATGTGACTTGCATTCATCTTTTGTTATTGGTATATATTGAGTATTATAACTTTAATACAGTTTTCCTTTCTTAAAATGTATATACTTTTTTGGCATCCTCTGTGTGTGTATATATATACTAACTATATATTTATTTACATGTAATATGTAAATATATATTTAATGGGTAGAGTTATTTCATCTATCTTAGTTTCACAAATAGCTGTTATTAACTATTCCCTTGCAATCATTTATGTTACTTTTAGGTAATTAGAAAGTCTGTGAAGAGAGAAAAACAATTGGGATGCTATTTAAACTTTTTCGTAAAGAAAGAGGCCTTTTTCCAGTTCAGATTTCTATTTGAGAAGGAGACATAGATGACGGACAGTTACAATTTGATTCTGATAAAAATAGAGAATTCCTTCAATCAAAAGTCATTATATAGGGAGCTCTCTGAGTCACCAACAATGCCCTTTGAGGTTAATGCCTTCCATTCTCATATAGCACAAATGCTACTCATTGATAGTTCCATACTTTTTAACATCATATCCTGTTCTATTAATCATGACATACTCATTAGCTATAAGGTTTATTTTATGTCTAATATTAAAATTTTAAGTTGTTAAAGCTTGAAACTTTAGCAGAATAAATTGAATATTATATCTATGATGATATCACTGTTTATCACAAACAACTGTATACGTTTATGTACTCTTCCAAGTGGCAAAGGAGGTGGTGTGCCTGTTGATATGCCTGGGTTGATTACTGCTCAGGGCACTCCAAAGTAAAATTGGGTTACATGTAAAAATAATCTTCCATGTATATTGCTATAGAGAAAAATGTTAGGAACTGACCTAACTAAAAAAAGATCAATTTATCTAAGGGATCGTAAAACTGGCTACTCACTCATTCAGGTTAAATTGAATGATAAACAAGGTTAAATTATTAACAGAGACAATATGGGCTGAACGAATAACTGAAACAAAAAGCTTTTGCAATAACTTATATGCCATATAGGAACACTACCAAAGTTTATTTAATTTTTAATTTTTTAACTGAGCCATCCTGCCACCTGTTGGCAGCTCAGCTAGGGCTGGGCATCGAACTGCTGTTGCTCAGAGCTCAGTTTGCACTCTTGAGCGAGCTCTTAACCAACTGAGCCACTCAGCCAGCCCCAGAGCACTACCAAATTTTAAATGCTTCTGATAGCAATAGTCCAGACTAACTCCAGAGCCTTTCGTGCTCTCAAGAGGAGGCAGAAGTGGAGGCAGAAACTGGTGTGAAAACAGAAGAGAGAGACTGCCTATGGAACGCCTTCACAGGTGTACCGGGATGTCATCCTTCCCTCTAGCTATGAAACTGCCTCTTCTACTGCTTCCTCTTCTACCTCCTCCTCCTCCTCAGTTATGTTGTAATTTCAATTTTTGAAAGGTTGTGCTTCACCATTAAGTATACTTCCTTGAGTAAGCGTTTGAAAAAAATGTTGCCGTCTCTAATTAGGAGGTTCTATGCCAAGCTTCTTGGTACACAGTTCCCCCATTAAAGCTAATCTGAGGACAGTTAATGGCTCATGGCAGAAATAAGAAAGTTGCTGCTGATTTTTTTAAAAATGAGTGTGAATTTGGGCCGGCTGAGTGGCGCAGTGGTTAAGCGCTGGTTTGGGAAGCCAGCGGCCCGGTTCAGGTCCCACATATGAGGGGCAGTGACACTGCCCTCAAAAAACAATAAAAAACAACAACAACAGAAAACAAAATAAAGCAAAAAATATTAGTGTGAATTTATTTATCCTTTATCTGTTGATCCCCCTTCCAACCTCCCAAGAAGAGCCTCCACCAAACAGAAGATGACAGAACAATACATTATAATGTGTGGGCTCTTTTCCATAGACTCTTCAGCCAGTTGCTCCCTAAGTGCAGTTCATACATCTTTAATATGACCATATATGCCACTAAATGAGAGCAGCTGTTAGACCGCTACACTTGTTCATGAGGCCTGTATTCATTCTCAAAATGTCAAGATGGACTCAGTAGTAAGCATAGAATAAATAAGTTTCAAATAAATTCAACAGAGTGTCTTTAAGAAAAAGGAGTTTACATTTATAAAAGAGCTTAAATGTCACAATAGTCCTGATTAAAACCTTTGCAAAGAAAAGAAAACAAACTTGAAACATTATGGATAACTATATGAAGGATGGAAATGTTATTAATTGAAGAATGCCATTAAAATTATTAATGTCAATGAGATAAAGTTGGTGAATTAAAGATAAATACTTTTCTTTTATTCCTGTTTTCTGATCATCAATACAGAATCAGTTTTCACTGAAAAATTCTTTTTATGAATGTTTATTTGTCAAATTAATCTCCAAATGAATCAAATCATTAATTCATAATTAGCCCAAGTGGCAGGATAAATCTTCAAAATAGAAAATCTTGGAGATGACATTTAAAATATTTATGAATCAGGAATACGGCATGTTTGTCTTTTATAAACAAACATGCTATATCCTCAATATAGCACCAGGTTTTAAGTACCCTTAAGTCATTCTGTAGTAAAAGTAAATTGACTAGAATTTTATTTGGATGGATGCAGTTTGATAAATTTACTTTTCCTTTAAACTCTTTTTATTTTTCATGTATATACAAAGGTACTGTTAAAATATGTCAAATATAATTTAACACATATATAGTCATGGGATGTGGAATATAGTGTAGGGATGGAATCAATGAAATTGTAATAGATATGTATGATATCAGGTGTGGGAGGGCAGAGGAGGGGGGAGGGGAAGTCACTTTGCAAGGGGTGAAAAAAAACTATTGCATTGTTTTGTACATCTGTAATTAATAATAATAATAATAAAATAAAATTTAAAAAAATTAGTCATTGTTTTTTTCAATATTCCTATTATAAAATGTCTTGTCCTAATCTGGGTATGTTATACTCATATGAGGTTTACAAAATAAATCTGTGAACTTAAAAATTTAAAATAAACCTTTAAGACTCTATCACCAGCCTTGATTATCAAAGCTGTACATGAGAAATTTCTTTGAAGTTACTATAACACTTCATGCAGCATAAACTAGGCCAGCCAGATTTCTACATAATTTTTCAGTCTAAAGGGTTTGATAGAGCCTTTAGTTTAGTGTTATTGGTATCCAAGTCAAAATTCCTACATCTGATTTTGTTCCACTCCACCCGTGTAAACACATATAGCTAAATCTACACGAAGGGTCAAACAGGCAAGTCTGTTATCCGCCCCTAACCCCTTCCTCTCTTCCAACATTTGGAGTCCCAGTGTCCAGAAGGCTATATGGTGTTGTGGCACTGGACAGAGAATCAGGGTGCATCCCCACCAAAATTTGGTTTGGATGTCAATACTAATGATCTCTCTCTCTCTCTCTCTCTCTCTCTCTCTCTCTCTCTCTCTCTCACACACACACACACACACACACACACACACAAACACACACACACACACACACACACACACACACACACACACACACACACACGAGGGTATAAAAAGATTCATTAATTACATAATGGGGCTTTCTGGGGAGACCAAGACAGGCTTCCCAAGCTGGTCAGAAAATGACTAGAAAGGGCAGGGGTTTTATGTTGGCCAGTGGGTGGCGTTGGTGTGAGGATGCCTGCCTGTGGATGAGAAAGGACTTGCGTTTTTTGAATCTCTCACAGTATCTTAAGGAAAGAGCTCCGGTGCTTTCTTATCAACTTCCCAGATGCGGGGCACAAGACAAAATGGGAGGGGTGAGGCTTAAATGCAGTTAGCAGTTAAACATAAAAGCAAGGGCTCAGACATTTTATTACGTGTAGAAACTGCAGCACCTCCTCCATAGTGTCTTGGGGACTCCAGTGTGTCCCACGTTGGATACTCCTATGGTGTGGACATTCCTATTTCCTTTCTCTGCACAAACAAACCTTTTCCTCATGCAGATCTCTGCTGGATAACAGTGGATAGTAGTGAGTCATTTAACTGTTTTGTATTAAGAAGCTGGCTAACTGTTCCTTTCCCATTGAACCACTTTACCATGTTTTATCAATAAGTTAAAATCAATAAGTTAAATCAATAAGGATTACTGTGGATGATGAGTCAGTGTTAGGTGAGAAAAAAACAAAAAAACAAAAAAAACCAGACAATTTTGATTCAAGCAGTAGCAGTTGTCCCATGTCCTACATTAAATAAAGACTTGTTTTATATATGCACATGATGAGGCCTAATGCTACTGTCTTAACTCCTTGTGACCATCACGTGCCTTCCAAATGATTTCTCCTAATCAGTTTCACCTCCATCAGTGGAATGGTGTGAGTTTAGACCATGAACTTGTGTGTTGTTGTTATCACTGCTCTCTAACATCTGACCATTTCAAGGAGCCCATGTCTAACTGGAAACAATACAGTGAGGTCTTTCATTCCATGTTTCATGCATTTTAAAGCAATTAGCTTTTCGGGGTTGATCCTTCCTTAGCATTTTAAATAAAGTGAATTAGCGAAATTTTATCTCTAATCATATTCTGTAATAAAAATGTGTATTATATCAATTCTGGAATCCCTCTTTTGAGAATTCATCTCCCATAAATATTTTGCATGACTGCGCCTCCTGAGATAAATTTAGAATGGTGGAGTAGAGAATGCTGCAGCCCAGGTGCAGGTTTAAGGTGTTCTTCCACCTACCCCCCCCATAATTCAGCCATACTTTAGATTATTTGCAAATGATAATCATTTGTGAGGGCCATAGGGCTCACCCTCTGCATTTAATAAAACATCAATGCACCCTGAGCCTCACAAGTTCTCTGCAGGCTATTTAAAATATTTTGAGGCTTGTGTGATTCCCAAAGAGAGATAGATTAAGAAGTATGTGCCTATTGAACATGATCACAATTGTTACTAAGGGGGACAATTTTCCTACCAGCTCAGGGTTTTCTTACTTTTATAGTGAAGATTCCAGTCATTTATCAGCCAATTTCCAAGGCAAAAAGAAGGGAAAAGAAGAATAAAAAAAATCCTATAACATTAGTCACATAATCACACAGATTAGTTGTTCTTCCAACAACAACATTTAGAAACAGCTGGCATGTGGCTACCCACACGTTATCCCAGACTCAAAGCAGGAGGAGACCTTGAGAGAAGAGACCTTCCCCGAGTCCTTCCAGAAGATGTAGCTGAATCACCCCAGACCGAGGCACATTGGCCCTAATTTTAATGAGCTCCAGGACCTCCAATTCTAAATAGAGAGAAATTTTGCCTTATAACTGAACAGCGTCTCCCATTAGAGGTGAAGTCCATTTGTCTGTGTCCTGCTGGGGAAGGGCCTCTTTCACAATTCCTATATCACACAAATTTGAGACAATTTCTTCTTCATGGACAGGGTTTCCCAAAACTTTTATATCTGGCTTATTTTACTCAGTGCAATGTCTTCAAGATTTCTTCCTTTTCCTTTTATTTCAGCTTTTGAAAATGATAGAACAGAACATGGAGTCAGCATACAAGAAAAGTGCTGAAAAGGGAACTTTGGAATTCCTCAAGACACCCTGCGCGTGTCATAAGGTTTCTAGAATTACGCCTGTCTGCAGAGCTCTGCTGAGAATGATGTGAAAGGACAGGCACATAGTGTCTCGCGTGTTAGCACCCAAAGGCTAAATTCATATAGACAAGAATTTCTGACTAATGAAAAGTTTAAACTGCAATTTTGATAGCAACAGTACAAAACTATTGGCATTATTATAACCTTAAAAAAATTCTTTCTAAGTGGCTAATCATGGATTAGAGCTGAGAATGGGCCCAGGAACAGAATCCCACATCAGCCAGGTGAAAGCTGATCATGCAAAGATAGCCAGAGCCACGTTGAGTTTTCAGCGAAGACATCACTTCTTAATCATGTGCAAAAGATTCCTTTTCGTGGCTACCCATCCAGAGCATATGCTACTGCTTTACCTTCGTTCTGGAATTTGGAGGACATCCTGTTTTAAGGAATGTCTCAGCTCTGGGTTGTCTCTTCTTTCCTTTCCCCCTTACCAGACTTAAAATGAAGAAGATATGAAAAAGTAAAGTAATACGTAAAGTCTTTCTCCCTGAAATATCTGGAGACCTCTAGGTACCTTGATATGGGCTGATACCACAGAAAAAAAGAGCACATATATACATACATAGGGAAGATGGTCAAAGGACCAGATGTCCAGAGAGTGTTCTTCACTATATGCATTGTAAATGTCAGCTACCCCTTATGTATTCTGATAGGAATTTTATGGTTTCAGGCCTCACGTTCAAGTCTATTTTGGGTTGATTTGTGTGTACAGTGTAAGATAAGGATCCAGTTCCTTTCCTTTGGACACCTGATTTTCCCAACACCATTTATTGAAGAGATGATCATTTTCTCATTGTATATTTTTGACATTGAAAATTAATGGGCCATATATGCATAACCTTTTTCAGTTGAGCTCTCTATTCTCTTCCCTTGATCTATATGTCTAATTTTATACCATCGCCTTTACTATTTTGATTCTATAGGTTCGTTTGAAATCAGAACGTGTGATGACCTGGCTTTGTTCTTTTTTCTCAAGAATTCTTTTGGCTCCTAGGGGTGGTTCCATACAAATTTTAGAATTTTATTTTGTCTATTTTTGTGAAAAATGCCATTGAGATTTTGATAGGGATTACATTTAATCTGTAGATTGTTTTGGGTAATATAGGCATTTTAACAATTCTTCCAACTAATGAGCACAGAATATCTTTCCATTTATTTGTGTCTTCTTCAATTTCATTAATATTTTATAGTTTCAGTTTACAGTACTTTTACTTTCCTGGTTAAATTTATTCCTAAGTACTTTATTTTTTTGCTGCTATTGTTAATAGGATTGTTTTCTTAATTTCACTTTCTGTCATTTCATTGTTAGTGTTTAGAAATGCAATAAAAAAATTTTTCTTTTTTTTATTGTGAAATAAACTTTTTTTAATTAGCTTCAGGTGTACAATGCAGTGCAATAGTTACACTTTTTACCGCTCAAAGTGACAACTCCCCTCCCCCAATTCTCTACCCCCCCACCCCATATCATACATATCTATTACAATTCCTTTGACTCCCTTCCACAGCATACTCCACATCCCGTGACTATCTACATATTCAATTACAGTTGGCATACAATATTATACAACATCAGCTTCAGGTGTACAGCACAGTGATCAAGGCTCTACTCCATCCATGAAGTGGTCTCCCTAACAAGACATGTGACCATCTGACACCCCACAAAATATTTACATTATTATATTCCCTGAACTGTCTTTCATATCCCTGTGGCAATATTGTAGTTCCCTATTTATGTTGTCTAATCCCTTCCCCTTCTCCCTCATCCCCACCCCACTCCCAACTAGCCACCCTGTTTCCCTCTATATCTATGGGACTGTTTCTGTTTACTTTGCTCATTCACTCAGTTTTTCAGATTCCACATATAAGTGAGATCATATGGTATTTGTCTTTCTCCGACTGACTTATTTCACTCAACATAATAGTCTCTAGGTCCATCCATATCACTGCAAATGGTACAATTTCATTCTTTATAGAGGAGTAATACTCCATTGTATAAACGTACCACAGTTTCTTAATCCAGTCCTCTACCAATGGGCATTTCGGTTGTTTCCAAGTCCTGGCTATTGTAAATAGTGCTGCAATAAACATAGGGGTGCATGTATTTTTTCGAATTAGCGTCTTGGATTCTTCTGGGTAGATACCCAAGAGTGGAATTGCTGGGTCATACGGCAGTTCCATTTCCATTTTTTTGAGATACCTCCATACTGAAGAAATGCAATAAATTTTTGTATATTGGTTTTGTTTCCTGCAACTTTACTGAATTCGTTTATTAGTTCTAACAGGTTGTTGATGGAGTTTTTAGGATTTTTTTAAATAGTATATTTGGCCATCTGCAAAGAGAAATAACTTTACTTTTTCCTTTCCAATTTGGATGACTTTTACTTATTTTTCTTGAATATTTTCTCTGATTAGGACTTCCAGTACTATGATGACTAAAAGTGAAGATAGTGAACATCCCTGCCTTATTCCTGATCTTAGAGGAAAAGTTTTCAGCTTTACATTGTTTTGATTTCTTTCTAGACTTATTAGCTGTGTTTAATCTCCTCATATTTGTGAATTTTCCAGTTTTCTTCTTGTAATTGATTTCTAGTTTCATATCATTGTGGTCAGAAAAAAGATACTTGATGTGATTCTAATCTGAAATTTGTTTAGACTGTTTTTTGTGTTCTAACATGGTTCCTGGAGAATGTGTCATGTACACTTGAGAAGGATGGGTCATTTGGTACTGTTACATGGAATGTTCTGTATATGTCTGTCAGGTCTATCTGGCCTAATGTGTAGTTTAAGGCCAATGTTTCCTTATTGATTTCTGGTATGGGTGATCTATTTATTGTTGAGAGTGGGATATTGAAGTCCCCTACTGTTATTGCATTGCTGCTGTCTATTTCTTCTTTCAGATCTGTTAATATTTGCTTTCTACATTTAGGTACTCTGATGTTAAATGAATAGATATTTATAATTAAAATACCTTCTTAATGCATTGACCCCTTAATTATTATATAATGACCTTCTTTTTCTATTATTATAGTTTTTGGCTTAAAATCTATCTTTCTTATATAAGTATAGCTACTATTCTGTTTTTTTGTTTTCATTTCCATGGACTATCTCTTTCTATGCTTTTAATTTCAATCTTTGTATGTCCTTAAAGCTGAGTTGAGAATCTTGTAGGTGGCATATCATTGGGTCTTGTTATTCCATCCATTCAGACAATCTGTTATTTTTAAAAATAATTTATTCCATTTACATTTGAAGTAATTATTGATAGGTGTGGATTTAATGCCATTTTATTAATGTTTTCTAGCTGTTTTTTAATTTTCTTGTTCGTTTCTTCGTCTCTTATTTTCCTCTTATATGATTTCATGATTTTCTCTAGTGGTATGTTTTGACTCCTATATCTTTATTTTTTTTTTAATCTACTATAGAGTTTTGGTTTTATATAACATGAGGCTTACATAAAACATAGTTATATCCACATACTTTAAGCTGATAACTTCAAATGAATATAAAACTTCTAAACATTTACAATTCCTCCATTTTATATTTTTGATGTCACAATTTATATCTTTTTTATATTGTGTATCCATTTATAAGTTATTGTAGACATAGTTATTTTAAATATTTTTGTCTTTTATCCTTTACATTAGAGTTGAAGTGATTTATCCACCACCATAACAATAATACAGTGGGCTGAATTTAACTATATATTTACATTTACCAGTGAGTTTTATACTTTCATATGTTTTGCTGTTACTAATTAGCATCTTTTTGTTTCAACTTGAAAAACTCCCTTTAATATTTCTTGTATGGCTGATCTAGTGAGTTAATGGTGATAAACTCTTTTAGCTTTTTTGGGGGGTGGTTCTGGGAAACTCCTTGTCTCTACTTAAACTCAAAGGACAACTTTGGTGGGTAGAGGATTCTGTGTTGGTTGTTTCTTTCTTTCAGGATTTTGAATATAACACTCCACACCTTTATGGCCTACAAAGTGTCTGGTGAAAATCCACTGATATTTTATGATGTTTTCCTTGTGCATTCCAAGTTGCATTTCTCTTGCTTTAATGATTTTCTCCTTATCTTGAATTTTTGACAATTTAATTATAATGTGTCTTGGTGTAGGTTCTTTGAATTGCTCTTAATTGGTAATTTTTGGGCTTTATGCATCTGGATGTCTATTCTATTCCCCAGGTTAGGTCAGTTTTCAGCCATTGTTCCTGTGAAAAAACTTTCTGTCCCTTTCTCTCTTCTTCTTTTGGGACACCTATAATGTGCCACTTGATGTTGTCTTATAAGTTTGTTAACTTATCTTCACTATTTTTTCTTTTTTGATCTTCTGATTGAATGATTTCCATTCTTTTTGTTCATTGACCCTTTCTTTTCTTATGTTTGTTCTAGTTTATAGTTGAACTACTCTATCAAATTTTTCACGTCACTTATTGTATTTTTCAGCTCTGTGATTTCTATTTGGGACTTTTAAATATTTTCTCTTTGTTAAGCTGACCCAAGCTTCTGATTGCCTCTCAAACCTTCGTGATTGTCCAAGTTGCCATGTTTGTTCTTAGTGGCTCCCAGTAATTGAGAGTGTGCCAAGATTCTTCAGTGTCCCAATAGCACAAAAATCCCCAGACCCCTGCATTCTGGGTCCTGAAGTATTACAAAGTGCCTACCCTTTAGCTCCCCAATGTAGGTTACTTGGAAGCCCAATCTTCAGCAGCTGGAAAAGTCAGGACTTTAGATGTGCAGCCTAGCCTCTATCACGAAGTAACTAAGAGCTGGGTTTTTTGCCTACTCACTCTGTACTGAGCCAGAGGGTATAGCTGCCAGGAGTGCTTTTGCACCCAAATCAAACTGCCTTTTTTTTTTTCATGTGGTCCCAGGGACACATGAATGCTAAACCCCATCAGCATCCAAAGCTAGATGATTTAGGTACTGGTCACTCAGATGGCAACGATAACACTTAAGGTGTTAGATGTATGGTCAAGCTCCTTTTAGGGAGAAGCTGGAGACTTGGTGTTATTGTTGGAGCAAGCCAGAGAGAGGGGGCAAGGGAAGTGCGTCTTTTGGACATCAGGCAGGATCCAGTCAGCTCTAACATGCAGGCTGATTATAAGCTGGGTGCTCAGACAGCAGCTGGGAGGTTATGCAGTCACCAGCTTCACAGAGATACAATTCACCCATTTGAAGTATATAGTTTAATGGTTTTTAGTATATTCAGAGTTGTGCAGCCATCAACAGTGTCAATTTTACAACACTTTTATCACCACAATAAGAAACTTTATAATACCCTTTAGCTTTATGTTCCTATTCTTCCATCCTCTCCATACCTAAGCAACCACTGATCTACTTTTTGTCTGTATAGAGTTGAGTGTTCTGACTAGTTCATATAAGTAAATCATAAAATTGTTACATTTTGTGACTGGCTTCTTTCACCAGGCATAACATTTTCAGTGTTCATCCATATAAGCAAATAATGTTCCACTGTATGCATATACCACATTTTGTTTATCCATTATTCAGTTGATGGACATTTGGATTGTCCCACCTTTTAGCTATCATGAATAATACTGCTATAAATATTCATGCACAAGTTTTTGTGTGAGACTATATTTTCATTGCTCTTGAATCTATTCCTAGCAGTAGAATTTTTGGCTCACATTTAATTCTATGGTTGCAATTTGAAAAACTGCCAAACTGTTTTACAGACTGGCTATACTATTTCATATTCTGACCAACAGGGTGTGACAGTTCTAATTTCTTCACATCCTCACCAAAGTTTGCAATTATTTATTTTTATTATAACCAGTGGTGTGATGCTGTATCTCATTGTAATTTTGATTTGCATTTTCATTTCTAAGAGTTTTTTTATGTATTCAAGATACAGATCCCTCAGCAGATATGTGATTTGCAAATATTTTCTCCTATATTGTTGCTTGGTTTTCACTTTCTTGTTAGTGCTCTTTGAAGCACAAAAGTTATCAATTTTGATGAAGTCTAACTTGTCTATCTTTTTTCTTTTGTTGTTCATGCTTTAGTGTCATATCCAAGAATTTATTGCCAAAACTGAGGCCATGCAGATTTAATACTATGCTTTCTTCTAAGAGTTTTATCTGTTACATTTATGTATTTAACCTATGCTAACTTTTTCTTTTGTATATGTTGTGAGATAAGGGTGCAATTTCATTATTTTACATGTGGATATCCACTTGGTCCAGGATCAGTTATTGAAAAAGTCATATTATTGTTATATACAATAATAAATAGATATGACTTGCTCACATTTTGTTATAGAATTTTGCATTTATGTTCTTGAGAGATACTGGGATATACTGTCTATAATTTCTTTACTTATACTGTCTCAGTGCTCTGATAAGAGGATAACTCAGCCCTCTTAAAATGACTAGAAAGGAGGGTTTTTTTTAAAGGTTTTATATGTAATTGGTATTACTTGGGGGGAATATTTACCAAGCAACCTCTCTGGTTTGAAATTTTCTGTATGGGAACATTTGTAATTATGAATTAATTATTTAATAAATATTTGGCTATTCATGTTTTTCTTTTTCCTCATCAATGAGCTTGAAAATTGATATATTTCTGAAATTTATTTATTTTATTTAAGTTGTTGAATTTAATGAAATAAAATTTAGCTCATAATATTTCTTCATTATCCTTTTGATACTTAGGATGTGTAGTGATTTCCCGTCTTTGATTTCTGGTATTAACAGAAATCATTAACCGATTTTCATTTTCTTTCTAGGTGACCTAATTTTAAGAAGACTTACATGTGGAGCATTGGTTTCATGGCCAATGCATGTTTAAAGAGTTTTTATTTTATTTTTTATTTCTTTACTTCTTTATTTATTTTGTGCCATGTCGAGAACTCAGATTAAGGTAAGCAGCTAGGGCAATCATTTACATCTGCTTTTACTGAGGTCCAAAATTGAAATCTCTTTTCTGATGGAACTTTAACAAAAGTACAATCCTTCTCATCTCATTTCTGTATCTGGCTTTGTACGTAGCACATAGCTCTAAGAAGCACCTCCACCAGCACCCTTCCCACATCTGCAATTTATCTCTGAGATGAAACATGCTAACATCTGTTAAATTGTAAAAACTGGAGAGGGGAGACCATTGGCTGCATATACCTGTACTAGGACTGAATTCATTAGATCCTTTCCTTGGAGCAGGTTTGTGCAGAGAAATAATGAAGAGTGTGGCTGGGCAAAAGTCCTAGTTGGGGCAGGCTCAAGCCTGCGTAAAGGAAAAAAGAAAGATCTCAGATAAGAGCAGGAAAATCTATCAACTATCGCACAAGTTTCCTAGAACTGCTCTCCAGAGAAACTTAAGTTATTTCCACTCAGCGTAAAACATGAATATATTATTTGGTACAGGCAGAATAATGACACATTATTCTGTGCCATTAATGGCACATAAAGATGTTCAAGTGCTAATCTCCCAAACCTGTGACTATGTTATGCTATATGACAAAGGAGAATTAGGTTGCTACTCAGCTGACCTTAAGATGGGGATATTATTATCTTTGATTATGCAATTGGGCCCAATGTAATCACATGTGGGAAAAAAAAGTAGAAAAGGAGGTCAAAATAATGTGATGTGATGAAGACTCAACCCACTGTTTTTTGCTTTGAAAATGGCAAAAGGGGGCCATAAGCGAAGGAATGTGGACATTTTCTACAAATTGAAAAACGCAAGAAAAGAGATTATCCTTAAAGCCTTCAGAAAGAACACACCGGTACTGACTCCTTGATTTTATGGGCAATGAGACCCATTTTGGACTTCTGATGTCCAGAACAGTTAGATTGTAAATTTGTGGGTTGCAAGCCACTCTTTTTGTGATAATTTGTTATAGCAATAATAGAAAATGAATACACTACTCAAAGTAGTTTAAAGTATAGATTATTATTTATCTACATTTAAATAGCTTTTTATCATTGAAAAAACTGTAAATTCATATATGTCCTTATTTTAATAATGAATTTTCTAAAAACATAGTAAATAGAATAATTAAGGCTATGTTAACTAAGCAACTATTTGAATTTCACTTTTCTTTGTAAGATACATTATTGAATACTTGCATTGTGTGTGTACAATTTAAAATAGAATTCATTCTATTAATAAAGTATTTAATTTTTTTACTTGTCTATTTTATCCTAATCATAAGATATCTTAATATTTCAATTCCAAGGTGTCTTTCATGTGAAGGATGGAATACATTGCATAATTAAGGGGATGATTTTATTCAGGCTACTAAAATAGACAAAATATTCATTAATGCAGAATGTCTCAAAGAAAAAGGGGAAGACTTGGAGTCTTATGGAGGCAATGAAACCAGGCAATCATGAAGAAGGATGGCCAATGAGCCTTAGGGTATTCACAAGGTGTGGTGGGGGTAGGTCTTAGCTCTGAATAAAAGAGGGCAAGGAAGTTCTTTCTGGGTAGATGTTTCCAGGAACATAAGAGGGTAGTGAGACTACTTAACCATTTCTGCTTTCCTGGGCACACGGCTCAATTAAATATTTCATACGTAAGATGGACTATCTCAGAGAACAGGGGTTGGTAGCATTGTCAATAAATAATTAGTAGAGAGTGGCAAACAATACAATTAATTAATATATTAGAGGGAAAAAAAAGCACAAATGATATTCACTAATGCTGCCAGACCTCCTATTTCTATTTTACCGTAATTTACTCAATTAAAATATTATTGCACAATTAAAAATCACCCTAAGTCGGGCCGGCCGAGTGGCGCGGTGGTTAAGCGTTGGCTTCGGAAGCCAGCGGTCCCGGTTCGGGTCCCACATATGAGGGCCAGTGACACTGCCCTCAAAAAAAAAAAAAAAAGAAAAAATCACCCTAAGTCATTATTCATGATGGGTTAAAATTTACCAGTCAATCAACACTAATCGTTTTAATTAATTAAAAATGTATTAATGCTCCTCTCAGAGACATTGATTAAGCTGATTAAGCTCTAAGGAAATTAGACGGTTTTGAGAAAACACCTCCTCTGGGCTAGGCAACAATGTAAATCTGATAATAATGCCAAGAGACCCCCTCCCCAGATATACAAATGGTATAGAAACCAAGGCTTTTGACCTAACTAGTGGGCAACCCAGTCGGGATCCCCTCTCGTTTTGAGAGCTGTTACTTTCTACTCTAATAAACTATTTTCTTCTGTAAACTCTGAAAAAAAAAGTATTAAAGTCCTATTTGGAGCCCAGATATGTAAGATATACAGACATTTGCCCTCCAAGAGCTCTTATTTTAATAGAGATACTATGCAAAACAATTTAAAACAGGTGGATCTATGAGACAAAATGGAATGTAAGTCATTAGCTTAATTGCATAGACCTGGTTCTTCCCCTCCTCACTATACAAATAAATTATTTGAGAGATCTCTGGAGAAAACTATATGTACCTTTAGGTATACTCTACTAGAAAAAAAGTGGTATCTTAAAAATACAGAACAGAGAAATTCAAATGGATGTAACCACGTCTCCTAACCATAAGTGATAATTTACTTTAAATGTAAATATTTTCATTTTCTCCCTCTGGTAAGTTCGATGCTATGTGAGCTGTTGAAATAGAATGTAATTTTGTAGATGTATGAAAGAAATCTGCATGACAATTGGTTGAAATAAATTACTTAGTTTTTCCCCTTAGGAAGATATGAGGCACCTGTTTATCATAATGCAGAGTAATTACTTATAGAAGACTGAACAGCAGTGCTCTTGTCCATGTGTACCGATGTTTTGACAAGAAAATATTATTTTCCCCATTCATTGTTGGAAAGAAGATATGTGACCCAAATCAGTTTCATTTAACATTTTATATTTTTCCATAATGGCTTTGATGATGTCAACAGGAGTCAATGGTGTGATAAAATCATTTTCATAATGATATTTTATATACCTTACTATATACCTTACTGCCATAGTGATTAAATTTTTATTTATTTCTATAATTACTGGTAAGTACTAAGCATTCAGAGAAAGTAAAAACAAAAAAAAATGATATGATAAATAAAAGTTTTCCTGATGAGAAAAACAAAGTTAGGATAAGGTTACAACCAAGAAGTTTATGTGTGGTTACACAAATAGACTCCACAAGTGAGAGCCACATTTGTAATTAAAGCAGAAGCTCAAACAGAAAAATTATGACTGAAGGTACAGGCTGTTCACTTCAAAGTAAAGAAGATTTTCTTTACTTTGGCATACTCTTGCATTTTAGGATTTAAGCCCATAGTACTGCTGAATAGTGCCATCTTTCCTGTAGTGTCTATACACAAAAACTAAACAGGTATAATAGTGGAATTTCACAATAATGGATGAGATTGAGAAGATTAAAGAGTACAATTACATAATAGCCTTGTTTTCAATGATCTATTGTTGTAAAACTACTACATAATATAGTGACTTTCAAAATAGCATCAAGTTATCATTTCTCATGATCGTATGGGTTGCATGGATTAGTGTATAGCTCTTCATGGTGGGTAACATCATTCTTGTACTGCATAAAGCTGGGAAATCATCTGAGACTAGAAAGTCCAAGATGGTCACTCATTCTCTCATCTTCCATGTGGTGGCCAATGATTGATTGGTTCACGTTAACTCTACTATAATTCTACAAGGAAAGTGTTTCTAGTGCCCCTAATCCAGGGACAGGGACAGTTGCCCAATTAGGGCTAAGTTCTGGTCCCTGGCATTAGAATTCCCTAGTTCTTGAATCCTTTCCCTTTTCCTTGAGTCATTATCCCTTTTCATTAAAAAAGAAGAGGTAATATTTATAGTTAAACAATTACATCAGTGTACTTCCTGCTCTTCGAAATGTCAGAGTTTCAGAAGCCTCTTCTTATTTTAAAGTTTTAAATTCCTTTTAGTTGAAAGAGGCAAATCTCTATTAAAATTTTTTAGGAACTGTGGATCATATCCTCTTATTAATTAAAAAAGTTATACACCTTATGTAAAATTTAACTCAAAATATATCATAGACTTAAATAAAAGATGTAAAACTATAAATATTTCAGAAAAGAATATAAAAGAAAATTTTTTGATCTAGTGCTAGCCAGAAAATTCTGAGACTTGACACCAAAAGAAAAAAACTGTACCTGGGCTTTGCTAAAATTATAAAAATAATCTCTTTGAAAGACTTACAGAGAGAATAAAAAGAAAAACTGTAGGCTGGATGAAAATATTTGAAAACTACATATCTGTCAAAGTATTAACACCTAGAATATATAAGAAATTATCAAAACTAAACAGTGAAAATAACCACACAATCTAATTATAAAATGGACAAAAGACATAAATGGACATTTTACTAAAAAGGATGCCTCAATGGCAATAAGCACATAAAGAGATTTTCAACATAATTAGCCATTAGGGGAATGGAAATTAAAACTATTATACAATAAAATTCACATCCACCAGAATGGCTAAAATATAAGATAGTGATAACAAAAAATGCTGTCAAAGATGCAAAGGAACTGAATCACCCATACTTCGCTGTTGGTGATATAAAATGGCACAGGTACTCTGACAAAAGCAATTTGACACTTTCTACAAAGCTAAACACACAGCTATCATACAACTCAGAAGGTTCACCTAAAAAATTCATAGTGGCTTTATTTGTAATAGCCCCAAACGACCCAGAATGTTCTTCAACGGATAAATGGTCAACCAAGGAGCGGTATATCCATGTCATGGTATATTATTTGGCAACAAAAAGGAAGAAACCATTGATATATGCAAAAAATTGGATGAAACTTTAGAGAATTTTGCTTAGTGGGGAAAAAAAATCCAGTATCCAAAGGTTCCATACTATGTAATTCCACATTAATATGCATTAAATGATAAAATTTTAGAAATGGAGAATAAATTAGTAGCTGACAAGGGTTATGAAAGGGATTGTGAGGGATAGGGGGAGAGAGGTGAATGTAGCTACAGAAGGACAATATGAGGGACCCTGTGGTGATGGAAGTGTCCTCCATCTTGACTGCAGCAATGTCAGCATCCTTAGTGTGATATTCTCGTACATTTTTTTGCAAGATACAGTTACATTGGGAAAACTGGGTAAAAGGAATGCAGGGTGTCTCCCTATCATTTCTTACAATGTTATGTGAATGACAATTACCTCAAAATAAAGAAAAAATTTTTTCAAAGAAAAAGTTTCTTTGAGGCAGGTCCCTCTCTATTATGGGCTGAGAATCAAAGGACTGTAGGAGGAGATTCTAGTGTTCTGATTATCTCTAAGGGCAATAGTATAAGATTAAATGTCTAACAAGCAGTTCTCTGTGGAAATAAGGAGGGGAGTGATTTATAGTTTTACCCCTTTCTCTGGTATAAATACTCCTACCATGGCTGGTTTAAAGGTACTAAGGTGAAATCATGGAATGCTGGTTGGGAGGAGATGCACTAAGTCAGCTCTCATGAGTTAATATGAGCCAGTATCAGCACACACTGGCTGAGAGGGTCTCTGAGGAACCATCTTCTAACATCCTGAGGTTTTAAGGAAGGATCTTCCAGCTTTACCCTTGATTTGATCTTGACCCAGAGGCCGCATATTTCTCTCAACATTTTTGATTTGGTCTTTACCATGAGGATATTTCTTAGTTTGAGAATCTTTTGCTGGAGGGATAAGTTTGTGGTGAAAATAACTTTAATTTCAAACCTAGAAATATATTGTATAAATTCTGCTCAAAAAATGCCTTTCTATATTTCTCATCCCTCTGTTGCAATACCTTATACTATGCCACCGTGAAAAGCCAACTGACACATTCAATAATCTGCTGGGAAATTTCTTTAGCCAGATCACAAATTCATTTCCTATTTTTCATTTTTACTTCAGGTGGAAGGCTAGTTAATTGCTCCATGACTGCTTTCTCAGCCTATAGCAGCAATTTTCTCAATGCTCTTCAAGTCTTCCACTGTCATTGTCATTGCCAATGTCCCAAAGCCACTGTCTTATGTTTTTGTTTTCCTTCTTGTTTTTTTGTTACACTAACATTTTATTTCCAGATGCCAGTTTCTGTATCAATCTGGGCTCAGCTGGGAAGCACCATTATATATTATGGGTAATATGTTCACTCTAAGAATTAAAACTTACATAATGGTGGAAAGTGAGACTTGAAATGCAGATCTGGAGGATTAGAGTGATCACCAGCCAAGCAGTCTGACAATTCAGGCATGACCAGCTGCTGACCAGGTAGGAAGAGTGCTGGTGCCAAATTCCAGGGGAAGCTGTTGCTTCTGCAGGCCTGCAACCAAATATCTGGTGAACAGCCTAGAGCTGCTCGCGGTTAGCCAGGGTAGCCAGTGAGAGGAACAGCTGGATACAAGATGAAAGAGAATGGGGAGAAGCTGAAAGCTGCTGACATCAGAGAGTAATGGCTCCTGTTTCACTTCTGCCTTCCAAATTTCGCAATAACTTCTTCAAGACCCACTCAAACTTATAGACATATAACCAAGAGGAATTTAGGAAATGTAGTTCTGGTTTATCATATTGGGTCATCATTGGTGTATTTCTTTCCCTTGGCCCTGTTTTTCTACTTTCACTTTTATTTTACTAGCTTTGGTGTACTTTCCTTTCTGCTTCTAATGGGCTCAATGTGTGGTGAAGAAAGACACCTACATACCTAACAACAATATAAGAAAGAAAGGAAAAAATAAAACACTTAAAAGAGAAACAAGCAACATGCTACATGAACCCTGAGGAAGAAGTTGTTGACTCTAACTGGAATTTCTTTATTTTTTTAAAGATTTTATTGGGGAATTGGGGGAGGGGAACAGCATTGGGGAACCAGGGAAGGAGAACAGACAAGTTGCTGTCTTTTTGTTCTTCAGTCTAGTTGTGGAAGATGTTGCTTCACTGGCCCATGTTGGTATCGTCATTGTGCTCTTCCTGGTTGAGGCAGATTGGTCACCGGCCTCTGGATGGCCACTCACAGTGGCTCTTGGCAGCTCACACTGGCTGCCAGCTGCTCACGCTGGTTGCCGGCCACTCACTGTAGCCTATGGCAGCCCACTGCAGCAGGGGCTGCAGCTATGCTGTCCCCAGGGACTCACAGCAGCCCAGCTCCAGGTGGAGCTGTTGTTCACCATCTTAGCTGTAGAGGGCAGTGTCACTGGCCCTCTTATGTAGGATCCCAATCGGAGCCCTGCTGCTCAGAGCTGGTGTCCCAAGCCAGCTCTTAACCAACGCGCCACTCGGCCGACCCCTCTAACTGGAATTTTTGAGGGCAGAGAGATCTTGCAAAGCGAGGAAGTGTACTGAGAATGCTTTGTTGAGCTTCTTTGGAGGACAGTTAGTTATCCCATCTGACTAGAGCAGAGAGTTCATAAGGAGAAGTAATAGTACAAACTGAAAGGACAGCTCAGAATCAGACTGAGAAGGACTATGGATGCGAGGTTATGAAGTTTGGTGATTAGGAGCCACTGCAGCCATTTGAAGGAAAATGTAAAGGCCACTTTGCTGTTCTTTAGGAAAATAATTTAAATGACAGTATGAAGGATGATTTGGATGGATAAGAGACTGAAAACAGAAGAAACAACTGGAAAGTTTTGCAGTAATCTAAATTGCAGATAAGGCCATTACAAAGAAAGGTAGATATGCATATAAGAAAAAATGGGGGAAAAAATCAACGTGACTTGACCACTGATGGAAGAATAGAAAGATAGAGAGTGAGAAGAAATTGCTATGGGGTTCTAATGATGCTATTAAGGATACAGAATTCCAATAAGAGAAAGAGACATTGAAGAGAAGATAATAACACAGAACATCACCTAGGTATTTCAGGCAGTGTTAGACATTTAATCCTCACTGTAATTCTGTAAAGTTGGGTGGTTTATCCAAATTATCGCTGTATATACAATGTAAGCATCTTTCCCATAGGCACACAGTGAATAAGGGGCAAAGGCAAACTTTTAAACCAGTTGGCCTGAGTCCAAAGACCATGTTCTCTGCACTTTCTTCATTGTCCTCTTTCAATTTTAACATGTTCAATTCAGGAATAAGTGTAACATCTCCATTCAGAAAAGGATTGAAAATGTAAGCTTAGTGTCTAAGAGAAAAATCATACTGGAAATACAGAGTTGAAATTATCTGTAGGAAAGTGAAGGTTGAAACTGTGATGATGGCTGAAATCACTAGGGTGAGCATGTAAGAAGGTCAAGGATGTGACCTTGAGAAAGTTACACCTAAAAGGCAGGTGGAGGAAGAGAGGTTGTAG
Organism: Aselliscus stoliczkanus; assembly: GCA_033961575.1. NCBI lineage: Eukaryota > Metazoa > Chordata > Mammalia > Chiroptera > Hipposideridae > Aselliscus > Aselliscus stoliczkanus. The sequence continues at coordinate 53,691,009 of CM066731.1, forward strand.
AGGAGGCTAAGTAGTAGAATGAGAATAAAGAAATGAAAAAGGATCCAAGAGACAGCATGTCAAGAAGGACTAAATGGTCAGCAATGCCAAATATTGCAGAAAGTCACATGAGGGTGAGATTAGGAAGAGGCACCTGGATTTTGCAAGTAGGGATTTGTTAGTGACTCCTAAAGTGCAGCATCGTTCAGGTATCAGAGACTGTTAAACTCAGGAGCAAGTCTTCAGAGTATGGAGCGATGAAGATGCAGTAAAGAACTGAAGTCTTTGTATTTGTGTTTTGACAGTGATCAAAGCAAAGAGAAGGAGAAGAGGCTGAGGGTAAGGCACCTCATGATGAGTTTTCTTATTGTTGATCATTTAGATTTTTGTTTTCCTTTTTTAGTCACTAGAACAAAGAGTTATTTCAGTATAAGATTGCAATGGTGAGCAAAGGTACCAAAAACAGGAGAAAGAGAGGAAATGAGGGGAGATGTATGACCCTGTGCTCTAGCTACATGCCTTCTGACATGGTGGGCTGCAGGCAGAGCTGCAGGGCAGCTGAACCACAAGCTTGGCAAATTGGATCATTAACACTCTTTAACTTAAACATCATATCTAATTAAGTTTTCTGGCATGGAAAATGTATCCACTGTGAGAAATGATGTATCTCAGACATATTTATATCATAAGGAACTATTAAAGATGTTTCCTCAAGCACATAATTATATTATCCACACATATAATAGCACGTATTTGGTTATCAAGGAGTGGAAATCAGTAGCTTATGTTTGCTACAGAAATATTTCACCTTTTAAATAAGTGATCATAAATTACTATCCCAGGGTCGAAAAAGAATTAAGGACCATGATCATAAGGAGACTATTGGTAAGGGTCACATGCTCTTGGTCAAGTTGATGGTAAGTAGTACACACACAACCGCAATAACACACATTTGCTATAATGACCAGACATTCCAGAGAGAGTAACAATAGTTCAAGTCCGAAAGAAGAGCTACAATGACAGCTTTGCTATCAGCAGCTTTGAAGTCACAAGAAATGGGGAAAACAGAAAAGGATGTAAGTAAACAGAAAGGCTGGTAATTTGTGGGGAAATTGAAACCCAAAGAAAAGATAGCAAAGCAAACAAAGCATCCCCAAAGAGAAGCCCCAAAAGAACAAAACCACTGTTGCATCCCAGATAAAAGATAGTGAAGGATTCCTGGAGTGGGATTGCTGTTTCTGAGGGTATATGTTTTTTTTTTTTTTAAGCAACTGTTTTATTTTCAAGATTATAAAAATAGCATCAAAATAAAACACTCAATTGTTCTATAACCTGATAGAGTAGTTGGTGAATGTGTAAGCGTTCTAACTTTTATTTTTTAATTTAATTTTATTTTTATTTTATTTTATTTTATTTTTAATTAGTTTCAGGTGTACAACACAGTGCAATAGTTATACATTTTACCCCTCAAAGTGACAACCCCCCACCCCCAATACACCACCCCACTCCCCCCCATATCATATATATCTATTATCTGAGGGTATATGTTTTACTTCATAAGAAACCAGTTTCCCAAAGTGACAGAATTATTTTGTATTCCCACCAGCACTCACTCTGCACCTTCACCAGTGTTGATATACTTAGGGTATTTAAAATGTGGCCATTCAAATATGTGTTAAGTGTATTCAATACTTTTAATATTGTATTTATAACACAACACTGGGTGATTTGGGGATAATGAAAGATAAAGCAGAAATAACATTCTTCACAATTTCACGATTACAATCTATTGGGTTGTTGAAAAGTCATGACGTGTTTTTTCTGTTTTGCGTTGCAAAAATGCATCATGACTTTTCTGACAACACAATAGTTTGAAACAAAAGAAAAACCATGACATTTGTTTATTGCTATTAAATAGCAACATAAAAGAACAACTCATGTTTTTATTTAGAAAGTTACTGTTATGTCCATTCTTAATTTTTCTCAGAATTAAGTGCAATGTTCACCTTCCACTTTATCATTAGTTTAGGCAGAGCAAACCACAATTTCTTCCTCAGGAGTTACATGTGATATGTGTTACATCCAGGATGCACATTCAGCTCCAGTCATGTTCTTTGAACTCATTTTGGTTTATAATGGCAATTCTAAGTACTAGGATATAGTAAATGACACCAAAAGCTGACACAAAAAATACATGAAAAGGCATGCATTGCCTCATCACTTGAGGTAGATAGAGTTATTGGACCATGTTCTTCACCCCTGCCTGGATCCACCTTTGCCATGTACCTTGCAATTTTGCCCATAAGTATCAGAGTGTACTTTTTATCTCTTTATCTTGACTTGGCCGTGTGACTTCTTTGGGCAATGTGATGTTTGCAGTTGTGAACATAAACAGAGTCTTCTAATGAGCTTGCACAGTAGGGCCTGCTCTCTTATATTCCCCATTTTAATGAAAAAAAAAAAAAGAAGTGTCAGCTAGCCTGCTGGTTCCAGGGCCAGGGTGAGAGACGTGAAAATGCTGAGCTCCAGGGATTGTGGCCTGAAGTTCAGTCACTCCTGCCAACCCACATTCTCACGAAGGAAAAACCAATGCTTAGCATTGTATGCTAATAAAGCTTTGAGGCTGTTATGGAGCTGTAACTGACAGATTTCACACTTGTACATGATAAAGATAAGCTGGCTATAAAAGAGTGGGTTGAAAACTGATGACACCTTTAAGAGAAGGAATATAATGAAGCAGAAGAGCTTGATGGTGTGTGTGTGTGTGTGTGTGTGTGTGTGTGTGTACATGTGTGTTGGAGAGTTCAGAATGGGCCAAGGACAAAGCAATTGAAAAGACCATGTTGAAAAGTTTATATTTTAGTGGGGGAACCTGTGGAGGAAAAGAATGAAGTGATAGAAACATTCTATTTAAAATTGAGTTACGTAAGATGAGGTCAGGAACTAGAGGCTGAAGAAATAAAATACATTATTTAAAAGAATATAGCAATGCTCAAGAAAAAGGATTATAATTTATTTTTCTTAGGCAAAACCCAAAGAACTTCCATTATGATATATACTCCATGTATTATTCTACAAATGACCCTGGCTAAGTGTTACTTTCATTCAATTGAATTCAAAAGCCTAATGAATATCCAACATCTCTTAATAGTGATGGTAATTATTATACAATCATCATAAAAACATATTTATCGAATAGCACATTGAGTGTCTAGCACCATTCTAAAAACTAAAAATTAGCAAGCAACAATAGAGAATTTGAACTGACTATGCCAAGTAAAAGGCATTAGCCATTTACCATGTTTTAACCACACACTGACTTCAAGCAGCATGTTCCAAGAGTTACCAAGGATAATATTAAGCCTTTTGTAGATAGAAGCCCAGGATGATTGACCACCTGGACAGGACAGAAGTCTAAGGACATCAGAGTAAAGCCCTGAGTCCACTGTGGAGGACAGCTAGACTTTAGCTCAAATTCAAATTCACCTCTCAGAGTATCTTGATAGGAATGATATTTTTCCTGGCATAGATAGTTAGGATCCTCTGCAAATTAGAAAAGGTCCTTTTATAGGAAGGCAATTCCTGGTTATAGGACTCTACTTAAAACGGGTCTGGAACTATGCAGGGATTTGGAGGTAGGAAGTGACTTTAGGATTAGCAGACAGGATTTTTCCCAGAGTGAATCTTCTAATCAGGCTGCTTGAAGGGCTAGAGACAGACTCCTGCAGCCTCTGGGAGGTACCTGAGAAGAAAATTTAGAGTCTACTCACCACAACTGTCCAAGTACCATGAATTCCACTGAGCAGGATTTTAAAAGGATTGATTCAATTCTCTTGATTTCTTAAACAGAAAATACATATGTTTTTTCACTATTACTAATCTTCCAATCTAAACCGAGAACAGACTTCCCATGTATATTGGTTGATTCTTTAAAAATTGTGGCTTTTTATTCCTCAAATTATATTTTATTAATAATTAAAAAATGATTTTATATTAATATATATCTATATATACTAGGCTATATAGTAAATATATAGCCTAGTAGGTATAGATGATATATTCTATACAAGTATAGTATAGTAGATATAGATATATTATGACTGACATAATTTAATATATGAAATGGCTGTTTATATATGTCTACATATAGACATAGTTTATTATATCTGCATCATGTATATTATGCTATCATACTTAAATATATATATATATATATATATATATATATATATATATATATATCCACACACATGCATACGTACATACATAGCTGTTTTCTATAACATTAGTTAAACAATATTTCACATTTTGAATTATTTCAAGGTCAGGAAGAAATAGGAATAAATTAATGTCTTTTGAGCCTTAAATTAGAAGAAAAAGACTGCTTGGTTTGCTAATTCAATGGCAATGTCATGATTAAGAAAATACCTTTTTTTGAAACAAGACCTTGAACTTCAGTGCCTTCTTAAGTGTGAAACTTGTTAAGTATTCAGACATGACATTATTTGCTAAAGCTAATGCCCAAAAAGTAGAGTGTAGCCATTCCATGTTCTTACTAAGATATTAGGAGGGATAGATGAACACCATGCTTGCATCCTTCCATGAACACATTAAAATTACAATTAAATTATAGAATAATAAACCTGGAGAGCTTTCAGAAGTCTAGCAGAATAGAAGTCCTATAACTAAAAATATAAAGAAGCCATGGTGAGACTGGTAGAGGGGTGGAGATGTGGAATGGGCCCCCAACCTCTGTGTGGTGGTTGAGAATCAGGAGGGCTATCTCAGCCATAGAGTTTCCTCCTGGAGAAGTGAGGGACCCCAGGCTTCCCAGCTCGGAGTACTGTTGCTGGGAAGAGGAGACCCACAACATATGGCTGTGAGAAACAGTGGGGATTATGACCATTCAGGTGGGATGAAAGGCTGCAGGAAACCCAGGTGTCCTTTTAAATGGCACATGTACAGACAACCTTGTTTGCAGGCACTCATCTTGGCCTCCAGCAGAGGGAGAGTAAGTCAGGGGAGCCTCAGAAACATATAGGTCACAGACTGAGGTATGTGGCTTCAGGGGAAGGACTGGAAAACACTTGGAATTTTCCTGGTGAGGGATCCTCCTTCCATGCAGCCAGCAGGTAGGGCCATCTTTCCCATGTTGAACCTGCCACCACAGGCTAAATCTGAATTTGATTGGTCTGTTGGCTTCACGGCTGACTCAGCTGGGACTCCACACCACTCAACTCTAGTATTGCTAGAGGTAATTTTTCCACAAGCAGCCAGCTCCTCCCACATTGTACCAGGCAGGTGGTGACTGGCCTTGGTGTGCTCTGAGACTTTTGCTGAGTAGCTCAAGGCTCAGACTGGCACCAAACCAATGTCTACATTAACCTGGTGACCAGAGCTCTTCCTAATTCAGTGACTCCCTGAGACCCTGCCTCACTCAATTCACATACTGCATGAGGCTTTAACAGTGGCTGAACCTGCAGGGAGCAGGCAGGTGGCAGCAGACCTCTGGGTGTTCTGGCTTTTTGCAGAGTTACCCCAGGCTTGGTTCTGGTGGCAGCTGTCCTTGGTTCCCAGCGTGGCCTTTCCCACGTGCCTCCACTTTTAGCACAGACAGTGAACAACTGTGGATCACTCTGTAGCTCCTACCAGGTTGCCCCCAGCCAGTCACAGGCAGTGATTGACTTGGGACTGCATCAGAGTCCCTCCCAAGAGGCCCCAGAACCAACATACTTGGAGATTGGCTTCAGACCAGACCAGAGTACTGCCAATTAGCCCCACAAGCGGCACACACAAAGGACAGTTTCAACAGGCACCAGAGCCCACAGGGGTGAGACCTGCTCTGTGGGGTAAACCTCACGTGCTGCAGTCCATAAGCTGTTGGTATGGACAAACTCCACAGCCATTCAGCCTGAGGGGCAACACCACCCACTGATGTGCCAATAGAAATCAAAGCTTAGCTATAACAGGAGGGCATACACAACTCACACAAGGAACACTCCTGGAGCACCTGGCTCAGATGACCAAGAAGACTGTGCCACTGGGCCCCAAAGGACACCTACTACATAAGGTCATCCGGCCAGGACTGGGAAACATAGCAAATCTACCTAATACATAGAAACAGACACAGAGAGGCAGCCAAAATGAGGAAACAAATGTGTACCAAATAAAAGAGAGGAGAAAACTGCAGAAAAAGGACTAAATAAAATGGAGGCAAGCAACATACCAAAGACAATGGTTATAAGGATGCTCAAGGAACTTAGTGAGGACTTCAACAAAGAGATTGCAAGCATAAAAGAATGATATTGAAACCATAAAAAAGAACCAGTCAGAAGTGAAGAATACAATAACTGAAATGAAGAATGCATTAGAAGGAATCACCAACAGACTAAATGAAGCAGAGGATAAAATCAGTGATTTAGAAGACAAAGTATCAGATAACACCCAATTGGAACAGCAACAAAAAAAAAGGAATCCAAATAAATGAGGATAGTTAAAGAGACCTCTGGGACAACATCAAGTATAACAACGTTTGCATCTTAGGGGTACCAGAAGGAGAAGAGAGAAAGCAAGAGATTGAGAACTTATTTGAAAAGAAAAATTTCCTAACCTGGCAAAGGAAATAGACACACAAACTCAAGAAGTGCAGAGAGTCCCAAACAAGATGAACAAACAGGCTCACACCAAGACACATCATAATTAAAATGCCAAAGGTTAAAGACAAAGAGAGAATCCTAAAAGCAGCCAGAGAAAGGCAACTAGTAAGTTATACAGGAGTTCCCATAAGACTGTCAGCTGATTTCTCAACAGAAACTTTGAAGGCCAAAGGTATTCGCACAAAATATTCAATGTGATGAAAAGCAGGACCTACAACCAAAGGTACTCTACCTAACAAGGTTATTATTTAACATCAAAGGACAAACAAAAAGATTTCCAGATAAGAAAAAGTTACAAGAGTTCATCACCACCAAACCAGTATTTTAAAGATGTTAGAGGGATTTAAGATGGAAAAAAATATATATCAAAATTATGAATAATAAAATGGCAATAGTTACACATATATCAACAATTACTTTCAATGTAAATGGATTGCATGCTCCAATCTAAAGAAATAGTGTGGCTGAATGGATAAAAAAACAAGACCCTTACCTATGCTGCCTACAAGAAACTCACTTCAGATTGAAAGACACACACAGACAGAAAGTAAAAATGGAAAAAGACATTTCATGAAAATGGAAGTGAAGAAAACAAAGAAAGCTGGAGTAGCAATACTTATACCAGACAAAGCAGTCTTTAAAAGAAAGGCTATAAAAAGAGACAATGAAGGACCCAGTAATCCCAGTTCAGGGTATTTATCCAAAGAAACCCAAAATGCTACTTAGAGGGGACATGTGCATCCATATGTTCACTGCAGCATTGTTTACAACAGCCAAGATGTGGAAACAGCCTGGGTGTCCATCAATGGATGAATGGATAAACAGTAGGTGGTACATATATACAAGGGAATATTGCTCAGCCATGGAAGGGAATGGGTTCTTGCCATCTGTGGCAGCTTGGATAGACCTGGAGGGTGTTGTACTACTTGTAGTATATCAGACAGAGAAAGGCAGATGTGATGTGATTTAGCTTATATGTAGAATCTAAAGAACAAAATTAACAAAACAGAAGCAAATGCATAGATACAGAAAACATTTTGATGGTTGCCAGATGGGAGGGGTTTTAGGGTGGTTAAAAAAGAGGAAGGGACTAAGAAGTACAAACTGGCTGTTGCAAAATAGTCATGGGGATGTAGGGTCTAGCATAAGGAATATAGTCAATAATATTGTAATAACTGTGTATGGTGCAGATGGGTACTAGATTTGTTGGGATGATAGATGGAAGGGTGTTGGGGACAGGGTGAAAAGGGTGAAGGCATTAAGCAGTACAAAGTGGTACTTACCAAACAGTCATGGGACATAAAGTAAAGCATAGGGAATATAATCAATGATATGGTAATAACTATGTATAGTGCCAGGTGGGTACTTAACTAGTCGGGGGAACACTTCTTAAATTATATCAGTGTCTAACCACTATGCTGTACACCTGAAATTAACATAAAATAGTATCAAATGTCAAAAAAAAGAAAAGGAAAAAGATACCAGGAATTGCTGTCCTGGAAAAGAGGCAGGTAAATGAGAGACTATTGAACAAAAATACAATACTTTTAGCTAGGAAATTAATTACATAAAACAATATAGGAAATTGAAGCTTCTATGTCTAGAAAGAGGATAAGCCTAAATTAGTCTAATTTACTCTATGTTACCCACCATATTTTAACTCTACTTCTTTGAAAGGGAATCTTTAAAAAAATATATTTTTAATTATAATTGACATATAATATCATATGAGTTTGAGGTATACAACATAGGGATTCAACATTTATATACCTTACAAAGTAATCACCACAATGCCTGGTAACCATCTGTCACTGTATAAAGTTATTATAATATTATTGATTTTATTCCCTATGCTGTACATTACATCCCCATGGCTTGTTACTTCTTAGTCCCCTCACCTTTACCTACCCAACTCCCAATCCCTTTCTCCTCCTCCCCTTCTCATCAGTTTGTTCTCTGTATCTAAGAGCTTGTTTCTGTTTCATTTTATTTGTTCATTTTGTTTTTTTAGATTCCACATTCAACTGAAATCATACAATATTAGTAGCCTTTCAGAACTCTTTCCATATCCCTGCCATAATTTCAACCTACCAATCATATGAGTTCAATGATGATGACCAATTAAATAAATGCATGCATAAGTAAATTAATGAAGAGTCTTAGCTTTGAAAGTGAAAGGCTAGAGAGGCCTCCTGCCGAACTTATTGCAGATGTTTTACACATTAACCAGAAACCATGGGTAAGAATTCGTGGGCATAAGGAATATAGTCAATAATATTAATACAGTTCTGGTATCAAATACAGTTCTGACTCTTATTGCAAAAGTCTGGCAGTCTCTCATGATTTCATAAGGATACTCTGGCCATACCTCTATGTTCTGTGCCCTCAACATCATTTATGCAGAAAAAGAAACTGACATCATTTATTAATAGTGATGTCCACTTGCCCACTCCATCCCCAACCTGGTTATGCTACATTGGGAATGTCAGCTGTTTTTCATTCTGATTGGAATGTAATTTAGTGGTCTAGCTTAAAATAGCTTATGTCACGAGATATAATTTTTATGATTTTCTGTCTTTCCATTTATGTTTACTTTTGTAAACACTGAGCATATTATTAAAAGCTGTTAAATTAATAGGGCATGATGATTTTAATAAAAGCATAGAATGATACATTACAACCTGCACATAAGAGCCACATAAAGCTCTCTGCCCAATTCCTGGGCTCCAGATTCCCCATTGAGTTTGTTTCAGAGGTCCAGGCACTGGCTGCCAGTGCTGGGGTGTGAGCACTAGGCTGGGAATCAACACAGTCGGGCCTTGTTGCTGATGAGGAGCACTGCTATGTGACCGTGGACAAGGTGCCTAACCTTGGAGAATTTCAGTTACCTGATCCATAAATTGGGACTCCTATTTAATAGAACTGTTGAGAGCATTAAATAAGATAAGGCTTGTAAATGATTTAAGATAACACAGAACAAATGATTAATAGATGCTATTAAAATAGCATAGATTAGTTGAATCTCTCCATACTTCAATGTTTTCATTTATAAAATGAATAAGTTAGATTGAAAAATAAATTTAGGCCTCTCTAATTCTACAAATCTATAAATTTGATATACTTCCTACTAGATTGTACACCAAGCATAGAAACAATTTCACTTCCGTATTCTTACCAGAGAAAGTACTGACTGAAGGAATTTTATAACGAACAACATAATATAAAAAGAAATGTCAAGTGTTCACTGTTAAGAATATGTGTCTGAGTGATTCTCCAAATTCCCAGGACCAAATCTTATGAATCCCAAGTTGGTGGTATTTTGAATATTTAGATCATATTCGGTTCTTCTTCCTTTTTCTAAATCTTAGCTATATGTTTCCTTTTCTTTTGATGGAATCATGCCCATGTTGTTGCTATTGTTTATAGCCACCAGTCTATTGTGGTCATATCATAGCAATTTCTTTTCATCATTTAATCTATTTTCAATTGTTAATTCAACAAACGTTTGACAAAGATCCCCATATCTTAGATGTAAGTGAGCACAGAAAGTGAAAAAGCAAAATCCTGTGTAGCATCAAGTAGACAATGTTTGCTACAGTTGCCATAGCTGGAGAGGATTCTATATATGGAGAGAACTACAAAATATTATAGTGTAAGGGCTTTCTGAGTAATGGAGAAACGGTGTTTTCTCTCTTCCTTCCAAAGTTGCTACGAAAAAAGTCACTGGCATATTCACTGGCACTAAGTACAATTTCAAAAGGCATGATGGCAAATTAGTGGAATATTCTATTTAGGGTATTTTCACAGATTTATGAAATAACAAATCACAATGTTTGAAAACCCAGAGCAATATAATTATAGTTACTGTGCATTTATTTATTTATTTGGCCACACGATCAAGCTTGGCTGGCATTGTTGCTGCAGAAACAAGCTGTTGAGCTGAGCCCTCATCAGATAGGCACTTTTCAGAATCACATTGTTTTGTGGGGCCTGGAAGTAAGCATCCACCTTGGTTGATGGGAGGTGGTGGCTAGAAAAGATGAGCCTATACCCTGTGAATATAGAGATAAAACAGAAAGATTCTGGGTGCTTAGTGACGTAATTGAGTCACTGGATTACCAAACCTGGGCAGTTGGATGAATTGGCTCTAGTTTTGTTTTGTTTTGTTTTGTTTTTTTCATATTGGCATTATTTTATTCATATTTTGAAATCATAGGAGAGAGAGTCCAGTTGGTTTGCATTAGGCCACCTATTCCTGCCTGGGCTTTTGGAAGGCAGGCCATCTCAGTTGACACTACCAACACACTGCATTTCTTTTTCTTTTTCTTTTTTTTGTCTATACAAAGAGTAATTCCTCAAAATCAAACAAACAAACAAACAAACAAAAAACAAAAAAAGGCAACAGGGATGCTTTAGCAGAAGACAGGAGTATAGATGCTTACCAGGCACAAAACCAAGTGTTTATTATGTGAAAAAGAAAGTCTAGCTTTCCCCAGAGTACATAGCTTTATATATACTAAGCATTTTGCTTTAACCTTCATAATTTAATTTTAAATTAAATCAAAATTACATTTTTATGTAAGGATTTTAGGTATGCAAATAATATACCCCCCCCAATTACATAGGTTCTATGTAGCGTCTTTTTTTTTTAAACACACGTGGTTATCTTCACACAAAACACAAAATTCTTTAAGGTTAAAAAATGAAGTTTTTTAATGGTATTCCTAATGTTATTATCATAAATATATTCCAGTTAAAGTAAGCCCATAATGTAATCTGCTAAGAACACACAGAGCAAAGTTTTCAGATTTAAAGTGGCTAGTTTCAGAGAAAAAGGGTTTCTTTTTCTTCCATTATCTCCAATACACTTGACTAATTATCGATAGTAACTGGAAAGTGGTGAAGATGCAGGTGATGATAATGATGAAGTTTCATGGTCGGGAATTAGGTGGGCAGATTAATTTTACCTTGTTCTGCCATTGTGAGGAACTTAATCTGAAATGCTATTCCTTGGACATTTGACATGTTTCATTTTGTGTGGCAGGATAGGCAGGGAATATGTCGCTGATGACAACACGAAATGATGAGCACTGCTAAAGCAGCCCAGTGATCTGGGCAGTTTCCTAGTGAGAATACAGTGAGTGAGGAAAAGGGGTTCACAACCAGCTATACAGTGCTCACTGCAGGTTCAGCTCTCTACATGCTATCGATTTAAAAATAATATCAACTAGGTATTTGGTCGCCAAAAAGGATTTATTCAGAAAAAGAAAACGGGGTGCAACCCAGCATCTGCAGACATGGCAAGCCATGTGCACATTCTGTCCGGAGTGCTGAGATGGAGGGGTATTTAAGGAAAGAAAAAAGGAAATTGGAACCAGAGAGTTTTATTGTAAAGGAAGTTATAACCATGGAGTTCTATCATAAAGGAAGTTAGATCCATAGAGCTTTATTATAAAGGAAGTTAGAATGATAGAGTTCTTTTTGTAGGGTTCTCTCATGAACTTCTACAAGCCCTAGCTTTTCCCAAATATCCCTCCCTGCTCCTGGTCATGTTTCCTTAAAGTTCAAGTTTACCTTTATCAATGCATTATCTCCTTTGATTCTTGCAGCCTCCCATAAGATAAATATTATTATCCCCAGTTTATTTTAAAAGATGTTGAAAAGGGGACAGCAAGGATAGATAGCTAACATAATAGTAATTTACCAAAGAAGATACCTTCCCATGCTGGCCTACCTTTAAGCCTTTGTTCTTTCCACAACAACATGCCACCTCTGCCATGACACCAGCATTGTGACTTGGTTGGCAAGCCAATCCTCCCTTCAGCTTCTAGGATCACCTCATAAACATTTAGAAATGTCTGGTATTTAGTGATTAAGCCCAGTACCACGTCACTGAACTGCTGGCTATGGCTTATTTTTATTATCTTCCATTGCAGTCTCTCTCACTATAACTTCCCAGGGAGATTTCTATTAGCTATTTGTAACCCTTTTTCTCATCCTGCTTTTGTCTGGGTTTGCCATCAAAGAAGACAGATGTGTAAAATTCTATTATTATTATTATTATTAATCCTTAAGATAACTCCAAGATCATTGGAAGAAGGTTGATTATCCCCAATTAATGATGATCTGATAGTGTAGATATCCAGAGTCACTGAGTTAGACAACAATGGAGTTGGTAGTTGATACCCTATCTGCTTTTGTTGCCACCTGCTGATGGAGGTCACTGCATTAATTATTCACTCAAGGCACTGGGCAATATTCACCAAGTGGTCAATACTAAAGCTTCAACATGAAGTTTGCCTCAGACCATACTTTGGGGCCCATTTTAAATTCAATGAATTGTACCCTTAGTTTATTGCTTGTTTTTTGTTTGTTTCTTTTGTAAAAAAAAATAATTAAAATACGATACCACCTTGCAGCACTGTAAAGAAGACCAAGTGCTTCATTACTATTTTTCTTACTTGATATTCCTTACAATATATCTGTAGCTAATTTTGGATTGTTTGTCTCTATTTTCCAGACAACAAAAATTGGGCAAAGTCGGCCCACAGTTAGAAAAACTATTATAGGGCGCTAGAGTTTTGGTCTAGCCCATTGCTCCTGCTCATAGCTCTCCCAGCGCATCAATACATAAGAAATGGCATTATACATTACTAAAATTCAAAGGGTTTTGTTATTCAAAATATTTTAGAATATATTTTTAATTGAGTGGTCATGACTACACATATTAATTTAAGCCTCAGATATGCATGTTTGAAAACCCAAACGAGCAGAAATAAGTAGAAAGTAAAATCATACATAAAAGGAATAATAATAATAATAATAATAATAATAATCATAGCTATAATTTAACACTTAGCATGTGCCAGACACTAAGCACTTTATATGATATTTATCTTACTAGTCATCCCCTGCTATCATCTAACTGTTTGGGTCCACCCCTCCCCCTTCCCAACTCACATGTTGGAATCATAATGCCCAATGTAAGGTGGAGGCTTTGGGAAGTAATTGGTCATGTGGGTGGAGTCCTCATGAATAGGATTAGTGCCCTTACAAAAGAGATCCCACAGTGCTCCCTAACCCTTTATGCCATGTGAGGATGCAGGAGGAGGCTGTGACCTGCAGGAAGGCCCTCGCCTAACAATGCTAGCGCCTTGATCTTGGACTTCCAGCCTCCAGAACTGTGATAATAAATTTCTGTTATTTATAAGCCACTCAATCTGTGGTATTTAGTTATGGAAGCCAAATGGACTAAGACAGCCCCCAAAATTTAGAAGGTGGATTTTAAAGGAGAAATAATGAGACTTAGAGAAGGTAAAATCTAGCTTTGCTGGTAAGTGGCAAAGCCACAGTTTAAGCAAAGGATTTAATTAGCTCCAGGGCCAATGTTCTCAGCCTTACTGGTCACGCTACCTCTCTGATCAATGCTGCCTTACATACAGCCCTGTAAAAACTCAGGTTCTACGAAGGTTCTGTCTTGCTTGTGGTAGCCTCCTATTCTTGCATCTACTAGTAACAGTCCTTCCAGCTATTGTATCTTTTTATCTGCTCCATTCTTCCATGTGAAGATAGGTCCACATTCTAAGAACTTCTCCCAAAGTCTCTCCATGAAATTTCAAAAAAAAGAGAGCTTGCAGTAAACAGCACTCTTAAGCCATTACCTCACATAGTCATTCATTCATAACAAACATTCTTGACTTAATGTGTCACACTCAGGTAAGCCCTGGAGACATAAAGATGAGCAAGAAAGAATCTGTACTCTCAAAGAGCTTGATGGCTGGTAAGTGTGTGTTGGAGTATAGACCATTATGTAAAATGATAAATGTGTTATAATAAAGGCACACACATATGCTATGGGAAATTGGAGGCAGAAGCTAGAGAATAATAATGCCTGAGGGAATCTAGAAAGGCATCTTTTCTGGGGAGGTGTCATTTGAGTTTATCCTGGAAGGATGGAGTAGAATTAGGTAGAATAACAAAGGAATGACTTCAAAGCACATAAAAGAGGATGTGTTCTGAACAGTAGATATTCTCTTTGTGTGAATGAAAGAAAAAGAACCATACATGACAAGGTTTTGGATAACTTAAAGATGATGTCTTTAGACTCTGAAGAGGTTGGACTTACACATTGATGGGTTAATTGCCAAATAATGACATCACTGTATTCTATTCCAGCTAAAATGCTTTAACTTTTATAATGTTCCGGTTTAAAGATGCAATACTTAGTCATAAAAATAAAAGTGAAAATTATCATAAAACATGCTAAGAATGAAATGGACCAATAAATCCCTCAGTGATCCAGTTCTCTTCCTAGAAATCTAATAAGTTACAGAAGCGAAGTTTTCACATTTATTAATATTACCAAGACCCCTCAAGAGATTTACTGTTACCGTTTTTTGTTATCTGTTTGTTTGTGATTCTCCTGGTCCGCTCCCCAACTTTACCCCAGGGGTAGTCTGTGGCTGGTGATCAAGAGCTATATATGAGTTGCGTGCAACTTATAGAGTGTAATGTGCTACACACATGAACAGAATATAATTGGTTTATAAGATGTATGGTAATAAAATTCTGAGAATGGTACACACATTCATAACTTTAGAATAAGCCACATCTCCCTAGCTCTTTGTAAATTACTGAATTATAAATGTATTTGCTAGTCATTATATTTGAAAATGCAGATACCTTATATTCTTGGGAAAAGAAGTCTATTTTAATGAGACTAGCAGCAAACTTTTCAAGTAATAATATAGCCAATAAACTATGTGTAAGTCTTAGCATGATTCTTCCCATTTGCAACATTGTTTTTAATTACAACAGAAAATGCTTTTTGTATCCTCTAAAAGTATATTCTGTCTTAAATGTTTTTTTTTTGAGATGGATTTACCTAATAGAAATGTCCCTTAAAGAAATTAATAGAACCATTGTACATTCAATATGTTGCTTCCCTGTATTAACACCTCATCAAGCCTTTTCTTCCTTGTCATCCTTAGGTGGCCAGCCCATTGCTCTTTATTTCCTGGGCTGACCCCCATGGTCCAGCGATTGTGCTATTTAAAATGAAGCACAGGCCTTCTCTGTTCCTTAGCCCATTGTGTGTCACCTTGGTAACTAAATGTACATACCAGAAATCCCACTCTCCAATCTCAAGCTCATCTGCTATAGCCCTGCCTCAATTACAGCACCCACCACCAAGTGTTTGTGTGAAATTAGGTGAGTCCTCCATGTAATGAGGATAATGACTACCTTTTAAGATATTTTAAATGCTTAGGCTCTTATTAGAATTAATTACAGAGAATTCTCTTATCTGGCAGGGCCAGAGAATGGGGTAGTCTTGTTAATGGTTCAATTGAAAGACAGAAAATAACAGATGCTTCTGCTCCTGAGATTCAGCCTGGGTCTTTAAGAGATAACTGGGTTTTGCCAGAGCACCCTCTCCCCTCTAGAAGACCATTACATTGCACCATCAGATATCTAAACAGCAGCAAAAGTATTTTTAGAATTGTTACCAACCCTGGTTTCACGCATTCTTTCCATCCTCCACTTTATAGCCTTTCCTCAGACAAAGGATGTGGGAAGGAAGTTGTTGGCAGTCTCCACTTACTGAGCTTTGAGACAACATGAAGCAGTAATAGGAATAGTAGCAGAATTACCCTGGGAAGGTCAGCAATCTTTTCCACTTTTTTAGTCATGCAGTCTAGGAAGTTTTCTCTTTGTGTATTTGTCAAGCCGTAATAAAGAATATTGTTGGAGGGTTGGCTGCCATCATGAACCACACAGTAACTATCTGGATCAGTAAGTTCATGACCAATAGACTACTTCAATGAAAACAAATGGCTATTGACGTCCTTCACCCTGGCAAGGCAACCTAAGACTGAAATTCTGGAAAAAACACCAAAATGTACAAGACCACACCAGATGTCATCTTCGTATTTGGACTCAGAGTTCATTTCAGTGGTGACAAGACAACTGGCTTTGGCATGATTTATGATTCCTTGGATTACGAAAAGGAAAAGGAACCCAAACATAGACTTGCAAGACATGGTCTATATGTGAAGAAAAAGACCTCAAGAAGACAGCAAAAGAAATGCGAGAACAGAATGAAAAAAGTTAGGGGGACTGCAATGGCAGAAGTTGATGCTGGCAAAAAGTGAGGTGGAGATTGGATGACAGAAGGAGTAAGTTTTCGTCAGTGACTTTATCTGTGGCGATTGAGCATATTTTTGACGAGAGGACTAATAAATTAAGGACTTAAAAAAAGAATGTTGTTTTTTTCTCACTGGTTTAGGTCAAGGATTCCATGTAAAAAATCAATTGAAAGTGATCAAGATACCCCATTGTTGATAGTGGTGAGTGCAAGAGGTAGTAAAGCTTGCTCCTCAGTTAAATTTGAACAATATTTCAAGTTTCCCTGGTACCCTTTTCCAAACATCTAAAATATTGTGTGAGCATCATTTCTTTTTAAGTTAAAGTATCTACAAAAGCTTTTTGTAATGTAGTTAAAAAACACTGCAATGCTGAGCTAAGAGTCCAACACATTTCCTTCCTTAGATGACTGTGTCATTGAGTGAGGGAAGACTTTGCTCAGGTTGGTGGTGAAATAAAGACATTTTCAGGTAGACAAGAGCTAAGATAAGTGATAACCCACAGATCTGCCATGCAAGAAATGCTAAATGAATATCTTTAGGCTAAAGAGAACTGATGTTATATGGAACCCTGTATCTACTGTAAGGAATGAGGAACAGCAGGAAGGGGAAAATTGTTTGATAAACATACAAGGCCTATTTTTAATGCCCCAGTTTCCTTCATTTTCTATAATTTATTTCAAAGTTTATTGGGGAGTGATGTCAGTAAGATGGCCAAATAGGAGGTCCCAGTCCTCACACTCCCCTGCCTTTCCCCTCCCTCAACAGAATCACTAATTTAACAACCATCCCCAGATGAAAACAGCTTTATGAGAGCTCTGGAACCCAGGTGAGAAATTACAGCATTCTGGTGTATACAGAAAGGAGAAAAGATAAATTGAAAAGGGTAAACGCAGTTTCACTTTCCTTGCCTCACCCTTCCCTGACCCAACACAGTGCAGAGTTGACAGATCCTGATGGCCAGCAAGTTCTCCCCTACTTCACGGGCGGGCAGGCGAGGAGGACAGCTCTCTTTTATCGTGCAGTAGAATCCCATGGTTGGAATGCATCACTGTTTGTTTAACCATTTACCTTCTAAAGGACATTGGAGACCTTTCCAGTTTGGGACTATTATGACCGAAGCTGCTATGAACATTTGTGTACAGGCATTGTGTGAACATACATTTTCATTTAAGTACAATAAATGCCCAGGAGTACATTTTAGAGGTCATGTGTAGCTGCATGTTAATTTTATAAGAAAGGACAAAGCCATATCCTAGATGGTTGTGCTGTTTTATATTCCTACCAACAATGTCACAATGCAGTTTCTCTGCATCCTTGCAAACATTTGATGCCTTCACTAGATTCTTCTGTGTCAGTGGACATGATTACATCATTTTTTCTTTATCCTGTTAATACGATTGAACTATCATAGTATACCTGGAATAAATTCCACTTGGTCATGGTGTATAATTCTTTCTATTCATTGTGGGAATTTGGCTCACTAATATTTTGTTGAGAATTTTTGTCTTATGTCATGAAAGATATTGCCTTCTTTTTTTTCTTTTTTTGAAATGTCTTTGTCTTGTTTTGATATCAGGTTAATACTGAGCTTGTAAATGAGTTAGAAAATGTTCTCTCCTATTACATGTTTTTTCAAAAAGATTGTGTAAAATTAATGTTAATTCTTTTTTAAATGTTTGGAAAAGTTATCCAGTTCAACTACAATGGCCTGGAGGTTTTTAGAGGTAACAGTTTTTTTTTAACTCATCTGTGCTGAAAGTTCATGCACAAACATTGTCACTGAGATTTTTTGACCCTTTAATTGTAGTATCTATGGCAAAAAAGTATTAAAATTGTATTATCCTATTGTTTTCCAAAAATGTTGTCTTCTCTTTCTTATTTAGTGAATTTATTTACTAATTTATTTGTTTATTTACTTATTTACAGTTTGATTAAGAAATAAATCACACACCATACAACTCACCCATTTAAAGTGTACAAGCCAATGATTTTAATATATTCACAGATATGTGTAACCATCACCACAGTCAATTTTAGAACATTTTTATCATCTCAAAAAGAAGCCTCTTTAGCTGTCCCCACTCCCTCCTACAGCCCCAAGCAACCACTAATCTACTTCCTGTCGCTATATATTTCCCTATTCTGGACTTCGATATGTGTGAAATCATATAGCCTTTTGGGACTAGGTTTTTTTGCTTAGCATAATGATTTCATGGTTCATCCATGTTGTAGCATTTAGTGATATTTTTTTACAGCCACATACTATTCCATTGTATGGATATACCACATTTTTTTATCCATCTGTCTGTTGATGGGTATTTAAGTTGTTTCTATATTTTTATTATAGCAAATAATGCTGCTATAAATATTTGAATATGAAGTTTTGTGTGGGCATATATTTTCATTTGTTTTGGGTATATACCTAGAAGTAAAATAGTTGAATCAAATGATAACTCTATGTTTAATCTTTTGAGAACTGGCCAAACTTTTTTCCTAAATGGCTTCACATTTTGTATTTCCATCAGCAATGTACAAGGGTTTCAATATCTCCACATCCTTGTCAACACTTGTTATTATCTGACTATTTGATTCTAGCCATCGTATTGGATATGAAGTAGTATCTCATTATGGTTTTGATTTGTATTCCCTGAAGACTCATGATGTTGATAGTCTTTTCATGTGCTTGTTGGCCATTTTTATATTTTCCTTGGAGAAATGTCTACTCTGTGATATATATTTTTTCCATTAGTATCATTAATTACCCTGGCCTTAGACTGACCTTTCACTTACTGCTTCTAATGTAATTATATTTTTGTATAGTTTTTTTTTTCCTGAAAAGACACATAGACCTCTTCCTTCCCCATTCTTATTTCCTCCAGACATAGGAGGATCTTATATATAATAAGATCTTATGTCCACAAGAGCCAGACTATTCTCCATATTTTGTCATATTATATTACACACAAACTACAGTGAAATATATATTCTCTCCTTTTACTATTCCTTCTTGTCAATGTTGATATTCCTTCAGTGTGGTACAGTGCATAATGCTGGTATTTTATAGTTTTCCTGTTTAGACCTGTCTAATGAAACAAAAACCAATCATGTTTCTCATGTTAGCTCAAAAATGCTAGTTCATTCCTCTTGACTGGATTCATGTTAGGCAAACAAAGTAACAGCTTTTCTTAGGTAGTAGCTCCATCCTGATTTTCTAGAGGTTTTCTTCTTTCCCAGTTCCCATATGCCATTTTGCTTAGTCCCCAGTTTTGGATTACCCTCGGTTGGTTTGATAATTTCTCCCCTTTGTATACATTACATCAGGGGTCAACAACTATTCTCCATGCTTCTCCACCAAGTTCCTACATTCATTCATTCATCTCCAGTTCCCCAATGCCTACTGTTTCTCTGTGGTGCTTCCTGGAACCTGCAAGAAACATGTTTCTACAGCTCTCACCATTGCATATAAAGCCTATATCCTTGTCTGCATGTAATGCTGCTTCAAAACCCCAAAACACTAGAGATTTGGGAGTGTGAAAATGGCAGCCTTCAATACCATCCACATGGAAATTGTTTCCTTGGCTCGTGGTCAGTATGTGAACAGCAGTGCTCTTAGAGAGCAAAGAGATCAGTCTAAGTGCTGATGTTCTTACCTTCAGACACCACAAACAGGAAAATCACAGCACATGATGGGACAGGGCAAAATGGAGTGCTCAGGACATGTCCATCAGAGTCTGATTTATGGGAACTATGAACATATCAGCCTGTACTGTTCTTTTGCTCATTTGCCTCTGCAATGGGCTGCTCGGAGGCAGCTCACGGCACCCCATTCATCCCAGTCACAGGGTTAACATTGGTCACTGCCAGGGCAGCATGGATACGCTGTTGGTGTTGTCCTTGTCAGAGGACCCTTAAAATGTGTGTGTGAGTGTGTGTGTGTGTGTGTGTGTGTGTGTGTGTGTGTGTGTGTGTAAACCTCTGCTCAGCTTTGCCCTCATTCCGGCCCTACCGAGGAACCTGTAATCTTACTTGGCTCAGTTGCTGTGTATTTCCCCACATGATTGATACTGCAACATTTTTAACCAGCTGTTTCCTCTGCAGGAACATTTCTCTCACTGAGTTTTCCCCTCCACCCAGGAGATTTGTAATAGTTTTCTCTGATTGTTCTTCAACCTTTCCTATGTTTCACCTTGATCAAAGCTGCCTCTACTTTTGCAGTTAAACCACATATCTTTCCATCCTAAAGGCACAGTGTATTCCCTTGCCTCTCGTTTCCTCCTTTATAACCATATCAATTTAGTTTAAAGTCCCCATGACCCCTTTAGAATGACAGAGAAAAGCTATATATTATTTATGAAAGAGGTGAAAGGAGACAGGGACAAAGAGAGGAAAACAACATATAAATTGCCAAAAAAAAAAAAAAAAAGGGAAATTGAAGGAAGCATTTTCTGTATTTTTAGAGCTACAAGAGAAAAATACACCTACTATACATGCATACTCATGGTCATATTTAAACAATAAAAATACAGGAGTTGTTTATTTCTTCCACCACATGAGTCTTCATATGCAGACTCCTCTGTTCCAAATCCCATCTGAAAGAAAAACTAAGCTATTCTCTTGGTACTTCCCTATGTTTTCATGAATGCATTTCTCATTGGCCCAATATTCATATGGACTAAGTAATATTGTCCTGGTTCTAAACATTTCATCCCACTCCTCTTATCCTGGAATGCAGCTGCAAAATGCTTTATGTTGCTACCAGTGCAAGTTTAAGTGTCAAATTCCTAACTCGAGTCTACAATGATAACAAGAAATGTTTATGGAACACTTACCATGTACCAGGCACACTTATAAACACATGACTTGCTTTGTTTCTTTGAAGTCTCTTTCAGCTTTAACAGTCTGTATTGTTATTGGTGAGTGAGCTGAGGCACAGAAAGTTTGAGTAACTTGTCTAAGTTCTTCCGTGAGACACAAGTAGAACCATGATAATCAACTGCAGGAAATCAAACCACAGAGTTATTGCTCTTGCCCACACCTTTATGCAACCTTTTAGTCAACTACACTATCTGCTGATATTCTTTAGCATGACACTTTCTATTTAAATTAAGCTTAGTTTATGCAGGACAAACATGTGGTACAGCACTAGGGGCCACCACATACATCAATACCCTGCACATTGGACACTTAGAAGATGGATGGCAAATGGGTTTTCACAGGCCCTTGAAATTTCCATGGAATTGTTCTCATCATCATAATAATTCTGAACTTCTACAGTCTAATAAACAGGTAAAAGGAAATTAAATTTTTGTGAGATAAGAAGAATCAGTATAGTGCTTCTTTAACTTGAGCCAAACATTCAGATTTCTGGGCCCAACTCCCAGTGTTTAACGTCAACAGGAAGGTTAATAAGATTTATGGTACCACTGACAAAGGCAGTCCCCTGAGTGCATAAGAAATGCTGTGGTTTGTGGGGGAAGGGACAGAAGAGGGGAGCAGTAAATGCAAGTGTGTTGTCATCTCTGGAATTATTTTCCTCTTCTTTGCCTATTCCATCCTTATGAAGCTGAAGAATGTCCTCTGCTTTCTGCCCTTGCTGTCCCACCTCACTGGCTGTTGCAGTTTGGGCAGGAAGTAATCCACAACTTCACCCCCAACAATTCAGCTGCCAACCAGGCTCCATGTGTCTGCTCAGGAAGGCAACACTGCTTATTGTTTCCTTGATGCTTTTGAGTTGGTCCCCATCACAGAATTGGGTTGTGGTGTTAATCTCTTCCTAGCCAGCATTCTTTTTTAAAAAAATTTTTTTTTTATTATTAATAGTTACAGATGTACAAAACTATGCAATAGTTATCTTTTTCACCCCTTACAAAGTGACTCTCCCCTCCCTCCTTTCCTGCCCCCCACCCCCGATATCATACATATCATTACAATTCCATTGACTCCATCCCCACACTATATTCCACATCCCATCACTATATATGTGTTAAATTATAGTTGACATATAGTATTATTCAGCGGCAGCTTCAGATGTACAGTGTAGTGGTCAGGCCTCTACACTGTCCATGAAGTGGTCTCCCTGACAAGACATGAGTCCATCTGGTCCCCTAAAAAAGTATTTACAACCTTATTGATTATATTCCCTAAACTGTCTCTTCTGTCTCTGCAGTAGTATTGTAGTAGCCAGCATTCTTTTAAGTTATTTCCCCTCCACTACTTGGAGGTCATGACTTAAACTCCATCCTACATGATACCTTGGTCAGCGGCTGACTGTGGCTGATACTCTGGTTTCCTGCCACCCTCCACCCTATCGATTACAGAAGACTCTTCTGATTAAGGCTGTTCCTCTTGATTCTGTTGTTTCTGTGCTTTGCCTGATATATCAAGTTCACTATCCCTTCTGGACACCAGCTCTCCCTCTGGTCACTGTGCTTTGACCTGGGTTAACTAGAAGGTGGTCAGGCTCTGGGGCTTGTATCTCTACCACCCAATGAGCCTAGAAGAGACTTAAATAATATAGAGAAGTAAAATATGTTTTTAGTTTAGATTCTAAATTGTCTTATTTTTTTTTCCTATGGCTAGATGCAGAATCCAAAGAAATATTAAAGGATTTGAGGAAAAACCTTAAAGATACTGCCTTTTAGAAAGTGTCTTCTGACTTGAGAGAGAAAGATGGCTTTTAGAACAAAAAGATTGTGTTGTTACTCACCTATGAAAATTAAAACAGCATATTCCAAAGAGGAGACAGAAAGACAATTTCTGTTCTCAATAAGCTGATAAGACTGACTGAGGATATAATACTAAACTTGCCTGAAAATAAGAGGTGACAAGTACAGATGCTATGCATCACAGGATTTCAGAGGAGTTGGGAGAAAAACAAAACAAAACAAAACAAAACAAAACAAAACAAAACAAAACAAAACAGTGGTAAGTCTCAAAAGGGATTAGAAAGGAGACAAAAACTGAGTTGAGCTCTAAAGGATAAAACATAATTTGGAAAAAAATAATCCCGAAATATTCTATTTCATTGTCTTCTACTGAATATATAGGATAATAGGAGAAAAAAATGATCAGAGATATCTACCTGCAAAGTTTAAAAAAACGGTTGAGTTTCTTACATGCCAGTATAAATATAAAAATAATAAACTTGATTTTATGGGCAAAGGGCAATAAGAAGGTTTTTTTCAGTAAATTCTTCATATTTGACCCCTTTGAAGGTTTCAGTAGCAATAAGAATAAATGTTATGCTAGACATTCCTTAGAGAAGTCATCTTTAGATTTTACAGAGCTGTTTGCTTCAGTAAGATCCAATGTTTGTTTTCCTTACATCCAGCTAAAAGTATGATGGTAATGCTACCATCAGGAATATGAAACATAAAAAAGTTTTCTGTTTTCTATCAGATAACTGAACATCTAAATGGTTGTAGAAATTGTAAATGCTGGCTGGAAAGATGCTGAAGCAACCTGCTGTACTTCAGTACACAATTAGAAATCCTCCTTTCAGTCTTTAGATATTCAGACCTGCCTGGAGTTAATTAATGGCTTTGGCAGTGAGGAGATATGGTGACACAATTCACAGTTTCTAAATGGCTGGCTGCAAGGTATTTAGTTTGAACAATAGAGGAATTAAAGGGCAGCCTTAGCAAGAGTATCAGCAGATAGAGTATGCTGCCTAAATTGTTCTTATTCAATTTCAAAACAAATTGCCTGAAGATTTATGTTGAGATTTTTTTTTTTTTTAATTAAGAGAGCCTTACATTGCAAATACCAGCAAGGGAAGCCATCACTCTGTAATTCTGCATTGCTCAAGCTAACATAGTGTTTTTAGTCAGTAGCAACACAAGAATGGGGCGGGGAGGGATTTATGGCATCAAGGAAAAAAACAGCCAGGCTTCTGCTAAGCCTACGCAACTGAAGCAAATGACTATGCCAACCCACCTAAAACAATTAGCTTTAAAAATTGTGGAATGCATTCAGAATCTATTAATAGGCACTACACTCCAAGTTCTGCCCCTTATCTTCACTCAACCACCTTTCCTCTTTGTGTGAGTGTGTCTCTGTGTGTGTCCTCTCCTCTTTTAAGGACACCAGTCATTGGATTTAAGATCCATCCTAATCCAGTATGACCTCATCTTCATTTGACTAATTACATCTGCAGAGATCCTATTTCCAAATAAACTATTATTCTGAGGTTCTAGGTAGACATAAACTCGGGGGGATGCTCTTCAACTCAATACAATGCTGTTTAGGGTCTTAACTATGTGACACTGTTATATGTTATTTTCTTCATGGCTGAGGTGGTGGTTGTTTTTTTAACTTATAGCTAACTTTTTCAAATGAGGCAATTGGAGATGTGATAGAATAGGCCTTTTTATCTGTGACTCTAATCCACTTAGAATACATATTAGGTTTTCTTTCTTTAAAGAGCATCCTAAACCAGGTCATAGAGTTTATTTTGTAAATTATGAACTATTTCAAGCATCTAGAAAAGTGTGGGATATAATAAAACAGACACCTACATAACTATCTCCACAACTAAACAGACGTTATCACTTTTTCTTGTTTTGATTAGCCTTGTCTCAATCCCTTTAAGCCTCCTTCACTCCCCAAAGGGAACTACTGTCCTCAAGCTAGAATAAATCATTCCTATGCACTTCTGTGTCTCTCTTTAATAAAAATGGTATCTACAAAAAATGTGGTTATAAAAATTCATATCAGTTGTGCTCACTGCTCTGCACAATTTGTGTCTGAATCTTCTTTGTTGTTCACCATAGAGAATACAGTTGACCACAATATCTGTATAAGAATTTTTACCACAACACCTGTGTAAGAGTGGAAAAAATTTAAATAACCTAATCATCCCAAGGTGGGGTTAATATAAATAAAAAAATATTTTATCAACTAAATTGAATACTATCTAGCAGCTAAAATCATCAGGTAAGATAAACAGAATTTGGGGTTAAAAAAAAGTTAAACCAAAAGAGTGATGTATTTGAGTTTTCTGATCATATAGTCAAACAAAATCCTGATACAGAGATGTAAAGATAGATGTTCAATATCCCAGTTAGGTAGAGCCTGCATTTTGAAGAAGAGAAACTGAGCCTCAGAAGTCATTTGCCCGAAGTCAGTCAACTTGAGATAAAGGCAGTTTGACTTCGAAGTTCATGTTTTTACATGTTTTTACACCATCCTGTACTGAAAAAAGAAAAGGAGAAGGAAGGCACCAGAGACAAATGTTTCCAATAGCACAATCATGTCTAGGACCAGTTGTGTACATGGCACCCCAAAATCACCCTACTCAGTCTGATTAACGGGGAATCACCTCCTATATAAAAGTGTCGCTCTTTACCTGATTTCAGTTTTATATCATGTTTGCTTTAGCCTTTTCTTAAAAAGGAAATATATTTTAACTCTATTTACCTGATCCATTCAGCCCTAGATTTATTTCTATTGTATTAAAATGTTACTTTATATGTATGCTATTAAAATGCTACCTGTAAAAAAAAGTGATGTATATAAAGTGGTTTCTTAAAATTCTCTATTCTTTAAAATATCACATCCTTAATAATATAAAATATTGAATAACTTTATTCAAAAAAACCTTTTCATGCTATCACTATTTTCTCTACCTGAATATATGCAAATCCTTCAATTCATGTATTGAATCACCTATGAAAGTCATCTGAAGGATGCAGTATTTTGACATTGCAATAAGTCAACATGTTAGTAAAATCTCATCCGGTCCTTGTCATTGACACTACCAAAAAAAGTAAAGCTAAAAGAAGAACTTTTCTTTGTAATTTCCAAGAATGGTTTTCATATGCTAGAGCTGTGAATAATAATCAGATCAGTGATGCTTTTTACAGCTTGGTCTCTCTCAGCATCTTGATTGACATATCAACTTAGTCTGCAAAGGCTTTAGATAACTCATTGTGTGCATTTCCAAATTGGCAGCTCTAAATAGTACAGCATCTAAACTGCCATGCATAAGCAACAGTACATTATTTTCACTATTACCTTCAAACTCGTAAGGCTAGAGTGGTATGAGAGTAATGCACATAAGCACACTACTACCATCAGGAGGTCCACAATACATCAAACAATATTGTTCAGTATTTCAATAGAGCAGAGAGCTGATAAGATAACTGGAAATGTTAATAAATACATATTCAGTAAAATCTCACTTGGAAAAGCAAGCACCTTTGTGAGTCGGAGAAGAAGTTGTGTGCCCTTTAGTTCAGGGGATGAGATACCACAGCCAGGTCAACCTCCCTGTGTGCTATGCTCTCTCTTGACAGAGCTCATCACAAAGCAATTCCGTAGTTATTTGTATAATTATTTAATTAAGGATTTTCTCACCTATACCAGACATTCAGCTGGGTGCGATCAGGGACCCATCTAAGGATTTCCAAGATGTCAGAAAAGGGAAGCAAGGAGAACAGATTCATGAAAATAATTCACACCAATGGTGTCCATGAATATGCATAATGGAGCAAATAATTTTTTTTGTTATTTGCAAAGAGTCTGTCACTGAACAATGAGAAATTATGCAAAAAGAATGAAGACATCTGAAAGAGTCATTGACAACCGTAATCTTATCCAGAAATGGCCAACACACGGTACATGTGCTGCCCTTCCCCAGCGCTGCGACTCGGGCAGACCTTACGGAGTGATGCGCGTTCTGCCCTGCCGAGTCCACAGGTGGCCTCAGAACATCGCAGTGCTGTGGCCTCTTCCAACTGATCAGGTTGGGCACACAAGGGAGGACCCATTGCCATCCCTGAACTGAGTCAACCACTCTGTGTTTAAAGAATAGGCCTTGGTGAGCAAAACCTCTTTCCTCCTAAAACTTCAATGCCAGCTGTTGCACCTTTCTCAGTTAGTATATTTCCCTTCTTTTTCTTCATTTCTATTTCTGTTTATGCAATGAACTTTATGATTTAGAAGCAATCTCAAATATTGTAAGAAAATGTCAGTGTATAATAATAGAAAAATATAACAAATTTCCTGAAGGCACATAATTAGTGGTTAGTAAGTCAAGACTCTAGTCAAACACTAGGTAGCTGTACTTGGGATTTTGAATAAATTAACTGTGTAAGCAAGTATGAAAGGAAAATGTTGAGTTTTTTTAATTTTTTTAAATGCTTCTAAATGGGAGAAATACAACATATGAGACTCTTCACTATTTTTTTGTTGATGCCAAGAAAAGTACTAAAAATGAAGACCTAAGTACAAGCTACCATTAGTGGCTTTTTAGAGAGATCTGGACATTCCAAAGTATTGTTGTCAAACTGTTGTTAATTTGAAGCAATAAAAATAAGACATAATTAGCGTTAAATGCTGATTTTTGCTTCCTGGTTCAATTTGAATCGGACTTACTACAGAGAAAATTGTATTTTTACATCAGGTACTTAATATATACATTGATTAAACAAAGAGTTGCAACTCTGTAGTATTTCAGCATACATTAAAATATTTATACGTGTTTATAGTGGATATATCTTCGCTTTCATAAGATTTTTAGTCATGAGTATGGTTCATTGGCTATGAAGTTCTTGGTTATATCTGCCTCAATTATTTTCCCATGAAAAAAATTAAGATCTATTTGTGATGTAGTTTCTAGATAAACATATGGAAGTTATACAAAGAGAGAGTTGTCTAAATCTCTGACCTGTGTGGGTCTTGGGGAAGGGAGAGCAAACACCACCCTTCTAGGCAGAGGGAAGAAAGCAAGGGTGGAGGCCGTGAGGTGAGAGGGAGTTTGGCATTTTTTGGAAGGAACAGTTTTTTCCACTTGCCGTAGCAGTGGACACAGGAAAGGTAGTGCAGTGAGGGAGCTAAGGAATGTTGTCCAGGCCACGCTTAGGGATTTGGTTTCTAATATAAATCTATTGGGAAGCCACAGTTGAGTTTTACATGGTGAAATGACACCACTTGACTTATCTTCTAAAATGATCTTATCCCTTTTAACTTTGAATGACTGTTATTTTGGTAAATAGCTTCCTTGCAAACTAGTTAATAAGTATCCCAAGGTCAGGAAGAGGTTTTGGTTTTGGTTTTGGTTTTCCCTTCCCTTTTCTCTTTTGTCTGCTTTCTGGGACTTCTGTTCATCATGTATTACACCTTCTGAATTGTTCTCTAATCTTTAAAATATGTGTTCTGTGATGCAATAACCAGAACTGACCTTGGTCTTATCTATCTCTTTTCCTAATCTCATTTCTCAAGGACAGGGACTTTCTTTCTTTCTTTCTTTCTTTCTTTCTTTCTTTCTTTCTTTCTTTCTTTCTTTCTTTCTTTCTTTCTTTCTTTCCTTTCTCTCTCTCTTTCTCTCTCTCTCTCTCTCTCTGCTTCATTATGTATATTTGACAATTTTTTCATAGTACCTAATGCTGTGTCTTAAACATAAGTATGTTTAATAAGTCTTTGGATGGTGATTGTCAAAGCTTGGGCCAAAAATATAATATGTTGATTCTCAGCTCCAGTGGAGAGAGCTTTAGCACAAATAAAACTGAGCTGCTTTTTGAAATCAAATAGAAGAACTGGAAAGGCAAGTCTAAAAAAATCATTTGATAGGAAGCAGTTATCTTGAACCAGTGGAAGGACAATGAGATTGCTGGAATGGTAATCTCTGTGTCTGGCAAACAGAAAAACAATGGAGGAACTATGAAAGAAGTAAATGACAGGAACAGGTTTTAGTTAAACTCTGACTTTTCCACTTACTTGTGGTGCTTAATTTTACATGTCAACTTGACCAGACACCCAGTGCCCAGATACTTGGCTAAACATTATTTCTGGGTGTGCCTGTGGCAGTGTTTCTGGATGAGATTAAAATTTAAATTGGTGAACTGAGTAAAGTAGATTTGTCTCCCCAATTCCCCAATGTAGGTGGGGTTCACCCAATACATTGAACACCTGAACAGATTAAAAGGCTGAGTTAAAAGAAAAAAATTTCTTTCTCTCTGTCCATCTGTATTTGAGTTGAGACATTAATTTTCTCCTGCATTTGGACTAGATTAGGACTGGAATTTACACCATCGGCTCTTCTGGGTGTGGAGTTCTCTGCCTCATAATTGCATTAGCCTGTTTCTTATTTTTACACACACACACACACACACACACACACACACACACACACACACCCTATTCGTACTTTTCTCTGGAGATCCCTAATATACTATTCATAACAGAATTATGCCCAGGAGTAAACATCAAATGTATGAAAGAATGAAGAATGAATGGATTACTGAATAAATAATTGAATATGAGAACAGAAGTATTAATTTGGGTAGAATTAAAAACACATACTGGACCAATTCTCTGAAATCTGCATTGAAAGGGATATTTGTATGCATTTATGATTTCTTGTTGGAGATATAATTAGTCCCTGAAATTATTCTTCTGTAGAAGTTTGTTTATTTTCTATGTCTTGTGCTAATTTTCTTGTTATACTTAAGTGATCTCTTGATGATTAGCATGCATTTAAATAGCCAGGATAATTGGTTAAATTACATCTTTATACAGAGATTACATTTTGTAATTATGTATTTATAACATACAATTATAAAAAATATGGTTATTTATAAAAATAGATATGATAGTGGCAATTTAATAAGGTATTATAAACTTAGAATATGAAGTACTATTGATTTGAGCTTAAATATTCTCAAAAATAAAAGCTGCAGAGTAATAATTTTTCATTTAACTCTCTGAATATACCATATTTTGTTTACCTAAATGCTTTTCAAATGGGTAAAAATGTAATTTAAATGATTTTCAAGAAACCAAATTTCCTTTAAATGATGAAATCAGTATGTTAAAACATTCTCATTGCATTTTCAAATGTAAGTGATAGACTCATGCAGATATTTTTCCAAATTTTTATTTTCACTGTTCAATAGTATTATGATCGATTACTCACTCATGTATCTCTGTTTCCATGCGATAATTAATTTGGGTGTTTAGGCATGTTAACTGTAGTTGAGTGCATTTTCCATATGCTTTTCTACATGCGGCCTGGTCACTCCCAATAAGAGGTAGGATCTACTCCTCCCTCCCCTTGAACCTGGGCAGGTCGGTGACTGCTTGGACCAATACACTGAAGGAAGTGGTGTTGGGCATCAGGAAAGGGCATTGACCTTTTCTAGCTGGGCACCTTCTGCTTTCTGCTTTTCGGAGTACTCAGTCTTGGAATCTATTCTCTTACTTTGAGTTATTTCCTCCATTGCACTTACAATCGCCTGACAGATTGCATGTTTAGTCAATTATGTGTTTACTTAATTCTTAGCTTCCTCCAAAAGAATGTAACCTGCTTTTCATTGCCAAATCCTTGGTACATGGCAGGTACTCAATAAACGTTTGTTGTATCAATACAGTAACGCCTAGAAGGGAAAAGCCCCCCTGGGATGTCATGAGATCTCATTCTGCCTCGTCCGAGGACCAGAGTCACTGCAGGCCTAGGTCCAGGCTGAGTCACTTGTTTCCTGCAGTATGACCCTCTGATAATAGAGGAGACAAAGGCTCTCCAAGACCAAGCAACTTGGCAAGGATGGAGTCAGTTGGAAGTCAACTTTTTCCCCTTTTACATTCAATAGAGAGAAGGAGCTGAGTTCCAGAAGTAAGGATTTACCTTTCTCTTCATCCTCTTATGCATGACATCCTGATAGATACAAGCAATGTAACATGAAGTAGCGGTAAGAATTGCTCAGTTTCTACAAACATGTAAACATAGCTCCATTGCTAACTTGAGAATAAGTGCACCATCATTAAAGCAATGAGTTCTACTTGTAACAGGGGACACCACATAAAAATACTTTGTATATATGACCAAAAAGTCAACTTGCATTTTGGCCATGATGGAGTAACTGTGTTCAGACTTACATTTCCACAATAAACAATATCAAGCTGTACTAAATATGAGGCAACTATTTTCAGCATTGGACAGCAGGCAGCCCAGGACTATGAAGTGTGGGAGAAGGGAAACTCCCATGTTACATTTGCCTCAGCTTTCTGCCTGGGAATGCTGTGTAGATCCCAGTGTAGGAAAATGGAAATTGGAGAGAAAAATGGTCCCACTGAGCTGATGGGGCAGAGGTTCAAGTTTCGGGATGCACAGGAGGCTGTCATGTAGGTGTTAGGTCTGGGGAGAAGGGAGGTGTATCCTTTTTATGACCTAGCCCGGGAGTTACTAATGTCATTTCTATGTAGTCAGAGGCCTACTCAGATCCTTAGGGAAGGGACTGACCACTTGGTGGGAGGAATAGTAATAGCACATTGTAGGAAGAGTGTGTGAGATAGGAGCTATTGAGAAAGGCAGAAAGTAATAGAAAAATCTGGCACTTTTCTTCCATGGTCCAGGGAGCCCCTTGTAAATGGGGCCAACAGTACACACTCACCATGTGGGAGACGCCATGGTCTTCATCTAAATTGACACAGGCTGGCCTTTGCTCTCTTCATATTCCAGCACTACATAAATTAGACTCCTGTTTTAAGACTGAAACTGTGAAGAGCCAGTATTGTTGGTAACACAGGACCACCTCAGCTGGCATTTCCTTATTTTATAATCATTCATTACTATGATATTCATTTCTTTGTAATGAAGTTGTTTTTTCTTTATTCAATAGGACTGATTTTGTGTGTGTGTGTGTGTGTGTGTGTGTGTGTGTGTGTGTGTGTTTGTTCTTTTTCTTTGAATATAAATATTACCTGAAAGGCAAGATTCTTTACTTGTGTTAGCCTAGTAATTTGTTCTCTTTGATCGTTATACTTAACCTTCAATGACTGTTCTCTTCAATAATTACGCGTAATCTTCAGAGAGTTGTATTTTTCATATCCTTGGAGAAAAAGACGTGTGAAAGTGCCAGAATTACTTAAGTCACAAAGGGCTTTGTTAATTCACTCATGCATACCTTCCAGTATAAATTACATTTTCCTAGATATAAAGACCAGAAAATATAAATATTGCAAATGCTATAAAGCTGTTAGTTTAATATTTAAATGGTAATATTATGATATACAAAGAGGACAAGAACAGAGGACATAATATTTTGACTTTAGCTTGGCACCTCATAGCTATGAGACTCTGGGCAGGCCATACCATCTCCTTGAGCTGCTAACTACTTATATGTAATGTACGTGCATCAGACCAGATCATTTCTAACTAATGTCTCATTTCTAATGACAAACTGTAGAATACCTTAATTCTTTTAGTAATATCGTGATTCAGTCAGTTTGAATTTTATGTAACGTGAAAGACTTTAAAAGAAATATATACTCGTAAGGGTTTTTTCTTTTCAATTTACAAATGGATTCTTTCATTTATATGAGTTTCCATAAAAATATACAACTTTTGTTCTAATTGGCACAAATTTGACTTAATTGTATTTTTTTCAGAAATGTATTAATATAAAGAGTGGTGGTCTGTGCACCAAATCTAGCTGGCTTCCTGTTTTTGTCATTAAAGTTTTATTGGCACACAGCCACGCCCATTAATGTACATACTGTCTAGGCTGCTTTTGTACTACAATGGCAGAGATGAGTGGCTGAGACAAAAACCGAGTGCTACAAAGCCTAAAATATTTACTTTCTGGACCTTTAAAAAAAAATTTTGCATGTCCCTGATTTAGGACAAAGAAAGTTAAACACAAAAATGCAAGTCAAAGTCTTCAGAAATTCTTATGCTTAGTTTGACATACCTCTGAGGCTTCCTAAATCCTTAAGCAGTATTCAAAATAAAAAAGTACTTTAAATTTACATTAAAATACATTTTAAAAGTATGTCCTAGGAATGGGAATGAGTATGGAGCCCTGGAATGCAGATTATTTGTCCAAAACTTACAAATGGCACTTTCTGGTAACTTCCTGAGGTTATCTAGACATTCTGTCTTTATCACATTATATTTCTTATGCCCCCACTAATCTATGCATTGCTCTTTCATAAAGGGTAAAAACTAGCCAGGGCTTGCAATGCCCAACAATATCATCAGAACCTAAAATTAATCACAGTAACAAAAAAAGGAACTCTCTTCAAACTGAGGACAGTAATACTGTGTTGCATAACTTTCCTGGTTACTTTGATTCATTAACAGAGTGACTTTACAGATTCAATGAAATTTTTAGGGTACAAATTACTACATTATCTTAATAGCATTTCATAGCTTTAGTTTTTGATTTAAAAGATCATGATATTACCAATGAATTACCCAATGAATTACCAAATTATATTGGGATGGGGCAGGGAAGGGGGAGGGAGAAGGGTGAGACATAATTATCAAGGAGGGACTGAAAAATATAGATCCCCAAAGCAGGATAAAATTGCTACATGAAACACCACATAGACAGAAGAACTCTCCAGGAATCTAAATGCAAAGAATATTGAAATGAAAATAACATTAATTTGAACTCTCAGAGGCCCTGTGTTAGGACGCTCTGATACTCACTCATTTCCTTTTTAAGATGTGCTCAGCCAGTCATGTGAATGTATTATTGACATGTGGCACTCCCAGCATGGAAAGACCACATGGGCAGTGTTAATAACTTAATTTGTGATCCAGGAAGAAAACGAGTGGCCTTAAAGTGGCTCATTAGAAGTTTGAATAAACAGAAGTTTAGTTCATTCTGACAACACAGCAAGACACATCCTCAAGAATTAAATGGGTTTGGAGGTAGCGGCAACATGAAAGGTAATTTTCTACCTTAAACTATAAATGTATTTTCTAGGTGTAATTTTAATACCTAAAATTACTCAAAACATAATCTGCCACTATAAATCACTGCACATGACCTGAAGGATAGGAAATAAAAGGAACTTTAACATGTATCAAAGTTTATTGTAATACTTTTAGGATATAACTAAATGAATATAAGAAAGCCGCACTGTAGCTACAACTAACATACATCAGCACTTCTGATCTAAAAGCCACAGCATCGGGCTGTGTGTGCAAAACAGATCATTCCGATAGTTCTAGGTGATCTGTGGGCTTTAAATATGCTATACTTTCCCTATTTGTTAATCTTTCCAGTCAAACACAGGTATAAATTGGAATATAGCAGGTTGACTGGAGCAACCTTTAGGGAAACCAGGCATGTAGTTAATGGATTATGGATAAAGCAAGTTTGGTTTTGAAACTTGGCTTTCATTCACCTCGTTTTCAAACATATTCTTGTTTAAAGATTTTTTAATCTATGGTTTTATTCAAACTCTATCCTCAAGATAGAAGTTCAAACATAACAGAAAACCATAAAATGTATAGAACAGCAAGTTTACGATTCTTTTGAATATCCACCCCTCTCTCCCAACCAAAAAGACAATTGGTACCAATTTGGTACATAGTGTTAAAGACTTTGTTTTAGGTGTATCCTAATATACATATAAACAAAAGAAATATGGGTATATATTGGGTTGTCAGAAAAGTCATGACATATTTTTTTCCATGTTTTTCGTTGCAAAAATGTGTCATGACTTTTCTGACAACCCAATACATATATAAATAAATGTGTATATGTATACATATATGTAGTTTGTTTAGCAATAGATTTTACTTTTTAGATCTCTTAGGTTCTTAGCAAAATTGAGTGGAAGGCACAGAGATTATCCGTATTCCCCAGCCTCACACATGCACAGCTCCCCCCATTATCAATAACCCTCACCAGAGTGGTATATTTGTTACAATTGATGAATCTACATTGACATGTCATTACCACCCAGAGTCTGTAGTTTATATTAGAGTTCACTCTTGGTGTTGTATATTCTATATATTTGTACAAATATATAATGACATGTATCCACCATAGTAATAGCATATGCAATAGTTTTACTGCCCTAAAAATCCTCTGTGCTCTGCTTACCTATCCCTCCCTCCTCCGTAGCCCCTGGCAACCACTTATTTTTTTTTTTAGTGTTCACTGTTTTGCCTTTTCCTGAATGTCACATAGTTGGAATCATGCAGTATGTAGCCTTTGCAGACTGGCTTCTTTTACTTAGTAATATACATTTAAGACTTCTCCATATTTTTTCATGGTTTGATAGCTCATTTCTTTTCAGTGCTGAATAATTTTCTATTATTTGCCAGTACCATGGTCATATATGTGTTGTTGTTTTTTTAAAGTAATCATATTATAAATTCTATTTGGAAATTGCTTATTTTCATTTAGTTTATATATATATATGTATGTATATATATATATATATATATATATATATATATATATATATATACATACATATATATATATAGCTTTCTACATTAGGGCCAAAAGATCTTTTATATTTTCAAATTTTATTTTGAAATAATTTCAGACTTACATGAAAGTTGCAAAATAGTAGAAGTATAATCCATGTATGCCTTTTACCCAGGTTCCTCTGATGTATCTACTTAACCATCATCCAATTATCAACACTAAGAAATTAACGTTTGTACAATATTGTTAACTATGATATAGGCATTACTCACATTTAATCAGTTTTTCTTTCATGTTCTTTTTTTCCTGTTCTGGCCAAGGTCTCAGAATGCTTTATATTGTTGTGCCTCTTGAGTCTCATCCAATCTGTTACAGTCCTGACTCATTCTTTGTCCTTGACACTTTTCTGTGTTACTGGTCACATACTTTACATAATTTCTTCTCAATTTAGGTTTGTCTGATGTTTTCTCTCAATTAGACTGAGGGTTATATATTTTGGTGGTAATACCACAGAAGGGAGGTTTGCCCTGCTCAGTGTGCCATGGCAGATGGTTTATAATGTTAATGTGATTTACTGCAGTGATGTTAGCCCTAGTCACTTGAATAAGGACAAGTCTGCCCGGTTTCTCTATTGTATTACCACTAGTTTTCCTGTTGTAATTAATAGGTATCTTGGGGAAATAGTTTAAGACTATGCTATCTTATTTCTCTAAACATTTTTAACTTCCATACTTCAGTATCTGTTTGTGGGTCTTGCTTGCAAAAATAATTACTGTGATGATTCCCTCATTTTGTATTTTGTAATTTTGTACTTTGCTCATTTCTTCTATATCTATTAATTGGAAATCTTTTGTAAGGAAGATGTGTCTCTTCTCCATTGTTCATTCATCATTCATTCATTATCTATCCATGTATAGCTATGGATTCATGGATATTTATATGGCTCTCTGGGTTACAATCTAATACTCTCATTACTTCTTTTGTTGATCAAATTGTTTCTGCTTTGGTCAATGGTAGCTCCTTCTTCTTAGCTTCTGTGTACTTTTCACTTGCCCTTGCGCTTTTTCAAGTACTTTCTTAGTTTTGGGGCATCACCAGATGTTCCCGGCTTATCTTGCATTTTCCCTGCCCCAATCCTGGAAACAACTGGGTCTCCAAGGAGCACAGCCTCCTTTTTTTTGGAGCTTTATATTTAGAAACCAAGGTGTGTGTAATTGTATACTCATTCAACAGGAGTGGCATGTCTCATAGGCCCTCTCAGTGAACAGAGAAAGGAAATATATGCAAGAATAGTAACCTCCATGCACGTGTACACACACACCAATAAATATTTGTATACTTGTATATATGTATATGCATAAATGTATATACATGTATTATACACATGCATGTATGTTTGTGTATATACAAACACTTATATACATATATGTGTATGAGTGTGTATATATTTTATGATTGAAGTTTATTAAT
This sequence comes from Aselliscus stoliczkanus, assembly GCA_033961575.1. NCBI lineage: Eukaryota > Metazoa > Chordata > Mammalia > Chiroptera > Hipposideridae > Aselliscus > Aselliscus stoliczkanus. Next base: position 53,728,431 of record CM066731.1, read on the forward strand.
ATTAAGTAATGACTGTGTGTATGTGTTAATATAAATTAATATTAGCACCTCTGATGTAAATCAGATATCACAAAATTCTCTGTAGATTCTTTTTCCCTTCCTTTATTTCTAATTTTCTTGTAAGTAAGGAAACTGTTTTTTATTATCATATATATATATATATATATATATATATATATACTTATTTTTTTATGCTGTAGACAAAGTAGTTAAAAAATTGCTGACACATACTCCTGTGAGAAACAGATACATTGAGTACTGCAATTCTGCACAAAAATTTATTTTGTCTTTAGCCTCAGAGAACCTAGTTAAAATAATGTTTTTCAAGGGTAAGTAGGTTAGTTTTTTTCTTCTCCATATTTTTTAATGTGATTATTATATTTGTTTCTAATATATGTTAGTTCATTTGTTACTACTGGTATTTCATTTTGGATGTGCCCGTATCCTGTTGGATTTAATTAATCAATATTTATGGATATATTTATATGTTTAATTATATTTGGAGGTATGTGAAACATTACTATGTTTCTAATGGATAAACTATACAAAAAGATGTGCTCTGAGAAGTGTCACTCTTTTATTTCTACTAATCAATTTTCTTTCTCCTCTCTACCCCTTAGGCAACCAATTTCTCTTTTATTTTTGCTTATCCTCCAATATTTCTTTGGACAGATAAGGTGATATGTGAACATTTTCTTATATATCCCTTTCTCTTACGTGAACATACTATAGACATTCTTTTCTCACTTTGCTCTCACTGAACCATTTATCTTGAGAATTAATCTTTAGTTAATTAATAGAGATCTTCCTCATCCTTTTAAAAAACTTTTTACAACTGCATAGTATTCCATTGTCTGGATGTATTATAGTTTATTTAATTATTTCTAATGTATAAACATTAAGGTTGTTTGGAATATTTTGCCTCCACTGAAATGTTACAAAGGATAATACTGTTCACATGTATGTTCATTATGTTGGAGATGTAGCTTTAAAGCAAATTACTACAAGTGAAATTGCTGGCTAAAAAGGCAATCACATGTGTAGTTTTGTTAAGTATTGCCAAATGTCCATGCATAAAGATTATACATTTGCATTTCCATCATTATTGATGATAATGCCTATTTTCTCACAGCCTAGCCATGTTGAATATGTTGTCATACTTCATAATTTTTGCTAGTCTGGTAGGTGACACTAGTACCTCCATGTTGTTTTAACTTACATATCTTTTATTATGAGTGAATTTGAATAATTTGTTATATACATAAGTCCATTTGTAATGATTTTTTTGAATTTTTCTTTTTTATGACTGGTTTGAGGACCATTTTTATATAATTTGTTGTGAATTTTGTTTCCCATTTTTATATAAGGTTATTGATTCCATACTCTTTCTTTTTTAAGGGGTTGTCTTAATATATGTTAGCAATAATAGTCTCTTGTTTTGTGTATTATTGCAAGTAATTCAGCCTAGGTTGTCAGCTATTCTTTGATTACTTTAAAAAAAATGTATGTAGTTAAATTTATCAATCTTTTTAAAATTACTTCTAGATAGTCATTCTTGGTAGAAAGGTTTTCTCTACTTTAGGATTAAAGAGGGATTCTATTAAACAATAGAAGTATTGCTTAAATACCTTCATTTACCATGGTAGAGGTGTCAGAATTAAAAATATATGCATATTGGTTCAATAGTATTAGCTAAACTACAGATTTTATATTCAGATGTCATCAGTTTTCCACTCATGTCTTTTTTCCATTGTTGTTTTTTGTTGTTGTTTTGTTTTGTTTTGTTTTTGAGGGCTGTGTCACTGGGCCCTCATATGTGGGACCGAACCGATTTTTCTATTGTTTTGAAGTCTTTGTCTACTAAGTGCAACATCTGCGATCTCTCTCAGTTTCTATTTAATGCTCTCTGTCTCTGTCTCTCTTTCTCTCTCTGTCTCACTCTCTCTTTTGACCATACTTCCCTATTTCTTTGCATGTCCCATTATTTTTTCTTGAGAATCAGACATGAAATTTTAGATAATGTATTGTCAAAACATTCTGATCCCCACCCCTGCACATTTCTTTTTGTTGATTTTTTGTTTGTTTCTTCTTTATTTAAAAATGTGTGTGAACTAATTCTCTAGACTCTGTCTTCTTAGTCATGTCTTTACTGAGTCTTTTTTTTTTCCTTGTTTCTATTTTGTCAACCCAGATTCCTAGATATTACCTTTGGGTGAGTATAGCTTGGTGGTTAGCCAATGATTCATCCATTTTCACTTATGCACCTTTGCTTAGGGCTGTGTTGGATTAGGGAACATACTGAAAGTTCAGGCAGTTTACAAGTCTGCCCCAGCTGCTTACTTACACATGGTCTCATGTTCAGGCCAGGGTGAGCATGTACCTGGGTCCTTCTCTGGTCTCCCCTGAGCATTCCAAACCACCAGAAATATCCAGAAGCTTATTAAGTCTCACTACAGCTGTCTCTTTTCCCTAATCTCCCTATTACATTTCTGACTGATGTGTTTGACGCCTCAGACAACTATGATGTTGACTTGCCCAGTTGTTTGCCATAGAAATTGTTATTGTTTTTGACAACATCTTTGACTATGAAGTTTTTCCTCACTCCTCTTCAAATTAAGGTGACCCCTCAGCAGCAGAACTGCCTAGTCTCACAACTAGTTCCACCACAGAGCTCAAGAGGAAAAAGGGAACTGCCCCCAGGCCATCCACCACAGACCCTGTTATGCCTAGAGAAGTTCAGTAGTTTTCCTTGAATGAACATGTCTCAAATTGTTATAAATCTTTGGCCTTTTTCAGAGCCCCAGAATGGATGATTTTCATTAAAAAAATTTTTTTATTATTGCTTTTTGGAAAGAGAACTTTTTTATTTTTAAAGTTTATTTGGGTGACAATTGTTAGCAAAGTCACATCGATTTCAGGTGTACAATTCTGTAATACATCATCTATATGACATTGTGTGTTGCCCACCCAGAGTCAAGTCTCCTTCCATCATCATATATTTGATCCCTTTTACCCTCATCTACGGGTTGTTGGAAAGGTCATGACATATTTTTTCTATTTTTCATCGCAAAAATGCGTCATGACTTTTCCAACAACCCAATATCAACTCCCTCTCCCCTTACCTTCTAAACCACTGAAAGCTCTTCATTCTGAAATTCCTAAAATCCTGCTTCTGTGGGTTCTTTAAAAAGTTCTCATTAGCTTTGGTTTTCAACAGTTTGATTCGTCAAGGCATGGTTTTCTTTATATTTATTTTGCTTGAGTTTTGCTGAGCTTTTTGAGTATACATGTTAATGTCCTTCATCAATTTTGTAAAATTCTCGGCCATTATATTTTTAGATAATTCTTCTGCACTCTTTTCTAGATCCTCTTTTTTTGGGAGTTAAATTTTAATGTTAGATCACAAGATATCATATTATATATCTCTTATTCTGCTAGTTTTTTGCAGTCATTTGGGTTTCCTTCTTTGCTTTTCTTTCTGTGTTTTTGGATAATTTGTATTCAAGTTTACTGAGTTTTTTCTGTGTCATTCTGTTCTGAATTCATTCAATACATTCTCCATTTCAGATATGCATTCAATATTATAATTTTTCTGCTGAAATTTCTACTAATTTCATGCTATTAGTATAACATTTTTCTTTAACATAATTTGAAGTAGTTACTTTAGTGTTCTTTGCTGTTCAAACCAATACTTGGTTCTACTCTTTATAATAATGTTTTCCTTTCTTTTTAAACATAGTTTTCTGATTTTGGGGTCTTGCTTTATTTTAGCATGTCATATAATGTCTTTGTATATGGAATCTTCTGTATATAAAAAAAGTAGGCAGGAAATCAATGATACTTAATTTCACAATCGAACATACCCCCTTCTCTGTGAGACCTGATCTAAGCTCCTAAGGAACTGGATTTGTCATTGGCTGCGGCTTTTGTTCATTTGAGTTTACTCACTCATGGCAAGTGTTTTGGAGTTAAGATCAGCATTCTACATTTCAGAAGGACATGGAATCTGAGGACAGGAAGACTCTCAAGATCCTTTTATGCTTTACAGGCATATCTTTGGGGTGCAAGTGGGTTCTCCAACCACACTCAGACCTACATGGTGCACCTCAGGAGATGGTTCCCTAACTTGTTGTTTGGCCCCAACATTTATCAGGCTTCCATATTTGTGGAGCCCTTATGGGAAAGAAGCTGTGGATCATTGAAGAAATACTTCTGGGGCTTTTTGGAACCTAATTCTTCTTGCCATCCCATATGTTCCTTTAGAAATCTGGGTGATTTGTTCTTACCTGTGGAACATCCTTTGCCTACAGAAGGTTTTATCCTCTGGCCACTCTGCCCCCAGGTATAAAAGTAAGCAGCGATGTCTTCTTTCCTAGCAAGTGCTCATTTTTCTCTGGAGTTTATTTTATTTTAAATGTTATGAATCTTCAGGTTTCGAACGGTGTTTAAAAAACCATGACTATTTTTCAACTTACCTAAATTTTTCTATTATGTTGAGAGATACGGCCTCTTATGACTCTTTAAATATTAACCAGAAGTAAAAGTTTCACCCCAGCTGCCTTGATGGAAAAAAGAAAGGAAAAAGGTAATTTGCCATTTAGAGAGGGTTTGCGCGGGCATCAAGAGGGAAAATTTTATATATATATAAAAAGATTCTTAATCTGAGAAACTGAAAAATAGATATATATTAGATTAAAGTATATGTGTAAAATATATACTTAAGTACATATACTTTAATCTAATATATAAAGTATACTGGGGGTGCCCCCAAAATGTATACAAGTGGACACTTTGGTCAACGTTGCTCAAACAGTACTTTGTCATTATCAGAAGTGTCTGGACATTGATAGTAACCACTCTGAGCACCTCTTGTAATTGCAGAAGTCAAAAGTGATTTGTATTCATCATTTGTTATCAGTATATGTTGATTATTACAATTTTAATATAGTTTTTTCCTTTCTTAAAGTGTGTATATATTTTTTTGGTACCCTGTGTGTGTGTGTGTGTGTGTGTGTGTGTGTGTGTACACTTTAATCTGCTATATATATCAGATTAAATGAAAACACATTGCTGGAACAACAGTGTTTTTAGTGCAGTAAAGGCAATATTCTTCCTTAATACAGGTATATTTCCAGATGTCAATGACAATCACAAATTGTTTCTCTGTTGATTGCAGCTCGTTTCCAGTGGAAATAGGTGTTCTATGCAAATTTACTGAGGAAACTGTGACAAGAAAATGTCTGACAACATCTGTCTGGAAATGTCTCTGAATGTTCAGAGCAGGCAACATTTGAATGGATGTGGCGACACATGTAAATGTTTCTGAGTTACACTGAAGGAGCATGGAGACGATCAAGTCAGACACGATGGGTATAATATGAAGGAGCTACAATCTGTGTATGGAGCATTTTCCCCTCAGGATGAATGCTACATGCAAATACCTTTGGGGGAAATGTGGTTGTTAGCCATGCATTTTTAATTTTATGCTCAAACACTGCTAAGTTTGGTCTTTCTATGATGAACTGAAGAGGAGGACTGAATGGAGTCAAAACAATATCAACAGAGAAGTTGGAGTTGCATGGTAATTGCCCAAATAGTCTTTCAAAATTTACCACCTCCGCTATCACTAGGTTTATATGTGTGTGAGTCTTCTTTGGAAAGAGAACACATTTTTTTTTTTGAGGGCAGTGTCACTGGCCCTCATATGTGGGACCCGAACCAGGGCCCCTGGCTTCCCAAACCAGCACTTAACCATTGTGCCATGCGGCTGGCCCCAAGAACACATTTTAAAAAGCAATGGGCCTTGAATAAAAACCTGTATATCCTTTGCCATCTAGGTGAGCTTGACCACATGCACATTAGATTTCACCTTCTTAAACTTAAAATCTTTCCAGAGCATCCTTAATGAGATTCTTTAGCATGTTGTACAAGATTGTGTGTCTCTTTCTAGTCTAATTTAGGCTATACAACTGCTTGATTTTTATAGCACAAACATACCAGTCTTTTTTTAGTTTCCCAAACCTCAACACTTCTCTGGCATTCTAAGGATATGAAACCTGGAAATATCAGGTAACAACACATTCAGAACAAACACTGGCCCTTCAAATGGCCCTGGTTATCTATGGCAGCAGAGGCAGTTCTAACACTGGCTTTGTGGCAAAGTGATTAGTGTGAGACATAGAGGAGAGGAAAAGTATATGTGTATTGAGGTGCTTTTGAGTGACACATCACTCTTGGAACTCAGAGAATTTCAAATAACTTATGTGCTTATGCACATGGAAGGGATAAAGAAATGTGCTCATAGAACTGTAATTTGATATAAGTATTCATATTACTCTATTGAGACCACAAGAGAGATTGAATACTTAGATATCTGGAATAAAGGGATTGTTAAAAGTTAAGGTAAAATATACTATTGGCTTCTGCTCTTACATATGAAGATCTTGGAAGTCATCATTCTGTCTTTACACAAGAAAAAGCAGAAAAACAATCTTAAATGCACTTAGCAGCAGATTGTCAAAATATGTGAGGCAACAATTGATAGAGCTGCAAGAAAAAATATATGACTCTAGTATTCCAATTGGAGATTTCAATACAACACTTTCAGTATTGATGGATAAAGCAGACAGGTAATATTTAAAGATATAATTGACCTGAAAACACTATCAATCAACTGGATCTTATTGACATTAATATATAACTGTCTTGAAAAACAGAATAAACATTTTTCTCAAGCTTGCATGGAATATTTATCAAGATAGACTTCATTCTTGACCACAGAAAACACTGACACATTTAAACAATAGAAATCATACAAAAATGTGTTTCAGATCACAACAAAATTAAATTATTATAGAAACCAATAACATAAAGTTAGCTGGAATAGCCCGAAATACTTGGAAATTAAGCAACATATTAAAAACATATGGGTCAAAGAAGCATTGAGAGTAATTTAAAAATACTTTGAGTTAAATAAAAATGTAAATAGAACTCATCAAAATTTGTGTGATGCATTGAAAGCAGTGCTTTGAGGGAAATTTATAGCATTTTTAAATATATCAGCAAAGAAGAAAGATCTAAAATCAATAATTTATATTCCATATTAGAGAACTGGAAAAGGAAGAGTAATGTATGTCTAAAGAAAGCAGAAAATACATTATAAAAATTAGAGCAGAAATCAATGAAAATGAAAATAGGAAAACAAAAGAGAAAAATCAATGAACTCAAAGCTGGGTCTTTAAAAAGAAAATAAAAAGTATGTCTCTAGCTAGGTTACCAAGAAAAAAAGTGATAATACACAAAGGACTTTCCTCCATTTTGGGGACTCTAATTAAACAAACGTTGGACTGTTTCATATTTTCCCACATGTTGTTGAGGCCCTTGTTTAATGCCTATCTATCTATCTATCTATCTATCTATCTATCATCTATCTAATTTTTGCTATGTCTTTAAGTTTACTGAATATTTTTATAAATATCTAATAACCTGTTAGGCCTGTAAAGGGCTTTTCAATTCTGTATTGTATTTTTCTTTTCTAGAAGTAATATTTAGTTCATTTTCATAAATTTTAGCTCACTTGCCTTTAGGTTTACATTTCCTCTAAACTCTTAACTATGTTTGTAATTGCTCTGTTAGAGTCCTCCGTTACTGATTTCATCAACTCTATCATGTTTGGTTGTTTCTATAGTCCTATTTTTTCTCTGGTTCTGGGTAAGATTTTCCTGCTCTTTCATATTGTAGTAAATTTTAATTGGGTGCTGGTAATTTTGTGGGTTGCATTTTTGTCTTTCTCTAAAAATTTTAAAGTTTGTAGTGTGTTTTGATAGTCAAGTTTTTGTAGAGCAGCTTGATCTTTTGAGGCTTCTTTTGAAAGCTTTTTCAGGTGAGTCTGCACTAGGTTTACTGTAGGTATAGACTAAGCATATTGCTAAAATGTGATCCTCCTGATTATTCTACTGAACAACCTGACTGTTCAGTGAGGCATCTCCACTATGACAAGCTGTAACTCAAATATCTTATAGCTCTGGGTGAGCTCTGGGAATTGTTTATCTTATAACAAAGAGAATGTCTTTGCCTGGCTTCAGGGTATTTATGCTACACACAAACAAATTAACGTTCAGCAAGAAACTCAAGTGATAGTCTATACAGATTTTTGGATCTCTTTCTCTGCATAGCTCCCTCCTCTCTAACACTCTGTCCTTAAAATTTCAGCTGCTAGGGCCTCATCAAAATGCAACTTCTGTCTCTTTAATCCAGCAAAATCCCCATGGTTTGCTTTTATACTCTGATTCTGAAAATCCCTCCATGAAAAGCCTCAGGGCAATTTATAAGCTTCTTTGTGTTATTCTAATTTTCTTAGGGATCACAGTTCTGCACTGCCTGTTGTCCAATGTGTAAAATCAACTGTTTCATATATTGTGCCCAAATGTTATTTTAGTTTTTTATACCAGGAGGCAAAATTTGATACTGGTTACGCCAACATTACTTACTGTGATTTTACAGCTTCTCTGGCTTACTTTCATTGTCACAATCAGAAACGCATTCTACAGAGTCTTTTTGCCTTCAAACTAGATGTAGAAATCAGGACTATAATATTTGTAAACTCTTGCAAATATAAAAGGTTTTACAAAATTATAAATTAAGTATTATTCCAGTTGATATTGTACCACTCTGCTATAAGGGTGGCAAGTAGCCTCATGCATATTTTTGAGTGAGAGAGATTTAATTCTTCAGTTGATGTACCCAGTCATCAAGTGAGACTTAAGGCATAGAGTGGTGGTTAGTACTGAGACCCGATCAAATATGAAAACGCTGTGGAGATAGGAGTGCCAAGGAAGTCGAAGTGCATTACAGTCTTCTAGACAGCAACATTAAGGGACATACTACTCATTATTTCTTACAGTCATTGCTACATGCTCACAACGAGACATAATCTAATCTTTGGGAATGATATAAAATCCATATTCAAATTACATGGTCTAGGACAAGCAAGTAATTTTTTAAAGTGCAATATACCTCAGAGATCCAAGAGGACAAAGTAGATAAACACTATGCCTGCTTCCTCCCATGAACACAGTAAAATTACTACTAAATTATAGAACAATAAACCACGTAAAGTCTAGCTGAACAGAAGTTTTATAACTAAGAATATAGAGAAGAAGCCACATCAAGACTGGTAGGAGGGGCAGAGATGAGGAATGGGCTGTGCAAACCTTCATGTAGTGGTTGAGAATCAGAAGGGATATCTCAGTCTCAGTGGTTCCCTCCAGAGAAGCAGGGACCCCAGCCCCACACCAGGCTGGAGTACTGGTGTTAAGAAGAAGAGCTGCATACCATCTGGCTGTGAAAAACAATGGGGATTCTGACCACCCAGGTAGGACTAAAGGCTGGAAGAATCCAGACCTTCTTTTAAAGGGCCCGTGCACAGACTCACTCACTTGCAGACACTCACCTTGGGCTCCAGCGGAGGGATGGTGACTTGGGTGGAGAGGGTGTCGGAGGCATACTGGGGGAGGGGGGAAGAGGGCAGACTGAGGTGTATGGCTACAAGGCAAGGGCTGGAGGACAGTCTCAATTTTCCATGTATGGGGTTCTTCTCCCATGCAACTAGCAGGTTGGTGCCATCTTTCCTGTGATAAGCACACCCCAGCATGGCCATGTTTGAATCTGATTGGCCTGGTGTATCCACTGCTCCACCCTGCTGACTCACTGGGAACCTACCCCACCCAACTTACCCACCACTTAGAGGCACTTTCTCCTGAGCAGCTAGTCTTGTCTGCATTGCACTATTTCTTCGAAAACTGTAGAAGTCTGCAGGCCCCAGGCAGGCAGCAACTGGCCTCAGTGTGCTCTGAGACTTTTGCTGAGTAGCTCCACACTCAGCACTGGCACCAAACCAGAGTATACATTAACCTGGTGACCACAACTCTTCCCACTTTAGAGGCTCCCTGAGGCCCTGCTTCACCCAAGTTACATACCACAAAAGGGTTTATCAGTGGCTAAACATGAAGGGAGCCAGCAGGTAACAGCAAGGGTCAGGGTGTCCTGGATATTTGCAGAACTACCCCAGACCAGGTACTGGTGGGAGCCATTTTTGGTTAACAGTGTGGTCTCTCCCACATGCCTCCAACTTTAGCTTAGTCGTTGAACAAACTTGGATCACTTTGTAGTTCCTACTGGGTAGTCCCCAGCTGGTCACAGGCAGTAGATGACCTGGACTTGCACCAGAACCCCTCCCAAGAGGCCTCAGAACCAACATACTTGTAGTTGGCTTCAGACCACAGCAGAACACCACTGAATGAGCCCCACACACCACACAATGCAGCACACACAAAAGGCAGTCTCAGAGCCCTCTGCAGTGAATCCCACTCTGTGGAATAAGTCCCCTGCACAACAGCACATAAGTTGTGGATGTGGCCAAACCCCACAACCAGTCAGCCTGAGGGCCAATGCCACTCACTGATATGTCAATAGCAATCAAAGGTCAACTATAACAGGAGAGCACACAAAACCGCACAAGGGGCACTCCTGGAGAATGCAGAGCAGGTGACCACCTGGCCACCTGACCAAGACTGGGAGACATAAAAGATCTATCTAATACATAGAAACAAACACAGAAAGGCAGCCCAAATGAGGAAACAAGGAAATACTTCCCATATGAAAGAATATGAGAAAATTCCAGAAAAACAAAACAAAATGGAGGCAATAAACACACCAGAGACAGAGTTCAAAACAATGGTTATAGGGCTGGCCAAGTGGCGCAGTGGTTAAGCGCTGGCTTGGGAAGCCAGCAGCCCCGGTTCGGGCCCAACATATGAGGGCCAGTGTCACAGTCCTCAAAAAAAAAAACCCCAAAAAAACAAAAACAAAAGCAATGGTTACAGGGATGTTCAAGGAACTTAGTGAGAAGTTAAGCAAAGAGATAGGAAGCATAAAGAAAGACACAGAGATCATAAAAGAGAACCAGTCAGAAGTGAAGAATACAATAACTGAAATGAAGAATGCACTAAAAGGAATCACGAGCAGACTAGATAAAGCAAAGGATTGAATGAGCGATTTGGAAGACAAGGTAGTAGAAAACACCCCATCAGAACAGCAAAAAGAAAAAATAATCCAAAAAATTGAGGAGAGTTTAAGAGACCTCTGGGACAACATCATAGCAACAACAGTGAATCATAGGGGTACCAGGAGGAGAAGAGAGAAAGCAAGAGATTGGGAACCTATTTGAAAAAATAATGACTGAAAGCTTTCTTAACCTAGAGAAGGATATAGTGCAGAGAGTGAAGTCCAGGAGGTGCAGAGTCCCAAATATGATGAACCAAACAGGCCAATACCAGGACACATCATAATTAAAATGACAAAAGTTAAAGGCAAAGAGAGGACCCTACAAGCAGCCAGAGAAAGGCAACTAATAACTTATAAGGGAACTCCCATAACATTGTCAGCTGATTTCTCAACAGAAACTTTGCAGTCCAGAAGGTATTGGCACAAAACATTCAACATGGTGAAAAGCAAGGACATACAACCAGAGGTATTCTACCCAGCAAAGCTATCATTTAGAAATGAAGGACAGATAAAGAGTTTCCCAGACAAGAAAGAGCTAAAGGAGTTCATCACAACCAAACCAGTGTTACAAGGAATGTTAGAGGGACTTCTTTGAGATGGGGGAAAAAAGATGAAAATTATGAATAATAAAATGAAAATAGCTACATGTCTTTCAACAATTACTTTCAATGTAAATGGATTAAATGCTTCAATAAAAAGAAATAATATGGCTGAGTGGATAAGAAAACAAGACCCTTACATATGCTGCCTACAACATACTCACTTCAGATTGAAAGACACACACAGACAGAAAATAAAAGGATGGAAAAAGATGTTTCATGAAAATAGAAATGAAGAAAACAAAAAAAGCTGGGGTAGCAATACTTACACCAGACAAAGTAGACTTTAAAAGAAAGGCTATAAGAGACAATGAAGGACCCAGTAATCCCACTTCAGGGTATTAATCTGAAAAACCCCAAAATGCTACTTTGAGGGGATGTGTGCATCCATATGTTCATTGCAGCATTGTTTACAATGGCCAAGATGTGGAGGCAGCCTGGGTGTCCACCAATGGATGAATGGATAAAAAGGGGGTTTTACATATATACACTGGAATACTGCTCTGCCATGGAAGGAAATGGGTTTTTACCATTTACAGCGACATAAATGGACCCAGGCGGTATTGTGCTGAGTGAAGTGTCAGAGAAAAAAACAGATGCAATGTGATTTCACTTATATGTGGAGCCTAAATAATAAAATAAGCAACAACACCAAAAAGAAAATAAAGATACAGAAAACATTTTGATGATTGCCAGATGAGAGGGGACTTGGGGGTATGGATGGAAAAAGGGGAAAGGATTAAGAAGTACAAATGGTTGTTAAAAAGCAGCTGTGGGGATGTAAAGTGCAACATATGGAATATAGTCAATAATGTGGTAATAACTATGTATAGTGGCAAATGGGCACTAGACTCGTCAGAGTGATCACTCTTCAATTATATAAATGTCTAACCACTATGCTGTATACCTGAAATTAATGTAAAATATTGAATTTCAACTGTAACTGAAAAATTTTCAAGGGGGGAGGAATGTAAAAGGAATAAGAGGTCCAAATTTCTAGGTATAAAACAAATAAGTCATGGGAATGTAATATACAGCATGGGGAATATAGTCAATAATATTGTGATAGCATGGTACGGTGTCAGATGGTTGCTGGACTTATCATGGTGATCACTTCTTTAGGTATATAAATGTTGAATAACTATGGTGTACCTCTGAAACTAATATAATATTGTATGCTCACTATATTTTACATAAAAATCTTTTAAAAATGCACTTCCCTTAAGCTATTTCCCATGAAAAAATAAAAGATAATGACAAAATATAATGCATAACATTACAAGGCATAAACAAACATGCTAATGTACTGTTTTGCACAGTTTTCTCAAAAGCATATGCCCCTAAATCACATCAGTATCACAGACAACAATTTTAGGTGACAATTCTTTCTTCTTGCATAGTAGTTCACTAAAATAATTCTATAGAAATGGGTAACTAAAAATATACAACCGATTTTTTTGTTTAAAGCCTCAAAATGATTAAGAGACCTTGGCTGAGTTTTTCCTCTTCTAGGAAGGTAAGACTGAGTTGGCAAATTAAATAAAATGTCTACAGGGATACATATCCTGTAGTTTGTGATGATTTCAGACTTGCAAATAATCCTCATAATGATCCCATTTTCCCTGAGCATCTCTGCAAGGTCAGGGACCTAGTCTGTACATTCCAGGGGGTTACTTTGAGTCACTTGGAAATCTTCTAAAGGGGAATAACTTAAGTGGAAAATAAAGAGAAATTTTCAAACTAGAGGACATACCTTTTAAGGGAACCAGGTAAGGTAAATGTTTAAAAAAAATTTACTGCTTATTTCTTCCTTTTGCATAAATTATCTGTCATATATCAAACAACCTATGGTAAGTTAATAATAATTTATTTATACTTTAATTGGATGGGTATAGTCCTTAGGACAAGTTAATTAACGTTCCTTTTTATAAGCCTCTCTTTCATTTGTTCTCAGAGGATCTCAAAAAGATAATTAAGGATTCTGTAAGGCACTTTCACAGTCTTTATTACCATTGATTGCTAATAAGACAGCAGAAAGTAATTCGCTTTTTTTTTTCTTTAGCAGGTTAATAGAATATTTTTTGACAAGTCTTGGTTATTTTGGGGTAAAATCAATTGCTACAGCAATAATACTCTCAGACACTCTCAGACACAAGCTGGAGTTGGAGCAAACAGAGATGCCATCTGTTCCATTTTGTTATATTTGAACTTGTCTGTCAATAGGTTTATACACGCATACATGAAATTAATAGTATTTCCCCACCACTTACATTTCAGAACTCACAAGTTCAAATATATACTGGTTACTGTAAGTTTTATGTCTCAATAAATTTAGCACAGAGTAGCAGAGTAGTACAGCCTGAGCTCCAGGCATACAAAAGAATATGGTTGCCACAGGGGGGAAAAGGTGTTATTAAGGTTTTATTTACAACCTGCATTTAACTGTGGGAATGGACTATTTGATACATTTATACTAATTTATGATCCTGTGTCTAATGAGCATTCTAGCTGATTGAATATGTCAGTATATTGAGAAGAAATTTTAAAAATCAGGAACCACAGAAACATGTAGAGAAAGTAGAATATGCCCCTTTAGCTATCTTCAAACCAAATCAAGAAGACCCTTTTTAATTTCCCATTTTTTCTTATTTAACCTGCATTTACTTAAATGCAACCATACATTCGTTCATTTAACAGACACTTGTCTAGAGTAATCTGTCTCTCCCTGGAAATTTTTGATAAATACATTGACACATGAGGGAGGAACCCTCTGCCCAGCTTTTAAAAACTATATGGAGGAGGGGCCAGCTGAGTGGCGCGGTGGTTAAGCGCTGGCCTGGGAAGCCAGCGGCCCCGGTTCGGTCCCACATATGAGGGCCAGTGACACTGCCCTCAAAAAAAAAACAACAAAAAAACAAAACAAAAAAACTATATGGAGGAAGCAGAAGTTATGCTTTCCAAGCTAAAAAAAAAAAGAAGTGAAGCAAACAGCTCAAGAACTACTCCCTGCCAAGTCAACGTCATGTTGCATGCTGCTATGATGGCTGCATCATGCTACTCCACACCTTCATGCTTTTGCCCAACTGCTCCTCCACTCAGCAAGCCTTTGTCAGCCTCTCCACATCACATCATGTCTTCCCGGTAAGCACATTCGTTATTCAAGACTGAGTATAAGCTCACCTCATTCATTAAGTCCTCTGAGCACCCCTAATTTCAGTCCAACTGACCATTCCATTGTTGCTATTTGATCTGCTTAGTAAGAGTATTGCACATGTCTTTGACCAGTGAAATTCATAGATTTTCATTTATATAAATGTACATGTCAGACAGGAATGCGAATTCCTACTCATCACCACTTTTTTCTGCAGCCACGTTACATAGTGAATGGTAAAGAGTGGACTTTTTGGGTTGGACCAGCTTCATTTGAATCTAAGTTTCATCATTTGCTAGTTATAGAACACACAAGTTATAATTTATTTAACTTCATGGTGCCTCAGTTTTCCCTTTTAGAAATTGGGGATAATTGAAATTATTGTGGAAATTGGGGGTAATAGTAGCTATGTTATAAGGTAACTGTAAATATTAAATTATCTAAATATAAAGCACACTGTAAGCATTTAATATGCATGAGCAATTAAGTGGAGAAATTTAGCAGCTCTGTAACCACAGGCAAATTTATACTGAAGGGAAGGCACCCATGGAGAGAAAGTCCTTTGGGGCTTCTGTCAATTGCTCCAAAAAATTAAACTCTGCCTCAAAATAGATAGGGCAATGTTACCCAAACAGAATACTTTTTCCGAAAGCAAAGCCTTAGGGCATCAGATTAGGGCATCAGCAAAGCCTTCTGACACCAATGCAGCACAATGCATTTAAAGTTTAATTAAGTAATTGTTGTTTGAGAAGGCACCAGGAAACAGACCGATTCATACACACTAATAAAAGTATAAATTGGTACAAAATTTTGGATATTGGTTTGGCAATATGTGTCACTATCTCTGAAGATTTGCATACATAAACTTAACCAAGAAATTGCACGTTTAGAAATTTATCTTGATAAAATCATCAATCATGTATGCAAATATATATATATATATAAAAGAATACTAGAGCCTTATATGTACAAAGAAAGAAGTAACACTATCCAATGTTAAATAATGTTAGTATGTAAATTTTCCAACAAGAGGGATATTTTACTTCCATAAACAGAATATTATATAACTAAAATGATATCATAGAATAATATAAAATAACATTAAGATGTTCCTCAATTATTATGGCATAGTCATATTTTACATTTATTATACGTGCATAAAGCAGAAAAGAACAAAAGATTTATCGATTTATCTAGATCATGAATTTACACACATACACACACACACATTTCAACGGGGTCTGGACAGGTCTGTACCAAAAACCACTGTTGACAGTGGTTATCAGTAGATAGCATTATTATGTTTATCTATATTTTATACATTTTTCTAAAATGAGTTTCTATGAGTTTTGTAGGAAAAACAGTTGAGTAACACTTGGAATATGTGCTTCTTTTCATCTCAGTAATGCTGCATACATCAGGGTCCTAAGACTTTAAAAGATGCTCACACCATTTATTCCCCAGTCTGCATTAGAGGCGTGTCATCTTGGCTTTGCCAGGGAGGGAACTTAATCTTTTAGTGGAATTTCCTTGTTGAATTCTTTGTGAAGCAGAAGTCAAGGATTCTGAGGTAGATAGTCTTGCAAGAATAGTCACCTCTGCTCTTGCAAATACTGCCCTGGCTAAGTGGATGCGAAGTGAGTTCCCATAGTACAAACAAACTGACAGTGGCCTGCCTGGGATGTGTATGCTGGGGGAAAAGATCCACTTTGGAGGAAAGATGACTTCTGGCCACATAGCTGCTTTGGGTTACAACTTCTAACTCTTCAGTGGTAAGTTTGCTGCCCATATAGATAGGGAGGATGCCTGAAAATGTTATGTGGATCATTTGTCAAGTTTTAATGTTTGTGCCTACAGTGAAAAGTGAATTGTTTTAAAAAGTATTAACTCTGAGTATAAATGAAAGAGCATGTTTTCTACCATAGGAAATCTTTCTACTCTAAAGTCTCACATCTATAAAACTCTATACATAAATAAGACCCAAAATATTAATCTGACGAAGTAATAAAATTTGCCCTTTGATTTTTATGCTATAGTCTCTAATCTCTGTGGAGCAAAAAAAAGGTCACTGCATAAAATAACATTGTAACAGTTTTCGATTAAAGATTTCATTGTAAATTATATCAATTATAATGTAAAATATGAATTATGAATATAATAATTATCATTTATTGCTTAACTTGTGTCAAGTACTTTATATGATATGTAGCCATTCACCCTACAGATCTGCATTGAACATTTACTGAGGTGATGACATTAACAATACAGAAAGGGCCCCTGCTCTCATAAGCAGACTAATGACAGGGGGGAGAAACTTTAAACAATAATTCCATTAATTAATTTCCATTGTGTTCAAAACAATAAAGGATAAATTCAGGTGACAAGGGATGACTTTGTTGAAACTGAATTCCAGGTAAAGTATGATGAGAGATAGATATTCCAGGTAAAAAGTATCACATGTGTTGCATTGCCCATACTTTTGCATTCCATCCTCTCTGTTATGTCAGAAAAGTCTGCATCACAACATCTTTAAAGGTAGACCGTCCCTGACTCTAAGTTTCAGTCATATAGTCATGTAAACTTTCAAGTGTACAACATATTAAATCCAAAATTGCTAGTTAGTGCACCCATATCAATAAATTTGGTCTGACCCTCTGTTATATTATATTCTCCTTTGCCTAATACCCTGGAATCATTTCCAGGGAAATTTCCCCTGTGTTGTGCAATGCTTTTGTTGTATTATCTATTTCCTCCTGATTGAGACTTTGTGCTTGTTTCTGGGGCATGCTGACACTAGCATCAGCCCAATATGATCCTCTGCTTAGTCATTAGGGGTTCAGAATAAGGGCCCCTCCTCCAAGCTCAAAAACACCAGAACCAGCCAACCAGAATCAACCCCATTCTCAAATGTGTGAGTTTCAGTTTGGTTAAGTTCATTTCCCAAACTTCTAATGTTTAATGAATCCAACTTTCTCCTTGATTTACCTTTCCCTATGACATATATACTTCCTACATATATGAATAGATATATAATACACCTAATATGATATATAAGATATGCTAATGTATTTTTTTTTTGCATTTTGTTACCTAGTTAACAATTCTGTATACCAAGTCAATAATTCCTCATGTGAAATTCTGTTAAAATAACTGCTGCAATTTCTGTCTCTTAAGCAGATACTGGCTGATATTGAAGTTTTTATTACAAGTGGTCCCAGGAAACGATCCTTCAAAAATGGCATTTCGGAGTTGGCTTGCTCATGCCTCAGAGCTTGAGCACAATCCCAAGCAAATTCAGATGAGAAATGAGAGCTAGTTAGTCATAGGATACTACAGAATTATGAATATCACCTATAGTTGATTTTGGTGAAGTGCTTTCTCAAACAAGGTCTTGGGGACCATGGGTTTCTACAGTGAATCTTATTATAGTAATGTTATCTATAAAAATAGTCACATGGAATTAGTGTTGAGTTGTTAAATGTTTAATAAGTAATTCTCAAAAAACAATCTTACTTGTAGTCATGGCCAGTTTCCTTGGCTTCCACATTCCCACCACAGCCAATATCAAACTGTGAATGTGGTGTCACTGAACATGGAGTTGGGAAGAGATGCACATGTTTGCTTCTGCTAGCTGGTATGAGATAGCTCCACACATGTTGTGTGGGATTTTCCTGACTACACTGGAGTTTCTACAAAAACAATGACAGTCTCAAGTCTATAAACTCTCAGATCAAGTCACGATCAGAGAATCAAAGAGCTTCTAAAGTAATCTTAAAAGGATCTCTTATTTAGGAAGACACGGAGAAAACTTTTCTGAAAACAAACAGCAGACTAGTTGTTGAGGTTGCAGAAGTACAACATAGGCTGGATTCACAGTCTTGTGAAGTTTCTTCATGTGAAATTGAGGACTATAGGGAGAAAGTGTGGGATGCTGAAACTTGGAACGTGGACATCTGGGTAGACGAGATGAAGCTGAGGCCCCTTGGTCACTCTAATACTTCCTTGCCAATGAGAACAACCTGCCCCCGCCCCCATTTCTAAAAAAAAAAAAAAAAAATTAGCTTCCTCTTGCTTGGGTATCTTGCCTTAAAATAATCATGAATAGGGCTGGCCGAGTGGCATGGTGGTTGAGCGCTGGCTTGGGAGGCCAGCGGCCCCGGTTGGGGTCCCACATATGAGGGTCAGTGACACTGCCCTCAAAAAAAAACCAACAAAAACAAATCATGAATATTATCTTCTTAGGCTGTTTTGCCTTCCTCCGTTATACTTCTTGAAAACATGGTGGTGGAATAACTGTTTTTTCTCCTTAGGAGAAAGAATGCTTTACACAGTGGTTCTCAAAGTATTTTTCTAGGAATAGCAGCATGCACAGCACCAGACAACTTGTTAAAAATACAAATTCTTGGGTCCCACCCTGGGCCTATTGAATCAGAATCTCTGGAGACAGGCTCAGCAATTTGTCTAACAACCTCCCTAGGAGATTGATTCATGTTAAACTTTGAGAACCACTGCTTAAATTCTGCCTGAGCAAATTACAGTTTTATTTCCCTTGACTAGGAAAAAAAGGTCCTACCTGAGCAACTTACAATTTTATTTCTCTAGATTAGGAAAAAAGGTCTTTAGTATCAATTAAATGTTATGTTTTTTTAAAAATTATATAGAGCTCTTCTTTCTAATAACTCACATACACAGTTCATGTACTACAGTCAAATGTGATCTTTAGTGAGGAGTATTATTTTCTCTTTTGTTACTAAAAATACATAATAAAATTATTTACCATATTATTTGCCATATTAAGTCAAGTATTTATTGAATACTTAGTATGTACTTATTCAAGTGCTAGGAAAGAACATATCTTTTCTAAGAAAGATATCAAAATGACATTTCATTTATCATTTGTGATGATTAAAATAAATCCTCTTTAGTTATACTCTATCAAGCTCCATTGATTGAAGATCTCACAGTCTTATTGAGGAAATGAGGCTTATAAAGTGGAAACAATTAGTAATGCATACAAAATAATTTTTAGTCAAGTGACATCTTATATTATAAATGATCAATGCTTCACTTGTTAGATAAAGGAATTACTTTGAGTTAAAAGAGTAGGAAGTCTTCATTGGATATACTTGAAATAAGCCTTAAACATGAACAAAATTGTGTTAGGTAGAGAGGAGGAGAGGACAGCTTAGCTAAGGAAGATCATGTAAGTATAATGGCATGAAGGTGGAGATGAGCAAATGAGAAACACAAGATGGATATTTAGAGTAGTTGAAAAGACTAGTTGAATTAGAGGAGTTTAATTACATTAAACGTTAATATAATTTAGGTATACTTATATTAGTAATTTAACCTGTATTAACACTGTGTATCCCATAAATCATGGAGGATTTGCAAATGTGACCTGAAATGATTGAACATATGCTAATTACCCTGAGGCTGGTGAAGAGAGTGGAGTCTGGCCACAAAAATGGAACAAGACAAAAGAAAATTTGGGGGTCATAGTGGACAAATGTACCATTTGATCCTTGATTTGACCAACAAGGGGTAAATCTAAAACAACGTTAGGAAGAGAAAAAACAGTGTGATAAAATCAGATACTCTGGGATCAGAAAAAATACATCAATTATTATCATCCCATACATTTTTACCATTTGTCCATCAAGAGTAGGTTAGGCTTCCCTGCCTGGTTTTATTTTTCACCTTATCTATCATATTCATTGTTTTGAATTTTATGTTGCAGATTAAAGATCAGATGGGGACAGCAGAAGAAAAGAGATAAGTGGGACTGTACTGGGGAACAAATCTGGGGGATAATAAGCTGTGAAATATAAAGGATTTATATAAAAAAGAAAAGAAAGAAAACTAAATATTGCCATCAACTATGTGTACCCCAGCTAGTGAATGACATACACAGGAAAAACCATAAGACTATCTACTACAGATTCCAGGCTGTGAATAATAAAATAAATATTAATTGATGAATGATCCATCTGAAAATATTCTCACAAAAAAAGCTGCAAACAAGTAATCCAGAAAAGATGGTTATGACCCTTTACTTGAAAGTTTTAAGAACAGAAAGTATTATTTTCTTGATAAGTATAGCTCAATATTTGTAATATTACAAAGGAAGCATGATTTATATATCTAATCCAGTGGTTCTCAATCAGGGGAGATTTTATGCCCTGGGGACATTTGGTAATGTTTGGACATATTGTTGGTTGTCAAAATCAAGAGTTGCTACTGGCATCTAGTGAACTGGGGCCAGGGATGCTGCTAAACATTCTACAAAGCATAGCACAGTCTCCCACAACAAAGAATTATGCAGGTCAAATGTCAGCAGTGCCAAAATTTAAAAACCATGGTGTAATCCAAAGCTGTTCTTTTTTTATTATTCTTATAATGAAATAATAGAATGAATTTTATTGAATATTTACTGATTTTTCTTTTTCTTTCACCCTCTGCATTTAAACTATGAGAAGACTCTGCTTCCCAAATTAGATCCCAAATCCTACCAATTATCCCTCTAAACTTTAGGTCTAGCTATCATCCTTTTTGCTTCCATTCTCATTCCTCCTACATTTTATTAATAACAACGTAATTTTTTAAAAAGCATAAATAATAATATTGCCCTTCTCTGCCCCAAATCCTCCAATTGCTCCCTTTAGGATTTAAAATCAAATCCAAACTTCAAACTATGACCTGCAATATGCTACAGGATTTGCTCAGTTCTCATTACCCATGATGCTTTGTTGTTCACTATTTTCTGGGCACACTGGCCCTTTCATTGTCCCATTGACATGCCAAACTCATCCTCATCTCAGGACTCTGTGACCCATGTTTGATTTTCCTAGAAGTATTTATCGTTTTCTGAAATGATCTTGCATCTTTATGTCTCAATTGTCTATATTAATTGCATGAGTGTAAATCTCAGGAGGAAGGGACTTTGTCTTAATTGCTATTGCATCCCCAATGTCTAGGTCAATACCTGACATGTAATTGATGGTCAAGAAATATTTGTTGAATAATGGGTGAATGATTGACTAAAGAAAAAAATATAAGGGCCGGCCGAATGGCTCAGTTGGTTAAGAGCTCACTCAAGAGTGCGAGCTGAGCTCTGAGCAACAGCAGTTCAATGCCCAGCCTGAGCTGAGCTGCCGTTGAGCTGCCAACAGGTGGCAGGATGGCTCAGCTAAAAAAAAATAAATAAATAAACAAACCAAACAGAAATAGACTAATAGATACAGACAACAAACTGATGGTCACCAGACTGGCGGGGTGGAGAAGGGGGCATTGGGAGGCTGAATGAAGATGGTGAAGGGATTAAGAAGCACAGATTTGTAGTTACAAAATAGTCACAGGGGTATAGGGTGTAACATAGGGAATATAGTCAATAATATTGTAATAACAAGGTATGGTGCCAGGTTGGTACTAGACTAATCAGAGTGAGCATAACTTATATAAATGTCAACCTCTGTGATGTTCATTAGAAACTAATATAAAATAATATTAAATATGAACTGTAATTGAAAAGTGAAAATAATTTTTAAAAAATGAGTGAATGATTGAATGAATGAATGAAATCTAACAGGAATTTCCTTAATGCCATGGATTCCATAAGGTAAACACAGTACCTATCCTCCAATCTTGGGTATGGTCACTTTCTCTTTAGGGAACTAAAGTGTAAAACGACATTCAAACAACAAGAAAAAATATCCAGGTGGAGGGTGAGGAAAAGAGCTTTCCATGGAGATGGACTGTGAAACACTGAGGCTCAGAGTTAAGTGGGAGCTGAGGCTGTTGATGGCACTGAAAGAGGAGCAGCATGGCTGTCCTGGGGACAGGCGTGGAGGGGCCAGAGTTGAGACTAGATGGTACAAAGAGAACATAAGGGCCATAATTTTGTTAAAATTATAAACTGTATTATGAAAGAATGGAAATTTCTACAAGGGTTTGAAACCAGTAGGTAATGGGATCATATTACATACTGTTCATGGCATGAAACCTAGATTGATCAAGGTTGCAACTAAGTCACATTTGCATAAACAGTGAGATCATAATTTGGGTAAATAGAAGAATTGGTGGTAAATGGAAGGGTCCTGATAATGTTTGTAATCCAACATTCAGGATTCACACTGGGTGAATGACAAAATGGCTGAGTGCCAATCAGAGAAGAAAATTCTGGGTCAAATGACACTCTTTCTTCTGCAATACGTTGAACGTTTCGCAAATTGCAGGAGACAAAGTTTTTTGACAAGTGAGGCTACTTCAGTTGTGAATTTTTCCAGAATTTTCCATTTTAAATAAATTGATTTAATTTTTCCTCTTCCATTCATGTGCAGATATGCTAAATTATGTTTCACAAAAAGAAAAGTCGTCAGATTCAATGAAACCATTCATTCATACATGCCTTGTTTCTAAGTAATTACTTTTTATCTGAGATCATTTTAATTTGCCTTCCATTTATAAAATGAAGTCATTTTGTATCACTCTACCAAGGTCTCAGGGGGAATATTTTACAATATCAACATTTAGTATTCATTGTTTATTTCATTTGTTTGACAATATTTATATGTATTCTATTCAAGGTGCTGTTGTAGGATCACCAAGCAGAAAGATCATGATTGTTTGTAAAACTCAAAACTAAACAGTGATTTGGATGCCTATCAAACAATAATACAGAATCAGGGTCCAATATAAATTTGGGGGCAATATGCAATCAGATATGACACTTTCACAAAAATATTAATAATTTTATTCTCATTTTTTAAATTTGTAGGCCAAAATAAAATTTATGTATGAATGTGCTTTAAAAATGGTTTAAATTAAGTCCATGAGTTTCTATAAGTGTTACTTTACTATTCTGTAATCAGAAACTGAATCTTACTTAACTTTATATTTTCTGTACATAGCAGAGTGCTGGGCACAGAGTAAATGCAAAATATATGTTTTTGAATGAAGAATAATTGTCTTTTTTTTCCCCATGCAAATCATTTGGTTGTTAAATTTGATCATTAAGCAATTTATGTAAATGTCTATGAAATCTCATATTGAAAACTGATTCCACTTTAATTATGTCCTCATTCCAGTGAGCAACATACTTACAAAACCAAGGGCACTGTCATTTTTCCCCTTGCATATTTGTACTATTCAGTCGTTTCATCACATGGACCCTGTGACTCCCCCAAAGACTAGCTTTTGTAAAACCATGAGTGCTTTGTTTGCTCATGTATAATTTAATAGTCTCATCTTATTTCACCTGTCAATTTTACTGACAGTGAAATGTGGACAATTTAAAGCATGTCATTATTAATATTAAAATAAGGTGAAACTAAGATAGAAGATTGTTTTGCATTAAAGAAGTCCTATGCAAACTATATTTTCATCACCAAATTAGTAATGCAGACATGTAAATATCATTCTACAAGGATTCATGAACTTGAACATATGGTATTGTTAGCATTTTAATAGTTGATAAGGAAAACTGCTGCTGAAAACATATACTTAACAAATTTTTAAACACTGAAGTAAGATTTAGACTTTAGGTGAAGCAGATGTGAAAAATAAATTGGTCAGATTGAAAGATAACAAAATATAATGAAAACTTTCAAAATTTTAAACTCAGCAAAATGCTTATATATTTTATTCATTTATTTTTCCAAATAATTGAATAAGAAATAACTTATTTAAAGTTGTATTTTAAAAATTATAAATATATATAATACATATTGTAATATGTTATTTACTATTAAGGATTGTTATTAAGTTTCATAAAAATAGTTACAAAAATAATGAATTGTCAAGTGTGATGTTTCTCAGCACCCATAGGACGTACAAAATAATGCATTTATATAAAACGGCACATACGGCAGTGATACATCTCATGATTGCATTAAACTAACAAAATTTTAGATACTTTTTCTAATTTAGTTGCAGAATGTTAGAGCCATAAAAATATGCCTGTTGTATTTCCAAAATTTTCATTTATAAAGGGAAGAGCGTTAAAATTACAACTATTTGTAATCAAGAAAAGCATATAAACATGTGCTGATAGTTTAGGTTGAAGCTTTTTCTTTGTTAATTACTTAAAATTTTCTTAATATTTAAACATTTCTTAATATTTAACTATTTTAAAAATATTTTCTTAATATTTAAGTATTTCTCATATTTTTTTTCCAGTTTGGATTGGCACCTTATCTCTATTCTCCCTTTCTTTGCCCCCATGTACATTTAAAATTTTCCTACAGGCTCATCTTACTCCTATCCACCTGAGATCTTCTTGGAATCTGGGTGATTTGGTGTTGATGAAATGACCCCTCCTGCCTGTGGCTCCCTGTCCCAACTCTAGACTAACCACCCAGTTTCCTTCTCCACACCTGGAAAAACCCATCCATCTGCAGATCAGTACATTTACATTTCCAGTATTCAAGTAGAATTCCCTGGCAATACAATTATATTCCTCAGTCCATTTGGTCTCCACATTCCTATAGGAATTATTCAAGTTATATCAGCAAAGACCTAATTCATAGAAAAATATAGCACTCACAATACAGACACTCTCTCAGCCAACTGCTGCCAACTGGCCTTAATTATTATCAGTTCTGTATCTTCCACTATTGATGGAATTGAAGACTCTGTTGTATCTGAGACTAATTCTTTCACTTCTGCTTGGAGTCACATCTCCTCCTGCCTTCTCAGAAACCTGCCCGTTAGTTAACTCTCCTCTCTTTTACCTGGTTATGGGTCATAGTTTCGTGCTTCTCTACATGTCTAATTTTTTTTGACGATATTTAAATTTAAGAATGCTACATTGTTAAATGTTTTGCTTTTCTTTGAAGAGTTTTAGATTTTGTTTTAACAATTACTTATGGGTCTCCTTGAATCATTAAGGCCTTGTCTTTTAAAGTGTAAATCAGAGCCAACTTCACGGGCATATGACCAATTTGCTAGTTGTTAATGGGGAGGGAACAAGGCCAGTATCGGTAATTCCACCATGGCCAGAAGTGCAAAGCTCTGTCATTGTCTACCACCTTTTAAATATGCTAAGGTGTCTCCCATATTAAAACTGCTTCTCATTTTCTACCTATCTAAACATTGACCATTATCTCAGGCCAGTAAAACCAGAGGGGTTAAATATTATAGATAATTAGTAAAACCTGATACAATTTTCTTATTGTCTACTTTGATACTATTACCAGCAAGTCTTGTTGAATCTTCTTCCAAAAAAAATATTTCTAATTTATCTACTTTCCATATCAAATACACAGCCAACTCATTATTGTCTCTTACCTCATATGGCAATGACCTCCAAAATGGTTTCTCTGGTTTCAATCTTGTCCAATTCTGCACAGGCTAAACACAGCAACTATTTAATACAATAGATTAGATTAGATCACATCCCTCTGGCCAACACATTAAGATGGCTTCCTTATCCTACTTAGAGTAAAATGCAAACCTTGGCCTTATACAATCTAATCTCTGCCACACTCTCTGTCTTTTTTATTGTCTCTTTATAAAGGACACTCCAGTCACAGCAGCCTTCATCCTTGTTTCTTTTTCAGCTTTATTGAGGTATAATTGACAAATAGCAATTGCATATACTTAAGGTATACAACTCCATATTTTGATATATGTGTACATTGTGAAGTGATTACCAGTCAAGCTAATTAACATATCCATCACCTCACAGTTACCATTTTCTCTTTTCTTTCTTTCTTTTGTCCCTCTCCGTCTCCCTCTCTCTTCATCATGAAAATATTTAAGATTCACCGTCTTTCTGTTTTTCTAACACATGGGGCTCATTTAGCTTTGGGCTTCTCTTGCTTTGTGGATAATGCCTTCAAATCAGCACATAGTATCCACTAGCAATTAGAACAGTTGGGTGAGTACTATATTTTAATTTAAAAAAACAAAGATAAATTGAAGAATCTGAATTAACAAAAGGAAATTATGGAATTTCTGGATTGAGACAAATCTAGGTTTCAACTCATTCTTGGTCACTTTGTAGACAAAAACCATCCTTAACCCTTCTGAGTTTGTTTTCTCATATATTAAATTTGGGTAATAATCTCTGCTTCACAGCATAACATATTAAAGACACGTTTTTGAGGCTTAACATATAGTAGGTACTTAATGAGTGCCAACTATTAATATAATAAAAAGGAACAAAAGGACAAGTGTGATTATATACACAAACACACAGATGGATATATACATGAAATCATTTACAGCCATTCACATGTATGTCATTTGAGTTTCAATTACTAACAGATTACTCCCCTGAAAGGTTTTAACATTGGGGTCTGTTTATGAGCTATAGACTATGGGGTTCTTTTTGAACACCAGCATTTCTTAGCTCACTGTGCACTATTACAGTCTGTCATTTTCCTATATTAGACAATATGGAGGCAGCAAGACGGTTATCTTATACATGCACTAAACCCGTAGTCCTTTCGGTGCACATTATTTGTGTAAATGTATATGCTAATCAACATAACACTTAATTTTCAACATACAGTGCTTGTATTCTAAATATATATAGAGGAGCCCAATTAGACTCAGGGTAATTCCATTTAAGTACAACCTCTCTAGCTCCTGGCTTCCTCAGGCTCTTCATTCAGGACCCCCAGTGAGGGGATCCTGAAAGCAAAGCTGAGAGGTTCTGCACATGAGCCTTCTGCTCAGGTAGGACAGGTAAGGTTACCTGAGCATCCAAGTGATCGCACCCAGATGGAGTACCTTTGACATCCTTATAATCAGATCTGCTGAGCATGCCTCTCAAAATGACAAAAGAAATTCTAACAATGGTACATTTCTTTTTCATTTAAGTAATGGGCATCAGTAACGTTTTCACCGAAACCACAAAGATAGCAAGTTTGCTATTCCATAAGAAAACTAACAAAATGTATCTAAGCTGAGTGATATTTTGAAATTTAACTGATTTTTTTTATTGTTGTTTTGGATAGTTCCTCTCAGCTTGTGTTCTTGCCATAATTATTAGATCTTAAACTGAGCCTTATTATCTCAGAGGAGCTGAAAATATAAAAGAAAAAATGAAAATTTGGTTTTGCTCTATAAAATTGGCCTTAAAAATCATATCAGGTAAAATTTAAGCTCAAGGGAGGGAGAAATTAAGTTCAGGAAAGCAAATGTTAGTACTTCCTTTCCCCCACTCCGGGCAAAGCCCCAGTGGGCGAATGAGAGATTAAGAGGGACTTAGATATATTTTACAGGTGAATGGGACCTGGATCCTGCTTCCTTAGTGAAGTTATAGTTGCCGTGGAAGGGTGGGTAGCAGACAAAGAGAAAGTGTGTTAGACATGAGCAGGCAAAAGGGGAATATGCCAGTCTCCTAATCCTCTGGGCCCACAGAAAGTAAAGGGAGAGCCTAGAAAACTCTCTCATGATTCTATAGGGATTTAGGTGTGGCATTGACCTAGTGAACTATCTTTAATAACAGGTTCAATAGAGAAAAGATCAGCACATGCACAATATGCCTCAGCACAGTGATCCTCACACTGTGGTCCCTAGGTTGGCGGAGTCAGCACCAGCTGATATCATGTCAGGAAGAGAGATTCTCAGATCCCACTCCAGACCTACTGAGTCAGAAACTCGGGGAGCAAGGGTGGCAGTCTGTCTTCTGATAAGCCCTCCAGGGGGTTTTGATGCAGGTTCATGATTCAAGTTTAAGGACCACCGGTAGTGGACATCTGCAGAAGATGGAGTATTGCCAGGAAACAAGAACATTTTGAGAGACAAGTATAGAGGTGGGGTGTACTTGTCTGGGCAGAACTTTAAACTGACTGAGTTTAAAACAGAATTGACTGAGAAATTAATGAATTTGAAAATATTAATCTGTAATTTATTAATTTTTTTCTGCATCAGAAAAAGGAAGGCATAGATCTCATAATAAAAATACTTAAAATTTTACATTTCTTGCATTGGAAACGCATACATGCCACTTATAAAATGCCTTTATCTAAGTGTCTTCACACACACACACACACACACACACGCATTTGAATTTTTTACCACTGTCTATACAGGTAATATCTTTATATCTATATCTGTATGTTAGTTATATGTAATATCTATCTAGATAATAGCCATTGAAATATTTATGTATTTATTTCTCTCTCTTTCACTTTCTCCTTTCTTCCTTCTTTCCTTCCAACCTCCAACTCCCTTTATCCTCCCTCCTCTCCTCCCTTCCTCCTTTGCTCCCTTCCTTTCTTTTTTTTTCTGAGTTTCCCAAGTTTCTAAAAACTTTTAAAAGTTATAGGTCTGTTAAGAAATTATACATAATCACTGACTTGGATTTCTGGTCAAGATGATGGAGTAGGTAAACACTGTGCTAGCCTCCTCTCATGACCACACAAAAATTATAATTAAACTACAGAATAACAATCATTGAAAATAGTCTGAATTCTAGCTGAACAGACTCTTATAACTAAGGACACAGAAGAAGTCATGTGGAGACTGTTAGGAGATGCAGAACAGGCTGTTCCCACATCCGCATGCAGTGATTAAAGATCAGGAAGTGGTAAGTAGTATTAGCCAGGTTGATGGAGACTCAGATATTGCAACTGCCAGCATCTGCATGCTGGGAGTGGAGGAGGCGCCACATAGGAACACAGGCTTCTGCCAACACTTCTGTCTGGGAGGACTGAATTGTATGGCTCAGGTATAGGGTGAGAGCGGCAGTGTCCTCCCAGACACCTCCCTGGTGATTCCCTGAGACCCTGCCCTATCCAACTTGCAGGCCCACCCCAGCTGCTTCCAGTGACTTTTCTACATAAACGGCCTCTCTCAGCTCATGCTGTGATCTACCCTAAAACCATTAAAGGCTCACAAAATCCAAATAAGCAGCATCGGGCCAAATAAGCAGCCTCAGGTCTGGCACCAGCAGCCTGCCTCAATTTACAGTTTGGTCTCTTCCAAGCACCTCCAAGCCCAGCACAAATGGCAAGCACATGGATATTGTTTTGTAGCTCATACCAAGTGGTTCAGAGCCAGGCACAGGCAGCAGCTGAACTTGGCCTGCAACAGAGCCCCTCCCAAGAAGCGTTAGAGCCAACACACCTGGTGGCCAGCTTCAGACCACATGAAAGCACCACCCAACCAGCACAAATGACACACCCAAAGGGCAGACTGAGACCCTGCCTAAAGTGAACCCTGTTCCTGAACAACAGCTTCACCACTGTAGTGACAGTGAGTCCTCACAACTAAACAGCCTGAAGGTCAATCCCTCCCATTGACATGCAACCAAGGCTCAGCTACAACAGGACACACACAACCCACACACCTGCAGCACCCAGCTCGGGTGACCAGGGAGTCTGTGCCACTGAGGCCTACAGCACACTTCCTTAATAAAGCCACTCTACTAAGACTGGGAGGCATGGCAACACTACTTAATACATAGAAACAAACACAGGGAGGCAGCCAAATGAGGAGACACACAGTCATGTCTCAAATAAAAGAACAGAACAAAGCTCCAGAGAAATAACCAAATAAAATGGAGACATGCAATCTACTAGATGCAGTGTTCAAAACACTGGTTACAATGATACTCAGTGATCTCAGGGAGAATATCAATAAAGAGAAAGGAAACATAAAAATAGAGATAGAAAACATGAAAAGAAACAGTCAGAACTAAAGAAGACAATAACTGAAGTGAAGAATAAACAGAGGGAATTGAGAGTAGATTAGATGACTCAGAGGATGGAATCAGCAATTAAGAAGATAAGGTAGCATAAAATACCCAATCAGGACAACAATAAGAAAAAAAAAGCCAAAAAGGTAAGGATGGTTTAAGAGGCTCTGGGACAATATCAAGTGTACCAACATTTGAATCATAGGCATACCAGAAAAAGAAGAGAGAGAGAAAGGAATTAAAAACCTATTTGAGGGCCGGCCGAGTGGCGCGGTGGTTAAACGCTGGCTTGGGAAGCCAGCGGCCCCGGTTCGGGTCCCACATGAGGGTCAGTGACACTGCCCTCAAAAAAAAAAAAAAAAACCTATTTGAAGAAATAATGATGGAAAACTTCCATAATCTGGTAAAAAAAAAAAAAAATAGCCCAGGAAGTACAGAGAGTCCCAAACAAGATTAATGCAAAGAGGTGCATACCAAGACACATGATAACTAAAATGCCAAAGTTTAAAGACAAAGAGAGAATCTTTAAAACAGCAAGAGAAAAGCAGTTAGTTACCTACAAGGCAGCTCCCATAGACTGTCAACTGATTTCTCAACAGAAACTTTGCAGACCAGAAAGGATTGACAGGAAATATTCAAAGTGATGAAAGCAAGGACATACAACCAAGATTATCTTACCCAGCAAAGCTATCATTTAGAATCAGAGAACAGATAAAGAGTTACCCAGACAAGAAAAAACTATAGTAGTTCATCACTACCAAACCAGTATTACAAGAAATATTAAAGGGACTTCTTTAAGAAGAAAAAAACTATCAAAAATATTGATAATAAAATGGTAATAACAACATATCTATCAACAATTACTTTAAGAGGATAGAGATCCAAGATGGCACAGTAGATAAACAGTGTGCTTGTTTTCTTCCAAGAACACATTAAAATTACAACTAAATTATAGAAAAACCAACCTGGAGAACCATATGAAGTCCGGCAGAAGAGAAGGTTTGTAATTAAGGACATAAAGATGAAGCCACATGGAGACTGGTAGGAGGGGCAGAAAAGTGAAATGGCCTGGCCCCAAACCTTTGTGTTGAGAATCAGGAGGGATATCTCAGTTGGGGCCATTCCCCCTGGAGGAGCGATGGGGACCTCAGCCCCACACTCACTTCCCTAGCCCAGAGTCCTGGTACCAGGAAAAGGATCTTCTACAACATCTAGCTGTGAAAAAACAGTGTGGATTCCCATCATCTTGGTGGAATGGAAGGCTGCGGGAAACCCAGACATTATCTTAAATGACCCGTGCCCAGATTCACTCACTCGAAGGCACTCACCTTGGGCTCCAGTGGAGGGACGGTGACTTGGGGGCGTTGGAGGCATACAGAGAGCAGGCTGAGGTGTATGGTTTCAGGCAAAAGGCTGGAGGACAGTTGCCATTTTCCTTTTGTGGGGACCTTCTCCTATGTAGCCAGCAGGTGGGCACCATCTTTCCTGTGTTGAGCTCGCCCCTATATGGCTAAGTCTGAATCTGATTGGTCTAGTGAGCCTTTCTGCTCCACCCTGCTGACTCACTGAGAACCTATCCAACCCAACTTTCACACAGCTAGAGGCACTTTCTCCTGAGTAGCCAGCCCCACTACATTGCACTCTTTCTTAGAAAACTATAGGATTCTGTGGGCCCCAGGCAGGCAGAACTGGCCTAGGTGTACTCTGAAACTTTTTCTGAATAGTTCCAGGCTCAGCACTAGTACCAAACTAGAGTTTACACTAACCTGGTGACCATAATTCTTCCCACTCCAGTGATTACGTGAGATCCTCACTCAACCAACTTGAGTATTGCATAAGGCTTTATCAGTGGCTGAAACTGAAGGAAGCCAGCAGGTGGCAGCACACCTCTGGGTGTCCTGGTTTTTTTTGCAGAGCTACCCCAGGCCCAGTACTGGTGACAGCTGTTTGTATTTATAGTGTGTTCTGTCCCACCTGCCTCCAACTTTAGCACAAAACAATCCTTTGTAATTCCTACCAATAGCAGGGAATTGCTGCTTCTCCATTCATCCTGACAAACAGATACATAACTTGACAGTTAATCTCCTTTGGTTTTCTTGTTTGTTTTCCACTCTTACATCTACCCTATTTCTGGCTAACCAATTAATTTCCATAACATGCTGGACTCATTTAATGGTTCAAAAAATTTCTGTTTTTGTTATATAATAAAGTGATCCAATAAGTAAAATAACTTTTTGAGGTTAATATGCTCAGAGGCTCCCAGTACAATTAAAATATTTCACATTTCCATTAATATTATTGTAAAAGTTACATTCTAAATTCTTTCCATAAACTTGCAACCTAGCTCTAAAGATGAGCGTTAATCCACTGAATGAATCTCCTAAATAATGTATGCACTATAAAAAACAGTATAAAATTTCAGTTATAAGATTCATAAGGTCTGAGCATCTAATATATAACACGGTAATTATAGTTGATCACACTGTATTATATACTTGATATATGTTAAAAGAGTAGAATTTAAATGTTCTCAAGACAAGGTAAATATGTGAAGTGATGAATATATACATTAACTTGGGGGATTCCTTTTATAATGTACACATCAAATCATCACATTGTATACTTTAAATATCTTACCATTTTATTTGCTAATTAAACCTCAATAAAGGTATTTTTAAAAAGTTTTAGAAAGGATTATACAATTGGAAATGTTCACTTACAATGAGGAGCACATCTATTTCTCTGTTTAAATTATATGTTTATTTCATTTGAAGTTTATTTCTCAAATTTAAAATATTCAGTAAAAACATTATTAAAATTATAGCTGTTCCACAAAGCTTCTCAAATCCCTCCCCATTAAAAATTGAAATATTATGCCAAGTCATAATTATCAAACTTAATACATTTAATTTCTCCAAAATAATTTTGTAGTTTTTCACTTAGGAAACTTTTCTTAGTAAATCTATTAAGTGCTTTATTTAAAAACAAAGAAATTAATGATTTGACTATATCATATAGCTGTTGGCCAGAATAAGCCAGGTAACAATTTAACTATAATAAACAAGTTATTAAAAATGTATTTGAAACAAATCTTTTTGTCACTATATACACTTCCCAATTGACTCTAACATTATCATTTATTTGAGTTGCATGTTTTTAAATAGAGATAATAATAATCATTTTGCAAGCCTCTTAAGATAATTAGAAATACTGCATGAAATATGCATTACAGAGTGTTCAATAAATGTCTGTTGTTTTTATTGAATATCCAATTATTTTTCATTCACTTTCATTTCATATTTATTTCCAAAGAAGAGAATGATCAATTAAGGATTGGGACACTTTTGCCTTCATCATAAGAATGATGGGAGGTCAGAGGTAATGACCATGAAAGTGAAAGTGTTTTTAACTATAAGGTTTGTGTATGTACATTGGCATACGCATTTTCAAGACACTTGGTTATTGCCTCCATAGAGTGACAAAGCCAGAAAAGATATCAGCTGAAGCAGCTGGTAGCACAGGCAATTCAAGGCTCCAGTTGGCTTTTAGCTTTTCGTTCAGAAATTGGATCTTGTCAGCAAACCTGAGATGATCAAGCCTAGGTAGGAGGACTCAAAGTGAACAAAAGCACAAGACACCAATGTATGAGTCAGGCCACCTAAATATCTCAATGTACAATTAGAATTAAAATGACTAAAGGATTCAGAACATTTCCATCCTCTGAATACCCATTCTTGCCATTAGAAAAGACAATGAAGAATTGGAAATATGAAAGTACATTGGAAGACCTCAACATGGTGTGCGTTATTAAGGTCAAGCTTTTAAATGATTTGTACAGATGGCAAATTTATCCATTCTGTTTTGACTTTTCTAATTCCATTTTCAAAATGAGGAAAATGCCTTGCTCTTTTATCAAATACTGATTATAATCAATAACCAAAGAACTCCAAGGAGTGGCTTATCTTCAAGAAACAGAGACAGTGAATGCTGGTGTGCATGTGTGCGTGTGTATGTGTGTGTGTGTGGTGTCTGTCTTTGGGGAGAAGAAATGATAGAGAAGTAGGAAATAAAGAAATGGAAGAAAACCTGCTTAAATAACAAGCAAAATGTCTTTACTGACACACAGGCTCATATTCGTAGCGTCACTTAATTCTGGAGTTAGAGCGTATGTTGTATTTTATGTTCTCCGTTCCAAAGTGGGGAACTATATCTCTGAGTAGGCATTTTCTCTCTTTTTTAAAAAAAAAAACAAATTATTTATCCATGACTGTTTAGAAATACTATTTTCACATGTATTTTTCTTTCTTATCTATGAAATTTCATAACTGTTCTCTTTATTCTATTTTTTTCTCCTCTTCCTTCATCACATTCAAATATATTTTCTTCATATTTTCTTCTTCCTATGCTTATTTCTTTGTATTCTCCAGTTCCAGGTATCATCTTTTTTTTTAAATTTAATTTAATTTTATTTTTTTTATTGGGGAATTGGGGAAGGGGAACAGACAGGTTGCTGTCTTTTTGTTCTTCAGTCTAGTTGCGGAGGACGTTGCATCACTGGCCCATATTGGTATCGTCATTGCGTTCTTCCTGGATGAGGCAGATCTGTCGCTGGCCTCTGGATGGTGGCTCACCGCAGCTATTGGCAGCTCACGCTGGCTGCTGGCCGCTCACGCTGGCTGGGCTGCTGGCCACTCACTGCAGCCTATGGCAGCCCACTGCAGCAGGGGCTGCAGCCTACACCATCGCCGGGGCTCACACAGCCCAGCTCCAGGTGGAGCTATTGTTAGCTGTAGAGGGCAGTGTCACTGGCCCTCATATGTGGGATCCGAACCGGGGCCGCTGACATCCCAAAACCAGCTCTTAACCAATGCGCCACTTGGCCAGCCCCCAGGTATCATCTTAACTTTACCTTATCTCTGAGGCTCTTACCTTATTCCACAGCCTGAATTATATCCTTATTCCCATCCCAATGTGAGTGATTTTTATTTAACTCTTCTCCTAAGAACTATATAAATGAACCATTCCTTTGTCCACTGATATCTTCAGTCAATATATCTCAGAGTGTACACAGCATCCACCCTGGCCTCCTATAACAGCCCAAGAAACTTAACAAAATGCCAGGGCTCTCAGTGGCAGTCCTACAGGGGGCAGAAATTTGTCTATTCCCCAAAGCAAAAAGGTATATGAAAGTGGACAGATAACCATTGCTCCCAGAATGTTTTTCTCTACAGGAGCTATAAAGGAAACTACTCTTCTTAGACTAAACTGAATATCCTTTTTACTCATAGAAAAAAACCATTTGAAAAATGACATTAATTCTCTAAGGTAGTGCATTACTACATTGCTTTAAATGATCCCCAAGGGGCCTGAAAACTTAATTGGATTCCCTGCAATTATGAAATTGTATCAGGAAGCAACTTAATATACAAGATATTATCTTTGGAAGAGCAAAGACACTGAATAATTTTCCTTTGTTATTCACAGGCAGGTATGCCTATATCCATTCAAGGAATGCTGATATAGAAAAGCATTTATAATTTCCCTTTTTATAAAAATGTTTATTTATAAAATTTTAAGCAGAAGGATGAGTAAATTATTCAGCAATATTGGGCCCTTCCTGAATCCTAATTGCCTTGAAGCATGATTTCTTCATTCATATGGCAGAGATTGTCCAATTAAGATGTTCTTTGAGAGTAAACTTGGAAAGGCTATGGGAAACCACTGCCTTGCTTTTCTCATTTTCTACCCCAACTTATAAAGGTTAGTTGTAGATAGAGGAAACTTCCATCTTTATTTTACACTGTTATGCCTTCACACAGGACAAGTCAATCTTAAACTTATCGTTAATCTATGTAATTTTACTAACTATTGTCACCCCAGTAAATTTTTAAAAAAAGGAAAATTGGTGAGAGGTAAGCATTCTCTGGGTACGCTGGGTGGGTTTTAAGCATTAAAGCAGTGCTGCTGTGTGATATGACATTGTGGCTCTGTTTTCCTGTGGACCCAACTGGACTCTGGTTGCATGGCTTCCTGTTTATAATCACCAGGAAGAAACCTCTCCTCCTCCAGCTGGGACGCTCCCAGAGACCATGTCAGCCATGCTGCAGCTTCTCCACCTACATCTAAGTGGGTAAATTTAATTCAGGCTTGTCTTGGGAGGACTATTGGAGCCTTTTTCCTGGCTTTATCAGAGAGCCCTATCCTTTGTGGGTTGGAGGAACTACTGTGGCCCCTTAATAAAACGGAAAGGCTGGCATCTCACTGGGCCAGAGCTTTTTGCTAGGAAGTGATTGGACCCTGTTAAGAGCAAAAACTCATGTACTATAGATACAGAGAAAGCTGGATTGAATCCCAATTCAGAACCTACCACATTGTGAGAAATTGAGAAGTTTATTTAAGTCACTGAGCCTTGGTTTCTTAATTTTAAGTTGTGAGAAATTAAGTGTAATAATTGTTTGAAAATTATAGATAATAAGTGGAAAGTACCTAAAATAACACCTTATAATAATTGTATAGAGAGAGATTGAGAGTTTAATAAGAGCAGCTAATTAGGTGTGAATAAAAATTAGTCTTCTTATTAATGTTGGCTTCTTTGTGATCATTTGCCATATTCCTTAGGGCTTGAATAGTTGAAGAAAAGCATTAGGAACAAAAATTTAGTCAGAAAAAGAAAATAAAATTTCCAAATTGTGAAGTAAATCCTGGCTTCAAATGAACTCTCCAACTATTAAAGATAGAATTTAAATGTCTAACAAAAATTACAGCTTATTATATATCAAAGATTTAAATAAACTGTTATTCTGCAAAGGTACTTTAATGTTCCAAAGTAAGTCACAGGGAAAAACTTCAGCATTCCATTTGGAAAAATTATTGAAGTGTAGCAAATACACATTCTTTTTTTTTTCTAGTACCAAACCAGTACAGAAAGTCTATGCAGCTCTTAGAAAATGCGTAGGGAAAACTAATTAACATTTCAGAATTCTGTGCTAACAGGTTATAATTTCCTCCATTAAATAATAGGGCACAGGAGTTAAATATACCAATTACGAATAGTATGGCCTTTGGGAGAATTTTGGAAAAGTGATTTTCATTTCTATAAAAGAAAATAATAATATATTTTTTTCACCAGCTATTTACTGAGGCAACAGAAGCCTTAAGCAGAACCATTTTTCCACACACAAAAAGTCCTTTTGGTTGGGTTCAGAAAGCACACCCTACAGGTTCAAGCTCATCTGGAATTCCCGCTGTCTTGCTACCCCAGCAGTGCACTTGCCGAGGAGTTCCGACCTCCAGGGTCAGCATGCCTCCTCGGTCCTCTCAGGATGATAACAGCAGCCCTCACAAGGTGTCAAGTCCTTGGCTAAACTCCTTTAGCCTTGTTGGAGAAGGTCATTGAGAGGACACGGCTGCTTGTTGACCTGAGACCTAGACCTGGACATTTGGAAGCCCCTCCCCCATCCTGTCCTTGAAATGTACATTCTGCCCAACGTTTTCACAGCATTTCAAGGACATGGGTTTGAGAGAGCAATGTGTCATTGAGACCATCTGAACGGCGCATGTGACTCAATCCCATGAAGGCCTCTATATAAACTTGTAAGATCCTGGCGGGTGGATGCAGAAATCTACCGTCTTGCTGCCACTTAAGACAAGCAGTATTGGTAAGTTCCCTTGTTTACTGAAACTGCCATCTACCAATCTGGAGTGGTCTGCCTCTTTCTTAGGTCTTCTTGCTCTTCAGGTGCGGGGGACCAGTTTCAGTCTGGGAAACTCCCGAGGTTTCCAACCAGCATATGTTTTATTGTATTTTATGCTTACACACGTTAGGATATTGTTTATATTGTTGCCCCATTTCATAGCCAAAATATTTGAACCTTAGGGGGTTAACTCACCTGCCCAAGGTCATGGGTTCATAGAGCAGGGCCAGAATGCAGACCCAGATCTATCTGTCCTCAAAGCCCCCACTTGTGGCCATGTAGACAGGTGCTATCTCCATCGCTTAAGACCTCGGGTCACTTGGATGCTGCCTTCCACTCCAACAGAATGATTGGCCTCAACTTCTTGAGTGCAAAATTGCATGGTAGGTTTGCATGATGATATTTAATGTAGAAGTGTAGGCCACTAAGTAGATATAGTTATTTTGTCTAATATAAACTGTCCTATGATATTTTTCCCTGTAAATTCTGGTTTAGTCGCATCCCACAAATTTTGAAATGTTGTGCTTTCATGTTCAATTAAAAATATTTTGTAATTTCTTTTTCTGAATGCACATCTAATTGTTCAAGAAGCATGTTTTGGAAATCCTTTTCTAACTTCATGGGATTGTTTTGGTGCCATAGAAAATTAGTGAGTTGTATAATATGTGAGTGTAGTTCCAGGAACTCTATTTCATTGATCTATTCTTTATGTGGGTACTACACTATTTTTGTTTATTTAACTTTATAGTAGCTCTTAAAATCTAATAATTTAGGTCCTCTACCATTTTTCTTTCTAAAGAAAAACTGTTATTTAGGATATTCTCCATTATTTGCATTTCTTTATACATTTTAAATTCAGTTTAACATTCTTAACAAGAAGAAGAAGGAGAGGAAGAAGAAGAAGAAGAAGAAGAAGAAGAAGAAGAAGAAGAAGAAGAAGAAGAAGAAGAAGAAGAAGAAGAAGAAGGAGGAGGAGGAGGAGGAGGAGGAGGAGGAAGAGGAGGAGGAGGAGGAGGAGGAGGAGGAGGAGGAGGAGGTAATAAGGACGAGGGGGGAGGAGGAGGGGGTGGAAATAAAAGCAAAGAAGCCAAAAACTTTCTGGAATTTTACTAAATTTGAATACCCATTTGGAGAAAATTGACATAATGATACGGAGACTTTCAATCCACAGGTACCGTACTTCTCTTTTGTTCAGGTCTTCTTTGAATTCCCTCAACAATATTTTGTATTTTTTTAATATGCAGACTTACATGATTTTTATTAAATATATAACTAAATATTTTTCTGCTGTTGATACTATTGTAAATCATTTTTCTTAAATTTCATTTTCTAAAACTTTGCTGTTGACAGATTTTCTCCTTGACCATACTCTACTCATGTTCCCTCAAACTTTTCAATTAGGTCATGACTTTTGGATTTCTGTGTTCGTCTCTACATTGTCCAATTTTAGCAAGAATCTTGCTAAACTGGTTTAGCTAAAAGCCCCTATCCTCCATTTCTGATCACTCTTCATATTTAGTCAGGTTGCTCATCCTCCATCACCCCCAGGTGATGTCTGGTCTTTCTGGACTGTCTTCAGCACATATCTTGTTAAGTCAGTTCAGCCAAAATCCTACCCACCCCTTACCCCTGATGTTTTTGCTTAGTAATTTCTCATCCACTGACCCCCACCCTGCTTCCTGGCTATATATTCTCACTTGCCCATGCTGTATGCAGAGTTGAACCCAATCTATTTCCCCCACTGGAAGACCCCATAGCAGTGGTCCCTATACCTATCACTGTGCCCCCCCTTGAATACAGTATATCTTTAGAGCACTTTAAAAAAAGATTTTTATTAAAATATAGCTAACATACAATATTGTATTAGTTTCAGGTGTACACCATAGTTATTCAACATTTATATACCTAAAGAAGTAATCACCATAAGCCCAGCAACCATCTGACACTGTACCATGCTATCAAAATATTATTAACTATATTCCCTGTGCTGTAAGTTACATCCCCATGACTTGTTTTAGACCTGGAACTTTGAACCTCTTATTCCCCTTTATCTTTTCCCCTCCTTTTAAAATTTTTCCATTAGAGTTGACATTCAATATTATTTTACATTAATTTCAGGTGTACAGCATAGTGGTTAGACATTTAGTAATTTAAGAAGCGATCTCCCTGACTAGTCTAGGACCTACCTGGCATAATTATTACCATATTATTGATTATATTCCCTGTGCTTTACTTTACATCCCATTGACTATTTTGCAACTTCCAATTTGTATTTCTTAATCCCTTCACCTTTTTCAGTCTGTCCCCAACCCCTTTCCCATCTATCATCCCGACAGATCAAGTACCCATCTGACACCATACATAGTTATTACAACATTACTCACTATAATCCTTACACTATACTTTGCATCCCCATGACTACTTTGTAACAAGCAATTTGTACTTCTTAGTCCTTTCCCCTTTTTCACCCATCCCCCACCTCCCTCCCATCTGGTAACCATCAAAATGTTCTCTGTTTATCTATGAGTTTGTTTCTGTTTCATGTGTTTGTTTATTTTGTTCTTTAGATGCCACTTATAAGTGAAATCATGCGACATTTATCTTTTGCTGTCTAACTTACTACATTCAGCACAACACCCTCTTGGTCCATCCATGTTGTTGTGGATA
The DNA here is from genome assembly GCA_033961575.1 of Aselliscus stoliczkanus. Lineage (NCBI taxonomy): Eukaryota > Metazoa > Chordata > Mammalia > Chiroptera > Hipposideridae > Aselliscus > Aselliscus stoliczkanus. Next base: position 53,769,255 of record CM066731.1, read on the forward strand.
GCAAGATTTTATTCTTTTCAATGACTAATATTCCATTGTATATATGTACCACCTCTTCTTTATCCATTCATTCAACAGGCCAATAAGATACAGATTTGGCCATGTGGGGGCAGGCTCAACACAGGAAAGATGGCACCTGCCTGCTGGCAGCATAAGAGGACCCACAAAAGGAAAATGGCAACTGCCCTCCAGCCCTTTTCCCAAAACCACTCACCTAGTCTGCTCCCCATGTGCCTCTGCAGCCCCCTAAGTTACCATCCTTCTGCTGGAGCCCAAGGTGTGTGCCTGCAAGCTAGTGAGTCTGTGTGGGAGCCATTTAAAAGGACGTATGAGTTTCCCACAGCTTTCTGTCCCACCTGGATGGTCAGAATACCACTGTTTATCACAGACAGATACTGTGAAATCTCCTCTTTCTGGTACCAGTACTGTGGGCTGGGGAGCCCAGGGAGGGGCTGAAGTCCCTCACTCCTCCAGGGAGAACCTCTCTGCAATAGAGATATCCTTCCTGATTCTCAACCTCCACACAAAGGTTTGAGTCCAGCCTGTTATGTCTTTCTGTCCTCCTACCAGTCTTGACGTGGCTTCTTCTTTATATCCTTAGATATAAAACTTCTGTTCTGTCAGACTTCAGATGGTTCTACAGATTAATTGTTCTATAATTAGTTGTAATTTTAATGTATTCAAGGAAGAAAGGAAGCACAGTGTTTAATATATTCAAGGAAGGAAGGAAGCACATCTATTGCTCCATCTTGAATATCTCTCCTCTTAAAGTAATTGTTGATAGATATGTTGTTATTGCCATTTTATTATTAATATTTTTTATTTTTTTCTCTTATTCTTCTTGAAGAAGTCCCTTCAATATTTCTTGTAATATTGGTTTGTTAGTGATGTACTCCTTCATCTTTTTCATGGCTGGGAACCTCTTTATCTGTTCTTTGATTCTAAATGATAGCTTTGCTGAGTAGAATAATCTTTGTTGTAGGTTCTTGTTTTTCATCCCTTCGAATATTTCCTGTCAATCCTTTCTGGCCTGCAAAGTTTCTGTTGAGAAATCAGTTGATAGTCTTATGGGAGCTGCCTTCTAGATAACTAACTGTTCTCTCTTGCTGTTTTAAAGATTCTCACTTTGGCATTTTAATTATGATATGTCTTGGTATCGGCCTCTTTGGGTTCATCCTGTTTGGGACTCTGAATTTCCTGGGATTGTATGACTATTTCTTTCAACAGGTTAGAGAAGTTTTCTGTCATTACTTCTTCAAATTGGTTTGCAATTCCTTGCTCTCTTTCTTCTCCTTCTGGTACTTTTATAATGCAAATGTTGGTACACTTGATGTTGTCCCAGAGTCCCTTAAACTATAATCACTTTTTTGGATTCTATTTTCTTCTTGCTTTTCTGATTGGGTGTTTTATGCTACCTTATCTTCTAAATTTCTGATTCAATCCTCTGCTTCCTCTAATAAACTGTTGATTCCCTCTAATGTATTCTTCATTTCAGTTATTGTCTTCTTTATTTCTTACTGGTTCTATTTTTATGTTTTCTATCTCTATTTTTATGTTTCCTATCTCTTGATTGATGTTCTCCTTGAGATCATTGAACATCCTTAAGCCAGTGTTTTGAACTCTGTGTCTGATAGATTGCTTATCTCCGTTTTGTTTAGTTCTTTTTCTGGAGCTTTGTTTTGTTCTTTTATTTGGGACATGACTTTTGGTCTCCTCATTTGCCTGCCTCCCTGTGTTTATTTCTATGTATTAAATGGGGCTGCTATGCCTTCTTGTCTTAGTAGAGTGGCCTTATGCAATAGGTGTTCTTTGGGGCCCCATGGCACAGTCTCTCTGTCACCTGAGCTGGATGCTGCAGGTGTATCCCTTAGGTGGGTAGTATGTGCCCTTCTATGGTAGTTGAGCCTTGGCTGGTATTTGCATATCAATGCGAGGCTCACTGGTTGTGAGGACTAGCCATGACTACAGTGAAGGAGCTGTTGCAGAGGGGCTGACCCTATGGAGCAGAATTCATTTTAGCAGGGCCTTTTGCTTGCCCATTGTGCCCTTTGGGTGTGTTGTCCTTGTATGTGGCCAGGTGATACTCAAGTTCGGTTCAACGCTGGCCACTGGGCATGCAAGCCCCAGGGCCACTTGGGAGTAGGCCTGCTACAAGCCAAATTCAGCCGCAGCCTATGTCCTGCCTGAGGCCACCTGACATTAGCGACAAAGCATGTGGCTGTCACCTGCACTGAGCTTAGAGGTGCCATGAGAAGCCAAACCGTGAAAAAAGGCAGACTGCCACTAGTGTTGGGCTTGGGACTGCTCAGCCAGAGGTATGGGACACCCTGAAACCAGATGTTAAGGATATATGTTCCCATGTGCATGACAGCTATTTGTCTATAATTTTCTTATTTTGTAATTTTTTTCTCAGATTTTGTTGTAAGGGATAAGATAGCCTCACAAAATGATTAAGAAAGCATTCACTCTTGTTAAATTTCTGAAAGAGTTTGGGTATGGTTTGCATCATTTCATTTTTGAATATTCGATAGAATTCATTGGTGAAAACATCTGAGGTTGGAGTTTTCATTCTGAGAACGGTTTGATCCTGATTTCAATTGATCATGTTTATGAATATATTTGTATTATTATTTCCATTTCATCTTGTGTCATATTTGGTTTTATTTTAAATGACTTTTTCCACTTCATCTAAATTATTATATTTGTTGACATAAAAGTTATATATAGCATAGACATGGTCTATAGTTTACAGTTGCTATTTTGTGGAGCGATAGCCTAATAGGAAATACTGGAAGCCATTATTGATTTGATTTTACTATGACAATCATACATAAGTCATGCATTTAAAAGAATTAAAAATGTAGGGCCAGCCGAGTGGCTCAGTTGGTTAAGAACTCGTTCAAGAGCTCTGAGCAACAGGGTCGCCAGTTCTATTCCAGGCCCGAACTGAGCTGCCGCTGAGCTGCCAACAGCTGGCAGGATGGCTCAGCTAAAAAAAAAAAAAAAAAAAAAAAAAAATTCAAAATGTATATAACTGTCAAGAATACTTAAAATGTATATATTTTTGATTTACTAATATTTGAGAAGGAAATATATTCTCTTTAGAATTTCTAATTCCTTAAAGACTACTTATTTGATAAAATATATGTTGACAAAGTGTTTTTCTCTCATAATTAGTTATGTAAAATCTTAAATATATCCATCTTATTGTGTACTGCAAGTATAGACACTTTCAAAATTTTATTTCTTTCTCGTTTTCAAGTGACAAAAATAAGTTCATATGGTGGTAATTTTTTTTAATTAATTAAAGTTTATTGGGGTGACAATTGTTAGCGAAGTTACATGGATTTCAGGTGTACAATTCTGTAATACATCGTCTATATATCACATTGTGTGTTCACCACCCAGAGTCAGTTCTCTTTCCATCATCATATATTTGATCCCCTTTACCCTCATCTACCACCTCCCTACCCTCTTACCCTCTGGTAACCACTAAACTGTTGTTTGTGTCTATGAGTTTTGTTTCTTCATTTGTTTGTCTTGTTCTTTTGTTGTTTTCTTTCAGTTTTATATCCCACCTATCAGTGAGATCATAATTTTAGTTGTGTCGCTTTCCTTTATAAACATTTGCTTTTTTCACAAACATATTTTATTGTTGTTATCTGCAAAGCATTCATCTCATATTTCCTATCTTTTTTGCTTTGTTTGTACTGGTCCTTATGTTTAGAATTTCATGTCTTCAGTTTAATCTTTCTCTGCATGTCTGAATCATGCTTGTCTTCAAGATCCTAATTAAAGACACTTCCTCCATGCAGACTCTCCCATACCCTTCAGCCACAGTGGTATCTCACTTTACTTCTGCTGACTTATTTATTATTGCATTGTTGCCAAATCACTTTCAACCTTGTATTAAATTACACCTGTATATACCTAAGTTCCCGACACTGGGAAGAATGATATTCTATTTAGTTTTATAGCTTTCATCTATATTCTAGCCCACTTGTTGTGTAAGAATTGATAGAGTTGATTGCTTTTATTTCTAAACACATTTGGTGTTCAGATTGAGATATTTGGATGGTTGCTCTCTGTTTATTAAATCATAGTTGCGTTTTTAGAATGCCAGCCTCATTTATCATATATTAATTCATAATATGTTATATGAACCAATGTTATATTCCATTGTCTTACATGAGGTAAATGAGTTATTGGCAAAAGACAATATTTGAAATAATAATGCTTTCTACTTATAAGTGATAATTCACATTTCTAATATTGATTGGTTATGTTTTTCTCTGTCTTTACACACACAAATACACAGTCTTGTTTTTTAATATTCCACATTTTGTAAGACTCAGCACTGCCTTGATTCTCAGCTTAAGGAAAGCATTTCAATGAATTTCATATATAAAAAACTCATTTTGATATTACTGTTTCATCTTCATTATAACCAATTATGATATCAAGAATATTTTCTAATACCTAAAAAAAAAAAATCCAAACCCTAAGATGATTACAAATCATTTACCAGGAAATAGCCTTTGATCCTCTTTTTATTTTCATTTGAAGGAAGTAATAGATAGATTATAGCAGTGGAAAGAGGAAAGATGCAGTAAATTGCTGAAAATCAAGGAGAAAATAATAAACATTATAAAATAATAATATTTTATATGTTGCTTCTGAAGATGTTGTTTAGGGACTAGGATAAATACTAAAACTCTTTCCCAAATTGAATTTTTAATAATGTCCCATCATGTTATTCCTTTGGAACAATAAAAGTGAATTAATATATGCAAACAACTCTCTTTTGCATGGTAAAGGGGAAAGAAAAGAAATGTAAAATTATGCAATATGTTTTTTATTAAGGAGATTCTGTTGCTTCTATGTTTGTGCCACAAAACATATTCAAAATACCTGTATAACTTAGGACTATTTTTTCCTTTCATATATGGGTAGGGAAATCAGCCCCATATTTGCCTGAGTAGATTATTTTACTTCACATTTTCTAGTGCAACCTGTTGTATACCCAGATATAGCAGATTTCTCTCAAAGCTAAGTGTCACATGGCAAAAGATTTGGTAAAAAAAAAAATAAAATAGGATTTTAGAGTATTTCTTTGGGGTATTGTCAGCTTGAGACATTGTTTCTCAGGTTCTATTCTTTTATATAAACTCTCTTTGACTTTAGCCATGGGCCCATGTCACATTAAGGGCATACCTGTGTGATTTATGTCATCTCTCTTGGATGGATCCACACAGCTCTGCTTCCTTTAGCCATAATATAAAGCAATAGTATCAGTAAAATTGTGTATTAGATACTAGTTTTGAATATATAAAATATAAAAGTAAATCAATTTTAAATGTCTGGTATGATCTAAAATTGACTGATATACCCACAGTGACCTGTTACCACCACTGAGAAGACACTGGCCATAGCAATATAGCAACAGCCTGGCCAGATCTTTCCTAACCTGTCAGGTCCTGACCAGGCCTGAATGGAACTGGCCATTTGTGCTGAGTCTCTTCTTCAGCTTCACAATTAGTTTCAATGTATTCCTGACATCTCTGTCTGGCCAAGATTACTTTTGCCTACACATTCAACCCAGTCAACTCCTGAAACTGCTCCTGAAGTCACACATATACTTGTATCATTTTATTTTATTGTTTTTAAACTTCAAAAAAATGTCATTTCCTTTCTTCTTCTTCTCTTCTACGGTGAAGTTTCTGATCCGTATTTTTCCTACCTTTTGCAAAAGACTGCCCATCATCTGACTTTCTTTTTCTGGGGCAGACACTTCTCTGACATTTGGAAACACAATGCCTCTTTTATCCTATTCTAACATTTAGTGGTTTCTTTGGTGATGCCTTTCCCCTTCAATTACTAATCTTTTTTCACACATTATGCCAACATTCTGAGAAAGCCTAATGCTTTCTGTGTAAAAGCTCAGATTGTTCAAAAAAGAACAGGTGGCAATTCCTGCTTCACAAAATCTAGAAAACTCAGATTTCCTCATTATCAATCCTGCTTCGCATAACAACATTTAACACTTTTGTATATGTAATACCAACATTTTATCCCATTAAGCATTGGTTATAGTTTTTACTCCTTTACATTGTTCAACAATTTCAGACTAAAATTATATATTTTAAAAAATGTTATATAAGAACTTTATTGAGATGGAATTCACACACCCTAAAATTCCCACATTTAAATGTACAGTTCAGTGGTTTTGAGTATATTCACAAAGTAGTGCAACCATCAACACAATCAACTTTAGAACATTTTTATCACCCTAAAAAGAAGCTCTATACTCATTCACATCACTGCTCATTCTTCTCTAGGTGCCTCCCAGAGGCAACAATGAACCTCCTTTCTGTCTTTATAGATTTGCCTATTCTGGGCATTTCATTTAAATGGAATCCTATAATAGGTGGTCTTTGTGACTAGCCTCTTTCACTTAGCATGACATTTTTTTTTTTTTTAGCTGAGCCATCCTGCCACCTGTTTGGCAGCTCAATGGCAGCTCAGCTCGGGCTGGGTCTCAAAATGCTGTTGCTCAGAGCTCAGCTCACACTCTTGAGTGAGCTCTTACACAACTGAGCCACTTGGTCAGCCCTACCATGATATTTTAAAGGGTCATTCATGTTTATCATGTATCAGTACTTTATTTCCTTAATTGCCGAATAATATTCCATTGTTGGATATGCCACATCCATTCATCCGTTGATAGGCATTTGTGTTGCTTCCACATTTTAGAATCATGATTAATACTTCTACAAATATTTTTGCACAAGTTTTCATGTGGAGATATGTTTTCATTTCTCTTGGATGTATAGCTAGGTGTGGAATTACTGGGCCATGTGGTAACTATTTTTAAATCTTGGAGTTTATTTCAAGATTCTTAACTCCATTCCATTAATCTTTGTCTTTAAGCTAGTACCACACTGTCTTGATCACTGTAGATTTGTAGTAAGAATTAAAACCAAGAAGTATGAGTTGAACTTCTTGAAGTTTGAGTTCAATTCAGTACAACTTTGTTCTTCTTTTTCAAAATTGTTTTGGCCTATCTGAGTTCCTTGCATTTTCATTCAAATTTAAGGTCAGCATGTTTATTTCTCCAAAGAAAAAACTGTTTTTTATAGGAATTTGATTAAACCTCTAGCTCAATTTGGGGAATAGTGCTATCTTAAGAATATTAAACTTTTTTTTTTTTTTTTTTTTGAGGGCAGTGTCACGGGCCCTCCTATGTGGGACCTGAACCGCGGCTGCTGAAGCCAGCGCTTAACCACCACGCCACTCAGCCGGCCCTAAGAATATTAAACTTTCTGATTCATGAATATAAATCTTCTCATTTATGTAATTCTTTAATTTTTCCCCCACAATATGTTGTAGTTTTCTGAGCATACATTTTGCAATATTTTTAAATTTATTTTTTAGGAATTTATTCTTTTTAATGCTATTATAAATTGAATTGTTTTTTAAATTTTATTTCCCAATTGTTTATTGCAAATATATAAAGCACAACTGATTTTTGTATGTTGATGCTGTTTTGTACAACATTGCTGAACTTGTGTATTAGCTCTGGATTCCTTAGGATTTTCTATATACAAGATCATGTCATCTGAAAATAGAGGTTGTTTCATTTCTTCCTTTCCAATCTGGGAAATGTGTGGTCAGTTGGCACGAAAGAAACCTATGTGGATTTTTTTCAACATAAAAACTCTGATTATAATATTTTAAATAGCTTTCTGTTTCCACAACACTGAATTTTAAAACGTATTTTTTTCTGAGCTTCTTTTGTGAATTCTTGCACTATTTTCTGGAGGCTGGTGGAAAGCAAATATCTTTTTTACAGTTTCTCTGACAATCCATTGTGTTGAATTACCTTGAGTAGCGTATTACGTCTTTTCACTGACATACACACTCACGTGCCTTCTTGATCTGATTGATTTCAGGATGGTTATAAGTGGGTACCCAACTCCTATGAAACAGCAGTTGCGTTGCCCACAGCCTTTCAGAACATCTGCCAGTGCTACTCAAACAAATCCTGGTGTAATGTAAATGTTTAATAGATACATGGGATTCTCATCTGCTTACTTTGCTGCTACAGAGAAATAGGACCTAATTTAACAGCAATCCTGTAATTAGCAAATAGAGCTCTTTTGCTAGGGTAAACTAAATCCCTTGCATTTTGACAATAACTTACATTCAGAAATTAAATTTAAATAACCTAGATAATCATGGCCCTAATTTGAACACACTAACCTCATCAATCTCATTTAAGTTGCTTTTAAAAGCTAAATTCACAATTATTATTTCCTTTAGTAGATGTCACTAGGAGCTGTTATTTTATTATTTATTTATTTATTTATTTTTAGTAACATAGGAATCTTCTACTCCTTCCATCACCCTCTTTTCTCTTTTTCTTACTTCATGTAGAAATGCATGTCTATGCATTAGAAAGTTTATGGATTTTATAGTGTAAATTAAAACAGCACAGGTGTAAATGCCATAAGGAGTCTTAATACACGCCTTTGTGTGGTTCCCTCTATTGAAAGCAAAAGACACCCCATGGCTCCATCTCTTCTGTTTCAATAGGGCGAGTCATTTGGGCCAGTTTGAGTTTTCAGTGTCTTAAGGTGCTTAGCCTGGCTATTGTTGAACAAGATTCTGTTGGTGACCAGGACACTGATTGCCCTTAGGTTTGGTGCCGCAGGTTAGGATCCAAAGTGAGGCTGCCATTTTGTTCTGTAGTTATTGGTAATGATAAGATCTTGGGTATGGCCAGGAGAGAGAGTGTCTGAGAAAAGTATGTGGATAAGTCACTGAGGAAAGGAGATGAAGCAACTGAAAGGCCAGAGTGTGGGAAAGATTAGCTGTTTGTATACTGAAATTGCCAAGAATTACAGCAGGAGAAAGTCTCCTGTTTCATAAAAGGAATGATTGGAGCTAGAATTTAGAATCAATAGAAATGAATAAAAATAAGAAAGAGGGCCGGCCGAGTGGCGCGGTGGTTAAGCACTAGCTTGGGAAGCCAGCGGCCCCTGTTCGGGTCCCACATGTGAGGGCCAGTGACACTGCCTTCAAAAAAAAAAAGAAAGAAAGAAAGAAAGAAAGAAAGAAAGAAAGAAAGAAAGAAAGAAAGAAAGAAAGAAAGAAAGAAAAGAGTTATAAAAAAAATTACCTGATATATGAGATTCTTTAGAAAATAGGGAAGAAGCATAGTTTGAAAATAGCGAGGGGGAGCATATCAATATCAACCATTTGCCCCACCTTCCAGCACCACGGACAAGGTAAAAAACAACAACAATGCAGCTCCCTTCTGAGAGGGATGAGAGGAAGTAGGGTCTTCAGGGGTGAGCAAGATTTTGTTACACTCAGAACATAAATGAGCATTTATAGATGAGGCTAAGAATATAGGGAGATCTGCTGCTGATGGAAGGTGGTCCAGAAGGCATGTTGGAAGGTTTTCAGAATATAGAGACAGGTGGGAAAGTGGAAGAGGAAAGGGGGAAAGACAGAGTCTTTTGGAATAAGAGGCTGGAAGGTGACTGATGTCCTAAGTCTTGGGCTTTTTGTGACTGAAGACAGAAGAATCAAGCTTAACAAAGTAGTTCCTGTTGGTTCAAAGCAGGTAGTGGTGGAAAGGCTGAGAGTGTTGGAGAATGGAGAGCAGTGGCTCCCTGGGGCATTCTCTTTGCTTCTGATAAGGGTGTAGAAGCTCTAGCACCATTGCATTGGTAGTCCCAGCATGCCAATCAACTCATGTTCCCTGCTGGGTGAGGAGGAAACGCTCTTGGAACATGTATGCTTTTATTGCATTCTCATTGATGAAACTGAGACTTAGAGAAACCTGCTGTTACATCAATTGAGTAAGCCCAACTTCTGGACTAAGTAGGCATGATCTCGATCTCAGAAATATTCAAGTCCCAACTCTTTTCACTTTACAGATTAGAAAATTGAGACTGAAATGGGCTAAGTACCTTGGATAATGCATTACTGAAAGTTAATGGACAAATCAGAATTGTAACTCCGATATTTGAATTCCTAATCTTTCACTTTTAGGTTTGAAGAGCCCCCTGTTGGCTTCTAAATTATTGTGAATTTAATCACTTTTTAAAAATAGTTTAGGTCAGAAATAATACAGATTGTTTAATCCATGAACTAAAAATTTTAGTGGTAGTGTTTTGATAATGAGAATGTATCCGTATTTGATATAGGATGTATCCATATTTCAAGCATTTTTCAGAAAATTCTTAATGCTATTGCATGGACAGTATTAACATGTGGACAAGGTGATGTTTGGGGGGGATTTAAAGGCTGAATAAAGAGTGTAAAATTGGGGTGACTATAGGAACTGTTCTTGAAGAAAGTTTTCTGAATTGTCTCTTTCAATCTCGCTGGCAGTAAGAACATATTGGAGAATGAGCTCTCCTGCACTGGAGATTGCATCTCTTTAGGCAGTAAGTTTTGAATTTCCTTTATAAAGGATTTTACTCACGGTGACATTGGACATTAATCCATATGTTTAAGATGACTAACACAAAGCCCTTGGCTGGTATATTATTATATACCTGAAGTAGCAAGGTGATTGCGTTGTTAAAGTTCATCATTTATTGTGGCTTCCTTGTTACAGCAATTCCATCTTTTCAGTGGTAGCATATTACTGAAGATATTATATTTTCTATTGGTCTTTCTGCTTTTTTGTTTTGTTTTGTTTTCTGGCAGAATTCAAACATAGAGGGCAAACTGAGTACAGTTTGGAAAAGAATAAAAGAATTATGAATTAGGTAGAATAATTTATGTATATTACATTAATGAACTGTCATTTTAGTTTTCTATAATGAAAAACAAAAGATACTATTTAGGTTGAATTTTATACCCAAATACACAACTTTTAAGATAGACTAGTGTGAAAATTCAATCCAATTCAAGTTTATAGATGATTAAAGCATGAATATACTAGTTTCTGTTAATGTCCTCTAAATCTTCTAAGTGACTTTAAGAAGCTAAAAGTCAAGATATCAGGCTGGCCAAGTGGCGTGTTGGTTAAGAGCTGGCTTGGGACACCAGCGGGGCCAGTTCAGATCCCACATATGAAGGCCAATGACACTGCCCTCTACAGCTAAGATGGTGAACAACAGCTCCTCCTGGAGCTGGGCTGCTACGATTCCCCGTGGTCAGCATAGCTGCAGTCCCTGCTGCAGTGGGCTGCCATAAGCTACAGTGAGTGGCTGGGAACCAACGTGAGCCACAGGCAGCCAGCGTGAGCTGCCAAGAGCTGCTGTGAGCAGCTGTCCAGAGGCTGGCAACTGATTTGCCTCATCCCAGAAGAGCATAATGATGATACCAACATGGGCCAGTGAAGCAATGTCCTCCACAACTAGACTGAAGAATAGAAAGACAGCAACTTGTCTGTTCCCCTTCCTGGGTTCCCCAATGCTGTTCCCCTCCCCAAATTCCCCAATAAAAAATCTTTAAAAAAAAAGAAAAAAGTCAAGATAGCAATACAAAATAAATAAAGGATATCTGATTCATCAGGTTATTACATTGTAAACCTTTAAGTATTAAAATGTAATTTTTCTGTACTATTAATTTTCTGTAAAAAATTTCAGTTTCCACTAAAGCATCTTTAAGAAATTGCCACACTATTTTGAATCAGTTGCTTGATAACATCATATTAATTTATAGCTGATTAATGAGGAATGATAAAAAGTCCTCCTTTCTCTGTTGTACCTCTTCTGCCTTTAAATTTCCAATTCTCTATAAATTTAATAGTAGGGAAAAAGACAAATGTAAACAACTTAAGTATGCATTACCAATATTTTCTTTGCATTCTGAATGCAGCATCCTATAATCTATGGAGATATCCTTGTTAATATTTCAAATACTGGTGGGATTAATGTTTTATTTGGATCTGTCATTCAAATCCTTTCATCCTTGTTTCAAAAAGAAGTGTACTTTTATATATCAAACATTTTTTTTGAACAGCTCAGAATAACACTGTTTACCCCGTGGAAACCACTCAGATATTGTTTCTTTGTCCACGAGTCAACATATTTTCAGTGGCACCACAGTAATTACAGAAAAGAAGACACCAGAAAGGCTCTGACTCTTAACTTAATCCATGCTTAAAATACTAGGGTAATGCACAGTCATCACACTGGAAGTGAAAACTATATAACTGAATCAGAAATTCTTGGAGGTATCTGTCTGGTGGACAAGAGAAAAATGTTAGTAGCTAAACCACTCCAAATGTCAGGGAAATGAGATTCTAGATTGACTATTCAAGTTGTTCTTACCTGTGCTTCATAGCAATATTTGCTATCACATTCTCTTGCAGAGGAATTGGCCTGGTCTCTCCAGTTGATTGGACAGTTAGTTTATGTGGGGCTTCCTTTACATGACCTACATTAAAATGATTTAACTATAACACAGCTTGTATTTTCTTTCTGAATTGCAGCCAGTTTGTATGTCAAAATGCAAATTACCTCATAGGAAATGGGACAAAAAGAAAAATTTACAGAAAAGTGTAAACTTATTTATGTGTGCTTATAAATTTCACAGGAAATGAAAAATCAGAAACGTTAAATTGAAGTTAGGAAAGAACTCTATGTAATTCTAAGTTCCTTGAATATTTCTATGGTCACCTTGCTTCAGATCCTTCATATTATATAAAAAAAAAAAATTGAGGAAAGTAAATGCCCCATTTTCTCCCTTTTCTCAAAAATCCTTTAAATATTTCATTCCAATATAGTATACAATAAGTTTTGTTTTGAATTAAAGCAGAATAAGTCATTCAGACAACATTGCACTGAAGAACTAGAGAAGGTGTACAAAATATTTTTAAATTGTTTAAATGATATCAAAGAGCTGTCAAGCCTATGGAGACTTAAAGGACCAATATCTAAGAAAACAAAAATACCCAAAAGGTGATTTTGAACTTCAGGAGGAACAATTTTCTCCTAGATCCTTAAAGTCTCAGACGTTGAAAATATCTTCACTCAGTTCCAGGTTTATGGATAAAAATTAGAGTTCAAGGTCAACAACAGTTCCTGGTAAGTGCCCAGGGCTCACTGTGAAAGTCTATACTGTAAAAGAAAAGCTAAACTGAAAGTAGATCAACCTCCTTAAGGATTTAAAATAGGTAGAAATCATCTCCTTTCCTGATTGGATTGAGATGATACAGGATTTCTTTTGTCATTGGTCTCCTGTCAGAAGTCAATATAAATCCTCTCTAGAGAAAGACAATGTCATTACAGATTCCAGTGATCTTTTCCAGCTCTTTATGTACAGTATCCAGCAACAAGGGAAAATAAATAAATAAATAAATAAACAAATAAATAAATAACATTGAAAATATGCCCCAAACCCAAGAGAAATCATCAGCAACTGAAACCAATCAACAAGAGATCCAGATAATAGACTTACCAAAGTAAAAATTATTTCTATTTACACTGAAATAATTGTGATTGGCATGCTCAGGTAAATAAAACAGAAGATTGAGAATTTAGCTGAATAAATATAAAAAGGACCTAATAGAAATTCTGGAATGGAAACATATATAATAACTGAAAATAGAAATGTAATCAATAATCATAAAAGCAAAATACACATGACCATAGAGAGAATTAATGAACAAGATATTATTGGGTTGTCGGAAAAGTCATGACGTATTTTTTTCTATGTTTTTTGTTGCAAAAATGTATGACTTTTCTGACAACCCAATATATCAGAAAAAAACTATATCTATACCGGGGGTGCCAAAATAATGTATACAAGTGGACACTTTGGTCAACGTGGTTCAAGCAGTAGTTTACCGTAATCAGAAGTGTCTGGATGCTGATAGTAACCACTTTGAGCACCTCTTGTAATTGCAGAAGTCAAATGTGACTTGTATTCATCTTTTGTTATTTGTATATATTGAGTATTATAATTTTAATAGCCTTTTCCTTTCTTAAAATGTGTATACTTTTTTGGCACCTTCTGTATATATGTATTATATATGATGGATGACAGTCTCAAAATGCATAAAGCAAGAATTCACATTAAAAAAATAAAAGCAGACAAATTCACAACCATAGTACATGTATAATATTTACAAAAATTTGGTACACATTGGATAACCTTTTAAAGGTCTTATATAAATGATTTGTTATTTGACCACAGTTAACCAGAAATGGGCATTATTTGGAAATTAAGCAGTATATCACTAACTCTTGAATCAAAGAAAAATCACAATGTAAATTAAAAATAATTTGAACTAAAAGATAAAATCCTACATTATGAGATTTGTTGTATGTACCTAAAGTCATGCTTAGAGAGAGATTTATAGTTGTAAATGAATATTTTAGAAATAGTAGGAAGTTTAGATATATAAGCTAAGTATTTCTCTCAAGAATTTATAAATTCTATTAAAAACAAATTTAAAATTAACTAAAAATAGACTAATTAAAAGTGCAATGAACATGTTAATAACAGATTAGGTTTAACTGAGAAGAAAAATCAATGGGAGATCAGAAAATTAAGATAGATGAAAATATATCATCTAGAATATAGAATATAGAATAAGGAGACAAAATGACTTAAAATAGAGAAGAGGCTAAGAAGCTAACAGAAGAGAGTGAGAATATCTAAACATGAATTCCTAAAGGAGAGAAAAGAATGAATGGGACAGAAGCAATATTTCAAAAGATAATAAATAGCTTATAATGTTCCAGAATTGATAAAGATCTCAATACTCACTTTCAAACTCCCAGTGGACCCCAAAGAGCTTAAATAAAAAGGAATCATTATGGTGAAACTGTAAAAAATTGAAGAAAAAATCACAGTAGCAGCCTTTAGACTGACAAGTGACTTCTCTAAAGCGTAAACGTCAGCTGGAAGAGAGAAGAATATCTCTGATGTGCTAAAAAGAAAATGACCACTAATATGGAATTTAATATCCAGAGAAATTACTGCTCAAGAATCAAACCAAAATGGCACTGTTTTCAGATAAAACAAAACAAAACAGAAAATGTTTGCACCTTTAGGCCTGTTCACTTTTGCATCCGTTCAATTACACAATTAAATTGGGATATGAGAGAAATTACCACCCTTAACTCTTTTAAGCTCGCAGTCACCGTATTCCGTACTATTTCCCATAACAAGATAGAGTACTGACATTCGTGATGTGCTGCTGGGTAGGAAGAGAGGGCTCCAGGGACTCCCACTTGGCCATGTATAACCATTGACATTAGTCAATGAGTCGAGGCATAAGTGTAGGGGTGCTGCCTTCTTCTAAAGAGACCTGTTCAAACTATAACCTCAGGAACTGTTCAAATAATCATAAAATGGGATTGAAGTCCTTTAGTTTTGCCAGAATGTTAATGCAAAGACACCACTGTTCTTTGGGGCTCCATAAGCCCCAAAGAAGACTGCGAGTATGCTGCAGTGCTTTGGGTTCCCAGGAATTAGCTCAGAGACAGTGCCTGATAATCCTTGAAAGACCCGGTACTTTCATTCCATTGAAAAATTACACTGGTGAGAAGCTTTGGAGCCTTTTGATTACATTTAGGACCTTTTCACTTGGTATACATAATGGTTATCTGCAAGTTTCATTTAGAAGTCCACCTTGTCTTCCTTTATTCAAGAAGCTCTTGTCTATAAACTATTTCTGGGCTGGAAATTGAGAGGGGATCACAATTATTTGCTATGGTGGCTCAACACAGATTTTTTTTATTCCCCAGACCTGATTTTTATTTTTATTTTTGATTTGCTTGTAGAAAACTCACTTGAAATTGGCTATGCCATGGCAATATTGTGAGTCAAAATGTGTTTATTGGGTGAGTCCTACTGCTTCTTAGGATAACCATGTTCGCTTCACGGAGTGCTGAGTCTTGGTCTTCATCTCCCTGGGGTTTGGAACACCTCTCGTTCTTTTTGTTTTTGTTTTTGTTTAAGATTTTATTGGGGAATTGGGGAAGGGGAACAGTGTTGGGGAATCAGGGAAGGGGAACAGACAAGTTGCTGTCCTTTTGTTCTTCAGTCTAGTTGCGGAGGATGTTACTTCACTGGCCCATGTTGGTATCGTCATTGCGCGCTTCTCACATGAAGCAGATTGGTCTCTGGCCTCTGGATGGTCACTCACCGCGGCTATTGGCAGCTCACGCTGGCTGCCAGCCACTCACTATAGCCTATGGCAGCCCACTGCAGCAGGGGCTGCAGCCTACACCATCAGTGGGGCTCGCATAGCCCAACTCTAAATAGAGATGTTGTTAGCTGCAGAGGTCAGTGTCACTGGCCCTCATATGTGGGATCCAAACTGGGGCTGCTGGCATCCCAAGCCAGCTCTTAACCAATGCGCCATTTGGCTGGCCCACCTCTCATTCTTCAGGCCCACCTCTCATTCTTCATGGCAGAAGCAGCGTAATCTTACAAAATCTTGCCATAAATAGGAATTTGATTTTGGATAAGCACAGGTGGTACTTTAACTAATCTAGCCATTTCACGCCATGGAATGCTACATTCCTCTCTGGGTTTATGGATAGGGATTGTCACTGCTGCCTACCTTATTTTGTCTGGAACCAATTCCAGGTTCTACTTGTTACCTGTACTGTTACTAACTTAGGTTAATTAAGGATTTTGGATGCAAGCATCAGGAGCCAATATTAAACAGTAAAGGGGATTTATTAGAATGCTATTAGAGAAGCTCAGAGGATAATTAGGTTGCTGTACCCATATCTGGAAAACAGACAGGAATTAAGTAGCTCTGGAGGGGTGGGGAAAACGGATAGTAGTTAAGTTACTTCAGGGATGAGGAGGTTCTTAGCCATCAGAGTTTAAAATGTGAAAGTTGATAATCACTCAAAAATGATTACCTCTATCATGTAGCTTGCTTCCTTAATCCTGGCGAGCTTGTAATCACAGCAAAATTCAAATGTATACACAGCATGCGCCGTTGGCAATTGTTCCATCAAACATTTTGCAAAGTTTTATTGCAAGCTTGTTTTGACAACATCTCTAAAAGCATTTCTGTTCAGATATTTCCATCAACACACTAAAAAACAAGAGAACAAAAAGTTAAGTAAATGAGAACTGTGTCATTTTAAGACCAATAATAACTGTTAAAGTATGACCTTCTTTAACAGGTTTATACATAATCCCAAGGTAAGAAACTGAGTGCTAATTGAAACATGAGCTACTTTGACCTCTTAGAAAAATCAACTTAGTAGGTTACACATTGGCAAGAGTGTCTTAGAATATCCTGGGGGCAGTTTGCTGGCTTAGAAAGCAAATGTCTTCACTAATTTGGTAATAGGAAGCAAAGTTGAATTATCCAATATCTAAAGTGAGGCAATCACTCTTGGGAAAACTTTTACAAACTGACTGAGATCAGGATCAAAAGAAGTGGAAAAAGTCATAAGTAAGAAAATAATAAATAATGCAAATTATTTATTTGTATTAAGACAAGTAAAATATGTAGAGCAAAGGAGACCAGAAAAACTAGATGTTCCAGATCTTAAGAAAAATAAGCAAACAACGCACAATTCTCCTCTTCTTCATCTGCCAAGAACATATCACTTAGTCATGGATAAAAATGAACCTCAGGCTGATAATTCATATGATGAGACACTATGTTTCAAGCATCAGAGGGCTTCAGCGATAACAGACTTACCCTGCCAGAGAAAAGAGGGAAACACTGGAATTGATTGAATTATAAGAAATGTCTTGTAAATGAGTGGATAATTACTAAGATTGTATCAGTTGATTAGAGAAAGGTCAGACAACTCTAAACTTGGCTGGATTAATAACGAATCATTTCTTCCTCTGCTGTGCCCTTTGAGTAATTTGAACTTGGCTTCCAACTTCCAAGCAAGTAGAGAGCACACCTGCATGTCAGACATGGCTGTGCTCAGGGAGTGGTGGTGACAGGGATGACAAACCAGAGGTTGTCTCCCTACAGACTTGTGCCAGTGACATGCAAGGACTGAAAGGCAGCTCCATAAACTAATTCAGACAAATTCTGTGATCCTAAAAGCAGTCAGGCTCAGCTGTCCTTTCTATCAAATGAAGGTGTGAATAATCTCCGAGTCCCCCCTTGATTCATGCTTCTGTGCTTGGTATATTATACTTGGTCACCAAAGATGAATTCTCTTATAGTAAAAAATTATTGTCATGTATTTCTTTTTAAACAATTTTGTTTTTGGTTTTGTTTTTTGGTCCTATACTGTCAGACTCCACACTTACTTGCCAACACTAGGGGTCAGGCTGAGAATAGTCCTGATTCCTACACTATTATGAGCCATACCAGATATTAGAAGTACCTTGGTTATTTAGATTTTTTTAGCTATGTCTTCTGAATTTCCATTCTATATTGTTAGATTAATCATTCACACTTTTTCAACAATAAAGATAATAAATTTAATATGATATTTTCCCACAACATAAATATTAGGGAAATAAATATACTCCTAATGTTTCTGATGCCAATATTACAAATGAAAGTCTCATAGACATTTGGAAAGTAAACCTTCCAACCAAGTGCATACTAGTTAACAGTCTACATTATCTTTGCCCAAATATACCATTGTGATGTACATTTTCCTAATCTTCCCCATTTCTTTCTCCTTTTCTTTTTTCTCCCTGCCATAAAGTCCAAATAACAAATCCAATCGTAAAGATGGGAAGTTAATAGCATCCACTTTAAGGTTATTTGTTAATGGATTTTAACATCTTTAAGGCTCTAAGTATTCATGTTTGTTAACTTATTAAGAGTATAAGTGCACCTTATACACAAGTAGTCTATCGCACAAGTACACACAGAAATAGACACAATGTGGCTTTACATAGAATTAGTAAATTATTTCACCTCACATCGATAACCCAGAATAGAGCAGGGAAGGGTATGAAAATGTGGTTAAAGCTCAAAACAGCAGGTCAGAACCACATTAAGCTAGGACTTTATGGACTATAAAAATAAAACTGGCCTCTAAGAAAATATAAACAGATAAATTGCATTCCATGAATAGAACCTCTGGCGCATGGCGGGGGCGGGAGGTGGAAGCATTGTGTGAGTGTGTCTGCGTACACACCCTTGAGTCATGCAGCCCATATAGCAACTGTCTTTCTATTTTAGCCGTGGTAAGATAGTGCCTGTGGATCTTTTAGGCATTTGTATCCCCTGAAAGAAGAGGTTCTTCAAGAAATGACTCTCTTTTCAAAGAAGCAATGTAATCAACCATCTGCATGGGACAGTTTTTACCTGAAGAATGATTTGATAAAAAGTCAAGACTGTGTAGAGGACAGAGAAGATTTTCCTAAGTGAGGTTCTTGTGGATGAGACAAACACACTGAGCTGGAGGCAGAGGAACTGTTTTCCTGTCAGTCATTTCAAGAGTGCCTTGGCCCAGGGCGCTTTGTAACAGCCTCTGCCCTCTCCCAACGGGGAGCTTCTGGAAGCGCTGGCTGCCAGGCTATTTGGATCAATTGACCTTTGATAGTTTTTATTGTTTCCGCTGCCCTTTAAATTCCCCATCAATATTTTGTCTTCTCCAGAGTATCTTTTCAGACCTAGATAGGACCAATGCCACCTCCTGTCCAGAAAATGATGACCCCTCACAGATAAAGCTCGGAGATGAGGGGCTGAGAACAGAGCGGACATTCCCTCCTGCTTTCTGACGCTGCTTGCAGAACAGGGCAAACCTCTACATTTATCAAACAACAAAAAAATTTTTTTTGGCAGAAGGCTTCTGCCTTCTCTCCTAATGGCAAGGTTATAAATAGTACCAGAATTATATAAAAAAGAAAAAGTCAAGAGTACATTTCTCAAAACGACTCCCACTGTCACCAACCACGGGGTACCACATGAGGTGCTTTTCTGTCTTTGACCTCTTGGCCTTGAGCAGCTGCTCCTGGGAGGCTTTCTACCCCCTGGGCTAGCTGTGCTCTTCTCTCTAAATCTCAGCAGCCTCGTCCAGCCAGCCCTGAGGAAGGGGAATCTCACTGTCACCTGGAGGGAGAAGCAGATACCAGCACAAAAAGACATATTTTCTCCTCTGTATTACACACTTGTATAACAGGATTAGTTTTGAGAGACTTGGAAAACAGCAAGTCAGCTTGTAGACATTAATAGTTTTCAGTGTATACAAATACAAGGCAAGGAAGAAGGCAAGTGAAATATAACCTTTGCCTGTTCTCCGCTGGTTATAATCTAGAATGTACCACCAATAACATACAATAAAATGCTTTAGAATTATTAAGAACAACTGACATTATGTAAATGTAATGTGTATAGTCTTCATATATGAAATCTTAATTGCTTTGGTTATTTGCATATGTATTTATGTGTTCATTGAAAGTCTTTTGGGAATTACTTATTAATGAAAAGGACTTTACAAAGGTCTGTGCTGTGGATCTGTTTAGTGAAGTGAACAATCCTTTCTTAATTGTTTATTCTGTGTCTTTGTACCAGTATGTGAGCTTTGATACATTTATATAATAAGTTATATAAATACAGGGCATATTTTGTGTTAAGAAGAGAGATGAATGAAAAAACAAAGGTGCAGTTTATTGACTGCTGTCACGGACCAGGCACCATGCCAAGCATATCATCACATTAACTTTTCACAACAAAGCACAAAGTAGGGGCTTTTATGATCCTCACTTCACAGGGAGTGAAACTGGAGTTTGGAGAGGTTAAATCATTCACTCACAGTCGCATACTATACCAGGCAGAGCTCGGGCTCTGAAACCACTTCCACTCGACCTCAGCAACCTCTAGTTTAAACCACTGATCCTCTCTCATTTGAGGAGAGGCCTTTTCAAAAAACTGATGGCAGTTGTTATCATGTAAAGACTCTCAGCCTCCCACCTTCCTTGCCATCCTAGGTGCATATCTCTAACTCAGGGATGATAAAAAGAGGTAAACTGCTTGTGGGTAACATAAAAGGATGCCAAGGGCATCTTCAAACTTTTCCAATTGGAAAAGCAAGGCATGTTAATTTATATTAATTTGAGTAAGGAGAAAGTTTTACTGTCAACAGTTTTATTTTGCAGTCTGTATTTCAAACCTAATTGACTTCTTTGCAACATAGAAATAATTGTGGTTTTTTTAAATGGCATTTTTTCATGTTCATAGATAGGAAGACTGAATATTGTCAAGATGTTAATTTTTCCCAAGTTGATCTATAGTTGCAATTCAATTCCAGTCAAAATCCCAGCAAGTTATGTTGTGGATATTAATAGTTTATTCTAAAGCTTATATAGAGAGGCAAAAGATGCAGAAGAGCCAACTTAATATTTGAGAAGCACAAAGTTGAAAGACTTCTAGACTTCCGCTAAACTCACAGTAATCAAGACAGAGTGGTACTGGTGGAAAAACACAAAAATAGGTCAATGGAACAGAATAGAGAGCCCAGAAATAGAATCACATAAATATAGTCAACACATCTTTGACAAAAGAGTAAACGAAATAAAATGGAACAAAGACAGTCTTTTGAACAAATGATCTGGAACAATTGGACATCCACAAACAAAAAAATGAATATACCACAGACCTTACACCTTTCACAAAAATTAACTCAAACTGAATCATAGACCTAAATGTAAAATGTAAAACCATGAAACTCCTCAAAGATAACAGGAGAAAACCTCAATGACTTCAGGTATTGTGATAACTTTCTAGATACACCAAAGGCATGATCCATGAAAATAATAAATAAGAGTTTTATTAAAATTTAAAACTTCTGCTTTGTGAAAGATAATTTCAAGAGAATAAGAGCCACAGACTGGGAAAAAAATATTTGCAAGAGACATATTTGATAAAGGATTGTTATCCAAAGTATAAAACACTTATAATTCAACAATAAGAAAACAGGCAACCCAATTTTAAAATAGAGCAAAGACCTTAACAGCTATAGAACTAAAGAGATATACAGAAGGCAAATGCACATATGAAAAGATATTCAGCATCAGTGAGATACCACTACACACCTATTGTTAGTGTGGCCAAAATCTGGAACACTGACAATACCAAATGCTGGTGAGGATGTGGAGGAACAGGAACTCTCATTCATTGCCAGTGGGGATGCAAAATGGTGCAGCCATTTTGGAAGACATTTTGGCAGTTTCCTACAAAACTGAACATATTCTTACCATATGGTTTAGCCGTTGTTTTCCTTGGTGCTTACTGAAATGAATTGAAAATTTATATCTTTACATAAACCTGCACACAGATGTTTATGGCAGCTTAATTCATACTTGCCAAAGTTTGGAAGCAACCAAGATGTCCCTCAAAGGTGAATGGATAAATAAAGAGTGATACATCTAGAAATGATGGAAAATTATTCAGTATTAGAAAGAAATGAGCTATCAAGCCATGGAAAGACCTTAAATACATATCACTAAGTAAAAGAAGCCAATCTGTAAAAGCTACATACTATATAATTCCAATTATATTACATTCTGGACAAAGCCAAACTATGGAGACAATAAAAAGATCAGAGGTTTCCAGGAGTTACAGGGGAGGAAGGGATGAATAGTCAGAGCACAGAGGAATTTTAGGGCAGTGAAAATACTCTTTATGATGCCATGGATACATGTCATTATACATATGCCCAAACCCATAGAATGTGCAATATCAAGAATGAACTGTAAAATACACTATGGGTGATTATAATGTGTCAATGCAAGTTCATCAACTGTAACAAATGTACCACTCTGGTGGGACATGTTGATAATGGGGGAAGCTATTAATGTCCTCCTCATTCCAGTCAGCTCCAATCACTGACTCTCAGCCATCACAGCTGCCTGCCCCACCAAAGAGCTTTTGATGAATCAATTTAGAAGGAAAGAGGAGGAGGTAGAGAAAGAAAAAGAAGAAAAGGAAGAGGTAGAAGAAAGTTATTTCATTTATTTTCATTCTTTATATTTTATTGCTATAATGGTTTTAGCCTATTAATTTTCTTCTGATCATTGACTTAATTAAATACAATATGTAGTTTTTTATTATTGTTTTAAGATATTTTGTATTTCCAGTTTGTATTATCTTTATTTAAGAATATTATTTCAAGAGTTGTTTAATTGAAGATTTTTATATTTTATTTCCTGTAGTTCATGTTCTACTCATAGAAAGGTAGCGGTGTATTATTTATTTAGTGTATACGTAGTCATAGCTCTTACATCTTTATTGGGAATTGTGATTTTTATCATAAAAATGTCCTCATCTAGCACACTTAAAACTTTTTTTGTTTTTGGATTGACTTTACTTTGCCTATTAGAATCACAAACCTTACAATAGCCCATTATTATTTCCATTTGGCCAATAGGTACCTGAACTTTCCTTTATTTTAGCTTTCTGAATTACTTTACTTTAGTTGTATTGCTTAGGTAAAGAATTATAGGGCCAGCCCAGTGGCGCATTGGTTAAGAGCTGGTTTTGGGATGCCAGCGGCCCAGGTTCGGATCCCACGTATGAGGGCCAGTGACACTGCCTTATACAGCTAACAACAACTCCACCTGGAACTGGGCTGTGCGAGCCCCCGTGACGGTGTAGGTTGCAGTCCCTGCTGCAGTGGGTTGCCATGAGCTACAGTGAGTGGCCGGCAGCCAGTGTGAGTGGCTGACAGCCAGCGTGAGCTGCCAATAGCCACGGTGAGCGACCATCCAGAGGCCGGTGACCCACCGATCTGCCTCATCCGGGAAGAGCGCAATGATGATACCAACATAGGCCAGTGAAGCAAGATCCTCCGAAACCAAACTGAAGAACAAAAAGACAGCAACTTGTCTGTTCCCCTTCCCCGATTCCCCAACGCTGTTCCCCTCCCCCAATTAAAAAAATAAAAAATATAGCTTGGTACTACTTTGTTTTAAAATTGAAAGTCTGCTTTTAAAGTTAAGTTGCTTTTAAAGTTAAGTCCACCCAGGGCCAGGCAAGTGGCGCATTGGTTAAGAGCTGGTTTGGGATGCCAGCAGCCCCGGTTCGGATCCGACATATGAGGGCCAGAGACACTGCCTTCTACAGCTAACAACAGCTCCACCTAGACCTGGGCTGTGTGAGCCCCAGCGACGGTGTAGGCTGCAGCCCCTGCTGCAATGAGCTGCTATAGGCTACAGCGAGTGGCCAGCAGCCACTGTGAGCTGCCAATAGCTGCGGTGAGTGACCATCCAGAGGCTGGTGACCAATCTGCCTCATCTGGGAAGAGTGCAATGACAATACCAACATAGGTCAGTGAAGCAATGTCCTCTGCAATTAGACTGAAGAACAAAGAGACAGCAACTTGTCTGTTCCCCTTCCCCGATTCCCCAATGCTGTTCCCCTCCCCCAATTTCCCAATAAAATCTTAAAAAAAAAGAAAAGTTAAGTCCACCCATATTTATTGATATAACTTATATTTTATAATATCTATAAGTTTATATAATAACAATTTTAATTATTATATGTATGTGCTTCGTTTCTGCATTGGTTGTGTTTACTTTGTTCTTTTTTTTTAATTTAATTTGGTATTTAAAATAGTTTATATTTTCTTCCAGTTATTACTTTTTACTAATGTTTTCCTAAAGCTCTTAGTGTCCTGATTTCTTTTGTACATTTATTATTTGGTTTGTTGACTTTTAATAGTATCTTTTAACTTTTGCCTACTGCTCATACAAAACTTAGTGAGCTTATTCCACATCCCTCTTTTGCTCTTCTTTCTTCCATTATTTTAGTTGCAGCATTTTTACTTTGTCAGAACACATAACATTTATTCGTCACTCTTCCACCTTCTTCTACACCTTAGCTTCAATCTTAGTTCTACACATCAATAGAATAAACACCATGATTCCTTTTCCTGAAGATTGCCCCAGTTATTTCTTGTTTGACCTATTCTCTAGTCTAGAAAATTCGTTAAGGAGAGTTTGACAGTGTAGTATAACCTGGATTCTTGCATGTTTAAAACCATTTCCTCCCCTATAACTTTGATAGCTAAATGACAGTTTTTCTGAGTATAAAATATTTGATTCACTTTTTAATTGAAAATGCTGCTCTATTGTTTTGCATTTCATGTGGCTTTTAAGAAATCTACTATTAGTCTAATCCTCTTGTTCTTTTAAATGATTGATATTTTTGTCTGTAAGTCAAAAAGATTTGCCTATAATTCCTAAAGACTGTTTTAATCATTACAGTCTTATAAGATTTATTAATATACATTTTGGAGTTCACTGTTAAGGTCCAACCCACCCAACTCTCTTGCCTTTAGAAGTATCATATGTCAAAACACACCTAACAACAGTGAGTGAGTGCAAGTAATTGAAAGGTTCATTGCTCACTCATGCAAATTCAAAGAGAAGGGAGCGCCCTTGAGGGGGGCCTTTTGATCTCCAGGGCCAGGGAAGGAGACCCAAGGCCTTGATTATACATATATGACAGGAGCCCACCAGGGGATTTTGAATAATGTGGAGGGTGGACAAATTTCTAGCAGTAGTTCTAGTGTGAGGGAAGGTGGATAAAGAAGCAGAGCAGTACCGAGTTAGTTGGGCTGAGGTGTCTGATTCTCACCTCATTGGTGTTAATTTAGCCAAATGTCATTTTCCTGTGAGTAACATTGCCTCCCACTTTATTTCTTTAAAGTAATTTCACAAAAATGTCTCAGGTACCTGTTGGGTGTCTTCCATATTTAGAAAAAGTTCTTTTTTTTTCCAGAAATTTTAAATTAAAGAATTAAATACTAATTTTGTTTTATTATTTTGTTTTTCATTGTCAAGAGACTCCACATTACATGATTTAAAAAAAATATTTATCTGTTTTCCATTTTAACCACTTTCCTTCTCACTTTTTTATTTCTTATTTTAACTCATTTCATTCTCTTGGTTATTTTCCTAACTTTCTCCAAATTCCCTTATTAAATTTTTGTTTAAGCCTGATCTCCCTGTGGTACCTTATAATTTAGTCATTATTGCTATTAGAATTTTCTCCGCTTCCTGATCCTCCTTCTTCATCTGGTTCAATCAACTTTCATTTCATTTCTTCATTAATACGTACGATTCTTCTTCTGGCTCTATGTCCGTAAATGCCTACCTGAGGATATTTAATTCAATTTGGAATATTATGTTGGGGTTTTCTTCTGCTTTGTGGTTGGTTTTCTGAGAGAGAATTTGCACCAGGTTAAATGTCTGATTCACACTCTCTGCTTTCCTCCTATGTTGTGGTGTGTAGATGAAGACAGCTTACATCTGTTAATTGTGGACAAGGTGCCAGGGCAATATGTTGCAAGTTACAGGAAATTCTTTGTTTGGTTTGGTTTGTTTATTTGGTTATTGTGAAAAGAGATCATATGCCCTTGATTTTGCTTTTTGTTCTATTTTTTTTCTGGCAGGATCACAATTTCGGCCCTCTGTTTCTTTTTTCCTTCACATTTCAGGACCCAAAGGATGCCATTCTCTTGTACCTTCATCCTTCAGAAACATGGCTTCTCAATCTTGTCACTGTGAGCCCCACACACTGTTATGTCCCTTCTCTGCTGTCAGTGCTCTGATTTATCAGAGGTATTTCTCAGTATTTTCACCCTTACAGTGGACTTTTTCTTTCTGGGAGAGTTTTAGATCAATCATGGCTCTTTCTTTTCCTATTCTCTCATGCTCAGTACTTTTTTCTCCTCCTCCCCTCCCACATCTGTATGCAAAGCTTGAGAGATGGCCCTGCTGAAAGTTGGTATTCTTTTTTTTTCTGTTTTTAGCATTTAATTTTATTTATTTTTATTCTTTTAGTTTTTCAATTATAGTTAACATTCAATATTGTACTAGTTTCAGGTGTACAGCATTTACTTTTGCACTTACAAGTACTTTGAAGTTTGTAGTGATCTGTGAATTCTAGTTATGTCAGTTTCCTGGTTTTATCTGTTACATTGAGTGAGAGATACTACAAAGGAGCAGCCAATAGGGAGAATATAGTGTCACAAAGCCAGAGGATAAACTTCTTTCAAGAACAATGGCATTCCCAATGTGTCAAGTGCTACTCGGTGGTTGAGTAAGATGAAGACTGAAAACCAACCATTGGTTTAGAGTCACCAGTGGCCTTGAAAAGAGTTCTACTGTTGAGCAATAGGTACAAAAGACTAATTGGAATGGACAGAGAAAACAGCATAAACAAGTGAAGGCTGATTATAAAGATCATATACATCAGGTAGACCAGGGCACTGTAGTGTCAAGTTTGGTTTTTATTAACTTTTAATTTAAGCATGTAATTACAGAAAGTACTCATTTCCTAAATATACTGTACCTTTTGATGATGTTTCAGACACTTAACAGCCTTCATATCAAACAACAAAATATGACCACTTTTCTCAAAGCCCCCAAGGCAGCATGCAGTCACTAATTGTCCCCAAAAGGGCAACCTCTGGACTATTGTTTCACACTGCAGTATTGGCTGCTCTTTTGTCTGTCTTCCTTCGCTGTGCATTATGTTTGTTACTGACATTTGTAGAGTTTTTGTTCTTATTGCTGTTGAATTTTCTATTATCTCAATATACTACAATTTATTTATTATTTGTTGGATTTGAGTAGTTTACAGTTTTACATTTTTATGAATAATGCTGCTATGTACTAGCCATAATTTTTTTAGTTTCTAGTCATGTATTTTCTAGTGAATTTTGGTGAGCATATGAATTTAGCTAAAAATGGAATTGCTGGGCCAGCCGAGTGGCACGGTGGTTAAGTGGTGGCTTGGGAAGCCAGCAGCCCCAGTTCGGGTCCCACATATGAGGGCCAGTGACACTGCCCTCAAAACAAAACAAAACAAAACAAAACAAACAAACAAAAAGAATGGAATTGCTGCATCATAGAAAACACACATTAAATAATAATGGCCAAACGGTTCTACACAGTATTTTTTCTTAAAGCACTATATAGGAATTCCAGTGCTGAATCATTTTGCCAATACTTACTTGTTTTTTAATTTTTTATTTATTTTTATTTTTTATTATTATTATTTTTCTCCCTGCCTGCCCCTCTCTGAACATTGATCTTAGTCTAGTGGTGGAGGATGCCACTCACTGGCCCATGTTGGTATTGTGATTATTGCGCTCTTCCTGGCTAAGGCAGTCGCCGTCTGTTGGCTGACCGCTCACAGCAGCTCTCATCTGCTGCCAGTCACTCACTGCAGCCCAGCTCCAGGTGGAGCCGTTGTTCATAATCTTAGCTGTAGAGGGCACAGCTTTCTGGCACAGTCTACTGGCTCACATGGGAATTGAACCGGCAGCCCTGTTGTTCAGAGCTTGAGCTCTTACCAACTGAGCCATCCGGCCACCCCCTTGCTTTTTAAAAATTTAATTTTAGCAATCATGATATTGTTTTAATTTGAATTTCACTGAAGACCAGTGAGGTCATATGCTTATTAGCCATATGCACATTGCCTTTGAGAAGTGTCAGTTAAAGCATTTTGTTCATTTTTCTCTTTGGTTAGCTCCCTTTTCCTCACTGATTTGTAGGTATTATTTATATATTCTTGATATGAATGTTATATTTACTGGTTGCAGACTATGGTTAGATATGGGAATATTAAAGTATGATTGTATACTTATAGGGATAATTTAGTGATTCAAGCTACAGAATGAAAATTTCAGGACAGAAAGCCTGGAGTGGGCAATAGGGAATGGAATGCATCTAGGAGGAGAAGGTGGCTATTGTGGCTATATTGTACATAACTTAAACCCTTGTTTATGGGTAAATGTTTCTGATATCTTACTACTATAAATGTGAAGAATAGTTTAATTAATGAAATTATATCCATATATTGGATCATTTATATTTTCTAAAGAGAAAAAATCTTAATTTAAAACATAAAAAACTAAAACTTTTTGCACATATGTAAAGAAAAGTATTTTGTGCTTTGCTCACTGGTTTTCTGTTATAAAGACATATGCCATTGTGCCATAGTATTAAAATCTTAGAATATTATTATTGCATAATTTAACTTATTTTTTTGCTCCATTTGCATTCTTTAATCTAGTCTTTTGAATAATATTC
The DNA here is from genome assembly GCA_033961575.1 of Aselliscus stoliczkanus. Taxonomy (NCBI): domain Eukaryota; kingdom Metazoa; phylum Chordata; class Mammalia; order Chiroptera; family Hipposideridae; genus Aselliscus; species Aselliscus stoliczkanus. The sequence continues at coordinate 53,798,232 of CM066731.1, forward strand.
CTTTTGTATTATTTTTATCTGATTATATTGTTGTCTCCTTTTAAACTTTAAGCATTTTTTAAAAAAAGATTTTATTGGGGAATTGGGGGGAGGGGAATAGCATTGGGGAATGGGGAAGGGGAACAGACAAGTTGCTGTCCTTTTATTCTTCTGTCTAGTTGTGCAGGACGTCACTTCACTGACCATTGGATGGCTGCTCCTGGTGGCTCACGGCAGCTCATGAAAGCTCATGCCAGCTGCCAGCCAGCCCCACTGCATCTTATGCCATCGCTGGTGACTCATGGCAGCCCAGCTCCAGGTCGAGCTGTTGTTTACCATCTTAGTTGTAGAGGACACAGCGTCACTGGCCCATGTGGGCTCCGAACCAGGGTCCTGCTGCTCAGAGCTGGCATTCCAAGCCAACTCTTAACCAATGACTGGCCCAAACTTTAAGCAGTTTTGTTAAATTTCCTAATGTATACATAGGGTGTCAAAAAATGTATACACATTTTAAGAAAGGAAAAAAAAACAATTAAAATTACACTGATGGAAACCACTTTGAGCACCTCTTGTAATTGCAGAAGTCAAATGTGACTTATATTCATCTTTTGTTATTGGTATATATTGAGTATTACAATTTTAATACAGTTTTTTCCTTTTCTATAATGTATATATACTTTTTTGGTACCCTCTGTATTTTCAACAGCTCACTTGAAATTGCCTTGGGTCTTTCTTTTCAACATTTTATTTCTTGTATTTATTTTGGAAAGTTTTAAGTTCTTTTGAATTTTTTAATTTCTCTTTTACCTTATTTATTTACATTGTCTGATTTCTTTTATATTTTTATTTTTGCTAAACTGTAGAAAATATATTAAGAATGGGTATTTAAACAATTTATGCCATAGTTTGAATATATTTATTCCTTCATTTGACCTTCAATGAATTTTTGTCCCTTTGAAACTCTTTTGGTAGAGAAATATATAATCAGAAATCCATAGTCTTTGCTTATGCAATCATGAGTCATAAGACAAGTCATGCAATATGTGGCTGTTTAGCAGGAGAGAGAGGTTAGCTAATAATTCTATTCCTGGAACGTGCTCCCTCCACTGCTACTTTAATCAGACTAAGTGTTCATGAGATTGTGGGGATTTTTTTTACACTGCTATGTGCTAAGGAAAGGTTGGCGAGGGACAAAGTTTCTCATATAATTTTGGAATGAATACATATAAATTTGGAATGTAACAGCACCTAACAAACAGCCCGGCACACCTCGGAAAAAAAAAAAAAGTCAGCATGATCTCGTCTGATATTTCAGAACAAAAACAAGCTTGGTTTCATCTCCTACTTTTAACAGCTGTCCTGAAAGGGTACACTTCTTCAGAACTATGCTTGTGAGTTTAGAAACTGAACGTTTTTTTACAAGACTTTTGTCTTTGCTAAGTCAGCCAGATAACATGCAGGAGATGGGTCTCAGTGACCTCGCATTGACAACCGAGCGTATGACCCCAGCCTGGGTCCTGCTCTGACAAATCTCTTGCCCTCAGTTCTGCCCAGCTTCCTCCCTTGTTACAGGATGATATTTTCTACTCTGCCTCACAATATAATTGCCCCTCCAAATCCCCACTCATCTACAGGTTTATAAACCCTTAGTTATCTGCATTATTCATTATCAGTCACCCAAATATGAGAGCTGTATGGTAATTCTCCTCAGGTGATTTCTTTCTCAGTTTATCATACACCTCCACATAAAACCTTGTCTACAAGCTGGAGGACTTTCCCACCCAAAAGAATTGGTTAAACATGAGATATCTGAACTTGCATTAGGCCTGTGGTATTCGGCGAGCTGAGATGTTTTATCATTCATTCATACATACTTTCACTTTCCAGATATCTGTAAAGCAAGGGATTGGTTATTTTTACTAGAGAGACTCCCAGGCTATACTTCCCTGTGGCTAACATTATAATTGCAGTAATTCAGATCGTTTAACTTTCCTCTTTGACTCTAATATTTTTATCCTTTAAAATGCCTAGATTTTAAAAAATAAATTTCTTTTCTTTAAGGCTTATAACTCTTTCCTATCTGGCTAAAAAGGAAAAAATACATAGTAGAGATAAGGGACCTGGCAATCTTAACCCTAATTAATGGCAGGTGTGTGTGGGAGGGAGGGTGGGGAGGCTGATTATCACTGACATCATGGGCTCAGGTAAACATTTTCTATTTTTCCCTTTTTGACTCTGACACTCCACAGTGAGAAATAGCATGCCTTATCATTTATAGCACTCCTGCCAAAAATTGTCCGGTATCTTGCTTTTACAAGGAAAGCTTCTGTCCACAGTATCATCTATATCCTGACAACTGGCATAATTATTTCCATGATCAGTGCCCTAGAGTTAGTAATGGCATTATGAAAGACTTATGATTGGTAAGCCTCGACTTGGAGGGTTATTTCCCATGGGCCGCTCATTTTCTGATAGCTTGTGACTCCAGAGGGAGCTCACCTGACCAAACAGACCAATTGAGTTTAATCAATGATGTCAAAAAATGAAGTCATCACTCAAAATCTAAAATGGAAAGGTGAATTTGTTGCCTTTAGAGCAATGAAAAAATGTACTTGCTGGATCCAGTCTCTCTGAATAAAGCAAACTGCTGCTCTTATACAGGATTTGGAGAAGCCTGGAGGTCAGGATTGGTGATGTACATAAGCAAGACCTTTCAGAGATGCATTAATCTTTAGCTGAGGAGGGCTTGGTATTAGAGTGTAGCTATTGCTGATACCTTCAGAAGTATAGAGCTGCCACAAAAAGTCTGACACCTGGAAGTGTGATTACCAATTCAAATTTGTCATTGATCAATTGGGATTGTTTAATACCAGATCTCGGAGTTACTTGTTACTATGGCCAAAGAACAATCAATGTTTTTCTATGGTAATTAAAATGTTTTTGTTCTCATGGGATATTTTTACATATTGCTTTGTACTGCAGTTGTACATGGTCGTGCGTCAGCTGCTTGACTTTTTTAGCTCCTTGAGGGGTCTTCTCTTATAAGACGATATTTCCCATTCCCCATAGCACCCTGCATAGTACCTTGCAATAGCAAGTACTCAGTGGTTTGAGAGATGCTACATGACCAACCAGTCTCTTCAGGAACCTCAGCAATGGTACTACCAGAGCCAAGAGACAGAGAATCCTTTCAATAGGTTCAAAGAAACATGAATGGGGAAATTAAAAAAAAATTCAGACAGAGGTTGCTGTAGTCACATCAGACAACAAACCCCCTAGTATGTAGAAAGGAAAGGGAAGGCTGGGATGAAGCCAAAAGCAGACTCCTTGTACACGCCGTGTCTTGTTTCTCCGGCTCCTAAAACTTACCTTCACCTAAGATTTCACCCACAAGTCCAGATCTGGCTCAGCTCTTCAGCCAATACTGACCCTCCTCATTTCCCCTGCCCTGAATCTCCCTAGGTCAGCAGTGATTTGACACAATTAAGATCAAAAACTGAGTTGAAAGTGCCAAACCCTAGCTACTGGACCACAAGGGAAAAAAACCTAGTTGAGATGTGATCTTTTCCAGAACACATGAGTTCCTCTGTTCTTCTTCACGAGTCACACAGGATTGACTGTTGTACTCTCATACTTGTAGTGCTTGAGTCGAACCTGGTCTGCCCACTGATGCTCATTTAAAAGATTAGGTATGAGCCAGGGTTTCAGGCCTACCTCTGGGCCCAGAGACTCATCTTAAGATTCTAGACTCTTGATCCAATGGCTCATTTTGAGCTGCAGAAACATGTCTGGAATTATTGAGGCCGCTTGAATATCTGAGAATGCCCAATTATCTGCTCTGGGACCAGCCTCTAAAACCAAATCAGTTCTCCTTAGATTTTCAGCTCTGGGAAGAAGATCTCTAGGGGGTTCCAGGGTTTCTTTCATCATGCTGACTCTGTACTTTTGAGTATCCTTTTTATCTCCAACCCAACCACTCACAAGATATAACTAACATTTAAATATAAAAGGTTGACTGGTGGGAAAAGGATATGAAAGTAGTTTCGGGTGTTAGGAGACTTGCTATTATAACACCGTTTGTAATGCTATATAACCATGTGAGCACTGCTATTGGGGATGCCTGTTACAAGGTGAATAATGAATAAGTTTGGCAAATTAATACTATCATTGGTTAATGTCAAAATGAAGACAAATGGAAAGAAGGCTTGGTAGATATTGTCAAATATTTGTATTTCATATAAAATATGTAACAATGATGACATTAATAGTATGGTTTTAGACTAGAGTGTAGCAAGGGGGTGCACATTTTCCTTAGGGTTTACTCACACTTGGTTGCAGATAATGAGTAATGAAAAATAAAACCCAAAGTGGATTGGAGCAATAAAACATCACCAATGATACACTAGTGACCCTTGGGATCCCTGAGGAATTCCAAGCTATAGGAGCCACTGGAAAGGCAGGATTCCAGCACCTTTCAAGGGAAACTATGATGAATATCTTTTTTTTATTTTTTTATTTTTTGGGTGAAGAATGGATGAATGGAATATATTCTAAAGCATGTTTCTTTTTGATAGTGAAAGTTGTATATGGCAAACTATGGGCATGATGCAGAAAAGATTAGTGCCAGGGAAGTTTTGCAATCGGAAGAGAAATTAATAGGGAAATGTTACTTTAGATAGATGTGTTTAACAAAGTTAAGATCGGAAAAAGAAGACAGAGATGGAGTCACTGCAAGTCTATACTTGTAAGTTTATAAACCAACACAAGTTGTTTAGGAAAGATGGACTGGGCCCTTTGAACTAAGGATAGAGAGCTTTAATGTAAGGGAGATGTAGTCAAAATAATGATTTCTGCATATAAGAACATTCCTAAAACTCAGATTTTTTTTTTTTTGGTTTACTTTTATCTCCAATATGAACTGGGCATTTATTTATTAAGCCATAGCTTTATACTAGGATTAAGCCCAAAGGAAGATTGTAATGCTTGAGATGGAAAATAAGCAAGAAAGCTATAAGGATTTAGCTGTAGAGTTGGAGAGAAAGAAAGTGAATGTGTATAAGAGAAACTATGGTGATAAGGTCAGGAAAAGGTACAATGAGGCAGGCTCTCCATCCATTAGTGGTGGAAGAGAACAGGCCATGAAGTTGCCAAACTGTTTGGCACTACATAACTAGGGTTCTCTTTTCTTCAGTTCCAGTAATGTTCCTCTCATGAACAATTTCCTCAAGGCTCTCCCAGATTTCACTAGCAATCTCTTTGAGGCCATTCTAGCTTCTTGCTGCCTGGTCCTAATGCCACTGGCTTTGTTGCCAGCACCTCACTCCTGGCAACAAATACTGTTCCAGTTATCTATTGTTCTGTAACAAAATACCCAAACTTAGTGGCTTGACATAGCAACCATTTACTTATACTGCACAGTTTTCTGGATCAGGGATTTGGGGAGAGCTCAGCTAGGTGATACTTCTGCTCTGTGGGCCATCAGATGGGATCATTCAGTGGTATTTAGCTAATGGGAGGCTTATCTGGAGGGTCCAAGTGAGCTTTGTTCATATACTTCAGAGGGGATGTTGGCAACAGTGGGTTCACTTGGTCCCCTCTTCCTCTTCATATAGTCTCTGAGCCTCCCCACATGGTTTTTATAGCATGGTAGTCATATTTCTTAATATGGTGGCTTCGGAATCTAATGCAAAAGGCATGAATGGCCATTTTTCTTAAAGGATTAGTCCCAAATGGTCGTAGCATCACTTCCACTTTCTTGATCAGTCATAGGTCAGCCCAGATTCAAAAGGAGAAGAAATAGAGCCTACCTCTTGATGGAAGGAATGGTAAAGAATTTACAGCCCCTGATCTTATTCTTCCCTCAATGTTTATTTGCATAATCTGATGTCACACTGTGAGTCAGTCATATGAATTTCCGAAACGCTTGTACCACAAAGTCCTGGCAGCTGTCATTATACTAGTTTGAACATCCCATATGTAAGCATTTTTATATGTAATAACTTTCATACTGTCTCATGCTCCTCTGTCCTCCATAATCAGTCCATCTTTTTCTCATATATAACCCATTTCTTTCTTTTTGTCTTTCTACTTTACCCTAGCTAACTCAATAAAATCTATCCAACTGTCTCTCCCTCTTTTCTTTTTTTCTCCCTTTCTCTTTTATCTAAATGCTAAACAAAATCTTCTCTTAATACGCTTCAGTGTGTACTCATTGCTCCTAGTGCCTGTACTCCAGCCCCATCCCATGCAACTTTCCCTTTTGCTGTCTGAGTTCCCACCACACCTTTATGCACTTCTCAGGTATTTCCTGCCTAGAACTCATGTGAACAAACTTCTGATGTGCTTATCCTGTTGCTATGTTTCTTCTAGTAGATTGTAAGATCCATGAAGACAAAGACCTCATCTTTTTTTAATTAAAGTTTATTGGGGTGACAATGGTTAGTAAAGTTACATAGGTTTCAGGTATGGGCTTCATCTTCTTGATCACTGTTGTATGCCAGCTACTAGCCCAGTGCCTCTTACATATTTGCTTAATAAATAAATGGAACTGTGAATGCCATCAAAGGTAAGTGAAAAAATTAGCAATAATGATATACTTAGCCACAGTGAAAAAATGTCAAAAAGGTTAATGAAATTACAAATCATACTGAGTGTCAAACCAAGTACCAAAGTCTATGAAAATGCATGGAAATTCTTTGTGGTATTTCTCCATAAATGTCCTTCAATTTCCTCCAATTCCAATAGTCAAGATGAAGAAATAGAACATAAGTCACCTGTTTCTAAGTCATTCATTTTTTTAAAAAATTATTATTGTTAAGGTTATAGCAGCATTACTTTTATTCGTTGGGATACATGACCCTTTGAAAGCTAAACAGGCAAATAAATCAATGTTGTTCATCAATAAAAATGCATTCTTATTCCCTGAACCCCAAAATTTTGAGGCACAACCATGATAAATGGGGAACTGCTTAAATAATCTGAGTATGGAAAAATAAATAAGCTATATACCATTTAAAAATAGCATGGTACAATCTTTGACAGCCAGGTATATCTTCAATTTATTTTATAATATGAATGCAGGGACAGCATTTTGGAAGGTTCTGAACCCCTCTCCTCTTTACTGACTGTAGATAGTAAATGACTGAGTATTTTTGGAAGATTTGCTCCATTATTTCTTACTGCATGGGTTTTAAGTGCTACATTAAAAATTACAGTTTTTCCCTAAAGACTGTAGTATCACGTCCATGTCTGCAATCAATGAGACTCGGTAAATATCTTCTAAGGCAGCAGTTTGGCTTTAGTACTGTAAATACTTATTATTACCTCTAGGATATTTTATGCTTGCTTTCTTCACACACTGATAAGATATAATTTTTCTCAAGAGAGATCATTGATTTCAAAGCATGAATCATAGAATGTCAGTCCTACAAAGGACCTTGAGAAGTCATCTATTCCATATCTTTGTTTGTGTATGGGTCCACCCTGGCTGGATAATGTTCATTGATCCCACTTTTAAAGACCTTCTCTGGAAAAGGGTCCTTCAATTTCCTTCTGTAGCACATATCAGTGCTTAATAACCCATAAGGCTCTTAGAAAATTCCTCTTTCTTTCCATCCTCAATTACAATGGCACATGGATTTAGTATTCAATCTTAAGTTACTGGAATAAATTACCTGTGCTATGAAAACAGATATCCACTCTGAATTTGAAAAAGTGTTGTCTGTGTGAAATAAACTGAAAACACCACTTCTCAGGGATGGAGTAAGCAACTTTCAATCAAGTGCCTCCAACTCTACAAAATGTGTGTACTGCAGTCAGCTGTGTGACTGTCCTTGAATGGTCTGGGCAAAGCCCTCCAAGAATCTTTTGAGCAGTGTAAGCACCAGAGCCAAAACTGAAAGCAAAAGATGAGCCATGACAAGGAGTCAGACAAATTGTGGTCAAGCTGTATGGATGATCGCTATGCCCATAGACAGACATTTCAGGCTGAGCTCAACAAATATGCCAGGTCTGAACAGAGAAGGACAAGGTTCTGGTGCATGTTGGTGATTTATGAGCAAGAGGGGAATTCATCAACAAAGACCCTCTTTCCAGGAGGCTTTTTTTTTTCTCTTTTTTTTCTCTCTCTCTCAATACTATGATATTACCTGTGATTATACACTTTAAGTATTCCCAGGTGAAGGTCTTTTTTTGCTTGTCCTCTAAAGTCTTTTTGCTTAATGTTTGACCTTGGCATTTCTGATAAGCTCTGATGGTGGAAGGTCAAGAGTTTATGTAACGAGGCAGCGTATTTTATAAAATGAAGAAGATGATGGTTAAAAGATAAGCTGCTAGAGTTCACTCATTATGGATCAGAATCCTTATTAGTTGTGTAACTTTGGGTAAATTATTTAACCTTCTAAAAGCTAAGTTTCTTCAACGGTAAAATAGAGATAACCATATCTACAAGTTTGCATGAAGATTCCATGACATAAGTTATGAGAAAAGCTTATTACTTTTAGCTGTTATCTCTGCTAACATTAAAGTAACTTCATTTATTTTTAATTCTATGTAAGTGCGAGACCATGGTTCAGATCCTTTGATGGAATCAAGAATAAATTAGAGAAAGTTCCCAATTTCAATTATTTTAAGAAGAGATATGAGGTCTCTCTAGCCAATGTAGGTACTCAATAAATATTTGTCAATGTTTACTTCAAAAATGAAAGAAAGATCATTATAATGCAATATATAGAGATATTGGTACTGAGAAAAGTAGAGATAAGGGGTCATACCAATCTGCCTCACCCGGGAAGAGTGCAATGATGATACCAACATGGGCCAGTAAAGCAATGTCCTCCACAACTAGACTGAAGAACAAAAGGACAGCAACTTGTCTGTTCCCTTTCCCTGGTTCCCCAACGCTGTTCCCTTCCCCCAGTTTTCTAATAAAATCTAAAAAAAACAAAACAAAACAAAACTCACCAGAGATAAGGGGTCATATAGTTTTTTTTGGGGGGGTGTAGAAATTTTTCAGGTGTATAGATCATGAAGGTATGATGAAAGTGAATATTGAAAGTTTTTGAACTAATGGAGATATTTGTTAGTTCCCATTGTCTTTTGTCCCATTTGTCTTCTGAACATCACACATTATTAGCCCTTCTAAATATCTTATTTTACTGGTTGCAGCTGTCCATCTACAAAAAGATTGACACCTTGCCTTACTATATTTAAACATCTCTAGAGATGAGTATTACAATCATCAATCTCCAATGTAGCATCTTATGGCAAGGACTTCCAAAGGAGGCAGGCATCCTTCCAGAATGGTCAACACTTGACAAAAGCTTAATTCTTGGATAAGTATTTTACTAGGCGTTATACTTTTTTTTTTTTTTTTGAGGGCAGTGTTTATGGCCCTCATATGTGGGACCGAACCGGGCCGCTGACTTCCCAAGCCAGCGCTTAACCACTGCGCCACTCGGTCGGCCTATACTTTTTTATTTTACCAATGAGGAAGCTGAAGAACAAAGATATTAGGTAACTTTCTTCAGCTGGTAAGTGGCACAGCTGGGATTCAAACAAAGGTGTCATGTTTCAGAGCCCATGCTGTTAACCACTATGTTGTACTGCCTTGCATACTAAATTAGAATAGGAACCGTTTTTAATGCAAATCCTAATTCATGTCTACTCAAGTCGTTGACTTCTGGCTCACTGGGCAGAGTGAGGAAAGATCTATGCATCCACATTTTTAGGTACAGCTATCAGTGCTGATCAAATTGAGTGAAAAACAAACAGGAATCTTAAAGAGTCATTTTTAATCTAGTAAAAAAACAAATGGTAGTGTCTTGTGCCTGTTTAGCAATGTAAATCATCTTACTTAAATTTATAAACGAACTGGCATCAAACAAGAATTATTATACTCATTTTGCAGATGAAAGATACAAACTAAGGTTCAGTAAGGTTGGAATTTGCACAGGGAGATTATTTCTAAAAAGTAAAAGAGAAGTTCGCAACAATAATCTTGTCATCAAGTCATGTTCTCTTTCAATTACGCCATGTTGAACTAATATCTGCTGAAAAAATATAAATGAGCATGTATGGAATTTCCTGCCTCTGAGGTAAATATGATGGCTATAACTACAAGCCATTGATAATAAGAAATCATGGAGGAGAGTCCTTCCCACGGTTGTTTTTCCCCTACTTACCCTCCTGAGGACTCATTTTCCTTTGTGGAGCAGTGGACACTTAGGGTTGGGGGTGACAGATAATTTCATTGGCTTTTTGTTTACCTAAAACTTGGATCTATAAAAGTTCAAAATAAAAGGATGTGGACTCCTCAGTTGTTCCAGCCTCTCCTCATCCTGTAAAAATGCTCTGGCTCTACTGGAAGAAATTTATTATCCTGTGATTTCAGGAGTGATATTTGAACTATGAATAAGTGGTATGGCTCTGGTGCCTACCGAGCACACATAGACTAGCAGTGGAGCCAGGGGTTATTCCTTCAGTGGCTGGGTCATGGTAGGTGAAGGGAAGGTACCAGGGGTCCAGGTGTGGATGGGTTGGAGAGGACAGCCCTTGAATGGCCTGGGAAAATGGCCATTTAATCACTGGGGAAAAAATTATTTCAATATTTTAACACCAGTATGGGCCCATCAGTGTGAATTACTTAATATTAATTAACACTTGTTGGATTTCTCGAGAGCAGAAACTATGTCCTATTTTTGTTTTAATCAAACACCACAGAACCATAAGCCTTTATCTATAATTCTGAAATTGAAAAAGCTGTAAAAGACAAAAGTTGTCTTGATAACTCATTTGGCTGCAAAACCATGTCCATCTTGACGTGATACCATTTGTAAATTTCATTATTCCAAAATGAATAGTCACATTTTCACTTCTGACACATTTAATGCATTTGATTATAGGATACTGCTAAGGTATACTTTTTAATAGAAGATGCATGCACTGGTTTTCTTTTCTAAACCTTGAAAAATTCTGCATTCAGAAGCACACCTGATCCCGAGTTTGAATAAAGGGCTGTGTACAAATACCATCTGCATGGTATATGTCCCAGGACAGAGTGGCTTCCAACAACAAATTCTACGTTGTTGAATAAATGTGTCTATGTGGCTTTCAAAATCTTGCTTTGACAAGAAAAAAATGATAAAGGAAATAGAAAAGCCAGTTTGGGCTCAGACTTAGTTTTGTATACCTCATTTATCTAAAGTCGAAGCCAGTAATATCAATGGGATTTATATCACACCCATTATTTTCTCCACAAGGGCAGGACAAACATTCACATATGAACCATTTCCAAATGTAGATCTTAAACAGCAGGCCACTATGACTAAATCTGCATTTATATAATTTCTCGTGGTCATATGTAGAGCTCCACATATAGAAGATATTCACAATATTTTCCATTAGTAATAATTTTAAAAGAAACATCGATGTCAGCTTAGGGAGCAATATACTTACTTCACTTTGCCCATTAATGTTCCCAGTGTTCAAAAATACTCTGATGATGCATTGTGAGTAGTCAAATTGCCTTTTATATGCTTAAAGTTATTAAAAATATGTAAAATGTTAGCCTTTAAAAGCACCAGAAACTGTCTCATTGGAGTAATGTGAAAAAAATATCTTTAAAGATTAAAGAGAAAGAAATTCCAGTATTTTAAAACAAATCCACATGAATATTTCTGCAAGATGAATTAGCTTAAACCCACTGGAACCTCATCAAGTTTTATAAATGAAGGATTCTCATTGAATCACAATCACATAACTTGGACAGGAAACAACATGAAGGCCAGAATAATAGGATGATGGGAAAGGTAAGCGGGGACCAAACCCAGATGGCCTTGAAATCTAAAGAGATTGAAGGCAGAAGGGTAGACACAGGAAATCCCCTATAAATGAGGGAGGGGGTGGTAGGAGGGTAGAAAGGGTCAACAACCCAAAAGGCTTGGAAACCCTGGGCAGTGAGAGAGCCCAGTGCAGACTTGAAGTACTATCAGGAATATGTGAAGAATGGGTTCAGAGGCAAGGCATGAGAAGCAGGCAAATTGGCTGGAAGACCATTGTAATAAATCAGGTCAGGCATGATAAGAAACTGAACCAGAGACATGACAGTGAGGAAGGAAAAGCATAAAAAGGAAGTAGAGACTAGATTACATTTCTTACGTTGCCCTTTCAACTTAGATCTTAGAATCACACTAATGAGTTAATAACTGGGCTAATGGGCTAGATGCTGACAGACCTTGCCTCTTTTAGCATATTTCTACATTTTTATAAAGAGGGAAACCTGAAGATTAATGAATATACACATGGCAATGGTTAAAAGCATTCTGTGAATGTTTCACAAGGAACTGAAGACATACAGCAGTCCTTGCACAATTGTCATATCTGATGTATTTTACCATTGCTCTCTGTCATGTTTATGGGGAAAAGAGTAAAAGAAAGATGTGTAGGCCTGCCCTTGGTGAGGTCTGACTACAGCAGGGGTGATGTTCCTTTTTAAATCAAAGCATGATTATTCTTCATGATAAACTCAGAGTAACAGAAACTGCATTGAGGAAGGGAGATTACAATTATGGGAGGCCACTTTTTGCTGTGCTGAAAACAAATAAAAGATAACATTTCATAGACACCACCTGCACTATACCATAATCCATTAGGGTCATTAAACATTTCTTTGAGGATAAAATTTATAAGGATATTAATCTATATAAAACTGAGTTATTCAGCCTTGAGGAAAGCTGAGAAAATTTCCCAAGGGAATTTTTACTCTTCTCTAAGCCTGAAGAAAAGAACCAATTCAGATTTCTATCAATCAACTTTTGAATGAGATAATGAGTGCAGTTTTTTAAATAAAATGCCAGTTCACCTGGCTTCTCCAAAGTGGCACACCACCCCCTAGCAACAAGTGGGCAGCTCTGAGTGGCACTAGAGCCCCTCCAAAGTAGCACCCTAACCTCTAGCACCTGGTGGGTGGTCCCAGGGTGGCAATAGAGCTCCCCTGAAAGCAGCAATCTGCTGGGGGTCAGCCCCCCCACACCAGCACACCCACAGCAGTCACTGCTGGGCCTTGCAATCAATCAGGCTGGGAGCCAGCCCATCTCAATAGCCACGGCCAGCTACAACCGGAGGGCACACACAGTCCACATAGGAACACGGCTGGAGCAGCTGGCTGTGTTGATGAGGGGGGATTCTGCTATTGAGCTCCACAGAACACCTCCTACAGAAGTCCACTCTTTCAATATTGCATCATTATTTCCAATAGTCAAGTTATGGAAGCAATCTAAGCATCCATTGATAGATGAATGGATAAAGAAGTTGTAGGTTATATACAATGGAACATTACTCAGCCATAAATAAAAATGAAATCTTGCTATTTGTGACAACATGGATGGACCTAGAGGGTGTTACGCTGAGTTTTAATATGCTGGGCAGAGAAGAAAAAATGCTATATGATTTTATTTACATGTGGAAGCTAAAAAACAAGACAAATGAACCAACAAAACAAAACAGAAAAAAACTCATAGAGAACAAGCTGATGATTACCAGAGGGGAGGAGTGTAGGGTAATGGGCAAAAAGGTGAAGGGGAATAAAAAGTACCAACTTCCAGTTGCAGAATAAGTTATAGGAGTGTAATGTACATCATGGGGAATATAGTCAATAATATTGTGATAGTTTTGTATGATGATACATGGTTACCACAATAGATTTATTATGGTGATCACTTTGTAAGGTATATAAGTATTGAATAACTATGTTGTACATCTGAAACTAATGTAATATTGTATGTAAACAATTCTTTAATACAAAAAATAAAATAAAATTTAAAAATAAAAACAAAAATCTTTCACACACACACACACACAGAGAGAGAGAGAGAGAGAGAGAGAGAGAGAGAGTAAGTAAATGAACTGCTCTTTCAATTAGATTACTTTATGTATTCTGTATCTCCTGGGAAGTACTTGTTAGAATTCTTGTCACTTGAATACGTCAATGAAACATCAAGAACTGAATAAATACCTCTTTACTCATCTATCTAAAATTTCCCTTATTACCTGGTATAATTTGTTGATATTGAGAGGTGTTGTTCCACTACATTTTATAGTGAGTCCTATGCATACCTTAATAGAGCTAAGTGTTTGCTATTATTGATGATAACAAAATAAAAACCATTATTTCTTGACGTATATTTTGTGAAAAATGAGTTTACATATTTGAATATCAGGGGAGTTTATTGCTTAAACTAATATGGGAGCGACTTGTTCTGTGACTTTGGGTATTTCTCTTTATATCTAGGTCTCAATTTCTTATGTCAGTAAAGGTAAGAACAAATAAGAATGATTCTGCAATCAAGGTATACAATATACATTCTGGGAAAATTAATTTTTCCACCACAATCAAAACATCAATAATAAAACCTATCATTAGGAATACTAATGTGTCCATTTATGATATACTGTAGGCAATTAATAAATGTGTTTTCAAGAGTAGGGTGTTCTCTTATCAATTTTTCTGTGGTATACCCACAATACACTGCCTATTTATTATTACTTAAATTCACCTAGACAAGGGCAATGAAGAAAACCTAAGAAAAAAGCATCAAAATAGCGATACCTTTTACAGTTGAGAAATCCAGCATCTCAAGCATATATATTTTCTAATAAAGTAACAAGTGGTTCTGGGAATGCAGGTAGCTTTTTGTTAGGTTTCTTTTAGAGTCTCCGTAAGCAATTCCTCTGAGCTTTCTGATTCAATGATGAAAATGTGAACTCAAGGTTTCACTGCTAACAATGAATTACGAGGTTCTGACCACTAGGAAGCACTGCTGGAGAAGCTTACCCAAGGAAGAAATAGTTCAGCAATACACTTCCAAAGATGGGCTTTACGTGTTCTCTTGGTTGCATTGCCTTTGCTCATTTGGAGGTGATGCAATTTAAATCAGTCATTGAAATGCCTCCTAAATATCGGTTCTTAATCTTTTGAGGTGAAAGAAACTCATGATGCATGTATGTGTGAACAGATCTACTACACCATACTTGTTTCAATTTTAAGGTAGAGAAATCATTGAGTTGCTGAGTCTTCTCTGATATGCCTTTTCTTAACTCTAGTCTTCCATTGGGATTTCTTTGAAAACTACAGAATATTAACTCCAGTCTGCCTATCTGTTCTTATTCCTTTAGGATTTGATGAGCTATCTATATTGTCGTGTCATATCAGCTACCCTAATGTAAAATCATTTATTTGCCCTCACATATTTGAGGATCCCACTCATGCTTCCTGAAGCATACTGGATGTTTCAGAACTTAAACATCTTTTTCAGGTCCCTGAATCTTACTGTTTGACTTTTTGACTTTTCAAGCAATAATATTGTAGTTAAAATGTAGGACTACCTTTGTTTTGAGTTAGTACCATTTGATTCAACATCTACCTAATGCTCCTCTTTTCTAAATCCAGTATTGTGTTAGGCTCTGTATGAGACCCAACAGGAGAAAAAACCTGGGCCTCCTTATAAGTCTCATTCTGGATGGAGTATATTCCCTATGCAGCTTCCTTTTGCCCATGTGAGTTCAAAGAAGTCCTCCATCTGGATTCTCCCTCCTGCCCCAATTTCACAAGTCACATTTACAGCAAAAAAGTATCAACAACTGCACAAGAAACCTATGCTTACTATTAAACCATGTTCCCCAGAGGGCAGATTCAGTATTTTGATCCCATTGTCTGGGTTCCCACACATTTCACCAAATACCCATCACTGTTAATCATAGACAAGGACTGGGGCATAGTGATACCACCTATTTCTGTGGTCTTTGAATCCACATACTAGCTCCTTCCTAAGCTGACTAATTACACTTAGGTAATTACTCTTTGTCTGCTTGGGAAACTACTAGTAAATACGTTGAATAGTACAAGGATTCCACTTGTCTTTCCCCCTGTGTGTGGTGTAGCTTCTGCCAGATAAACTCTCATTGTCAGTCTTCCATTTGGTTTGGATAGTGTTTCCATATTCCAAGAAACATTCCCCTGAATCCATCCACCAATCTGACCCATTAGGTTGAGTCACAGAAATTACTTTTATTATTATTATTTTGTCTTGTTCCTAGGAACTTCTCTTCTGATTGATACCTGTAATGAGACTTGGCCATCTGCTGGTTCTCAATGGGGATTTGTAACTTTAGATTTATTTTTTTTTAACATAGGGAGAAAAAAATATTTTCCAAACTGAAATCAAACCCATCAACTAGAGCTAATTCTTGAAATGGAGTCATGAGGGTATGAAAGGTGAGTTCCTTACCTTTCAAACATCATCTTCCTTTATAAATCTGTCTTCCCTCCCAACAAATGTCACCATTTAATAACATCATCATTCTTCCAGTCACACAGACTGCAAACTTCAGTCATCTTTGCTTCATCTTATTCTTTCCTGTCATATAGCCATGTACTTTCCAAGATCTAATTTTCTATGCTTGTCATTTCTACTTCATAATGACTTTGTAACTTCCCTCACCTTATATGCCATATATCATTCTTTTAATTGTTCATCTAAACTCCATGTTTCCTGCTCCCATCCATCTTGCATGCTACAGCCACTCTTTATAAAATATTAGGTTTATCATGTTAATTTTCTGTTCAAAAGTTTCCAGTGGTTCCATTTTTTCCAGACATAATTAAGATTAACCTAATTTTTGATTTTGTGACTTCGCTGAACATGGCCTTACTGTATGTAGCCTACTTTATTTCTCACTTATTCAAATTATGGCCTCCTCACTGTCCCAGAAACATTCTAGATTTATTTTCATGAGTCTTCACTCACTATATTAGTTAGGGTCTGTGCATGAAATGGATGGCAAATTTAAATTAGATAATTTGAAGGGTTTTAATAGGGGAATACTTTTAAAAATATGAACAGAGGTAAGCAAACAACAAACGATAGTGTAATTCCTAGTGTTACTATCAGTGGGAATTGCTACCATCTCTAGATTAAAAGACATCAAAGGAAGAAGTGCTAGAAAGTGCAAGGGGAAAGTCCTGTTGATAGAATGACCAGAGAGTCCTGGTGATTGGTGGAAGATCACTCCCTCCCTGAGTCAGTTCCCCAGGAAAGGAGGAGGAACAATACCCTAACATTGCCTTCCTCGCTCCTCTGATCTCATGATGGGGGCCCCGTGGGTCCAAGCCCACCAATGGACTAATGGTAAGGGAACATGTTGATGTAGTCTAAAAAATCAGCCTGCTGGCACACAGAGGGGTATAAAGAAGGGGTAAGAATGATTTTGTAGAAAAAAACAAGATAACCAATATAATTTTTTCTTTTTCTTGAATTTTTTTTTACCTTTACTCTATACCTTCCTGCTTCCTACCCACTTTATTTATATTTTTTATATTTATGCACAATAAATACACACTTATTGGCATACAGTTTTATGAGTTTTGACAAGTGCATAGAGTTGTGCAACTATAATCATGATCAAGATACAGAACATCCATCAACTCCCCCAAATTTCCTTATGTGGTCCCTATGCCACCAACCCTTCTTCCAATCCGCGAGCCTGGCCAGCAATGATAGAGTCTCCTTCCTTGTAGTTTTGTCTATTCCAGAATGTCATATAAATAGAATCATACATTACATAGCCTTTTAAGTTTGGCTTCTTTCACTTGACTAATTGTACGAATATTTGAGATTCATGTGTATTGCTGTGTGTATCAATAGTTCATTTGTTTGGAATTGCTGAGAAGTATTTCATTATATTAATGTACCACATTTAAAAAAATCCATTCACTAGTTGAAGGACAGAAGGGTATTTCCAATTTGGGATGATTATGAATAAGTAGCTATAAGCTTTCACATACAGGTTTTATGTGAGATGGATGGGTCTTATGATAAGTGATGTTTTATTTTACAAAGTAAAATATTTTATATGCCTGTGAGCATTGTTTGAGTTTCACTTACTTCAGATCCTCATCAGTACTTGGTATTGTTTTGCTTTTTGTTTGGTCATTCTAGTATCTATAAAGTGGTATCTCATTGTGATTCATATTAGCAATTCTTGATGACTAATGATGTTGAGCCTCTTTTCATGTGTTTATTTGCCATTTACTTATCTTCTTTGTGGACCTGTCCAAAAGTTTTGTACATTTTTTTTTTTACTGGACTGCTTGTTATTATTTTGACAGTCATTTATACATTTGGAAAAAGTTCCATTATCACATGTTATTTACAAATGTTTCTCTTAATCTGAAGCTTGCCTTTTCATTCCCTTATTAGTGGCTTTTAAAGAGCAGAGAGCAAAAGTTTATAATAGTGAAATATAAAAAGGGAATTAACTATAAAACAGAGGAAAAAATTTCTTTAAATCAGAAGAAACAATGTTTTATAATGCTGTTTGTGTAATGTGAAATACTAGATCAAATACATGATCTTTTAGAAAAAAATGCAATCACCAAAATGGACATCAGTGGAAAGTTACAACAATTACCAATGAGAAGGAAAAAAAAAAAAAAAGCACTAGGCCTAGATGGTTCTGAGGAAGAATTGTCACAAACTCTTTTTTTTAAAACATTTTTTTATTGGAGAATCAGGGAAGGGGAACAGACAAGTTGTTGTCCTTTTGTTCTTCAGTCTAGTTGTGGAGGACATCGCTTCACTAGCCCATGTTTGTATGACCATTGCACTCTTCCCGGCTGAGGCAATTGCTTGCCTGCCAATTGCCTCAGGATGCCTAATGGATGGCCATTAACGAAAGCTCACAAAACCTCACTCCCGCTGCCAGCCAGCCCCACTGCAGCCTTGCTGCAGCCTACACTGTCACGGGCAACTCAAGGCAGCCCAGCTCCAGGTCGAGCTGTTGTTCACCATCTTAGCTGTAGAGGGCACAGCATCACTGGCCCTCATGTGGGATCCGAACTAGGGTCCTGCTGCACAGAGCTGGTATCCCAAGCCAACTCTTAACAAAAGCACCACTCAGCCAGTCCAAGTAGAAGTTAATTTTTATAGAGGGGAGAAGCCTTTACAATGAAAATTTTAAAACTTATGAAGAGCTTTTGAGACAAAAGGAAAAGCAAATCAGTATTGAAAAATTTCTTTTAGAAATGATTAAAACTATACAAAAGAAAATCTATAAATACAATTAAAACAATATTCAGAGGGAAATTCATATCTTTTGGTACAAATAATGGAAAAGGGGATCCATATCATAAAGCAAGAAAAAGAACAAAATAAATATGAAGAAAGCACACGAGCCGGCCCAGTGGTGCAGAGGTTAAGCGCTGGCTTGGGAAGCCAGCGGCCCCGGTTCGGGTCCCACATATGAGGGCCAGTGACACTACCCTCAAAAAAAAAAAAAAAAAAAAAAGTGACACTGCCCTAAAAAAAAAAAAAAAAGAAAGCACAAAGAAGAAAATAATAAAAAATAAATGAGAAATTAATGAATTGAAAAGCAAGAAAATATAATGAATACATAAATACACAAGCTGGTGTTTTAAAATAATCAACCTAATAGACATATCAATAGCTACCATAATCAGGAAAAGAGGAAGGAAACACATATACACAAAACAAACAATGACATGGAAAATACTTTTCAAAATTACAGATTTAAATAAATTCTTAAGAGAAAACTTTGTACAATTTTTTGTAAATCAGTTTTAAAACTTAGATGAAAAAGATAAATTTCTAGGACAACAAAATTTGTCAAAACCACCCCCAAAGAAGACAAGGTAGTTTGAATTTCAATGTCTTTAGAAGAAATAGAGGACTATATAAAAGTGTTACATTCCCAAAAAGGATCCACTCATGTTTTCATAGGGACTTCCATCAAACCTTCAAAGCACAATTAGTGCCATTGCTATTTAAACTTTCCTGGGGCTTATAAAATAAGAAAAACTCCCAAGTTAATTTTATGAAGGGAATATAACAGTGATCCCTAAACCTGACAATGGCTGCAACAATCACAACCACACAAATGACCAAAGTACCAGCTAATATCACAGATATTGATGAAAAGTTATAAATGAATAATTAGCAATTAGAATCCAACAATACCATGAAAAAGATGCATCATGAGTAAGTGAGGTTTATTCCAGGAAAATAAGAAAAATCAACATCAGGAACTTAATTAACAAGGAAACATTTTTCCCATTCTCACTAAAACCATGAACAAGGCAAGAATTACTATAATACCCACAACTACTTATTATTATTAGACAATCTTTCAGACAAAATCAATAATGTGAGGCATAACAATTAAGAGGAAGGAAGAAAAATTATTTTTATTTGTAGGCTATTATAATAGTATACTTTGAAAACCAAAGTCAATCAGTGAAAAGGTTAATAGAAACAACAAGAAATGAGTAATTTAGCAAGTTATGAATTTAAAATACAAAAATCATTAGCCCTTTATAGAGCAAAATAACAATGTATAAAATATGTTGGAAGAGAAAACCACCACTTATTACAGCAACGACAGCAACAAATAACCAGAAACATTTTTACGAAGACACCTACAAAATCTAAACGAGCAAAAATCTAAAATACAACTGACAAGCAGAGAAAGTAGGCTCAAATGGGCAGACCTATGATTTTGCATACAATGACTTAATTAAAAGATATCAATACTTTCCAAGTTAATAATGTATAAATTTAAAGTGACAGCACAATCCAACAAGTTTAATTTTATTTTCTTGGTCTGGAACTGTCCAAGCTGATTCTAAAATTAATAAAATTTTAAAAGGAACAACTACAAAATGTCCAGAACACCCAGAAAAATTAGAATAATTGAGTTGCAGCAGGCCAACCATTTTTTTTTTTAAATCACATAAAGCCTCTATAATGAAATGAATGTAGTAGTAGGTCATCGATAGATTGATATACCAACAAAACAGAATGAGTCTGAACACAACTAAAATATATGTGAAAAACTTCAAAATGATAGTGCAATCTCAAGTACCTGAAAAGAAGATGGAATATTTAATCATTAGTTTGGAATAACTAAACAGCCATTTAGAGCAAGGTAATTTAGAAATTATATCTCACATAGCCCATTTCAATAAACTAAAAATGATGGGAATCTAAATGTAAAAATTAAATCATACAAGTACTAGGAGAAAAAGTGAATTATTTTATAACATGGGAATGGAGAATGTTTTCCAACTAAGATTCAAAATCCAATAAGGGGGAAATATGCAAGCTGTATACAATTTTATTTTAAAATTTCATGCCGGAACAATACACCAGAAGTGATGTAAAAACACAAATAACAAATTGGTAGAAAATACTTGCAACTAAAATCACAGATAGAAATGACAATTCTGTAACATGTTGACAGGTCTAAAAAAAAAAAAATTCAAGAAAAGAGATGAGTTCCAGAATGGCAATACAAGAAGCTCTACAGACCCATTCTCCAGCAACACAACCATAACCGGAGAATATTAATTAAAAAACAACAACAAAAAAAAAAACCCATGTAGTCTTTGGAAATTGTGCTAAGGGTATACAGAAAACAAGGGAACATCTTTTCCAGAAAATCTACTAAACCTTTGTTAGAACAGAGTTTGTGTCAACTAAGCCATGGCTTGTTCCCTCCTCCCCCAACTCTGCATAAGGTCAGCTAGCTCCCTTCTCCAGGTGGATATGGTTAAGAAAATAGGGCTCCGTGTCCTCCTAGTCAGTGGCTGTGGTTGTCTTTCCGGAAGCAACAGGCTCCCAGGATTTCTTATTGTCTCCCAGCCCCATGTTGCAGAAGCTAAATTCCAGGTAAGATTGCGATGTTGGGGCTCTTCCTCCACCCAGACCCCTCTTTAAGGGACTCTCTAATCTGGGTAAGGCAGGTTCTAATCACCTTCCCCCTGGACCGCTCATACATGGAGACTCAAAACTGAACTGAGTACGGGTAGGTTCAAGCCCAAGGTTGCTTTAAAAAACAATGGAGGGCCGGCCGCGCGGTGGTTAGGAGCTGGCTTGGGATGCCGGTGGCCCCGGTTCGGATCCCACATAGGAGGGCCAGTGACACAGCTCTCAAAAAAAAAAACAACAATGGAGATTTTTATGGAAAGCTATTAAGAGGAGGTTGGTAGCTCCATGAGAGCAGCTAGCTAAATAGAAGGCTGGCTGCTTTGCCAGAGACAACCAGAGAAAGGGGGGCAAAAAAATCCTCTGGAGACTTAAAACTCCAGAGGATTATATGATGACCTCAAAGAATATCCTGGCAAAGGATATCAGACTTTTGAGACATTAATGTCCCAGGGCATGACTGCAAACAATAGAGTGTTCTGGCAGAGATTAGTGCAGCCCAGAAGCGACAGATGACACAATGGGAGAGAAGCAGCTTAACGGAGAAATCGCAGGGGCCCAGTCAAAGAGAACCCTGCTAATACAACTATCATCCCCAGATGACTGTGTGTGTCCTAAGCTCCACCCTCTGAGGGGTGACAACAAGGCCTTTAAATGTGAGCTGAACAGCATCTCCTGGTGTAAGGTGACAATCATAAGGAAGAGGCCTAGGGGACCTGCAGACACTGGCCGTGGCATCACAGCACTATTGGAGCAAAGCCAGCAGACTTCTTGATACCTGAGAAAATCCAATCCCAACTTGTATGTGCTTTTACAATCAGACTTTCATGCAGCTTTCTGCTGACCAAACATGGAGATCGAGAACATCATGTGCAGAACTGTGTTTCTGGAATCTTCCCAGGATGCAGTTGGTAAGCCATGAGCTGGTGGAGGGCAAGTGGGAGTGGAGTTTGTTTAAAAGTACAGATACCTGGACTCTACCCTAGAATATTCTGATGCAGCGGTCTTAGCTGAGGTCCAGAAACATGTATTTTTAATAAGCATCTAGGGATTTTTGAGAAAATAGGACTTAGGCATCAGTATTTCATTTCAAACCTTATGAGAATTTCCTTTATATTAGTGTAATTCTCTTTTTCTAAGCTCTAGTTTTCATTAGATTCATCTATGTTGAGAAAATTGTTACTATTCCAGGGCTATAGCTATTGCCAGAATTTCAGGAATTATGTCTATGTGAGCAGATAATTTTAAATAATTTAATTAATGGATTCATTTATATATTTCAAAGGAAATTTTGTAATATATAAAAATGAATTCCTAGGGCCAGCCGAGTGTCTCAGTTGGCTAAGAGCACGCTCATGAATGTGAGCTCTGAGCAACAGGGTCACCGGTTCGATTCCTGGCCCAAGCTGAGCTGCCGCAGAGCTGCCAACAGGATGGCTCAGCTAAAAAATGAAAAAAAGAATTCCTTATACTCACACTCTGCAATGAGCACTTATAGTGAAAAGCTGTTCAGCTCAGCAGCATAATAAAGGAATGGTACCTTATTTGAATTACTATTGGACACACAATAAGATGTCAACCCAACCTAGTTTGCTCCTCCTCTTTCATCTATTTGAAATAAGTAAGGATTAGTAAATATTCTTTTACCGTCTTTAACAATGTTTCTGAGTTCTTCGTAACCTCTGTGGTCTGTTGAGTGCAACAAAACATCCTTCAGTCTCAAGAGCTAGAAGCCCAAGCTGTCCATTCAAAGAACCCATTGATGTCATCTGCTTCTAGAAGGAACACAGCAAGAAATAACACACAGAAAAAATTAACTTCTTGGATGACACATCAGTTCAGTTTGAATTCTTAAAATGTAAAGAGCCAAAAGAAATGTTCTTGAACTCGGGAACTACTGAATTTCATTTATTGTTATTTTTGAACACTACACTATTAAATAAGTCACTTTTAACCTACATGTTTTTTTTTCTATTTAGAAAAATGAGAACAATATAACATATTTCAAAGGCATGGCTATGGAATATATAAGATTTCAGTAAATAATTTGGGACTGGAAACTGCTAAGCGTTATTTTAAGTGCTGCGTCTCTGAGAGAATCCGTCAGCATTTGCCAGGGTTGCACTCTGGGATCTGGGAGTTCTGTAAAGGCTCGGCATCTCATTTAGCTTCTTCATGACTCATTGATCTAAGCTTTTAGACATGCTTGAACTTCATGTTTCTTAGAAAGTGGTTAGAACTAGTTGCAGACTGCTCACTGGGGACAACTCCGAATGTCCCAAAGCAATATTAACGAGAGCTTGAACTGGATATGTAAGGGAACCTGAAAGGTGAAAAATTATAGGCCCATAAGGTATACTCCCTCCATTGCTTCCAGTTTTGCTCTGGGGTAGATTTTCGCTAAAAATATGTTATCCTAGTCGCTTAAAAATTCCAGTAGCAATAACTTGTCTGGCTGTGACTGTGGGTTTTCAGCATCTTCACCAAGTTTTATGGTGTAGATTCTGCAAAGCATTAGAAATCTGCAATACCCCCATACCCCATACTCACACTGCTCTTGGGCTATAAATAATATTTCTTATTCAGAGTTCAACCCAGCTACCCTTCCAGCAGAAGTGAGCATGTCTTTTGTAAAGCAGAAAGCATGTCATGGTTTAGAAACATTTTGTGTGTTTTAGTTTGGTTTCCTCTAAAAGTAGAGCTTGAGAAGGGGTTTCAGGGCAGGTAATTTTTCTGGGAGATGACCTCTGGAAGCAGAAATGAGGAAGGGAGAGAGACAGAAAGACATAGAAGAAGGAAAAGCTGATATAAATGTGCATTATTATTCATTGTTGAAAGCAATTGGATAATTCATCCAGAAGCTCCGAGAAATGAACAGAAACTACTTCCCAGAAATGTCCTCATGAAAATCACGAGGCTGAAGCCTTATCCACGGACTCTCATCCCCCATTGGTTGAAGGTCACTGCCAAGGGTATTAACTTCAGGCTGTGCCTACAGGTAGGCCAAATGAGTTCTGTTGGCATCTCACAAAGCCCTGGAGCATGATGCACTCATTCACACCATGCTTTTTTGCAAGTACAGCAAGGTGACTCCAAGCTCATATGCCACTGTCCACAAACAGGTGAGGCTCAAAATGAAATGAGTCTAGCCTGTTGCACTCTTCATATTGTGTCATGTCCCTCACTAACTCCATTCTGTCACTACATTTTCAAGAGGGAGATCGGTTTCAATTTCTATCCGAAAGCTTTAGGCAGCGGGTTTAGTAGAACAAGCTGCGGTCCTCCCTGCTGCAACTGGTATTAAATCACAGTGGAAAGGTAACATCTCCCTCTGCCACCTCCTCATCTAGATTCCCCTCACCTTCATCCAGCACAGCTACGGACCTAAAGTGCTTACCTGGTAGAGTGACACAGACCTTCATCCCGGAGGGATCTTTCTTGATTGCCTTGCCCTTTTTGTGCAATGGTTGGTACAATTGTCTGATCATTAATCATCAGGTATAGAAGACGCACCAGAGAATCCCAGGGGATCCCCAAGGCACAGCCATACTTCCTCCTTAGCTCCTGAGGGTAATCAGAGTCAATTACACTCAAAAATAAAATAACTCTTTTTTACGCTGAGGTAGGGAATCCAAAATAACCAACAGAGCTCCAGTTTCAAGGGAAACTGTTCCTTACTGTCCCTTCATGGAATGTGTATTGTCGTGGTCATTATTTTTTCCCCTGGACTTCTAATCCAATGGGGCCTAAGATCTGTATAGCTCTGTATAGCACACGGGCTGCAGGTATATTGTTGGAAGTAATGGGGACTGAGGCAACTCTACTTATACCTTTGTTTGACGCAGACTTCTAACAGTCCCCATCTCAGGCCTCACGGTGCCATTATTTCCTCTGAGGGCCCTTACTTTAGCAGACGCTACCTCTCAAGGTTATACATTCACTCTCCATTGAGCTCTCATCCTTATCATTTAAATCTGGATACAGTCATTCTGATGCTACACACTGCAGGGATCATCGCCCCCCCCCCCTCTAATAATCAGAAATGGGTGATGATCTGTGATAGACCCAGTTCCAGAATCCCATCCTGAGTACTTTCTAGAATCACTTCCTGTCTTAGTTTAAGTTCTCCTGATAGGAGAGCCTGTGACAAGGATTGGAGTACAGCTCTTCTTTTGTGAAAGGTGGTCACAGGGGAATGAGGAAGCAGGAAAAATAAGCTGAGGAAAGATGAAAAGCCAATATATAAGGGACACATTATCTAGGATGCTACTCTAATCAACAGGCACTCTATTCTGCCATGACCTTTAAGAGGCAGAGTGAATGCCCCAGAATTACCCAATGACTAATGGAGTTGCTAAGTTTTGTGCACTTCTAGGCTGTATATAAGCGTAGGCTGAAATGAAATCTCATGAAGCTGGATAAAATCTGACAAGAGATGCAAAGTGCTCAATTAGTTGGGACACTGGTAGCATGAATGCAGGCTGGGAGCTCCATTGGAACTGTCCACCACAGTTAAAACAGAAATCAGAAGTGGACTAAGTTGCTGTGAAGGGGGCATGTGATATGTCTACTACGATGTGGCATTACAGAGAAGGAGTAATCTCATCACCTGACCTAACCCTCACCCCCTCCCATGGTGAACCTTGTCCTGCTTGCCACTCTGCCCAAATACCACCCCATCAACAAGGTGTCTGTGTTAGTGCTTGGAAAGCAGCCAGAGACCCACCCTATGTTCTCCTGCATGCTCATGGACTGCCCTGAGATGATGCTGCAGGCCTGCAGGTCTTTTTGCAATCTGTGACCTTGCATGTATAATGGGGACCCTTGTCTCCCACCAGTCCTCATAGTGCATATCAAAGTCTGGCTACAATGAACTTGAAATTCTTCCCCAAAGACTGAAGGCAGGGTATTGTGGTTAGCGCAGGGCTTGAGGGGGACAGACTTGGGTTTAGAGCCTGGCTCTTAATCAATGGTGAATTCTTCGTCAACTGAAACAAACTGCCCATGCTTTGGCTTCCGCATCCTTAACAAGGGGAAATCATCTCTTTCACAGGCTTATCTAAGGGATTATATTTTGGATTTATATATTTATATACATATAGTATGCAATATGCTTAATACACTGTCTAGGGCATAGTAAATGCTCTGGAAGAATCTTAGTGGATGGCAGCTTTTAGCCAGCTGGGTCTCTGCCCAGTCTTCTCCACCTTCCCAGAATGCACCTTTCCCGGCATCCTTCAAGGTCTTCCCTCTGAAGTGTCCTTTAATGGGCCAGGGTCAGTCACCGCACAGTGCTCAGTAACGTTCATGGAGCAAATGTAACCATATGTGAGACATTGCCAGATGCCTTGTGAAAATACAAATGTCTTCTGTATTTCCCTCCTGTATCACTTTAGCAACCTCCTCGAAAAAGAAAATCATTTAACTATTACATGGCTTACAGTTAGAAAATCCATGCTGTACTTTTGTAAGTCTAAACAAACATTTTGATAAACTCCTCTTGTCTCTTCCATAGGTAGAATCTGTAGTTTTTAGAACCAAAGACTGGCCATCTCTAGTTTGTAGATACAACTTATGATTGTTTGGGTCCTTAAAGAGGCAGTTACCAGGCAGGGTTAGCCATGCAGATGATTTATTAAGGAAATGCCAGGAAGGATAAAGAGGCAGAGAACAGAAACAGGAGAAGGAGCCTTTAGACTGTCATGCAGGGGTGACACCTGGGAGAGAAGGAAATGGAAGGGTTAGGTAGACCACTGTGCAACCCTGAGAACCTCACCAAGCTGACCGACATCACCAAGCAAAGACCACCCATTAGCGGAGGCCCACATCAGGCATATGTGGCCTGTTCCAGGTGCCCTGCCATGCTCAGTCAGTAATGGGAGCAGCAGGGGATGCAGAGACTCAGCGTGTGTGCCTGAGCCCACTCAGAGCACAGAGCTGTCAGTTGCTAGTCCTCTGCAGGAGCTTCTCTTGACAGGAGGTGTTAGCGGAGCATCTCCATGGTTGTCACAAACCAATCTCTTTTCAAAGCAGTACTATCCCATTTTGAATCAAGCAGATATGATTTCTGGCCCACATTCTCTCAATAGCTTGGAGTAAAATTTGTTGAGACCGGCCCACTTGGACTCGTTTAGAGCTAAGCATGTAAACCTACACATGTAGATGGAAGGCAAAGTCCCGGATGCAGGAAGGGATGGTTGTTCTGATAGTCAGCACTCATGATCTCACCTGTGAATGACATTTGGCTCAGCCCATTCAGTCTTATCCTGCCTGAGATGTTCAGGATTTTAAACAAGCAGTTAGTTAAGTTTTGGATGTGCCAAATGTTGATCTGTTCTGAGCAGTTGATTGCAGATTTTTTTTTTTTTTCTGTGTCATTGGGCTTTGGCATCTATCGAGCTCCAGACATTTCAGGCAATGCCTTTGACTGATCTGGAGCTTTCTGTCTTGTTCAGTGAATCGCTCCTTCATTTTCCCACCCGCTGCTCATTTCTTGTTAAGAGATGTTCATGTTAGCTGCAGTTGGCAGGTTGAGTGGAGAGCTTCACACTGCTCTTCTAACAGAGAGCTTTGTCTCTGGTCCTGTGGTTTATCAAACAGCTTCACTGGCACTATAATGAGTTTGCAAGCTCATCTTTTGTCTCTATTGATGAGTAGTTGGCTGCATTTTTTTTTTCCAGGAGGGAGTCTTTCTTCGTCTACAGATCAATTTGGATTTGACATTTAAAGCTAAGACTCTAAGACTGTTTCCCTTCTACTGCTGAGCAGTTTTGTTGATACCACTTTTCACACTCTGTCAGTTCCAATGTCATCTAGTATTTTTTCTAATTTAGCATTAAGAGCATTGCAAAAAATATAAGCAACCTGGCACTTTGGAGACTCCTGACACTCTGGTATTAGTAAACTGTAATTATCTGTTTATTCTCCTTGATGATCAAGGAGCCAGACAAGTTTCATTTTATACCATGGAAAACTAAATGCCATGAGTTTTCTCTTCCAAGTGGAGGTACATAGTTAACTGATTTTCAATTTTTGGTGTGAGGATGCACACATGACTCTTGACTTTTACTTCCCATGAGAGAGCTGAAGTGGTAGCTTCAATCTGATAGCAAGATCAAAGATAGCTCAGTATCCAAGAGCTGCTATGGATAGCTATGCACTGCTTCCCAAGAGATGAGGTCCCAGTATGAGAATACCATCCCAGTCCAGGCCGCCAAAGTCTCAGAGATGATGTCTCTGGATAAAACCTGTTTAGCTCTGAAAAGAATACTTCCTCCATTGACCATCATCTGCCTTCCTATTACAATAGTTATGTAAGGATATAAGTGCTTCACAAACAGCCATCTGTTATTTCTCAAATCAATTTGTGAGGTTGAAAAGGAAAGGGAAGCTTAAAGGCACAATCTCTACAAAGCCTGAGATGGTAATTTGCAGCCATCATTGGTGCCCTTCGACCTTCACCAAGTAGTTTGATCATTCTGCTTAAAATTTGTTTTCACCTCTTTTTTTTAATAAAATCTTTTTATTTCTAATTAGACACCAATTGTCTGGAGTATGGAATCAAAGGGAAGCGTATCACTGACAAAAATACATGGATCATAAGTCACACATTACAGAGTGCCTTCATTGTGCATACTTTTATTCTGCTGGATATTTTATTCTACTTAGGACAAGAGAACAGAGCAATTTTTCATTTCCTTTGGACATGCTTTATATTTGTCCTATTGCATGTTCTGCATGCTTTTCCTGGGGATGTCTGCTGTTTTATATCTTTTTTCTTGCTTTCCAACTAGGTGACCCTCAGCGCACTGCCACGTTTCAAGACCGGAGGAAACACAAAGGCTGTCTTTCTCCTCTCCTTGACCTTGAGATCTGATTTTTTTATGGGTCCTTCTTGTACTGTGTCCCCGTATGACAACAAAAACACTATGAATGCCTCAGAACCACTTTCAGTTCAATTTCATTAAGTGAAAATTTATGGAAAGTAGTTCCATGGAGTTATAGGAACACACTTTTTATGATTATTATTATTGATTGCAAGAGGTTTCAGTCCCACTCTAAACCTCGTATCCAAGGTCCACAGTGAGGATGCAGGAGGTACCTGTGACCTTGGATGAGGCTATTTGTTTTCCTATCATTTGTCCTTGAAGTGTGAGTCGCGGGAAGTCTATGCTAACATTTTATATACACTGAAGTGGGTTTTCATTTTTCATGGTAGTTTTATGTCCTAAAAATTATAATTTTTAGAATTAATCTTCTTTACATTATCTTCTCAATGCACTAGAGTTTAAACTGGGAGAAGGTTTGAAGGCATACGCCGAATTCTGACATCACAAGCACTGCTTCAGACAAAGAGCTACAGGGAAAGAATTTTCAGGCCTTCAGCATTTATAAAAACATTCCAGAAGAAGAGAAGAAATAACCAGAATTTATTTATGGGCATTTATTCTTTACTCTCTTTTCCAATTTAATATAAAATATATATTCTATATCATATATATATATATATATATATATATTCTATATCATATATATATTATATGTATATTAGATCAATAATGAAGATTGCAGCAATGTGTTGTTTGGGAAGACAAGCATTATATGATGTAATCCCTTGCAATAGACTAAAACACTGAATGGTAACAATCAAGAAATAATGACTGATATCCCATGATATCCCAAAAGAGGAAAATTAGTGTGACTATTTTCTCTTAACAGACACATTACACTAATGAGAATACCTGTGGGCCAGGGGCCACTCAGGCTTGTCCGCAGTGGTTTCAGGGAGTGGAAGGGAGAACAGGATAGCAGCAGCACAGCAGAAAATAAATGTGGGATGGAAGTGCCCGGCTGTGGAACAGAAATATCCAGGTCTGCCCATGCTTGGGGGAAACTGCCAGAGCTGATGGATGCATGGAGGAACAGGTTCCTGCACTTGGTGACCTGTGGAAAGTTCTGGGGGTGGAAAAGAACGTCATGACTGGGCTGGTGAGGCTTACAAAAAAGTCATAATGTAGAAATCATCTCCACGGGCTCCACTGTCCGTGCTGCTGGTAGCTTGGGACCTGAAACCCCACTGTGATTTCAGGGTGAAGTCAATCCAGTTGGCAGGATTCCATAAGTTAGTTACTTCTTCTGCAGGTAGTATTGGAAAAAAGGAGCTGTGAAATCCACAAGATGAGGAGAGTGCTTCCCACATCACAGTGCCCCTGTGCTGAATCTCATCATAACTGGAAAGTCACCTTTCCCACTTCCATGAATGCGTACACTCTGCCCCGCTCTTCTCATTCATCTTCATGTCACGTTATACAAACATGTGGAATAAGTGAGAAGACACCAGGAGGTTTCATACTGGGAAAGGAAAGGAGAGGTGGACAGCGGTGCAGAGAAGAGGCTGTGAGCCTGAAAGGAAGACAGGCCACTATTTTCTCTGCTTCCTGCCTTGCATGAGCCTTTTCATGAGGATGTTTGTACTGCTTATATATTTTTTAATGTTTTGTATATTATGATGTTTTGGCATCTTAAAAACCTTTCTGGCTGGGGAGAGACTGCCCCTCCTGGAGCTTTTGATATGCAGACCAACCACACAGAGCTGGACTTTCTCTATCTGGTCTTGCATACCCAGAGGCAAATGCCTCTGCCTTAACTATGCCAGAGCAGGGTACCAGGCAACTAGGGAGCATCCCTAGAGCGAGGAGCTATAATTCAGCAAACCAGCCATTGCTAAACTGTTTACCCAGCCTTGCCTTCCCTTTCCTTTGGAACCCCCAATCAAAGGTCTAGTCCCAGCTTTCCCCTCACTCTGGCTCTCTGCCTCCTCACCACCCCAACTCTTCCACAGGTGGCCTTGCCTGGTGTCCCTGGACCTGTGAGTATAATGCAATTTGTTTCCCTGAATCTCTTCTGGGTCTTCTTTTGTGGCCACACCTAACCAATCATTGCGTAAGAGAACACAGGACAGTATGAAATGCTTTAAATGTGTTCCGGGCTATTTCAGGAATATTCAGAGATTCAATGACAAGGGACAGAAAAGTGGATCTTTTAATATGAGGACACTTCAACTATCCTTTTTGTTTTATAGACCAGGTACTGTCCTTGGCCCTGGGGGATACAGGGATGGAGAAATCATAGCTCCTGACTGCCAGGAACACACAGTGAGCTGGATAAGATGCACAGAAACAAATAAGTACTCTGCGTATTTTGAAGAAGTTTCTTGAAGAAGCAATTTCTCAAGCTAAAGGATTTCAGAACTGATGGTGCTTGGGTAGTAAACTTGCATGCTGAATAAAAAGCTTAAAAACCCTCTATTCTCGTTGGGCATAAAATTCCAACCTAAGAATTGGACATAAGAAATTCCAGATGGGTAATTATAGATAATTTCTTTAAGTTTTATTCTACTCCTATAAAAACATGCAACTTAATGAGCAAAACAATTAATTATTGTCCTCATCGCTACACAATAATTTTATTCACTTTGTATTCTAAATTCTGATTTACATTTGTTCGGTTAAAGAAGAGAGAGAGAATGAGAAAGATAGAAACAAGGATTGCCAACCATATTATAATGAAAAGTTTTAGCAAATACACTTTTGATCATTGAGTCCCTGGTAGGGTCAAGGCATCTATTATTGATCTAGTAATTTCTAGAACATGTAACACATGCAAAATATGACTGTTTTTTATTATGTGATTTATTATGTAATTATGAAAATTAGGCTCATTCCTTTATAATCCCCTTGCATACATAAAGAGTAAGGTAATGAGTCTTTTCTAACTCAGTTTCCTAGGAAAGTGCTTTCTGAGCTACAGGGACTGGGTGAGGTGGGCACCGCTACTTAGCCAAACTCATGCTGCAAAGAACACAGGATGTGTGTGCCATCTGGATTGGCAAGCGGTACACAGCCTGGCTAAATACCGCCTTCATTTAATCCTCTTTCCTTATCATGTGTCTATAGCACAATAAAGAAAATTAAAATCAGTGATCGATTGTGTTTGAGTGCATTATCATCAAGACTGAATACATAAACAATGTACCAAATGAGAAGATATTTAATCACATTCTTTTTTTCTGTATATCTAGCTTGGTATAGCATGGGCCAAGTAACTGATATTTATTTTGTTCAAAAGAGGAAAAGAAATTCATGTATTCTACTTGGGTGTTCTGCCTGTGTTAATAGAACATTCTATTTTCCTTGAAGAATTTATTTTTAGGAAAAAATGTTTATTAAATAAAAATCATTATCCTATAACCACATTGATAACACTACTATTTCAGTTTTCCCCTTAACTGTTATTAGTTTATTTTAGTTCATAGAAATCTCAGGTGTAAATTCTGACATTTTAAATATTTCAGGTAATTAATTTTCCTTATTAGAAAGGGCATAGGTGTGCTATTCCTTTTATTTGATCCGATAAAACTAATGCAATAGATTTTATTCAGGAATTTGATACTAAAATTTAAAAAAATGTGATTAATGTGTGTGTGTGTGTGTATATATATATATATATATATGCATATACTATATTATATACATTCCCATATATTTTATATTTTATTCAACCTTACCATATATTACCAAATTACTCTTCAATGTGGCAGATTTAAAGTCATTTTAGTATTAGTATATGAGTTCTTGCCATAGTTTTGTAGTTTCATACTGGTAAAAATCACAAAGTCTTATAGTTATTAAATTGTACTTTGCTGTTTTAAATTGTATTTCCATAATAATTCACCATTTATTTTTATCATCTTTTGTGAAATAGTGTGTCAGTCTTTAAGCAATTTTTTTCTAGTTTATCTAATTAATTTGTAGGGATCCTCCATATATAATGGATTAGATATTTTGCACTTGCTTATTTTGTAAATATTCAGTTTTCTGGCTTGCATTTAACCTTTGTTTAAGTTACCTTGAAATTTTAATTTTCACGTAGTCTAATTTATCAGTCTTTTCTTTTGTTCTACTTATTTTCTTGTATTTGCTTAATATACCGTTCCTTATACCAAAATCCTGTATGTACTTTTAAAAAGATTTGCTATTCATATTTAAATCTTTAATCCAAATGGATTTTTGTGATTTGATGTAAAATACAGATTTTATGTATATAAGGATAGTCAATTATTCCAGCATACTTTATTAAATAATCTGATTTGCCCCCTGATTTGTCAATAGCACATCTCTCATTACATGTCCAACTATTCAGCATATCCTGAATCTATTTCTTTTTTACCCCCAGGGTCTAA
This sequence comes from Aselliscus stoliczkanus, assembly GCA_033961575.1. Taxonomy (NCBI): domain Eukaryota; kingdom Metazoa; phylum Chordata; class Mammalia; order Chiroptera; family Hipposideridae; genus Aselliscus; species Aselliscus stoliczkanus. The sequence goes on from CM066731.1 coordinate 53,832,228, forward strand.
AATATTATCATCATTATTTTATTAGAGTATATTGAGGTGACAACGGTCAACAAAACTACATAGGTTTCAAGTGTACATTTCTATAATACATCATCTATATATTGCATTATGTGTTTGTTCAACATGCAGAGTCAGTTTTCCTTCCATCACCATATATTTGATCCCCTTTACCCTCATCTACCACTCCCCTCCCCCTTTTACCCTCTGGTGACCATTAAACTGTTGTCTGTGTCTATGAGTTTTTGTTTCCTTATTTGTTTGTCTTATTCTTTTGTTGTTTTCAGTTTTATATACCACATGTCAGTGAAGTCATATGGTTCTTGACTTTTTCTATCTGACTTATTTTGCTTAGCATAATCATCTCAAGGTCCAACCATGTTGTGACAAATAGCACTATTTCATCTTTTCTTATGGCTGAGTACTATTCCATTGTGTATATATACCACATCTTCTTTATTCAGTCATCTATTGAAGAACACTTTCGTTGTTTCCATGTCTTGGCCACTATAAATAATGCTATAATGAACATTGAAATACATATAGCTTTACGGATAAATGTTTTCATATTTTTTTGGTAGATACCCAGGAGAAGGATTGCTGGGTCATATGGTAATTTATTCTTAATTTTTTGAGGAACCTCCATACTCTTTTCCATAGTGGCTGTACCAATTCACATTCTTACCAACAGTGTATGAGGGTTCTTTTTTCTCCACAGCCTCTCTAACACTTGTTATTATTTGCCTTGCTGATGATGAATCTATTTCTTGATGTTCCATTTGTTTTTCCATTGGCTTATTAGTGTATAATTGTCCAAAGCAAGCAACTTAATTATTATAATTTTTAATATTTGATAGAGTATTCTTCAAAATAATCTTGGTTCTTCCTTTCCATTGGTTTTGCAACATGACTTTTAAGATCAAGTTCTAAAAAAAATACTAGTGAAGTATTTACTTGGAAAAAAATGTAAATTTATAGGTTGTCATCTTTATGATTCCATACCTCTCTATCCATGAATATGGTATACATATATTTTATTTTACTTTATTTTTTTTGGAGGGCAGTGTCACTGGCCTTCATATGTGGAACCCGAACCGGGGCTGCTAGCTTCCCAAGCCAGCACTTAACCACTGCACCACTCAGCCGGCCCTACATATATTTTATTTTAAATTTATATATATATATATATATAGGTATTTAAGTCACTCAATAAATTAAGTAAAAGGTCTTATAAATGTTTCCTGGATTAATTCTTAGGTACATTAATGTTTTATGCTGTTCTAAATATTATATTTTAAAAATATTTTTAATTAGCGTCTGCTGTTTTATAATAGTTTCATTGATTTTTTTGTTTTTACTTTATGTTTGTATCTAAAATTCTTGCCGATTTGAATAGTGTGACCTACAGATTTTCTATGCGTAATTTTCACATCTTTGTCTAATTTTATAACATTTCTTTGTCCTGTCTCACTGCACTGGCCAAGAGTTCCAGGACTATGATAAATATAAGCAGTGAGCATAAAAGCTCTTTCCTTTTCCTAGATTTCATAGAAAATATTATATTTCAACATTAAGTATGATAGTTTTGATGGTTTTGTTACAGATAAACAGATCAGGTTATGAAATTTGTATTCTATTTCTAGTTTGATATAACATTTTTAATATAATGATTATAGGATTTTATCTTCTTTTTTTTTGCACTTTCTCAAATAATCTTATGATTTTCCTCTTTGCATCTGTTAATTTGGTGGATATTAAGATTTTCTATTGTTAAAGCATTTCTGCATTAGTAGGTAAAACCAATGCCATTGCTCTGAATCACTGATGGGTATTTTAATACACTGATTGACTTAGTTTACTAATATTTTCAGGGGAGTTTTGCATCTGTACTGTTAAGGAAATTGGCATATCATTTCTATGTCATTTGCTTTTGGGAGAAACTAAGTGAAAATCCTACAGGTGAAGGAGGGGAGAAGTGAAGCAACTCTTTCTGCTTCCAGTGTCTGAAGCCATCTCCAGTGGTAGCTGCAGTGATAGTAATGCTGCAGTGATGACAGTTCTGGAAGTAGTAATAACACTGATTTCAGCAGCAGCACTGATAGATTCCCCATGACTGAGGCTACAGGAGCACCATTGGGAATAATCCAGAAAGTAATGATGGTATTAGTTGCAGCTGTAACAGCTGATGTGTCGTCAGCTTCACTGACAGCAGTAATGGCCCAGCCCCAGAAGTGCATGCACCTTCTTAGGCTCCTGCTGATGAAGCTGAACTTGGCATATGAAGCCATGAGGCATCTGCCACTGACCTCTGGGCAACTTTCTCACTCCTCCAGCTAAGAAGATGCAGACATTTATTGCGGTTACTAATTTTTTGACAACCCGACCTTTTCATATTTTGCTCCACACACCCTTGTAACTGATTTCTCTATGAAATATGCTAAACATGATTCATTTGTTTTATTAGCACACACAGTGTTATAATTTTAAAATTAATTGCAATTGTGGAAAAAATGGATGGAAGCACATAAAAACCCAGCTTTCAGCCTTCTCTTGACAATCTTTAGACTTGCCAATGATGATTCAGCCCTTTGCAAGGCGACAGTTGGCTGATGCTGAGTAATGGCTGCCCCTTTTAAACAAGGCTGTCCACCCCAGTTCACCTATACCCTGCCTGCTTCCATCATCACCCCTCCTGCCTGGCCCTGCACACCTACTGTAAATGGTCAGCAAGCATAACAGAATTTCAGGAATATTATTTAGTTTCTTCACTTATCAAAGCTAGCTGTATTTTATGTTACATAAGGATAATTTTCTTAAACTTGAATACTAATATTGAGAGCCACCTGTACTATTAATTGACAAACACATTGACTAATTAAATAAATATAGTTTTCAAATTAATTGCTTGAAAACAGCAGGGGTTGGTTTTTTTTGCCATTGTTTGCTTTTTTGGTTTTTGTTTTAAGCTTTAAGTAAAAACTTGATATTATTATGCTAAGCAAAATAAGTCAGACAGAAAAAGTCGAGAACCATATGATTTCACTGATATGTGGGATATAAAACTGAAAACAACAAAGGAATAAGACAAACAAATGAAGAAACAAAAACTTGTAGACACAGGCAATCGTTTAGTGGTTACCAGAGGGTAAGGGAGAAGAGGGTGGTAGATGAGGATAAAGGGGATCAAATATATGGTGATGGAAGGAGAACTGACTCTGGGCGGTGAACACACAATATGATATATAGATGATATATTACAGAATTGTGCACTTGAAACCTATGTAACTTTATTAACCATTGTCACCCCAATAAAATTTAATTTAAAAAAAAAGGAACTGAGAAATATTACTAAATAAAAAGTCACCACTAAATTGAAAAAATAAATGACATTATTTGTGCCTGATTCTCAACTCTCCGTAGCCTTGGACTTTTATTTTTTTTTTTTTTGCCTTCTACGTACATGAACTCTTTGAAGTCAACCAAGGCTGACTGCAGAGGACTCTGTGCAATCCAATCAGGCTAATTTCAATTTTAAGTGCAGGAGACAGGCAGGCTTTTCATTGCCTCCTTTGTGAAGCTATGATGGATTGGCTAGTGTTGAGTTAGTATGATTTCCAGGAAATGACAGTACAAATGCTGTTCTAAGCAGCCTGTGAATAAATAGACCTTAAGTCTTAAAATTTTCCACTTGCTATCTTATTTTAAGAGCAGAGCTCCACTAAAGTGCTAAATACATTCTTCATTGCAACTTCATCTGAAAAGCTACCAGTATTTACATTCCCATATGATTTTAATAAGAAGTGCAAATAAGGAATCCCTGTCTAAAATAATATACAGACTTGTAAGAGCAAGAAGTGGCAAGTAAGAGAAGTAGTTTCATGTTAATTTAAACATACTGTCTAAACATATTCCTATTTTGCCTTCCCCATTTACAAATACTTTATAGAAATCGCTTTGTCAAGGATAAGGGATAGAATACAATGAGATAAGCTCTTAAGTAGCTAATTGAAATTATTTTAAAATGATTATTGTGTGTGTTTGTGCAAGAGTTCTTAAGTGTAAAAAAATCAAATCATAATTTGAAAAGCAAGAGCTGTATTAAGCCTAGGAAAAATTAAAGTGTTTCTTAATAGTTTTATTTACTTTTTATTGCTCGAATTCTCCCGAAAGACAAAAATAAAAGTATAAAATAATAAACAAAAACAAAGGAAAGCCAAAATCAAGTAGGTAACCAAATTCAACATCAGTTTTCAATTAAAATCAAGGGAATTTTAGAAATTGTGCTAATCAGAGTAATGCCTACCTCTTACTGACATTCACCATGGGTCTGGGGCAGTTACAACAGCTTTATATTCATTTATTCATTTAATTCCCATAACACTTATGTTAAATATGTTTATCCTGATTCTCATTTTACAGAGCTGAAAATGGAAGTAATGAAGATCTCCCACTTCCAGCCCCTGGAAGAGTAGGGTTCTCACCCAGACCATTGGGGTCTGGAGGTTTCACCACAGCATTTGCTGGCTCTCCTTTGCCAGATAGATATGTTGCTTACATGTTGATTTACAATCACACTTTTCTAATACTTTCTCCATTAGACATGTCTAAACGGGTCTCAGGGCACATCAGTTCTATCTAATTTTGCCTAATTCTGCCCCGCCAGGTCATCTTCAGTTTGCTTGAAGTGCTCTGGGAACTTTTGGGCCTGGAGGAAGAGTTTGGTGAAGCTCAGAGAGGGGAGGAGCAGTTGGATAAGATTTGTCCATAGAGTGGTGGCCATTTTAGTTAATGCTTGAATTTGATAACAAATTCCCTGTGTGGAGGTGATGAGGACATCTGCACAGCACATGAGGAGCTCAGTTGTGGAAGGGGAATGTTATTGGACATTTACTTGTGCCAGGGAGAAATAATAGGAGATAAAGATGGATGATAAAGAGCTTTGTAAACCATCCCTAGGACCTGACCCTAAAGCTGGACCACAGTTCATCCAGCCATGCGGGAACCAAATCTTTCCACATGCTATGTATGGGACACTTAGGAAAGTCCTGCATAAACCAGTCCCTGATGACATCTGAGACATGCAGCCAATTCTAATATTAGGATAAGGTTATATCAGATTTAGGAACCTTTCCTGGCCGCTGAATTCCTTCCATTCTTCTCATCTTGGTAATCATTGGGCTCAAACCAAAAGTCAGGCCACTCTGACCACTTCACATGGCTCTACTCTTCCACCCTTCCGTGCATTTTCAGTTACTGCTTGCTCTTTATCCTCACCCCTTCGACTGTGCGCAGTGGAACCTAACATTATTGTGAACAAGTTCTATATTTTCATCATCTTCATAGTAGTCTCCTGCCATATCCCAGCATTTCTAAGAAAAGATTTCTTGGAAGGTAGGAACCTTTTTCTCCCACACTTCTCGCCCCACCATGTTATTGCTGTTTTCTGAACCTAGAAAAATCTACCCCAAGTCTTTTCAAATACTGTTTCATTCTTAAATAAAAATGTATTAAATCTCACAGCATCAGGCTACAAATATCATCTTTCTGCCCACTTCTATATAATCTTTAGTCTCTGGGTCACTCTTTTACATTAATGAAGAATTCTAGTGCTTGGTTCATAGATTTTTTTTTCCATCCCAATTACTGCCATTTTCAGGGAGGCAGAGTTGTTTGACCACTTGATATCTAACTATTTCACTTCCAATCAACTTTTTTTCCAGTCCCTCCTGTGACCGTGATCAGGACCCTTACATCAGCCAGCGTTCCTTCATCTTTGAAATCTCAAACTCCTGTAGGCCACTCTTTGAATCTAACACTCAAGAGAAATAGATCTCGTTAAGGATGCTCTCTAGTCTTCTTCAGATTGAAATATTGGCCTTTCTGTCTCATTTTGTGCTGCCACTATATTCTCCTTTCTAAAAGTCTCCTCCTGTGGTCTCTCTGACTCCATTTCTTGAGGATGGTAGACTCTTGTTTCCTATATAGACTCCAGCAGACCATGATGGGGTTTCATAATGCAATATTAGTAGATATTGCACACCAGAGGATAAATACCTAATAAAATTGCCAATAGGCAATGGCTTAGGATGGTGACTTTGTAATGTATGTATTATGGGAGAAACACCAGTGAAATTCCAGGGTCTTGCTCTGGTTAGCACGTATTAAAATTTTAATTCAAAGGTATGTTCATTTTGGCTTAACAGTCAACCAAACATGAGAAAAATAATTGAATTGTCTACACAACTCATAATCTGTCCTTCTGTACCCAGCTGATAAAAATTTTACAGATAAAACAAGGTTTTGTTTTATGTGTGTGTGTGGTTTTTTTTTTGTTTTTTTTTGTTTTTTTTTTTTGTTTTTTTTTTTAGGCTGAGCCATCCTGCCACCTGTTGGCAGCTCAGCGGCAGCTCAGCTTGGGCTGGGCATCAAACTGCTATTGCTCAGAGCTCAGCTCGCACTCTTGAGCAAGCTCTTAACCAACTAAGCCACTTGGTCAGCCTCTGTGTGTTTCTTTTTTTAAGCCACCTTTGTTCTGTGTTTCCTTTAAAGACATCTTATTTAATATATATTGCTAATTCATTAGCCTTCAGCTCATAGTCAACTGAACAAAGCTCATATGACATACATGTATTTTCTTCAGAAGGCACATCACCACCTTTGCTTAGGAACACCAGACAGGACTTCAGCACCAAGCTTGAGGGAGCCATGTAAGACAACAAAATTCCCAAGAAAAATCACAAAAATATGGAAAATATGGCTCTTTCATAGACTGTGGAAAGGATACTTGTTAACAGTACCAGACCTTGTTCGACTTCAGTTAGGAACCTGCCCTTCAGGTACTTAAATACTGCAAATGACTGTAAAAGTGTCATGAGTATTGATTTGGGGGTTCTATATAAATTTTAAACTAGTAAGTGAATTTGCAAATATAGATTCTGTGAATAATAAGGATTGACTATTTCATTTACATGTATATGTGTATGTATGCATATTCATTGATGTATTCTCAATGTTTTTACTGATAATGGTACATAGTAAAACAAGTTTATATAGAACTGACCTATATAGAATAAAGGCTAGGCTCTTCATTTGGTATTCCAGAACTTTAATAATCTAGTCTCTAATTGTCTCTTACTACTAGTCATGTGCTACTAACTATTGGATCTTTGGGAAAGTCATGATGCATGTTTGCAACAGATGGTACTTGTTCATTTTTGGTAGAACTAGAGTCATTCGCATCTATGTTATTGCTATGTTATTTGACAGCTGACAGGTTTAGGGTTTAGCTTTATTCTAAAAAATAATTGAGCAATTTGGTTGAGTTTTGAAGATTTTACAAGTTGAAGATGGAAGACCAAACTATGCATTTTTGCCATATTTTACTGTTTTACTGCCATAAAGGGAAGAAAGCTTGTCAAGCTTATGAAAAGTTGCATAAAGTTTATGGTGACAATGCTCTACAAGAATATCAGTGCCAACGATGGCTCATGAAATTCTGTGTTGGTGATTTTGATCTAAACAACCTTCCTCGGTCAGGAAGGCCCACTGAGGTTGGTGATGACAAAATAAAGGCATTGATCTAGTCAAATCCACGTTACATGACATGAGAGATTGCAGAAACATTGAACATCCAGCATTCAAGTGTTCATGACCACCTGAAGAAGCTGGGATACATAAGCAAGCTCGATATTTGGGTTCCACATGAACTCAAAGAAGTTCATTTGATGGCGTGTATAAACATCTACAATATGCTCACTAAACATGAGGAAAACTATCCTTTTTTGGAACAACCGATATAACTGGTGATGAGAAATGGATTGTTTACAACAATGTGGTGAGCAAACGGTCTTGGTCCCGACGTGATGATTCTCCTGAAACGACATCAAAAGCAGACATTCATCAGAGGAAGGTTATGCTCTCAGTGTGGTGGAATTTTAAAGGTGTTGTGTTTTTCAAGCTCCTACGAAGGAACCAAACAATCAATTCAAATGTGTACTGTCAGAAATTGGACAGTTTGAACGAATCCATCATCCAGAAACATCCAGGGCTTGTTAATTATAAAGGAGTTGTGTTCTATCACGACAACGCGAGACCACACACAAGTTTGATCACCTGTCAAAAATGATTGGAGTTGTGATGGGATGTGTTGCCACACCCACTACTCGCCTGACCTTGCACAGTCAGACTTCCACTTGTTTCACTCTCTTCAAAACTCCTTGCGTGGTATAACATTCAATTCAGATGAGGCTATAAACCAGCACCTTGTTCAGTTTTTCACAAATAAAGACAGGTCCTTCTACAAACAAGGAATTATGAAGCTCACTGAAAGATGACAGAAGGTTATTGAACAAAATGTGCAATATATCATTGATTGATCTTTGTTCTTTATATAAATAAATGACCTTTGAAAAACATAGATAAAATACATCATGACTTTTCCGAAGACCCAATATTTGACCTACTATGGTTGCCATTACACTATTTTTATTAAAATTTCATTGGATCATACTAGAAAAGAATGTTACCACAGGTAGGAGAAAGAGGCCAGTGAAGGAGGGCGTGTTTAATGGTGGATTCAGAAGAAATCGGGCCTGAGAAAAAGCAGTAAGATTTGAAGAGGGTCATAGCTACCATTCAGGAAGCCAGTAAGTGGAAGAGAAGAACCAAATTCAGACAAGTCTGCTTGCAAAGCTCATCCTCTTTCCCATTAGGTCATAGCATCTCCATCTCAGAAAGAGGCATGGGAGGAGAGGAAGTCATATTTGGAGTAGCTTTTAGTGTTTCATTTTAGGAAAGAGTGGTGGTTAAGCTTGGATAAGTATCCTGGATCTGTCCTGTGTAAGTCCTTGGGTCCCAAAGGAGGCCCCTGAGACAATGTAGTTTCTTTACAGTTTCCTGTAGAGAAAGCAAAATCCAACCAGGCCTTTTCTGGCGAAACTTGCATCCTTGGGCTGAGAACTCTGTGACAAGTTAGAACTAGGGATTAAAACCTCTGGCTCTCTGTTTGTTTGTCTCGTTCCTTTGTTGCTTTCAGTTTTATATCCCACATATCAGTGAAATCATATGGTTCTTGACTTTTTCTGTCTGATTTATTTTGCTTAGTATAATAATCTCAAGATCATTCATGGTTATTAGAGGTTAAGGGAGTAGGAGGGTATAAATGAGGGTAAACGGACCAAATATATGATGATGAAAGTAGAACTGACTTTGGGTGGGAGCACCCAATGTGATACATAGGCGATGTATTACAAAATTGTATACCTGAAACCTATGTAACTTTATTAACCATTGTCACCCCAATAAACTTTACAGATTCTAAAAAAAAAACCCACCCTGGCTCTCTTTAGCCAAATATTTTAGAAATAGACTATCTTCTGGGGAGAGCTGCTGGACATCATTAGCCAGGCTTTTGCTCTAGGCATGAAAAGATAAGGAACATTAAAACTGAGGCCAAACTTGTTAGAACCTGGTTTAGAATACCCAGAGTTTTCCTTTCTCATTCAAGATCACAGTTAGTATCATCACGTGCTTTCTAATACAAGACCTAAGCCATCTGCTTTCCCTTTTTCCCCCCTTTTTTGATTTTCTAATGATGTTTATGCATAAAATGATGGTGACATATTATAGAATATTTGTTCTATTTACTTTTATCTTCGTCCTATGACTTAGACTCAATAGTAATGAGAAGGAATGTTACCTGAGTTTCTATGTCTTAGATGAAGTAAAATGAGAGAGAAAAAATTGCGTGTATTCTTTTAGTTAAGCTCAGGGGATTCACTCCTATTTTCTGCAAAATAAGTTAAATATACACAGATTAATAGCTGGTTCATGTGTTGGTTATGATGAGAAGACTGTACTTTCTTCTGCACTATAGTTTTGCAGAGCATTTAGATAAGATTCAAAATTCTCCCTCTTAGTTTGCTTACACATACTTAGTAACTCGGTCATGTTATGTAAACTGCTTCAATTTCAATGAAGAATGTTACTTCCTAGCATGAGGTATGAATACATATGAATTTAAAATTAGATCATCTTTATGTCTGTCTTTTCAAGGATATACTGAAAATAGAATTTGCTAAAAATACCAGTGATACTATAAAATATTCAATGGCACCCACACCAAAGGAAAAAGAAAAACAGCAGACAAAAATCTTCTGAAGCACTTATATCAGAAACAGGGTCAGCCAGCACTTGAGGAAGCAACAGGATGACCTGCAAGACTCATGTGCATGAGCAGCACGAGACCCTCCTTGAGCAGGAAAAAAGGGCAAAGGTTTCTGGTAGCAAAGGTTTAATTATACGCATAGCTCTTTGGATTAGCATCCTTGCGCTGCAGAAATCTCCTCTCTCCACCACTGTCCATTTGGCCATCCATTCACCCAGCAAACATTTATAAAGTTAAGAACTATACTAGGAGCAGAGCCAGCACAAAGAATGAGCCAGGACTGCTGCCTGTTACAAACGCTAAAGGACTCCTGGATGATTTTGACACAACATACCCATCCTTTGGGATTATAATTCTGTATTTGAAATGAAAGTTACTGTCAACTATTTTTTAAAAAAGGCACCCTAATCTCTCTTACCAATGCGATTCATGGAGGTGACAAATTTCTCAGGGTTTTATGACTATCTCCTCTTCTGTTTCTACCAGAAGGAAGTAAGACATAGTATTTATAGAGTTAAATATATTTCTTCTCCTTATACCTTCCCTATTCTGTCCAAGCGATAGCCCAAGTCAAATTCCTTTGTTATTTATTAACCCATAAGATATAAGAAGAGCTATCAAGAGTCATCTTCTTTTATGCCTAATGCAAATCCTCAATTCATGAACAGAGACCCTATACTGGAGAAATAGTATCTGGTGATATTAGTATGCCTCAAAAAGAGGTATAAAAATCACTTCAGCATCATTTAAAAATGGCCAACAAGGGCCGGCCGAGTGGCGCATTGGTTAAGAGCTGGTTTTGGGAATGCCAGCAGCCCCGGTTCGGATCCCACATATGAGGGCCAGTGACACTGCCCTCTACAGCTAACAACAGCTCCACCTGGAGCTGGGCTGTGAGCCCTGGTGATGGTGTACGCTGCAGCCCCTGCTGCAGTGGGCTGCCATAGGCTACAGTGAGTGGCCGGCAGCCAGCATTAGTGGCTGGCAGTCAGCGTGAGCTGCCAATAGCCACGGTGAGCGACCATCCAGAGGCCAGCCACCTATCTGCCTTATCCAGGAAGAGCACAATGACGATACCAACATGGGCCAGTGAAGCAACACCCTCCGCAACTAGACTGAAGAACAAAAGGACAGCAACTTGTCTGTTCCCCTTCTCTGATTCCCCAACGCTGTTCCCCTCCCCAACTCCCCAATAAAATCTTAAAAAAAAAAAAAAAAAGGCCAACAATAACATCCTACATGCCAGACATGCAGGGAAAAGAAAAAACCTTGTAGACAGATGAAATAGTCACTATGCTTTCCAAAGTCAACCACATCTCTTATTGCTACAGACTATATGTAGAACATAATTATTTTACCTTTAAATTGCATTGCCTAATGATTAGAGAGAATAAACTGATCATATGATATTCGGTAATCTGGCTTATTTTAATACTGTGATGAAACAATGAATTCGTGTTGCAAGAAAAAATAGACCAACCTACATCCTACACAGTCTCACACAGCACTACTGCTGACCTTGAGGTTGGAAGGGTTCAGCAGTACTCACTTCTGGGCTTCTTCTGCGCCCCCCCTACCCCCCACTGCAGCAAGGCTGATGTTCAACTGCCACTTGAGAACTGCTGGTATTCTATCTGAAGTCATGTCCCCCAGAATGTGATTGAGGAAATGGCTGATGATAATTTTTTTATAGTCAACCTGTTCTATGGGCTTAAGTATTAGATTTTCCTTCTATTGAATAGGATACTACTGTATACAATAGTCTCCTTTGGGGCTGGATGAGCACCCAATCACCTTGGGGGTGTTTTTCAAAAAGCAGAGATTTCTAGGAGGGTGGCAATTATAAAAGAATCAGGTGGGAGGATGTATTCATTAGCTTTTGTTTCAGTAATGCTGAGCAACAAACACTGCTAAAAAGAGACTGCTCCACATGTCTTTCATTCTAGAACACAGACCAAAGGCATAGCGGCCACCTGCGACCTGCTCCTTTCATGGTAGATGGCAGAAGGTTAAGGTGAAGAAAAACATGTGATAGCCCAGAAAGCCTGTTTCAAGCTGACCCACTCTCACTTCTGTCCACATTCCACTGGTCAGAGCACATCACATGACTGAGCCCAAGGTCAGTGAGGTTGGGAAGCAAACTCTGCCTGAAGTGGGACAAGAGGAGGAATGATCAGCTGAGGGTGGTGCTGAGGGACTAGGTGTAACAAAGTCTGCAGGTGATTCTTATGAAGTAAGTCCTGCCCCTGGCAGAAGAGTGCCACTTTGGTGCCACTAGGGAACAAAAGAGGAAAGATGGGCTCCATTCTTTTTGTATCTCAACAAATATGCATTGTCACTAATACCTACTGTGCAAAGATAGAAATTGTGAATAGATCTCATGTAATTCAATAATAGAGGATCATTAAGTGTGAGAGGGGATCAAAAAAAGGGGGTACATTATGCAAATTGAGGATGAGCACATCAGGAAAGGCTTCTCAGAGGAGGCAACATCTGAGCTCAGCTACCATGACAGGTGAACATTTTCTAGAGGAGAAAAGTGCACAAAGAGGATGGAGTCTTCTAGATGGAGAAGATTACAGGACAAAATGAGGAATTTTAGAAGCAGCGTATTAAATTTGAACGAGTGCCATATGTTTTCCAAGTCTTCTTTTTCCTCTTGGTCTCTGAGCTAGATTACCTTTTCCAGCTTCCCTTGCACTTGGGTGTGGCTACAGAGCTGAGTAAGCATCAAAGAATATGCCCAGAAATGATCTATTCTTTTCCAGGTCTGGCCCTTAAAAGCCTCTTAAATACAAGCCTCATTCTCTCATCCTAGTCCCTTCAATAAGCTGAATGGAAGGAGGCTGGAGCCACAAATGAAGGAACTGATCACATGGAGGCTCTTCTCCCATCAACCAGGAATCTTTGTGTGAGGGAGAGAGAACATTTTATTGTGTAAAGCACTAAGATTTAGGATTGTTTGTTATAGCAGCTAATATTACTATGTGACTTAACTAATATTGTTTACCTGTGTTCTGCTGATGGTAAACGAGGGCTATGAGACAGAAAAAGAGATAGCAGTCACTGCGTAGTTGTGTTAGTCACTTATTCTGGATATCTCTGTTTATTTTGAGAACCATGTGAATTAAAAGATACAATAGCACTTCAGAGCTATAAATGTGGGCAAAGCATTCACATTAACATGTAGCCATGTCCTGTTTGGGGGTGGTTTATGCTAATGAGACAGTCTGCCAAGCACAATCATTTATAGTACACATTTATGGAAGAAGAGCTAGGTATCACACATTGTTTTTCTGGCAGCTTTTTTATTTCTAATGTGCTTTGACGTGTGTTCCCAAAGGTTCATGTTTAACTGTAGCTGAGATGGGCTGCTTTTTCCATCTTTCAACCTTGGAAGTGTCTGTTATCCAAGGAGACTTAAGGAAGAAAACCCAACTCATTAATTGGTATGTTATCACATGACTGGAATTAAATAGGAAAGCAGTAAAACCTTGGAGGTGAAGTATCACGGGCGAGGGGGGTGGGTCTGCTTCCATTTCAAAGTATGATACCTTTGCAGTTGTTCTCCCTCCAGAAGGGGGCCTCATAGACAGAGAACTAAGCCCTTCCAAAGAGAGAAGTTAAGTCCTCACAGGAGATAGATCTAAGTGGCTGATGAAAGGCAAGCAGGAGAAAACCTTGGTCGGGAGCAACTTTTTCTGAATGTAAGCGGTGATAACTTTGTACTGAAAATAGATTTGGAACTACATACAAGCAGAGACTGAGAATATTTGGCATAGAATTAGAATAAGACTCTCAAGGGAAGGTCAAAGTTACTTCATGGTAGGTCATTCAGACACAGAATACCACCAAGTAAGCTTGGCAGAACCCATCAATGCTGGAAGGGAAATACAGACGCGACCAAAACAGAGTTAGTTCTTCTAGTTACCTTGTCCTAGGAGTGTTCCTAACTCTTAGTGAGGAGATCTCACTAAGTGAGGAGAGGGAAATTCAAGTCAGCACTCCTACTTTGTGAAATCTCTAGAACACAGTGTATTGTGATGCTTGAATTACTGTGATGCACAGTGTATCATGATCATGAATTGTTTGTAGTTCTGAACCTATGTTGTGGGTTAAGTCATTATCTACTAACCTTTTTGTTATCTTTATCAAGCCTGGATTTAAAGACACTGACAAGTTGTTTTCATGAGTTAAAAATGAAATTGCTAATATAATATTGAATGTGAACTGTAATTGAAATTTTTTTTAAAAATGCGATTGAATCCTACCGATTATTTATTCAAGATACTGGTGCCAAGAATGGAAGACCAGGTGAGAGTAACGGTGTCTTGGTTTGGGCTTTTATGGAAGCAGACCCAGAGGCAAGAATTCATATGTAAGCATTTTGCTTGGGACATGATCCCTGGAAACAGTAGAGGAGAATGGACATGAAACCAAGAAAGGGAAGGGCCAATAAAAGGTAGATTATGAAACAATCAGCCTGGTGGGCCACCGAAGCTGGGGACCTCTGGAAACGGTACACAGAACATGCACCCCTGAGTCATCTTGTCCAGGGTCCAGACAGGTGAGGTATCTATACTCATGTACCAATTCCTACCAGTCGGGGATCCAGAGCTCCTCGTGGGACATAGTAATTCTCCAGAGCTACAGCCTGATCTGCGTGTGACATACAGGTGCTGCGAGGACTCAGCTGGACCTGCGTGCACTGAAATGATGAAGGAAAAGGGCTGTTGGTGGGACACAAGAGCATCAACTACAAGCCCCTGCCGGATGCTGTCTTAACAAGACTTTTTCTAGACTGGATGTGCTGCTTGGGAAAATGATTTGGCTACACACCTGAGGACCTGTTTGCAGGTACTCAGGGTTGTTCATAACCCCAAATTGCATTTCTGTACCTTTTATTTTTAATTTTCATCTTTTTCTATATATTATATTAAAATATATTAAAAACTGAGCTATATTTACAACTGTATTCCAGTGGTCAGTTCCTTACCACTGCTCAGTATATGCACACTATGAAAAACACATAGAGGCAGCCCAAAATAGCACACTGCATAATAAAATGTGTTCTATGGTGAGTTGCATCTATCAAGTGAGACAATGGCCTTACTGAGGGTACATTTGGGATCTATCGATAGTAAGTGCCGAGGGAATCTAGGCTGTTGGGCCGCTAGTGCCCCTTCTAATTTTCACGCTTCCTCAGAATATCATAGTGATTTTTACAAATGACAACCCATATCCTCTCACTTGCAAGTTCATTTTCTTATTTTTCCATTCAAAAATATAAAGGGAAATTGTATGGTTGTACTGTCTTGAATGGTTATGTGAAATTCTCTAGATTTCTGGAATAAAAATGCATGGGAGAAAGCAGCAGCACATTCATCGTGACTCGTAAGCCTGTGTCACTGATTTTAAAAATAAACCAAACATATATTTATGTGCATTGGTATAATTTGGGAGGATTTTAGGTGCGTATTAAAATACCATGGACAAATTAAAAAAAAATCCGCCATTCAGATGTTACTGAAAAATAGCTTGCTCCATATTAGCCTGAGCTAATGTACTTCTGTTTTTCTATTTCTGATAGCCAACCTGGGCAGTATTGCATATGCCTGCTGTACACACATAACACATAACACATTTTATATGATTGTTTCTTATTTTAACTAATTATTTTGAAATAGTCTTGGGCTTAAAAAAAGGTGCGAAAGTAAATTATAGAGATCCCATATGCCATCCTATTAACATCTTCAGAAACATTATACAGTAATATAGGATTGACCCTTGAACCAGATAGATATGAGGAAACCTGCAAATGTTCATCATCTAAGGAGATAGTCTTTCCACATTTGGTACTGCAATGGATGATAAAAACATTTTTTTAAATATCCTTAGTTTGAAAAATGGGTGGGGGGGAGGAAAGAAATCTTCTCTTTACTTTGGAACACTTAAATGTAACCCGATAGGCAGATAACTATATAGTCGGATGCATACATATAAAAAATGTGTTGAGTGACACCAGGGTTCACTGAGACTTTGTATTAATGTTTTCTTTTTTACTTTCAGTCATGCTACCTGCTCTCTTCCTTCATTAGTGCCAATCATTAGGGGTCTAGCTAAGCCACTGTGCAGAGGAGCCTGATCTGATCTTCTGGAATCTTAAGAAACGCAGAGGGCAAGGGGAGCAAATTTGAATGGTGGGAAGAAAGAGCCTGTGTCTCTGATAGAAGAACCCTGACATAGCAGGCAGGTTTGTTGCATAGAAATCCCCGATGGCTGCCAACACTTGGCAATATATTACTTGATGAGAAATGCTTGAACTTGTCCTTGTCAGTTGACATTAGAGAAACTCCAAACTCATGCTCAGTACATGACATTAGAGAAACTCCAAATACATATTATTGCAATATTAATTATGATAAAAGTAACAAGGTTAGTGTTGTCAGACCACTGATGAGTATAATAGATAAATATCAATGGAGGTTTATTTTTTAACCCAAACAGGAATCAAAAAGATGGTGCTTGGCTATCCCTTTCACAATTAAAAAAAAAAAATTTTCTTACCATTTATCTAAAAAAACCCCAAAACTTAAGGTATCCAAAATGAATACACACCTGAAAGCATTTTCTGAAGGAACTACTCAGCTAACCTACAATATTAATAAGCACAAGGTGGTTTTAAAGAAGAATTGCTTTTAGATAATTTTTAAATAAACATTTTACATAAAATTTAGTTAATTATACACCCAAGTAGTGCTTCTCAAAGGGCAGCACCATTTCTTGGCTGAGGGAGTGAAAACATATATCTTAGGGGCTTTTCAAAATGCAACACTATCCACCCCTGCAAAAACATTCTAATATACTCAGTTTTTTTTCTTTTCTCTTTTTTTTTTTTGAAGCATCCTACATCCTACAAGTTCTAATAAAGTAAATATCAATCTTTAATATCCTACATAAACAAAAAGCTCTTTGGGGTTCCCCCCTTTTTTTCCAGAGTAAAGGGGTCTTGAAATCAAACACTGAGAAAACTGAGTTTACCCTTAGCTATATTTGGTCAGTTTCTGTCTCTCAGCTCATAAAGCACTGGTATGATGGAATTACCAAAAACTGCATATAAGGCCCTGGCTGGGCTGAGCTTGTTGTCCGTTAATAGCCCAGGATGCTGATTTGTGGTGACCTGTTAGACTTGGACTAGTTAGTTTGTTTTCTCCTTTTCTCTCCCCATTTTATTTTTTCCCTTTGCCTCTTGTTTTCTTTGTCTCATTTTTTTTGTTTTTTATTATTTTTTTTTCTTATTTTTCTTTGCTCTCTTTTCCCATTTTTCTTTTTTCTTTTTCTCCTCATTCTTTTATTTTAATTTTCTTTTCTCAATTTTTTGTTTTTTATTATTTTTAAATTTTTCATTATTTTGTCTCATTTTTTTCTTTAATTTTAAAAAATATTTTTAGTTCTCATCAATTTTGTCTTTTTCTTTAAATATTTTTTGTTTTTAATTTTTTTCATTATTTTGTCTCATTTTTTTCTTTTTCATTATTTTGTCTCATTTATTTCTTTAAATTTTTGAGTTAGTATTTTTAGTTAGCATGTAATACAGTTAGTGTATTTAGTCAGTGTAGTTAGCATAGTTATTATTTATTCTTTAATTTTTTTATTTTAATTTTCTCAATTTTTTGTTTTCTCGTTTTTTGCATTATTTTTTCTCAGTTTTTTCTTTAAATTTTTTTAGTTAGTATTTTTAGTTAGTATTGTTAGTACAGTTAGTATGTTTAGGCAGCATAGTTTTCATAGTTATTGTTTGTTAGCACAGTTGGTGAGCATAGTTAGTATCGTCCGTGAGTGTAGTTAGGTCACGATGTCGCATGACTTTTCAGACATCCTTGTTGACCAGGAGACCCACACTGGCTGTTACAAGCTCCTGAAAACCATTGGCAAGGGCAGTATGCCAAGGTGGTGTTGGACAGGCACATCTTGACAAGGACGGAGGTGGCCATTAAAATCATAGATCAGGGCCAGCCGAGTGGTGCGGTGGTTAAGTGCTGGCTTTGGAAGCCAGCGGCCCCAGTTCGGGTCCCACATGTGAGGGCCAGTGACACTGCCCTCAAAAAAAAAAATCATAGATCAATGGGTCATGGACAGACTTCACAGACGTCTCCTGCAAGAAGTCCACTGCATGGCAACCTTGCACCACCCCAACATCGTCGAACTATTCCATGTGGTCAACACTACGGAATCGCTCTTCCTAGTGATGGAGCTCGTGCGTGGAGGGGACATGCTGGACTACCTTCATGCCCATGGCCGCATGCTGGAGGACATGGCCTGCGGTGTGTTTTGGCAGCTGGTCTCAGCAGTGCATTACTGCCATGAGAAGGGCATAGCTTACAGGACTTAAAGCCATGGACAATTACATGTACGTTAAACTCGCAGATTTTGAAATTGGAACATCATTCAAAGGCAGTCAACTCAGCACCTTCTGTGGCAGCCCTGCGTATATAGCCCCAGAGCTCTTCCTGGGCCACAAATATGATGGACCAGCTGCGGATGTGTGGGGCTTGGGGGTGCTGCTGTACAGGATACTCTTAGACACCTTCCCTTTCATAGGAATGAACTGCGGAGAACTGCAGCAGGAGAAACTCAGTGGGGAGTACGATGTACCTTTCTATTTATCATCGGAAGCCAAAAGCCTCCTGAAGAAACTACTAACCCTCGACCTCCAGGAGAGACAAAACCTTAGAGACGTCATGCGAGATCTTTGGTTGAACATGGGTCAGGAAGAGAAGCTGAAGCCATATGCTGAGCAACCGAGTGATGTCATAGATCTTTGGGTAGCCAGGGAGATGCTGAAGCTGGGCTGTCCTTGGGAAGACATCGAGAACACATTGTCAAACAAAGCATACACCCATGTGTCGGCTATGTACCGCATGTTAAACACAAAAAACCCCACAGTGCATTATCACACCAACCTGGGAAAGCCCTGTCATCCTCCAGAGCTGCAGAGCCGCAGGCCCTCTCCAGCCTAGGAGGGCTCCGGTGGGCAGCAGACAGGGCAGCAGCCTACGGACCATGAGTCAGGGCAGGAGGACCATGAGTCTTCTAGTCCATCAGCCATCCCGGAGTCCAGCACCACCACTTTCAAGTCAGCTGCTGAGTGCTGGACCACCACCCCATCACCCTGCCCAGAGTCCAAGACGGTCACTCCTGAGCCCAGCCTGGAGGTCAGGTCCGCCACTCCCGAGTACAGACCAGGCTCCAGGACCGCCACTCCCGAGTCCAGCCTGGAGGTCAGGACCGCCACTCGCGAGCACAGACCAGGCTCCAGGACTGCCACTCCTGAGCCCTGCCCGGAGTCCAGAACCACCATCTTTAGCTCAGCCCTCCAGTGTCTCCCTGGAGACTTTCCCTTCAGCCACAGCACCAGCAGCTGCAGTAAACCAAGAAGAAATTAGCCAGGGCTGGATGGGGGTGGCTAGGGGATGCTTGAACTTTTTAAGAAGGCTCTGGTGTTTGCCACCCAAGAAAGGGCTCAGGAGACGCAATAAGGTAAAGCCCCTTTAGATTTTGGATGCCAAAGCAGGGGGCGGCCAATCCGGGCTCCCTGCATTTTAAATGCTGAACTGGACAAAGCTGAGGTCCAGGGAGCCCGACCACATGGTGGGTGAGATTGGCCAGAGGCTGGACGCAAACTGCAGGTGGCAGCAGTGCAAGATGTACACCTAAGGATCCCTGGGCGAGAGGGCTTGGTCCAGTGGATGATGGAGGTATGCACACTGCTGTGGTGCTCTCTGCACAGGATTCACATCCAGGGTACCTGGCATCATCGTGGCCTTCAGAAGCATCGTATCCAAAATCCCTGGTGAGCTTGAAGGATAGCCTGGAGCCCCCTTTGCATGTTGTGCCCTCTTGGTCTTCTGTTCACTTGGCTTTGAACCCTCACCTAACTTGTCCATTTCTCCTTTATGGCAGGATGGTGTTCCTTGCTCACATAGCACACATGCTGCCTTCTTCCTAGGAACGAGTTCTGCAGTTTAAGACCTTTCTGAGACTGGTCGAGCAATCTCTGGAGCAAAATGCCAGACAAACTGCAGGACCTGCTTGTCGTGGTTAAAATCCAGGAGGGATATCTCAGCCATGGAGGAACCCCAGAAGAGCAAGGAGTCCGAGCCCCACACCAGGCTCCCTAGCCCAGGATTCCAGTGCCGGCAAGAGAAGCTGTGAAAACCAACGGAGACTGTGGCTGAGTCTCAAATTTTAGAACTAGTTGTCACTAACATTATTGAAGTAAAAACGTACCAAAGGAATTTCCTTATTCTTTCTGTTTTTGTAATTCTCACATCCCCCAGACTTTCTAGTGTCCTTAGAAACCCTCCCACACCACGTATCCATCACCTACTTCTTTCTCACCTTACTCCCAATAAAGCAGCCTTCTCTTTTTTTATTTTTTTATTTTATTTTTTTAATTCTTTTATTGTGAAATAAACATTTTAAAAAATTAGTTTCAGGTTTACAACACAGTGCAATAGCTATATTCTTTAACCCCTCAAAGTGACAACCCCCCCCCCCAGTTCGCCACCCACTCCCCTCCCATATCATATATATCTATTACAATTCCTTTGACTCCCTTCCACAGTATACTCTACATCCCGTGACTATCTATATATTCAGTTACAGTTGGCATACAATATTATACGACATGGGGGATCACTTTTAAATGCTATGATATAAAGTGCTTATAATACAACAAGAAGTAGCTATCTTCTTAGGGAGTCAGGAAATATTGAATTATAACTGCCATTTCTTCCTGGTTCCAACATTCTGGAACATTCATTGCTATGCATAACAAGTGAGTCAAGTGGGGGTCTCAATGCAGTGTCGGGCAGCACTAACTACTGTAGCCTTCACAGCCATGCTTCAAACTCTCTACATGTGTTCCCAAATTTTGCTTCAGGGTAAGCCTTATTTTTGCTCCAACTGAGTAGCCATACTGTTATTACAATGTCTGTCAGATAATCATGAAGTTAAGCCAGTTGTAGGAGGAGGTGTAGAGGATTACAATTTGCTTATTCCTAGAAGGTCTAAGGAGGGGTCTAATATCAAGGAGACACCAGAGAAAAAGCACCTATTTAGTGGCACATTGAAAAAATGTTCTCAATGGGGATAGGAAAATATTTTATCAGGCTGTACACTATTTTCAATCAAGCAAAAATGAAGGTTAAAAAAAATAAGGTGACATAATTAAAGAGGAACTTTAATGTCTTCAAGCTGGTTTCTCAAATCCTAGTACAGTAATACCTTGGTTTGCGAGCATAATTCATTCCGGAAACAAACTTCTTATTCTGCAAGACATCAGTTGTTTACCACGTTAAAATGTATTAGACATGTTTGCTTGTTTTGTTGAACACTCGCAAACCAAGTTACTTGCAATCCCCGGTTTTACAGTATTTGAAAGTCCTATGAAATCTAGAAATCTGCACTTCCAGGTCTGTCTCTACATGTGCTCTCTTCCACCCAGTTATCTTACTCATGGTATAGACCATTAGTTTCTCAACTGTAAAGGAGACAGCACTGGAAGTTCTCAAAAGGAATTTTACCAAGGAACTGAGAACCAAAAAAGATAGAAGAAAGAAAATAGACTCAAATGTCATCAGTGTATTTGTGCATGTGTATAAGCACGGTGGAAACTTTACGAACTTAATTGTCCAAACTCATATATGTTTCTTAGTACATACTATATATGTGTATACATATATATTCAACATGATGTGTGAAGTATTATGCTAAAATGTACACACATTATCTTTCATCGTTCAACAAATATTGAGTATATTAAGTGGGGAGACAGGAAATTATACAGCAAAAAAAAATCAATTTGAAGGAAAATGCAATAGAGTGACTGGGGTGTTATTTTACATGGCATGGCCAGTGAAGGCCTCTATGGGACATAATGTGAGACTGAGACCTGCATGAGGCGAGGATTCAAGACACATGCAGATGGGGGACAAAAAAACAGAGGCTGGGCTTAGTCCCCTGGGGCAAGTCATATCATCATATCCACTTTACATAGGAAAACAAGGATTCACAGGGAAGCAAAGTGACTTGTCTGAGATTCTACAGCTAGAAATTAGCATAACCAACCAAACAACCAACCACACATTAGATTGACTGTTCTACTTAGATTATTATTTTCCCCTCAATCAGCTTTTTGAAAGTGCTTTCCAAACCCTACCTTTTCTACTGCTCTGCCATTTCCTACTATCTTTTCCCCTCTCCTCCCCAAGAGACAGGTCATTCCTCTTTTAAACTCTTCCTTGCTCTCACAGGCAGAAAACTCAGTGGCAGCACTTGGTGCCAACCTCTTTCAGAGTGTGCTTTACTTCATTGACTCATCTGTTCTCCCATCTCCAAGCCCTTGAGGGGAGAGAAGGGAGTATATCATCTACCTTTGCAAACCTGGCAACTAGCACAGCCCTTCACATAATAAGCAATTCAGAAATGAAGCAAGTAATACATATTTGTGGGTGGGATGGAGGAAGGAAGGAAACAAAGAAGGGAGGGAGGAAGATTTTTAGTTCAGGATGCAATTCAGTTTGGAAAATGACCATAAGAGACTACACAGATAAATTAAGGTAGCTTCTCACAATTTCTAGACTTGTCACTTGCATTGTGCTATCTTTGCTTCTTCCCCCTTGCTCTCTTTGAAAGCCAAATGTATTTTCAACTGCCTTGAATTATACATGGAAGAAACTCCAATCTGGGTCTATCAGTAGAGGGGGCTGTCGGGAAGGGAAAGGTACAGGAGGACACTCCTCCACCCCTAAAATCACAACACATGGTGGCACTAACTTTGGAGGAGGGATCAATGCAAATTACTATGCATACCTCCCAGTGGAGCTGTTGGGAGGTTTGTAGGTGCTCCTTGTGTCCTAAATTTCAGAGGCAGCATGGTTAATGTGCCAATGAAGGAGTTCTTGACTCAGATCACCTACACTTTGCATTCCTACACTTGGCTTTGCATTCCTCCTTGCTAATTTAATAGCCATGGACTCCCTGTTCCCATTCCCACGTGTTCTTTTTTCCACTGGAGATGTCCACAGCACCCAGCTCAGAGGCTGTTGTGAAGATGAAATAAAGTGAATTTACACACAACACTTACACTGGTGCCTGGAAAGGACCCAATGCATGTTAGCTGCAAATTTGGAACTTCCTAAATAAATTAATTAATTAAATTGATGAATAAAAAGTATAGTGGGGTAAACATGTAATGTAGAAGGAAGTGTCATTGTGTTTATTATCATAATTTATCACCATCTCTGGAGATGAAGAGGATGCATTCATTTCTGGAAGTTGGAGATAGACTTCTTCACGCTCTTTCTTCAGCTGCCTGCTACAGCTTTCTGCACTGTGCTATTCTATATGCTAAATTATTTATTTGTCAGGGCTCATTTTTTCCTATTGTTTTCATCCATCACGAGTGATGATGGTTATGTTTATTGTGTGTAAAAGGAGACTGCTCTCATAATCCTTGTTCACTGATATCTCAAAGCCTGGGTTAAAAAGAAGGCTTCTGGCTCCATTTTTTCCTTCTCCAAGATAATCGACAGAAGTGGAACCTCAACAATGAATGTTCATGACCCTTTTATTGAGCCAAATCCTGAGATTATTTGTGTGTCCCTATTAAGAGTTCAAAGATATCCTGTGAGGGTTTTCCTGAGAACTCTAACCTTTTAGTTATAAACATAAGTCCTGAAGGAACGGTTCAGAAAAATGCCAGTTAATTGCAAAAAAAAAAAAAAAAAATTGAACTCCCTTTAATGTCTGAAGGAATGCCTTGAGCAGGTTCTCATATGGAGCGACTGCTTTAAAAACGCAAGGATCTCTAGCATTTTCTTACTAACCTACTGCTAAGGACCCAGGAGGGCAGCAGTGGGTTAGAAATGGGGTTTCTGTACCAAGTTCTGAAAATGCCTCTTCCGAGACAATTGGCCAGGAGGCTTGTCCCGCCCTTCCAGCGTGTTGGAGTTCCTCGCTTAGTCCCACCAAGTACAACAAATGTGCCCAGGAAATCTGACATTGAGCCCTGATGAGATGGAATCCTCTGCACAGCTCAGCTCTGTTCTCCACTATCTGGGACTCGGTCTTGTTTCCAAGCCTTTCTCAAACAGTTTAATTCTCTCTGGGAAGAAGTCATATTTATCCTGATCCCGGAAACATTTTTCATTCCTAGAAAAAGCCACGCATGCCCCCCTTTCTCGCATTTTCTTCCTTCACGCCTGGTGGCAATTTCAAAGCGCCTTATAGTTGACAAAACTAAAGACAGGTGTCCTCGCAGCGTGCCGGTGTATCCCTGCGCCTTGGGCCGGCGCATCCCTTGGCCGCAGAGCCTCTCGCCAACCCAACTCGGTCCAACTTTCCCTCCCAGACTCCAGCAGGGGCGCCCTCCGGGCAACCGACTGCGGCAGGAGGGACCCCGGCCACGAGACCCCAGAGCTGCCCGCACTGCGCCCACCACCCCTCTCCAGCCGCCCACCCTCGCTGCCCCGCGGTCTGAAGCTCCGCCTGGCGCTCTGGGGCTCTCTCTCCCGCCCGCCCTTGGCTTTTCGCCTCTGGGCCCTTCGTCCCCGGACACCAAAGCCATCTCAACTCCCACCTTGGTCCACCTCCTGGGCAGCTCAGCAAAAACCCTGTCCCCTCCGACCAGCCTCCCAATACCTAGCACAACCTCCAGGGAGAAAGCCCAGCCCAAGTCGCCCCAGTTCCACCGGCCGCCGAAGGTCTCCGTCACCACCAGATACCCTAATTCACGCTCATTCATATTCATTTTCATTCTCCTCTCTCTCCCTTTCTCCCCAAAGACTCCTAACCAGACTGGCCGATCCTCTTCAGCGGCACTGCTTTTCATTCATCCTCTCCCACCACCAGCACCCACCCTCCCAGCCACCCACCCACACACCCCCTACGCAGACAGCCCACTCCACTTTTCAGACGCCCACCTCCTACATACACCCCTCCCCTAAACAGACTTCCACCCACTCACCATCTGTAGCCTCCCTTCCGCCCCCTGCTCCGCCCGCCCGGCTTCCCCTCCCCAAGAAGCGGACCCTCACAGTGGGAGGCAGGGACCCCGGCCAGACGCTCGGGTCCCTCGCGCCGTGCTGACCTCTGCCCGCCCGGGAAACTAACAAAGGCGTGCGGGCGCGCGAGTCCAGACCCCAGAGCGGCGAGCGGCGGCCGCGGGGCTGGCGAGCCTGGGCCGGGCCGCTGAGTGCCGATAGGGGGCTGCTCGGGAGTCAGGAGGCGGCGGCGCCGGAAGACGCGGATCTCTGGCCGCGCGCGCCGCTCGGACGCCGCCGGCACCATGGGCTGCTGTACCGGGCGCTGCTCGCTCATCTGCCTCTGCGCGCTGCAGCTGGTGAGTGCCCCGCGCGCCCCAAACCCTGACCGGCCCCGACCCTGGGACCGGCCTCCCGGCTCCGTCCGCGGATGCGCAGCCCCGGGCGCGGGCCGGGCGCTCCCGCTGCGGGCACTCAGCCGGTCGCGTCTGCCCCGAGGGAGGGAGCGCTCCCCGTCTGGGTCCCGCGCGCTGGGGCTCACCGCGCTCCCGCCGGGCGTCGCCACGAGGTCCAGGGGCCGCTGCCGAGGCGCTGGGGGGCGGGGGGGTGGGAGCGGGTTCCCCGCCCTTGGGTTGCACCACTGGCTTTAGCATCCTCCGCATCCCTGCTGAAGTTTCACAGGGGGCCCCTGGGCGCTTTCTTCTTGAAACATTTCCAGTGATATTGTTTAATGAGAAGGTGGCTGGGAATGTCCAGGTTCTAAAGACACGGGATCAGCTTCAACTCTTCATTAAGAGTGAGGTGGTTCTTACTTTCAGCTGGTTGAAAAGTGGTGCTTGGGTCTCCAGGAAAGAGGTCTAGCTGTGTGTTTTTAAACACAGGATTTCAGCTCCTGCCCTTCCAATTTCGCTTTAGATGTTGAAATGCTGCATGTTCAGACAGCGACAGACTGACAGCTGTCATTAGGAAGACAACGGAGTGAAAGGCTCCATTGGCGCGGCGGTTTGCGGAGGGAAGCAGGAGGAGAGTCAAAGGGCTTGCTGTGTGGAGCCAATGCTGTTCTTAACATATGTCCTAGTGGGACCTAGACCGGCCCTGTGGCCTATGCCGTTGTCACTTGAGGTCAAGGCCACAGACCTTTTGTGTCAGACTTTTGTGTGTGAGAGATTAATAGACATCTCCCTTTTATTCCACTTAAGACAGGCTCTATAGATGTTCTGCCAAGCTTTCTTCAAAGTGCTTCTTCTTCTTTTTTTTTGCTTTTTAAAGTCACAAACATTAGCTAGCATGTTTGGACTAGCAAGAGGAAAACGCTGTTCGGTGAACTTTACTGGGTAATGTCAACCCTTGTAAGACTCATTAACTGAGGAGATAAAATAATGCTCTTTAATGGTCCTTGTTCCCATGGATATTTTTTAAAGGGTCCACATTTCCCTTGCTTCAGAGTTCCACTTTCTCATAAAAACCTCACGTTAGCTGTGCTCTCTATTGTTTACTTAATATATGCATAGTTTATGTATTTATAGATTTGAAATCAGGGGCTACTTTTTTCTAAATGTAAGGGACAGTTCCTTCTGTCCTCTTAAATAGGGAGGATTGTATAGCTTTTTTTAAAAAAAATAAAAATAAAAACTCACTTGAACATGAATGTTTTCTTTAAAAACAAAGGCC
This sequence comes from Aselliscus stoliczkanus, assembly GCA_033961575.1. Lineage (NCBI taxonomy): Eukaryota > Metazoa > Chordata > Mammalia > Chiroptera > Hipposideridae > Aselliscus > Aselliscus stoliczkanus. The sequence goes on from CM066731.1 coordinate 53,859,108, forward strand.
AGAGGATAATTTACACTTTGGTTATTAGAAATGGACATGGCTTCTAAATTGGGAAAACTGAATACATTCAAGTCAACCCTTGAATATGCAAGATGGTAGATAGACACATTGGATTGTATGATCTTTAATGGCATAATTCTTTCCCTTTTACATGGAAATAACTGTGAGCGTTTTTGATACAGTGGATTTATCAATGCAAGTCTGATTTCTTTAGTTGACATTGTAATATTTGTGATGATAATGTGTTTGTTGTTTCATCTCTCAGCCTGAATGCCCCTACTTTCCACATACAGCTTCTCAGTTGATACAAATGCAACTTACTCTTGAAAGCTTATTTCAAAATTACACTTTCTCTGTGAAGTCTTCCCTAATGCTCCAGGTAAAATCAATAACTTCTTTTTCTTAAATCTCATCGCACTTCGCTGGTTTCCTCTGTTGGAACACATTTCATGCCCTCCAATTAATTTGTTATTTACACATATCTCTCATCACTATACTGTAAGCAACCTACGGATAAGGATCAAACATTATTCACCTTTGCAAACCCTGCTAGTCCTTAGGAGAGCTCAGATTAGGAGCCGAAACATTTGCTAAATTTACAATAATAATATTTGCAATCCATATAGAGTTTTTGCATAAACATTATTTTACTCCTAAAATTATCTTCTGAGGAAGGTCGCTTTTCACTTGTTGGCAGATGATGCAGGTGATACTCATAGAATTAAACAACTTTTCTAAATCAAAAGTTTTGATATGGCACAGACTATGGTAGAAATAGTGAGGTGATAGGAAACACTTAATTGGATCTCAAACAAGACATACATGTATATGTTACATTATTATATAATGAATTATATATATAAAAATGTACAGCCCTCGTTTGACAAAATAATAATAATAAATATGTAGTGCTCTTTATCGTAAATTCTATATAGTCAGTTAATTCTGGCAGAATGAATTTATTGAATTTGATGCACCTTTGGTTCTGTAGTTCTGACACAAATGTTGGTTAATATTTTTATTTATTTCGAGGAGTTATAGGCAAGTGAAACAAGGAAGCCAATATTGGAACTTCACTCTATCAATGACATGATTGTGGTTTGCAACCTTGGGAACTTTCCCCAGGATGAAATTCAAAACTGCACCCCCTGCACTGAAGGCAAGGGGAGACTGAAGAAAGAGGCAGACCACTCAGACTGGCAGGTGGCAGACTCAGTAAGCAAGGGAACTTACCGACCAGGCTTGGGTGGCTGCAAGATGAGTAGATTTCTGCACACTCCACCCACCCCCCTAGAATTTTAAAAGTTTATATAGTGGCCTTAATGAGGTTCAGTCTCATATACTGTCCGGACGGCCTCAACAATACATTGCTCTCTCAAGGCTGCATCCTTGAAATGGCTCCCACTGTGAAAACAGTGGGCAGAATATACATTCCAAGGACAGGAGAGGGTGAGGACCCTCTGATTGCCCTGGCTCAGCTCAAGGGTCATGTGTCTTGATGACTTTCTCCAATACCAAAGCAGGAATCTTTGCTGAATTAAGCTTTGAAATACAGGAACATTATTTTCAATGTTTTGTGTGCTATTGGTAATATAACGATATGATGTATTTTATTTTATTTTTATTTATTTTTTTTTTTTTGAGGGCAGTGTCACTGGCCCTTATATGTGGGACTGAACCGGGGCCTCTGGCTTCCCAAGCCAGCGCTTAACCGCCATGCCACTTGGCCAGCCCTGGTATGATGTATTTTAGGTTTAATATGTATTATTAGAAAAGAAAATTTCCATTGTTTTTTTTAAGTCTGGACAATCAACAAAACAATGTCACACCCTGATTTTTAGCATGTGCCAATTTCTTTGGTGTAAATACTCCCACCATGGCCAATTTGAATTACACCATGACTTACAGGTTAAAATAGGCATAAATAACCACAAAAGCATAGAGAAAGTAAAATGGTGAAATAATTAGGAAGTGAAGTGTTTTTAAATATTCAGTACCTCTGTGTCTAATGTGATTTACTCATATTTAAGTTTATAGTATTTAATTTTTAATAATTTTAAATAATTTTGCCAATTGGTTTACAAAATCCTAAAAATTTAACTGACCCTTTGAGCCGGTATAAGCCTGCTCCAGGGTATCACTGGGTATGGCCCCCAGATTCAGTGTTCTTTCCATTGAAACCAGCTGTCATTGTTTCCCCTTCCTTGTTTTTTTCTGCTCCCACCAACTGGTGGAAGATGGAGGATACGAAGCAGTAAATAAGTGTGGGTGCTCAGAGGGGAATGGCCGTCACAGAACACATTTGCTGAAGAGAGCCTACATGCTAATGATTAGGAATGGCTGTGCTGGTCATTATAAAATGGCACATTAGCTCCATCTCAAAGTTAAAGAAAGAAATGAAAAGTTTTGATTATCTCATTCATACCTCATCCAAACCACCCTCTAGAGTGAAACATCACGCTGGCAAACATAATTGGAGCTAAATTACCATTTTTAGGCTAGTGTATTTGGATGAGCTTTGGTGTGGAAAATCTGTCTTCTTTCTACTTTCTTCATTCCACTGCCGCCATCTTCCATCATTACCTTTTCTCCAGACTTCTACTCCTAAGTAAATTTGTGAGTTTGCCCCAGATTTTACATTCATGTCTGTAATTCTGCTGGATGAATGAATTTAAAGAGAAAGTTAAAAGCATGAATGCATGGGCGTAGAAAACTGTACAAAGTATATCTTTTTTTGGAAAAGCAATTCATCACTCTGTAACAGATTCATCAAGTCATCCAAAAACTTTTAAATGTATTTATTTGTAAGGATTGTTTTGGTTTTAGAATAATGTGTATTCTATACACAAGTAATCTAGAAATAAAAAGAAACACCTGATCATATGCTTTTAGTAAATTAGTTTTTGTTGCCACATTTAAATGAGTCTTAATTGCATGTTTTTAAGGTCTAAAATTTACTCCATATGTCATTTCAGAGTCATTTTCTTATAGTGGCCTCAGGGAAGTGTTGAACTAAGGTTCACAGAGATTGTCCTACAGAGCTTTAGATATCTTCTTGACATCACAGAGGTCTGACTCTAAGACACGTTCGACAAAATTTTGTTCCTGTATTGTTTTTACCAGGGAGATCTATTTCATCATGCATCACTTCATAGGAGTGTCAGCCCTATTCTTATTAGACCTAATCATCAGTGCAACAAAATTAAAAACTTTCACTTTATATTCTACAGTAACAGAAATCTTTAAAAGAGTTATAGAAAACAAGCAGTTATAGAAAACACATTGACAGGCTGTATGTTTTTATTTGAGAGAACGTCCTCTCAAATGAAAGAAAACCAGTAATTTTTTTTTCTCACAGTGAAAATCAAGTTGACTTAACTGTCTCTCCATACCACATTCATATCATCTTGTGATCACACTATAATGCTGAGATCAAGTGGTGGGAGGTGTCTGCATGTTGGTGGTGTATTTGTTACCACATGTTTTTAAACTAAGTTTTGTGAAATGTACTACTCACCTATCATAGATCTTTAGCAGTGGATACAGAAATACATTTCTTTTAATATGTAGATATATGGATACTTTTGCTTTAACATGTTTTTAATTTTAATAGCTCTTTCTCTTCTCCTGTGCAACATCATTCTTCATCATTCAGTCTCCATTCTTTTTCTGTATTTAAATACTTGGGTTCATCTCATGAAACTTAGAAAAGGTTAGTGAACTTAAAATAATGGCTAATAGTGAGACTTCGTATAACATGAATGGTATTGAAATTATTATAATATTCTGCATTAGCCAATTTTTATATAAATCCAGATCCATTTATAGCTCTCTTGTTATATTGAAGTGTACATTCAGAGTATTGAATTTGCCTAGGAATTATTATATTGCTATGGTCTTGTTACAGTTGGAATTGTGTGCCCCTGCCCCCAAATTCTTATGTTGAAGTCCTAACCCCTAATCACTCAGAATCTGCCCTTAATTGGGAAAAGGGTGATTGTGAGTGTAATTGGTTAAGATGAGGTCATATTGGCATAGGATGGGCCTCAATTCAACATGAGTGGTGTCCTTATACAAAGGGAGTATTTGGACACAGGCATGCTCACAGGAAGAACGCCATGTGAAACGAAGGCAGAGTTCAGGGTGATGCTTCTACAAGCCAGGGAACACCAAAGATTGCCAGGAAACCATCAGCAGCTAGGAGAGAGGCAGGGAACAGATTCTTCCTCACAGCTTCAGAAGAAACCAACCTACCACTATCTTGATATGAGGTTTCTGGTCTCCAGAACCATGAAACCATACATTTCTGTGGGTTAAGCCACCCAATTTCTGGTATTTTGTTAGGTATTGTTTTTTTTTTTATTGTTTTTTAAAGTCACAAACATTAACTAGCATATTTTGACTAGTAAGAGGAAAATGTTGTTCAGTGAACTTTACTGAGTAATGTCAACCCTTGCAAGACTCATTAACTAAGGAGACAAAATAATACTCCTTAATAGTCCTTGTTCCCATGGATATTTTAAAAAAGGGTGCACATTTCCCTTGCCTCTTTAGGTAGTCATAGCAAACTAATACAGGTCTTTGATTTTTAATTTTCATCAGACACTAATCATGTGTTCCTTTGTGTTTATCTCTTTGCCTGTGTGCTGTTATGTTACCTTTACTGGGTTTTAAGTCCACAAAGGGCTGAGACTTTGGTTTGATCACAAAATCTTCCACTATACTCTGCGAAGAATAAGCACTCATAAGAATATTTGGAGAATGTATTGATGTATAAATAAATAGCTAAACTTTCTTTATGTACCAGGCATTGTTCAGGGTACTTTATATCTATGAAATCATGTATTCTCACAAGCACTCATTTTAGAGATTCAGACAGTGAGACAAAAAAAAAAAATTTGAAATAACATACCCAACCACACAGCTGGGAAATGATGGAACCAGCGTTCAAATTTGAGTTTGCACTCTCTCTGCTGTGTTCTATGCTTCTTGTACTTGAAATAACCAACAACATTCAAGAAATGTTCATGGAGTCCCTAAGTATTGGGTATGCAGGTGTGAACTATCTAGATACAGACCTGCTCTTTTGGAGTTTATATCTGAGGGCAGCAGTGCTGCCAATAAGTATGTAAGCAAAGATTCCCTACTTGCAAATACTGTTAAGTGCCATTAAGGAGATGAAAAGTATAATGTACGCAGAGAAGTGGGGAGGGATCTTTTGAAATGGGTTGGTCAGGAAGACTTCTCAAAAATTGGAAGCTGAGGGTAAAAAGATGGCCAAGAGTCTGTCATGCAAAGGGAGGGGAACCATTCTAAGCATAGGAAACCAAATGTGCAAAGCCTCCAGTTTTGAAAGAGCATGGTGTGTCCTAGATGTGAAGGGGGTCTGGTGTGGGTAGCGTGCAGTCTCTGAGAGACAGAGTGCGTGCAATGAGAGGGCACTGAATACATGCAGTGGCTTCCGATTTCATTCAAAAAGCAATGGGAATTCATTTTAAATCCAGTGGAGCATTTTAAACAGTCATAGTATCATCTATAGTATCATCTAACTTGTGTTTCAAAATACCCTCATTGCTGAGTAGAGAAGAGATTAGAGGAAAACAAGAGAGGAAATGGGAGCCAGGATGCTCTTCAGTTATTCTGAACAAGAGATGATGTAAGTCAGATGCGTGTAATAACAGTAATAACAGAACAGATGGGGGAAGGATGGACTTGAGACATGTTTAGGAGTAGAAAGCCTAGGACTTGCTTAGGGGTTGACCTTACACACCCTGTGTAACAGAATGTAACGTGGGGCTTCTTACTGAGAGCTGGAAAATTGGGTGGTGTGATGGTGAGGGTGGAGCAGGGGTGTTTGGAGATCTATGGGTTCTGTTTTAGATGCGTTAAAGTTCTGAGACCTGAGGGCGAGTAGCTGTCAGGTATGTGAGCTTAGAACTCAGAGGACAAGATTGGACTGGATGTTCAGAATCATGAGCAATATTGGCATCTAAAGCCCTGTCTGGATGAGATCACCTTGTGAGGGTGTGTAAAGATACATGAGAGCAGCACTGAAAACAGGGCTCAAAGTTTTGAATGTCAATTTTAGGGAGACTGTTTGGCAAATACTTATAAGGTTAAAGTGGACCTTCGTTCTTAGGTGCATCAAAAATTCATGCTTTACATCCACCATCAACACTAATTGCTGTTAATGTGTGTGAATTATCATGCATTTACAAAAGAATATAACTTTAGACTAAAAGGTAACACTTTATCAATGACTAGTACTCAACATGCCAGTTAAATGGTAGTGCAGGCAGTGACACATAACATGAACTATCTAATTTACAGTTTTAATTCAAAATATTTTGCAAAGATACTGAAACGAGACATAGCCCTAAATGCTCTTTTATGGAACATTCTTATCTTAGGTCTAGGAAGAGGATGGGAGAACAGAAATTTTAAGATGGGCATAGTAAAAAGAAAAAAAAATACTGAAAGCATTGTCTTACTTGATGACATGCGTTAGGGAAAGTGAAACCCTTGAACTAGTAGATTGCTGGTAAGAGAATCACCAGTTCCTAGATTCTGAAGAGAAGCAAGTATCTGTTGGGAAAGGGAGATGAGACCCGTGGTCAGCAGGGGTTGGGGTAACTGACAAGGGCTCTGCTTGGAAGAATTAGGTGGTCCATTGTTAAGGGAAGCAGGGACAAGCTCATGGCAGTGCTAATGATCTTGTTCTTTCTGTCTATGTTGTTCTTTGTTTTTTGTTTTATGTCTTTCTGCATACAGAACCACTTGTTTTCCTGGTTAATTGTATTTCTGAATTATTAAGTAGAATTAAATGTTTGAATTTCTTCTCTCCACTCCTTCCACAGGTACATTATGAACGATTTCGTACTGACGCCCAGTTCCTTTATTAACAAGAAATATGGGAATAGGATTTTAGCGATCAGATTCTCGTAAGAGATATGAGCTCAGTGGATGTGATGATAAGTCGTAAATATATTTCTGACAGTTTCTCTCTGTTCCAGTAATTAGAGACGTGGTTGTATTTTGGTATTGATTAATATGTAGTATAGTGCTTGCATGTGGGAAGTTCCAGGCTGTAGAGGTTGACTGGTTAAATTAGTTAATTAGGATACAAATAGGAATGTTCTACACTCAACTTTTGTATCCTGTACTAATAACTAGCTGTAACAGATAGTGACGATAATGGCAAATATACAGTTCTCATTGATGGCAATTCTTTATCAGTTTGTATTTAAAATATAAATTCTTGATGAGAAAGCTGTTCAAATTATAGTTTAGGAAAGGTAACGTAGCTTAGATTTGAGGGGTCTTCAAGCAGTTATCTAGACTTGTCTTCAGCTCCATGGCAGGACTTTAATGCATGAATCTTTAATGCTGACAACTCTCCTGTTGATTGTTCATTTTTAAAGTAGATTTATTTATTTACATATTTTTTAATTATAGTTGCCATTCAATTTTATATTAGTTTCAGGTGTACAGCATAGTGATTAGACATTTATATAATTTCAGAAGTGATCCCCCTGGTTAGTCTAGTACCCTCCTAGCACCATACATACTCATTAACATATTATTGACTATACGAGCATATTCCCTATACTATACTTTACATCCCTGAGACTATTTTGTAACTACCAATTTTTTTTTTTAAAGATTTTATTGGGGAATTGGCGGAGGGGAACAGCGTTGGGGAATCGGGGAAGGGGAACAGACAAGCCGCTATCTTCCTGTTCTTCAGTCCAGCTGCGGAGGATGTTGCTTCACTGTTGGTATCGTCATTGCGCTCTTCCCGGATGAGGCAGATTGGTCGCCGGCCCCTGGATGTCGCTCACCGTGGCTCCTGGCAGCTTATGCTTGGCTGCCAGCCGCTCACGCTGGCTGCGGGCCACTCACTATAGCCCATGGCAGCCCACTGCAGCAGGGGCTGCAGCCCACACCATCACCGGGGCTCGCACAGCCCAGCTCCAGGTGGAGCTGCTGCCAGCTGTAGAGGGCAGTGTCACTGGTCCTCATGTGGGATCCGAACCGGGGCCACTGGCATCCCAAAACCAGCGTTTAACCAATGCGCCACTCGGCCGGCCCTACCAATTTTTACTTCCTAATCCATTTACCATTTTTATCCAGACCTCCAACCCCCTTCCTATCTGGCCACCATCAGATTGTTCTCTGTATTTCTGAGTCTATTTCTGTTTTGTTTGTTCATTTATTTTGCTCTTTTGATTCCTCATAGAAGTAAGATCATAGTTATTTCTTTTTCACAGCCTGACTTATTTCACTTAGCATAATACCCACTGGGTTCATCCATGTTGTTGCAAAGGATAAAATTTTATTCTTTTTATTTTCCAAGTAAATATTCCATCATATATATATATATATATATATATATATATATATATATATATATATATACCAAAATTTCTTTATCCAGTCATCTATTGATGGATGCTTAGGTTGCATCCATATCCTGGCTATTGTAAATAAAACTGCAATGAACATAGTGGTGCATATATCTTTTCAAACTAGTGTTTTGGATTTCTTCAGATAAATACCCAGATATCAAGCTATACTACAAGGCTATAGTAATCAAAACAGCATGGTCCTGGCATAAAAACAGACACATAAATCAATGGAACAGAAATGAACCCACACTTACTTGGCCTATTAATCCATGACAAAGGATGCAAGAATATATAATGGGGTAAAACAGTATACTCAATAAATAATATTGGGAAAACTGCACAAATACATGCAAAAAAAAAATGAAACTAGGCCACCTACTTATACCACATGCAAGAATAAGCTCAAAATGGATTAAAGACTTAAATGTAAGACCTGAAACCATAAAACTCCTAGAAGGAAACATAGGCAGTGAACTTCCTGTTGATACTTAAATATCTCTGAGAATGGAAATTTTTACTGTTAGCAAAGTCTCCTTCTATTTAAATTGAATTCCTTGTGCTTCAATTTCTATCATATCTCGTATACCTTTGCCTTTTATCTGGATAATGAGTAGCAGATGGAGGCAGTGACGTACTGGAGCTGGCTCATACCATCTGTGGAGAGTCCCCTGTCACATTTCCAGAAATTCTGCAATTCAGTTGTTAATCAAAGCCTTTATTAAAAATTAATTACACAGATTTTAAATTATATTAAAAACATAATAAATATTCAAAACTCAATGCTACTTAATAATTTTTACTTTACTATACTGTTATCTGTGTTCCAGGCGTTAGTCTACATCTATTGTATCTGTATGATAGAAATTCTATATAACAGTTTGCTATTATGCATCTCCTTCTAACTCAGCATCTAGTGACATCACTTTGGTAGCGAAAGCTCTGAATACATAAACAACACAAATCAGAACCCCCTCCCACCCATCAGAGCCAGTTATTAAACATTTATCACCATGCCACTGGTTTTTATTTTCAAAATTCCAATATTCACTCTTTTTATACCATAGCTTTAGGATCTTCCTGAGCATTGTAGCTGATAACTGATTTGTGACTAAATGGCCCAGAATTGATAATAGTTCATAGATTTCACTTTCAGGTGACTGACTAGGCTCTAGAATCCCTCACTATGAGGGAAAGTGATTTCTGCCCAATGGGTGTTGATTGATCCCCATGAGTGAGGGAGGACCGCCTCCAATGCCCAGCTGTAGAGACCTGTCTACATTATTGGTACTAATTAGCTCTTTCCACAGGGGTGTCAAGTAATCAATGGTAAAAAGATGGAAACACCTTAAATCACATCTGGTTCTTCCAGGCTTCCAAACTTCAATTTCCCATTGTCCCCACATTGAAATACTAAATATTCCATCTTGAAGGAGGCAGTGAAAGGTGATTTACTTGAGAACACACTAACAGCTATTTGGCTCATAAAATGTATTTTCTGAATTTTAACAAGAAATCATTGTTACAAACAATATAATCCTATAGAACCTTGGTTGCCTTGTTTAATTCTTATAATATCTTCATGAAGCAGGTATTAGTATATTCCCATTTTATGATGAGAAGACTGAAATGTGGAGAAATTAAACAATATGTTGAAATCATATGATATGACTTAATCCATCAGAAATGAAGAAGTGTGGATCACAGAATTTTGTATGTATTACCTTATGACTGGATTAAAAGAGAATGTTTTCCTGGGCTCAGGCCAAACCTGTTGGAAAGAGTAATTATTTAAGCAAGCAATTTCTCTATATAAAATGTAATTTATAAATTATGATCCAGGTGACTTGAGTAATAAGAAAAGACATTATAACTACTGAAACAGCTCTTTTTCCTTCCATTTCTGTTAGGAGAAGATAGTTTTCCTCATGATTGAAATCTATTTTTAGAGTACAAAGACACCCCAGGAGATACTCCAATTTACCTTTAAACAAAAGAATGAAATAAAGTATTCTGTAGAACAAATATCTGCAATTTTTGCATGCTCTAATTTCTTCAACAGATGAACCACTTCTGACAATGCTTTCACTGTCCAGATATCATCTGCTAATACCATCGGGACCTCTACTCACAAGTATTCTCTCTCTCTGTAAAAGTTGAAGCCTCGAATTCCATTTGCTGTCTGATGGGAAACTCTACCTTGGCCTTGTAGTGTATGATTGTTAAAGAGCTGAAGGTTGCAGAACCACACCGTTGACTGAGCTTCTTAAATGGGGAACCAATTAGAGGAAAGCATTAGATGAAGCGACTGAGCCATTAGGAATCCTGCAAAGATCCCTTACCAGTCTTTTCTTCTAAAACGTTGCTGTGGTTGGAAACACACAGATGGAGTCCTCAGGGGTCTGTCCTTCACAGTGGTTCTTGAAGCATTTCACAAGTAGGACACTTAATGTTTTCAAACATTTCACAGGCTACATCATACAGAGGAACATTGGTCATTTATTATTAATATGTTTGTTTGACTAATCCAAAAGTGTCTTTGTACATATTTTTTAACTCCTTCATTCCTGATGATACTTTTATTGGAGGGCAGAGGTTTTTGAGGAGATTGACTTAAGATGTAAGTAATGGCTCAACTTTCTTTCAAGGCAACAAAGTGCAGACGATTGATTTACTTGGTATATTTTTCCTTATTGATGAGAAACTTGTCTGGTAGTTGAAAAAATATGCATGGATTCTAACTCAAGATGCTTAATATTTGTCCCATTATATTGAAGTGGTAATAATTTCATATTTTAAAAGACCATACCAAAGCTGAAGGGATAATTATATTTCTTCTATTTTCAGTCATCATCAAATTTCATTTGATTTTGAGATGTTGATTAATTACCATAAAAAGGTTTAAAATGCCCTTGGGAAAACAGTACTTAAAGCTTTTTTTTTTTTTATAAATAGAAATATACTCCCTGCAGTTAATATGTATCTTGCATTATATTTAATTAAAAGGTAACCTGAAATTTAGATTTGCATCAAGCATCACCTGCAATGGCTATGTGTTTTCCATGACCCAAAATGAAAGAAAAGGAATGGGGAACCCTTATCCCAGAGGCATCAGAATTACTCTGATGGATGGTTAACTGCTGTGTAGCCACGATTTTTTTTCAGGGTGCTCTGGGTACTGGAGGCCGAATCATAGGGGGAATTCACAACTAGAAGGCACAATTAGTGCTGTAAAATAGGAGTAAGATTTCATGTGATGGAACTTAACCCAAGAGAGCAGCAGAAAGTCAGATGACGTTAGAAATAGGTTGTCTGGATTGAACTGAATGGGAGTGAAAAGACAGTGCAGTAAATTATGGCAATATTTATTTATTTGTTTATTTATTTATTTATTTATTTTTGAGGGCAGTGTCACTGGCCCTCATATGTGGGACCCGAACCGGGGCCGCCGGCTTCCCAAGCCAGCGCTTAACCACCATGCCACTCAGCTGGCCCTATGGCAACTTTTATAAGCTTCACCTAGAAGACTAAGGAATAAAATCATTGAACATTTCTGGGAGTTTCTGATATCTGGAATTATTTCTTCTATTACATTCAAGTGTATGGGAAATGGTGTTTGGGGCAGGATTAAACTCCAGATTCATGTAGAAACTACATTATGTGCAGTGATAACAATTTGCAAGGGAGGCCATGAGATAAAGATCTAAACAGTAATAAACCACAGACAAAAGATGAATAATCAGTGTCTTATTCTTTAAGCAGCAACTATTAGAATGCATAAATATAAGCATGATACATAGCAATCCATTCTTGTCTGCATTGATCGGAGATATTTGAACAAAGGGCTATGATGTTTCATATTTCTCATAGTGAAGTATTTTGTGAAATGTACAATCAAAGGGAATGATAATCTGGAAATAGTTCAAAAGGGAAATTAAGGCATTCAGATTATTGAGCCTTCATGGTGGATTATTAGTATCACAAGGAGTTGACTCAGAATGTTGGAAGGAAAATATCCTCCTTGATCCCTGACCCCACTTCTTTCTCCCTGGAATCATTGCACTCTGTAAGTTCCGATGCACCCCCATACTGAGTTGATACTGATAGAGTCAGGATAGTACATACATCATGATCATCAGCTCTTCAACTGGTTGCCGTTAAGACTTTCAATCATATACTTAAACTTCCCTTTCTCAGAAGCAGAAAGAATTAAAGACAACAATATATCAAGGCAGCTTACTAAAAAACTTGGACACCTGACACGTGGTCCCTTCTTACTCCTTCCTTACCCACTTGGTCCCCAAGCTTTCTTGGTGAGTTCTGAGGGTCTGACAACTGCTAACTCATGAATCTACCTTATATCATTGGAGCGGGCCTACCATATATCAAGATGCAACTGATGTTAACTTAGCATCATGTTTAGCTACACCTGGTAATTGTGCTGCCGGCATCAATCTCTTGCTACCAGGACAAATGCACATTGAGGTTTATGGACTGGTTTTCATTACAAAGCACCTTTACCCTGCAAACCCCAGCTGCAGCTGAATCTGTTCAGCTGTCCATTGTGATGGTAAGCTTGTAAAATGAAGGTACCTGTGCCTCTGCTCCTATGAGCACAGTATGCCTGTGTCGCGCCATGAATTCTCTGCTCAGCTGTAGTTTTGTGAGTGTGACACTTACAGAGACTCTCAAAGGCCACCTGGAGCGGTATGTTTTATGATCTGGACTTTTCCACCCATATGGCTGAGAAAGGAGCCACGTGACCTTCCCAACACAGTCATTTCCTTGACATAAGAGAGAAGTGATATCAGAAACCTGCACCTTATGGCAGCACACAGTGCACAAAACAGATGCATAAGAGGTGCCATTACCAGAGAACGACTTGGACATTAATTTAGGTGTGTAAGTCACCAATTCTTAACTGATGCATGTTTCTTTCTACTACTTCATTTGCTTTTCTTTCCATAGTAAAGCCAGGGCAGCGACCGCTTTATGATTATTCTCTTCTGTAAAATGGCAGGCACGATCAAATTCCATAAACACATGAACAAGACGTCTTGCGAAGTTTATGGAAGAAGATTTTGGAAATTATTTCTATGAAGATTTGAAGACTAGACTAGATCAGGGCTACTTTTGTCCAAAAGGATAGATACAGTCTGTATTAGCCAGTGTTCCTCCAAAAGCAGAATATATACACATATATCCTATTAAACGTATGCATGAGGAGATTTGTTATAGGAATTGGTTTACGTGATAATGAAGGCTGGGAAGTCCCACCGTCTGCAAGCTGGAGAACCAGGAGAGCTGGCAGTGCAATTCAGTCTGAGTCTGAGGGTCTCAGAACCAGGAGGGCTGATGTCCAAGGGCAGGAAAAGATGGACGTCCCAGTTCAGTCAATCAGAGAGAGCAAATCCTCCCTTCCTCTGCTCTTTTGTTGTATTCTGGCCATCAGTGGACTGGATGATGCCACCAGCATCCCTGACAGTGATCTTTACTCAGTCCACTGATGCAAATGCTAATCTCTTCCCAGAGACACCCCCACAGGCACACCTAGAAATAATGTTTTATCAGCTTCCTAGGCATCCTTTTGCCCATTCAAGTTGGCATATTAAATTAACCAAAACAGCCATTATCAGAGGCAAGGAGATAAATCATGCAGCTTTCAGTAAACATTTACAGACACACAATCGGTACAGGCCAAATGGCAAAGCAAACATTTTGGACATTTGTTTATTTTTCAAATTGTAAATTTGAAATTCTGCAATTTCACTTAAATATGATATAAAGCATATTTTATATTTTAATCATGTCTTTGAGCCAGTTCCCTTTTCTTTTTTATTCACACTGAAATTTTAACACTCTACATTAGCATCTCTGGGAGGCTCTACATTGATGAAACTTCTTTGGTTGCATTATTTTTCAGGGCACATTTTCATTTTATATATATCATCAAAACTGTAATTAGGTGGTTTCAGATTTGGAGGCATGAGGAAATTTAAAACCATTCCAAACTTTTAATATTGTACAATGCCTGCCCAATCAGTTTGGCTTGAGATTTTAAGAATCTGAAAATCAGTGGATACAAATATACACTGTAATTCCTGCATTTATCATATATGACCTGGGGACACTGGGGACATATTTCTCAGGATATTCCATGCCCCACAAAACTGATTTGAATTGAGTTCTACTTTCTTCGAAGGGAGCCCACTCTTTCTTTTGCTCCCTCCTGCCTTTCTCCTTTCATCATCCACTCCCTTCTCTCTCAGACCTGCCTCCTCCCTTTCCTGTCTCGTATTTGTTTTCTACCTACCTTCTATTAATTTTGTGTAGAGGAGGAAAGTGAGTTTGAAAGGTTAATAATATACTGCATAATAGCACATATATTTCCTCAGTGCTAATTCATTTTTGAACACTATTAAATTGGTGAAACCAGTGCTATTTAAAGTGCAACCCGTAGATTGATATTTGTATACAAACTTCACTTTTCTGATCTGCAAAGGAGTAAGTAATTAAGTAAGCATTTAGAAACATTTATAGCAATTTGACTTTATCACAGTATTCAAGTATCTGACCATTTTCCTACAAATTGATTTTTATTGTATTGCACAAAAGATTTGGCCACAACTAATTGAATTTTATTTTTAAAGCCATTTCCTTTATTACAGAGTGAGAAGCACAAGTTCAGATACTGTTTTGTAATGAATCTCACATAACAAGAAATTGAGAGAGAATAGTTGCTGGGGTTAGATTAGCAGTTAGGGTTCTAGACTGGCTTTTCTGGAATTCTCTTGGTCTTCTATCCTGGTTAAAATAATCCAAGCCTCATTTTTGCACATGAGGATATTCAATGCAGAAAGGAAATGAGCAGATAGAAAAGAGCCTTTCTTCTTCTGTAGCTCTCAGTTCATCTGAACAGATAACTTTTTCCAGATTTCTCCCTATATTTAATTGACCAGAATTGGGTCACCTGCTCTCCCTGGTCGAATCCCTGCAGAACTGTCAAGTCCATGTCCAGCATGACTCATCCTCTGGGAAGGACTCCTACGGGCATGAACACAGCCAGGGTCCAATCAGCAAGAAGGACTAGGAAATGGGTGTTCTGCACATTTTTCTAAAGACGTAAAAGTATCAGGAATTGACATCACCACTGAGAATGTTTCATTAAGTGGGGAGGTATAATAATAGGTCAACTTCATCGGGATTTTACATAACTCTTCATATTTTGTGCGATTAGTGTACTCATAGCCAACGTTACCCCTGTTTTACAGATCGTGAAAATGAGGCTTAGAGAGGTTAAGGATCTCGCCTTAGAGAAGTCCAAGGTCACATCACTGGGAGGTAAAGCAGAGCTGGGAATCCTGCCCTGCATAATGAATGTCTAGAGCCAGGTTCTTTCTACTATGCCACAAAGACTGTTTTTGTTTCGTGCCCATTGGGTGGCCAGATGGTGTACATGATGTTAGAAACCTGGGCAGGTCTGACCCGGGAAGAATGACTTGAGAAATGACCTCTTATAAGTAGTTAATGTGAAATATCTTAACATTCTAAGTACAGTTATTGGATTTCTGGCACATGGGTGTACACTTTTTTCTTACCTGGTCACTAAAATGTGAGTCCTCTTTGCTACTGTCTGAAGAGTATCTCCTTATATATTTGTCACTGTCATGGAGGCCCCAGAGGCCAAAGTCCCCATCTCTTGTCATGCAGTGGAACTTAATATGTAGATAGATATATCCTCTGTAACTCTGCAGTCTAGAAAACTATTGCTCAATAAGCCCTTGTGCATGGTGGGTAAGTATAGCTTGAAACTTTACTATTATGGCAATGCTATACATCAGTAGGCTTACCTAAGCTTTCGTGGGCTTCCAAAAACTATTTTGAACCCAAAAGAGTACCAAATAACCATCTTTCAAACAGTTCGTTGTAACAAAGCTCTTTGGTAAACTGAAAATTGTCCAGTTTCTGGAATTCTCTCTTGATTTTATAGTTTCTCATATTCCAGTTTCCTAGAAAATTGCTTTTGAGAAAGATCGGACAATATTTTTCTGGAGTGGTCCAATTTTTTTTTTTTCATTTGACTACTGAGTGGGGCATACAATCCTAATTATCTTAGACCATGTTCCTTTCCGGAGGTGGTACCCTGTTCTACTTTGTGTATAGTAAAGGATGGCCAAGTTTAAAAGGCTATGAAAATAAGTTTTGGAACATTCATCTTCAGTGCCCAAATATGTAGATTTCACTGTTACATTTCTGTAACTTTAGCACTCACCAAGCCATATAGATCCACCTGAAGATATGAGGTCTGATAATTAGGATTGTGAACTCATCCTAGAAAAAATGCTACATACCTCATTGCTGAATATCACTGCAACCACCTTTAAAGTACTCCCCTTGGGAAGCTATGCATCAATGCCAGTGCCTAGTCCATCCTTCAAAGCAATTTTGGAAGTCGTTTTCTGGAATGGCCACGTCGTATTATCCTTAATGTCCTGAATGTCATCAAAATGTCTTCCTTTCCATATTTATCTTTGAGTAAAGAAAGAAGTCATTGAGGGCCAGATCAGATAAGTAGGGAGGGTGTTCCAATACAGTTATTTAGTTACTGGCTAAAAACTTCCTCACAGACAGTGCCTTGTGAGCTGGTGCATTGTCGTGATGCAAGAGCCATGAATTGTTGGCAGGTCATCTAACTTTTTAATGTAGCCTTTTTACCACTCCCAAATAGTAAACTTGATTAACTATGGAGTTGGTACAAATTCATAATAAATAATCCCTCTGATATCAAAAAAATTTAGCAACAGCGGTGCAACAAGTTTGTGAACTTAATTGGCAGACCTCGGTATGTTTTTCCCCTCATAGTCATATACTGTCAATTATACTCAACTGTTCATTACTTCAGGTCAGTAACTTTGACCTATGTGGCACTGGATAATGCTCATTAATGTCCCTGACACTGCCTTTGGATGGAAAATGCCAGCATGTACATCATGCCTAATTACACACTCTCATCAGAGTTGCTATTTCATGAGAAGTCATAAAAGCAAAACTTGGGTTTTTATGACTTATTATAAAATAGTGACTGATAAAATTTGCATGTATTTTAGATTAAGCCAAAAAAAGGTAGTACTTTATGCCAATGTATGAATAATGCAAACCAATTTAATTAATTAATTTTATTTTACCTCTTGTGGAGGTCTTCATGCTTTTTTCCATTGTTTGCTAATGAAATATCAAATTTTTACTTTGAGGACATACTGAAATATTGATATTACAATGCCAAGGGATTGCTACTTTGAAGTTTAGAAATAATTTATTCTTACTGTTCTTTTGAAAATCTGTGAAAAGATTAAAAGTTGCTATTAAAAATATAACTAATATATTTTTTAAGATTTTTGTTAAAATACAGCTAATGTACAATATTATATTAGGTTCAAGGGTATTCCATAGTTATTGAACATTTATATGCCTCAAGATGTGATCACCGTGATAAGTCCAGCAGCTATCTGACATGGTACCACGCTATCACAGTATTTTTGACTATATACCCTATGCTGTACATTACATCCCCATGACTTATTTGTTTTATACCTAGAAATTTGGACCTCTTATTCCTCTTCACATTTTCCCCCCTCTTTAATTTTTCAGTAACAGTTGACATTCAATATTATTATTTTTTATTTTTTAGCTGAGTCATCCTGCCACCTGTTGGAAGCTGTTGGCAGCTCAGCTTGGGCCGGGAATTAAACTGGTGACCCTGTTGCTTGCTCAGTGCTTACACTTTTGAGCAAGCTCTTAACCAACTGAGCCACTCGGCTGGCCCTCAGTATTATTTTATATTATTTTCAGATGTACAGCATAGTGGTTAGACGTATAATTTAAGAAGTGACTAGTCTAGAACCCTGACTAGTCTAGAACCCACCTGGTACTATACATAATTATTACCATAATATTGACTATATTCCCTATGCTTTACTTTCCATCCCCATGACTATATTGTAACTACCAATTTGTACTTCTTAATCCCTTCAGCTTCTTAACCCTGCCTCCAACCCCCTCCCATCTATCACCCCAATAAATTTAGTACCCATATGACACCATATATAGTTATTACAATATTCTTGACTATATTCCTTATGCTATACCCTACATTCCCATAACTACTCATATTTTGTAACAACCAATTTGTACTTCTTAATCCCCTCCCCTTTTTCACTCATACCCCTAATCCCCTTTTTTAATCTGGCAACAATCAAAATGTTTTCTGTATCTATGAGTTTGTTTCTGTTTTATTTGTTGATTTTATTCTTCAGATTCCACACATAAGCGAAATTACATTGCATCTTTCTTTACCTGTCTGACACTCCACTCAGCACAATACCCTCTAGGTCCATCCATGAAACCACAGATGGCAAGAACCCATTCTCTTCCATGGCCGAGCAATATTCCATTATATATATGCATATGTACCACTTTCTTTTTATCCATTCTTCCATCTACAGACACCCAGACTGTCTCCACATCTCGGCCATTGTAAACAATGCTGCAATGAACATATGGATGCACCCATCCCCTCAAAGTAGTGTTTTTGGGTTTCTTCAGATAAATTCCCTGAAATGGGATTACTGGGTCCTTCATTGTCTTTTCTTATAGCCTTTGTTTTAAAATCTGATTTGTCTGCTATAAGTATTGCTACCCAAGCATTTTTTTTTTCATTTCTGTTTTCATGAAATATCTTTTTCCATCCCTTTACTTTCAGTCTGTGGGTGTCTTTCCAAATGAAGTGAGTCTCTTGTAGGCAACATATGTAAGGGTTTCATTATCTTATCCATTCAGCCTGCCCATGTCTTTAGATTGGAGCATTTAATTTATATTGAAAGTATTGGGTTGTCAGAAAAGTCATGACACATATTTGCAACAAAAATCATTGAAAAAACATGTCATGACTGTCCCGACTACCCAATAATTGTTGAGAGATATGTAGCTACTGTCATTTTCTTATCTATAATTTTGATTTTCTTTTTTTCTGTCTTAAAGACGTCCCTCGAATATTCCTTGTAATACTGGTTAGGTGGTGAAGAACTTCGTTAGCTTTTTCTTATCTGGGAAGCTGTTTATCTGTCCTTCAATTTTAAGTGATAGCTTTGCTGGATAGAGTAGTCTTGGTGTTAGGTCCCTGCTTTTCATCACATTGAATATTTCCTGCCAATCCCTTCTGGCCTGCAAAGTTTCTGTTGAGAAATTAGCTAACAATCTTATGGGAACTCCCTTATAAGTTACTAGTTTCCTTAGTCTTGCTGCTTTTAGGATTCTCTCTTTGTCTTTAACCTTTGCCATTCTAATTATGTATCTTGGTGTGGGCCTGTTTGGGACTTTCTTTACTTCCTAGACTTGTATGTTTATTTCCTTCACCAGGTTTTGAAAGTTTTCAATCATTTCTTCAATAGATTCTCAATCCCTTGCCTTCTCCTTTCTCCTTCTGGTACTCCTATGATGTAGATGTCATGCTTGATGTTGTACCAGAGGTCTCTTAAACTATCCTCATTTTTTTTTTTTTTTGGATTCTTTTTTCGTTTTGCTGATCCAATTGGGTGCTTTGTGCTACCTTGTCTTCCAAATTGCTGATTCGATTCTTGGCTTCATCTGGTCTGCTGGTGATTCCTTCTAGTGCATTCTTCATTTCAGTTATTGTATTCTTCTCTTTGGACTGGTCCTTTTTCATAGTGTCTATGTCCTTTTTTATGCTTGCCATCTATTCTTTGAAGTACTCATTAAGTTCCTTGAGCATCCTTAAAACCATTTGTTTTGAACTCTGTCTCTACTAGGCTGCTTGCCTCCATTTTGTTTAGTTTTTTTTCTGGTGTTTTCTTTTCTTTCATTTAGTATGTATTTCTTTGTTTCCTCATTTTTGCTGCCTCTCTCTTTGTTTCTATGTTTTAGGTAGATCTGCTGAGTCTCCCAGTCTTGGCCAGGTGGCGTTATGTAGTAGATGTCCTTTGTGGCCTGGCACAGCTTCACTAGCCACCTGCTCTGGGTACTCCAGGAGTGTCCCTTGTGTGGGTTGTGTGTGCCCTCCTGATATAGTTGAGTTTTGATTGCTATTGGCATGTCAGTAGGTGGAATTGACTTAGGCTGATTAGCTGTGGGCTGTAGCCACAGTTGCAGCTTATAAGCTGAGTGGGATTCACCCCAGTGGGCTCTGGTCCTTGTTGAGTGCACCATTTGTGTATACTACATGTGGGGCTAATTGGGCAGTGCTCTTCTGTGGTCTGGAGCCAACCTCCAAGTACATTGATTCTGGGGCCTCATGGGAGGGGCTGTGGTGCAGTCCCAGTCACCCACTGCCTGTGACCAGCCATGGACTACCTGATAGGAGCTACAAAGTGATCTGCAGTTGTTTGCTGCCTTTTCTAAACCTGGAGGCATGTAGGAGCGGCCACATTGTGAACCTAGGACAGCTGCCACCAGTACTGGGCCTGGCGTAGCTCCACAAAAAACAGGACACCCTGAGGCCTGCTGCCACCTGCCAGCTCCCTTAATCATCCCCTGATAGAGCCTTGTTGGATATGTAAGTTGGGTGAGGCAAGGTCTTAGGGAGTCACTAGAGTGGAAAGAGTTGTGGTCACCAGATTAATGTAAATTCTGGTTAGGTGCCAGTGTGAGCCTGGAACCACTCAGCAAAAGTATCAGGGCACACCCAGGCCATTTGCCACCCACCTGGGTCCTCTAGATTCCGATAGTTTTTCAAGACAGCGTGCAATGAGGTGAGGCTGTGTGCTCACAGAGAAAGTGCCTCTGGCATTGTGGGAATTGGGTCGGGCATGGTCCCAGAGTAACTAACCAGGCCAATAAGATTCAGATTTGGCCCTGTGGGGGAGGGTTGAACACATGAACGATGTCACCAACCTGCCAGCTTCATGACAAAGGACTCCTCACAGAGGAAATGGCAACTGTCCATCAGCCCTTGCTGCATGGCCACATACTTCAGTCTGTCCCCCGTATAACTCTGATACCCCTTGAGTCACTGTTTCTTGTCACAGCCCAGGGTGAGTGACTGTGAGTGAGTCTGCGCATGGGCCATTTCAGAGGATATCTGGGTTTCCCGCCGCCTTCCACCCACCCAGATGGTCAGAATCCCCACTGTTTTTCACAGACAGATGTTGTGGAGGCTCTTTTTCCTGGCACCAGCACTGTGGATTGGGAAGCCTGGCGTAGGACTGGAGTCTCTGGCTACTCTTGGGGAAGCTCCATGGCCGAGATATCCCTCCTGATTCTCAACTGCCACATGGTGGTTTTGGGAACATTCCACGTCCATAACTAATATTTTAAGATGTTGCTCATAAGAACATACATATTCCTCCTATTAGTATCAAACATGAAAGACATCAGAGTATTCTCTCTGAAAAAATGTTCGAAGTATTTATAGGTGGCGTTACTTTTAGTTAGAAACAATACAGAGAGTCAAAGATTGTCATTATAAATCTAAGTGGATGTCTATTTTTGCCAGGGTTGGAATGCACAATGAATAAGATTTACTGTGAACTAAACTTTCAATGGAATAGTTCATGACAGTACAAAAAGGCCACCAATGAGGTGTTTGTTTGTTTTTTTTTAATCACAATAAACTCTTTGAATTATCCATTCTTACTGTTGTCTTTAATCCCAAGATTTGTGGCAGACCTACAAATTTGGGATTTTAGAAGGAAAGGTTTACATGGGACTTACTTAATGAGAGAATTGAGGATAGCATGGTTTTGTTGTCTGTGATAAAGTATTAGGGTGTGCCTAACAGCTGAGGTATATACATATATGCCAACTCTGGTCTGGCAGTATTAAGAAGTTTGCAGAATATTAATGAGCTAAGAATTTCTAATGTACTTTATCTAGGCCAGTAATGTAATGTTTTTTTAATGCTATATATTCCACATAGTAAATAATTACCAAGAGTTACATTTTAATTATTTAAGGATACTAAGGGTTCCATTGGTGTGATAGCCCCAGAAAGGTCTTGGGATCTTGTTCTTTTTGTTTTTTAAATTATGCTTTAGACATCATTTACCACAGTCCACTTCTTCTGAGAAGAGCAAGAACTGATTTCAGCTCTCCTGTTTCTTCAAAGGGCATGCTAGGATGTTGAAATCCTGTGGTTTTTCAACTTTATTCTCCACAACACTTAGGGAATGTCTACAAGGATCTGTGGTGAGCCAGAGGCAGCTTGCCTCCCCACTGTGGTTAGAGTCAGGATTACTGGATGGAAGTGTTGCTCTACTTGCATAGCTCAGCGTGCAATTCATAAAAAAAGATGTGGCTAATAACAGAATCAGTAACTGGTGGTTAAACTATAGAAAATTGGGCTCGGTCCATATGAAAGCCATCTGGGTTTGCTAACTGGCACTTGTGGAAGTTCAGCTCCAATCCTCCAACAGCAACTGGGAGACTGGGTTCCTCTCTTTCAGGTGTTGGCTGGAACCAACAGTAAACTCTTTGGCAGCCTGGAGGTTTCTAGGCAGGAACTTTAAGGAGGGGCTAGGGTCATCCTAGGGATGCAGCCTTGAGCTGTTAGGAACTGTGGTTGTTTGTTCAAGTCTTTATAGGCCACAGTTGATGGGCCTATTAAAGAAGCACACTCCAGGTTTGAGCATGGTTGCACGAGCATGGTTTGAGTTTTCAGACTCTTTGAAAGTCCCCTTCACTAATCATTGTGAAGTTAGGTGCTGTCCTGTGATCTGATTCCTGTGTGTCAGGTCATACAACTCTTTGGAATTCTGCACTAAGATAAAATTCAGTTGGACCCAAGATTTCCTCTGATTTGTGTTTCTGCCATTTCTCCAAAGTTATAAGCCTATTATTACTTCATTTTTTTGTTTTAATCACATAAATCTTGCCTGTTCGTTTTAAAGACCAGTTTGGATGAAGAACTAACAAGTGAATCTAAGTGCTGTGAAGCATGGGCAAATACTATTTATGTTAAAGGATTTGGAGGATCTTTTACATTTATATTTAAAGTATTTAGTATAATTTAGTGAATCACAATGTGTACTGTTTTTGTAATACATATTTTTCTAATATAATTCTATTAGAAAATTTTTACTATTACTATTATCATAATATGAGCCTTTTAATTATTTTAATGCTGAAATGGAGAACATGTACTGAACACTATACAGTCTTCTGAATTTGAAGCTTACCATTTTCTTCTTAGAATTTCCTATGACTTTTTAAATGCTGAAGAATGATAAACTCCCCGAAGCTATAACTGAACTGTGTGGCAACTCAGGGTTTCTTTTTCTTGAATTTAAAGAAAACCCAACAGGTTGGAAATGTAGAGAAAAAAAGTCCAATTTGAGAGCAAGGTAGTTTACTAGTGTAAGTCTTTTATGTCAGTTCTGATTTTTTTTTAAAATTAGTAATTGAGTAGAAGTAGTTTAGAGTGGGGACAGAGTTCTTTGTTGCTAGGCAACATCACTGGGCTTAACAAGAGAAAACTAGAAATAAAGCAGTTATTGTAATTCTAATGATCTCAGGCTCTATCCTAATGACCAGTTGTAAAAATGAGATAAAATATGCTATTAAGTATGCAGTGAATATGCTTCATGTTAATTTTGAATTTACCTACATAATTTACCTCAGTTCTGTCTATTAAAATAACTCTTTTGGTGTTAGATTTGTGAATTTTCCAATTTATTAGTTCATTTATTTCTTTCAGGCAATATTCAATAGAATGCTCAGAAAGGTTAAAATTAAAAGGCTGGGAATTTATAATTTTTAGCACCCTTGATTAAATCAATGAAAATGGCATTTTTCAATGCTTTTTTTAGTAGGAATATTTTCAATTTGTTTAATGCAATCATCACAGTAAAATAATTCTTTTGACTGTTTTCAGAATTCTGTTAATATTTCCATACTTGATATTCAATGGTGAATAAAATGGATAGTCTCATTATTTTTATGGATTTTATTTTTCCTAGTATACCATACTTTTACAAAATGAGGTTCTATTATTTTGATCTTTATAATTTTTTCTTTTAATTTGTATAATTTAATTGCTAACAATAGTTTAATTTTATTGATCATTGAATTTTAATTTTAATAATGGTGCATAGAATGCCCTTTTCAGAAAATGTCCAAAAGCTAACTACTTTTGTAAGTCAAGTATAGATATTATTGAATATAAGTTTGTTATTAAAGAACAAGTGCATGTCAGCTAAATTTTTAATGAACCTGTCAAGAGGGCTACTGGATAGAAAATTATATAAAAGATACGTTTTTCTTAGGGTATTTTCTGAATCTGTGTAATTACTAGTTTGAAACTGAACAGAAAAGAAGTTTGTACTTTAGAGCATCTGGTTTTCTC
The DNA here is from genome assembly GCA_033961575.1 of Aselliscus stoliczkanus. Taxonomy (NCBI): domain Eukaryota; kingdom Metazoa; phylum Chordata; class Mammalia; order Chiroptera; family Hipposideridae; genus Aselliscus; species Aselliscus stoliczkanus. The sequence goes on from CM066731.1 coordinate 53,883,867, forward strand.
TAAAATTAAACTTAGACCTGGGCAGATTTATGACAGATGTGTAGGTGTGTAAGTGGACAACATTTGTTGGTGACTTCTTATGTCAGTCACACTCATGACCTCTTTGGGCTGCCAGGTGTTGCAAATTCTCCTGTGGGCTGTGGGTAGTAAATGATCTTTTCTTGGAAAGGACGATGAATCATTATCCTTTATGTAATATAACTTGCATGGCATTAAACTTTATCAACTTCTCTGAAACCATCTAAATATATAGTCATCTTTAATGTGAAGATGAAATTTATTTATATAAAACTGTTTTTCCAGTTAGAAATCCCAAACAAGAGGATTTTAAAATGTTTTCTTTTATGAAAAGGATTAAGATAAGTTAACATGGATTTAGGATATGTCCTATTAAAATTCACTTTATTTATTTTTAAAATCCTCCTTTAATTACCTGAAGATTTCTGCTTCTGGCAGATGAAGTAACTGATATTGAATTTACACTTTGACATAAACAAATAGAATACTGGACAACATAGATGAGGCAATAGTTTTCAGGCATTGGACAAGAGTCAGTGGAGGACAATGACCTTGAGAGAAGACACTAAAGTGTACTTTCTGAATATGAAGCAGGGGCCTGGAGGCTACTCAGAGAGCCGTGGTCTTGTTGATATGAGGAAGCAGGTATTGGAGGTCAGAATTGAAATTTGTTGAGCAGGAAACCGAGAGAGGGAGTTGCCCAATGGGGATAAGGAGTCGGAATGGTTATGTCTCAAGGAATTGGCGGTGGGCTGGGCCACGTATGCTCAGAGTAGACTCTGTGAAGCCCAGCATGGAGATGCTGCTGCAAGACTGAGAGATGGACATAGAGATGGAGGTCGTTCAGTCCTGGGAGCCATTGGATTTCTCAGCAACCAGAGCGAAAAAAACCTCACTGAAAATGAAGCAATCAGTACCACTAAATGCCATGCTCAGGAGTAAGAGTCATTACACCCTGGATAGAGGGTCATGTGCTAAAACTAAGGAATGAAACAAAACAGACCTACTATTTTGCATAAAGCCATGCCTAACAGAGATCCTTAGTATAACTGGCTGCTGGAATAAATTCCAATGCCCTTTAAAGGAAAACATAATTCAGACACCACCTGATTCCACTCCACAATGTCCAGAATAAAATAAAATTTAAAAAATTCTAGTTATTCAGAGAACCAATATGTCAAGCTAAAATGTGATCCATAGTTATAAGAAATGCCGTCAATAGAAACAGACTTCAAGATGACCAAGATATTGGAATAAACAGATATTTAAAAACTCTGTTATAAATATGTTCAGGGATTTAAAGAAAAATATGTATATAACTTATTAATAGAGAAGGAACTCAGCAGAGAAAGTGAAAATAAAAAACTAATGGAACAGAAATTTTAAAACTTAAAAGTACTATATCGGAAATGAAAGCAGATAGAGCACTGAAGGAAAAAGAGCCAGTGAACTTAAAGGCAAATCAATAAAATGGTAAATCCTTAAGGCAAGAGAATATATATATATATATATATATATATATATATATATATATATATATTTTTTTTTTTTTTTTTGAGGGCAGTGTCACTGGCCCTCATATATGGGACCCGAACCGGGGCTGCTGGCTTCCGAAGCCAGCGCTTAACCACCACGCCACTCGGCCGGCCCAATATATGTATTTTTAAAATGAAAGAACCTCAGTGATCTGTGGAGCTACATGAAACAGAGAAGACAATGGAAAAGAAATAATATCTGAAGATATAATGGCAGAAAATTTCACAGTGTCATGAAGAAAAATCAACTTACAAGTTTAAGAACTCAGTTAACCTAAAGTAGGAGAAATACAAAGAAATCCACATACTACAGTCGTACTACTTATTACCTAAGGTAAAATTTCCAAAGTTGTCAGAAAAAAAAAAAGATTCATTACATATAGGGAAACAACAATATGAAGTATGGCTAACATTTCTTCAGTAACAATGGAGGCCAGAAAGACAGTGGGTGCCATCTTTAAATTTTGGAAAGAAAAAAGTCATGTGATAACGTAGCATGCTATAGCAAGTTTAAAATGTCCTTCAAAAGTCATGAAAAAAAATAAAGACAATTTCAGATAAAATCTGAGGGAATCTGTTGCCAGCAGAATTGCACCTCAAGAAATGCTAACAAATCTCTTCCAGTTTGAGAGAAATAATAACAGAGAGAAAAACAGATCTACATATAGCAAAGAATAACATCAGAAATTATAAATATTTGGATAAGTGTTTTCTTTATTTCTTCAAAATACAACAAAAACAAAATGATCGCATTGTATTATGGGTATTATATCACATAAAGATGTAAAATATATGAAAAGAGATGCCATGAATAAATACTGTGGTAAGAGTCCTATATTTTACATGAAGTAGTATAGCATTAACTCTAAGTAGACTGATAAGTCAAAGATTCATATTCTAATCCCTACAGAAAGCATTAGATAATTCAAAGAGGTGTAGCTTTGAAGCCAGCAGAGAAAATAGAATTAAAAATAACAATTATAATGACTTTCAAGAAAGCAAGAGAAGAGGAACAATGATATAAAAATCATAACTGACAAATTAGCAAATATACTATGATGCTATAGAAAAATCCCAAACAAATCAATAATTTCATCAAATGTAAATTGATTAAATATTACAATTAAAATACATGTTTTGTCAGACAATATAATCAAAACCCTGATATAGTCTATTAAAAATCAAAGATGGGGATAGATATACTATGGCAACAATAAACATCGAAAAGCTAGTGTACGTTACAAATGTTAGACAAAATAGAAATGAGAACAAGAGTATTGCCAATTACCAAAGATAAATTATTTTTATAAAGATAGAAGAGTCAATTTAAAAAATCCTAATGTGGACCGGCTGAGTGGTGCGGTGGTTAAACGCTGGCTTGGGAAGCCAGTGGCCCCGGTTCGGGTCCCACATATGAGGGCCAGTGACACTGCCTTCAAAAAAAAAAAAATCCTAATGTGCATTCAACTATTAACAGTTTCAAAATATATTAAGCAAAACCAATTGAGCAAAAAGGGAAAAATTGATAAATTCACGATCAATAATTTCAACAGCTCTCAGTAATTAATTGGAAAATAAGACAAAAAGAAAATCAGTAAGGACATAAAAGATCTAAACCACACTTGAAACAAAATAGATATGGCTGATATTTATGAAAAAGTGCATTCAAAAACTGCTAAATATAGAATCAATACAATCCCAATCAAAAATCTTAACACATTGAGGACGGGGCATTTAAATATATAGACGTAAATCTGCATCACCCGTCCACAATGTGTTAAAATGTTTTACTTTTGAACAGATGACAAGCTGATTCTAAAATGTATATGAAATTTAAAGAATCCAGAATACCCAAAGCCATCTTGGCAAAGAAGAACAAAGTTGTAGGAGTCATACTACATGACTTCAAGAATTACTATAAACCTACAATGATCAAGATGATGTGGTTTGGCATAAAATAGACATAGATGAAAGGAACATAAAGAGTGCAGCAATACACCCTCATGTAGTTGGTCTGTTAATTTTTGACAAAGGCACCAAGGCAATTCAAGGGAGTAAAGAAAATCTTTTCAACAGATGGTGCTGGAACACTGGAAAACATATGGGGAAAACATGACCCCTATTTCCATTCATAAAAAATAACTTAAGGTAGATATAAACATACACATAAAATCTGGACTCATAACTTTTTAGAAGAAAATACGGGAGAACAGCATGGCAACCTTGGAACAGGCAAAGACAATATACAAAAGCATTAACCTGAAAGAAAAAAAAGGTAAATTGTACTTTATCAAATGAAAACTTCTATTCATCAACAGACAAACTTTGCAAATGAAAAGACAAGACACATTGCAGAAAATATTAGCATTACACTTTCCTGAAAAGGGAGGTGAGTTTAGAATATTTAAAGAGCTAATACAAACCAATAATTAAAAGACAAATAGTCCAATTAAAAAATGGACAAAGGGTAAAAGGGATCAAATATATGGTGATGAAAAGAGAACTGACTCTGGGTGGTGAATGCACATACAGATGATGTATTACAGAATTGTACACCTGAAAGCTATGTAACTTTACTAACAATGAACTTTAATAAACTTTATTAAATAAACTCACCTCAATAAACTTTAATTAAAAAAAATAGACAAAGGACTTGAAGGACCCAAGAACGTATACCAATGACAGTGAGCTTATGAAAAATATTCTCACCATTGTTCATCAGGAAAATGCAAGTTGAAATTACAATAAAATATTTTCCTTACCCTTTAGAATCGCTAACATTGGAGGACTGACCACACAGACAGTGGTGAGAATTTGGAGCAGCCAGAGAACTCATACCTTGTTGGAGAATGTAAAATGATCAAAACACTTTGCAAAACATTTTGGCTGTTTCTCAGAAACTTAAATATATCCTTACTCTATCACCCAGCATTCCATTCAGTATTTACATAAGAAAAATGAAAATATTTGTCAAAACAAAAACTCGTACACAGTGTTGACAAGTAGCTTTATTCATATCCCCAAACTGGAAACAACCCAAATGTGCATCAATGGAAGAATAAGTAAACAAATTGTGGTACTACTCACCAAAGACAAAGAATGAACTATTGATACATGCAATAACATGGGTGAGTTTTAAATATTATATTGAGGGAAATAAGCCAGTATAATCGTCCAGAAGAAAACATGGAAGTTCTTGCTGTGTTCTTATCAGTTCCGCATTTTGTCCTTTCATTAAAAGGCATGTCAGTGCAAAGATCATTTCTTCAATTTTGTTAGTTATTATATCTATTTTCTATAATGACCAATTGATTGTTAACAAATTTCTCACGGACTCCTGAAAAACAGATAGGCTGTTTTCCTTTGAAGGTCTGACTTTTCTTTTGTTCTGAGGGTCCTGCTTTGAGGATTTCTGGCTACAGGGAACACACACACACACACAAAAAAAAAAAAACAAAAAAAAAAAACTCGTTAGAGGATTTCTTTGAGAATCTGGCTATAGGGAACACATACACACACACATACATAACCTGTAAGAGTTTAGATGTTTTGTTTGTTAGGCAAATTGTTTAACAGAATAGTCTTGGGCACACACCTGCTTAAGGAATATGCCTGGGGTGCCTGAATGGCTCTCCCGAGTGCAAGAGTGGGAGGAGAACTGAGGATGGAGACAGACCCAAGCTGCTGAAAACACACCAAGTAAAAGCCGCACTTATTAAATGCCTTCCTAAAACCAGTCATCTGTAATGTTACTGTTTACTGAATTTTCCAATATACTGACAATATTTATGCTTAATCCTTGCAAGCTTGGTCATAGGTTGCAAAGTACTTCATTTCAAGCCATGACTTAAAATAGTCTTCATTTTAGGTGCTACATGGACACTTTCCTTTAAAACTTTTGTATTTTATATACTTTAGAAATAAATATAACAAGCCCAGGGAACTCTGATGCCTTTGGTGATACATTCGATAGCACGAAAGTGGAAACAATTATGAAGATGATATGTAAAAATTAAACTTGAAAAATACTATTCTTGTACCTGGAAGAACTGAAATGCCTACATATCTGTGCACTATGAACATTTTCTTCCACTTTTCCTTTCTTAGATCTTGAGACCACTCAGCCCAGAACACCACCCATCTCCTCTCCTTCTGGAGTGTACCACACAAGATGGGGTATAAGAAGACAGTCTCTGCTGGGTGGGGGGGGGGGCAACATGGCATCGGTACTTGCTGGCTCAGAAAATTGTATCTGGGGCTCTGGGAAGTTGTCTATTTTGGGGTTGTTATAACCTCTGCTACTAGGACTTAGGAGAAGGCTGTGGTGGTCATTTAGTCATTTTCTACTTTCTTTGGTGCTGCATTCCTCCCCCCCCCCCTTTTTTTTTTTTGATTAAGATGGTAGACTGTGGTGTTTAGTTTCAGGGCATATTGGATCATTCAGAATCTAGTGGTAGTGAAGCACAGTGAGCAGAAATTCAACCGGGAAGAAGGTGTAAAACATGAATGTGGAATAAATGAGACGCAAAACTGAACTCTGAAAATGGACTATCTCACATATGTAATTACCTAAATATAAGCCAATAAGAATTCTTAGTTAAGGGGCCGGCCGAGTGGCGCATTGGTTAAACGCTGGTTTTGGGATGCCAGCGGCCCCGGTTCGGATCCCACATGAGGGCCAGTGACACTGCCCTCTACAGCTAACAACAGCTCCACCTGGAGCTGGGCTGTGTGAGCCCCGGTGATGGTGTGGGCTGCAGCCCCTGCTGCAGTGGGCTGCCATAGGCTACAGTAAGTGGCCCACAGCCAGCGTGAGCGGCTGGCAGCCAAGCGTGAGCTGCCAATAGCCGCAATGAGCGACATCCAGAGGCCAGCGACCGATCTGCCTCATCTGGGAAGAGCGCAATGACGATACCAACAGTGAAGCAACATCCTCCGCAACTAAACTGAAGAACAAGAAGACAGCAGCTTGTCTGTTCCCCTTCCCCGATTCCCCAACGCTGTTCCCCTCCACCAATTCCCCAATAAAATCTTTAAAAAAAAAAAAAAAAAAGAATTCTTAGTTAAGTGTGGTACGGATGGCCTCAGTGACGTCTGAGATCAGGGGTTTAGACCTGCCTCTGTGAGCAAGCTGGTGGGGAAAACTGACCTTTTAGTTTTCAGATTCTTTTCAGTGAAAAACCTGATTTTAAAGTATTGGTCCAGGAATGCACTAGAATGACTCTGTAATTTCAAGTGTATTACTATTTCTGCAAAATAAAGAGGCACTGTCCTGGGACCCTTCAATACTCATCATAAAACCTCTCCATTAATTTTTCTTCCGATATATCTCAGGCTTTGCAAATGCTAACTCCCCCCAAATAGAGGTATTCTTTGGAGAAGAAGAAAATTACTGTAAAATCGAGAATGTAAGCCCCCTACATCGTTGATCTGATTGTTGCCAGCTATAAAATCTTGGCAAAATCATTCTGCTGAGTTCTATATTTTATGATGGACAAAAGTTAAGGGAATACACAAATATATATCACACTCCCCTACAAAGGGAGCACCTGCTGATTTTTGGAAACTCTGGCTTTCATGTGTCACATTATCGGAAGCTATGATGTTCTCTGAAGGTGTCCCTGGAAGGAGAATTACAGTTGAAGAAGCTGAACCTGAAACCAGCCAAAGCCAGAGCAGGGGTATGCGGAGTTCATCAGAGATTCTCTGACTGCTGTCCTGGGCTTTGTCACCTGCACTGACCCATCCCCTCCTGTTCCTCAGAGCACCTCTCAGAGCTCTCTGTAAGGGCACAAGTGTTACTGGCCAGCTGCCCATGCTGGATGCCACCTCCTGAATTTGGGGTAAAACTTGATGCCAGCGGACCTTTGCATTCCATCCCCGCCCAGTCCTTTTTCCTCTGGAATTCATAGACTAGACTGTAAGTAACACATTCTGACAGAAATATCGGGGCCAGAAAGCCCAAAAATACTCCTAGTTTTTCTTTAGGATTTTACAGGATTTATCAACTCAATGTCTATACTTGTATATTGAAAAAAAGGAAATGCTAAATTAGACACAACTTTTCTTCTAGAAAGTTGAATCTGTGTATTATGCATGTGGGCATATTTATTGATGGTGTGCAGTCTTCCATTTACTGGACTTTACTAGCTTACCTATTTTTTTTTTAAGTGCAAGATAAGATACTTGTTTATATCTGCATCCCAAATGTCTACCCAGGTGCCTGGTATATTGTAGATGTTCAATAAATGCTAGTTATATCAACTTGAAATTAAAACAGAGCAAAGATAGGTCAAAGAAAAGAAGTGCTCATACCAGACATCTGAATACATCAGAATATTACCATCGGGTCATTCATTTGATTCTGAGCTTCCTAAATTTAGCAACTATTCCCTTTGTCAAAAATTGTTCAGGGTTAAGTTTTTGAAAAAAAACAGCATATAAACCTTACCTTGAAAGTAAAAGAATATAAAATTGATCTCAGCAGGCCTTATATAAAAAGATGGTGAAATACAGTGGCCAGTATCCTTGACTATATTTTTTAAATGTATATAAAAGATGCAGAAATATTTTTAAATGAACAGTTCTCATATCCCTTCTCTCAAAGGTTTAGAAGGCATAAAAGACCACCATTTCAATAATGGGATTCTCTGTGGTCCAGAGATAATGCTGTTTAGGAATTCTCTGTTTATTTTCCCATTTCATGTAACACAACTTGTATAATTTCAGTGAATGAATTCCTGTTAAACCATCACTTTCAAGTATTAGTATTCCTAGCAAGCTCCCAGTATCAATCAGTTTGCGAGTCTCTAATAAGTAGCTGCAGGCCACCTAGTGATTATTTCTGGTTAAAGAAGCAATCCAACTTGAAGAGGAAAAGCTGGCATTCGTGGTGGGTATGTTAGGAGCCTGACTTGTGTTCTTACATGGACGGAAGTCAGTTCATTTCAGATTAACATGCAAGGCAGCTTTCGTGGGGGAGCAAATGGAAACACGTCAATGGCATTTGTCTGCACTTAGAACATAGATACTTGGAAACATGTTTTCTACTATTTTTTGGTTTACTTTTAGAAAACTGTTTTGTGGAGTATTTTTAAATTCCTTGCAGATCTCTTTTTAGAAAACATTTCTAAATTTTTTTTTCTTGATTAGTATTTTTAAAATTTTTAAAATTTTATTGAAGTGTAGTTGACATACAATTTTATATTAGTGTCAGATGTACACCATAGTGATTCAACAGTTATGCGCCTTAACCATTTGATACAATGATAATTCTATTGCAGTAACCATCTATCACCATGCAAAGTTATTAAGATATTAATCATCTTATGTGACATCTTATGTGAAAGAATGAAAGGACAGTCTCAGTGTACTTCAAGTGGGACCCAGAAATTCCTGGATTATTCCCTCATGACCAGTCTATTAAAAATCCTTCAGTGGGTCTCCATAGCCTAAAGAACAAAGATGCATTCTTAGCACAGCCTTTCCACATCTGGTTTTAACCTTGCTATCTATCTCTGTCTCCCTTTACCCACCTTTCCACCCCCACTATCTCCCTGCCTACCTCCTGCTGTGAAACTCACACACCACATGTCTGCTGTTGGAGCCCCGAGCATGTTGGTTGGCTTGCTCAACCTTGGCATACCCTGTACTTTCTAGTCTCCATGTGTTCTTTCCTTTTCTTTTTTCCATCTTCACCTGTCAATAGCATATCAAGACTTCCAGTCCCAGTTTATATATTTCTCCTCAATGAAACCTCCAATCCTCCTAGTAAAATAAATCTTTCCACTTGCTTTCTGCTTCTGCAGTGCCTTTGGTAGTGTCATATTCTGCCTTGAGGTGTATATTTCTGTCCTACGCACTAGATTGTAAGTTCCAAGAGAACAGTGTTTTATTCAGCTTTTATTATACACGGTCCAGAAGTAGACACTCAGAAAATATGTATTAGCATGCATTTATTTCCTTCATATACATATTTCTAATTGAACTACACAAAATATATTATAATAAAAAATTTATGAACTTTAAGTACCCTGATCAGTTGGAGTTTATTAAGATATATGTCCTTTCTATTCTGAAATTCTCCTATAGAAATTGAGTCCAAATAATCTATTAATTACATAGTTTAAATTCTAGAGAGGACCCAAAACTTCTACCTTTCCTAAAACATACAACACATACTACTTAGGTCCTTTTTCCCTTTTGGGTCATGTTCCAACATTTGTGTCCTTTTGTTGAGGGTGAACTTTTAAATAGATCCTTGGATCCCTTTTCTGTTTTGGAAATCCATGTGACCTCCGTGCTTCCTCAGACCTCAGGAGGTCTAGCAAGACCAGAGTTGGTCTGAAGGGAAAGGAGGCAAAAAACTTACATAGAATGGTTTCTTTCCTTGAATTTGTTTTCATTGTGCCTCATCTCAGTTTCAATATGGCAGGTCCTGGCAGACCAGATCAGAGCATGGATCTAGAGGAATAGTCCCCTATCTGGGACATGGGGGTTTTAGTAGATCTGTGGTTCATATGGACTGTGCAAATGTAAGAGTAAGATTGGTCTCTGACTCCTGTTTTTATGAAATTTAAGCTCTATTGTCTAGCAAAACAGCATTTGTGAAGTTGATGGGTTGTCATGCAATCATCCTAATGATTATAGTCTCAGTGTGACTCCATAGCAATAATATGTGCTTGGGAATTAGGCTGACTTGGATTTGAATCCCGGCTCATTGATGAGCCATGTGACTGAGGACAACACAATGACTTCTGAATTTCAGTACTGTGATCTATAAAAAACAAGAATATTAACACTTATCTTTGAGGCAGTGTATGCTTCTATCTCATAGCTTTTTTTTTAAGCCATTCTCGAATACTTCTTCCATATGAAATTTAAGAACACTTTATCCACTAAGAAAAAAAAAATCATGACTGCTGAATTCTAATAAAATCTGTATTAAATTTATGTATTAACCTTAAAAGACTTAGTGTGTGAATATGTGTTATTAAATCTGCCCATTCAAGAAAAATTATATCTTTCCATTGGTTCCCATCAATAGAATGTTTTTTCATAGAATACACGTCTTTCTTGCATATTCTAGTGTTTTTTTTTTTTTTTTTTTTTTGTAATTATTGAGAATGGAGTATATTCTGATTTACATTTCAAGTGCATATTGTGAATAGAGAAAAACTGTTGATTTTGATCTTTTATCCCACCATCTTACCAAAATTGCATATTATTCTACCAGTTACTTTATATTAGGATGTCTTCTGTTTTGTAATCCTATCAGCTTAAGAGGTAGCTTTGTATTTTCTTCTTTAAAAAGATATGTATGTATTGCTTCATTTTCATGTTTTACTACATTCACTAGTAACTAACTCTAAGACAAAGTGAATAGTGGTCATTGCTGTCAAATCTTTGATTTCAAATGAGATGAAGGATAACATTAACTTAAACTTGTGGATAGTATATTCTGTTGCTTTTTGCTAATTTTCTTCTCTTCCTATTTTACTTAGTAGTTTCATTAGGAATAAATGCTAAAAAGCATGATGTAACATATGAGTTTTCCTACTTAAATTTGGAGATATAATGGATTTTAGTAGCAGACTTTTTGTTTTTTTGCCCAACAACCATTCCTCCTTGTACCTTTTCTTCCTGCTAACATAACTAATTTACACCTAAATCTGGAGAAGGGCAGCCTCTCCCATTCTCAAGGATGGTATTACCTCTGGTAATTGGCGTAACTGGAGTCCCATTTCCTTTTGGCAGTATTTTCTAAATCCAGGCACAGGACTTAGTCTAATCAATGAGACCTGAGGAGAACCTTTTTGTGGATTAAAAACAAACAAACAAAAAAACAGATCCTCAGGAGAAGAAAGCCGTTATCCCTCCACCTTTATTCCTGTTTGGAGGACATGATTCCAGGAGCTACAGCAACCCTATTCCATCTATGAGGAAACAGGCTTGACAGTGAAGAGTGAATACCCTGAGGATGGTGGAAAAGAAGGGTAGAAAAAACTTGGAGATTCCCAACATCTGAACCAATGCAGCTCCTTACTGTATGACTTCTTGCTGTGTAAAAAAAAAAAAAAAAAAAAATGCTTTATTTGCACAAAATCCCAAACCCTGCGTGATCCGGTCTCTGGCTTCTCTCCCATCTTATCGCCTTATCCATTGTCTGCAGCCACACTGGGCTTCTTGCTGTTCTTCAAACACAGCAAAGATAGTCCCAATTCAGAACATTCACTTTCTACTATTCCTTCTGCCTTGTTAACCTTCCCAAGATATGTGTGGCTTGCTCCCTGACTCTATTCAGATTTCTGCTCTATTGTTGCTTAAACAGAATATTTAAAATAGTATCTCCCGTCATGTTTTATTTCCTTATCCAGTTTTATTTTTCTTCATACATTTATTACTATATGAAAATAGATACATTATATGTCATATATATTTTTTACTTTTTCGAATATCATAAAAGCTCCACAGGGTCCAAACTTTTATGGCTTTATTAGTTGTTAATCTCGGAGTACTTGAAAAAGTATCTCGTATGCAGTAGACACCCAATAAATAATTGTTGAATAAATGAAAATGTGTTTGTTATAAAATGATGTTTTCCTTCACCTGCCCTCTTTATGAGCTCATTTGAATTGCTTTTCGTTTCCAGATTTCTCTACTGCCATGTACATAATAAGCCTTCCTACCCTTAACAATTCTAGGGTTTACTAAAATAGTTTCATACTTTTAATTCTAGTCTACATTAGACTTTCCCTTGCAGTGTGCCTCAATCTCAAGGTTCCTTATTAGCCCTTTTCATTACAAATTCCCAGTCAGCTTATCTTTATCCATTGTTGTATAGGGCAAGTTCATTGCTCAGTACTGTTTCCTCTCGTTTTTATCATCTATATCAGCGTCCTTCAGTTGTCCTTCAGACACTAAGAGTACATTTGTAGTTCAGCAAGTTAGGTTTATTGCTTGTTATAATAAGGCAGAACACACACCATGAAAATCCATGGGCACCTTTAGGAAGTGGGTATTAGAAGGGACCTGCAGAATATAAACTTGTATTCAGTGATTTGGGGGACGGCTGAAAGAAGTGGATTGGATGCTGTGAGGCAGTGGGTAGAATTCTATGCCTGGGCATCTTAGTAAATCTTATCTACATGGAGGGCAGGTTGGGTGAAACTACAGCTGTAATTGGTAAAGGAGCAGCAGTCACTCATGTTCACTGGGTGAGGGACATGTCTGGTGTTTCGTGTTTTGGACAATGTTCATATTTTTGTCTGAGTTCGGACATGATTACAGAGTGGTCATGTTTTCGTCTTGACCATCAAGGACAGAGTGGCCTTGTCTGATGTTGATGTGCTATGAGATCGTTTCTGTCCAATGGGAGAATGCCAGACGAGGGGGCTGCTGCCCTCTTTCTGATCTGCCATCTCTGCATCTCTATTCTTTCCTTTGTTGGTCATTTAAATTGATTTAGGTACTTTTCTCCTGTGAAGAACACAGTTGGTGCACTACCTTGAATTTTGCATGTTCTCAGATACCTTCCTTTCACTCTGACAGATAAATGGTGTTTGGATTTTGAGTTTCATTCTCTTCTCTCACTAGGTAGTAGATGGTATTCCAATGATGTTTAAATTTCATAGTTGAAACTGAAGATAATTTTGAGGGTCGTATTTTCTCAAAATATATTTAGAGAGTTATTTAGGGAAACTTTTTTCTTGCTCTCTTTTAAATTAAATCTAGCTCTATGTAAAATAGAATAGAGCACTAGAAAATTCACCAAGAGAGCTAGCATGCTTGGGCCAAGAGAGCAGAAGTTGGTTTAATTGCAAAGCACAAGGTATTTGGGGAAAAAATGTTTATCATAATCTGAAGCATAACTGTATTATTTTATTTCAAAATAGACAAGAAGAGCTCTTTTGAAACAGATGTATAAACAAAATTAAATTAAAGGAGAAGAAACAGATGACATATTAATCCTACTGATTTGCCACTTATTTCTATCTGGGGAACATAATTAGATAGAAGTAGGTATGGATCACAATGAGATTATCCACTCAAAGGGAAAAGCAAAGACAGACTTCAGTCAAAAGTTTAATTTTTAATTATAAAAATATTAAAAGCATGGCCAATTTTAACCTATTGCCCCTTTTAAAATATGTAGTTGTAGTAATTAAAAGTAAATACGTCATGAAATAATATTATAGGTCGGATAAATAAAAGGAGAGGAGCTTGAAAACTACCCTATTCAGTTAAAATCATTTTTTTTTTTTTTTGAGGGCAGAGTCACTGGCCCTCACATGTGGGACCCGAACTGGGCCTGCTAAGCCAGCGCTTAACGACCACACCACTTGGCTGGCCCATGTTAAAATCATTCTTATCATTTTTAAAGCTTGTCTTAAATTTCTGTGTTTGACATCAAATGGAAAAAATGGCAAACACATTTTTCTTATAAATACTTTCAAAGGTTTAGAGGAGTCACATGCAGCTAGCAGGGAACATTTTTGGTGGAACAGAGAGTGTAGGCTGGGGTCAGGAAGTACTTTGAGCGCTTTTGATCCACGGGATCATTTAGCATGTTCCATAAATGTGTTTTCTTTTCACATCGCCAGATTTTGAAGCTGCATTAATATAGGAATCGTTATGAAGTATAAATTGTAATGAAAAAGAAAGTATACTATAAGCAAATAGAACAGGTTTTATAATAGCAGTACGCTTAGCAGAAATTGTATAGGCCCACAAACAGAAGACTGAAACCTCATAAAGAATAAAAATTTTAGTACATGAAGAAACTGAACATTGCTCTATTTTGAAAGTATTAAATGTGTAAAAGTGTATTCCCTGCAATGTAATTGATACATTTAGTGAAATTAAATCCAAATCTAAAGATGAAAGTCTGTAAATATACAGAAATTATTGTAAAGCTCACTTGAAGTTAACAGTAGTAAAAAATAACAAAATTAAAATATTGTTTAAGGGGAACATCTTGATAACTAGTATTTTAAGTTAATTTAAAACAGAACAGATTTCCTAGAAATATTTTATATTTTGGTATTTAATAAGTATTTAAGGAAGCATTACAAAACAACGAAGATAAAGGAGGAGTACTTAATAAGACTTATTGCAATAACTGATTAGAAATCTATGGAAAGATGAACATAAAACCTCACCTAAAGCTGTCAGTTTCTGCAGGAGGATAATTCTCTGTTTTTTAAATTTGGGAAATCATGAAAGAAAGGATCTGTGATTACATGAAGAGTAAAAATTGGGTGGCAAAAGTTAAGGCAAGGGAAATATTAAAGAAATATTTGCAACAATGTAAGGAAGATATTTTTATAATGAGTCTATAAAATTCATAATAGAATTATTAAAACCCAAGAAATGAATGCCAAGAACTACTCATTGTTACATTCCTAAAACATGGAAATAAGATAACTATCCAACAATAAGGGGGGTAGTCAAATAAATTATAGACTTATCTTCTTGATAGAAAAATAGACAGACTTTTAAAATAATGATAAAGATAATTTAGGTGACTACAATGAAAAATGTTTGATGTGCAGAGATAACTGAAAATGCAAGATACAAATTGTATACATTCTTACTAAAATAAGGTCAAAAATTTGTCTAAAAACACAAGGGGACATATAGCCATTATGAAAGTTGTGTAAAGACAACATGATGTTTTATTTTTACTCTATTTGAAAAACTGCCTTTGTCATCATTTTATAGTTGCTAAAATTAAGGATAAGTTAAATTTAGAAAGTTTAAAAATAAGAACTGGAAAAAGTTCATGTACTCTAAAAGTAATAAGTGAAGAACAAAAATCATAAAATTTTTATAATTATTTTTATTCTAGAAGTTATTTATTGTACACATAAATATATTTCCCATTGAATATCATGTTAAATACCAATTTGGAACAGATGTTTTTATTATGCAAGAAAATACAGGAGATACCTTTAGGAATGGATGATTAAGTTGTTGAATATATATTTAGCACTAAGAGGACAGTTGTTTTTTATTTGAGCTGATAGTCTACAGTATGAACAGATTATTTCATTGAAGACTTCCTTGTAGAGTGCTGTTGGTATAAAACCTGGTTATTATAGATGTTCATATTTGTCCTTTCTACCTACCTGGCATGCTCCTCTCAGAGCCAGCTCCTGGTGTAGACCCATTTAATTTTGTGGAGTGTGAGGACTCACTGCACAGTCTGCTTTTTGCTTTCTTGCCTTCTGTCCTATATCTTCAGTATCATTTCAGCTTGTCTGAACAGAAGAGCACCATCCCCGAAATGAAATCTGGCTCCACCTTTTCTATCGCTCTTCCCTCTTCATGTTTTTCACATGTCCTGGGATCTTTCTGGGGTGCTGGGGGATGGGTGCTCTTTGGTATCTACAGGCCAAGGAGTTCCGCTGAGCCTTTTTTGAAATACAAATTAATCCAGAAAATCAGGGAGCCTAACTCTAAATTTCAGAATGGTGAGTCAGGAAGAGGCTAACTCCAGGAGGGAGTTTGGGAGGTAAAAAGGAACTGATTCAGATTAGGAAACTGGGAGATAAGATGATATAAAAAAGTTCTAATTAAATGGGAGGAGGGCCAGGGCTAGAGGGCTCAAGAGGCAGAATAAAGAATGAAGAAAGTTGACTCATGTTTTTATTTATTTCACAAGTGTTTACTGATTGCCTACAGTGGACACACCTGAGACTTGGGTCAGAGTGATGATCCTAGAGTGATCGAGTGTGAGAACCTAAAAAGGGTCTGTGCTTTGAATGAACAAGTAGTTAAATGAGCTACTTTAGACATTATATGTGCACATGGCCAGTGGGCCTGGTCATATATGTGTTGTGATTGGCTCTCCCTTTCAAGAAGAGTTAAGACAGAACTAAAAATATGTGTCATAGCTTCAAGAATGGGGAAAGAAGATTTATGTAAATAATAATCCAGATTTTATACTGCTTAGGGAGATAGATGTTGGGAATATATATATATATATATATATATATATATATATATGTATGTATGTTAATGATATAATTACTATTATTTTCTGATAATGTTCAATGTATTGGAGTGTGCACATTTATATATACATTAGTGCAAGAAGCACTTTTCAATGGCTAACTTTCAAGGAATTGAGTTTCCTTCTCTTTTAATAGACATTTTTCAGGAAACAAGTAGTGTGTGTCAAAAGTACTTTCCTTTAGCATATTTTGCAATGAGATATGGTGATCATATATCAAGGAGCATGGTGATTCATGATTCTTGGCCTGGATTCCATTGGCACCCAGTGACAGATTACCCAAAACAATACAGATTGAAAGGGAAATTTGAAAATTGCAAGCTGACACTGAAATACTAGTTTAAAGGGAAGAACTGGATATTAAGATGGATAAAAGCTTTAATGTTCCGTAAGAGTCTCAAGGATATGAAATTAAGCTACTACTCCTCACTTTTTGTGATTCATCCATTTAAAATTCATACTGGTACACTTGGGGAACCATTAAGAATTACAGCTTCTTAAAGTGTTGCCACTTTGATACCGTTTTTGTCCTACCACAGATCTTTGTGAGTTCTGGGCACTTTATCTGACTATGGTCAGGATTTATGGTTTTTCTTTGTAATGTGTTAGCTATAACTTTAGGCTCTGACTAACAATGATGACAGGAGTGATTGTGACAACAATAACTCCAGCCGCATTGCTGGAGGACTTATTTCTCTAGCAGGAGCTTTCCAGCTTAAGCCTTCCTGTCACTTTCCCGCTGAGAGTTGGGGAGGACAGATGGCCTGAGGCTTGCAGTTTGGGAACAGTGTGTAAATTGCAGAAGAAATGAGTTTTTATTGCTTGATCTGTATTTGGTAAAATCAGAGTTTATCTACCATGTCTTCCGGGAAGTAAAAGTCAGGATTATACTTTAATGTAAAGATTATACTTTATAAAAATATTTCAATGAGATATCATATAAATTAGTAATAACATAATGCACAGACCACAGTGAAAGCTTCTATGTGCTTAAATTCATCTTATTCTTGTGATTCTCACAAGTCCTGTGGAGAAGATCTGAAAGGCTCCATCCAATCATTATAATTTAAAGTGAGGGAACCAAGGTGTAGAGTGTCTACATGACTTTCTTAGAGCAGGAAACTAGGCAGGAAGATCTCCACGTAGGGAGCCCCAAGCTGGCATGTGTAAATCATATTTAAAAACGAAGCAAGCGAACAAAAGGTATCTGGTTTTCAAGTTACTTTATTGATTTCCCTTTTGTTTCATTGGGTCTTGAATAAAGTCCTAATATCTCAGAACTGTCTCATCAGAGCCAGAGATTATTAAAGAACCCTCACTTGGTCTAGAGATGTGGATGGAGAAGAGTTCAGAGGCCTGTGGCCGTAGGAGTCCCTGAGAGATCCCTGCAGGGGAACACGTGTCAGGGCCATCAGGGCTGGCTGCCCTGGTCTTCACCAAAGTTCTCCTCATTGGAAATCTTGGGAGGTTCAGCTTTTTATTTTATGAAGGAAGCTAAAAACACCCATTCTCCAAGGGCTAACAGCACTTTTTTTTTTTTTTTTGAGGGCAGTGTCACTGACCCTCATATGTGGGACCCGAACCAGAACCGTTAGCTTCCCAAGCCAGCGCTTAACCACCACACCACTTGGCTGGCCCTAACTCCACTTTTGATGGTTGTCTGGCTCTTAACCATGTCCTGAGTGTCACTGCAGCCTGCCCAACCTCTAAAGCCTTGTCCTCTGTTCTCTCAACCCCAACTCCCACCACCCCTGTTCTATCAACCTCATTGAGATATCCATGTCAAATCCCTCATCACCTTCTTTTTCTTCCAATTTATTCACTCATCTCAGAATAGTTTCTTTTCCCACGTTTTCTGTGAATCCATAGCAAACTATTCTTTTGTCAGTCATTTCAATGCCCTTTATCAGTATGCTAAGCTACCCTACACTCATTAATTCGGAATCCATCCACCCTGCCACCTGCGCGCAGGCTTTTGAATGATGTGAAGGAAATAGCACTGTCGTGTAGTTTGTTGCAGATACACGTTTGAAGCCTAAAATTTACCTAGACCCTTACAACTTTTAGGGCAATTATTTTCTGGTTCTGGAGAGGATGCAGTGTCATTCCTTAGAGTTATTATTTCACATTTTAATGAGTCACTTTTAGTCCATATGTCACTAACAGCTTCTCTCACAATGAGAAAAAGATGGCCCTGAATGACCTTGACTGCTTACTGTCAGGCTTCCAGATATATATCCATGTCCTAGTCCTTCTTCACTCCCTCTGGTCAGGTCGCAATGGTCCTTAATGCTGTTTTCAAATGCAGTTCCTTGATTATTACTTTGGGTAAACACCTTTCTATGTCTGTCTGCCATTTGCATTTCCCCTTGTGTGGCGCATGTTCAAGCTCTTTGCCAATTGCCCTTTTTTAAAAAAAAATTGATTATTAGTGGTTCTTTATTGATTCTGGATTCAAATCCATTGGCATTTATGTATGTCACAAATATTTGTTCCCACATGGCGTGGCTTGCGTTTTCACTCCTTAATGCTTTCTCTCTCTTAAGTTTTCAAACTCTTCCTTTTTCCTTTGGTTCCATCACCTGATTCTTTCTAGCTCTTAATCTTTGTTTTCTTAAAATCTGTCTCCCCTTGCCAGCTTCTACTTCCTTTATTCTAATATACTTCTCAAGTAAATGCAATCTTCCTTTACATCTATCATTCTTCCGAAACTGGCCTTAATAAATAAAGGCTCCCTACTGAAAAATGCCATGGATACTTTTAGTTTCCTTTTGCCTTTTGGTCTGATTTGAACTTCCTAGATATTTTATACTGCTGACATCTTAGTCCTAGTTGACACTCTTTCATGTCCATTGATTTCCCTCTTTTGACTCTTATCTCACGTTTACTTGAAATTTCTTATACAGTTGTAGTGTTCCAGGCACGTGGAACTTAACCTCATGGAATTTCTGGTCAAAGGGTTAAGGTTGACCCTCAAGAAGTGGAATGTGGTTCAGGACACACAAGGAAATGTCAAGACTTTGTGGGAAAAAGAAGGGCCCAGACTCATTTGGGAGGTTGTAGGGGATGAGGAGGGCTTTCCCATGGAAGCGGGACTTCTGCTGAGACTAGAGGGGAGGACTGCATGATTGCAGTCAATCTACAATACTTTATAAGATTCCAATTATAAATGGTAAATGTTTCCTCCTTCTAGTGATGGGAGCTCACTGAAGACAGACTGGGCTTATTCTTTGTTATATTTCTCATCACTGGTGCTATGGCTCACCAGTTATATAAGAGTATGAAATCAATTAATAACCAAATTAATGCAGATGTGAGATTTATTCTGAATAATACCATATATATATATATATATATGCACACATACATATATACATATATATAATGCTTCCTCTTTAAACCTAAGCTGTATGAAATTCTGGATGACTTTAGTATCTGCAAAATGCATTTGAAGGAGCATGGGCCTACAAGGCTACATATATTCATAAATACCACTCCCTAATTCTTGTAGTGAGGTCCATACACCATCTTTTCCACACAGCATTTGGCTTTACTTTTCCTCATGTAAGAGTGATTTAGTGGGTCACTGCCCTTTGGCTCCAGAGACTAGCCATTTGGTCTAGGCCAGTAATAGTCCCATGGGAACAACCTTGTGCCACTGGACCATGTCAGACCCAAAACATGCTTCCCCTGATGTATTTCTCCACCATCTTGAAACAATATCCTTTACACATTGTGTGCCAGACACTGTACCAAGTGTTTCGTTAATGTTATCTATTTTAAGACCTCAAGTAATTCTGTAAGATAGGCATTTTATTGCATAAAACAATGAAACACAAGGAAGTTAAGCAAATAATACTAGATTACATGGCTAGTGGTGGTGGGAAATTGGAGCTGATGTGTCCCTGTATCCATGGTCTTATCACTACATGTCTCTTTTCAAACTCTGCAAAGTTCTTTCCTCTGCAATGAGCTCAATCTGTCTGTCTAAGGTCTCATTTGCTCTTTGGGAGACTAAGTGTTTAAGAGGAGTCCAATCTGATTTAATCTTCATTCATTCATTCATTCATGTATTCCATAAAATGTTTTGTGGGTCATACATGGCTGTGTGTACATGTCATACAATGTGTTAAGGTTATATAAAGATGAATATCACACAGTACCACCTTCAGTGAACTCACTGGTGATAGGAAAGAGAAGCCAATAAATAAGTTATATTCAAGGAGACATGAATGGGTGAAGTGACACACACAGGTGTTGAGCAGGAATCTCCTTGGGTCAGTAGGCATTTGGTAGGTTCCTTATACTCACCATCACTGGTCCATGAATCTCTAATTATAGCTCCAACGTGCTGGAGTATTCAGCTAGACTTGTCAGGCAAAAAGGCAACTGGCTTAAATGCCACAGTGATATAACTTGGCCAGCAGAGATTATAAGTCCTAGGGCTTCACTGCATGGATCTGTGACTCTGGTTTCTCCCACTGGTAGGAGGAGCAGAGAGGCAAGCCTTTGGCTAGAAAGGACTCTTATGGCATGCTGTGATGGGCACGCTGCTGCTGGTACTCTATCTCTGTCGATTCCCTAGTGTTCGGGCACATGTCCACCGACCAGAGCCAAACTGGGAATGGCATGACTGCTACCCTCATGAGGGGAACACACACCCCCATCACCCAATAGCTGTCTGGTTACCTTTCCCAGGAGGTCTAGGGCTTCATACAGTTTACAACTTCCCAGTAAGTTCCTGGGAAAGAGTAGAGTCTGGAACCAGTCATCTCATTAGACCTTACCATGCCTCAGCTACATTTGAAATAGAACTAAAACTGTTCAACTTGGGCAGAGAAATGGATTCCCAGAGAAGCATACCCAGAGTTTTCAATTTCAGAACAATTTTTACTTTCTCTCTCTCTCTCTCTCTCTCTCTCTCTCTCTCTCTCTCTCTCTCTCACACACACACACACACACACACACACACACACACAAATACACACACACACACACATGCATGCACATATAAACTCTGTGGTGGCTAGTGGCCTTAATATGGCAAAAACAAAAACAAAACTTTAAAATTAGTTCTCCAATTTGAGCCAGTCTTTTAGGGTAGATACAAAACAGCATATAACAATAGACGTCAATGTGAGTGTTACTTTGCACATAACCAAAGTTGAGATCAAACCAGGGATGTCAACAAGGTCTTCAACTCCGGATTTCATCTTGAAAAGCCCGACTGAGTGCTAATGGATACCCTGTACCTTTGGGAAAATTCTTGGTTTTCAGGAGCTACCATGAGGGGCTCTCTTAAAAATAGCCTGAATGCTACTCCTTACTCAGCCTGAGTGTCTTCAGTTCTCTAACTACCCTACAAGGCTTCCAAGATGCAAAAACACATGTTCTTCTAAAACTGTCCCCTTGTCAGGTTCAGAATTCTCCAATGAAGCTATTCATTGAGCACAACTTGGCAGTTTTTCATTTCAGGTTTGCCAAATGGGTAAGCCAAGGGCATTTCCGTGGGTTACCTCCTCATCAAGAAGAAAGCATTTCTCTATTCTTGCTCGTTAGTCCCCTCTGCTTCCCTAAACCACATGAATAGAAGGCGTCTTTTCTTTTTACCTCAGCTGGGCTCCCCACTTGTTTTGCTGTCCTTTTCATCAAAGGGAAATTTACAGGTCAGCATTTCAAAGAACAGGCATTATTTCTAGTTGCTATACAGAAAAATAATTAAAGTTAATACTCAAAAGCTGTTTCTCTTTAGCTTCATTTTAGAAGTTGCATCAATAATGGAGGAGATGTGAACATTTATTGAAACATATTTTAGTGACCCTTATGCTTTGTTAAAGACTAGTCCAAGTTAGCAACCATAAGAAATGTCCATATGTCTGTTGGAGGTTTTGTCCCAATGCCAGGCACATAGAAGGCACTTAGTGGGCATTTGCTGCATAAAGATGTAAATCTTATCCTCTCCATTGTGTCAGAGGTGAGAAAAGTAACAGCAGATCTCCAGAGATCACATTACAGAGTTTGTTTTCTTCTTAGTAAATGAACACATAAGGGAAAAAGAACGATGGTAGTGTTCAATCTGACCATAATAAAATATTATTTCGAGCATCTTTGTCAAAAGATGTTTTGTGTGGCTCACCATCCCTGGGGTTTCTTTTACAACAGCGATGTTATATAGACATTGGGCTGTTGACTCCTCCCACTTGTGCCTCTTAGGACTACAGTGTTATCCTGACAAGTTCACTTCGCAAATAACTTGAGCTGCATGGCTGAACTCTAATGGGAGGACTGAGTATTCAATGAAGCAGTTTTGTTCCCTGGTCATGGTTTTGGACTCCTTGGGCATCTTAAAAACAAGGCATAGAATTCAAACAAAGCAAAGACAATTGGGAAAATGTGTTCTCCAGTGGTTGATTTACTGTTTCTTTTGAAAAAACAGCTGTGCTCCTTGGTCACTAGTTCTGTGACAACTAAAATGAAATGTGTGAAACTGTTGAATGATCCCTGGATACGCCTAATAACCCAGAAAGTGCTCCGCTGTGTGAGCGAAGCTCCCTGTTCTAATTTGCTGAAGTTATCACCGGACTCTCAGAAAACAGCCGGTGACTGACGACCCAATTTCTAGTCCACTCATTTCCTGCCTCATGCATTTTTGATAAGGTCTTCCCCTCAAAAGGTGTTTACTAACACCTAACTATATTTTATGTTGCCTAAGTGAGTATTGTCCAGACCAGATCATGCAAAGTGCAGAATAGATTGCCTTACAATGAGGATCCTTTTGGAAATTGAAGTTTAATGCAGTGAAAGGATTTGCATACATAATTTGGAAGTTTTGAGAAAATACAGTTGATTTACCAAAGCACAGCTATGACAGGCACTCTATTGCTTTCTCTCAAACTGGATATAATGCATCTTAGGTAGGAATCAGTTATTTTTTGGAAGTTTTAACTTGAAAAGTAAGATCGCTTCAAACTCCAAGTTGTTGGGATTGCAGAATATTTTAAAATACATATTGAAAATATTGCCTGATTAATAAAAGAAATACAGCACCTAAAACTCAAATCCTCATTTCCTAATATTAGCATTAGAGGATTATAAATGCATAGAATAAAAATAACCAATGTTAATTGCAAAAGTTGTTACACTTCTACAGGTTTAATTTCCAAGGAAGTATTTACTAATCTGTTACTTCAAATTTTATTTTTTAAAAATAAGATGTGATGAGAGCTGTCTTTTTAAGAAGTTGCCAGCAGCAGTGTAATAGAAAATGGAACAGGCTTCATCTAGTCCCTAACCAGCTACAGGATCCTGGGCAAGTCACTATTTTTATATTTAAATTGAGCTATGACAAGCATAGTCATCTACAGAAATACATTCTAGTGCCTGGTATGAATTGCTGAGGAGATATTTGTCTGTCCACACCCATCTGCTTAAGTACATTGTCCAGCAGGAAGGTAACTGATGCAGGGAGTTATCAGCACCCTGCCAGCCCCAATCAGGGGACAGAGGAAGATAGTGTAGCCTGTTGGATGTCTAGTTTACTTTGGTCTAGTGCCATGCCTAAGAAGCTGTTTTCTGATGCATAATCCAGGCTTCAAAGCTGATGTACCTAGCACACAGGTGGACATATAACACATATTTGCTGAAATGTAAATATGCAAATAGAATGAAGAAAAAACAAGGAATTGAGACCCAGGAGGTACAAGAGACTCATCTCACTCTTGGTGATGGACCTATCAGAATTATATCTGTATGCATTATGGAATTCCCTAACTCAAATTTGCTTTCTCCTAAAACACAATTTCTGCTGAATGATCTATAACCATTAAAGCTTTAAAGTCATATTTAATAGAAATATCAGTTTTCAAAACAGTTATCAATAATTTAAACAACAATAAAAATGGCTGTGTAACTCTGAGAGTTGAAAGATAATACTTCTTTAAGTTTTATATAATCAAGGATGAGCCATGTATTATGGTAAATATAATATTAAGAATAGCCACTGTTGGGCGGGCCGAGTGGTGCATTGGTTAAGAGCTGGCTTGGGATGCCAGCAGCCCCGGTTCCGATCCCACATATGAGGGCCAGTGACACTGCCCTCTACAGCTAACAACAGCTCCACATGGAGCTGGGCTGCTCTGAGTCCCCGGGGACGGTGTATGCTGCAGCCCCTGCTGCAGTGGGCTGCCATAGGCTACAGTGAGTGGCCGGCAGCCAGCGTGAGCTGCCAATAGCCGTGGTGAGCGACCATCCAGAGGCCGGCGACTGATCTGCCTCATCCGGGAAGAGCGCAATGGCGATACCAGCATGGGCCAGTGAAGCAACGTCCTCCGCAACTAGACTGAAGAACAAAAAGACAGTAACTTGTCTGTTCCCTTTCCCCCAATTCTCCAAAAAAATCTTAAAAAACAAAACAAAACAAAAAATTGCCACTGTTGGGCCAGCCGAATGGCGCATTGGTTAAGAGCTGGTTTTGGGATACCAGCGGCCCCGGTTTGGATCCCACATATGAGGGCCAGTGACACTGCCCTCTACAGCTAAGATGGTGAAAAACAACTCCACCTGGAGCTGAGCTGCTGTGAGTCCTGACGACAGTGTAGGCTGCAGTCCCTGCTGCAGTGGGCTGCCATAGGTTACAGTGAGTGGCTGGCAGCCAGCATGAGTGGCTGGCAGCCAGAGTGAGCTGCCAAGAGCCGCTGTGAGCGGCCATCCAGAGGCCGGCGACCGATCTGCCTCACCCAAAAGGAGTACAATGAAGATGCCAACATGGGCCAGTGAAACAATGTCCTCCACAACTAGACTGAAGAACAAAAGGACAGCAAGTTTTCTCTTCCTCTTCCCCGGTTCCCCAACTCTGTTCCCCTCCCCCAATTCCCCAATTAAAGAAAAAAATTTAAAAAATAGCCACTGTTTAAGAAGATATTCTACGTCAGGCAACGTGCTATTTCCTTTATGTAACCACCTTCTGGTCGTTGAAACAAACCATCATTATTCTCACTTTATTGATAAAGTACTTGACTGACCCAAGGTCACATAGCTAATGAGACTTACAACTGAGATTTGATTACATTTTCCTCCAATGTCTCTTGCTCTTTCCATTTTGAGACTCCAAAACAAGGTTTGATCCATCCAAAATGGAATTTTCTGTGAATTCTGAGTAGCTTCTGCTACCTATGAACTTGACTCTGAACATTCCCAGGACAAGGACATGATCACAGCATGAGGTTATCACTCTAATCAGTTAAAACACGGAGACGCTTTTCTCTGGCATCTAGCAGTGCTTAAACTCCTATATGTGAAACAATGAATTCATAGAATATTAGTCCTGGAGTATTTAAGTAATCAGCTCAGGACATACCCTCCACTCATACCTTCTGGTAACCACTAAACTATTGTCTGTGTCTATGAGTTTTTGTTTGTTGGTTTGTCTTGATGCTTTGTTGCTTTCAGTCCATATATTTTAAAGGGCATGTTTTGACTTCCTTTCTAGAGACTATAGAAGCCAGTCCTTTCTTCCTGCATGTACCTTAAAAATACCTGTCCAGTGTCTTATAAATCTCCCTAAGGCCAAAGCATGATGGTGTCACCAGGCCCTTCTTCTCGGTCCATGGGTGCTAATATGTGGTTATGGATGAAAAACAACTTAGCTTCTCCATCTGGGTTCTGAGACTTTATGGTGCTTGGATATATTTTAGGTTTGAGAATCATGATTCATTCTCCCCCCATTAAGTTGGCAGATGGGGAATTTGGCCTCTGAATCCTGAGCTCTCTCTCCTCAGCTGTCAAATGTCCCACCCATTTCCCTGAGTTCTATCTAGTGAGTGGGTGGGCAGTGTTCAGAGTAACACATAAGAACATAATGGGGAGGGTGACACTTCCTAACCTAGCACTTTTGATGTACTCATCTTTCTTGAACTCTTATCTCTTTTGGAATTTTGGTCGGTAATCAGATATTCTCATTGAACTTTTTTTCCCTTTATTCATTTTAGACTGTCTCAGTGTTGAAAGATTTAGTTTATACCTGCCATTTACTCAGTTCTGCCTGTACTTTTCCTTTGTATTTGTTAATTTTCTTACTATGTTAAGTGCTGATAATTGGCTTTATACGATTTGTATTACTGAAGGTTAGTATTTGGAAAGGGAACTAAATTTCATAATTTTTTTGGCAAGGAGTTCTTTTTTTATTGAGATATAATTGACAAAGAACATTATATTATTTCCAGATGTACAACATAATGGTTTGATATATGGATGTATTGTGAAATGATCACGACAACAAGTCTAGTTAACATCCGTCACCACACATCACAAATTTTATTCCTGTGATGAGAACTTTTAAGATCTACTCTTTTAGCAACTTTCAAATATAAAATATAGTAGTATTGTGTTAACCATGCTATAAAATTACATCCTTATTTATTTTATAATTGGAAGTTTGTACCTTTTGACCACCCTCAAAGTTCTTGAAGGGGTTCTTGAAAAGAGGACTTTTTGCCTTTTATGGTACATAGCGGGTAGGCAGTAATTAGAGATCTCCCAAGAATTTAGAATTATGAGCAATAAAGCAGATCAGAAACTTAAACTATTAAAGCAGAATGCAGTAACTAAGAGCAGAGCTGTGAAATCTTAATGAGACAGATTTCCCAGCCAGTGAAAGGTTGTGTCAGTCATTAGAATGCAGTGTGTGTGTGTGTGTGTGTGTGTGTGTGTGTGTGTGTGTAGAGGGAGTGAAGGGAGGAGGTATTGATCAGCAATAGAACATAGAAAATGAAGAGTCAGAGTGTCAAATTTTGATACTGATCAATCAGTAACTGAGTTTTAGTGGAGTAATAGGTTTGGCCAAAGAACCAGAAAATAGAATTCCATGTTCAGGACGAATGACCACTGAGCAGACAGACACTGCAAACCACCCCAGTCTAATGCTCTTTCCCTTTCAACTCATATAATAGACTACCCTGGTTCTGATTCCAGTGCTTACCCCAAAATATTAACCTTAATATTTGACACCCCATGTGGTGTACACAGGGAGAATGTGTGCTGGTCATGCCCTCATCCGTTCTGCCACACTTTCATTTCTCCATATCCAGTAAAAGAGTCAAGTTGCCTTCCAGTGCTACCACTTTGATTTTTGTGAGCTTTGTAATTTGAATACCCCCCTGAGAAATGATTCACGGCTGTTGTGTGTCCATGTTTCTGAGCCCATGGAGCTGAAGGGCCTGTCCTTGTCAATCTGCTGCCCTCCCATGAGACCTCCGGTAGCTAAGCAGCTGGCTTCTGGTGACATATTGACCACCCCGCAGGAGATTCCATTTTAAATGGCATCTTACCTAATCATTTAAAAAGAAACCAAGTTTTTTTCCCCCTTATGGTTTAATTCACTCTCTTCTAATAAAAATGTTGCACAAATAGTTTTATTGTCCTGAAATTCAGTGGAGATCAACAAGCCAAAATTGTGTGTGTGTGTGTGTGTGTGTGTGTGTGTGTACGTACGTATATATTCTCTTTCCTCTTTATCTCTTCTTTCCTTTTTCTTCTTCCTTTTTTCTTTCCTCTTTCCCTCTCTCCCCCCCTTCCCTTCTATATTTATTTTTCTTCTTTCCTTCCTTCCACATGCATTTTAAAAATCTTTATTAAATTTATTGGGGTGACATTAGTTAGTAAAATTATATAGATTCCAAGTATTCATTGCTATAATACTTCATCTATACATTGTATTGTGTGTTCACCACCCAGAGTCAGTTTTCCTTGCATCACCATATATTTGACCCTCTTTACCCTCTTCTGCCATCCCTCTTACCTTCTGGTAACCACATGCATTTTTTAGCACCAGTGTATACCAGATACTACTAAGTACTAGAGATACAAAAACCTTATCATCTTATAGGAAAAAAGAGGCACTTAATCAAATATATAGAGAAAGGTTAAATATATTTTTCATTTGTAGCATGAATTCAATTTAATTCCACAAGCATATATTATGCTTCTGATCTATACAAGCACTATTTTGGGTTTTGTGGAAGATGCAAAAAACAGAAGGCTTGGCCTCAAGTTGCTGTGATATTAAATGTGTAGGCAATATAAGAAAAACCACTCTAGGCAGAATGTGAGAAATCCTATGTGGATTGTACAAAGTGTTTTCCTAGGCAAGAAGAGATAGCACTTCTAGCTGAAGTGTTTTGGGATAAGGTGAGTGGTGTTGAGTTGTGCAGTAGGACTACAAGAACTGAATTTAAATTGAATGCAGAGTTATTTCAGGTTGCTGGGTTAAGGTGGGATTGGGGGAAGAGAGAGTAAGACAAACAGAGCTGGTCAGAACTGATTGGGGTGGTAAGGCAAAAGATGACATTCCCTCGAGCACAAGACAGCGCCCATGTAAAAGCTCAGGAGAACATGTCAGAATTAGGAGCTGTGGTCTAGGATGCAATGATAAAGCAGGCTTGTCAGGATAGCTAGGTTGAAGCCAGAGCCAAAAGCAGTTTCCTCAGATAGCTATGGGAGAAGTCAGTTATTTTGAAAGTTATTTAAAGAAAATCATACCTTTTGTAATTTTCAAATTTTTTTTTCCTGGACATAGCCCTGAGTGGTCTAGTCAGCTGTACGTCTTATTCCTCAAAGTCTTATTCCTTTGCAAGAGTCCTCAGGCATCCCACTCTCTTCATTCTTCATATCTGAGGATAATATGCTGAGGCTACGTACCCTAAAAGATACCAGATTAAATATCCCTGAAGCTTGTCTAGTTCCCACAATTCTGCTTGGGCATATATATTAGCTTTCATTACCTCAATTTGAAATTAATTTCGTAAACCCTGATACATAAAGAAAATTATAAAGATGATTTTTTTATTTTTATTTTTAGCTGAGCCATCCTGCCACCTGTTGCAGCTCAGCTCGGGCTGGGCATCGAACTGTTGTTGCTCAGAGCTCAGCTCACACTCTTGAGCAAGGTCTTTACCAACTCAGCCACCCTGCTGGGCCTACGATGATATTTCCTAAAATAGAAAATGATTGGTGGTGCAGTGTCAGCCTGGTGACCTAGTCGTGTAACTTATTTGTTGTGTTCATAAAGTAAAATAGGTTATGCTTTTTATTCAGATTACATTCTTTATTCTAGGTCTTATAAAATGCTTTTAATATGTGAGACAATTATATGCTAAAAGGGAAGGGAAACTTTAAGTGAGAGTTAAACTGAAAAAAAAAATTGTATTTAAAGGCATAAAGAAGAAAGCAGATGGGGTTGGGTTTGTTACAACATAAGTGAAAGCAAATTTTTGGCTGGTTTTGAAAGTATTGAAACTTGGCATGATCTCTCAAAGCCATTTGGTTAAGAATTGAGCTAAAGAACAGGGAAGACACCTATATTTCAAACATCACAAAGCAAACTGTAGATATTAATTCTAAAATTCTAGGAAAGAACAATTTTATATGAGGTTTAGCATGTTTAGAAAGTATTAAGTAAGTATTTCCATAACATAAATGTTCCTATACTAAGGAAGTTGCTAGAGTACATGGGACATTCTCTTTATTATTATTATTATTATTATTATTATTATTATTATTATTTAATTATTTATTAGCTTGTAAGCTGATTAGTCTATAAGGGTATGAGGGTCAAATAAAGTAAAATTTGTTCCTTCCATTACCTAGAGTATCTGTCCAAGAACTGCCTAAGCAAGGGAGCTAGTTCCATTTGCCCATCTTTAGAGGTTTGTGTGATCAGATCCACACAGACTTGGATTCTGCTCTTCTGTGAAATGGATATAAGCTGTAGACCCCATGGATATATGCCTGAGACCCCACATCAACTAGGGAAATGGCCTCTCCACTACAGACCTTGCCAAGACACTAGGGGTGGGTATGGCGATGGTGGCGATCCTTGGATCACTCTGAAGATTGGGACTGTCCTCTCTCCAGACCAGAGGACTTCAGCAGTCAATCCAGAGTCATAACCAAGAACACCCAACACCCAGACTGAGTCAACAAGCAATATAATACAATTTCTGGGAGGCGCCCTCTTCCCTCAAATTCATCTCACTTCTGAGTCACAGCTGATCTCTTAGCCCTTGAAGAATCATTGCTTAGATACAGGCTTAGATAACTGATTTTAAAAATCAAACAAAAACATAACAAAACAAAAAATGTAAACATGTGGGAAATGTACAGTTAGTTTAATACCATTTTATATCTTAACTTTAACGTGGACCTGACTAAAATATGTGTATTCTGGTAAAGAGCTGGGAGGTGAGCAGAGAATGATAACCTATGGGTTTGGGGGCAAAGGGGCAAGGGAAATAAATGTGCTGTGTACTGTGCTAGGTACTTCAAACATGTATTTCCTCACTCTAGGCAGGTACCTCATTCAGGAGGTAAGGAAACTGGGTCCAGAGATTTAAGTACCAATAATAGGTGGCAGGTCTATACTTTCAACTCACGTCTGTGTGACTGCCAGTGCATGATCTTTTCAGTGTGTGAGGCTGGATTTGAGTGGGAGGTCCAGAAGTGGGCTAGGAGCCTACAACCCCGTGAGGTCATTTGATGACTTATGGGCTAATGGCTAATGGAGTAAGGAGGTAGACATGTGGGAGCCAGGCTTAAAAAGTTATACCCATCTAGGTCACCCTTTTATCCAGGGCATTTTCCAGAATGGCTCAAGGCTGTGCAAGATTCTTGGTGCCAATGAGATGTTAGTTTAGTGGTTTTCAGTCAGGGGTGTGTGTGCCACCAGGATACCTGAAGACTGCCCAGGGATACCTGTGCATGAGGACTTTCAGGATCATCAGTGGCCAGATCCTTGACTTCCATACAATCTTTCATAAAATTGATTTGCCTGAAATATGTCTCTGGTTGAAATGGGCTCCCTGTCTCACATCCCCATTATCAAATTCCGTTTTCCCATTCTGCAAAATAAAGGATTACCTCTCACCCACCCCTAACTTTACTGTGGTGTGTGATTCTAAGGAGTAAAACCCACTGGCACATCAAAGAAAGGAGAACTCAAAATATGGAATGATACATAATGATGGAAAATAAAAATCTTATAGACAAACTTTTGCAAAGAAGAAGGGTTGTTTGAACAAAGGTTTTCAGAAAAAAATATTGATACATGAAAGTGAAATTCTTTTGGGGGTATGAAATGTCAATATGAGTTCAAGGAGAGAAAGAAGCTATGTAAGCTTTCTGACTTAAAGATGAGATTGTTCATGTCTTTTGAAATAGGTATGTTGGATTCACTACAATATATAGACTCAATGGATATATTTAAAAGGTAGCCATTTTATTTTAAAATGTAATTAACTGTAGTGCAATGGAAATTAACATCTTTTGCAACTACTTGATCTTCTTAGATGTCAGAGACATAAAAATTTGTGAGGGTTTGGATGGAAAAATATTAGGGGTATTATAAGCAGAAAATAGTGATGAGCACTATAGATTCTGGGTGTCTATAGATTGAATGAACTATTCCACTGGAATCTTCTTTATCACCAAACTAGATAGGATAAACTTTGGGAAAGAAAGAGGTGGCAAATATACAAGGATCCCGCCCTCGCCACCAACTTCCCCAATAAGTCATTTACATATGCTTATAAAGTCATGCTGAGGTGTGGGAGATATTCTGGGTTTATAATTGCAAGGAGTGTGATCTCCAATAAACTACAGAAGAAACCTGAGGATTTGAAGCTGAATATTCAAGTCTTGTTCCTAATGAACTGTCATGTATGTTTCTGCCTCTAATTTTTAGAAGGAGAGAATAGTTGGTAGTTGGCATAAGGAGCGATGTATGAAAAAAAGTCTCGTGAGTAATGGGCTGACACACAAACCTTTTGTTTAAATTATCTACTGCGTATTGTTATTGACTTTTTCTGTCTGACTTATTTCGCTTAGCATGATAATCTTAAGATCCATCTATGTTGTCACAAATTGCAGTATTTCATCTTTTCTTATGGCTGATTAACATTCCATTGTGTGTGTGCATGTGTGTGTGTGTGTGTGTGTGTGTGTGTGTGTATACACATCTTCTTTATTCAATCATCTATCAAAGGACGTTTCAGTTATTTCTGTATCTTGGTCACCGTGACCAATGAACATCGGGTTACATATAAATGTTTTACAGATAAATGTTTTCAGATTTTTTGGGTTAGATATCCTGAAGAGGAATTGCTGGGTCATATGGTAATTCTATTCTTAATTTTTTGAGGAACCTCCATACTGTTTTTGTAGTGGCTGTATCAATTGTCATTCCCTCTAATGGTGTATGAGTGTTTCTTTTTCTCCATAACCTCTCCAACACTTGTTATTACTTGTCTTGTTGATGACAGCCATTCTAACAGGTGTAAAGTGGTATCTCATTGTGGGTTTGATTTGCATTTCGCTAATAGCTAGTAAGTTGAGCATTTTTTATATATCTGTTGATCATTTGTATGTCTTCTTAGGAGAAGTGTGGTGAACACACAATGCAAAATATAGATGATGTATTATATAAATGTATATTTAAAACCTATATAGGGCCAACTGAGTGGCACAGTGGTTAAGCACTGGCTTGGGATGCCAGTGGCCCTGGTTTGGGTCCCACATATGAGGGCCAGTGACACTGCCCTCAAAGAAAAACCTATATAATTTTACTAATCAATATCACAACAATAAATTTAATACAGGAAAAAAAATTATCTACACATACTATCTCCCATCCCTTTACAACTATTATTGTTTCCAGCAAAGAATCAAGAATCACTCACTTTTTCTCTGTCTCTATTACAAGCTAATTATGGGTGTGTGGCTTTAATTTATAAAATTGTTACAAAACATTAATTTGTGTAAACTCGAATTTTCCCTATTATTAATAGGTAATTGAGACCTCCAGGACATCATTTCTACAGATTTAATGAAGTAACTCATTGCTCTAAGTCATTTAAACACTGAAAGGTGTGTCTTTGAAATACCAACACATTCTTTTGGCAGAATTTTATTTAGCATTCTGATGTTTCTTCCCTTTATTCTGAAAGCTGGAGAAATAGGGATAACACAGGTTTTGACACACAACTGGCATATAAACTTCCCTGTGATGTAAGCCAGAATGTTTCTTTGGAAGAGCAAGTGCTCAGGGCATAAATGTCAGCAATTTTGAAAAAGCTAGTATTAATTATAAGGAGCTCAAGGGGAAATAGTGGCTGTTGCTGATGGGAATAATAGACACACAGGGCTGAATGCATAAAAAGTTTGGTTCTATTTTGAGGAATTTCTACTACATATTTTGCTCATAGTTTCCAAAAAGCATAAAAGTCTGTTTTTTCAGAAACTGTGTTATAGGAATTCCAGCACCTTTTATAAAAGAATATAGACATTTGCCCAACTATTTACAGTGTACTAAGCCCACATTCAGACAAATATCAAGCTATTTGTAGTCATACTCATTCATACATTCATTCATTAATTCACAAAACATTTATTGGAGATACTAAGTACAAAGCACTGGAGACATTGCTATTAGTAAGATAAATCCTGTTTGCGGATCACAGGAGAGACACAGTCATCTTTTCAGTTAAAGAGAACTGCCATAAAATGGATGTGTTCATTTTCATCAGAATTGCTTTAGTTAATTGCCTGTTTATGTCAGACCAATTATAAGTACCCTTAGTGTGTGAATCCGTCTTTTGAATAACTATCTCTCAAGCTCATACCCAGGCACTAAGAATAAGGCCATAAGTTAAGGAAAATATTTAAAATATTTTGCATTTAATACAACATTTAATTAAATGTACAAAGCATCCAGTTGGATGAAAAATTTTGAATTCCCAAATTCCTAGGCACATTTTGGCTGTTTTCAATATTTAATAGCACCCCAGAGAATGTCCCTGTTATATTAAACTGTCATCGTGCTGACATAGTCCAGAGTCACAGTCTGGCTATGGTGGCAGTCAATGTGACTTGGTGTGCCCTTGTCCAAGCCTCTGGTCAGGTCTTACCATTCCCGTTGCACTGAGCAAGTGAAAAAGCCTCCTTGCTACCATGAGATCCCCAGGACTTGTGAAGAAACCAGATTCCTGTCCTTGACTTTGTATTAGTGGTTCCCTGCTAGAGCAGCCTTCACTGTCTTGGTAGGAAATTGATTGTTCCTTATGAAAGAGGTTCTGCATTTCAGTGTTGTTACCTGACTCTAATTGCAATGCCAGCCTGTCCCACATACTGCTTCCTCCTCAGCAGAATTCGACTGTAAGCATTTGTCCCCCTCACTTGTGTGATGATAGGATTTGGGACTTCCTTTAGTAGGCAGTCTTCAGCTGAAGAGAATCCTGTCCATCTGAGGTGCACTTATGATGACTACGTCATGACAAATAATATATTTATCTAGCCAAAACACTTGCTCATTTGCAGCAGAGTTTTTTTGTTTGTTTGTTTGTTTGTTTTTTAGCTGAGCCATCCTGCCACCTGTTGGCAGCTTAATGTCAACTCAGCTCGGGCTGGCATCAAACCGCCGTTGCTCAGAGCTCAGCTCGCACTCTTGAGCGAGCTCTTAACCAACTGAGCCACTCGGCCAGCCCTCGCAGCAGAGTTTTTAATATGCATTTTGCACTGTATTTAATGCTACCAATCTCTTATGTAATAAGGCCTTATAATCATGAACACGGAACCCACAATGCTCTGTTAAGAAAATTCTCTGTTAAGAAAAATGCTTTGCTTCAGGAGATTGAATCTCAAGAGCTCTAATTGGTGTACGTTGCAGGAGAGTAGATTTTCCATGTTTGTCTGTTTTCACTTGCCGTGCTCAGCTTGTAGGACTGTATTGGGGATAGAATAGCCCAGCGTTTGTTGTAAATAGATCACAGAGGAAGACTGAATAGATTTTTAAGACACAATCATCATATAGGGCACATTTCCTAGTTTTCTGACAAGAATGGCGAATCTTTTTAGCACGTGTTTGCTCAGTAACAACACTGTTTAGCTGTATATTACAGTTGTTTTAAAAAGAAACTAGAAAGGAAAATATGGTCTAAAATGGAATTCATACACAGCTCTTACATAGTTAACCTGGAGTTCAGCTTCAAACACAAAGTGTAATGTAAACATGATGCCATGAGTAGTATCACTTCATAGATTCCCTTTACACTCAGAGAACATGCAGCCCAGAACCCACCTATTAAATGTCTTGGCCTCCATTTCCAGGAAAGCCTCAAGAAGTCGTCAGGATTTGTAGCAAATGCTAAAGATAGGTGATCTTTGACTTTTTTTCTTTTGTTTCTTTTTTTTTTTAGATTTTATTAAAATATAGCTAACATACAATATTATATTAGTTTCAGGTGTACACCAGTTATGCAACATTATTATATACCTAAAGAAGTGATCACCATAAGTTTAGCAACCATCTACCACTGTACTATGCTATCATAATATTATTGACTATATTCCCTGTGCTGTACATTACATCCCCATGAGGTATTTGTTTTTATACATGAAACTGGAACACTTATTCCCCTTCACATTTAATTTTTCAATTACGTTTGACATTCAATATTATATTATGTTAATTTAAGGTGTACAGCATGGTGGTTAGACATTTATATGAGTTAAGAAATGATCCCCCCGGTTAGTCTAGTACCCACCTGGCACTATACATAGTTATTACCATATTATTGACTATATTCACTATGTTTTAATTTACATCCCCATGAGTGTTTTGTAACTACTAATTTGTACCTCTTAATCCCTTCCCCTTTTTCACCCTTCTCCCAAGCCCCTCTCACCTATCACCTGAAGAAATCTAGTACCCATGTAACACCATACACAGTTAGTTATTACAATATTATTGACTATATTCCTTATACTATACCACACATCGCCATGACTACTGTGTAACAACCAAGTTGTACTTCTTAATCCTTTCCCCTTTTTCACTTACCCCCAACACCCCTCCTATCTGGCAACCTGCAACATATCCTCTCTATCTATGAGTTTGTTTCTGTGTGACCGTTTAGTTAAGTCTTTAAATTCCACATATAAGTGAAATCACATTGCACCCTGTTTGATGTGCCACTCAGCACAATGCCATCCAGGTCCATCCATGCCATCGCAAAGGGCAAGAACCCATTTTCTTCCATGATCGAGCAATATTCTATTGTATATATGTACCACCTCCACTTTATCCATTCTTCCACAGACAGACACCCAGGCTGCTTCCACATTTTGACTATTGTAAACAATGCTGCAATGAACATACAGATGCACGTCCCCTAGAAGTAGCATTTGGGTTTCTTCAGATAAATACCCTAAAGTAGGATTACTGAGTTGTTCTTTGTCTCTTGTTATAGCATTTGTTTTAAAGTCTATTTTGTCTGGTATAAGTATTGCTACCACAGCTTTTTTTGTTTCTTTCATTTCCAATTTCATAAAATATCTTTTTCCATCCCTTTACCTTCAGTCTGTGTGTGTCTTTCAATCTGAAGTGATTCTCTGGTAGGCAGCATACTTAAGGGTTGTGTTTTCTTGTCCACTCAGCCCTCTTATGTCTTTTGAGTAGAGTATTTAATCCACTTACATTGAAAGTAATTGTTGATAAATATGT
The DNA here is from genome assembly GCA_033961575.1 of Aselliscus stoliczkanus. Taxonomy (NCBI): domain Eukaryota; kingdom Metazoa; phylum Chordata; class Mammalia; order Chiroptera; family Hipposideridae; genus Aselliscus; species Aselliscus stoliczkanus. Next base: position 53,920,984 of record CM066731.1, read on the forward strand.
AGCTATTGCTATTTTATTATTTATAATTTTGGTCTTTTTTATTTTTTCCATCTTAAAGAAGTCCCTCTAACATTCCTTGTAATACTGGTTTGGTGGTGATGAACTTTAGCTTTTTCTTTTCTGTGAAATTCTTTATCTGCCCTTCGATTAATTTTAAATGAAAGCTTTGCTGGGTAGAGTAATCTTCATTGTAGGTTCTTGCTTTTCATCACATTGAAATTTTTGTGCCAATCCCTACTGGGCTTCAAAGTTTCTGTTGAGAAATCAGGTGACAATCTTCTGGGTTCTCCCTTATAAGTTACTAGTTGCCTCTCTCTTTCTGTTTTTAGCATTCTCTCTTTGTCTTTAACACATTCTAATTTTTTATTTTTATTTTTTTTAGATTTTTATTGGGGATTTGGGGGAGGGGAACAGCGTTGGGGAGTCAGGGAAGGGGAACAGACAAGTTGCTCTCCTTTTGTTCTTCAGTCTAGTTGTGGAGGACATTGCTTCACTGGCCCATGTTGGTATCATCATTGCACTCTTCCCAGATGAGGCAGATCGGTCGCCAGCCTCTGGATGGTCACTCATCGTGGCTATTGGCAGCTCACGCTGGCTGCCGGCCACTCACTGTAGCCTATGGCAGCCCACTGCAGCTGGGGCTGCAACCTACACCATCGCTGGGGCTCATAGCCCAGCTCCAGGTGGAGCTGTTGTTAGCTGTAGAGGGCAGTGTCACTGGCCCTCATATGTGGGATCCGAACCGGGGCCACTGGTATCCCAAGCCAGCTCTTAACCAATGCGCCACTCGGCCGGCCCAAGACATTCTAATTTTAATGTGCCTTGGTGTGGGCCTCTTTGGGTTCATCTTGTTTGGGACTCTCTGTGCTTCCTGAATATGTTTGTCTATTTCCTTCACCAGGTTAGAAAAGTTTTCAGTCATTATTTCTTCAAATATGTTCTCAATGCCTTGCTTTATCTCTTTTCATTCTGCTACCCCTGTGATGCAAATGTTGTTACACTGGATGTTGTCCCAGAGGTCTCTTAAACTATCCTCATTTTTTTGTTTTTTGTTTTTCTTTTTTTTTTTGTTCTGATTGGATAGTTTTTGCTACCTTGTCTTCCAAATTGCTGATTCGATCCTCTGCTTCATCTAGTCTGCTGGTGATATCTTCTAGTGTATTCTTCATTTCAGTTATTGTATTCTTCACTTCTGACTGTTTTTTTTTATGGTTTCTATATCCTTTTTATGCTTGTTATCTCTTAGTTGAAGTTCTCTCTAAGTTCCTTGAGCATCTCTTCAATCCCTGTTTTGAATTCTGTATCTTATAGGTTGCTTGCCTCGATTTTATTTATTTTTTTCTGGTGTTTTTTCCTGTTCTTTCATTTGGGACATATTTCTTTGTTCTCATTTTGACTGCTTGGCTGTTTGTTTCTATGTGTTAGGTAGATCTGCTATGTCTCAGAGTCTTGGCCAGGTGGCCTTACGTAGGTGCCCTCTGTGGCCTGGCACGATCTTACTAGGTCACCTGCTCTGGGTACTCTAGGAGTGTCCCTTGGGTGTGTTGTTTGTTCCCTCATGTTATAGTTGAGTCTTGATTGCTCTTGGCATGTCAGTGAGTGGGGTTGACCTTCAGGCTGATTGACTGTGGGGTGGGGTTTACAAGCTGCTGTGCAGGGGGCTTACCACTGAGTGCGATTCATCCCAGTAGACTTTGGTGACTGTTGAGACCACCTTTTAGGTGTGCAACTTGTGGGGTTAACTGGGTGGTGCTCTGCTGTGATCTGAAGCCGACCTCCAAGTCTGTTAGTTCAGGGACCTCTTGCAAGGGGCTCCAGTGAAGTACCAGCTGGGGACTACCTGGTAGGAGCTACAAAGCATTCCACGGTTGTAATAGAGTCTGTGCGTGGGTTGTTTAAGAGGACATATGGGTTTTTGACAGCTTTCTGTCCCACCCAGATGGTTGGAATCCCCAGATGTTGTGGGGGCTCCTCTTATCAGTGCAAGTACTCTGGGCTGGTGAGGCCAGTGTGGGGTTGGAGTCTCTTGCTCCTCTGTTGCATCTCTCTTGATCTTTGATTTTTCAGAGTCACCTAATAGTCCGAAATACTTAATTGGTATTGACTTAGCAACAGAAATATTTTTTAAAGGTTGTTTATCCTGAACAATTGGAATGAGAGGGTAACATTGCTTCTGATATCTAAAAGGTAAGTGTATCTGAAAAAAAAGAAAAACAAACAAACAAACAAACAGGCATATTTAGCTTAGGGAAGGCCCTAAGTCAGCAATGTAGTGATCTTGGTCTAGTGATGAGTTTTCTTACCTGAAAAGCAAGTCACACTTTGTGAAATAAGTGTCAGTCTTAAAACCTGATTGATATATTTTCATCAAACTTTTGTCTGTCCTAGCAAACTCAAAAATTGTTTCTGGTGGGTGGATGGAAATGTATTAGTATTTATTCTCAATGACTACTGCATCATATTTGAAAATGTGTCTGCAGATAACAATTTCTGTTTTCCACACAAACACACATTTTGGTGGGAAAGTACTTTAATGGGCATCTTCAAACACTAGCTGAATAAATACTAGATGGGGGGGACTATTATAAGTTTTGAAGGTAATATGAAGGTGAAAAAGCAAATTAGTTAATTTTCAAAGGATCATACGTTGGTGAAGAGAAAATATTTGCAAAAACAAACAAAAAGACTGATAAAGGATTAGTATCTAAAATATACAAAGAACTTACAAAGTTCAACAATATGAAAACCAATGATCTAGTTACAAAATGGGCAAAATACCTTAACAGATACCTCACTGAAGATGATTGAGAGGTGACAGATGACCAATAAGCATACGAAAAGATGTTCAACATCATATATCATCAAGTTAAAACTATATGCCTATTAGAATGACTAGTATCCAAAACACTGACAACACAAAGTGCTGGCAAGGATGTGAAACAATCACAGCTCTCATTCATTGCTGATGAAAATGCAAAGTGGTACATCCACTTTGACAGTTTCTTAGAAAACTAAGCACACTCTTATTGTATAACCCAGCAATCATGTTCCTTGGTGTTTACCCAAATGAGTTAAAAGCTTATGTCCACACAAAAACCTGCACACAAAATTTATAGCAGCTTTACTCATAATTGCCAGAACTTGGAAGCAACCAAGATCCCCTTCAGTAGGTGAATGGGTATATAAACTGTGGTACATCTGTACAATGGAATATTATTCAGTGCTAAAAAGTAATGGGCTGTCAAGCCACTAGATATGAAGGAAATTTAAATGAATAGTGCTGAGTGAAAGAAGCCTATCTGAAAAGGCTACAAACTATGTGATTCCAACTATGTGACATTTCTGACAGTATAAAACTATGGATGCAGTACAAGATCAATGGGGCTGGGGGTGGTGGGAGGAATTGATAGGTGGAGCACAGGGGATTTTTAAGGCAGTGAAACTACTCTGTACGATGCTATAATGTCATTATGCATTTGTCAAAACTCCTAGCCTGTGTGCCACCAAGAGTGTACTCGAATATAGACTATGAACTTCAGTTAATAGTAAAGCATGAACATAGGTTCCTCAATTGTAACAAGTGTACCCCAATAATGCAAGACGGTAATAACAGGGGAAACTGAAGAAGTGAGGGGTCTATCAGTGTAATTTCTGCTCTTTTTTCTGTAAATCTAAAACTGCTCTAAAAACAGTCTGTTCAAAAAAAAAGGAGGGGAGGGGGCCATAAACCTCTATCAAACAGGGTTAGCTGGGCCTCTAAATGCAAACTTTTATATTCTAAACTTTGAAAATCTAAAAATTATACTTGTGAGTAATAAAATTAAATTTAAAAATTTTATTACAAAATATCCTTTTCTTGCTAATTCAAACTGACCTTTCTACCAGTAATTCAAAACAGATTGATTTGATAAGTGTGTTGAATTAATAACATGTATATTGGAGATGGTTTATTTTATCAATTGTTATGGATATGTTTTCAGGAAAATTATTACAAAATAAAGCTAAAACGATAGTGCCGGTATCCTTGAAATGACTTACAGTTAAAAAGAATAACGCCAGGAAAAGCAGAAAGAAAGCACTAAATTCCCAACAAGTCAACAGAACAACCAGGCATATTTAAACCACTTTGACTGCTTACTAATAAGGGAATGGGATCTTTGAAGATTAACAATTTGATAAGTTGCAGCATCCCACCCATGAAAATGAAATGTAGCTTTCTATTTTGCTGACAGTCCAAAGGAGTGAATTGGTTATTCTCTCTCTTGGCTGCAAGCTTGGACATCTTGGACTTTTATGTCCTTTACTGGTCTAAAAAAAAAAAATAACAGTATAAAAGAAAAGGGCATCTTGCAGTGTTTCCCTCCCCCCAACCTCCTACTTGGTAAAGTATTTAGAATATAGGAATGGATATTTTTAACTTCCCCATCAAAATGAATTCAGATGGAGTTGGTTCAAAGAAGCTAAATGAATGCACTTTTAATATCTTGAAAAACATTGTTGCCTTGTTACTTATTCCCTGTAATGTAGTATCTAAATATTTTGTCCTCTGTTGCACATCTATTTCCCACACACAAAATATGGTTTATGAAATATAGATTCATAGTGTTTTTTATGCATTTATTTCTACAGAGCAGTGTGGGAATTTTAGTCTTTACCTTATGGTAACAATAATTTATTTCAAAAATAATGTAAGCTCCATGAGAACCAGCACATTGCAGGAACTGAATAAAGGCTTGTTGAATGAATGGGGGAGAATTTAATCAGATATGTGAATATTAACATCCAATAAAGCACCAACTTTAATCATTTTTTATGTTAATTTAAATTCTTATTTTTAGATCATTGAAGACTCACAGGCAGTTGTAAGAAATCATACAGAGAGATCCCACATACACTTTACCCAGCTTTCTCCAATGATATGATAACATCTGATAAAATTATTGTACAATACCACACCCAGGATATTCATTAAGAGTCAAGATACAGGCACTTCCATTACACAGATCCCACCTGTTACCTTTTTTTTTTCTTTCTTCCTTGATATATACATTTTCCCCCCAATTTTTTTATTGTGGTGAAATACACAACATAAAATTTACCTTCTTAGTCATTTTTAAGTGTATAGTTCAGTGGTACCAAGTACATTTATAATTGTTTAACCATCACAACATCCATCCCTAGAACTCTTTCCATCTTGCAAAACTGAAACTCCATACCCATTAAACAATCACTCCCTGTTCCCCTCCCCACCAGCCTCTGGCAACCACCATTCTACTTTTTGTTTCTGTGATTTTGGCTATTCTAGGTAACTCTTGTAGGTGGAGTAATACAGTATTTGACTTCTTGTGACTGGCTTATTTCACTTAGCAAAATCTCCTTATCCTTAAGATTCATCCATAAAATAGCATATGTCAGAGTTTCCTTCCTTTTTAAGGCTGGTTAATATTCCATTGTATGTATATTTTGTTTATCCATTCATGTGCTGATGGACACTTGGGTTGCTTCTGCGTTCTGCTATTATGGATAATGCTACCATGAACATAGGTGTACAAATATTTCGTGAAACGTAGCTTTCAATTGATTGGGGTATATACCAAGAAGCAGAATGGCCGGATCATATAGTAAGTCTGTATTTAATTTTTTGAGGAACAATCACAGTCACACTGTTTGCTGCAGGGAATATTCCATTTTACATTGCCACCAACAGTTCACAGGGTTCCAATTTCTCCACACCCTGGACAACATCCAACCCTGGGGAGGGGGGCATATAGTAGGCATCCTAATGGGTGTGAGGTAATACGTCATTGTGGTTTTGATTTGCATTTCCATGATAATTAGTGGTGTTGAGCATATTTTCATGTGATTATTGGCCTTTGTATATCTTCTTTGGAGAATTTTTTTTTTAAATCCTTCCATCTATTCTGGATATTAATCCCTTTTCAGATATTTGATTTGCAAATATCCCCAATTCTGTGGGTTACCTTTTTACTCATTGATAGTGTCCCTTGATGATGCACAAACGTTTTAAATTTTCATGAAGCCCAATTTTAATTTTTATTAAATTTAATCGGGTGTCATTGGTTAGTAAAATTATAGGTTTCAAGTATACAATTCTGTAATACATCATCTATATATCACATTGTATGCTCACCACCCAGAGTCAGTTCTCCCTTCTATCACCACATATTTGACCCTGTTTACCCTCATCTACCACCTCCCCTTACCCTTACCCTCTGGTAACCACTAAACTGTTGTCTGTGTGAATGAGTGTTTGTTTGTTGGTTTATCTTGTTTGTTTGTTGCTTTCAGTTTTATATGTCACATATGAGTGAAATTATTTGGTTCTTGAATTTTTCTGTCTGACTCATTTTGCTTAGCATGATAATCTCAAGGTCCAACCATGTTGTTGCAAATAGCAGTATTTCATATTCTCTTATGGTTGAGTAACATTCCACTGTATATATGTATCACATGTTTTTTATCCAATCATCTGTAAAAGGATGATGATTGTTGGTTGTTTCCATGTGAATAATGTTGCACAGTGAATAATGTTGCAATGAACATCGGGGAACATATATCTTTACAGATAAACGTTTTCAGATTTTTTTAGTGGATAGCAGAAGAGAAAATGCTGGGTCATATGGTAATTCTATTCTTAATTTTTTTTAGGAACCTCCATACTGTTTTCCTTAGTGGCTATACCAATTGGCATTCTCACCAGCAGTACATGAGGGCTCCTTTTGCTCCACAGCCTCTCCAACACTTGTTATTACTTGTCTTGTTGATGATAGCCATTCTAACAGGTGTGAAGTGGCATCTCATTGTGATTTTGATTTGCATTTTCCTAATAGCTGGTGAAGTTGAGCATTTTTTCATCTATCTGTTGACCATTTGTATGTCTTCTTGGGAGAAGTGTCTGTTCAGGTCCTCTGCCCATTTTTTAATTGGATTGTTTTTATTGTTGTTGAGTTGTATGAGTTCTTATATATTTTGGATATTAGCCCCTATTGGAGATGTTGTTTGCAAATATCTTCTCCAATTCGGTTGGCTGCCTCTTTGTTTTCTTGATGGTTTCTTTTACTGTGCAGCAACTTTTGAGTTTGATATAGTCCCATTCATTTATTTTTGCTTTTACTTCCCTTAATTTTGAGGTCAAATTCATAAAACCTTCTCTGAACCTAAGATCTATTAGTTTAGTACCTATGCTTTCTTCTCTGCAATTTATTACTTCAGGTCTTATATTTAGGTCTTTGATCCATTTTGAGTTAATTTTGGTATATGGTTACAGATAGCAGTGGCCTTCCAATTTTCCCAGCACCATTTCTTGAAGAGGCTTTCTTTTCTTCATGGTATGTTTTTGGCTCTTTTGTCAAAATTATGTGTCCATATATATGTGAGTTTAATTTTGGGTTTTCAATTCTATTCCATTGGTCTGTGTGTCTCCTTTACTGCCAATACCATGCTGTTTTGATTATCATCGCTTTGTAGTATGAGTTGAAGTTAGGAAGTGTGATACCTCTGGCCTTGTTCTTTTTTTTTTTTTTTCAGGATTGCTTTTGGATATTCAGTTTTTTTGTGCAATTCCATAGAAATCTGATGATTTTTTTGTTTTAAATCTTTAAAAAATGCCATTGGAGTTTTGATAGGGATTGCAGTAAATAGTATATTGCTTTGGGAAACATGGCCATTTTAACTATGTTGATTCTTCCAATCCATAGAAACAGAATATCTTCCCATTTCTTCGTGTCTTCTTCAATTTTTTCTACTAAAATGTTTTATACTGTTCAATGTATAGGTCCTTCATATCCTTTGTTAAGTTTAAAATAACAAAGGTATTTTATTTTATTTTTTTTTGTTTCAGTTGCTAAAGGATAAACAAATACAGTAAAGTTGCAGGACACAAAATCAATGTACAAAAATCCATTGCATTCCTATATACGAACAAGGTAATTTCAGAAAAAGAAATGAGAACAACGAATTTTTTCTTTTTTTCAGTTGCCTGTGCCATTGTGGTCATATCAAAGAAATCATTGCTAAACCCAGTGTCATGAAGCTTTTGCTCATGCTTTCTTGTAAGAGTCCTATAGTTTTCTCTCTAATTTTTAGCTCTTTGATTTAATTTTTCATCTTTGATTTAATTTTTGTGTATGGTATTAGGTGAGGGTCCATCTTTGTTGTTTTTCGTGAGGCTATCCAATTTTCCCAGACCGTTCATTGAAAAGATTGTCTTTGTCCCCATTGAATGGGCTTGCCACCCTCACTGAAAATCATTTGACAATATAGGAGGGTTTATTTCTAGACTCACTATTCTATTCTATTGATCTATATGTCTGTCTTTATGTCTTTATGTTTCGATTACTGGAGCTTTATAGTACATTTTGAAATTAGGATGTACGAGTCTTCCAGCTTTGTTCCTTTTCAAGATTGTTTTGGCTATTCAAGGTCCCTTGATTTTCCCTATGAATTATAGTACGGATTTTCTATTTCTGCAAAAAATGTCATTGGGATTTTCATAAGGGTTGCTTTTGATCTATAAATGACTTTGAATAGTATGGACATTTTAAGAATATTAAATCTTTCAAGCTATGAACATGGGGTATCATTCCATTTATTTATGTTTTCTTTAATTTCTTTCAGCAATATTTTGTAGTTTTCATTGTACAGTTTTTTAATGTTATTTCAAAGCAATTAACTTAATAATGATTTTTTCCTTATTGATTAATTCCTTAGCACATTATCATCATATTATAATGTTGCATTGTGTTGATCTATCTATTATACCAGCTTATTTTATTTATAGGCAGATGGAGGAATGCTTATCAATTTTACTTGTGGGATAAAAATTTATTAGAATAGTTCAATGACATTTAATGCAGTATTACTACAAAATAGTGTCAGAAGACAAACTTACTATTAAAATAATTTAGTTTTTGAATTATATCTTATGGAGTTCAGCATTATCTCCTACAGAATTCACAAGTCCAATGAAAGGCAAAAAGTGTAATATCCTTTGCATTGTTTATGGTTCTCCTTTTCTTGCTTAATGGACCTGCTATTTCAGACATTGTTTTCCTATACCTTTTAATCGGCTTAAATGTATGAAAATACCCATAATAAGACAAGTCCTCTTACAAGTAAAGCATGAGAATCTATGGGTAACGATTTTTTTTTCAATATGTAAAGAGATGTGGATATTATTTCACAGAGCTTTTCTGTCTGCTCAGCCCTCTGAGAACAAATAACCATAAACCACTCAGTTTTCACTGTACCAGATATCTAATGCAAAAGAAGATCTTAGCATCACAGAGATTATGGTATAGTCTTTTCTTTTTTAGCAGGAAATATATAAAGAAGGCAGAAAGTCCATCTGCTACATCTCTATATTCTCCACAGTAATTAGTGCAACATTTTGCAGAAATGTATTTATTTTTATTCATCCATTTGTTTATTAACTTTCTAAGATATCTGTTGGGGTCTCTTCCAGGCCAATTGTACTACTCTGCATTGGGGACTGTGAGATCCAGCTTCTAAGATGGCCCCCAATGATTCCTACCTCCTGCTACTCACACCCCTGTGTAGTCCCTTCCCACATTGCACATCAGAAAGCATGGCATGTCAATTCTGAGATTAGGTGGTAAGAGACTATGGCTTCCCATCTTGGGCTTTATATCTCTTGGGTCACTCTCTCTCTGGGGAAACCATGTTGTCTGCGGCCCTATGAGTGGCCCATGTGGTGGGAAATGGTATCCTCCTACCAACAGCTATGTGAGGGAGCTGTGATGTGGACCCTATTGAGTCAAGCTTTCTCCTGGCTGACACCTTGGTCACACCCTCATGAGAGGCCCTATTCTGGTACCAGCTGCTCTAGAATTCCTGACTCTCAGAAACTGTAAGATAGGTGTTTGTTCTTTTACCATGACATTTTGGGTACAGGTTTTTTGGGGTTTTTTTACATAGATAAGCTAATACTGAAGCACATGGCTGAACAAGACATTATCCCTGCCTTCAAGAAGCTTCTAGTTCAGAAAAAAGTGGTGATTTACTGTTAAGCCCAAAGTAAGCAAAATGAGAGCACTCTGGAACATCACTTCTCAGTCTTGGAGGCCAGGAGCAGCTGAAAAAAATGATGCCTAATCTCTGGCTCAAAGGGTGAGGATAGGGAGGGAGCCATAGGAAAGCTTGGAGCTGAAGAGGTGTAGTGTCCAGATAGAAGGAAGAGGGTGAGCACAGGCCTCGGGCAGGTAGAGGAATCACAATGGTTCCCAAGGATAGGACTCATGTGGGCAGTGAGGAGTGATGGGAATGAGGATGGAGAGGGAACAGTGGAGAAGGAACATGGATGACATAGGAAGAAGTTTGATTATTGTCCTGAAGTTCTAGGATGAACACGGCTGCAGTCAGAGCACGAGGCAGGGCAAGTTCAGAGACAAGGAGGTATTGCACAGTAACAGCAAACAGTGGTGGGGGTCTATAGAGGGTATTTCAGGGGGGGCAACTGGAGGTGGGATTTGGGGCATGTTAAGAGGTTAGAATTGGCAGAATGTGATGCAGACATGTATAGACATATTCATTGTTCACTTTCTATAGTAAGAACCCAGGAAACCTAACTCGTACTTACTCTTTCTCTAGTACAGCCAACTCAGTGACAGACAGCACTGGTGCCACAATTGCTCAAGATAGAAACCTGGAAATCATTGGAAACAGCTCCCCTTTCCTTGCAACTGCACCCAATTAGTAACCAGGTTTTCTTTGTTTCTAATGCTGGAAATAGTCCTTTTTAGTTTGTCACTTCTCCTCTTTCCCCACTAAAGTAGTGTTAAGTAAACTCTTCTTGTCATGGTTTCCTAATGGTTCTCTTCCTAGGCATATCCACTCGAATTCTCTGCACACCTGTGAAGGCCATTAAAGCGCATACACACACGGACACACTCAAGCACCCATGCACGCACACACCCTAATGTGAACACTCTCCCACTCTGCTCAGACATGTTTCTTTGGTTCCCTGTATCACTGAGTCCCCAGGCCAGTCTCTGGTTGGGCAGAAATCCCTTTGCTCACTTCTCTAGCTTCCTCTTGCTCCTCTCTCTAGCACAGCCATTTTAAACTAATGGGGTCACTTATGCACCTTCAAACGCTCTCTCTTTTGACTGGACCCTACTCCTTTCTTTCCCCAGCTCCTATATGTCTACAAAGTCTTAACTTATGTGTCACCTCTTAACTTATGTGGTAACTGATTGCCATCAGTGCTAATTCTCATCCCATTGTACAATAATTTGTGATTCCCTCTACCCCACTGTTGAGTGAACTTGTTAAAGGCAGGAGCCATCTCTCCCATGCCTGACACTGTCAGCACAGTATCTGCTATAAAATAGAGGATAAGTCATGGGATCTTGCTGAATGGCTGGGAGCACTGCATTCAAACATTCCACTTTTTTTTTTTCTAAAGAATACAATCCAAAGAAGAAAGTCCTGAACATAAACCTTTGTTCTTTAAGAGTTGGGAAACCTTGAATAATTCTTTCTTATCAGCTGTAGAAGGGAGTTTGATTTTTATCCCGGATGAACTAGAAAGTGAATTAATGAGCATTAGAGGCAAACATTTCCCCACTGAACTTTTAACAACTAACTTACAGCTCCAAGAACAATAAGTTATTGTATACAATAGTCCCCACTTATCTGCAGTTTCGCTCTCCGTGGTTTCAGTTTCCCATGGTCAACCTGTGGTCGGAGAATGTCAAATGGGAAATTCCAGAAATAAACAATTCTTAAGTTTTAAAGTGTGTGCCATTCTGAGTATCATGGTGAAATCTTGTGCCATCCAGCTCCATCCCACCCTGGATGTGAATCACCTTCACATAATATATGTTCCCTGCCCATTGGTCTTGTAGAAGCGATCTCAGTTATAAGATCAATTATCAGAGAGAGATAGAGAGACCAAAGTCACATAAATTTTATTATAGTTTATTGTAATTGTTCTGTTTTATTATCAGCTATTATTGTTAATCTCTTACTGTGCCTAATTTATGAATTAAATATTATCATAGGTATGTATGTAGAGGAAAAAGCATAGTATGTCTAGGGTTTAGTACTATCTGAGCTTTCGGGCACCCATAGGGGTCTTGGGACGAAGTATTCCCCACAGATTAGTGGGGACTGCTGCATCGTTGTCTTCATTTGTGAAAACCTGATCAGTGCTTTATAAGAATACCTTTACAATGTTAAAAAAAAAATGCTGGGTTTTTTTGTGTTTTTTTTTTTTCTTCATGTTCAACTCTGTATTCAGATATGATTTAGCTGATGTTTTCTCTGACAGGCGATTTCTTTGAAGTCAGGAGGAACTCCCCAGCTGAATGACCGGGGCAGAAACAGGCTCCAACTGATCATGATATGAATTTGAAGGGAACAATTAAGGCGCTATTTCCATTTTGATTCCAATAGTAAGCCTTTTTACTTGCATGCCTTTCAACCTGTCTGCATTCCAGCTGAAACTTCAATGAAGCCTTATGTCAGAGCTCTTAAAAGGCCTTTGAAAAGGGAACATGTGAAATCATAAATGCTTCAGAAAGAAGAAAATGTTTCTCAGTTCATTACATTTTTAACCCCTTGTTTCTGCTCACAGACTTTGTTAAAGGTCAGTAAGACTGTTTCAACAGTCTACGCTTTAGTCTTCCAGGAGAACATACTGTTTCTATTCTAAATATCCATGGTTAATAAGTGACTGCTGTGGTATATTCTGAGATTATATTTTGAGTAAAAACAAAAACTCCTTATCAGAAAGAATTAAGCATAAACCAAACTGAAATCTAAATTTCAAAGCCTCAAGTTAGAGAGAATGTGCATGAGAAATTTTAATTTGGGGTTACTTTCCCCATTAGACTAATGAGTAACATAACATCTGCATAATGCTTTGTAGTTTACGAGGGAAATTTCTGTAACTTCTCTCCTTTTTCATCATAATTATTCATTGCCATAGGTAATACCATGATTTCATTCTATAATAAAGAACCTGAAGCCAGAGAAGGTTAGGTGACTTAAGTTACCCTGCTGTGCTGTCAGAGACTTGCCATGTGAACCTAGGTCCTTAATCATAAACCTCTGTTCCTTGTATTTGATGACATGCTTCTGCATGTGTTTTTGTTCGTTTCATTATAAAAAGGTTTTCTAGGGCCAGCCAAGTGGCGCGTTGGTTAGGAGCTGGCTTGGGATGCCAGCTCTGAACAGTGGGGCCCCGGTTCAGATCCTACATATGGGGGGGCCAGTGACACTGCTCTCTACAGCTAAGATGGTGAACAACAGCTCCACCTGGAGCTGGGCTGCTGTGAGACCCCGGGGGATGGCATAGCTGCAGCTCCTGCTGCAGTGGGCTGCCATAGGCTACAGTGAGTGGACGGCAGCCAGCGTGAGCAGCGGGCAGCCAGTGTGAGCTGCCAATAGCTGCCGTGAGCAGCCGTCCAGAGGCCAGCAACTGATATGCCTCAGCCGGGAAGGGCGCAATGATAATACCAACATGTGCCAGTGAAGCATTGTCCTCCACAACTAGACTGAAGAACAAAAGGACAGCAACTTGTCTGTTCCCTTTCCCTGATTCCCCAATGCTGTTCCCCTCCCGCAATTCCCCAATAATGAATCTTAGAGGAAAAAAAAAAAGGTTTTCTAAAACAGTTTACAAGGTAGCTTTTGAAAATGCACAGGCTTATACTCTTCAATATATTTGCAGGTTTCCCATTACAGTAGTATAGAAACACGTCATTTCACTGTCAAATTTCCCCTAAGAAGTTAAATTTTTTATTTTGTAAAAATGCTCGAGTTCCCTCTCTCTAAAGGATATTTCCTTCAAGTACTCATTGGCATTTTTTTCTTGTTTTTTTTTTTTTTCCTTTTTTTCCTCTTTGTATTTTCTTCCCCCTTTTCTCATTGGCATTTTTGAATTTGTGGTTCATTTCATCTTTTTATGACTCCAGAATTTAAATGATTCTTGGCTGTACATCAAAAGATTATCATATAATTATTATTTATTGTTATAGCTCAGATGTATCTGGTACTAGCTCATTATAGTGTCCCACTGGCCAAATGAATACAATCTGGAAATATGACATGCAGTTTTAATAATAAGGCAATAATTATGCATTCTGCATAGGTATACCAGGCAGGGGCTACTTAAGAGAGCTTTGTGTCAATTAAGTAATACTGCAACACCCTTACTGAAATCCTGTGATAGTTACATTTATCTGTGCTTTTACTGAAGCCAGGTACAAACAGCCACTTTAGAAGTGGATTTACTAAGCACTATCTTGATGTATCATTTTTCTTAACGGTACATATTATCATACAGTAAAAATGAGCAGCATAAACTTTCTCCTGTTTTTAGAATGATCGGCATTCTGAAGTATTGACATAGACACAGATGCACATCCTTAAATGTTTTACTTATGGCGTTGGGCCCAAGTATCATTATCTGAAAGTATTTAGAATGTATAAGTAAAAGCCATAGCAAATTTCCAAATCCCATTTTAGAGAACGATTACTGCTATCTATCACCAAATTGCTGGCAAGTCGTGGCATTGCCTCGGTGGATTTTTGTATCCCTTTTCACACTTCCGGCCCTTCCTCAAGTGTATGGTCCACAAGCCATTAAGTGGAATTGAAGGACCATGAGGCCTGGAGGCCCAGAATACTCCAGCTCTGTGACTTTAAGAATCAGCATGAAGAAGAACCTTGACACAATATGGAGAACCAGCCTAAACATTTGGAATCTGTGTAGACTGGGCCATGTGAAGATTACTACCCAGTATTAATAATATGCCAAAAGATGCATTGTGTGTTATCTATGGTAGTGTTCATAATAGACATATAAGTTCTATTTTACTGTACGCCACCTGCTGTAGGAGACTGTATTAGTCACCCAGGGCTGCAATAGCAGAGTACCACAAATGAGGTATCCTAAATAATGGACATTTATTCTCTCACAGCTCTGGAAACTAGAAGTCCAAAATCAAGATATTGGCAGGGCCAGGCTCTGTCTGAAGTCCCTAAGGGAGGATTTTTTTTGGTTGCTTCTGTGGCTGCCAGCACTCCTTGGCATTCCCTGGTTTTCAGATGCACCACTCCAGTCTCTCTCTCCATCATCACATAGCCTCCTTCCCTGTGTGCCTGTGTCCAGATTTCCCCGTCTTGTGAGCACACAGTCATTGGCCCACCTGAATCCTCTATAACTTCACCTAAATTTGGTTGCATCTGCAAAGACTCTGTTTCTAAATAAGGTCAAATTCACAAGTTCTAGGATTTAGGACTACAACCTACCTTTTTGGAAGACACAGTTCAACCCATACCAGAGACCATGTATTTTCAAACTCAGTGACTTTGGAAATTAGATAGATTCAAAATATAGTTGTGTATTTTTAGTACTAGTATGAAATATATTTTTATTATCTATTGTGTATAACAAATCACCCCAAAACTTTGTGTCTTAAACCAACAATCATTTTATTACCTCTCAGGACCTTGTGGGTCAAAACTTGGGCAGGGTTTGGCTGGCCAATTCTCCGTGTTGTATCTGTGATGCTATCGAGCTAGTGGCTCTGCTGGAGGGTAGGTGGTGGCACAACTAGAAGACTGTGGATTCAGAACCTTTTCACACCTTTTCACATGCTCTCTTGAGCAAACTAGTTTTAGGTCTAATATGGCAGCTCAGGACTCCAAGAGTAAGTAACCCAGGAGTCATGACCTAGAAACTTTTAAATTCTTGAGGGCCAGGCTCAAAAACTGACACAGTCTAGCTTCCACCTGATTCTATTGTCATTATAGTTCCCGAGCCCCCCAGAGATTTAAGAGGAGATAGATGACTCTCTATGACTCTCTATGGGTGACTCTCTATGGTCCACCTTTTGACCACAGATTATTTACATTCCTTCCACATTCAAAAATCTCCCCTTACACTGTCTTGAATTGGAAAAGCAGATGATGTAAATCAAGGCCATGTACAGGTGAGGTTCCTCTCAATCTGAACACCTGTGAACTATTGGGAGCATTTACCTGCTCTCTTCCCAATATTTAATATTCAGATTTGCATAGGATAACTATAAGCCCTCCTCTTCAAAATGAGAAAGTTTTGGTGGCTTACTGTTCCACACTATTTCAGAAATTCGACCAGATACAGGTCACCAGTTCCCTGCAATAGCTCTTGGTTATGCTCTGAGTCATCCCTCCATTTCCCTAGAAAGCTTTATGGGGCTCCTGTATAGCAAATGATAACCCAATCCACTAAATGAAAGCCACACACACATTTGTTTCTGTCATAATCTTTTTTTCTCCTTTAGGTTGAGATTTGGGGTATTCTGGGAAAATTATACAAAGAAGCCTTTTTGTCTCATTGAAAGGGTTTATCAGGCATCTCTCAGGATTCACAGAGGCCTCTTTTCTGGGTCTGAGATGCACAATCTTGAGGCTTAGAAACCCTATTAAGCTTACCCTCAGGTCTTTTTTAAGGTCTTTTTAAGGTCTCAGCAAAGGGACAACCTTGAGAATATTTACCCCACGGCCAGTTTTACAGGTAGCAGCCCAGATTTAACCTTTGTCCTGAGGCCATTTCTGATTTTGTGAGTCTATTGCAAGGAGAGACTGGATGAAAAAACAGTTTTATTTTGATACCCACCCCAGCCTGGCTCCTTTATATTTCCTGTAAATCCTGCTCACCAACTCAACAGTTTTTTCTTTAACTCATCTCTCTTCTCCTATTTTACCCTGGGCAGCCAGAAGCCAGCTGGTGCTTTCTCTGTTCTGCCTGTTAATCTTTTTCTGCCAGATCCACAAATTCATTAGCTTCCATTTCCATTTTCTTCACTAGCACAGGGAATAGTAATGCCAAACTTCTTGCCAGTACAGAAAGAGTACCCCATCTTCTCCAGCCTCCAATAACATGTTTGCACTGTCCCCCAAGCTTTTGCCAACAGCCTTCAAGGCTCTTGCTGCTTTTACTAACAGACTCTTTCAAGTCCTTCTTTCCACTAACAGTCTCCATGAGGCCCTTTCAGCTTCTGTCCAGTGCATGATTCCAAAGCCATATCACAGGTTTTATACGGCACCGCCATCCTTCCAGATAATGAATTATGTTCCAGCTTCCTGCTGTTGCATAAATATCTACCCTAAAACAAGTGGCTTAGAACAATTACCATTTTATGAATTTTTTAAAATTTGAAATAGAGTCCCCATTTAGATGAGAGGTTCTTCTGCTCTGTGTTGTGTCATCTGCAGTCATTGGGAAGTGTCTGGGATGATCTACAACAGGGGTCGCAAACTTTCTTTGTGAAGGGCCAAGTAGTAAATACTTTAGGCTTTGTGGGACCTAGTGTCCCTCACAGATGCTCAGCCCTGCTGCTGTAACATGAAAGTAGCTACCAACAATATGTAAATAAATGACTGTGACTGGGTTCTAGTAAAATTTTATTCACAAAATCAGGTGGCTGATATGTGGGCCATAACAATTTGCCAGCATTGGATTATAAAACCCAAGAAGGCTTCACACTCATGCCTTTGACTCATGAAGATGAGTGGGTATAAGGAGGCACCCCTCACATGAGAGTTTTAGGACCCATTTCAGGGGAGAAGGGTAGGGGCAAGGTCAGAGTAACCTCCCTGCTTCTGCTGCTTTTGCAAACTCCTTCAGCTTAAAATGCCAAAGTGCCATACTTCGGGGTAAAGTGTCCTGAACTCCATTAGCGCCCTAATAGTAGTATAACAAATCTGAATATATGCACGTATTTTGCAAGTAGTCATTAGCTCATGTTTCTATCTCTTTTACTATCAAATATAGTGGTTTTCAACATTGTGACTTAGAATAAGCATGTGCCACACACACACACACACACACACACACACACACACACTCAAACACATAGCTGAAACAAGTTTCTTCAAATAGTTCTTACCTCACATTTGCACAATGTACTTTGATCTTTTTCATTGTTTTCTTTTTCTATTATATTTAATTTTTAGAAACTCTGGTCACTGTCCATAGAATTGATTTCACAACTGCAGTTTGATTTCATAAACTGCACTGTGAAAGAAAAACAACTGTCTAGAAGAGGCAGAGAACAAACAGTCTCGTGGTTCACAGTTCCACAATAATGTATTGTTAGCATCTATTCTTTACAGGAAGATCTGGGAATTGATTCACTGGGATAGGGGAATATGAAAGAACTTTTCACACCAATGTTTGCCCTGGCTTCTCTGACAAAAACACGTCCAGTGTCTTTTGATAGATGTTATTTGATTCTCTGCCAATGATGTGTCCGCTTTTGCTAATTTTGAGCAGCTCTGATAAGACGTTAGTTTTAAGGAGACAGAAAACCTTGTTAACTTTGGCAGGCTTTGAAAATATCATTATGTTCTTTTAGAAGTCATCACATTTTCTGATAAAAAAGTTTATAATGTTTCTAAGTGTCATGCTGAGGGTTTGAAATTGGAAAAAAATATGGGGACAATGACCATGAAATGAATTTGATTATAGTATTACTACGATAATTATAAAATATAGACTGATTCTTTAGTTATTCACTCAGCAGAGTTTCTTTAGTGCTTGAAATGTCCTATAAACAAGACAATACAAATCCACTATCACGGAACTTACATTCAGCAATGACAGACAGAAGGAAACAAGTCAACAAAATAATTGTAAGATTTGATGAATGCTATGAAAGGAACAAATGTGAGCTTAATGGAGACTATTGGTATCAGCTCTTGACCAAGAGTGATGGGTGGTGGGAGGGACCTCTCTGAGCAGGTGGCAAGTAAGATGAGACTAAAGGATGAGAGGGAGCTGCCTGGGGTTGGGCCAGTGGGAGGAGCACCAGAGAGGAAGTAGCAAGCAGGTCCAGGGTTGAGATGTGGTTGCTGTGTTTGGGGAACCGAAATCCCAGAGTGAGTGAAACCTAGTGAATTGGACTAGGAGTTTGTATGAGATAAGGGATGGGGGTGGGGGATACATAATGACCCATTTGGCAGGGACTCAGAAGTTACAGTAAAGGATGTGGGTTCCTTTTTCTCTTAGCCCCATCTGAAGCTATTCAGGCATTTATGCAGGGGAGGGCAAGGTCAAATTTATGTTATAAGAAGCTGAGTTTGACTGCTGTGTGGAGGTTGAATTGGAGTGGAACAAACTTGAAAGTGAGAACACTGACCTTATTCCTTGGGAACTGTGGGGGAGGAAAAGTCATTTTTCCTTTACCATTGTAGGTTCTTGGCTGAGACACTCCCTGTAAAAAAAGACAGATTAACGGGAGAACAAATAAAATTTTAATAACATGTATACCTCTTGTATACATGGGTGATACCCAGGAAAACTGAGTAACTCCCCCAAAGAGCCAAAACCAACACCTTAAATGCCATCTTCAGCTAAAGACACAAGAAAGATGTTGGGGTTGGGGAGAGCCAGTTACTGGAGATATTGGGGGGGGGGTTTGGTTCCATACCTCTGCAAGAAACTGAGTATTGCAATAAAGCAAGTCACACTAGTTTTAGGTTTCTGTGTGCACGTAAAAGTTATTTTATACTATACTGTATGCCTATTAATTGTGTAATAGCATATGTCTAAAAAATGTACATACCTTGGCCCACCCAGTGGCATGGTGGTTAAGTGCTGGTTTGGGAAGCCAGTGGCCCTGGTTCGGGTCCCACATATGAGGGCCAGTGACACTGCCCTCAAAAAAAAAAAAAATTCTACATACCTTAATTAAAAATATTTTATTGACCAAAAATACTATCATCTGAGCCTTCAGTAAATCCTAATCTTTTTGCTGGTGGAATGTCTTACCTACAATTTGTAAAAAAAAACAATGCAAGATCTGTGAAGAGCAATAAAGTGAAGCATTATGCCTGTGAACAAGGGTCTGGTTATTACGCAGATTTAAGATGCTGCCTTCTCCACTGATGAGAGCATCTAGAGATTTAGTGATTTTCCTCTTCTTTGGAAAGAGAGAGAGAGAGACTGAGACTTCCTTACAAATGGAGATTTCCCTTAAAAATGTAAATGTCTCTCACGAAAGGACAAAAGGATAACTTCTCAGTTTTCAGAGCTTCTCCTGTGTCTGCTCTTTGTTTAAATTAACCAGTTCAAAAATAATCAATAGGCCAAAGAGGCATATTTTGGGGTGGTTTTTATTTTAGAATTCAGAGGGCATGCAGATAACTTGCTTGTTAGCCCTCACACTGAGGCTGTTAACAATAAGGTATAAAAGTGGCTGTTAGAATATTTGCATTCACTTATTAATTCAGCAGGCATTGTTTTTCAGATACTGTGGGACACCTTGTCTCTTAAAGTGCCAAACATATTTATAATGTTAACTTTATAACAAAAAGAAGGTGATGGAAGTCCCTACACTGTGGACATCCGGGCTTGGATAGCATGGTAACAGTAATCAAAAGGCTAACTGAAATTAATACTAGAAATAAGAGAACTTGTAAGTTCGAAGGAACTTTAGAGTTCATCTACTCACCCTATATTACCAACTAAGAGGCAAGAGGGTCACAGAGCTACTTGTTGACTCTTCCATCATGGTAAAGCATCCAAGGCCAATTTACTTGAAACACAGTGGATTAACTCTCCAAAGAAATTACCTTTACTCAGGTACAATTCAATAAAATACCTTTAACCTATATCCAGAGCTTTCGAATTTTCTAAAGAAGAAGAGTCTAACTCGATACCTTTTTATATATAAAGATCCACAAGATTTTTTTTTCCCTAAAATTTAAAGCCAGGAAACAAAACTGAACCCAAAACAGAAACTTGTCAAGAGTCAGTGGACTTTCCCTGAGCACATATTTCCCATTTTCATTCTATGTCTAGGATCCTCAGAGTTAGATGAAATGGGGTAAGGAAATTTTTTCCTTTTTCAGTCTATGCTGTTTCTGATTTTCTGTTTACCTTTCTTATATTCTTTTGTGTGAAAGTTTTTATTGCAAGTCACTCCATAAATGCCTTTTGAAAGCTACTGAACTATAAATCACTTACAAATAAATGCTTAGGGACTAAGTCAAGACTACAGTTCAGGTCTTCCAATTCTCAACCCAAATTTCAACCCATTCTATAATTGTTGGGAAACCATTTATATCTCTGAGTATTTTTCCAATTAGAGAAAAATTATTGTTACCAATATTTGTGCAAAAAGGAGATATGAAGCCAAAAAGGTGTCTATCTCCCACTATAGCTTTGGCTCAAATTTTCAAACTTTTAATAACCACAACTCTCAAGCAAACAAAAAAGTTTCCATTTGCTTTGGAAATTTGCAAATATATTATTTTATTGGCACCCAGCACAGTTCACGTATTATATAAATGCCTATATATTCACAGGGAAGTTTGGGACAGATTTGGGTATTCTTTTGAATGCAGACTATATCCACAAAGACCAATGCAGTAGAAACCTTTTAAATCAAGCTTTCCTCTGTAATGAAAGTGCTTGGTTTCTTCTTTCTGAATATCACAGGGTCACATACCAATGGGCATCAGGTTGCCTCCCCAATGGGGAGGCCTGAGACTTCTGCACAAAATAACTCTGAGAGGTCTTGATGTTTCTCATCTGGTGACACTGAATTACAGGGCTGATCTTTCATTGAAGTGCTGAATGGAAGCCGGGTTATCACAGCAGCCCGCAGCCAGCATGGCACAGCTGCCTTCACTCTTTATAATGTTCTCTGAAAAGAATATATTAATAATGTCAAAAGTTGGCTGAGGCCATCAGTCACCGAAAGAGCTGCCCTTGAGAGGTGAAAGTTTGCTTTCTTGGAATCCAGTGGGAGTCATGGTAGATGTTAGAAAGATGGAGCGAGGCGCACTTTAATACAACTACAAATGTTCCAACATAGACACTTGGAGGAGAAACTGAGAATATATGTATAGGAAGCACATCTAATGAGAAGAACGAGTGGAAAATATAAGCATAGAATGTTATTTTCATGTCTAGCTGTTGTATGTCATATTTCCTTTATTATCATTATTATCGCAGAGTACAAACAAATAACATGAGTTATTATTAATCCTTCAGAAGAAAATCACTTTGCAATCTTCAGAAGGGAACTTGGTCCAGAGCCAACTGACTACATCCAAATCCTGTTTTGTGACATAATTTCTGGAGTAACCTGGGCAACTTCCTTAACCTCGCTTTGCCTCACCTCTTCGTCTGCAAAATGGGGATAATCATAGTGCCTACTTTAATGGATTGTTGTGGGGATTGATGGAACTAATATTTGTAAATCATCTAGATCACACCTGGCATAGTCAGAATTATTTGAATAGCGATTATTTTTACATAAATTATTCTTTTTAATCAGGTAACAAATTATTTTCCTGAGAAATCATTCTGTCATTTATATACATATAACTACTATCACAAAACTCATTTTATTTTTCTTCTGGGACCCAGGTCCTTCCAGCTCCATCTTCTGGCCTTGACCCAGGGCAGGTCTCAGACCACCCAGGAAGAAGAGCCTGCTAGTAATGGGTGGTCAAAAGTCCAGACACATCCCGATACATTGTCTCACTTTTTTCTTTGACCAAACACTTTCCCCACAGAGGATAAGAATCTCTCCAGCCATCTGCTCCCTTCCATGCCATCTAAGCACAGTTCCTTAACTTTTTTGTCCAAGGACTTCACTGGCAGTTTGTCAAAGTCAGTTAATTGGTTCTCCGAATAGTATTTTTAAATACATAGAATAAAACTGTGAATTACAAAGAAAATCACAGATACTGAAATATAATTATGAAAGTGTCTTTAAAATATGGTACAGGATATATATGCTTCTTTATTAATTCATTAAACAACAAGATCCAGCAGGGGGTCTAATAACTTCTATAATTGCAAAGTCATGATAGCTGAGCGATGTTTGAGATATCTGCAGTAACTACAGTGGGAAATAAAACTGAAATACCTGTGATTTTTATTGGCAACAAAGTCACAGGTATTGCTAATACTTTGCTATAGTTTGTTGCCTCTATTCAATAATTGAAGATAATGATAAATTTCAATTTGATGTTAGTGAAAATATGTAAATATATATTATTTCCCGTTCTAAATTGACAGACTCCCAGAATTCTAGCCAAACCCCTCAGTGGACCCTAAGTTAAGAACCCCTGTTCTAATCCCAGATTGAACTAGTGCTCATCCCCTTCTGGTCTCAGAGAAAAAAGGAAAGAGGAGATTTCTAAGTCACTGTCCTTGACCTACATGAGGGTCCTTGCTTCATTATCCTACTCCACTACTTCCACTTTTCCACCATAAGCTACTTTCTAGAACCTTGGCTTTCTACCTGTCATCAGTTTTATTCTTTCTTTATTGATATATAATTGACATGAAAAATCATGTAAGTTTAAGGTGTAAAATGTGTTGATTTGATACACTTAGATATTTGTTAAGCAAAAAAAGTTACCTTCTACGGCTAAAAGTCTTTTGAACAACAAAGGTTTACTAGGCCATTGCTAGCAAAAAATGACCAGCCTTGGGGCATGGAATCTAAACCACCAGCAGCCTGGCTGGGTAGGAAAGACAATATGTCATGGTCCCTGAGTTTTGCAAGCGTCGTTTTACACATCAAAGGGGAAGAAAGGTATAAGCCATTCTGAAAGGATTTACATTAGCTGGAGACACAGAAGATGGAGAAGGTGAAGCCTGGTAACTTGTGGGACAGGAAGCAGAGTCCCCAAGGAAGAAGTGTCCGCTCCTGAGGATTAGCTGTGGGCAGCAGACCAGGAAGTTCCTGTGTGAATAGGCAGAGACCCCTGAGGCTCTATGGCACCTGGCTATTCTCTTTTGGGTAATCTCAGAAATAGCCACCTGGAAATTCATCCTAAATTCCAACAGATTTACAGCAAGATGAGCAGTCTTTTATCAGAGCTGGTCTACAGCTACTAACAGGCTATCTGTTCTGTCTCTTTCTTTCACTCTCTGGCCACTGTAATTTTATTTTAGAACATCCCATAATTCTTTTCTTGTCATATTACAGTATGATTTCCATCATAGCATTATCTAACATCTTTATCCTGTCACACAATTAACATAATTATCGTGTGTTTTTTTTTGTTTTTTTTTGGTGGTGAGAACATTTAAGTTTTATTCTCTTGGCAGTTTTCAAGTATACAAAACAGTATGGTTAACTACAGTCACAATGCTGTGTGTTAGATCCCCTGAGCTTATTCATGTTCTAGTTTGTCCCCTTGATCAACATCTTCCCAATTCCTCAGTGCCTGGCAACCACTGTTTTACTCTCTGTTTCTACGAGTTCATTTTTTTTTTCTTTTTTTAGATTCCACATATAAGTGACATACAGTATTTGTCTGTTGCTGTCTGACTCATTTTGCTTAGCCTCATGCCCTCAAGGTCCAAATGAATTTCCTTCTTTCTCATGGCTGAATAATATTCCATTGTACATGTACACCACATCGTCTTTACCCATTCATCTGTTGATGGACACTTAGGTTATTTCCATATCTTGTCTATTGTGAATAATGCTGCAATAAACATGGGATTACAGATATCTTTTTGAGATCCTGGTTTTATTTCCTTTGGATACATACCCAGAAGTTGGATTGCTGTATCATCTGGTCATTCTATTTAAAAATTTTTAAGGAACCCCTATACTATTTTCCATAATGGCTGCATCCATTTACATTCCCAACAGCCGTGCATGGGGAGCCTTTTCTCCACATCCTCACTAACACCTGTTATCTTTTGTCTTCTTAATCATAGTCATTCTAACATTTCAAATATATATATATGGGGGAAGAACCATTAAAAAGCATTTTCAAATGAGAATATTAGATTACCTTCTGCTTTGAAATTATTTCAAATGGAAAGTTTAACATTTATGTGTAGGTTTTTGATAGAGAATGGTACTTTATATTTTCTCTTCTCTATATTTTGTTTTTCTTTATGAGTTGGCACTGGGCAGGTATGAACCAGATGATCTAATAAACGTTTTATAGTTCTTAGTGCTATATTTTTTATCCTGTAACTCAGTTTCCTATATACGTTGATGGAAGTCAGTTTTCCAGTTTGCTAAACAGGTACTATACCACCGTTGAAATTAAGAAATTTGGAATTGTGGGCTTGGCCAAATGGTTCATTGGTTAAGAGTTGGCTTGGGAGCACAAGCTCTGAGCAGCAGGGCCGCTAGTTTAGATCCCACATGGGCCAGTGACACTGCCCTCTACAGCTAAGATGGTGAACAACAGCTCGACCTGGAGCTGGGCTGCTGTGAGTTGCTGGCTACAGCATAGGCTGCAGTGGGGCTCCACTGGGCTTAGCTGCCCTAAGCTACTGTGAGTGGTTGGCAGTCAGCATGAGCCGTCGTGAGCTGCCGTCCAATGGCTGGCAACTGATCTGCCTCAGCTGGGAAGAGCGTAATGATCACAATACCAACACAGGCCAATGAAGTAACGTCCTCCACAACTAGACTGAAGAACAAAAGGATAGCAACTTATCTGTTCCCCCGATTCCTCAATGCTGTTCCCTCCCCAGATTCCCCAATACAAATTTTTTTTAAAAAATAAGAAATTTGGAATTGTGTATTGTACCATATTAGGCAATAAAATATGAAATTTCAGAGCCGGCCGATTGGCTCAGTTGGTTAAGAGCTCACTCAAGAGTGTGAGCTCAGAGCAACAGCGGTTTGATTCCTGGCCTGAGCTGAGTTGCCTCTAAGGATGGCTCAGCTACAAAAAAAAAAAAAAAAAAGAAATTTCAGTGATATTATATGTGATTCAACTATTAAACTAAACAAATCCTACTTTCTTACATTAAAATGACCTTAGAAATAATCATATGTACATTCCAAAGACTTTACCTTTGATGTTTCATGCTCTATGTGCCACCAGAAAGATGGATCTGAGTCATGTCTTGCTGTCTTGGCAGTTCACTGTGGAATCATTAGGACCACTGCAGACTGTAAGACTTCGACTGAGTTCTCCATGAGTTAGGGAAATCACAGAGTATGAAGTCTGTCAATTAAGTTTGAGAACTTGTTGCAACAATGTTGCTAACTTTTTTGATATCAGAGGGATTATTCATTATGAATTTATACCCACTGGATAAACAGTTAACCAAGTTTACCATTTGGAAGTGGTAAAAAGGCTACATTAAAAAGTTAGATGACCTGCACTTTTTGCCAACAATTCATGGTTCTTGCATCATGACAATGCACCAGCTCACATGGCACTGTCTGTGGGGGAGTTTTTAGCCAGTAAACAAATAACTGTGTTGGAACACCCTCCCTACTCACCTGGACTAGACACTGGCAATGGTGCATAGCTTCCCAAGAGAAATACTTCGACAGTAACCATAGTTATATTCAGCAGTGAGGTATGTAGCACTTTTTCTAGGGTGTGTTCATGACCTTAATTGTCTGACCTCATACAATAGTTAAGTAACAATCACACAGTATTTTAAATGGGCACAATAACTGTCATAGCCTTATTCCAGGAGCAAATGAATGATATAACATTCCAGTTTATCTAAAAAGCTAAAAATTCTGACAATGAGTGATAGCATACAATAGAAGAAACGAAGACATTAAGACAGGTGACAATGGCATCCATTATTGATGAACCAATGCAAATATCTGGCATGGACAGATATAGTTGCAAGTGATTCTTTCCATTACAAACTGTAAGTTGGTTCTGGAGGACAGAGTAGTAATTGAGGATTTTATGTGAAGATATCTTCTGTAAATTAAGTTCACTAAAAGCAGAGTACTTGGCTTATCTATGTCCTGCATAACTTAAAATGACATTTCTATGAAGGAAGATAGGAGCTTTAGTTGAATTAATTCTATTTGAAGAGGGAAATACATTGGTGCTTTAGATCTTTTGGGTACATGAGGAGCCCGTGATGCTATCAACTTAGAAGTCACAGTGGAGAGAAAAGGAAATGTTGGTTATCTCCAGATATGAATCCTTCGTTTTCAGAAGGATTCATGAGAAGACATCAGAAAAGTTCAGAAAAAATAGCTTCATTTTCATGTTCAAAGATTCTGACAAAAGAGGTTATCTGAGAATGGTTAAGAGACTTTCAAAAGGCAAATAAATCCTGACTGTATCATTACAAATGGCCCCAATGAAGATCAAAAAGTAAAAATTTCTGTGGGAATATAAGTATATCCCTAATAAATCCAACCTTTGGAAAAGAGATGTAGATAAGAAGATCAAAGGAAAG
The DNA here is from genome assembly GCA_033961575.1 of Aselliscus stoliczkanus. Classification (NCBI taxonomy): domain Eukaryota; kingdom Metazoa; phylum Chordata; class Mammalia; order Chiroptera; family Hipposideridae; genus Aselliscus; species Aselliscus stoliczkanus. The sequence goes on from CM066731.1 coordinate 53,948,180, forward strand.
GTGCATTAGTAAGTAAGGATCCAAAAAAAGAATAAACATTTAAACATAATGCTGGTCTAAACCCCTGAATGGGGTGATGCTTTGAAAAATGCTACAAAATTTAAGAAGTGTTTTTTGCAAAGCTCATTGGAACTAGAATAGCAAGAAGATTGTCATAGGCTCATTTCTGGAATAGATAAGCATGAAGCTACAAAATGACAATGAGAAAGCAAGAACCTTCTCTTCATTTCTTCTATTTTATCCAAATCAGAGAATGAATTTTAAATTGGAAGGAAGAGACTCTTCATTCACAGAAGGATAAAACAGTGAGAAATCACTGGGTTGCTTAAGTCAAATTCCAGAAGAATTTTCAGGTCTTATGAGTTTGAAGATATGATTTTAGATTCACTGTCAGTAATTTTTTTTTTTAGGAATCTTATTTACCATGAACATGCTGTGCCCTCAGAAATAGGCAATATTTATCCTAATTTCCAAAATTAAGGAAAAGATCAATTTAAACAACTGTAGATTATTTACTTTTAATCCCCAGCAAAGGGCTACTAAACAGGAAACAAAAGTGAGTGCTTTGAAAAGAATGTACTAATCACTGGTATACTTCATGGGTTTACTAAAAACAAGTCATCCAACTCAATTGATTTTCTCTCTTTTTTAGGGTTACTAATCCCAGAAAGCATGTTTATCAGATTTCTACATGATACAGTCTTTTAGGCCTTGCAGATACATTTAGTAACATTACCAAAATTGAAAAGTATTTCTGTTGGCTTACATGATGCAAAGAAATAAGACAAGATGATATATATTTTTTAAATCAACCTCCCAAGCACAGGATGAGAGGATATATGTTTAACAACATTAATATACTAAGGCCAGAAGTTTCAGCTGCTCACAGTTGCTCAGTTTTGGGGTAGCCAATTGTGTCTCTGGCCCCTAAAAATAGCACACACAATCTTAGGTTGCTCTATAGGCTTGCAATGCTGAAATTACCAGAATTTTCCACAGAACTGTCCTTGTCTGGAGGATCTGGCTTGCTTTGGGCTGTGAGTTTTAAGATGGACCCTGGTCAACTAGAATTCTTTCATCTGAGGAGACTGCAAACCATGTTGTTTGAGAAATTGCTGAAACAGTTGGAAATATTCACCTCGAAACAATTAAGTGTGATGATTGTTTTCAAGTACGAGAAAAATAATTTAATTTACTCATTGCTCATCCAAAAATGTAGAACTAAGAAATACAAGCCAAAACCCATCTGTCCCATTCAACATGCTCTTAGATAATTCCTCTCTATTTTCAGATTTTCGATTTTAGTTTAGTAGAGGTGCTACTCTCTTCTACTTTAGTGGTTATGTAATCCTTAAATGGTCAATGACTCAAGCACACCTGACTTAGAATGTGTAATTCTTGTAATAGTCATTTTATAAAGAACTCCATAGGGACAAAGGAGGAATCTGAGCATTCCCTGAGCCTCATGTTATTTCTCGATCTTTCTCATTTTATTTCTCAAAATGCAACATCATTGTATTTCTTCTGCCATACTTAATTGTGCAACTAAAGCTGTGTGCACATGGCAGGTCCAGGGGCCTTCATGTGGACATGCAGCAATGGGATTTAAAAAAATACTTTGTTTCACTTGTGTTGGAGCACACTGCTATGCCTCAGAAAGGCAGGGACTCACAACTTTGGACACTGGAATAGGGAGCGGATTCAGGAAATTAAAGTCTAGACTTGGGCAAAAACCTAACCAGACAGGTAAAGGTTAGAACTGGGCACAGGTATGAGAGTAGACAGACTGAAATTTGTTTGACTGGTAGAAATCAGGACACATTTAGTGGATATAGCTGGCTCTAAACGTGAGATCTGGGGAAAGGTGGGGAAAAGATGAAACTTTAGGAAAAGTGTAATTGGAAAAGCAGAGGTTGAAACTTGGTATGAGCACCAACACTAAAGCTGAGTATATATGTGATTGGCATAGGCCTTCAAACACACAAGGAAACTCGCTGGGTCTCTCAAGGGAGAGGAAGCAGCCTCACTTACCAGGTCATTGGAGCTCCTACAGTCCTGCTGGGCACCACTTGGAGAGAACCTGGCCTTTCAAAAGCCAGCTCATCAACCTGTTCCAGTCTCGGATAGTTAAGTTAGATCTATCAAGACCTTCCCCAGGTGACCTCTGCCCCATGCCCACCTCCTTCCAATTCTCCCGGGACACTCACTGTCAATGTTTTTACTCCTTTGAGGTTTGGAGGTGTGCTGGCTGGGGCCCACATTTCTTGACAAATTAATATTTATATTTAATTTTGTGTGGCCCAAATATGTAGCCTTGTAGAACTCTCGTGTATAGCTAGTGGATATGTAAAATGGTACAGCCACTGTGGGGAACAGTATGACAGTTCCTCAGAAAAATGAAATATATAATTGCCACATAACAATTTCACTTCTAGGCATACACCAAAAATTAAAAGAGGGTCTTGAAGAGGTATTTGTATACCTATGTTCATAGCGGCATTATTCACAATAGCAAAAAGGTGGGAACAACCCATATGTTCACTGATAGATGAGTAGGTAAACAAAATGTATTGTATACATATACAATGGAATATTAGTAATTATTCTTCAAAGAGAAATGAAATTCTGATGCATGCCACAGCATGGATGAAACATTACAATAAGTGAAGTAAGTCATACACAAAAGGACAAATACTATATGATTCAACTTATATGAGGTACATATAATAGACTAGTCAAAGGAAGGTAGAATGGTGGTTTCCAGGAGCTGTGTGGAGAGGGGAGAATGTGAGGCTATTGTTTAATGGGAGCAGAGTTTTAGTGAAGATAAAAAATGTTCTAGAGACTGTAGTGAGCGACATCCAGAGGCCAGCGACTGATTTGCCTCATCCGGGAAGAGCGCAATGACAATACCAACATGGGCCAGTGAAGCAAGGTCCTCCGCAACTAGACTGAAGAACAAGAAGACAGCAACTTGTCTCTTCCCCTTCACCGATTCCCCAATGGTGTTCCCCTCCCCCAATTCCCCAATAAAATCTTTTAAAAAAAATCTAGAGAGGGCCAGTGGTAATAGTTGCACAACAGTGTAAATGTACTTAATGCCACTGAATTGTACACTTAAAAATGGTTAAAATGGTAAATTTCATGTTATGTATATATTTGGGTTTTTTTTTAAAGACTTTCTTTTTTAAGAATAGTTTTAGATTTACAATAAAATTGAGGGTATAGAGATATGCTGTATAACTCCTGCCCCCCCACACCCATAGCCTTATGCATTATCAACATTACTTATCAGAATTGTACTTTTTTTTTTACCAAGGATATGCTTACATTGACATATCAAAATCATACGAAGTCTATAGTTTACCTTAGGGTTCACTCTTAGTGTTATACATTCTATTGCCTTGGACAAATGTGTAATAACATATATACATCTTTATAATATGCAGAGTGTTTATGCCCTAAATATCCTCTCTCCTCTGCCTATTCATCTCCCCCAACCCCACCCCTTGGCAACCACTGACCTTCTTATTGTGTCCTGCATTTTCAAAAATGTCACATAATTAGAACCATACTATATAATGAAAACATGTAGCCTTTTCAGAGTGGCTTCTCTCATTTAGCAATATGCATTCACGATTCCTCCATGTCTTTTCATGGCTTGATAACTCATTTATTTTTAATAATGAGTATGTCATGTACATTTTAATCATCATAAAAATATCAAAATATGCTGCCTTAAAGAGTAATAAGCTTTTACCACAGACAGTGATCAAGCAGAGGCATGATATACAGAGATGGAGACAGAGTTAGAGACAGAGAGGTTTGTTTTTGTTTTTTGTTTTTGTTTTTTAGATTTTTTTTTTTTATTGGGGAATTGGGGGAGGAGCACAGCGCTGGGGAATCGAGGGAGTGGCGAAGGGGAACAGACAAGTTGCTGTCTTTTAGTTCTTCAGTCTAGTTGTGGAGGACGTTGCTTCACTGGCCCATGTTGGTATCATCATTGCGCTCTTCCCGGATGAGGCAGATCAGTCGCCGGCCTCTGGATGTTGCTCACCGCGGCTATTGGCAGCTCACGCTGGCTGCCGGCCACTCACTTTAGCCTATCGCAGCCCACTGCAGCAGGGGCTGCAGCCTACACCATCACCGGGGCTCATAGCCCAGCTCCAGGTGGAGCTGTTGTTAGCTGTAGAGGGCAGTGTCACTGGCCCTCATATGTGGGATCCTAACTGGGGCAGCTGGCATCCCCAAACCAGCTCTTAACCACTGCGCCACTCAGCCGGCACGAGACAGAGAGGTTTTTAAGAAGACTTTATAGCTGGAGAGACTGGAGATGGAACCCTGGCTCACACACTTACTAGTTGTGTGACTTTGGGTGAGTTATAACTTCTCCCTCCTGAGGTATTTGATTTGTAAAATATGAATCATAGTTCAGAAATTAAAGAGATATCCAAACAACCAAATGATATAATAATAAACATGTAATTTCCCAGAATAGTTTCTGTGGTTTACCAAATGTCCAATAAGTGTTCATTTCTATTGGATGTAAACATACTGAAAAGTACCTTTCAGCTCTTCAGAATTTATGATTCCAAGTGGAAGTAGCATCACCAAAAAGTAATGATACATTTATTGTGAGGTGCTATGCAGGTATCCTGGACAGCCATGGGAGAAGCAGGGTTTCAGAAGTCACGTTACAGGATAGAGACAGAGATGTTCCTCCTGGGCTGGGTCAGTACAATTCATCGATGAGTTAAATAAAGATGAAGTTGGCGGGCTGGTTAAGGTCTGACAACACTTACCAGATAAGGAGATGTATTGAAACCACAGAATCACCTAAGAACTGGAGAGACAACACATCAGAAGAGAGATGCTACTGGAACAAGTCAGGCTTTTATCAGAGGAGGGATGTTTAGGGAGGCTAGGTAAGGGCAGGGCCATAGGTGCTGAGATGCCTCTAGTTCACACCTTCCTGCTTCTCAGGCTCTGAGCAGTGAGCCCTGCTCTTCAGAGCTCTGGTCCTCTAAAACCTCTCCAACAACCCCTGAGAGAAATGTCACATTCCTTCTATTACATCTTGCACACATTTCTCTCATAACACATGGGCCATTTATTCACTTATGCAGATTCCAACCTATTTATTAAGTTTTAAAGGCTTTGTAGGAGAGGCCATGTTTTCTCTGCCCTGCCCCCCCAACCCGGAAGTTATGGAGTAAATGAATCAAATGACAAAGATGAGTAGAAGAGGTTGAAAAATGGGCTAATCAGAAGCTCTGGAGGAGTCTTTGAGGAAAAAGAATTAAGCTGGCCATCCTCCTAAATGGTCTTACCCCTTACCCCACCCTCAATGTTAATGATAACTGACATTTGACTTACATCTTGAAGAAGCAGATAGAAAACAGTTGCTTGAAAACAGTTGCTTTTTATGTCATACTGTCTGAATCTTAATTCCCAGCTACTTTGAGGACACCATGTGTCACGTTCCCGGTGACCATGGCTTGTCCCTTCGGCACTGTAGGTTCCTCAGGCGTGCAAAGACACCTTTCATCTTTGCAGCACCCCCACTACTTTGCATGCTAGTCAGTGGCTCCCATGAGTATAGGCATCACATTAGTAATTGTGGACTGAATGAATTAATGATAAAAATCTCAAGGATTGAGACTCTCACAAATACACACTACATAATAATAACTCTATTCTAGCTTCAGGGACGCAGACTTCCCATTCTCAGAACAGTGAGGCAGATTGATGACTTGGGGTCTATACCAGGAGGAAGAACAGAAGTCCATCTGTCTTTTTATTACTTGATCAGCAGTCAAATCAGGTCAACAGCCTAATCGCTGGGGGTGGTATTGTCTGTGTCTTTAGGATCAAAACCTACAAAGCCACCTTGGTGTGCAGTACAGCCCAGGTGTGCTTATGACATCAGTATAGGAGGTTTTTGTGCCTTGGCATAGAGCCTCAAGTGACCCTTTGTCTGTTTATAAAGGAAAAAAAAAAGTCAACCCTATGACAGGTTAGTTTAAGTGTAGTTTAATAGTTTCTATGTGCATTCTCAGTAAGGAGTAATAGCCCAGGGATTTTAATGCAATTAGAATTTAAATTCTACTTTCTGCAAAGAAATGAGCTTCATTAGCACTACTGATCTGAAATGGTTTCAGAAATCCCCAGGCTGCCAAAGCATATATTTGATGCACAGCCCGGATTCTCCACAGTTTGCGACTTGTATTTATTCATTCAATATCCATGTATTCATTCATTCAGCTGCTATTCAAAAATTTTTGTTAATGTCTGAAATGGTGTGTTATCTGTTTTACAAGGAAATTAAGGCTATAGGACATATCATTAGATTATAGACTTTTCTACTTTATTGGGCACTTTCAAAAGCCAGTAATCATGTTTCATTAATTTTTATATCAGAACATCATTACAGTTCTTGGCACACAGTAGGAATCAATAAATACTTATTAATGAATGAATAAATTTCCTACTCTTACTGAGAAATTTTTGTCAGATATTCGTGAATACTTTTTCTTATCAAATGTGAAGAGTAACATTTTCTTGTGCTGCCATCATTGGAATTGAAACAGCCACAAAGACAAAATTTAGATATACCAATAGACCAACTGGTTTAAGGTTTCAGAGGTTTGATGTTAATTGACATTTTCAGTTGTGGGGGGAACCTTCAAAACTAAAGCTACAATTGAATGGCTTCTTAAAGGAAGTGAATGTGCATGAAGGATTTAAAAGGAGATTGATTACAGCTCAATCCAATATGTTTAAAAGCTGAATGGAGCAGGTTGTTTTGATAAGTAAATAGCAAGCATTCAGGTCCTTGTTTTTTTGTTTTCTTCTGTTTTTAGGAAAGAGGAAACATGTAAAACTCCAAGCCTTAGTTGTGAGATTCTTTTGGATAAACAGCTTTAAGAACTATTAAACAATAAAAGCATAAATCATAAGCACCATATTTGCCAAGGCTATATATATTTCTAATATAAATTATATGTACTCATCAAGCTGGAGAGAGAACTAAAGAATTTCAAGAAATTTGAAGGGTCTGAGACTTCACCCTACTTGTAAGTTAGCAAGTTAGCTTGTCACAGTATCATGGACGCTGGTAGAAGACCCAGGACTCCTGGGTCAGAGGTTAAAGACACACAGGAGTGTCTGGAGGTAATGTGTCAGCATCAGTGTACCCAGGCCCTCTGCCTCAGTTCCCACAGTGGGACATAGAAAAGGTCATCACACACATGCACATGCAGTGGGTTGCATTACAGGAGAAGAACCCTGAGCTTAGGGCCTCTGCATCTTCTTAAGTGGACAGAAAGCATGTCTGCCCTTCCCTCTGCAAGGAGATTGATTTTTATTGTACAGGGGAGTAAATATGCCCATCCTTTTCTCTGGAGGGAGACACTGTCTCCATCTTCCAAGGGTATTTGTCATCCAAACATGTTTGAAAACATCGTCCCGAATGAAGGGCAGTCAGTATCTCACTGCCAAAATGTACAGAACTGGGAGAGATCCATGTCCCTGGGAGAGAATTGTGTCTGAGCAGGAATGAACCACTTATAGAAGACCACATGGTTGTCTTTGAGCTTAGGGCTCTTTTCACATCCCCATCCTGTGATAGAGCTTTTTGTTTTCTGGAAGCCGTGTTCCTCCCAATTGCAGAAGCAGACTTTGAAATCTTCATGACAAGATGTAGAGTTAGTACCATATGTCATTCCTAATTCCACATTACGTCACCTGCTTCCTTTGCTTCCAAGGATGTCATTGGCTTTCCAATTTCAGCTTTGAGAGGGTTTGATAAGACAGCCCTGAGTCAATGGAAATGGTAGTGCTGGCAGTGAGAAATGGGACAGGACCCAAATGTCATGTAAGCCTGAATAAGATCAACTCAGCAGGAAAGATGATTCTCCCACTTTCTCAATATTTTGGCCACTCTAAATGTATAACACTTAGAGATGTACGTGAACGTCTATGGCTTATTTATAATAATTTATAATTTTAGTTACTCATACATACTTCAAGTCACATGTGCAGCTATATGGTATAGTAGTAAAATGGCTTTTCTCACATTTCCAGAAACAATGTCATTCAGTTTTTTCCCACACATCTTCAACATTTAGAGCCACTTTGGGGTTACCTCCTGCAGTTTTTTTAGGACGATTATATCTGCATTTGTAGAAGTCCTTTAAAATTCAATAATTTTTGCTTCTGTGTACAATGTTGCCACTCCAAATTTATCTTACACCATAAATTTATTAGGAAAGTTCTTATTTAAATTTTGAGAACAGTAAGTCCTCATGGACGCAGGCATGAGGACCTAAGAACCATGAGATGTTTTCTAAGAACTTGAATCTAGGATCATTTCCTCTTTACTGAGAGACGATTTGAGGGGTGTAAGGAAACCCTCAACTTATTATACATGTGGTATTAGCTTACTTTAGTTGAGTAACTTAAAATTCTGACCCCATTTTTCTCATTCAAATAAGAAAAATAATGGATACTGCTTATGTCTTAGAGTTGTTATGAGTGTTGGATAAAATAACGAGTGGGAAAGAACTTTAGAAACCATAATTTACATATGCTTGTGTATTTGCTTATGATGTCCCTTCTGCATTATTCTCTATCTTGCTCGTTGGCACACGTATTCACCCTGTCACCTAAACTTCAAATTTGGGAGACATCTTTCATCTACTCACTTATCAAATTCATTGCCAAGTCCTGCCAAAGTTTTCTCTTAGATGTATCCAAGTCTTTATGTTTCTCTTTTCCTAACTATGAATGCCTTCATTCTGACCTTAATCGTTTTGCCTTGAGAGCCACCATGATCACCATGCAGACTCTTTCACACACAGCCCTAAGAGGAATCTACCTTAAATGCAAATCAAACTCACTCCAAGGATTAAAATCTCTAAATGCCTCCCATTTGCCTACATATACTTAAAGTGCATTTTGTGACACCAAGTTCTGTGAAGAAATATTCTCTTAAAAAAGCATGTGATAGTAAAAAGAAAATTAGAAATTCTGTAGAGTATATTAAAAATTCTTGTTACTGAAAAATGCTCCTTTGCATATTAAAGGCTCTTAGAAGTTCTAGAATCCAGTATCTCTTTGTTTTTTGAAATAATGTTATATTTCCAGGTTATTTGATGATAAAATTCTTTTGATTGGCAAAACATCTGTTACTGCTCTAAGAAAGGCACATAGGACAATGCAAACCTGGAAAATAAAACCCAAAACACCTAAACATGGCTCAGGGCCTGCCCCACTCTCTCTCCAACCTACCTTTCACCTGTCCCGGTCCCCTTGCCTGCAAACTCTAGTAACTCTCAGTGGGGTTTACAAGAAGAGAGGGCTTTGATGTCCTCAGACACTGAAGTGTAATCTACACTCTTAAAATGCTAAGTGTATTATTTGTACTATATATTTAAAATTGTAGATGATAAGATATCACCCACTGTTTTTCTTTGACATATTAGACATCATCAGGCTTTTTGTTCTTTGCAGGTAGCTCATATGTTTCAAAGGACTTGTTAAATCCTAGGATGCTAATTTAGGTTGATATTTTAAGAGGAAACTTATTGGAATACATTCCGTGTTTCTACTACGGAGATAACGGGTAGAAAAGCAGCCAAAGTTTATCTAACTTTTCAAGCCTAGATGTTGTTCCTATCTTAGGCCCAAGCAGAGAGGAAAGGTTGGAGTTATGTCATTGATGGTTTCACCAAGTGCATACGTTTATCAGATTGAAAGCTGAAACTAATTAATATTCTTTGCCCCCCCCTTTTAATATTCAAAAGACCTGAAGTTAGTTTGATAATTAGGCTGTTGTTCATGTTCAGACAGGAATTAAACATGATTAGGAATGCTGAAGTACTGGGCAGGTCAATTGTGCGTCATTATTACAGCCATTTAATGCATTTTAATGGTGGTTGATAAGGTACAAAATGCTACGTAAGCCAAAAGAAGTTTTATTCCATTATATGGTAAGCACAGATATAAATGAGCTCGCATTTGCATTTTTTTTAATGCATTAGCTGAAAAAATTAAACATTTTCTCTTAGATGTGAGTAGCTGATTACGTAATTTGTGAGAGATGAGCTGCTGAAGCCAGCAATTCTTCAGGCAGTGCACCTGAGGCTCCTCAGACACCAATTGTCCTCTAACAGAATTTAGGAAAAGATGTCGTCAGCACTTGTGTCGCCAAAGTATCATGCTTTAAGTTATAAGGTCGTTGGCTTACGTATATAGCTCACTCCACTTATTTTCTCACATTTAGTAATAAATATAAATTAATAACTTCCATACCTTTGTGTTCTTTATATCAGGCTTATAAATTTCATTGATTTATATAGGTAAAAAACAGGCAAACAAACCAAAAAAAAGAAAAAAAGAATAGTGCAAAGACAAGTCCTAAAAGAAATTCCATTTTCTGAGCCATGCTTTTAAAGTCTTTTACTAGTTCCCATGTCTTTAGATAGGATTCTTACATTTAAAATTATTTTTCTTCCACTGCTAAGTGTTGGGATTGGAGGAGCTCAATAAACATCACCTTTTGATTTTTAACTGATAAAGAGCTATAGGAGCGTGTATCTTATATCTACAAGTTAAGTGGGCATACTAACACTTCCTGGTCCCCACGCTACACCTTGGACCCCTGCATCAGAGGAGAGATTTGGATCTGCAGAGCAGAGACACTGAACCCTGATTTGCTGCCTCTCTTTGGTCCAGGGGAGAAGGACAAATAGAGACTAGATTCTCTGTGCCCCACCCAATCAAGAGAACCAATGGTTTTCATCCACCAACTGGTCGCCCCACAGCTCCACAACTATGGAGAGTAGTGAGGATGTGGCAAGCTCCCGAGTAGGTCTCGTCTTCAATGCCTGTGTGTCTGTGCATGGGGTGTGCACATAGACAAGCCCATTACTGATGGGGATTCTCAAGCAGCTCATGCTTAACCAACCCCCTGATCATTTAATATTGAAGCAAATTCCTGCCAGGACATAACCAGACAGGGTTGTTTAAAAGAAAACCAGCTTTTTACAATTTGAACCAGTGAATTGGTCTTTCCTGATAGCAATTGTGGATATAGGAAGGCAGAAATATTGTTCATACACCTCGTGGTTCTGAACAGCAGAGGTCTTTACTGCTCTTTTAATGAATTATAATGCGGGTGGCTAACATGCTTAGAATGGACCAGGAACTGTTCTAAGAGCTTAACATGAATTAACTCATTTAATGTAAATTAACTCATATTAGGCCTCAAAACAACTCAGCAACAAGTTTGTACTAACATTATTATAATTTGTATCTTCATATTATAAACAAAAGGAATGAAACTTTTACAAGTTTAAATAACCTGCTGAAATCCATCCAGTACCTAACTAGGGCATAACCCCTACAAGACACTGTTTCTCAGCAATGTATCATGATCGTTTGTCATCCCTGATACACTGAGTGCGACTATACAAACTGAGCCTGTCACTTGTAGTTATTTAGTATGTTGTAAGGGAAATATAACTAATGCCATCTATTAGAAAGAAATTTTAGTGTTTGGTTTCATTTCAACAGCATTTTTAGTAAATGAACTTTTTTATGTGACTTGATCTTAGGTTTATGGATGATTTACTCTGCTTTGCCTTTAATGTTTATATTTGAAGCACTTCATGACTTATTTAGTTGTTTACTTGTTTAAGCATTGATCTTAGTATAGTAAGCATCTTGAGAGAAGTCTTAGCAACAGTAGAAACTCATTAAATATTTGTACAATGATTAAATGAATGAATGAAGTTGCAGACTTATTTATTTATCCTAGAGTGGATCATTTTCTTTCTCACTATAGTTTTAGACAGAGAATAGCTGTTAATGACTCAAAATATTTAGAGAGTTGAGACAAAAGGAATTATTGAAAAATCCTTGCAGGTCCATGATCTTATTAAATGCTGTACTTAATGACTCATATTCTTAATACGAGTATGTGCTTAATGATTCATATTCCTAAAATAAGTATGTACTTATTTATTTTTAATTGATGTAATGTGAAGCAAGCAGTGAAGAGTTAAGTGTTTAAACATAAAATTTCTTCTTCCATTCCCAAAAGCTACTGTCACAGGCAGCCTTGTGCATGTTTCTTTCTACTGCTAGACTTTGTACATGTGGGTTCCGCTACCTGTAATGTTCACTTCCTCCACTTTTACCTCGTTAACTCCTGTTCTTCCTTTAGGTCTTAGTTTTCATGTCTCTTCCTTAAGGAGGCATTTGTAGGCCCTCCAAGATGGGCCAAGTACACACACTCTACTCCCTGCTTAGGCACCTTTCATAATGAACTATAACTTATTCATTTTTTTGGCCTGTTTCCCCCAACTAACCTGTATAGTTCTTCTTCTTTTTTTTTGGAGGGCAGTGTCACTGGCCCTCACATGTGGGACCCGAACCAGGGCCACTGGCTTCCCAAGCCAGCGCTTATCCTCTGCGCCACTGGGCCGGCCCCAGCCCGTAGAGTTCTTGATGGTTGAAATTTTCTCTAGCATCTAGTATAAGGTCTGATACAGTAAAGAATTTCAATAAGTATTGAATAAGCAAATGAATGAATGAGCACCATGGGCTAAGCAAGTGGGCATGCTAAAAGAATTACTCTCAAGGCAGGGCATGAATTTGGAGAACAGAATAAAGCAAGAGGCAGGAGTCAGAGGGACAATTTCAAACTGTTCAACATAACTCAAATGGCTGTAATGGTTTCTGGCTTTTAAAGAGCTGGGCATGGATCTATCAACTCATGCCAGGTGATTCTCAGCCTTCTGTGTCAATTCCAGAAGCAAGGATAATGGAACACAGCACCAGGAAAAGTGAGCACAGACAGCACATGGTGAGGAAATAGCAGTTGCAGAAAAAGCATTGTGTGTCACACTCAGGCATTTTCCCAGTGGAAAGGAGAATTCTGTCCATGCGCTATTGGAAACTAGATGGATGGCAGGCAGGAGATACCGCAGAACAGAAGATAAACCATACAGCACACACAAAAAAAAGTGAAGGACACCATGAGTCAGATAGAGGAATAGTGTAGGAGGTCAGGAAAGAAAGAATATGAGTAAAGATACAGAGAGAGGACAGTAAAGCTCAGAAAGAAACCGAGCTCTGTTCTTTTGAAGACAGCAGGAAAAGTGCCTGGCCACACATACTTGGTGATGCTGTTCCCATTGATCTCTTGTGACTTCCTCTGTGCACACCTAAGGAATCTTTCAGGCCCTTTGATTCTCCTGACTGTGAATCAGCATGATAATGACCAGGGTCTTATCACTGGATATCACTTTCTTGAATGTGTCTTCCTCTGGCTTTGTCATACATTGTTCCAATTTCATCTTGCCTGAGCCCTTATAGTGGGAACAGTGGGCGCCTATCTAACTGTCTGCAACCATGAATATTCAGTCTTTCACCTCAACCCATTGGACCTTGATGTCCTTGTAGCTGTTCTCTCCTAAGAGTTGGGTGAAGCTGCAGGACTGCCCCATCCAATGAACATGTCTTCAACTGTATGACGGTGTATTCTGAAGTGCTACTCAAATGTTAATGATTATTATTGGGGTAGATAAAATTGTAACAAAATTATTTGTTACAAATGCCTTAAATTGTCAGAGAAAGGAGAAATCCCTTCTGCCTGGAATGACCAAAAATGCCAGGGATTAGAGGAACACTGTTTTGTGTCTGTCCCACAGGCTAACCCTGGGCCAGCCAACATTTATCAAAAACACTATTGGTGAGTCTGCTATCTCAAATACTAGTCCTATTTGAAAGAGAAGTTTCTTTTTCAAGCATAAGAAATAAATTAGTCTGAAATTAAAATGTTTTTAATCAGTTCTCGTTCTCTTTCTATTTTTCGATACAGATTAAGGAAAACCAAAAACCAACCTATGTAGAATGCTGCAGTGTACCATAATGGGGATTAGTTACTACCCAGGAGATATTTTTTTATTTGATTTTCTTTCTCCTGTCTAGAGTTTTGTGTGAGAGTAAACTTGTTCACGTATTCTTTTCTTTAAAACTCACTGGAGTATAAGGAAAAGTGAATGTTTATTAGGCATGTTAATGAGTGAATGAATAGTTTTCTATATGTGCTCTGTTGTAGTTCCATTAAATGAAAGCACTAAAACACATTAAGGCATTACTTAATGTGTACAAAAAGTCAATTAGCAAACCAAGACATAGCAGTGCCTTAAAGGTGATTGTAAAACTTGTGTGAAAGTTTGGCTCCCAATTTATTCAACTTCTCTAACTTAGAAAGTTTATAAAATTATGGAATATGTCATAAAGAATTTAGCAAAGCCAGTGGTCATTTTTACTATACTTGCTGGGCCTTATGTCTAGGCCCTTGTAGTTTTAGACATTGAATGGAATCCTGAGTTTGGATTTTATTTATTTTTAAAGGTAGCAGCTTGCATGATAGACTCCATTTTCACACAGCGATTTCTCTCCTCAATGAAGTTTCAAAATCATTATAAGAAATTCTGTTCTTCTCATTCTAATTGGTTTTATTATCTATGGGACAAGGGCCGGCCAAGTGACTCAGTTGGTTAAGAGCTTGCTCAAGAGTGTGAGCTGAGCTCTGAGCAACAGCAGTTCGATGCCCAGCCCGAGCTGAGCTGCTGCTGAGCTGCCGCTGAGCTGCCAACAGGTGGCAGGGTGGCTCAGCTAAAAAATTTAAAAAAAATTAAAAATAAAAATAAATAAATAAATAAATAAAATATTATCTATGGGACATTTCAATTCCATAGTTCACTTAAGTTTTTCATGCTGCAATCAGTTAATATATACATGTGTTAAAAACCTTTATTTGCAGAATCATTATCAAAGCTGACCTTCAAGACAAATCTGTAGAGCTTAAAGGTGATTTTTGAAAAGATCAGATCTAATAAGGAACTCATTTGTAACTCTCTATATAAGATACAGAGGGTGGAAAATCAAAATACATGGTGTATCTAAAAATCAGTAAAAATCTAGGAACTTTGTATTTCAAACCACTTTCCTTCATTTTATAATTGAAAGGGTGGCTTAAATTTAAAAGACTTGACCATATTATAGTGCATTGTTATTTTTTTATATATTTTATGCATACAGAAAAGTGTAGAAGAAAAAAACCCAAACACTTACTCATATGTATCTTCTAAACATCCCGTTCTCACACATGGCAGTATTTGGTATTTATTTTCCCAAACAGTCTTTATTTTAAAGATTTTTACTAAAATATAGCTAACATATAATATTATATTGGTTTCAGGTATACACAATAGTTATTCAACATTTATATACCTAAAGAAGTTATCACCATAAGTCCAGCAGCCATCTGACACTGTACTATGCTATCATAATATTTTGACTATATTCCTCATGCTGTAATTACATCATGGTGTATTTTTTATACCTGGAAATTGGAACATTTTATTCCCCTTCACCTTCTACCCCCTTTTTAATTTTTCACTTACAGTCGACATTCAACATTATTTTATGGTAATTTCAGGTGTACATCATAGTGGTTAGATAATTTAAGAAGTGATTCCCTTGAATAGTCTAGTACACACCTGGTACTATACACACAGTTATTACCATATTATTGAATATATTCCCTATGCTTTACTTTATATCCCCATGACTATTTTGTAACTACCAGTTTGTACTTCTTAATACCTTCACCTTTTTCACCCTGTCTCTCAACAACTCTCACCTATTGCCCCAATAAATCTAGTACCACTTGTGACACCATACATAGTTTTTACAATATTATTGACAATATTTCTTATACTATGCCCTACATCCCCATGACTACCTTGTAATGACCAATTTGTACTTTTTAATCCCTTCATCTTTTCACCCATTTCCAACACTCCCCCCACCATGTGACAACCATTGAAATGTTCTCTGCATCTATGAGTTTGTTTCTGTTTTGTTTGTAAATTTTGTTCTTTAGATTTCATATATATAAGCAAAATCACATTGTGTCTGTCATTTGCTGTCTGACATACTTCGCTCAGCACAATACATTTCAAGCCCACCCATGCTGCCACAGGCGGTGAGAAACCATTCCCTTCCATGACAGCAATATTCCATTGTATATATGTACCACATTCTGTTTATACATTCATCCATCAATGGACACCCAGACTGCCTACATATTTTGTCCACTGTAAACAGTGCTGTAATGAATATATGGATGCACTCGTCAAAGAGTCAAAGTAGCATTTTTGGTTTCTTTGGATAATTACCCAGAAGTGGGATTACTGGGTCCTTCTTTGTCCTTTGTTATAGCTTTAGTTTTACGTATAAGTATTGCTACCACAGCTTTTTCTTTCTTTCTTTCTTTCTTTCTTTCTTTCTTTCTTTCTTTCTTTCTTTCTTTCTTTCTTTCTTTCTTTCTTTCTTTCTTTCTTTCTTTCTTTCTATTTTCACAAAATATCTTTTTCCCATCCCTTTACTTTCAGTCTGTGTTTATCTTTTGATCTGAAGAGAGTCTTTTGTAGGCAGCATATATAAAGGTCTTGTTTTCTTATCCATCCAGCCACCCTATCTTTTGATTGGAACATTTAACCCACTTACATTTAAAGTAATTGTTGATAGATATGCAGTTATTGCCATTTTATTATTCATAATTTTTTATCCTTTTTGTTTTAATTTGCCTTAAAGAAGTCCCTCTAACATTCCTTGGTCTGATGGTGAGGAGCTCTTTTAGCTTTTTCTTGTCTAAGACGTTCTTTATCTGTCCTTCAATTCTAAATGACAGCTTTGCTGGGTAGAGTAGTCTTGGTTGTAGGTTCCTACCTTTCATCACTTTGAATATTTCCTACCAATCCTTTCTGGCCTCCAAAGTTTCTGTTGAGAAATCAGCTCATAGTCTTATCGGAGCTCCCTTGTAGGTAACTAACTGCCTCTCTCTTGCTGCTTTTAAGATTCTTTCTTTGTCTTTCATGTTTGGCATTTTAATTATAATGTGTCTTAGTGTTGACCTCTTTGGATTCATCTGTCTGTAATTCCTGGGCTTGTATATCTATTTACTTCACCATGTTAGGGAAGTTTTCAGTCATTATTTCTTCAAATAGGTTTTCAATTCCTTGCTCTACTCTTCTGCTGGTACCACTATGATGTGAATGTTGGTACACTTGATGTTGTCTCAGAGGGCCCTTAAACTCTCCTCATTTTTTTGGATTATTCTTTCTTTTTGCTGTTCTGATTGGGTGTTTTCTGCTATCTTGTCTTCTGAGTTGCTAATTTGACCATCTGCTGCATCTAATCTACTTTTGATTCTCTGTAATGTAGCCTTCATTTCTGTTATTGTTTCTGATTGGTTCTTTTTTGTGTTTTCTATCTCTGCTTTTATGTTTTCTATCTCTTTTTTGAAGTTCTCCCTGAGATCATTGAACATCCTTTATAGCCAGTGTTTGGAACTCTGTGTCTGGCAGATTGCTTGTCTGCATTTTGCTCTTTTTCTGAAGCTTTGTTCTGTTCTTTTATTTGGGAAATGTTTCTTTGTCTCCCCATTTTGGCTTCCTCCCTGTGTTTGTTTCTATGTATGGCTTCTATGCTTCTTTGTCTTACTAGAGTGGCCTTATGTAGTAGGTGTCCTGTGCAACCCAGTGATGCCATCTCACTGGTCACCAGAACCACGTGCTCGAGGTGTGTCCCTTGTGTGGGTTGTTTCTGACCTCCTGTTGTAGTTGAGAATTGATTGTTTTTTTGCATGTCAATGGGAAAGACAGATCCTTAGGCTGATTGGTTGTGAGGACCGACTGTGACTGTAGTTGAGGAGCTATTTTTTAGGGGCTGACCTACAGAGCAAGGTTCACTTCAGTGGGATTCTGGTGCCTGCCCTGTTTGCCCTTTGGGTGTGTTGTCCTTGGAGGTGGCCATGCGATGCACTGGCCCAGGCCAAAGCTGGCCACCAGGTCTGCCAGCCCCAGGGCCTCTTGGGAGGGAACCCATTGAAGGCCAAGTTCAGCCTCAGTCTGTGACCTGCCTGGGGCCACATAGCATGAGCCACAGAACAATTCAGAGATGGCCACCACCCTCGCTGGGCTTGGAGGTGCCATGAGAGGCCAAGTCACAAACCAAGGCCAGCCGGTGCTAGTGCCAGGCTTAGGGTTGCTCAGCCAGAGGTATGGGATATGCTGAAGCCAGATGCTGCTTGTTTCGGTTTTGTGAACCTTTGAGACTTTAGGCGAGTCCACAGCATGAGCCAAGGCAGGCTGTTTTTTTATGGAAAAGCCACTGGAAGTGGCTTGGGTGTGCCGAAAAGTTGTGTTGGATGTGGTCTCAGGAAATCATGAGGGCAGGGCAGACGAAAGGTGATAGTCAATTTGATGGAGACTGAGATATGACATCTGCATGCATGTGCATGCAGGGAGGAACAGGGTTAAACAAAGGAACAATGGCTTTCACCAGCTTCTGTGTCTGAGAGAAAGCTGCCCCTCCAGCCCTCACCCTGAGGCCAGACAACTGGGTTCCTCCCCATATGTCCCTGGCACCTTTTGAGCTGCTGCCCTAAAACTGGAGCTCAGAGCCAGTGATTTTGTCAGTGAGTAAGTCTGTACACAGAATTTTTAAGAGGAGCATCTGGATCTGGAAGTGTAGCTGCCCTTTGTTTCACTCAGCCACAATCTCTGCTGTTATGGGGGCTCCTTTCCCTAGCACTGGAACCCTGGGCTGGGTAGGGGCTTTGACCCATTGCTCCTTATGGGGACCTCCACAGCAGAGATGTCCTGCCTTATTTTTAATGGTTACATGCCGGTGTGGGTCCAGCCTGTTCCACGTCTCTGCCCCTCCTACTAGTCTTGCTGAAGGTGGCTTCTTCTGTATGTCTGTAGTTGTAGGGCCTCGGTTCAGCTAGATTCAGGTGATTGTCAATAGGGGTTGTTCTGTGGTTCAGTTGTAATTGATGTGGTCCTGAGAGGAGGTGAGCACAGCATTTCCCTTCTCCACCATCTTGACCTGGAAAAAAACCCATCAGTAATCTCTTTATACTTTATATTTATGGACCCATAAACAATATGGTATTGTTTTGCATATTTAAGCTGTTGTTTAAGTTAAGTACATAAAATTTAAATAGGTGCAGCATAACATTATTATTGCTTTTTCTGCTGAACCTCATGTTTTTGAGATTTGTCCATATTGACACTTGAAACTCCAGTTCAGTTTCTGTACAGTATTCTATATAGAAGAATGGATATTTATGTTGTTTCCAATTTTTATTCTTACAAACTCTGTTGCAATGAGCCATTTAATACATGTATCTCCTTGTACACATGCTATAAATAATTCTCTAATTTTATAGGAGTTAAATGGATAAACCTTAGCATAAGCATAAATCTTTCAGTTACCAAATCCTAATGTTACTATTTACATTCCCCCCTGCAGGATACCAGAGTGCATATTGCTATAACATCATTCAGTACTTTCTGACTATAAATTTTTGCCTGTCTTTCAAGTATGAAGTGGTATCTCATTGTTGATTCAATTTACATTTATCTGAGTAGCATGAGCTTGAGCATCTGGATATATGCTTTGTGTAATTTTCAAAAATATTTAAAGTGTACTCATTAAAAAATGGGAAAAAGGGAACTGGGGAAGAAAAAGATTGCCTATAGCTTCAATATTTATGGATAACTGCAGCTAGCATTTTGCATTTTAATGCATTTCCTTACTATCTCATTTTTCTTTGAATATCATTATTCATGGTTATGACTACACATCATGTATTGATTTTAAACAGAATTAATTCAGGAACACTCATATACTCTATATGGAAGATAAGAACTTTCAAAATATCTGTTCCTAGATGAAATCTTCACTGTAAAAGAAAATCTGCAATGGGCTTCAGATTTGAAACAAAATTATTTAAGTACTATGACGTTGATTATTGTAACAACTTGATTCTTATGAAAGGAAAAAAACAGGGCCTTTTTGATTAGTAATTCTCATATCACCATGTTCAATATTGTTAGTTAAGAAACATTAATTACCAAGAATGGAACACCCAACATCATCTATTGTATTCAATAATCATTAAAATTGCAAAACATAGTATTTGCACAATGGGCAAGAATGTGGTTTTAGAATTCATTTCCTGTAACTGGGTGTGGAGCAGATCCAGTAGAAAAGCTGCAGGATTTCTGCGGAGTTCGTATGAACCTGGCTATACAAAACACTATGGATTCCTTTCTTTTGAGATTTACACCCTGTAAAAGTAGATTCACCAATCTAGTTGTATCTGAGTCTTGAGTTGTAAATTTGTTTCTTTTCAAGGTTGGCTGTAGTAATTTTTTAAAAACTTTCAATTACTGTTGACATTCACTATTATTTTATATTAGTTTTAGGTGTATGGCACAGTGGTTAGATATTTATAAAAATTACAAAGTGACACCCCCGCCCCCCCATAAGTCTAGTATCTATCTGGCTCCATACATACTTATTACAATATTATTGACTATACACCCTATGCTGTAGTAAATTGTAAGGAACATTTATAAACATAAGCACAAATGTGGTATGTTCTGAGCCATAACGTTAATTGTTTACCTTGTTTCTTTAACACACCAATAACAATGGGGCAGGCATCCTGCCGTACCATTTTATCCCCAGAGACCTGTCAACATGCTTCTGTCCTCTTCAATTTAATACCCCAGGAAAGCTAAATCCAGACAACATATTTTCTTGTTATTTTGAAGGCAGCCTGTTCTTAATTCTTTCTCTCTCTCTCCCTCCTTCCTTCCTTCCTTCCTTCCTCTTCCCTTTGTTTTTCTTTGTATTTTATTTTATTTTTTTCACTTCCTTTGTCCTTTCAAGATGCATCTACATATAGGTCACATCCTTCTGGTTTTTTCAATTAGAATGCAATTCATGCTTTTATCCATAATAAGAACATTTTTTAAATTTCTTGAATAAAAATTTAGTTTCGTTTTCTTTTATTATGACTTCTACTTCAGTTAATGCTTCTTCTTCAAATATAATTACAATGCCTAGGTTAGATCACTTTTTTCTGCCTTTCATACTTACCATGGTTTTCTCGTTTTCTCGTTTGGCTTTTCTTCTGAATTCTGGGAGAGCTTTCCATGTACTCTGTTTCCTTAGTTTTACTTTCTGCAATGTAAATTCTGCAATTTAAATTTCTGCTCTCCATGTGGATTTTAATACTGCTTTTGCATTTTGTAGTAACTTTGACACACTTGAATTCATTCCTTATTTCACGTATCTCCATTTTATAGCATGCTGTTGTCTTTAATTTCAGTCTATTCTGCTTCTGTGCACTAGTGAGAATGCTTAAGAAATTTCCAACATATCCTCCTGATTTCTGTGGTAAATCATCTTCAGTGATTTACTCCTTTATTTCTTGCAGATTAGGCTCCCCTTCACTTCTTTGATAAGGGGTTACCAAAATGTCATTCTTCTCTGTCTTACTTTTTTTCCCTGTTTTCTAGTGTTTAATGATAGAAACAAGTATCAGAGATATAACTTAGTCCTGATGTAACCAATCAATGTAAAATGTCTTTAATTCTAATTAGGTTTTCTTGAATTGAAAAATGCCATATCGATTAGCTGTGGGACTGAAGGTATCATGACAAGGAATTTTTGAAGACTATAGATATGCATGTGAGTCTTTTGCCTCTATGTATATGAACATTTGCTTAAAGAAGAAAAAGGAAAATATAAGTTATACACAAATATATACTTTCAATAATATTTAATTATATACAGAAGACATATTATTAATTTTTACTATTGTTTCTGTAAAAAGACATAACATGTCACAAACTGATGCAATCTGTTTTCATTTAATGATTTTATTTTCAGATGGTAGATGGTTAGTTCATTATGTTCTGTGAACTTTGGTGCTAATATTTTTCCCTTTCATGTCTCAAGCAAAATATGTGATATTCTGCTTGAAGTTGGAGAAAGCTGTCAGCTTAACAAATATCTTTAGGCACTTATCTGGTTGTGGATATTCGCATCACACATTTTATGTCAAAATTAAGTAGCTGGAGTAATGTTATTTAACAAGGGATGTACTTCTTATAATCTTGATAGACAGAATTTGTGCTTATATGCTTGTTAATGTGGTTTTTGTTTAGGAAAATAAGCGTTCTTATACCTGCTGTCAGGGAAAGCAAATTCTGGAAGCACTTTAGAAAAACATTTCATAAAAACTGTAGAATTCATACATTTCCTTTGAATCTGAAAATCTGCTTCCTTCTAGAAAATTAAGTTAAGAAAATAACCTTGGGTTGTCCTAAAATATCATTGGGAAGAGAATAAGATGGAGCTATTTTAATGGTTAACACCAGATCCTGTGTGAGGTGGTGAGCTTCATCTCAAATATTCTCTCTTTTGGGTCCAGATATATAGAGGTTATGCTAAAGGACTATCAAATTCTAGATGAATTTTGAAAAAACAAAAATGTTTTATGTTGAGTATTCTATCATTAAATAAATAAAATATGGATTAGAAATTCTTTCTGGCCAGAGTTACTATTAAGATTTCTATATTGAAATTCTAACTTTATTTTTTAAATCAATATTATTTCATGAGTTAATAGAGTTCTTAGAGTAACTATCAGAAATTTTCCCTACCCACCAATATTTTTGGGTCCCGTTATTCTCATTGAAAGAGCAGGGATTACTGTAAATGTTTTGCTCCCATGTCTAATTGTATTCTGCTAGTTTGGAATTCAGAACCCTCCTAAACCAAGTAATTTGGATAAGTCATTTCAGACTTGCAGTTTAGTTCCCAGGAAACACCTTTACAGTTGAAATAAAGGCTTATTTGATATAAGGTTGCAAAGCAAGTGAACATTTAAGTGATGCAGTCAATTTTCAGGGTTTTACTTTATAGCTTCAGTTTCAGCTAGTAAAGGAAATTTTGGCAAATTAAGCAATCCTAGCAGCAGCCTGGGGAGTAGGATTGGAAAGCTGAAGAAGACTTGGCAAAGCCCAACCTAGTGGAACCTCAAGCAAATGTATTAGAAGTTTTAACCTAAGTTAAAACTTTTAATTTAAAACTGACTTTTAACCTAAGTCAGTAATGTTACAGCATTTTATCTGCCTACCCATTTATTCAGAATGAGTGGATTATTTGAACACAGGACATCGAACATCAGGAAAACTAATCATAGCTAAAACCTACATGCACAAAAAGAGCGCTGCATAGGCATAGTTTGGTGGCAGCATTTGCACAATTTTTGCTTCCTTTTTTGTGGTTCATTCGTTAATCTTTTGAGTACTCCATTTTCAGTATTTCATATGTGTAAGCACTCTATTCTCCCCACCCCAAATTAAATAACGCTTGCTCCTTTAGATGCACATTTGAAACAAACTGATGATTCTCAATGAATTCAATGTCGATCTTACATGTTTTGAATTAACTAGCCCTGGTTTTTTACCCACCAGCTGTTTGATCATAAGCAAATCATTTCAGCCCTGAGATTTGAATCTGTCGCCCATGAAATGGGAGCAATGTGATCAGGCCTGTGTTCCTCAGACAATGTGAAGATCTATTATATTAGGTCCATAAACATTGTGAAGTACAGCACAAAACAATGTGTGAAGATTGATAAGCGCTGCCCGTTTTTCCTTTGAAACTGTGTTTGAAACCCAAGCTGACCCACTCTGGAAATGAGCTAATGTGAACCACAGGCCATGACAATGATTGCAGGCAGTGTGCTGTGGAAAGAACTCAGACTTGGGAGTCAGAGCTGATTCAGACACTGCCCAGTCTACTTAGACGCTGTGAGCCCACACATCGTTTAGCCAGTCATTCTGAGCTTCAGTTGTTTTTTCACTCCTATATTCATGACTGTCAAATGTCAATCCTAACTACCCGATTCACTGACTAAAGAGTCCAAGGGTGAGGGCCGGCCGAGTGGCGCATTGGTTAAGAGCTGGTTTGGGGATGCCAGCGGCCCCAGTTCAGATCCCACATATCAGGGCCAGTGACACTGCCCTCTACAGCTAACAACAGCTCCACCTGGAGCTGGGCTGCGAGCTCCGGTGACGGTGTAGGCTGCAGCCCCTGCTGCAGTGGGCTGCCATAGGCTACAGTGAGTGGCCAGCAGCCAGCGCGAGCGGCTGGAAGCCAGCATGAGCTGCCAATAGCTGTGTTGAGCAATCATCCAGAGGCCTGAGACCAATCTGCCTCATCCAGGAACAGCACAATGACGATACCAACATGGGCCAGTGAAGCAACGTCCTCCACAACTAGACTGAAAAACAAAAGGATAGCAACTTGTCTGTTTCCCTCCCCCAATTCCCCAATTAAAAAAAAAAAAGAGTCCAAGGGTGGAATTTCATAAGCAAAGTACATTCAGCACATATTCAACTGCCTGGACAAGCTACTTGGTATTTAGGCCAACCGCTCCAGAAAGTCTTTAATAATGGTAAAATGCTTTATTTGGGCCGGCCGTGAGTGGCGCATTGGTTAAGAGCTGGTTTGGGGATGCCAGCCGCCCCCGTTCAGATCCCACATATGAGGGCCAGTGACACTGCCCTCTACAGCTAACAACAGCTCCACCTGGAGATGGGCTGTGGGAGCCCCGGTGATGGTGTAGGCTGCAGCCCCTGCTGCAGTGGGCTGCCATAAGCTACAGTGAGTGGCCGGCAGCCAGCATGAGCAGCTGGCAGCCAGGATGTGCTGCCAATAGCTGCGGTGAGCGACCATCCAGAGGCTGGCCACCGATCTGCCTCATCCTGGAAGAATGCAATGATGATACCAACATGGGCCAGTGAAGCAACGTCCTCCACAACTAGACTGAATAACAAAAAGATAGCAACTTGTCTGTTCCCCTTCCCCGATTCCCCAACGCTGTTCCCCTCCCCCAATTCCCTAATAAAATCTTTAAAAAATAAATAAAATAAAATGCTTTACTCACATGCAGTCTGAAAAAAAGATATTTAACAATAATAAATTCTCAGCATTTGTTTTTGACCAAACTCAAATCCACATGCCTTCCTGCTGCTGTTCTGTGTCATTTCTGTCTGCAGCAGCTTTAACCTACCCTTTCCCCCTTTCCTTGACATTGTGTTGAGGTAAGTCCGTGCCCAGAGTTCCTACTTCCTGGTGGGCACTATGAGAGGTGCTGGAAACAAAGCCAAGAGCAGAATGGACATTGCCTGTCCTACAGGTGTTTACATTCAGCCACTAATGAACATTAGTCAAATAACACACAAAATGTAGAACTGCAATTCTGTTGAGAGCTATGAGGGAGCAGGGCCCAAGGGATGAGGACTTTTCTGTCTGAGAGAAAGTTGCCCCAGAAGCAGGAGCTGCTCACACATCACTGGAATCTAAGTGTTCTGTGTTCATAGACACTCGGTGCACAGGAAATGCTAGGAGGTGAAAATGGGATTTTAACAACTAACCTCTAACATGGTACAAGCACTTACCTGTGTGACCTCTTTGGTTCTGGACATATTCACCAGGCACCAACCATAAACCAACATCCCACAAGATGCTGGGAACATAAAGGTGACTAAAATTCTTGATTCTTCAGAAGGCAAGGCAGAAGTTATAGATGGAAGGAAAAGGGAGGTCATATCATGGTGCTTTCAAATGTTAATGTTTAGGCTATTCTTTAAGTAGAAGGGCATTTAAGATGTGGCTCTAGAATAATTTAAATAGAATATAGAAAACATTTTTTATCTAGATATTGGTAAATTTATATCTAATCTTATTCTCTTATTTAGACTGGCATCTTTGTGGAATATACTCACTTAAATCACAATAGCTACTTTTATACTTAATTATTCTATGTATGTTTTGTTTTTTCTCTATAGAGCACCAAACAATAACCCTGTAGGAGGGCCTACATTTTATGTAGATAAAGCATTCTATTCTTTTTTCATGAAGTTCTATCATTAGGAAAGTTTCGTATATAAACATAAGTTTTGATGAGAAGGTTAATGTAATGGAAAATTAACAATAGAATCAAAACACATTTTACTACCTAATTAGCATTTAATTAGGACTGAGTTTTCATTTCTACTATGGAAAATGTTAATTGCTGAATACATACGTGTACACGATTCTAAAACATTCTTCTCTGTGTCTTTGTCTCTTCAGATCTCTGTTTCTCTTATACCTCCCCCGCACACAAATGCAGTTTCATACACATAACCCCAACTTTTTTTCTCTACTCTTTATTCTTTCTTCCAAATTTCCTTCTTGAAGTTATTGAAATTATTAAAGACTTATTTTTCTTTGACATGCTTTGTTTCTCAGAACCATTTTCAGAATAACAGCTGTTTCTTTTAAAATTTCTGTACCATTATTAAAGCACAGTTTAGTTTTAATTTTTAATGGTCTCTGCACATACGTATGCAATATAAGGGATCCTAAAAGAGAAGGCTGAAAATGGGGGCCATGTTCAAGTACATGCAATGCATGAATGTGGTATTCTCTATTATTGCCTTTATTGAGTAGAAAACATAAAGTGATGGCCTCTGATTGTAGCATGGGTGGAAATAACCTGCATTTATTTTGGCACAGGTTCTCCACTAGGAACTCTTGCATAGGGTATCTCCTGAGGCTGACATTCCCCCATTAAACATGAGGACAAAGAGACACAGGCAGGGCCCCTCAATTGACAGAACTGGGACTTCAGTCTGCATAGATCTCCCCGCCATTATATCTCACTGTCTGAGGCAATTAACTCTACTTAGGGAAAACTGCCTGGGCAGCTAAGGCTGTTTGGTAAATAGTAAAATGGATTGGTAAAGGAGTTTGGTAACTAGGACGTTAACTCAGTTAAAAAACATGATAAAATTTGTTTATTTGAAAAGTTAGGTAGATTTCTAACTGAGAAATAAAAAAGTAGGTAATGTAGCCTTTAATGTAAGCTAGGGTATCAGGAGGATATTTTTAAATTAATAAATCTTTTGTACTTTCAAAAAGAAATGAACTCACTCTCATGCTTCAATAGGATAACCGAGAGGGCCACTTGAATCTCTAGATTTCCTCTTTTGCCATTAAGTCCAGTTGTTTCTATTCCTCTTGGTTACCACTTTCATATAATGAGCTTTTCCATCTCTTTCTCTTTCTCCTGTCAGATGATGATGGGAATATGGGCTAGAACATTCTGGGGATGTCAACATCTCCTGGCTTATCAGACAGCCCAGCAGGTGGATGACCCACTTGCCAGCAGTAGCCATAAGCACCTAAGGCCCTAACAAGCCCAGCTGCTGAGCATGTGTCTGTGTCGGGGCTTCACCAGGGGTGACAGTGAGCAGGGCCGAGTAGCTCCTTTGCTGGTTCTTAGGAAAGCCTTGTCACAAGAAACAGGTAGGAGAGGCAGTGTAGAATTCTGAGATAAGCACACCTCCATTATCAACCCTCGAGTTTCCAAACTTGAGTAAATTCTGTTTAACGTTCAAGTGAGGTAAAGTGAGAGCAAAATGAAGGAAAACTCCCACAATTATTTTAAAACATTACGAAAGCCTTGGTTTTGGCACTTTACAGCTGCTACTGAGAACGTGGGCACTTAAAGCAGATCACAACAGGTGAGCTCAATCAAACATTCATGTGTGAAATGCAAGCTTGGTTGTAAGCTGTCCTGAAGAACTATTATGCCAATAAAGAGCAAATGGTAATGGATTTTTGTTTTTCCTGTGAGGCACAAATGGGGTCTTTATAATTTACTTCTTATGGGGCCTATTGAAAAATCCCATTGCATTCTACTCTTGAGTATCCCTGTTTTTTTTTAATATCAATTACTTGGTCTTGCAATTAAAAACATAAATTAACTGTGCATTATTTCATATTACATTTTCTAAACTCATAAAGGTGAATAAAGTACTATTTCCATACTTTACAAGACCCTTTATTATTTCTGAATATTTAGAACTTTAATTAGTTTACTTTTCCTTCCCCTTGGCATTGACAATTTTCCCTGTAGTTAAACATTTTACCTACTTTTTCTTTGTACGAAAACCTTTAAGAATACCAAGAATCAGTTGTTCCCCATTCACCTAGACATTTTCATGTTGCCAATCAAATTACAGCTAAATTTTTGCTCTTTACCTATAGCTTCGAGCATGCATGTAACTACTCTATTACAAAGATGTTCTTTTACTATTTCTTTCTCTACCCCCAGGAGTCAACCACCTAATCCTTTAAGTTTAGGAAGTATTGTTTCACTAGGATTTATTTATACAGTAATACCTTGGTTTGCAAACATAATTTGTTCTGGAAACAAACTACTCGTATTGCAAAACATCACTCATTTACCACATTAAAATATATTAGAAATGTTTGCTCGTCTTGCAGAACACTCACAAACCCCTGTTACTTGCAATCCAAGTTTTTACTGTATTACGAAATAAAACTTTATAAATTATATTGACAAGGAAATAAAGTGTTGTTTGGTAATATAAAGGTACATTGTTTCCCCATGCCTGCCCCAAAATAGGTAAAATGGCCAATTACATAAACAATTGAATTAAATAGACTCCAATCTAGGGCTCTGAAGCCCAATAGAGACTTTGATCCCCAACCAGGAGTAGAGACCAGTTCTTGTGACTTTGGCTTAGTGCTCTTTCCAATCTATGATAGTTGGTTCATATCAGTGAATGTATACATATATTCATGAGCTATCCCCCAAACATGAATATTTTCATACAGTTTTTACTGATCTGCGTGTGTGTGCAGGTTGATCTTGCCCTCTTCTGATTTCTGATTAAAATCCATCAATTCAAAGCTAGGAACTTCCTTTGTTTGGAAGGACGGGGAGCTGGAGACCCCTCTTAGCCCCCACCAGTGAAGGATTGCCCTCTATTTCTTGGGACTATAGTGCATTCAGGTGTGAGCTAGCACCACATTATTATTTTAATCATGAATCATCCAAAGATTCAGTGACTTTGGATGAATTTTTTTGATTCTAAGGATTTGCTGTAGGCAAGGAAAGTAATATCAATAGTTTTCACTAAAAAGTCATAATCAGAGATGCAAAGGCTCCAGAATTCCACAAAGCTTTAGGGCTCAGAGACTGCAGATCCCAAAGTATGACCTCAGAGGTAACAAGCACCGTTACAGGGAACCTCCTACATGAAGGAGAAGTTAAAGGTCTATAAGATGCCTGTTGTAAGAGACCTGTTAGAAATTATAAATCCAATGATTGCTTAGAACACCTGTTTGACAGTTTTGTGTATAGTAGGTGCCGAATATGTATCTGCTGAATTTATTCATCTTAGAAGCCTCTATTTGTTGAACGTCTCATTACGCATGGAATGCAGGGTCTTTGAGGAGGATGGATGGCACAATGTGTATTTAGAATAAAAACTTTGAGAATTGTACTAGTTTGCTACAGGCATAAATTCTCCTCAAATAATGCTCCTTTAATGGAGATCATTGTTTTCATCATTATTCTCATTATCATCAGCATGGTCACCTCCACTGCCATCATTTCCCGTTATGGAGCGCTTGCTTTGTGCCAGGTCCTCGGTAAACATTACCTCATTTCACTCTGAGCCACAACTCTGGAGAGTATGACTGCCTCATTTCCCAGGTGAAACATGGAAGCCTGAGGGGGTATTTTTATTTTCATTTACATGTTACAAACAGCCTCAGAGACATTACGATAGTTACTTAAATCACTCAGATAGTCAATCAAGTGCAGATCCAGGATTTCAATAATCCAGGTCCTTCTAACTTCAGCTCCCCCAATTTTGCATGATTCCACAGTTAACAAGGAGGAAGAGAGAGTATTTTTAAAATTTTGTTTTAGTTTACATGCAATAAAATTCACTCTTCTTGGTTACAGTTCTATGAGTTTTGACAAATGCATAGAGCTCTTATAGCTACAGCCACAATAAATATATAGGATAGTTCCATGACCACCCCTCCAACCCCTAAATTCCCTTGTGTGGTCCCTTTGTAATCCTAGCTTCTCCTACCCCTAACCTCTGCCAACAACTGATATGTCTCTATACCCTTTGCCTTTTCCAGAATGGCGTATAAATGGAATCTGCAGTGTGTAGCGTTTTTCGCCTGGCTTCTTTCACTTAGTATAATGCATTGGAGATTCATATACACTGCTGTGTGTATCAACATGGATGAAATAGATTGGTACAGTTACTGTAGTCTGTTTATCCATTCAGCAGTCTAGGATGGCCTCGCCTAGGACTAGCTGTTAAGCAGCTCTCAGCCAGGGAGCCTGCCTTCTCCTGCAGGTGATCTCTCCTACAGTAGCTTGGGCTCATTCATATGGAGATATCAGGGTTCAAATGCTAGGGTCAGTAGTGCTTGTGCCCTGGGACTTCCTTGCTC
This sequence comes from Aselliscus stoliczkanus, assembly GCA_033961575.1. Taxonomy (NCBI): domain Eukaryota; kingdom Metazoa; phylum Chordata; class Mammalia; order Chiroptera; family Hipposideridae; genus Aselliscus; species Aselliscus stoliczkanus. The sequence continues at coordinate 53,978,474 of CM066731.1, forward strand.
CAGCTTGCATAAATGCTTTTCCATCCTCTGCTGACATCTAATTTTCTATAATTCTATGGACCAAAGAAACTCACTGGGCCAAGCCCCAGAGTTATAGGTACTGGGAAATAGACTATTTTTTGAAAGGACATGTGACAAAGTCACACTGCAGATTGCATAAAAATCAGATAACTTGCTTATTACTCACTTCAAATCTCAGTTTACTCATCTATAAGGTATTATAATAGCTCATAGGATTTTTCTTAATTAAAAATTAAAAAACAAAAAACAAAAAACAAAAACAATGAAAGCTCCTAAAAATGCACAGTCATTGATAAATTGTGGCAGTCCCTGAGGTATTTGGAAAGGTTACTGTTAGGCAAAAAACACTAAGATATAAAGGATATGATCTTTCCAAACAAGGAATTTTGGTTTCTGATTGTTCCACCACATCAATGTGGGATTACTTATGTCTAATTTGTAAATAAATTATAACTATGAACAACAAAAACAACGCATAAATGAATGAATTTATAATATGTTAACTTTTGCCTTCCAACCGCACATGGTTATTGAGGGAACAAGTTAAAAGCACTGTTGATCTGTACAGTATTGGTAGGACTGCTTATGTGGTACGGCAGTATGATATCGTTAAAATCCTGTTGGCTCTCACTGTGGGCTTTATTTTGGATGAAGAGCCTGATGAAGACTGAGACAGTAAGTGATATATCTAAATGAAATCACAGTGACTCTAATATTATGGTACTCTCCGTATTTATCGTGCAAGCATTTTGTAGTGATCAGCTAACAAATGCACTTACACATGTAATATAGAATGATATCGCTGGAGATTAAGCCAATTACCACTAAAAGTTCCTGATTTCTACTGTCTAATCTTCTGACGATGTTAGCCCTACCTATGCTGTCTATTCTACAGGAAACTAAACCAAATTAGTTTACATTTTACTCCCAGAACAAGACCCTCATTTATTTTGCCCCTGTGACTTTTCTTGTGTGATTATCATTGGGAAAATGCTCCTGCCTATACTTCAGAGAACCTTCTTAATATGACTTTGTTTCCTGGACACCAGGTTACAGTGACTTTTTTTAACATTTGCTGTGCTGAATGACCATGATGCTTAATTTGATTTAAGGTTAGTTTTATCATTTAGCGAGGAGAGGATGGAGCCCATAAACAGGCAGTGATTATATATATATATAATGTTTGCAATCCCTTGTTGTGCATAACAGGTTTCCAGTAAATATTATTTTGGGTATTGGGAGATTTAGGGTATTTTTAGGGATGTTTTGGAGGAATCATCTTAAAACTCTCTGCTTAGAAATGGCATTTCTGTTATCAGCGGCGTCCTTCACAGATCACTAAGATTTTACAGTTTTGCAGGGAAGCCAGTGGCCTTGGTGCTCCAAAAATACTGATCCTCACTACCATCTTGACATTTAGTTCGAGTAGAAAATAATCTTTATCATCCCATCTGTGCCATTAATTACTGATTTCCTTGGGAGGAAAAAAAAAACCTCAATGCTTCTAAAATTCACTTTGTAGTTTTGCAGAATGGTAATATTATAGTATTGGAGTTTTTTAATTTTGTTTAAATTAAAGTATTTCTATCTTGAAGTGTATACCTCTTTTTCTTCAGGAGCACAAACTGCTCTACAGGCAAGAACTCATTTAGATCTTCATATTCTATGGAGGGTTGTAGGTGATGAGTAGTCTATCCATTCACAGGGAGGACAATTGAGATAGAACGATGTGTCAAGCCTCTCAGAGTCACAGAGCACAGCTATATACTGGAACTCAGAATAGCATCAGGGTCTCTTGACTCCCAATTAGTTCTTTACCCACTAGATCATGCTACCTACCCCCTCTGTCCTTGGAAAACAGATGGTAAATTTTACATAAAGCCAACTCTCAGTTACCTACAGTTTATAATGTACATCTGTTGCTCATGGCTTACACTCAAATCATTACTCTCTAGTTGGTTGTGGGGTGTCTCTGGGCATCCTTCCGGTTACCTGTCTCATTGCTCCTGTGGCAAAGGCAGGAAGAATGGCAAACAGGAAGACAGAGATGAATGCAAAAGGGTCTTGTGTGCGGGGAATACATAACCTAGAAAGTTTGGGGATAAAAGGGTAAGAGTTGTAGAGTTGGATGGTCATGATTACACTGCCCTCTATTTGTGCAGATGGATGCAAATGGAGATGACATTTCATCTTTCTATATCATTTTCCACATATAAACATAGAAATTAAGTCAACATAACTAAACCACAACATAAGCAAGCAATATTTGAAGCTAGAGCTTTCACAGTTTTACAAGGTCACTGCCCTTCCAAATGCACAGGGAAATTTCATGTGAACTGTGGAATTTCTGACATCAAGAGCATGACAGAACTGAAGGTCCATGATATAATTTATCGATTTCCAGATGGGAATGGTGACAGTTCAAATAAATAGCTCACAGGGTTCAATAGGGAATTCACATTCTTAAGTTTCACATAAGAAATAATTTGGTCATGGTGCCTTGGAGAAATGAAACCGAAGCATGTTCACGATTAGAAAAACGAACTGTTACCATGCTGTGTTATTTATTATCTTTTTCTTGATTTTACAGTGATTTGTAATGTATCTTCTTGAAGATCAGAATTAGTTGTGATGTTTAACATAAGAAATTACAGTCACAATTCATATGGGATAAAGCTACTCAACTATATATTTTTTGTTCCCATGGCCTGGAGATATTTAAATTATTTTTAAAAGATAAAATGAGCTTATAGATATAGATAGATGTAGATATAGATATATTCATTTATGAGATTTATTAGGAAAGTGATAATTATGTTAAAAAAGGAGCCTGGAGAGTATGGTAAGTCTTGAAGAAAATACAAATGACTTCTGTAATCTCTGAAATGGGTTTCTCATAATATTTTGAAAATATGTGTGTCTCATTAACTGCTATATTCCAGCGCCTAGAACAGTGTCTCTCAGTCATTACCTGTTGACTGTCTAAATGAATGATATAGAGAATACAGGTTTCAGTGATTTGAAGAATGCAAGGGAGGTGGAGAAATAGAAAAAGTAAAGAAATATCATTTAAGGTGCTTCAAGTATAGAGGAAATAAGAACTATCTCTTAGGTGTATGAGCAGCTTTAGCATTATCACAAGCTGAGAGAAGGGTCTAATATAATAGAGACAATGGATGATACTGGAGAGAGAGCAATAATAAATAAGACATAGTTCTTCAATAGATAGGAGGCTATGGGACACCAAGCAGATCTAGCAGGATAGTTTCAGCCAAGAGGAGCAAGATTCCTTCTGTTCATTCAGGAGTGAGGGGAAAAGGTGGGATCATATAATAATTAAAGCTGATCAGTTGAGAAAGTTCCTGTATGATGGATGTGATATTTTCTACAAATTAGCTCTTCCTTGGAGAGTGACTAGAACTATGAACTGTAGAGATGTGGAGAAAGCATGGATATGAAGAATGTGGTGTAATAAAAAGCCAGAGAATAACGGAATCCACTTAAAGATGTGGAACATGAGTTCATGGGGGCAGAATCAACAGAGCTGTGGGCTTTCAGTCAGCCATTGCAATGGGAGGGCTGAGGGGTGGAGAAGGAGATGGGAAGGTCAGTCCAGAGATAATCCATTGATCCACCACATCAAGTGGGCCATTGTACCATTGCTGAAGTCACCTAGGTGATGGTACCACATGGGTGGAAAGAATGACTGGGACCACTAGTAGAGTCCTCAGTAACTGAGGGAAATGACAGGGAGGTTAGACAACAAAGATAAGGAGAGTGGCATAGCCATGTCCCTTAAATTGCATGCAGACTCAAACAAGTTAAATATTCAGATAAGATCACATTAGAAACCAACAATATGCTAACTAAAGTAACAACTTTATTAAGCCTGGCTTTATATTCTCTTGGTTGTAAACACTTGTCTTTTTAGTCCATTTTTCCTTGTATAAAAGTAGGTAGATGAGGAAAATAATACCATAGAAATATTCCTAAGTGTGTAACAGTTTGCTCTCAAATTTAAAAGGGGACGTAAGCCATAGTTATTTTCATAAATCCAAAATAAAGATTTTTTTTTAAAGTATAGATTGGTTAACGTAAGCAACAACTACATTTCGGTTTATGTGCCATTTATACTATTTTATTCATATACCCTGAGTGTTACACCAGAAACCACATTTCATTATTTGTCTAAAGCTCTGTATGAAATGCAGTAGTAAATCTTAATACATAAAGTTATTTTGGTTATTCTTTGTAATAAACCTATGATACTATCTTTGTGAGTAGTGGTTCAAGTTTGTTATTTCTATTTCAATTGTTTAGGGAAGTAACAGAAGTTATAGGCATTTACTACATTTTCAAGTGTGATTTTATTAATTTCCCCAGCTACTAAACCAGGACTAAAATGATGACTTCAAAGTTTACGAATCTGCTAGGTCAATACATTCAACAAAAGTTTTACAGGAGTCCCAGAAATTGTACCTGCACTCTAGTGAATGCTAGTACGCCAATCCTTGGAGAACCCTATTTGCATTTCTGCATTGCTAATTTGATAATGTGAAAATATTTTGCATTGATAAGGACTTTTAATAATGCAAAATAGAATTCTGCCCTAGTTTTACATGACTTTAATATTAATAACAATATGCCTGAGATTATGCCAAATTTCAGTGTCAGTAAAATGGATGGGTGGAACAAAAGGTGAATAAATTATTCACATACAAACAAGAACGTTCTCGTTTTCTGAAAGCTGTTCATTGGGGAATCACAGGTAAAGGTGAGATAAACACACACTGAATAGGATACAGCTGCAACCTGTAAAGGACACAAAAGTTGATTTTGTAAGCATTGCACATCATTAACCTGTACGTGAGTACCTTTAATATGTAATGAGTTCACAATGGTACTTTTCATAGACATTTAAATAAGTGAATACGAACAGTAAAGTCTAATAGCCAACTATTGACTATATCCCCCTGTATTGTGTTCAGTACATATTCATCAGTGCGTACTGTGTGCCAGGCATGGGGCAAAGTGCTGATGACACAGAGCTTGACACCCAGCTGCTGGCTACAAGTGGAAGCGCTTAAAGGTGACTTACACCCCCTAATATACACACATATTATGTTTCAGCAAATTTGGTTTACAAAAATAACTATGAAGAATCAAATTGTGTAATTAATTCCTTTGTAAAGATGAACAAAGGTGATTCTCCACACTTACCAAAAAATGTGAGTTATCTGGATCAATTGCTTAAAAATTCTCAAGTCTTAGTTTTGACTTTATTTTGAATTAAGCACGCTCTCCCTGCTTGATATGCCTGTGGCCACAGTATAGGTACCTAATAAGACTTTCATGAGTCTCTTTAAAAGAATCAGAAAAACAATGAAGAATGGACAAACATCGTATGTTTATATTTTAAAATGTTAATTGCGGAGAAATATGTTTTATGCAAAGAAAAAATAAGGTAAAAGTGTCTAAGCAAAGTAAAAACTCCAAGAATGAAACATAATCCCTGAAAACCCTGGCTAGAAGGAGTGAATCATCTGACAGCACCATGCTAGTGTTCTTTTTTGAAATATAATTTAGTATTATAACACCCTGAATAAAAGAGACAATCATACTGAGCCCTTTTTATAGAGGCAAAATATAAAAATTGGAACTAATTCATAACTGAAATAGTCTTATTAGCAAAAAAAAATGTGCTCTTGAGATTTGTGAAAAGAAGTTAAAGTTACATATGTATATGTAAAGAAAACTCATCATTGAGCTTGTCTCTCACCTCCGTGACGAGTGAGCACTGAGTCATTATATCATTCATTCAGAGGAGTGGTACTACTGTGAGTCTTGAGCATACCATTTTGCCCATCTGCCATTCACCACTAACCCTCAATCCATAGCATCACCCCATGAAGTCACATTTTTTAATTTTTATTAAAATGTAGCTTAGTTGCAGCTAGCTGAAGGTTCCAAGCTTTATCACCTTCCTCCTTAAAACCTGTCTAGAGGTCTCTCCATTTCCTCTTGATAAAGTCCAGACTCTTATTAATAAGAGTTACACTGCTCATGTACCCTCCAGCCTCAACTCTTGTTTCTCTGTGTGTGTCCCTATGGTGCTTTCTTTCAGTGCCTCCATCAGGGTCAGCTCCCACTTAAGTCTGGTCCTTGGTGTCTCATAGTCCATCTTCGTGGAAAACCTTTTCCACACTCTCCACCTGGGCGACTCCCTGCTGCGCATCAAGTTTCAGTTAACACTTTACTTCCTTAGGGAGAAAATAAATAGATCCTGAGATCGGAGGCGAGCTATTGTATTCTTTTTGTGTACTCCTGAATCCCCAGCAGCTAACCCTGTTACTGGCCTATCTTGTTATTTGTTCATTCATTCATTTATTCATTCACTCATTCATTCACCTACGTATTCAACAGATATATATATATATATATATATATATATATATATATATATATATATATATATATATATATATATATATATATATATATATATATATATATTCTCCTCAAAGCTAGGCATTGCTCTGGGCATGGAAAATGCAGTAGTAAATTAGGTAAAGTCCTTCCTCATGGATGCAGTAAGGTAGATGGTCAAGACATACGTTAATTTCAGAAAATTACAAATGCTATCAAGAAAATAAGAGAATAAGAGGCTTTAATTGGAGCTGATACTTCTATAATGTAAAGAAGATAGCCATACGATGTTCTGAAGACAGAGCATTCTATCTTCTATTCTACATGGTAGTAACATGTGCAAAGGCCCTCAGATAAATGAGTTAAGCAGAATCAAAGGACAAAGGCAAGCCAGTGTGGCTGGAGCAAAGCGACCAAAGCGTGGAATGATAGATCATGAGGACTGGAATGAGCAGAGACAGTTCAAGTGGAATATTGCATGTCATGGTGTGCAGTGTTTCCATTTCATGTGAATTGCTTTCAGAAACCCTTGGAGGATTTCGAACATGATCTGATTTATGCTTTAATAAAATCACTCTTGTTATTACTTAGAGAATGAAAAATAGGGAGATAAAAGTGGAAGCAGAGAAGCTGGAAGAGAAGGCGGTTACAACAGTCCAGACAAGAGATGGTGAGGCTTTGACTAGGGCTTAGCAATGAGGAATGATTGGGTTCAGGACCCCTTTGGGGAGATAGAATTGGCAATACTTCCTAATAGACTGAAGGGAAAGGTTGATAGAAAAAAAAGATTCTATAAACACTATTGAATTGAATTTTGTTTTTTAGGTTGAAGGATCATGCAAAAAGAAACACTTTGGTTTTAGAAATTTGCAAAGATGTGTCACTTGTAATAATTGTATTTGTATTAATTATAAGGGAGATGTTAATGCTCGAAACTTTCAAGCATACATTATATAAATTGTACATAAAACTTACTAGTGTACAGCTCTGCCTATGGGAATACACAGAATCATCGGTCAATTAATATTTATTACTATTTGCTAAGAACAAGGACTCTGACATTAAACTGCCAAGATTTGGAACCTGGCCCTGCCCTTTGTAGTTTTGCAGACTTAGGCCAATTATATAATATCTCTTTGCCTCTTTCCTCATTTATAAAATGTAGATAATGGCAGAAACCTTTTTCATATGTTATTGTGAGAATCGAATAAGTTACTATATGTAAAAATCACTTGGAACCCTAGCATATAATTAGCAGTTAAAAATGGTAATTATTTTGTTATTATCTACCTTGGGCAGCATTCTGGTGACTTGTAGTGAGCATATGTTTTGTGCCCTTGAAGATCAATATCTATACTTACAAAACCTTGGTACCATACAAGCTGGTTGCATTACTATTTCATATCAGGATCTATAAGTCACTGGTAGGAAGTCTTCTCCCAGCAACTGCTCTAGTCTTGTCTCCTAATTCATTGGGAAGTTTCCTGCATATCCTCATTCTCTCTCCTTCAACACAGAGACAGCTCTAGAATGGAGTGGGTTGAGAAAGCGACTTTTATTTTTTATTTATTTATTTTTATTTTTTTTGAGGGCAGTGTCACTGGCCCTCATATGTGGGACTGAACCAGGGCCGCTGGCTTCCCAAGCCAGCGATTAACCACCATGCCACTCAGCCAGCCCGAGAAAGCGACTTTTAGAATGGCTCCAAATACATGTCTTTGGGAAGATGGAAGTTCTGTGAAACTCTTCAAAGATTACGGTTATAAAGAAACCAGTGACTCTGATTAGCCTTAACTTAACTTGCAGAAAATACCACAGTAAAAACCAGAGGATGTATTCTTTTACCCTACTGATATCATATGCCATGTGGTCCCATGTCAGACAAGGAACCATGATGAAACTTACACAGCCCAACCACCAAAAGAGAATGACAACATAACTTTTTATATTTTCCTTTTTTCCCCCCTTACCTTGAGTTCCTTTTACCCTGCACATCGTATGTCTCCCCTTAACCTCCCTCCCAAAATAAACTCTTTTTCAGTTTGGTTCTGTATATTGATTTTTCTGAACACAAACTCTAAGAGAATAATACCAGTAATGGTTGAACTTTTCTCAGAAGTTGGGAAAAGGAAGTTGTGTTTCTCTCTGGTGAACAGGAACAGGGTAAGTCAATAGAAAACACATACATTTATTAGTTATTTATTGCTGCCATAACCTAGATTACTCCAAACCTTAGTGGCTTAAAACAAGACACCTTTTTTCACCTTCGATGGTGGGTCAAGAATCTGGTTCACTGTCTTTTCATAAGGCTGCCATTGCATGTCACCCAGGTCCAAGGCCTTACCGGACAGCTTGATGAGGAAGGATCTGTTTCCAAGTTCATGTGGCCGTTGGTAGTTTCAATTCCTCAAGGGCTGTTTTACAGAGGGACTCAGTTCCTGGTTGACAGTTGGCTTGAGACCTCCCTCAGTTTCTTACCACATCGGTGTTCCCAACATGGCAACTTGCTCCATCAAGGCCAGCAGGGAGAAGACAGAAGCCAAAATCTTATGTATCTAATCATAGAAGTGATATCCCATAATTTTTGCCTTATTCTGTTGCTCAGAAGCCAGTCCCTAGGTTAGCCTATCTATAGTCAAGGGGAGCAGATTACAAGAAGGTGTGTCTACCAGGGACTTGGGATCTTTGGGGACCATCTAAAAATCTGACTGCCACAATTAAGAATTTTTGTTTCAGGCTGGCCAAGTGGCTCAGTTGGTTAAGGGCTCACTCAAGAGTTCCAGCTGAGCTCTGAGCAACAGCAGTTCGATGCCTAGCCTGAGCTGAGCTGCCGTTGAGCTGCCAACAGGTGGCAGGATGGCTCAGCTAAAAAAAAAAAACAGGAAGAAGAAGAATTTTTGTTTGGTCACAGAACTATGAGAATCTTCAAACCTTTTTTTTCCTACCCTAAAGCTACTCCCACACCTTAGATTTGGCTTTCTATGTTTACGACCGATGGTATAGATGTCTGCTATGGACCCAGTTATTTTTCTAAGTCAGTTTCATTTCTCTGGCCAGATTATGTTCTGATTTTTCCCAGTCCAGGTTAAGTTCTTCATGGCTGCTTCCAGGCCACATTTGCATTTTCCTTCATAGTTCTTAAGTAATAATATACATCAGATTATTAATATATATTTGGCTAAAAGATGCCAGTAAAATAATATACCTCACTCTTATTACAACTGTTTCATCTGTTTTTCTAAACGATGCAGCACCCAAGTTTACCTTCCATATATCCTGGCCACTCCCATCTGTAGGCCATTTGTCTTCTGCTTTCCCCCCATAACCTCCACCCTTCCCTCCCTAGCTTAATCTTGCTCATGTTTAAAGTCGAAATTCAAATGTTCTTGATGTGTCTTTTTCCCTTTGTAAGTTCATTAATTTCTCCCTTCTCTTAACTAAGTACAATATTAATAATTTATACCATACAAGCTATCACTTGAGTGTAAATTATTTTGAACCAGTATCCAATTGTTTGAAATTTATGAGTCTCCTTTCTTCCAATAAATTCTTCGATCAATATTGCTCACTACAGTATAACCAAGGATAATTTATCTTAGTCACCACAAATGTTTAATGAAATATTGTTTCAAAGTCTTTCTTAAGGAAGTCATTCGTGCCTATCCTCAATGCCTAACACATGGCTGAGTACATACAAGGTATTCAATAAATGCTTGTTGACTAGTTATGAGCAGCTATTAAATATTTAAGGCATGTAAATCATTTCATTGAACATCTTAAAATGGAGAAGGCTGTACCGCCCTAGAATTCGTATTGGCCATAATATATGAGACATGTGTGTGAACTCTTAAGAGGGACCCTACATAAATTTAAGAAATGCATAAAATTTATATGACGCCCAAGATTTGTTTCCCAAACACAGGGAAATAAAATTGTAAGTAGCTGAGAATATTAGATGTAAAACTAAGTCTTTCTTTCCCATAAAAATAAAGTTGAGATACTAGTCACTCTTGCTTTAAAAAAATATTAATTTACATTCTAAAGTTGTTCTCTAATTTCTGGGCTGTAAACTTTGCTCAAACATTAGCTCCTTGATAGAACCTGTAATGTTGAAGTATTACATTCAAAAATATCATCTTTACACACATTGAGGTACTATTTATAACACTTTAATTTAGATCTAAAAATATTTTAATGAACTTCCGCTGATTTAGCCAAAGACCTTTAAGTGCAATAATTATTTAAGAATTTTCTTCTTTCTATTATGTATTGCTATCTCTAATTCTGCATCTGAAAAGGGGAATTGTATTTTTCTCAAATTTGTATGCAATCATGCAAATAAATTAAAAATAGATAACATTGTTGTTCCATATGTATTCTTCTGGGAAAATGCTAATGAAAAATATTTATATATAATAAGTTTTAATTGATGTTTCTATTATTTTTGGTTGTGAACAAGGTACGTTTTCCTTTATCATAATTTAGCCAACTACATTGCTGATGCTGTAATCATGGATTATCTTAGCCCATTCAGGCTACTATAGGAAAAATACCATAAACTGGGTAGCTTATACACAACAGAAATTTATTTCTCACATTTCTGGAGGCTGAAGTCCAAGATCAAGGTGCCCTCAGGTTTGGTGTCTGGGGAAAATCTGCTTTCGTTTAATAGAGGGTGACTCTTCTTTGTATCCTCACTGGTAGAAGGGACTAAGGAGCTCTGTGGGGTCTCTTTTATAAGAGTACTGCTCCCATCCCTAAGGGCTCCACCCTCATCTCCTCAGCACCTTCCAAAGGCCCCACTTCCTAATACCATCACTTTGGGGGTTAAAATTTCAACATATGAATTTGGGGAGCATACAAATATTCAGATCATAGCATTGAGTAAGTTAGAATGTCTCTGATAAACTACACATTCTTAGATGAAAAATTTGCAACAATTTTTTATACAGGATTGCTTGGAAAGAAGATTGAAAAATATTTAATTTTTACTGATTTGCAAAATAGTACATGATTATTATATTAAAAGGGAAATAATGAGAGACATTGATAGATGTCACTGGTAGTGACATGGAAATGTCACTGGTAGTGACATGGAAATGAAAATCACTGGTAGTATCACCACTCAGAGACAAATATATTAATATTTTTATATATTCCTCCCTTTTCTATGTGTATATACATATGTGTCTTTTTTCTACCTCCAAAAAGATTGAAATCATGGTATAGAGGGAGGTTTTGTTTTTTTTTTATTAACAACATTGCACTGAATTTATTATCTGACAATCGTTTTCAAAAATATAAAGTGTAGTAGCTACATTGTAGTCTATCATATTTATATACCATAATTTATCATCATTTGTAGATATTTTGACTACTTACCATTTTTTGTATGTATAATGAAACTTTGAACACATGTTAAACTTAGCTCTAGATATTCATCACATCATTCAACATAACAGATATTCTCAGTGAGATCATGATCTATCAATAAGACTCTTGGAGAGGGAAGTAGAAGAGGGTAAAGGGAGTCAAATATATGGTGATGGAAGGAGAACTGATTGGGTGCTGAGCACTCCATGCAATCGATAGATGACATATTAAGGAATTGTACACTTGAAAGCTATGTAATTTTACTAACCAATGTCACCCCACTAAACTCAATTAAAAGTAAATAAATAAAAGTTTTACAAAGGTTAAAAAAAAAGACTTGATCAACACTTTCAAAATATATTCTTAAAGGCTGTACACATTTATACAGCTATGTAAGACCAATAAGCATGGCTGTGCATATATACTGTGTAGTGTGCAACTCACATACTGTACTGGTGACTCCCCTGACCTTCACAGTATGAGTATATCCATCTCATTTACTGTCACTAATACTACTTATAATCACTGACACTACAGACGATGTTTCTCTTTAAGAATTATTTAAGGTTCAATTGCCTTTATCAGAGACTCCATAAAATAAAAACATTTTGAAAAACCTGTGGCGTAAAGATGACAGAAGATGATTGTTCTTATTAATTAATGTTCCAGATGTCAGCAAAAGAGGTCCATGTCAGGTTGTGGGTTTCTTCTTCATAGTGTTTGTTGTCCAAAGATCCTTGCTGCTGTACTTGTGTTTCTCTACCACAGCATTTTGCTCCCGTCCACTTTGTCTAAGTACATCACCATGACCACCATGTTCCAAACAGCATAATGGAGACATGTAAAAAATGAAGGGACTCAGAGCTCCGCTTCTCATTAAGAACATAATGTACATTTGCTTATAAAACTTCTGTACATTTCCCCTAGGCAGAACTTAGTCACTGGGCCAAGCCTAATTGTTAAGAGAAATTGCAAGATGCAATGTTTATTTTGATCCGCTCTAGACCCAGCCAAAAAACTAGGAAATAATTTGAGGAAAAGGAACAGTTTTAAAGGACTGTCTCACTCTGCCATTCAGAAAATCCTAAATTTGGGCCGGCCAAGTGGCGTAGTGGTTAAGCGCTGGCTTGGGAAGCCAGCGGCCCTGGTTCGGTCCCACATATGAGGGCCAGTAACACTGCCCTCAAGAAAAAAAAAAAAACAAAACTCAGAAAATCCTAAATTACAATGTTTGATTACTAGCGAGATTACATTTTTTTGCACATTTATGTAGTTTGTTTTGTGAATTACACATTAGTGCCCTCTGTTAATTTTTTCCATGGGATGCATTTTTTTAAAGAGTTTTAGTTAAAGGCTTTATAAATTATTATCTACCACATTAAAATATTTTTATGTTTTTGATTTATTGGAATTTTACAGGTTATGTGGTCAAGCACCTATAATGTTTTTATTGCTCTTTTACATAGAAAGTTTCCCATTCCCCAAGATCAGTTACATTCATCAATATTTCATTCTAGGTTGTTTTTTTTAACTTTCAATTGTAATGATATTTTTATCTATAGGAGCGTTTTTTGTTTGCTTTTTTTTAAAGGTTTTATTGCGGAATTGGGGGAGGCGAGCAGCGTTGCGGAATTGGGGAAGGGGAACAGACAAGTTGCCGTCTTTTTGTTCTTCACTTTAGTTGCGGAGGACGTTGCTTCACTGGCCCATGTTGGTATCATCATTGCGCTCTTCCTGGGTGAGGCAGATCAGTAGCCGGCCTCTGGATGGTCGCTCACTGCGGCTATTGGCAGCTCACACTGGCTGTCAGCCGCTCACACTGACTGCCGGCCATTCACTGCAGCCTATGGCAGCCCACTGCTGCAGAGGCTGCAGCCTACACCTTCGCCGGGGCTCGCACAGCCCAGGTCCAGGGGGAGCTGTTGTTAGCTGTAGAGGGCAGTGTCACTGGCCCTCATATGTGGGATCTGAACAGGGGCCATCGCTGGTGTCCCAAGCCAGCTCTTAACCAATGCACCACTCAGCCAGCCCTGCTTTTGTTTTATGAATATACTAAAAAGAGAAATATCCAACTTGAGATTTGTTTTTAAAATAATTAGTTACTTTTCTTTACTAATTTTAAAAATAATTTATCTATTTGACATCATATGGAAATATTTATAAAATTTTATGTTTACACAATTTAGCATCTTTTGAAGGATTATCAGTTCTATTTTGTTGCTCTCTCCAGAATTGATGTGCAGCCAGGATATATGAGCATGGAGTATTCTAGCTGTCTATTCTGAATGTTTGGAGGGACTATCTGTGAAACTTTTTGACTATCACTCTTTAGTTTGTAGGTTAGTTTTTGTGCTCATCTTATACTCTGTAGTTTTTCTACCTTAATGGAATAATAATTAGCAATTGACACTTCAAACATTTTCTTAACTATTCTTATGTGTCCTCCTAGCTTTGTTTGGTCAGATTTTTAAACAACTAATTTACTTTTGATTAGGATGGTGTTACAATGTTAGGCTAACTTTGGAAGAGTTGGTTGTCTTGTAATTGTCTACATTTTTATTTATGAGCATGGGTCTGTTTTCTATTCAAGTCTTCAATGTCTTATTAAAGTCTTGTTTAAATGTAAATCAATAACATTTTTATAGTAAATTTTAATATTTTACATTTTTATTACTTTTGGGAATCAAATCATTCTTTCAATGTAACTCTAGCAGGAAATGCTATTGGTTATTCACATATCCATCTTTTACATGACACTTTTCTGACACATTCTATTAATTGAAATAATTTTTCCACCAGTTGTCTTGATTACATGTTCTATGTTTTGCTTTAAAGAAACTTGATCTCTTATTTCTGTTACATGCCTTGAAACATTGGCCAGCACTTTCAAAAAAGTGATAAATAATTATGGCAATAGTCATCTTCCTTATTTTGTTCCTCATTTTAATGAAAATCCCTATTTCACAGGTTGTTCAGTGTCAACTCCAGAATTACAATTCAGTAGATTTCATATGTACATACAGGTAATGAAAAGAAACTAGATAATGTGGAAATAAAAAAATCCATTGAATTGATAAATCACTCTGTTTCACTAATTAGTGTTTATAAATCTAACAATAAAAATGTTTTTGCAATTTTTAGAGAAAAGGTCTCCATTTTCCCTTCCACAAAATCCTTGAAAGTTTTCAAAAGAGTTTCATTTGACAGTGCAAAGTCAAGAAGATTAGGAAGTTTTGATAAGTTGTATTAAGGATTAAAAATGTATTAAATATTTGGAATTAGAATTTATAAGGTAGATATATTCCAGGTTCATGGAAGATGAGCAGTTAGCTTCATTCAAAGGATGTTGTACATTTCATATACATATATTCTTCAAAAAAAGGGAAATAAGGTATGAAAACATTTTTTTTCTGTTTAAATTAGTAAGTATTCTAATGAAATTATTTTGAATGATCCTCATATTCTTACTCCTAAAGATTAGTCATATAAAGATTTAAAATGTAAAAAATATAATAATGTCCCTGACTCTTTTCTGGTTGGTTTTATTGAGAGTTCTAAAATATTTCTTTCATTCAGCTTTGATGAGCAAGTCTTAATTTGAAAAACAATATAGCATTTTTCAAATATAGTGCTCACAGATCAATAAATTCCAAAGCATTGTTTTAAAATGGTACACTACCAGTTAAATTTAGTCAACAAGAGCTAAATGAATTAAAGCTAACACTAAAATGTGATTGTTTTAAATTCATAAACACTTTAAAGGAGAAAACTAAAGTATAAATTTGAAATCAAGACTGTTGAAGTTTTGTTTACACTTGTTTTATTGATGAAATAAAATACATAGCTATCTCAGGATAAATGTACATTTTATTAAATGAAAATATGCTAGAACATAGGAATTACTTTCTATAACTTTACAATACTAACTTTAAACAAACACTAAAACAAGAGATGGTATGATACCTTATGAATTACTAATAATTTATAACTTCTTATTCTAAGAAACTTAGAAATTACTAGTTTTATTGATATAAATGTATACAAAAAGCCTTACGTGATTTTGCTTTTCATTATTCTTTTCTTCATCAATATTAGACATAGTAGGGACTTATGTATGTCATCATATATAGATAATAAATTATTGATTTGTTATTGAGTGAATCGGCAATGACCAAAATGTGAAACAAATATTGATACATCTTGGAAGTGCCTAAATCTTTTTGTGCTTAAATTTGCATATAGATGTCTCTGATTTTGACTTTTTATAAAATTAAGCCAACTGAATCCTATTTAGGATGAATAAAAACACTCTGCATTTTCCTAATCCTCACTTCCCCACAATTCCTGACTTCAGTGCAGACCATATTTAAAATAGATTGCTTTATTTTAAACTACAGCATGATTCTCTTTTTAAATATAGTTTTAATGGACTTTTCTGCATACTGTGCAAATACAGCAAGTGTATTGTCAATGAAGCAAATACAGTATGTCATTGTCAGGGGACTTTAGATGAAGCTTCGATTTATTTTCCAGATATTTTGCCATTTAAATTGAAGAATGGGGAGGTGGAGAAAAATTATTCAGTGCTGCGGCTCTTATGCTTTGTTCCAGGGTATAATCACTTCTTAACAAAATGTGTGATACTACTATTAGCAATAATTCTGCTCTTCATGACAGGAACTCTGAAGATTTGATAAGAATAGTCAAAGAAGCATGAACAATGGTTCAACTCTTCCAGTGATTTCCAGCAAACTGGGTCAATTAAGTACAATAAATACTTCTTCAACTGGTCTTACAAAGCCTTCACAGGATGTGGACATGGCTAAAAAGAACTGGATTTCATGAAATCTCTGATTGTTCCTTTTGGCTGAGGACCTTAGCCAGTAGTCAGTATTTAGCTATGATGTATGAAGTGTTACCTACTTCCCTTCAGTTGGAGATGGAAGGAAAAGTTGGGAATGTTAGGAAACAAGTCATAGACAAGTAGTATTTTAGCATTAATGACGTGTAAATATTATCTGAGTGGAATTTTGGAGACTGACAAGGGTGTTTACTGGAATACTTTCAAGGTCAACCATGAGGTGTATAGTGTTTATATGTCGTGTAGCTGTGAGGCTCGAGTGTTTTGAATCTTACAGATTTGGGGGTGAATTCCATCTAACTTCTCTAGATCCCAAATTACTTTTCTGTGGATTAGGAATTATTTAGAAATGTTATGCACTTCTGCCTTTTAGATTTGTGAAAGTTGAGATGATGGATATTGGGTGAGAGAGAGAGAGAGAGAGAGAGAGAGAGAGAGAGAGAGAGAGAGAGAGATAGAGAGAGAGAGAAAGAGAAAGTCTGGATCATAATAACACACCAAACAAATGGTATTTCCATATCTTTGTCATCATCATCATTATCATCATGAACTTCATACAGTCATATTGGAGCTAAACATTGTAGCCAGGCATATTTTTGTTTTATAATGTAGTGACTGATGATACATAAGCTAATTCAATATTCTAACGTAAATATATCCAGAATCTGCTCTTCCAGCACCTTTTGTTTTTTTATACTAGTTTAGATCACAGGTGATTCAAGCCTCAGTTTTGTGCTGAGGCATTTGTTGTTAATGTATGTTCCTCAAGGACATTTTGATTATAATCTATAAACTATGGAAACTCCCTTCTTCCTTGTATTCATACAAATAGCAGAGAGGGATCTATTTTGAGTGGGGAGCAGGGAAAGAATTATGGAAGGGATGGAAGTCCATATGCGTATTGAGCAACTGAAGGAGACTGAAGACATACCAAGTACTACAGGCATGGGGCACACACTGAGTTTAGGTGGCATGAAGCTCATTTACTGAGAGCAATGTTATCCAGGGGGAAGACTGTTAGAAAGCTAGGGAGATAGGGACTCTTAACATTTTACAAATATGTTTATGACTTTGTATTTTATATCAGTGTTACTTGGAAACCAATCTTCCTTCCATTAGGTGAGTTTTCTCATGTCACATCCAAAGACAACCTGAACCAAAGAGTGATTCCCAGCTTGGTTGCTTTAATTCTAGCCATTAATCAGTCTTCGAAAGTGGAGGTTCTAAAAACACGAAAACTGAATTCTCTAAATGTGTTTTTAAAAGAACATACATGTACCTGTTGGTTTTTTTCACTTATATCTCTACTTTTTTAGTTAAATATAGCTTGTATTTAAAATAAACATATTAATAGCATTCTCTTTCTGTGGTCATATTATTTTATTTGCCCAGAATTCTCCTGAATCAATTTGTATTAAATTGACTAAGATACACAACCTACAACAAACAACACTATTTTTGAAATTGTGGATTCAGAAAGGTGAATGGTGGAAAAAGAATAGTAATTTCGGGTAAAAGTTTCTTTTAACAAATAGATGAAACTATCACAAAATGAAACAAATTACATCTTTGTGTTTGTTCTTTCCCAATGCTTGTATTTGAAAAAGCATTATTGCTGTAGCAATTGATTTTCTTGTATTCTAAAATAACAAAGTATTTATTTTTTTATGTTTTCAGGTAACCTAAAACGAGGTGATTTATTTTCTGCTAAGTCTTGTTAGTAATCGATGGTAACAAGGACTGTAAAAGTGCCTTAGAGAATGTTTAATTATCTGCTTGAAATACTCTTAGAACAACCAAAAAAAAAAAGTATATAAAAAAGGGAAACGTTAACTAACTTGCTCTAAGAACTGTATCTACCAAATTAAACTATAAGTGACTTGTAGTCATCCCATGTCATAACCCTTAAGATATTTAAGTATATGAGAATGCATCATTTTTTAGCAATATAAATAAGACTAGTAACAGAAAAGTAATAGAGAACCAAACAGTTGACGATTCATATGTGGGTTCACCCTTAAATGGCTTCTAATTTGATCATTCCTCTGTATAGTCTTCTCAATTTTCTCATCTTAAAAGATAGTTCATTCAAAATAACCCAGAAATGCACAAAGAAGATCTCTGATGTAAAAATACTAAAGGACAATAGAATATTATAGTGGTTCTTTGCAAGTCTGAAATCATCCGAGACTGGGAATCCCTGAAGAAGTGGTTTTATTTAATTTCCCAGCGGAGTACAGCCTTTCCAGTCAAGGAAGAACTTAACCTAAGAGCTCTTTTATCACTTGGAGGAACTTCAAGAAATAGGGAAATTATTTCCTGACAACTAGATAATCATTTTAATGAACTTCTTTATTAGAGGAGAGGACAGTAGCACGAATTTAAATTTGTGACCCACAAAATCCTCTCTGATATTGATGTGACCTAAGGGCTTATGCATCATATTAATCTGGCCCAAAATGTACGTTAACACATTTGATGTCTGTCATAATATTGCACATATGCTCTTTTTTCGTGCTGTCTTTGATCTCTATTGAGGCCTGTGTCAAGGGAAATAGCATATCTGAAGTATAATGCACTATTGAAGAGAGACTGCATCTCAGTGTAAACCCCTTAGCCTGGACTGTGGGAAGTGAATTTTGAATCTAGATTGTGTATTTGCACCAAACATTTGCTTATCTCTCAACCTGAGCATCAAGTAATGAGTCTAAGAATGGGAGGTCGCTTTGTCCTTTGGAATTGGACTTATTTAGAACATCTCTGTGCATTTCATACCACCTCATTCCTTTCATATTTGATCAGCATTCAGCAGTGTCCAAGCCCTGATGTGTCCTTTAGAGACTTGGAACATTTTAAACCAGAAAATGAATCTGTCTCATTCTGAGTCATGTGACAGCCCACTAGCCAACTGGAGTAGTTTGTTGCCCTCTCAATCCCAAAGGGAATCATTCTTAATTAATTACTTTGACAGAGCATTCTATATTTGTGACAGTTGAACTGTCACAAAGGATGCTGTGGCCCCTTTAAAAGTCATTTAACTATTTTTGACACTTCTTTATTCATATAAAGTTTTAATGATTTCTGTCAATACAACTGAAAATGTAGGGTCATTAAAGGGCATGTCCTGCTAAATTTCAAATCACAAGTTTGATTGCCATCTCTGAGTGGAAACATCAATTCCTTCTAAATACTCAGATTATTAACTCAGGTTATTGACAGTTTTTTTGGGTAGGTAGTGGGAAAGAAAAGGGATGATCATCCAGCTCATAGAATTTGGTTAAGAAAGGGGAGCAATTAACTTCATCGGTTGTGACAAATGTCCTGCTCTGGTTGGGCATGTTGATAATGGGAAAGGCTGTGCATGTGTGGGGGCTGGGGATATATGGGAACTCTCTGTACCTTCCTCTCAATTTTGCTGCTGTGAAAAAATAGTCTTTAAAAATTAAAATGAAAAAGTAGTTACAGACATTAGTAAAATAAACTACAATCTCATGTACCTATGTTTTAAATTACTAGAAAAAAATACAGGGAAAGTTACAGCAAATATAGTCTTCACTGATTTGGGTAACTTCATTTAATTTTATAGTGATTTCGTAAGCCACATGTCCAATGAAATCATTTTTAAAAGCTACATTAGAAATGGAAATCTAGATATCTATTATTACACTTTTTCTTTGTAATATGATGGGGATTTTTTTCTACGCAAGTCCCATATATCTGAGTTATTACTTTAAATTTAATTCTACATAAAATTTAATTGATTGGATTAAGAGGAGTTAAAAAAAATTCCCTTGGCAGAAATATCTGTAACTTCTCCTTTTTGTGGTTTTCTAAACTAAGCCTTTAATGAATATGAAAGTCAAGCAAAGACATGGAATCAGTCCCTTACTATTTTGTCAGCCTTTTGTGCCTTTGATTTTCAGCCTTCAGTCCAAGTATCCAACATATCTTTACTTTTTGATTGTTTGTTTGTTTGCAGTTTCTCTCAGTATTGCTTAGTTTTCTTTTTTAAATTAAATTTATGGGGGTGACAGTGGTTAGTAAAGTTACATAGGTTTCATGTGTACAATTCTGTATTACATCATCTATAGATCACATTGTGTGCTCACCATCCAGGTGCAATTCTCTTTCTATCACCATATTTTGACCCCCTCTACCTTCTCCTACCATCTCCCCTCCCCCTTACCCTCTGGGAACCACTAACCTATTGTCTGTGTTGTTCTTGTTCCTTTGTTACTTTCAGTTTTATATCCCACATATAAGTGAAGTCACATGGTTCTTGACTTTTTCTGTCTGACTTATTTCGCTTAGCATAGTAATCTCAAGATCCACCCACCAACACATCTTTATTGAGGACTCACCAAATGTGGGCCTTTGTGCTGAATCCTGGGGATACAGATATGAGCAAGACAGATACACTATCTGTACTCATGGGGCTTATAGTCTGTGCGAGCTGGATGCCGAGCATAACAGGTGAGTAGGAGAAGATCTAGTGAAGGAAATGCACATAAAATAAATAATTAGAGCTTGGATAAGTACTCTGTTAGAGATTCATGTTGACATTGTAGGGGAAGAGCTTTACTCTTCTTAAGAAATTCAGAGCAGGACTCTGGGTGTTGAGCACACAATGGGATATATAGATGATGTATTATAGAAATGTACACTTGAAACCTATGTAATTTTACTAACCATTGTCACTCCAATACATTTAATAATTTTTTAAAAATCAGAGAAGTAGTCCTTCATTAGGTGTCATTTGAGCCGAGTCTCAGCTTCATTTCTTCTCATATTTTATTCATTCAACGTACTTGCGAGGCATGCGAGATGTAAAGGACATTTTGCAGGATGCTGTGGGTGCTACTGAGGTGGATCAGTCAAGGACTCTGATTTCAAATTTCACGAGGTGAGAGAGAGAGACTGATGAACAAGGAAGAAAGTGATGGGCAACATGGGGGATAAGAATGTATGTTACAGGCCCTGCTTCCCTGGGAAGCAATCAGGGACAATTCCTGAGTGCAGTGACATTGGAGGTAGCTAGAAATGTGGCCACAAGCTTTTCAGCCCTGAGTAGGTCCTGCTGGCTAGTAAGAGTGTTCTGTTTTATCATAACCAGGATTTACCTCAAGGTAAAGACTCAGGAATGTGTAATTTGAGGACATTTTTAGTAAAAGACCACTTCTTCCCCAAGTCTCTGCCCCTATACCTAATACAGCTAATGAAAGAAAATAAATCACAATCAAATCATTTCTTTACATAATCTCAAACTCTACCCAAAAGAAATTGCTACTGGACTTAGGCAGGATTTTAAAAACTGTCTTCTAAAAAGCATGAGTCTTGGATGTTTGGTGGTTAAAAGGTTTCATGATAATTCAATTTGGGAAGCAGTCTGTAGATCTCTTTTTTTTTTTAATAGACTTTTTTTTTTCTCAGGGCAGTGTCACTGGCCCTCATATGTGGGATCCAAACCAAGACCGCTGGCTTCCTAAGCCAGCGCTTAACCACAGCGCCATTCGGCTGGCCCCTGTAAATCCCTCTTGAAAATGAACTATACACATGTGTATGAAGGAGCTTAGAAGTCCTATGGTTAAAAACTTAAGTGAGCTGACTTTCAAACACCTCTCCCTTCTCCAGTTTTTACTAAACATCAATTAACACAGAAGGAGCTTTGAAATACTTAAATTATTCTTATGCATCAAGATATGCTCCTTTCCCAATGGCAGACCTTAGCCAGGAGACTGCTTGGAGACACTGAGCTCTGAGCAGTAAGATGCAAGGATGGAGGATGGGGACAGAGAGGAAGAGGGGACAAGAAGAAACAGGGATGAAACCAAAGTGGAGATTTCTGATAAACTGACAGCTTTCGCAACATCCCTAATACCTCTAGCTACTGGAGTCAGATAACTCAGGCTCTGAAATTCCACACTAGGGTTTGCTGTCTTTTGTGGCCATCTTCAGGCATTAGAAGTGTGAGGACTTTACTGAACCTCAGGGCTAGGCTTTCTGCTGGTTAAAGGCAATTTCTCCTGGGGGCATAATAACTAGTTTCTGATTCACAGCCACATCAGAGTCTGACATCTAAAGATTGCCAACACAATAAAATCTCTCCAACATAAGCTTTCTTTATTGGTGCCCTTACCACAAACCACCTGCTTTCAGGGTTACCATGTGATGGGCATGGGGATTCGATTTCTGAGCAAATGGATCATATAAAAAATAAGAATAGTCAACTAAGTAGATATATAAAGCCAAAAAATAATTTTAATCCCTTACAAACTCCACAGAAAGGGAGTTGTTGCTAAAAATAGCTATGCTAATTTTTAATTAGTTGTGTTCATATTTATATAAGTACATATAAGTGGCACAAACATAAAGTTCACCTGTTTTAACCCTCTTAAAAAAATGCTTAAAATTCAATATGTTTGGTTATAAAAAAAAATGACAAAGTAATATATGTCCATTAGAAACGTTGAAAGCGTTAAAAATATTTAAAATGTTAAAATCACCTCTCTGGTGATGAATAATGATATTTTGATATATAGCATTTTAGGAATTTTTCTAAGATACACATCTAAGCAAACCGAAGTTTTGAAAACTTTATGTCATACTTAGTTTGTTCTGTAGGTCTTCTTTATTCAAAAATGTAATGATATTACTTTCCCTAGGCATCAAGTGTTCTTCATAGTATGTGAACATACTGTAATTCTTTAACATATATAATCGTCCTCTATTTTATTCCCAATATTTTAATATCATAACAAAATTTCAAAATAAATATTCTCAGATGTAAATTTTTTTGCCTGCCTTTAATTTTTTTTTCCCTCAAATTAAATTCTTAAAGGTAAATTGCTGGGCCAGAGTATATGAACATTATTTTTTAATGAAATTTATTGGGGTGACAATGGTTAGTGAAGTTACATAGGTTTCAGGTATACAATTCTGTAATACATCATCTATATATCACATTGCGTGCTTACCATCCAGAGTCAGTTCTTCCATTATCATATATTTGACCCCTTTTTACCCTCATCTACCACCCTCGACCCCCTTTACCTTCTGGTAACCACTAAACTGGTGTGTGTGTATCTATGAGTTTTTGTTTCCTTGTTTGTTTGTCTTTTTCCTTTGTTGCTTTTAGTTTTATATCCCACATTTGAGTGAAATCATATGGTTCTTGACTTTTCTGTATGACTTATTTCGCTTAGCATAATAATCTCAAGATCCATCCATGTTGTCTCAAGTGGCACTATTTCATCTTTTCTTATGGCTGAGTAGTATTCCATTGTGTATATATACCACACCTTCTTTATCCAATCATCTGCACATTTAAAAACTATAATGTAACAGATTGTCAAATTGCCCTTCAGACATTATGTATCTCACAGGTCCACTAGAGGGGTGTGTGGAAGAACCAGTATCTCCGTGCTCTCACTAATAAATTGGAATTTTTAAAGTACCAAAGAGTTTTTAAAAAGTCTTCTTTCACTCATATTTCACCCCCATATCTTACCAGATATACTCTAATTAAGGCAATCAGGCAAGTGTTTCTTGCTTCCGAGTAGAATTGAATTCAGGGCTAAGAATTTTACAATGAGGTATTTTCTGAGAAAAGTCTAAACTCTACAGACACCTTTTATTTACTTCAATGGTATTTAATATGGAGATTTGGGATGAGATGGAATAAAGAGATTACATTTCTTCTCATCAGATTAAGGGATTATAAAACAGCTGTGAGCACCAGCTTAATGAATGCAGAAATTTTACTTAACTATCAATAGATTGCAATCTTCATCATTTTTGTTATAAGTTATTAAATACACAATAAAGCAGTTATATTAACACATAGAAATTGGAGACAGTCTTTTTCAGAAATTTTAGTTTTGTTTATTAATTAGGAGTTCTCTATATTGATAATTTCCTAAAATAACAATGATATAAATGCCAAATAGCTTTTCATGCAAATAGTATAGAATGAGAAATCTACCTTGCTGTGAAGTGAATGGTGATGTCACAGGCTACTGAACAGATGTCATTTGACTTGGCAGTTAGCATTTTTCACATTTCTCAAAAGTACCAGACTTTGCACAAACAGAAGTAAGGAATTAAGATCCCTACAAAGTGAAAAAAAAATGTAATTTTGATTGTAGGACATACCAAAAAGAGGGTTGCATATTAAAATGAATTAATAGTTATATTTAAATCAAAATAAAATATGTCAAAATAAATGAGAGATTGTCTTAGATCCTTCAATATACAGTTTTTCTAATCATTCTATTTCATCTCATGAGGTTGAAATAGAGGCAAATGAGTTAGAAAGGAGAGATGCATGATCACAAATTGCTACCATTAGATGTGAAATTTTCAAAATTATTAGCATGGACAGAAGTAGAGTAACTTTCTTTTGGCATAAAGAGGCCAAAACATGAAAAGCCATAAGACTTTTATGGTCTATAGTATCACACAGAATAACCACTGCAACAAAATGTGGTATGACTTAGTTACCTGATCTTCCCTAAAGGAATCTTCGTAAAATATCTCGTAGGTGGAAACAAAGCTCGAACACTCTCAATTAAAAGAAAGAAAAGTTAAATTTGCTTTGCATAATAAACTCCCCCAGGCTTACAGCTATACACAAATAGCAGAATATTGAGGCGTTTTATTTATCCAGCCTCCGCATCAGCTGTGAATGTGGACATCCTGAAGCACTGGCTGATGACTAGGCAGTAGTTTCCTGTCACTTCTAGCTATGACTTAAAAAGACTACAGATGCTGCAGGGTCGAGTTCTCCTGTCTTCCTGTGCACAGAAGGGTCTGTGAAATTCTAAGTTACAGGGCCCTCTGAGAACAATAAAGACAACATTTCAGAAGTCCTTGGATAATGTTTAGCATGTGTGAACTTAGAAATGCATGATGGCAAAAACAAAACAATTGCACGGTGAGTATGTATCTATATATGTAAAAAACTGGATGGGATTTTAATATCTAAGTGTGGAACTTAGGTAATTATATGATGGTCCATCTTCCCAATAGAATCAATGCAGTTATTTAAATTGAAGTTTAGGAAAACTTTATGATAGCTTGAGAAAATGCTATAAAAGGAGTAAATTGTCAACTATGTAGAAACCTAAAAATAACTCTAAAAGCTACATATGTAAAAAAAAAAAAAAAAAAAAAAAAACCTGAAAGAAAACACAGTGGTGGAGGTTTAACATACTTGGTTTACTCAGCTTGGACCTTGAGTCGTTCATTATTTTTCTTCCTATACTTCTAATTTTCAAAAATTTCTCTAATAAACATGTTAATTAATTTTATAATATAAAACTCCCTTATTTGAAAATATACTGTGGGTCCCATGGCAGGTGTGTGGCAGAGGGAATTCAGGGTGCCTTACAGTAGAAACGGCTGTACCTTCTTTCTGCTGCTGTTATTCATGCTTCCCTGTCTGCCCTTCCTTTCAGCCCTTTTCTCTGTGTTTCTTTCGGGCAAGTTTCCCATTTTTCTCGTACGGATGCTCCGTGGCTTTCAATGGGGTTATGTCTCAATAACTCCATCGCAAGTGGAAAATATTGTATGTCGAAATGCATTTAATATACCTAACCTACGGAACATCGTAGCTTAGCCTCACCTGTCTTAAATGTGCTCAGAACACTTGTGTTAGCCTCAGTTGGGCAGTTATCCTGAGTTTCATCTCAAGAGTAATTTCCTTGCTCTTCTTCGCACCAGAAGCAGGAGACACAGATGGGCATTTTGGAGACATGATGGGATGTGAAAACACAGAGCATAATATCCAGAAATCACTGGCCAGGCTGTGCACGGTAGAGTATCGGTTGTTTACTGTGATCCCATAGATGGCTGGGAGCTGTAGGCGCTGCTGCTGCTGCCAGCATCATGAGAGAGGGTCATCCCGCATACCTTGGTCCTGGAAAAGATCAGATTCAAAATTTGAAGTACGGTTTCTGCTGATTATGTTCCACACCATCATAAAGTCAAAAGATCATTAAGTCATTAAATCAAACCTTAATAAGTTAGAAACCATATCTTTCCACAGGTAATGGTCTTGTCCTTATTTGTAGGAAAGAGTAAAATCAATTTTTGTTTTCTCTTCCTTTCACTATACTTCGTATGTTAAAATATACCCGTGTGTTAAAATCAAATGCAAGCTATTGTATATTCACAAACAGAGTAACATTTACATATATGCCTGATTACAATTGCCATGAGCCACTCCATCCCCATCTCTGTGGCTCAGTGAGTCTCTTAGCTCACAGATCAGTGTGTTACCCAGAATCATCAGAGGTCACCTACCTACAATATTATTAACTGTCTCTCTGGCTCCCTCTTATCAAAGTCACTCTTGAGGCCAGTGTCAGGATGGCCACTGTGAAAACACCAGTACTTGTGTTCAAGGGTACTGGTCTCCCCCAACTTGTTGATCCTTGGTTTCTAGAGCAGTGGTGGGGATTGGGGAATGAAAGGCCAGTGTGATGGAGGATAGACAGGCATGAAGGCCAGTCATGTAGGATCTCCGAGGCTAAGTGAATTAAGGATGTTGGGTTTTTCCCAAAAGTATCTAGATAACTCTTGAAAGGTTTTAAGCAGGAGAGTGTGATGCGATCTGCTTTGAAAAGGAAAGGATGCTCCCAGCTCTGGTCCACATTTGCACAGCTGGCGGCCCATGCACCAGGGGAAAGCCTAGGTCCTCCGGATGTGAAATATGGACTCTTTCCACACCTGCAAAGAAGGCTCTGTTAAGTATAACTGTAGATGACAACCTGTAAGGGAGATGCCACATTTTAGGAGACTGTTAGGACAATTACCATGTAGCTTCAGATTTTCTGTCAGTAAAATTTTGATCCCAGCCACCCCATGCTTCTCAGTTCTTAAAAAGATCAATGTAGCAGGTGTTTGAGCCTGGAAGCAAGAAAGCAAACTAAAAATACCAGCATCGTTTTGTCGAACGAGGAGATTTCCTTCAAGTGTCTCTGCACTTGAGCGTTTATCATGAGTGCAAAAAAAAGAAAAAGAAAACAAATGTATCCAGCATGCAGATTGCTCCCCAAGTTCACTCTGGGTGTCAGACTTGGCAGTCTCAGTACTCCATGCAGCCTAGCGCAAAACTGTTAACATTCGTACTTAGCCACATGGATTCAAACACTGAGTGTTCTGAATATTTGCAGGCAGATGTTATCAAAGATGTTCGTTTTTCACAGTTTCCTCAGTTCATTTGCATAGAACAGCCTTTGCCTGGAACATGAGGTGCAGTCAGCACAGAAGCATTTTTGTTGGTTTGTTTGCTGTTAAGTTGTGAGCATGTGAGTGTATTGGGGAAGCATTTTATTAACTATTGAATTAACTATTGTTCCAATAATGATTTGTTGTTGTTTTACTTATTTGTTGGGAAGTGGATATAACTATGAAGATAAATAAGTTTTTTGCTTTCTTTTGGATGTTGATTTTAATGGAAAGACCTTCAGGTTCAACTTTTTCCTTAAATTCTGTCTTCTTGTAACCAACATTGGGTGTTCTGCCCTTCCTATAAATGTGTATTTTATATACTCCTTTATGCAATTCCAAGGTCAAGGGCAGTTCTTGAATTAGGAAAACATCATTATCTCTAATATTGATTTGTCAGAGTCTTCTTATTTACCCGCCATACTGAACACTGAAAGGCCCAGAAGATAAATACTAGAAAAAAATCCAGCCCAAACTAAAGGTGCCCTTCAAGGTGTGAATTTTATGACTTCCTTGGTCTTGTTCAGAAATTACTGTCAATCAAAGGATCCTTGTCCAACCTTCACTGGGGATGACAAGCTGGTGAAGATTCAGACACAATTTGCCACTGACAAGGCAGCGATCTTGTCAGTAGATATGGGAGGAATCAATTTAGCCAGTAGATTAACAAGTGCTTCACTTTCACTCAGTCTTAGAAATTGTTTCCCTCCCCTGTCCTGTGTCATCGTCTCTAACACTGTTCTTCCCCCAGTTCTTTTCCATCTCCTATCATTATTATTAAGTCTCCTTCATCTTTACACTTTTTCTACTAACTAGTTTCCTTGCACCCTACATACACGTTCATGCTCAAGTTTTTCTATATTTATTTTATAAAAATCTCCCCTGCTATTTGATAACATTGACTACACTCTTTCCTCCTTCCCTACTTCTTTCCTTCCTCTCTACCTCCCTCCCCTCCCTTCTTCCCTCCCTCCCTCCTTATTTCTTTACTTTTTCATCAAGAAAGAGCTAAAAATTGTGAAATAAAGATGGAAACTTTACTCTCAGACATTTTTTTTTTTTAAAGAGGGCAGTGTCACTGGCCCTCATATGTGGGATCCGAACCCTGGCCGCTGGCATCCTAAGCCAGCTCTTAACCACTGCGCCACTTGGCCTACCCTTACCCTCACACATTTTTAGTCTTCTGATGTGCAGTGCTCCAGAAAGATTACAAAGATTACTCTCACCAGGGGATTCCCGAGTCAGACAGATCAGTTTTGAAGCTATTACAAGAGTGTTTTAAGTGTATGGTGATAAATGTTGCACAAAGCTTTTGTTCCGAATATCCTGACATTTCAAAACTCCCATGACTTTTGCAAATTTTACTCTCAAAATCATCCTCAATGCTGAGCCTGGCTCACCCTGTCATATGTCCTCCTCCAGGTCTGAGGACTTACGTGGTGATCAGTGGTCTACACACTCAGCTTGGCTTGTTGTCTATTCTGTTTCTACTTTGTTTTCACCTCTTGCTTAGCATTATATCTACAGTTTTGAATACAGATATTCTCTAGGTTTAGGCTTCTTTGGTTCAAGCAAAGGACTAAGCTTTCTAAGGGCCGGCTGAGTGGCTCAGTTGGCTAAGAGCTTGCTCAGGAATGCGAGCTGAGCTATGAGCAACAGCGGTTCAATGCCAGCCCAAGCTGAGTTACCCTTGAGCCACCAACAGGTGGCAGAGTGGCTCAGCTAAAAAAAAAAAAAAAAAAAGACTAAACTTTCTATTCTTTTTTAAGAATCATATGTAATATTACTGGTTTGGGGAGATAAAAAAGCTCCCAAACATTGTTAATACTAGATATGTGGTATTTTGTTTGATTATTTACTTATTTTGGTATGTCCTCATATCTGATTAGATGAGTCGCTTCCCTAAGTCTTCATTATAAATGTGTTTGAGAAGAATTAACATTTTTACAATGTTAAGTTGGCTGTCAGTGAACAGAGTAATACTCTCCATTTATTCAGGACTTTTATCTCTGTTAGTAGGGTTAATAAAGTCTTAAAATTTAAAATTTTCTTGATAATATCTTATTCTTTAGATTTCCAAATTTACACTAAATGTTATTTTAAGCTCTCATATCTGGAGATACTTCTTTTTTATACATTCCATAATTTGTTTATTTAGATATTTTCACCTCCTGTTTATACTTTAAAAATAAGTATGGAAAGAAATTTGTCTAACCGTAGTATTTTCAAATAATCGATTTTGGTTTGTTCATCCTTTTGAATTGTTAGTGTTTCTGTTTCACTGATTGCTCCCTTTAATTTTATTTCCTTTTTATTTTTGGCTTTTTTGTCTTTTCCTGCTCTTGTTTCTTCTCTAATTTTTAAAAATTCCTCTTGTTTTCTGATAAGTCCATCTGAAGCTGTAATTTTTTATAGGTCCATTGTTAACTGAGTCCCACAACTGTTGATACATAATATTTCTTAAACTGTCATTTAGCTCTAAATGATTCCTAATTGCCCACACTATTACCATTTTATTTACTCATAAGTCTAGCTTACAGATACATGCAAATTTTAGTCATCTTTCAAAATTGTTTTCAAATTATTTTGTATGTGGCCTATGAAGATAATATGTGCGATATGGATTATTGATATTTAGTAAGGTTCCCTTGAGAGCTAGTTCATCCTTGACTTTTGTGTATGTTCTATGTGTGCTTAAAATATGAATTCTGTTTGTTTGTTGTAAATTATATATACCAGGGGTACCAAAAATATGTACATGAGTGGATATTTTGGTCAGTGTTGCTCAAGCAGTAGTTCATCGTAATCAAAAGTGTCTGGACGCTGATGGTAACCACTTTGAGCACCTCTTGTAATTGCAGAAGTCAAACGTGGCTTGTACTCATTTTTTGTTATCAGTATATATTGTTACAATTTTAATAGTTTTTTTTCTTTCTTGAAATGTGTATACATTTTATATATATATATTTAAGTATATAAATAATCTTATTCTAAAGTTTTAGATGTTCTTTTATTCTTTTATCTTTATGTATCTGTTTCTGAAAGAGTTATCTTATAAATATTAATCACATTTGTTAAGCACACTTAACCACCACACCACTCGGCCATAAATGTGATAATTGACACATTTTTAAATTTCAAGTGTAGATAAATGTATTCATACTTATGTGTTGTCGAAGCAAGCACACATTCATACTTATGATTATTATGCCTTTTTCATCTATTATTCCTTTTAGTAGTATCCGTTGTCTTCCCTTGTTACTTTTGATTTATTTTTTTTGTCTTGTATTCTATTTCATCTGGGACTTCACATGCCACCACAATTATAAAGTAATGTATATTCTTATTTTACAATTTTTCTTCTATCATCACTTAATTTTCAGTATTTTTCTGCATCTTTCTGTCACTGATGTGCATCTCTCAAAAGTACTATAATATTGCTGAATCAGTTTTAAAATATTCTATCTGAAAGTTACTGTTATATTATCCATTTATATTTACTGTAATTAAAGTTATAAGTTTATTTCTGTCATCTCATATCAGAATTTTTTTTTTTTTTAAAGATTTTATTGGGAAATTGGCGGAGGGGAACAGCATTGGGGAATCGGGGAAGGGGAACAGACAAGTTGCTGTCTTTTTGTTCTTCAGTTTAGTTGCGGAGGATGTTGCTTCACTGTTGGTATCGTCATCGCGCTCTTCCCGGATGAGGCAGATCGGTCGCTGGCCTCTGGATGTCACTCACCGCGGCTATTGGCAGCTCACGCTTGGCTGCCAGCCGCTCACGCTGGCTGCGGGCCACTCACTGTAGCCTATGGCAGCCCACTGCAGCAGGGGCTGCAGCCCACACCATCACCGGGGCTCGCACAGCCCAGCTCCAGGTGGAGCTGTTGTTAGCTGTAGAGGGCAGTGTCACTGGTCCTCATGTGGGATCTGAACTGGGGCCGCTGGCATCCCAAAACCAGCTCTTAACCAATGCACCACTCGGCCGGCCCTCATATCAGAATTTTTATTTGATACAAAATTGTTTTTCTTTCCCTCCCTTTGGTAAGAGTAGAAATTATATATTTGATTTTCACCTTTTGGTTAATTAGCCTTAATGTGTTTATACTTTGTTATCAATGTCGTGAGTATATCAATATCTACATCTTCTCCCTGAATATGTGGACCCTGAGACACTCTTCTCTTCCTCTGTCCTCCCTGCTTTCCGAACCCTCACCCCAAACCACCGTGTCGCATATCATCTATCACAGTGCTATTAAACAGAATGTTCTGTGATAATGGAGACATTCTGTAATGGCGCCACCCGAGACACTACCCACTAGCCACATATCTATTGAGCACTTGAAGTGTGGCTGCTGTGACTGACTGAGGAACTGAGTCCTTAACTTAAATTAATTTTACTTTTAATATCCAAACATGGCCAGTGGCTACTGCATTAGATATAGATTAAAGAAGTTAAACAGGTATAGTTTTTTTCCCTTGGTATGTGGAGCAAAATTTTCTTTAAACAAAAGTAAACTTTGGTTATTCATGCATCCTTACTTTCCATATTTTGTAATATCTTTTAAAATTTATTTCTCTTCTTATTGGTTTACCTTTGAGAGTGTTTTCAAAAACTACCTTGTGGGACAAATTCTCCAATTCGGTACACTTCAGAATGACTCATTTTAACCTTGTAAATTTTCTTGTCTCAAATGCTTTGAAACAAACCACATTATCATGGGAATCAGAAAATCTAATTTGAGTTTTGCCCGTTATTAGCAGGATAGAAGACTTTACCTTAGCAATGAGGAATAGTGCTTGTCCAGTCTCCCTAGGTTCATCTCATATAAGGAAGCATCAAATAAGATAATGTCCAATTACAGCATTTTCAAAATTATAAGGACTTTCAAAGGTAAGGAGTTGGCAGATCGTATTGCAAATAGAACTTACTGCAGCACTCTAAAATAAGAATGGGGGACCGGCCGAGTGGCACAGTGGTTAAGCACTGGCTTGGGAAGCCAGCAGCCCCAGTTCGGATCCCACACATGAAGGCCAGTGACACTGCCCTCTAAATAAATAAATAAATAAATAAATAAATAAATAAATAAATAAATAAATAAAATAAGAGTGGGTGTTGGTACCTCCTTTGTTATGACCTATTTGATCTACTGGGTTATATCTGAACTCTCAATGGCATGGATTATAGCCCTCTCATACATAGTATTGAAGCCTCATGGAAGAGCTTATTAAAATTGTGCTTTATTAGAGATCCCCATTGCTCGACTGAAATGCTTAGGGTGAGATTGTTTCAGAATTCGGAACTTTGCAGGTTTTAGAAATGTAACATGATGTACACACTGTCCATTTTATAAAAAGCCCAGCAGGCTCGTTTCTTGTCAGGTCATTCGGGTTATGCTGCCAAATGAAGGTGTTCTAAAATTATGAAAAACTTTCATTTTTTCAGAGATTGTAGATTTCAGATATGCAGGTAATGGATTAAAGTCATGTAATAATGCTTACTTTTGGAATTATGCAAGTGACACTGATACATTTTAGAAGTTTTAGAAAATACAGAAAAATATAAAGAAGAAAAGAAAAGCCACTCGCATGTGAAAGAATGTTTCCTTTCTGTCTATCCATTTACACAACTGAGATTGTACAACTCATATTGTCTTGCAGTTTGCTTTCTTCTTGTACAACCATGGATAGTCTCAAGGGCGTTTTTGAAATAAACATGTTAGAACAACTGAAGAAAAAACAAACAAACAAACAGCAGAGCTAAAAGATTCAGCTCTGTAAGTCAATGACAGAGATATACAAAGGAAGGCTATTGTTACAAAAATCTCAGTTTCTATAAAGAACCATTGAACTGAAGCCTGGGTCCAGTTTTAAGCTTAAAAGAATATAATGTCATATGGTTTTTTAAAAATGCACGGGACATTCTCTAGCTCCATTTTAACCATCTTCCCAGTTTTCTTCTTTGGTGCTATTACCAATGAGAATACAGTTCTGAGTTGGAGCTTACGTTGCCTTAACCAATGTCTGTTGAAGGAGTAGAAGTTTTTTTAGGATTTCCAAACTAATTTTTTTGTCTGCCTTTTTTTAAATAGGGTTTAGGCTTGCTAACTCAATAGTTTTCCATGTGGAGATGTTTGTAAAACACTAAATATTTAAAGCACATCAGAAACCTCATAGTGCTTTTCCTATCTAGGTTAGACAGCTTTGTTCAAGTGAAAAACAACTGCCCTTTAGAAGCAGTGTTTAAAAACTTAATGGGATCCACGATTCTGGGTACTTTCCCAGGATGGTACAGTGCTGTTTAAATACTTTTTGAGATTCTAAGTGAATAAAAACAAACCTCAGTTTAGAATCCAAGCTCACTCCATCTATAATCTTACATCTGTGTCTGACTTCTGGACCGTTAACCTGTGTATTCTACTCTATGTCTGGATTTGACTGGAAGCACTGAAAAATGGGGAAGGCATAAAATATTTAGAACCGATGAAGCACTCAAGACTGTCAAAATGATCTATCTCACATACATAGCCCTGTGCAGCAGCTTTTAGGGCAGATTTGTCCATTTATGTAAAATATAGCTACAGTCTCTGCTCTCTTAGATTTCATTGCATTCTATCATAAAACTAACGATAAACTTTGAAATGGGCTTGAAGTTCTGTTTCTTTTTTCTTGCTTTTCCAGTCTTTAGGTCAGGCACACATGAGTGAGAGAAGTAGAATATGTCTTCAGAAAGAGTGAGTGTTAAATATTAAAATACTGAAAGGCATGTTTATGGCTTAGAAAGGGACAACCCCTCTACCCCCACGGTCCCATGCCTATCTCCCTTTTGTTTCTTGATGATTTTATGCCTTATTAAGTTGTCAGAAAACTTGCCTTCATTGACATGTAATAAGCCACATTAAAGTATCACATGGCATACACCACCAGGAAAGCTACCATGTGTGACCCTTTCTTACTGGGTTTTCTGTCAGTAGGGGCTACAAATGCCTTTGACTGAAGGGAATCTTACAAGATACACCCATGACCAGAGCCTCCAGAAGGAAAATACTGTATTTTTAATTTCAGTATTTTTTATATTCAGGTTTCTAGTGAATTCTAATGCTTATTTATTGTTCCCTGTAACTTGGGATGGGGGGGAAAATTATTTGTACTTTTGGTGACCACTTTGAGTTCAGTCTTATTTTAGTTATTTGTCACCCTCCACCTGCCATCCTTTGTTAAATCATGAAGAATACTGTAAACTTACAATCAAAATCTGAGGCTAAAATGTACTTTAATGTATCAAATAGTACTTTTAAAAATCCACTAAATCTGTAATGTCACCATCTTCCCAAATCAGAAAACCAAGGTGTTTTGTTATTATCAATAGCTTTGCAGTCTTAAAGGTCTTTTTGCTGCCAGTATCATTGAGTGAGCTAATAAAAGTTTAGCTGCTTTCACTCTTGGCCAGAACCTTCCTTAAGAATTGACAAGAGTACAAGAAACAAGAAAATCATCTAGATTTATTAAAATCATCTGAATTATGTTTGAAGGTAATGATGTTTGAATTAAGCTGAATCCTGATCTCCAACATTCCAAGCAGGTGGATACTTTTTTTTTTTTTTGGTCTTATCATCTGCAGCATTTCAAAAATATTCATTAATGTAGACTGAGGATGCTATTTGGTATCAGGGCACAAGTAACACAGGAAGGTAGAAGGGCAAAAAATATGGCTTTTCCAGACCCAGAAAAATTGAAGGAGCATGTGCTAGAATTCTGCTTCCAATTAGATCTCAAAACTGTAAAATGTTTTACAGCAGAACAATAGTTGCCTAAGGCCTGCTTCCCCAAAGCAAATGCCACTTAATCAAAAATGATACTTATGTATATAGGGGCTTGCTATGTGCAGGCATTACATTAAGCACTTAAATGACTCATTTAACCTTTAAAACAACCCAATGAGGGGATGATGTTATTATCCGCACTTTACAGGTAAAGACCTAAGGCTCAGAAAGGTTGAGGAACCTAAGTTGCATAGCACCAAGAGATGGAGCCCAGAAGTTGTGGTTCCAGCATCAACACTAGTCTCTGCCATGCTGTCTTCTCATATCTACAGTGTAGCTCAGGAGCAGAAACTGGAATCCTGACAGACTCCCTGCAGGAGAAGTTTTGATCCAATTCCTAAATAACAACTATGTGCAAGAGGGTCTTGGCATTATATACTTTGGAAGCACGTCTCTACAACCTTGTATAAGAGTAAGGTAGAGATGATTAACCCCTGTTTAGATAGAAAATAGATACCGTGAACAGTGAGAGATATAGTGGTTTCCCCACAAGGACATATAAATGATATTTATGCCATGTAGACAGGGTAGGTTCTGTTTTGACATCAATTTTGAGAATATGAAATAAAACCATGATTATCTTTTTCTTTAAATTAGTTCGGATTACATTTGTTTGGGGAAGAGGCAGCTGCCATTCATGACTATGGTTGCAGTCATTTTAAAGCAGCATATACATATCATAAAATATAATTAGCTAAAAGTCAAGTGCGTACCCTTGGATCACCTTCTCTGCTCCCTTGGAAATAGTCCTGGGTGCTGAAAACCCTGTTTAACTTTAAAATCCACTGGCCATTCCAACATGGATATCAAAGCAATATGATGAGCCTCAAAGGATTCCCTGGATCAATCTGTAACTCTTTAGATGATTATCCACAGCATGCATAATGTATGATTATAGATTTATAGATTAGATAGATATATAGATAATTTACATAGAAATTAGGCTGGAATTCTCAGAAGCACAGTTTTTCTTGGGAGATTTTTATAAGACAAACTAGTCAAAATTTGCAATACATTTTCTAAATAGCATGTATACTGCTACTGTCTGAAGGAAATAAATATTTCTAAATGCTATTTGAAAAAGACATTGAGGTCTGTGTATTTCCCTTATCAATCTCATCCTTAGCACATTATATATACATTCTCTCATATATATTTCCAGACCCAGAATGATATTAGCAATTCCCTCTTTTCCCAAAGTGGTAGGTATTCCAACTGACCTTTGACCAGCTAGGTCACTACTTATATCTGATAATTTACAAAGAAAGGTAAAAACACTTGAGACTAGCAAAGATATTAAGCAGAAGTCACTGAGTTTCCAAAACAAAAATTGGGTTCAAACAAGTGTCAAAGTGATGCATGATGAAATCCCAACATTCATGCTATTTACCATTTTTTTTTTGCCTTGGTTAGTACTCTCAGGACATTTCAAGCAGCAGCTAACTTAGCTAGCTGGACAACAACTCATCAAAGTGGTACTAGGCACCACATGAGAAGTCTATTTCTAGACTCTTGCCATTTGGTGGATGTTTAATGGGAAGATCACTGCTAAAATCTGCTATAAAACTATTTTGTAGAATTCTCAGAACTGAATGTTTCAAATAGTGGGAATAGATTATTTAACATCAATCACGATCAAGTATTCTTAAGACTTAAAAAAATATATTAATTTTTATATTTTGGTTAGTCTCCTAGTTACCCAAAGGTTTCTTTTCCGTACCTTAAGGAGATGGTGATAGGAAATGAATTTAAACATAATTAAACAGTACTCAGATTCATAGGACGTTAAAGCTGGAAGCAACTTAAATCTTCAGAAACGACCTCTTCTTTGCTAGGCAAGATATCTGAGGTAAGAAAAGCTAACGGGGCACGAAGATTGCACAGCTGTTTAAAATACTCCCTTTTATACACATACTACTGCTTACTTTATTTCTTTTCCAGGATACCTCAATTAGTAGTTACAAATGTTTGAACACTACAACATGGCCTGCTCAGGAGAATAATGCAACTCATTCATCACACTCGGGAATATACAACACAAACACGCCGAAGATGAGATCTCTGTCTGGGCTGCTTGAAGTTGGAGGAGAGTTGGAGGAAATCCTGGGAGATGTTGATAGCAAATCTGATTATACATTCAGTAATCTTTATATTGATTTAAAATTACTAGCTTGTAAATAGTTTCATGTAGGGATTTCATTTGGGCTGTTCTTCATTGTTTTAAATATATGGAGAGTCTTAAGAAACGAAAGTGGAAAAACCCTTTTTCTGTGTGAGGATTTTAGTCCTGATATGCATGCACCATGGCCATCTGATCTGGACACTGACTAACTGGACCAGGGGTTTCCATTGGTATTTTCTCTCAGGATAAGCTGCACTCTCACCTAGATCTGCATGGTATAGTTATAGGAGTCAGCAGTTGCTGTGAACTGTATACCAAATTTTGGGTTTACCTCAGCCATAGTATGAGCTTTTTCCACTCTGTGATGGCATTTCTGAGTTATTGAAACCTTGACCAAATTAAAAGAGTCATGGGTTAGATCAAGGTGATAAATCACCCTAATGTACCTTGTGTTCATTGAAACAATTCCTGGAGTTTTACATATAGATCAAGGCACTGCTTTTTAAGGACTGATAGCACCTGTGACCTTCCCCTTAGTACCACTCATCACATTTTTAATTATCTCGCTTCAAGCACCTGCCTTTCTTAGTAGACTTTACAAGGTGCAGGTGCTGTGTCATTCTATCCATCAGCATATCACCGTGCCTGGCGTATAAAGAGTGTTCAATTAGTATATATTACATGAGTATTTATTATATATTAAATGGAAACTAAAATGATGAAAGTTGAGGAAATCAAGTATATGGGAAGTGGTTGAATTGGGAGTGTTTATGGAGACAGGACTACGTTAGGGAGAGACAGGAAAGTCATCTTTGAATATTTGGAAGATCCTTGAATGGAGCAGGAACTTTTAATTTTGTGTTACTCCAGGGGGCAATATGGAGACCTGGTGCTGAGTTAAAGCTACTGATAAGTGTTTTGGTTCAGGGAGATCTAAAATTATATTAGAACATTCACACTTGAACAGAGAGAACTACCTTGCAAAGTAGCAAGTTCTCTGCCACTAGTAGTGTCCAGAGATGAGATAATCTACTTGCAGTGATGGGTGATGGAGAAGATTTTTTCATTCTGTTGAAGGGTGAGCATGCTGACTTTGAGGTCCTCTCCAACTGTGATTGTGGGACTTTTGGCGGGATGGAGTGGTTTGCCTGATTTTCTTTAATTTCAGCTTTCTTGAGGTATATGATTGTGTGATTTAAAAAAAAAAAAAGATTTTATTGGGGAATTGGGAGAGGGGAACAACATTGGGGAATCAGGGAAGGGGAACAGACAAGTTACTGTCCTCCTGTTCCTCAGTTCAGCTGCGGAGGACGTCGCTTCACTGGCCCATGTTGGTATTGTCATTGCTCTCTTCCCGGATGAGGCAGATGGGTCGCCGGCCTCTGGATGTTGCTCACCGAGGCTATTGGCAGCTCACACTGGCTGCCAGCTGCTCACGCTGGCTGCTGGCCACTCACTGTAGCCTATGGCAGCCCACTGCAGCAGAGGCTGCAGCCTACACCATCGCCAGGGCCCGCACAGCCCAGTTCCAAGTGGAGCTGTTGTTAGCTGTAGAGGGCAGTGTCACTGGCCCTCACATGTGGGATCCGAACTGGGACCGCTGGCGTCCCAAAACCAGCTCTTAACCAATGTGCCACTCGGCCGGCCCATGATTGTGTGATTTTAATGTAATGGAACACACGATGATATCCACTTGTGGTTTGTAACACTTTTTTTTCTTATTTTCGAGACACTTCCTAATTTCATTTGGAAATCTATTTTCTCATCTTTCTTTCTATAAATTCTTTTTTCTAGGTAAATAATGACTGATAAAAAATATTGAGTAAAACATGATTTTAAAAAGATTTTTATTTATATATAGCTAACATACAATATTATTTTAGTTTTAGGTAGACACAATAGTTATTCAACATTATTTACCTAAATAAGTGATCTCCATGATAAGTCCAGCAACCATCTGACTCCATACTATGCTATCACAATATTATTGACTATATTCCCCATGCTGTATATTATATTACCATGACTTATTTGTTTTATACTTGGAAATCTGAACCTCTTGTTCCCTTTCACCTTTTTCTCCCTTTTTAAAAATTTCAATTAAAGTTGACATTCAATATTATTTTGTATTAATTTCAGGTGTACGGCATACAGCATAATGGTTAGACATTTATACAATTTAGAAGTGATCCCCCTGACTAGTCTAGCACCCACCTGGCACTATACATAGTTATTACTGTATTATTATCTATATTCCCTATGCCTTACTTTACACCCCCATGACTATTTTGTATTTACCACTTTATACTTCTTAATCCATTCACTTTTTTCACCCTGTCCCCCAACCCCCACTCCCATCTATCACCCCGAGAAATCTAGTACCCATCTGACACCATACTTAGTTATTACAATATTATTGACTATATTCCTTATGCTATACCCTATATCTTTATGACTATCATGTAACAACCAATTTGTAGTTCTTAATCCCCTCCCCTTTTTCACCAACTCCCCAGCCCCCCTCCAATCTGGCAACAATCAAAATGTTTTCTGTATTTATGAGTTTGTTTCTGTTTGTTTGTTTGTTTTGTTCTTTAGATTCCACATATAAGCAAAATCACATTGCATCTGTCTTTCTCTCTGTCTTACATACTGCACTCAGTACAATACCCTTCAGGTCCGTCCATGCTGCCCACATGGCAAGAACCCATTTCCTTCCATAGCTGAGCAATATTCCATTGAATATATGTACCTCCTCCTCTTTATCCATTTATCCATCAAGGGACACCAAAGCTACCTCCACATCTTGGCCATTGTAAACAATGCTGCAATGAACATATGGATGCATTCGTCCCCTCAAATTAGTATTTTGGATTTCTTCGGATAAATACCCAGAAGTGGGATTACTGGGTCCTTCTTTGTCACTTGTTATAACCTTTGTTTTGAAGTCTATTTTGTCTGGTATAAGTATTGCTACTCCAGCTTTTGTTTGTTTCTTTGTTTCCGTTTTCATGAAATATCTTTTTCCCATCCCTTTACTTGCAGCTGTGTGTGTCTTTCAATCTGAAGTGAGTCTCTTATAGGCAGCAAATGTAAGGATCTTGTTTTCTTGTCATTCCACCACCCTATTTTTTGATTGGAGCATTTAATTCATTGACATTGAAAGTAATTGTTGATAGATATGTAGTTATTGTCATTTTATTATTCATATTTTTCATTTTTGTTTGTTTGTTTTAAGGAAGTCCCTTTTAATACTGGTTTAGTGGTAATGAAGTCCCTTATCTTTTCCTCCTCTAGGAAGCTCTTTATCTGCCCTTCAATTCTAAATGGTAGCTTTGCTGGGTAGAATAATCTTAGCTGTAGGTGCTAGCTTTTCATCATTTTGAATATTTCTTATCAATTCCTTCCTGGCCTGCAAAGTTTCTGTTGAGAAATCAGCTTATTGTCTTACTGGAGCTCCCTTGTAGGTAATTAACTTATTTTCTCTTGGTGCTTTTAATATGCATATTTTTTTGTCTTTAACCTGTGGCATTTTAATTATGATGTGTCTTGGTGTGGACCTCCTTGTTTTCATCTTGTTTGGGACTCTTTGTTCTACCTAAGCATTTATGTCTATTTCCTTTGCCAGATTAGGGAAGCTTTTCATCATTATTTCTTCAAATAGGTTTTCAGTTCCTTGCTTTCTCTCTTCTCCTTCTGGTACCCTTATTATGCAAATGTTGGTATGCTCAATGTTGTCCCAGAGGCCATTAAAATGGCTTCATTGTTTTTATATTCTTTTTCTTTTTGCTGTTCTGATTGGGTACTTTCTGCTACCTATTGTGCTGAATTGCTGATTTGATCCTCTACTTCAGCTAATTTACTGAGTCTCTCTAAGGTATTCTTCATTTCAGCTATTGTATTCTTTATTTCTGACTGGTTCTCTTTTATGATTTTCTATCTCCATTTTTATGCTTCCTATCTCTTTTTTGAAGTTCTCCCTGAGATAATTGCACATCCTTATAAGCAGTGTTTGGAACTCCTCATCTGATAGATTGCTTGTCTCCATTTTGTTTATTTCTTTTTCTGGAGTTTTGTTCTGTTCTTTTATTATGGGACATGTTTCTTTGTCTCCCCATTTTGGCTGCCTCCCTGTGTTTCTTTCTTCATATTAGGTAGGGCTGCTATATGTCTCCCAGTCTTAGTAGAGTGTCCTTGTATAGTAGGTGTCCTGTGGGGCCCAGGGGTATGGTCTCCTTGGTCTCCTGAGTTGGGTGCTCCAGGTGTGTCTCTCATGTGGGATGTGTGTGCCCTCCTGTTGTAGTTGAGCCTTGGTTCCTGTTTGTGCATCAGTGGAGGATTGAACCTTGGGCTGATGGGTTGTAAGGACTGGCTATGACTACAGTGGAAGAGCTGTGTTGCAGCGATGACCCTACAGAGCAGGATTTGCATTAGGAGGGCCCTGGTGCCTGCCCAGTCTGCCCTTTGGGTGTGTCACCTTTGGAGGTGGCTGGGTGATGCTCCAGTTAGGTCTGAAGCTGACCACCAGGCATGCCAGCCCTGGAGCCTCCTGGGAGGAGACATGTAATGTGCCCTGCCCGGGATTTTCTGGCATGAGTCACAAAACAATTCCCAGATGGCTGCTGCCCACTTTGGATTTCGAGGTGCCCTCAGAGGTCAAGCCAGGAACCAAATCTGGCTCCCACTAGTGCTGGGCTTGGGGCTCTTTAGCAAGAGGTATGGGCCATACTGAAGCCAGATACTCCTTGTGTTAAGGCTTGTGAACCTTTGAGAGATTTTAGGCAAGTCCACAGCTCAAGCCAAGATGGGATATATATATATATATATATATCTCCACTGGAAGGGGCTTGGTTGGGCCCAAAAGTTGGGTGGGGTGGGTTCTCAGGGAATCACCAGGGCCGGGCAAATGAACAGGGTTAGCTAGGTTGATGAAGACTCAGATATGGTGGCTGCCTGTGTCTACATGGCAAGGAGCGGGAAGGGCTCAAGAGCGAAACAATGGCTTTCACCAGCTCCTCCATCTGGGAGAGAGCTTCCCCTCCAGCTCTCACGCTGAAGCTAGATACTCAGTTCCTCCTCATATGGCCCTGGAGCCTTTCAAGCTGCTGCCCCAACACTGGGGCTCGGGGTGAGTGTGTCCATCAACAAGTAAGTCAGTGAGCATGGCCTTTAAGAAGAATGCCTGGGACATTAGCCACCCTTTGTCTCACTCAGCCACAATCTCTGCTAGTTTTCATAGCAGAAGTCATGGGGACTTCCCTCCCCAGCGCTGAAACCCTGGGCCTGGTGTGGGACCCCTCACTCCTGAGGGGGCAGGAACCTCAACAGCTGAGATATCCCTCCTGATTTTTAATGGTCACATGCAGATGTGGGAACAGCCCGTTCCACATCTGTGACCCTTCTACCAGTTTCAAGGTGGCTGTATATCTTTAGAGGTAGGGCTTCCATTTAGCTAGACGTCAGATGCTTCCCAATGCTGGTTGTTTTGCAGTTTAATCATAATTTTGATGTGGTCATGAAAGGAGATAATCACAGTGTTTATCTACTCTGCCATCTTGACCAGAAATCTGAGTAAAATATGCTTTAAGTACAGTTTACCATTGGCTCACATTTACACCAGTAATTCTTAGTATATTAGATTAGGCATATGTGGATATAATCAGAAACAATTTGTGTGTGTCCTATATCATAAATTGCTTCTTACCATGGCCAGTAGCACCTGCTTATACTCAATTAATTTTTATTTAGGGAGGATTTTCAAGTCTTTTTCAGGTGGATAAAATAGGCATGTGGACAAATTACTTAAGGTACTAAACTGTAATAGGTTCACTGTTGATTATCTATAGATTTTCTATCTCTTTCATTTGAACTTTGTCTCTACATAGGTCCCAGGTGTAATGGTTAGTGTATTAATCCAGTTTGATTTGGTCTTCAAGTGCTGTAGTTTTACATGAAACAAAAATAACAGCACTACTATAGACAACCTGAAGCATATCATCATCTTCCCATCTGAGTATCTGCAAATCTGACTCTGTCAGGATTAATCTCTCTGTGTTCTTCAGCTGCTTAGTTGAGGCTGCTACTTCTGAAAGCGCCCAGGCATTCAGCCTTTTGACTTGATTGATTACTTTTAGTGCTAGCTCTACAAACATTTATTTAGTAAACCTAAGGAGCAAGAAAAGTTATAGGGTGTGTTGTGTGTACATGATCGTGCTAAGTAAATTAATGTTTATAAAAAAGGAATAAGGCATTTTAAAAATGCACACATGTCAGAACATATCTACCCATGGAAACGAGATGAGCTTGATGCATAGTTGGGTTTGGAGGTCATTGACTAAACCCTTTGATGATGATGTGAATAATGGCTGTTGGTAATTTAGCTCCAATCCCGGAATCAGCTGTCACTATAAAGGACGGGAAGAAAGCATGTCCTGCTGGTCATCTTGATTTGGAAAAGCAGCTGAGACAGACAGTTTTCCAAGCCTTTGCCTTTGTGGAACAATATCATTTGTCTGATGGAAGGTCTTTCTGATGCTTCTGAAACATTGACTGTGCATCTGACAACTAGCCTCCTTCACAGGGCAGATGCACTCCATATGCTGGATTTGCAAACCTTGGGTCATACCACTTTCTTTTTATAGAATGACCTTCTCTCCTATTACTGAGAACCCAACACATTCCAGTCATTCCCATAGTCGAAAGGCTGCTTCTTCCAGCCACATGTGTTCTCAAAGTTCCCACTGCATTTTGTGGGCTCAGATCTTATAGCACTTTTCATATTCAGCCTTTTCCTAATCTTTTCGTTCTTCCTTTCTGTCTCTCCTTTTAGGTTTGAGCTTTTTGAAAGGAGGGCTGGCATTTTTATTCATCTTTGTAATTGTATTCAAGAGTTAATAAATGTTTTTGTATAAATAGGAATAATAAAATGTGCAATTAAAAAGTAAGTTCGATCTATTAAAATTCAGTTTTCCAGTAATCCAGCAACTTTTGAATTTATTTTAGGCACAGCACAAGGCATATTAGCAGTTAGCATTGATGTTAACTTGGAAA
Source organism: Aselliscus stoliczkanus (assembly GCA_033961575.1). Classification (NCBI taxonomy): domain Eukaryota; kingdom Metazoa; phylum Chordata; class Mammalia; order Chiroptera; family Hipposideridae; genus Aselliscus; species Aselliscus stoliczkanus. Next base: position 54,023,379 of record CM066731.1, read on the forward strand.
TGTTGAAAATTGATGTAGTTCACCTTGCAACGCATAGCTACTTAGCAGAAACACAAAATCCCTTATATAGTCTATATTATAACATTCTTAAAGCAGTGCTTTTTAAGTCCTGTCATGGAAGCTAGCAGACATGTCCTAAAATCTGCCTAGGGTCTGTTGAATGCAAATTTGCTATTAAAACTCTTGCCCTTGGACTGGATTTTGTGGTATCTAAAAACTGTGTCATAACTGGAAAACGGTATTAACTTAGTGACTTGCTCATTCTCCTTTCCCCTAATGCTGAATCTTTGTCCATAAACACTTTATTTTATATGTAATCTTCCCCTTGCTTTGTATGTAGTTCTATCTGTCTGTATATCTACCCATCTATCAAAAAGTAAGATGTTAACATTAGGGGGAAATAGGTGAGGAGTATATGGGAATTCATTGTACTATCTTTGCCAAACTTCTGTAAATCTTCAAATATTCCCAAATAAATTTTATACAAAAATAAATAAATGAAAGGTGCAGTGTTTAGAAAGGATTCTCAGATTAAAACTTGGAAAGCTGGTGCATCCTGCACCTCCTCTTAGATCATAAAATCAGAATTACTTTTTTTTTTTCAAAGATTTTATTGGGGAATTAGGGAAGGGAACAGTGTTGGGGAATTGGGGAGGGGGGATATTGTGTTTTTCCAGGATCCATCAGCTCCAAGTCAAGTTGTTGTCCTTCCATCTTAGTTGTGGAGGGTTCAAGCTCAGCTCCAAGTCCAGTTGCAGCTTTCAATCTAGTTGCGGAGGGGCAAAGTGGGGCACAGCTCACCATCCCATGCTGGAATCGAACCGGCAACCTTGTTGTTAGGAGCATGTGCTCTCACCACCTCAGCCATCCTGCCACCTATTGGCAGCTTAGTGGTGGCTCAGCTTGGGCTCAGCTCATTGACCCTCGTGGGAATCGAACTGGCAACTCTGTTGCTCAGAGCTCGCGCTTTTAACCAACTGGGCCACCTGGCTGGCCCCAGAATTACTCTTGATAATAGCATATTTTATCAAATAATTATTAATGTATAGTCTTTGTAGGTATAAATATAGATGTACATGTGTATTTGAGTTCATGTAGAAGGAAGTTAAAAAGAGAGTAATTAATATTATTTGATTCATAAAATAACATTTTAAAAAATCAGTCAATATGGGGATTTCCTTCTTTCTTGCTTTTTTTTTTTTTTGGAACATCTTAAGGTTTGTAGAAAGTGTAATGCTAAAAGGTATATCTTAAATGCTAGTTAGAGTATTTTATTTGAAGCTGTTCATAGATATAGCCCAATAATATTCTAAATCTTCTAATATAAGAAAAGTGCCCCATGATGGGTCAGGAGGATGTTCAGGTATAACTCTTTTTGAAAAGCAAAATAGTGTTTTATTGTAAACTAAATGTATCAGTTATTCAGTGCTAACTTCGAAAAGTGTTACAGGTAGAATCTTTCTTTATATCAATGACATTTCATATGCTGAATATAGAATTTAGTTATTTGCACTTTGAAATAGAGATATACCTGTGAATTATCTATCATTAGAGCTGTTTAATAGTACAACTTACAGTTCATTTGCAGAAATCTTGGAACTAATTCATATATGGAGATGGAATGGACATTTCAGTATACTGACTTTAGCGTATAGAAGGGATTTCAGTTTGTAATGCAGTTTCCTAAATGGCTTTCTGCCTATTTGGAAAACATTTTAAAGACAGATACAATATAGCATTTTTAACTGTAAAATGGATAAATATCAATTTACAGCTTTCTTTTCTTTTAGAATATTTAAACTCAAACATTTTTTATAGACTAAATGGATTGCGTATGTCAATAATATATAGAATTCTAAATTTACAGCATCTTTTTAAAATTGTCATTATTGTATGCATTTCAAGTAATATACAGTCATCAGATTTATACTCTAATTGTAAATTGAAATGTATAATTACTAGAATTTAACCTCTCCAAATTGATGTAATTCAACCTAATTATCCTAGCTACATAAATGCATGCTATTCAGCAAGAAAACATTTAAACAAAACAAGAATGTTAACAACAAATACAGAATAATCAAACTTTTAAAGGAGGAAAAAATTCAGGGACTAATTACATCTCCAACAGTAAATCATAAGTGCATACTATTTTTGTCTTTTTTCTGTCCACTCAGATTTTGATGTGGCCAGAATTGTTTCAGTATGTGTTTTGAACTCTATCCATATTAATAGCTCTTTCCCTATTCATTTATTCATTCAGTAAGTCATTCAATCTCTTATTCATTTAGAAAATGTTCTCAGCCCATTATGAATTGGAAAATGTGGAGGTGTCAGAGATGTATCAGAAATAATTCTTGATTCTAGTTAAGTTGCTTACTTAAATAATATTAACGCAAAGAAAATAGATATTATTTTAAAAGGTTAATCAAATCATGCATTTGCCTGCTTAACTCCCTCAAATGACTTGCTTAAATTCAAATCCAACTCCTATCTGTAGCCTCCAAGATCCTACATGACCTGACCCTGCCTGCTTCCCTCGATTGTTTCCCTGCTCTTAAGGTCTGCCACAGGAGGTGTGTTTTTATGCCTAAAAGGTGCCTACCAACTTTCCTGGCTCAGGGCCTTTGCATTCACTCTTGTTACTTCTGCCTGGAAAACTGGTTCTTGCTTCCTCACCCCTCAGCCCTACACAAGTCAGAGATTCTAGGTAGTGCTTCCTTCATATTACTTCTATGTATTTCTAAGAAGCTGTGTCAAAACAAATAGATCACATACTTCCCTAAAGAATCAAATTAAGTAAAAACAGAGAGTGCCTAACCAAGGATATTTTAGCAAAGAAAATACCACCATGATCTGCCATCTTACAAAAATAAAGGTACCAATACTCTAAACTCCTGTAACCAGTTTAAATTATCCTGAAACCTCACAGACTGGTGCTTCTTTTTGATCAGTGTATGTAATAAGAACTTGACACAAAAGTCTGTGTTATAAATTTACCTGAAGTCAATATGGAAGGTATCAGAATGCATTAGCCATTTCGTTAGTGATTATTGTTACTGTTTAGAATTTATGAGGCTTTAAGGGAAGATAATTTGGATGGTCCAGATATTTCTTAAAAGCTGCTAAAGGGGGTTGTGTTTATGTCCTTGTTTTCTCTTCATGACTTTCTTTACATTAAGGAGAGTCACCATGATGCTCAAATATTATGTCTCTTTTATTGAAGAGAGTTTTTATTTTATTTTTTTTTTTATTTATTTTTTTAAATTTTATTTTATTTTTAATTAGTTTCAGGTGTACAACACAGTGCAATAGTTATACATTTTACCCCTCAAAGTGACAACCCCCCCACCCCCAATAGTTTCAGGTGTACAACACAGTGCAATAGTTATACATTTTACCCCCCAAAGTGACAAAACCCCCACCCCCAATACACCCCCCCACACCCCCCCATATCATACATATCTATTACTCTTCCTCTGACTCTCTTCCACAGTATAATCCACATCCCGTGACTATCTATATATATTCAATTACAGTAGGTATACCACCTCCACTTTAGTAATACAGTGCAGTGATCAAACCTCTACTCCATCCATGAAATGGTCTACCTAACAAGACCTATGATCATCTGACATTCCACAGAATATTTACAACATTATTAATTATATTCCCAAACTGTTTTTCCTATCCCAGTAGCAATATTGTAGTTGCCTATTTTTGCTGTCTAATCCCTTCCCCTTCTCCCTCATTCCCATTCCTCTCCAAATTAGCAACCCTGATTTTTCCTCTATATCTATGAGACAGTTTCTGTTTACTTTGCTCATTCATACAGTTTTTCATATTCCACATATAAGTGAGATCATATGGTATTTGTCCTTCTCTGACTGACTTACTTCACTCAACATTATAGTCTCTAGGTCCATCCATATCATTGCAAATGGCACGATTTCATTCTTCTCTTTATAGCGGAGTAATACTCCATTGTATAAATATACCACAGTTTCTTAATCCAGTCATCTACTGACGGGCATTTTGGTTGTTTCCAAGTCTTAGCTATTGTAAATTGTGCTGCTATGAACATCGGGGTGCATAACTTTTTTGAATAAGTGTCTTGGTTTTTTCAGGATAAATACCTAGGAGTGGGAATTGCTGGGTCAAAAGGTAGCTCTATTTCCAGTTCTTTGAGATACCTCCATACTGACTTCCATAGTGGCTGCACCAATCTGCAGTCCCACCAACAGTGCAGCAGGGTCCCCTTTTCCCCACAGCCCCGCCAGCACTTGTTGTTTGTTGATTTGTTGATGATAGCCATTCTGGACTGGAGTGAGGTGGTATCTCATGGTGGTTTTTATTTGCATTTCCCTAATGACCAGTGAGGTTGAACTTTTTTTCATATGCCTGTTGGCCATCTGTATGTCCTCTTTAGAGAAATGTCTCTTCATATCTTCTGCCCATTTTTTAATTGGGTTGTTTGTTTTTTTGGTGTTGAGTTTCATGAGTGTTTTATAAATTTTGGATATTAACCCCTTATCAGATATATCGTTGGCAAATATATTCTCCCATTCAGTAGGCTTCCTTTTTGTTTTATTAATGGTTTCCTTTGTTGTGAAAAAACTTTTAAGTCTGATATAATCCCATATGTTCATTTTTTTCTTTTACTTCCCTTTGCCCGTAGGGATGTATCAGTAAAAATATTGCTCCGGTAATGTCTGCAAATGTACTCCCTATATTTTCATTTAGGATTTTTATGGTTTCAGGTCTTACATTTAAGTCTTTAATCCATTTTGAATTTGTTCTTGTATAAGGCGTAAGGAGATGATCCAGTTTCATTTTTTTGCATGTGTCAGTCCAATTTTCCCAGCACCATTTATTGAATAGACTATCTTTACTCCAGTGTAAATTCTTGCTTCCCTTGTCATAGATTAACTGTCCATAAATGCTTGGATTTATTTCTGGGCTCTCTGTTCTGTTCCACTGATCGATGTGACTGTTTTTAATCCAATACCATAATGTCTTGATTACTGTGGCCTTGTAGTAGGTTTTGATGTCTGGTAGCGTGATCCCCCCAACTTTGTTTTTATTCCTCAGAATTGCCGAGGCTATTCTGGGTCTTTTATGATTCCATATAAACTTTAGGATTATATTTTCTATTTCTGTGAAAAATGCCCTTGGTAGTTTGATAGGAATTGCATTGAATCTATATATTGCTTTAGGCAGTATGGACATTTTAACTATATTAATTCTTCCTATCCATGAGCATGGTAGGTGTTTCCATTTATTTGTATCTTCTATGATTTCTTTCTTCAATGTCTTATAATTTTCTGAGTACAGATCTTTCACTTCTTTGGTTAAATTTATTCCTAGGTATTTTATAGTTCTTGATGCAATTGTAAATGGGACAGTTTTCTTAATTTCGCTTTCCATTAGTTTATTATTGGTATATGCAAATGCCACTGATTTCTGAACATTGATTTTATATCCTGCTACTTTACTGAATTCGCTTCATCAGTTCCAATAGTTTTTTGATGGAGTCGTTGGGGTTCTCTATATAAAGTATCATGTCATCTGCATATAGTGACAAATTTTAATTAGTCCTTGCCAATTTGGATGCCTTTTATTTCTTTTTGTTGTCTGATTGCTGTGGCTAGAACTTCCAGCACTATGTTGAATAAAAGAGGAGAAAGTGGACAGCCTTGTCTTGTTCCTGATCTTAAGGGGAATGGTTTTAGCTTTTCCCCATTGAGTATGATGTTAGCTGTAGGTTTATCATATATGGCTTTTATTATGTTGAGATATGATCCCTGTATTCCCACTTTGCTAAGGGTTTTTAACATAAATGGCTGTTGGATTTTGTCAAATGCTTTTTCTGCATCTATTGAAATGACCATGTGATCTTTATCCTTCATTTTGTTGATGTGGTGTATCACATTAATTGATTTACTTGATGTTGAACCAGCCTTTGCGCACTAGGGATGAATCCCACTTGATCATGATGTATGATCTTCTTAATATATTGCTGAATTCTGTTTGCTAATATTTTATTGAGAATTTTTGCATCTATATTCATCAGGGAGATTGGCCTGTAGTTTTCCTTTTTTGTGATGTCTTTATCTGGTTTTGGAATCAGGGTGATAGAGGCTTCATAAAAAGAGTTTGGGAGCCTTCCCTCCTTCTGGATTTTTTGGAATAGTTTGAGAAGAATAGGTGATAGTTCTTTTTTGAATGTTTGATAAAATTCACTTGTGAAGCCGTCTGGTCCAGGGCTTTTGTTTTTTGGGAGCTTGTCAATTACTGATTCAATTTCCTTGGTAGTAATCAGGGTATTTAGATTTTCTGTTTCTTCTGGCGTTAGCTTTGGAAGGTTGTATGCTTCTAGAAAATTATCCATTTCATCCAGATTGTCAAATTTGTTGGCATATAGTTGCTCATAGTAATTTCTTAGAATTTTTTGTATTTCTGTGATGTCTGTAGTCATTTCCCCTCTTTCATTCCTGATTTTGCTAATTTGAGTCCTCTCTCTTTTTTTTTGATGAGCCTGGCTAGAGGTTTGTCAATTTTGTTTATCTTCTCAAGAAACCAGCTCTTGGTTTCATTGATCTTTTGAATTGTTTTTCTGTTCTCTATATTGTTTATTTCTGCTCTGGTCTTTATTATCTCCTTTCTTGTACTCCCCTTTGGCCTCTTTTTGTTGTTCTTTTTCCAGTTCCCTTTAGGTGTAAGGATAACCTGTTGACTTGAGATTTTTCTTCCTTCTTTAGGTAGGCCTGCACTGCTATAAACTTCCTCTTAGGACTGCTTTCGCAGCATCCCAGAGATTTTGGGTCGTGGTGTTTTCATTTTCGTTTGTCTCGAGGTATCTTTTGATTTCCTCCTTGATCTCATTTGTGACCCACTCACTATTTAATAGCATATTGTTTAGCCTCCATTTATTTGTCAGCTTCCGGATTTCTTCTTATAATTGATTTCTAGTTTCATAGCATTGTGGTCAGAGAATACAGTTGAAATGATTTCAATCTTCTTAAATTTATTGAGACTTGTTTTGTGGCCTAACATGTGGTCTATCTTAGAAAATGTTCCATGTGCACTTGAAAAGAACGTATATTCTGTAGCTTTGGGATGAAATGCTCTGAAAATGTCTGTTAAATCCAGCTGGTCTAATGTGTCATTTAAGGTCGCTGTTTCCACATTGATTTTCTGTCTGGAGGATCTGTCCATTAGTGACAGCGGGGTGTTGAAGTCCCCTACTATGATAGTGTTACTGTTGATCTCTGTCTTTATGTCTGACAATATCTGTTTTATATATTTAGGGGCTCCTATGTTAGGTGCATAGATGTTTACTAGAGTTATGTCCTCTTGTTGGATCGATCCCTTCATTACTATGAAGTGTCCTTTTCTTTGTCCTTTGTTATATTCTTCAATTTAAAGTCCATTTTATCTGATATAAGTATCGCTACTCCAGCTTTTTTCTCAGTACCATTTGCATGAAATATTTTACTCCATCCCTTTACTTTCAGCCTGTATGAGTCTTTGGATCTGAGGTGAGTCTCTTGTATACAGCATATACTGGGGTCTTGCTTTCTTATCCATTCAGCCACCCTATGTCTTTTTATTGGAGCATTTAATCCATTTACATTTAATGTGATTATTGATAGGTGTGTATTTATTGCCATTTTCTTATTTGTGTTCGTAGTCTTTCATAGGTTGTTTTTCTCTTCTACTTAAAGAAGCCCTTTTAGCATTTCCTGCAAAGCTGGCTTGGTGGTAATGAATTCCCTTAACTTATTTTTTTCTGCAAAGCTCCTTATCTCGCCTTCGATTTTAAATGATAACCTTGCTGGATACAGCAATCTTGGTTGTAGGCCTTTATTTTTCATCACTTTGAAAACCTCCTGCCACTCTCTTCTGGCCTGCAAAGTTTCTGTAGAAAAGTCAGCTGATAATCTTATGGGGGTACCCTTGTAAGTAACTTGCTGCCTTTCCTTGCTGCTTTAAGGATTCTGTCTTTGTCCTTAACCCTTGCCATTTTCACTATAATGTGTCTTGGAGTGGGCCTGTTTGGAGTCATCCTGTTTGGAACTCTCTGCACTTCCTGGGCTTGTATTTCAATGTCCTTTGCCAGGTTAGGGGAAGTTTTCAGACATTATTACTTCAAATATATTCTCAATCCCTTGCTCCCTCTCTTCTCCTTCTGGTACTCCAATGACCCTTAGGTTATTGCGCCTGATGTTGTCCCCCAGCTCTCTTAAACTATTTTCCATGTTTTTCATTCTTTTTTCTTTTTGTTGTACCGCATGGGTGATCTCTGCTATTTTGTCTTCTAAGTCACTGATTCGATTTTCTGCTTCATCCAGTCTGCTAGTGATTCCATCAAGTTTGTTATTTAATTCAGTAATTGTGTTCTTAAGTTCTAGCTGGTTGCTTTTCATGATTTCTCTATCCTTCTTTATATTTTCATTAATTTCCTTGAACATTCTAATAATCAGTGTTCTGAACTCTGTCTCCGATAGGTTGGTTACCTCTATTTCCTCTATTTCCACTGATTCAGGAAGTTTCTTCTGTTCTTTTATTTGTGTTATGTTTCTTTGTCTCCCCATTCTGGCTTACTCTTTGTGTTTGCTTCAATATAACAGATAGATCCCCAGATTTCTCAGTCTTTTCTGGGTAAACTTATATGGTGTGTGTCCTTTATATTTGAATTACTCAGTCTCCCTATTCTCCTGTGCTTGTATCTGAGGTGTTCCTTGTGTCGTGCGTCCTCACTTGTTGAAGTTTTAGTTTTGATTACTTTGGTTTGTCAGTAGGTGGGATTGACTCCCAGATTGATTAGCTGTGAGGATCAGCAGTTTCTGCAGTTTATGAGCTGCTGTGAGAGGATTGACCCTCTGATGAAACTTGGACCCTATGGGTCTTAGTACCTGTAGTAACTTCTTTTGGGTGTGACTCTTGTATGTCAAACCCAGAAATGCTCTGGTTTTATCTAAAGTTGGCCTCCGGGTATGATGATTCTTGTGTCTGTTTGTTTGGACCCACTGCTGCAGAGTGATTTTAGAGCATAACAGATCAACAAGAACAACCTCCGCAGCCACCAAAGGAAACCAAATGCTCGCACAATTAAAAACAACCAACCATCAAACTACAGTCAACTTGTACAGAAATATCAATCATACTAATGAAGAAACCAAACAGAAACAAAACAAAAACCACATACTCAATAATAACAGAAGAGGAAACAAAATAAAATACAATATCCTAAAATAAAAAATAGAATAAACATGAGAAACCGATTAGCTATACCTAAAAAATAAAAAATAAAAATAAACTAAAATAATAATAAAAAAGTAAGAAAAATTTAAAAAATAAAATTTTCAGAAAAAAGGAAAAGAGGAAAAGTATAGCAGTGAGAAGAATGAATAAAATAAGAGAGACAGTGAGGGTGGGTAAAAAAGAAAAAGAAAAGAAAGAAAAAGAAAAAGAAAAAAGGAAAAAAATATATATATATATATTTGTCTACACACCCATATATATGGACATATATTCACCTATATACACCTATATATATATGCCTATATTAAAAACTACAATATGATTATAATGAAATAGAAATAAAAACCAAAAACAACCAAGATAAGCAGCCAATAAAGGGAAAACAAAACAGAATAAAACCAAACAAACCAAAAATACCCGTGCTGGTCTAGGCTAAAGTCCACCAAGCTCTCTTCAGATTGTCTGCTGTACAAAAATTCCTGTGCTGCCTTGTGGGAACAGTAGGCCACCTGATGCCTAGCGTGATCCTGGCACTGCAGGTTTGCTGTACTTGAGTGTGGTTGTGACGTGTGATTGGTGGTTTTTACAAAGTCACTGCCTTTTGCTTTTGCCTGTCCCAAGGCAGGCTGCACCCCAAAGGCTCAATGAGTGTCTCTGGGCACCCTTTTGGTTGACAGCCGTGGAGAATTAAAGAATTCCTCACTACCAAAAAGCCTGCTGCTAAGAATCTGTTAATTAGTGCCTTAGCAGATGAACCTGCCCTGCCTCCCAAGCCTTGCCTAAAGGTGGGGGCGGTGGGTAGTCTCACTCTGCTGCCTTTACTGGGTGGAAATTCTCAACCCCTGCAGGTAAGGATATCTTCCTAGTCTGCCCCTATTGCTCCCTTCAGGAGTCAGTTTAAGACTGTCTTGGCGGTGGGACAAAGTTTGTGGGAGTGGGTGAGTTATTGGGTTGTTTTTTTTTTTTGCTTTCTGTTCAAGAGTAGAAAAAGGGAAAAAAATAAAAAACATAAAAATAAACAAAGCCACAGTTCCAACACTGTTTCAAGCTAAGGCCTTTGCCTCTTATGCTCCAGCGGAGTTCCTGCTGCTCTCCCAAAGGGTCTGCCGGGATTTAGGGAATTGCGCGCACCCTACAGGGTGGCCCCGATCCCCGCTCCGAGTCTCTCGGGGCCCTGCGTCTCCACCCGGCGCACTGCTTGTCCGAGCGAGTCCTCTTTTCCCCTGCTCCCGGGTTCCAGGCTTCTGCCTCGGAGCCGAGCGCGCCCGCGCGGACTTCCTGCTGCTCTCCCAAAGCGTCTGCCGGGATTTAGGGGACTGCGCGCACCGTGCTGCGTGGCTCCGATCCCCGCTCTGTCTCTCCGGGATCTGTGACTCCAGCCGGCGCGCTGCGTCCCGCGGGCGAGTCCTGTGTTTCCCTGCTCTCCGGTTTAAGGCCTCTGCCTTGGAGCCGGCGCGCGCCGCGCGCCCGCGCGTTCTCCTGCTGCGCTCCTGGAGGGACTGCCGCCGGGGTTCAGGGGACTGCGCGCACCTTCCACGCGGCTCCGATCCCCGCTCCGTCTCTCCGGGACCCTGCGTCTCCGCCCAGCGCACGCTGCTTCTCTGCGGGCGAAGTCCTCTGTTTTCCCCTGCTCCCGGGTTTCAGGCTTCTGCGCTCCGCGCGGGACCCGGTGGGCACAGAGACTGATCCCTGACCCGGGAGGGTGCAGGGACTGAGCTTGCCCTGTCGCTGCGGGGCTCTGCACCCTGCTTCCTGGGGAACACGGGTGCAGCTCGCACCTCTGCACAGTCGTCTCCTCTCTCTCCTCCCGCACTTGCCCGGCCTGAGCTTCTGCCTCAGACCGCAAACCAACGCGCTCTTGCTGAACTCCAGGTGGGCCGCGGGCCGCAGGGAGCGAGCCGGGGCAACACTCACCGTGACTCAGCAGCCGCGGGTGCGGGCTGCACCTCACGCGTCTCGCCGCCTTCTTCCCCTACTCGCCCGGCCTGCCCACCTTCCAGCAATCCTTGTGTGGAACTCTTAGTCGCTCTGTGTGATGAGTAGATGTCTCTTTGAAGCGTATTAGAAGTTCAAATTGTGGATATTTCCAGGGGAGATTTCATGGAGCCCTCCTCACAGCCGCCATCTTGCCCCTCCCCTCCGAGAGTTTTTATTTTTTAGTTTACTCAACGGTTTTCCCATTTGTTTTGGATTCCGCCATAAATACTTAGTATTTGCCCAGAGTCCTGAGTCTATGTACCACTAGTCATGTGGCTGCAAGAAAGATCATCTAATTAATTTATTTTTAAATATCTGCTATTTTGCCTAAATGTATTTTATGTAACAATAATGTTAATTGAATAGAAATAGAATTGAGGATCCTGAAAAGAGGAGGAGAAATATACCCATCAGGAGAGGCTCAACAGCTGGCTCTGAGATTTTAAGAGAAAAGTGGTTTCGCCTCATTAGGCCTCGATTTCTTCACTTAAAGATGAAGGGGTTAATCTGTTGGGTTGTTGGAAAAGTCATGATGTATTTTTTCTATGTTTTTTGTTGCAAAAATTCATCGTGACTTTTCCGATCACCCAATAGATCACAGAAGGTAAGTATCCTCTCTTTTGTGCCAAACCAATTTGGTTAGAAGAGGCTGCTGCATCGTATTAAGAAGTATTTCGGGTCCATATATGGCCTGAATTCAGAACCTGTGCTCTGACCTCTGCTCCATTGCTCCCCTGGAGTTACTGACTGCCAGCTCCTGCTGGATGGGGTCACAGGTGGGGTGGAGACAGAAAGGGTGTGTCTTCTCATGACTGGTGCCCAATAAGACCTTTAGATTGAGACCCTCCTCCTCATCTTCCCCTAACTGTTATTAAATTTGTTTATTTTCTGACTATTTTTAGATTTGTTCAAGGAATTTTGCTTGGCACTGGGAGTATGTGACAGATGAGACAGGCACAGTCTCTTCCATCCAGCTTAGTGTCTGGCAGAGGAAAGAAACCTTCATCACATAATTTTACAAAGAATCACATATTTAGCTCACCAAGGAAGATTGCAGTGCACAAGAAAAGCCTCCAACAGGACAACCTGACCTGTTCCAGCAGGTCAGAGAATTGCTGCTTTGTCTCATCAACCCAGTTGGATGGCTCAGTGTTCACTATCTCACTCACTGTCTCACTTCCCTTCCAAGCTCAACCTCAATACAATTTCTTTAGCCGAATTTCAGGTCTGAGTTGCCTAGGTCCCAGCATGCTTTACGATTCTCCCAGGTCACAGCAGCCTCATCTTCAGTAATAGACATTTTACTAAATATATTTATTAGCCTATTTCAGGCTACCTTATCAGACCTCTGCTTTGCTGAAATATTGAGCAATATTGTTTTATTGATTGGGTACCTACTGACAGTAGCAATATGCACACATACACTATTCTCATACCACTATAGTTTTAATAGTCTGAAGGTAATATTGAAAGTAATTTACTATCATCTATATATGGCAGTTCGAATGCTGTGATAGTTAGAGCTGCCAATTTGGAAACTCTGGTCTGCATACAGATGCATTATCTAAAGTCTTTTCAGCACTATCTTGATAAGACCCAATAGCAAGAAAGACCAAACCTCTGAAAAGCATCACTGATCTGATTGCCATACACAAATATAGTAAATGGGAACAATTTCTTAGGAATGAAGGATAGCCCTATCTTCTTTCACCCTGAGCTTTTTAGTCGAGTCAATGACGAAGACTGAATAAGAATTTGCTAACATATTGACTTAATTTACTGTCAAAATTCTGCACTTTTCTGCTATCTGCATTGCAGAAATCAACCCATGAACTGAAGCTAGAATAGAGGTTTAGAAAAAGAAAATACTGAAACACTATTTTTTTTCCACCAGTGATAACTCTAAGAATATTGATGTGATAAATCATTCAATATTTTATATTATCAGAGATCAATCGTAAAAAGAAGCAAACAGAAACCTACCATTGTAAAAACTCACTTTATATTCATTGCTTTTGTTGGCCTAAATGCATTTTTTAAAAAGGGAACTTAAGTTCTATAAATATGTATAGATCTTGTTGATCCATTTTAACACATCAAGGATGGGGCATTTAAACATATAGATGCAAATCTGGGTCACTGGTCCACAATGTGTTAACTACTAGATAACATTGATAACATTCCGTTCCATAAATCACATTTATGTAAACATTGCACAACAGAGGAACAATTAGGTTGTTTTCATTTTTGTTTTACTAGCATACAGTGATTCAATGAAAACCCTTGTACATATTTCCTTGAGCTCATCTAATTTCTCTAGGATAGACACCCATAAAAAGCAAGAGAAAAACAAGTTGTAAAAAAGATATGTGCAGTAGGATTCCAATTATATAAATCTTTAAAACTCACAACCATATCGTTTATGGATGAATGTATTCATATTACAGAAGTTCAAAAACATGCATGGAAATGATCCACTTCAAAAGAGTGGATACTTCCTAGAAAGGAAGGGGTAAGGGATAGAAGTAGCATTTGAGCAATACCTATAGCATTTTATTACTTTAAAAATGATCTGAAGCAAATTACAATATGTTAACATCTGTTCAATCTTGGTTATAATTATGTAGAGGTATTTTTCTTATTCTTTTAAATATGCTTGGAATGTTTCACAAGTTCTGTTAAAGTTGGGCTCTGTGAAAAGTTTCAGGATGTTATTTAGAAGAGGAAAACCCTGTGTGCACTGTGAAAATATTAGAGTTACTGGCAAAAAAAAATGTGTATGTATACACTCAGCTGCCTCCTGTGGGAGGAGGCACATAGGAATTATAAAATTAGCTGTAAAAAATTATGAAATTCCCACATAACAGAAGGATTCGCATGGCTATGAACCTAAATAGCACTTTCTCCTTTAACTCACTACAAGTGAGGGCTAGAATTGGGGGAAACACCTAGAAATCATGGGTGTTCAGGGAGCTGACCCATATATGACCTGACAAGGACAACTCAACCTCATTCCTGGGATGAGCTGGACGCAGTTACAGATAGGTCTCAACTTCCAGTGGAATGAAGTTATAAGGGCTTTTAAGTCCACATGAAATCAGAACTGAATCAGTGAACCCAGAGCTGAAGAATCTACAAGGTGAAGATATACGAGTATGACGAGACTGTATCCGAGGGTAGCATCAGCCCACCTGAGTTTGACTGATGGGCAAGAAAAACACTAAAGCTTTCTGATACTTGGTTTCTTTATCTTGAAAACAGGAGTAACTCTGCTGTAGTGATATTCTTATAAGAATTAAATAACACATGAAAGTTCTTGGCACCTCAAAAAAGTGATTTTCCTCTCCACTCACTAAAGTAAGTGTAATTGGGGGTAAAACCAGGAAGAAAGAGAGAGAAGCAGCCAGAAGACCAGCTGAAGTTAGCTGAAGGGCTCTCTCAGCGGAATCTAGGAAAAAAATCCCATCTCTGCTGCCACTTCTCAGACCTGGGAGTAGGATTGGGATGGTTGCAAATTAATGATGAGGGTACTTATTAGATTATGCATCTCTATTCCTCAAATGAGTCAGGCTGCAGCAGTCACTTGATTCAGTTACACATCTTAGGGGAAGTTTAGCTGTTTAGACCATGATTCTAAGCGCCGAGCATCCTCGTTCATGATCATGTTAATGGTCAGAAGTGCAGGAAAGGTGCTCAAGCAGGAAAGGTCAGTCTTTGCTGGAAGAGCTGCACCAACACAAACTCACAGACACAGCTGCCATCACTGCTATCTGCTATGTAAGGCTGTCTTAACACTTTCAAACATGCACCCCAATAATAAATTTCCAGTGGATGATTTTGAAATGAAATAGCAATCTTTAACATAGGCATTCTTTATCTGCTACCACTCTTGCTCACTGCTGCTTTTTAATTCTCCTTTTATTCAAATTAAATACCTTGCAGTCATTCAGAAACTCTGCCTTATGTTGTCACATCTTCCCACTGTCAGAGCAGTTAATTAGCTCTTGGCAGGTCTGAGATTCTGAAGAGCTTGAAGGGATGATTTGTAATTGTAAACTGAAGTACAGCAAGTTACTTCAAATAAACGTGGTTAAAAGTCTATTGTTTGGCATTTGTCAATTTCTGCACAATCTAGATTTTCATTTATTTGGCAGAAATAGAAAATCTTATTTATTTCACATTCCTGAAGGTAGAGCCATCATCATTTTTTATACCTGAACAAAGGAAGACTGTAAACGCCTAAGGAAAAACATAAAAAGGAAAATGAAATCTTATTGAACCAAAAAGTCCTATAAAGTCTGAAAGGAGCTTTACTATGGAAGAAGTATACCATAAAATTGATTCTTATTGCTACTGTTACCTTTAAAGAGGTCAAAAAATGAGAGACTTACAAGAGAATCTTTCTTATTCATCTTTGCCAGCAAAATAGAGTCCATTCTTCTTAGATTGGCATTCAGAATCCTCAGGGGGTTGAACTTGACACATTTCTCTGATTCTTTTCCCCACTACCTATCTGCATGTACATTATGTGGTAATGTTTGAACATCTCAGTCTTTCCTTAATAGCCTGATTCAATTTTTACTTGCTTCCAGAGCCTTTTCCCCCTACTACTACTGCTCATCATCTATCTGAAGTTCAAGTTCAACAGGTTGTCTTGTATTGTATCTGGCAACCCAACTTCCTCCTCTGAACTCCTGGGAGATTGATTGTCCTTATCATTTACTATCACCTGCCATTCCCAACCTAGTTCTGTTGTATGTCTTCATCAGATTTTAAGCTCCTTGGAAACTGAGAGAAGTTCCACTTTCAGTTTGGATACAGAAGATTGTGCAAGACTTTCGTGTAATAAAATCAGACATACAAACAGAAATAATCATAATTTTTCTTAAAGACATTGAAGAGTTGTGTGCACAAAGGCCTTGTAAAGAAATAACAGCAGAGGGAGAAGCTGATGGAGGTGAGACCAGTTTGGGAGGCTATGATTAGGGAGTATGGAGGAAACCACCAGCCAGAGAAGAGCCGCCTTTACTCTGACAAGCAGAAAACAGCAAATGCTGAGGAAATCTGTGGCTATCATGTTTTATTTGAACCTAATGGAACCCCAAAATAGAGGCAGTCCTCTCTGCCTAGTAATTTCCTCTCCAGGAAATTTTACTGAGTAAGCAGAGACTGGGAGCTGGATGGAAGGTGGGAAAAGACCCTATTATCTTGTAGCCAGAAAAAAAGACCAGTGTATATACAGGAGGATGACCATAAATATGAGATTATAAGAAACAATGGCGGTAAAAAGAAAATAGAACACAACCTTTAAAGGGCTAAACACAAAAACTAAACAACACTATCATGTGTAGAATGTTTTATATAGTAAAAATTTATTTCAAAAGTTATGCTCATAAAAATATTTTCAGATACATAAAAGATGAGAGAAATAGTTGCCAGAAGATTCACACTAAGAAATGCTAAAGAGAGCTTTTTTAGGCAGAAGGAAGATGGTACCAGATGGAAATTCAGATCTAAAATAAAGAATAAGGAACATTGATAAGGGTCAGTAAAAGGGTAAATATAAAGTATTATTTTCTCTCTTTAATTTTTAAAAAGTTAATTAAAATGCCCTACATTATATATAGGAACCTCCTCTAATATTAATTCATTGTTGATCATGGTAAATTAGGAATGCATATTATAATCCTAGAGCAACAATTATAAACATAATAAAAAGAGGTATAGCTAAAAATACTTATTTACACTGCTTATTTACATACTTATTTACATACTTATTTACACTGCACCGCTCCGGCAAGAAAAATAAAAATGATAGAAAGGACAAAGAATAGAAAGGACCCAAAAGAGAACAGAGACAATGCAGTCCCTTGTGTAGATTTCTATCTTTGCTGTAAACTAATTTTCCAAAGTAAATGAGGAAACCACAACACTTCCAGCTCAGAGAAATGATACATTCCAGCCGCGTTCTCTGTGTGGCCTTCTGTGAGTCTTTAGTCAGAGGGACTTGCTTGGAAAACTGTGTCTCTGTGGTCATTCTTGCTCATAACTCTGTTTTCAACAGCTATGTTGAGACATAATTTATATGCCATGTAGTTCACCCATATAAAGGATATGATTCAATATTTGTTAATACATTTACAGAATTTTGCAACCATCAAAATAACCTAATTTATATTTCATTATCCCCAAAGAAGCCTTGTACCCATTCATCCTTTTCTTCTATCCACTCTATTAAATTTGGAATCCTGGGATCCACCTAAGCTCACCGAAGCCAGTGCCTGCTGGTAGACTCAAATATCCACATGTGTAAAAAGCTCCTGCAAGTGACCTCAGAGAACATTTAAGTTTGACAACCACACCAGTAACCCTGCTCTCTTCTCACTAAATCTATTTCACTTTACCTCTTCATTAAATCTCCGAGTTCACAAAGATCTCATTATTCCATGGGGAGAATAATCTCATTGCAATGAATGGTTGACTCAGGCTTCTGACAGTGCCCAACTCCAGAGGGTCCCCTTGCATTGCATTGTTTGTGATGGACTCCTTGGAGTGATGCAATTTAAGAGCTCTATGAAAATTTACATTGGTTTAAAATGAAAAATTCTTGCTAAAGAACATGAGCAAACATTTTAACTAATTAATATAAAGCATCATAGAGAGTAGTGGTTAAGAACAAGAGCACTAAAGTGTAATGAGGTCAAATAATGGATTTCTGTGTTTGTGAACTTGAGCAAGTTACTGGAACTCACAGAACTTCAGGTCCCCTCTCTGTAATAAGAGATTCTTTATGAGGTTGTAATGAGAATAAAATGAAACAAAAGTCAGTTATTTAGAAAAATACCTGGTATATGATAAGTACTCACTAAATGTTAATTATTATAATCAATATCGTTTATGGCTAAGAATTTCAGATTAGGGTTATAGTAGGACCCCTGAAGCATTTTTGCTGTTCTATTTCATGATCAAGTGAGAGGCTTAGAATTTTATAACCACGGTACTTTTTTCATAGAAATGTTGCCGCTGAGAAATAGAGGTACATAAACATGAGGGAGTGACAGGATGGTAAATTGTTCATCTTATTCAGATACAACTTAGAAAAATTGAGTTTTTTCAAGGTTCTTTATGCTTTATTGTAGACCTGAAACAAAAAATGCCTATATAAAAAGTGAAGTACAGGCCGGCCAAGTGGCGCATTGGTTAAGATCTGGCTTGGGACGCCGTGGCCCCAGTTCAGATCCCACATATAAGGGCCAGTGACACTGCCCTCTACAGTTAAGATGGTGAACAACAGCTCAACCTGGATCTGGGCTGCTGTGAGTCTCCGGGATGGCATAGCTACAGCCCCTGCTGCATAGGCTACAGTGAGTAGCCGGCAGCCAGCGTGGGTGGCTGGCAGCTGGTGTGAGCTGCCAAGAGCCGCTGTGAGTGATCTGCCTCATCAGAGAAGAGCGCAATGATGATACCAACATGGGCCAGTGAAGCAATGTCCTCCACAACTAGACTGAAGAACAAAAGGACAGCAACTTGTCTGTTCCTCTCCCCAATTCCCCAATAAAATCTTAAAAAAAAAAAAAAGTGAAGTACAACAGGGCCAGTAGGTGAAAGTACCACAAACATGAGCATAAGTTACTATAAGGGAAAGAAGAATGCCACCTTCAATAAAAGATAGAAAAATACTGAGATGTTTGACAAGATAGTTCCAAATTCAAAGCAGTCCAATTAAAGGTGCAAACATGCCATTGCCAGATATTTAAAGTTTTTGAGAGTATCACATACAAGAACATGTAACCAGAAAATAAAAGAAATCAAATCAAAGACATCAAGATTATAGACATGTTAATTTTATGAGTGTGTACTTTATATTGTCTATAGCACTGAATAATACCAAATTGGATAGGATAAAATCTGCTGACAGTGTTTGATAATGGACACACTGACCCTAAATTAACTGTCATTACTGTGAAAATTATGGAATCCATGGTAACCCAATTCTCTAAAGAATTATGAATTCTAAAAGCTCTCAGATATAAAAAGGTCAACGAAAAATGCATTAGATTAATTAGAAGAACAAGTCAAAAATAGGAAATAAGTTTGTACCTAAAAGTTCCAAAACCTGGTTATTTTTTTAAAAAAGGAGGAAGCCAAGGCCGTGTTTTCTTGTCTGTTACCTCCATTTTTTCCTACTGGGATGTTCTCCAGTGTAAGTGTCTATTTTTAACACTAGTTTCATCCTCATCGCTCTAGTTAGAAAGTCATTATGTGCTTGGCAGTTTTTCATTTTACAGTTTTCACAATCTTTTCCTTTTAAAAGAAAAGAAAATCATATGTAGTCCTATTACCATAGGACTTTTAAAAAATATGTCTTTACTTTTTTCTTTCTACTCTTTGTTAATAAGCTTACATAATGACACAGTAATAATTATAGCCTGGCCTTTTAAAAAACGTATCTTAATTACAGCCTGCCGCCCTGAATTTCTAGACTTACTGTTCTGTGGGAGTCTTTGTACTCTACTCCTGCAGCACCCTCCGTCCTGCCTGGCAAAATTGAATTTCCATGGACTGTGACTTTGACATTCCAAATATTCTCTGTCTAATTTCCTTTATAAATTTAAAGAAACTTTAGATTATCCTTTTCATTCTGAGTTTATGATTAAAATCTTTCCTGTACAATCACTCTGGACTATATCCTACCTCCCAAATGTTCCTAAAGGGAGTGTATGCCATTTTGGGAGGGGCAATTCTCCCTTCAGTGGAACATGAAATTATCTTGGTTTTCACACACTGCATATAAGTAGCCCCCCCTTTCCTTGTGACAAATAAAGATGTCCCCACACATTCCAAAATTCTCTTTAGAAGGTAGTACCACCCAGACAGAGAGTCACTAATACGTGTAACACTCTCTGTGCTAAAGATTCAGATTGAATTGCCATAAACATAGCATGATCCAAGAAATATGGCAAAGAGCTAACCATACAGAAGTTTCTCCCCTGACAGGCTTCCATGATTCCTGAAATTCCCCCCATCAGTCATTGCCTCAATTTTTTATATATATATATATATATATATATATATATATATATATATATATATATATATATATATATATAAAATGCCTTAAAGAGTTCATTATAAAGGATTAAATTATTACATATATAGTGTTAAGAACAGTGTCTGGCATATAGTAGAGCTATATAAGTATTTGTTATCTATCTATATCTATAGATATATCTATGTATATATATCTATATCTATATCTATATCTATCTATCTATATATATATATATAAAACATTATATTAAATGAGAACATTTTACTGAAGAGGAAACTGAGGAACAGAATAATTAAACAAATGGTAACTAGTAGAGTCAGGTATTCAGCTGGTTAGTGGTAAGGTCAGTATTTGAACCAAGGCTAACTAGGCCCAGAGCCCACGCATGTTTTTAACCACTATCCTCTGATGCCTTTATATAAAACCAAGGTCACAGACTCCAGTGGGCACTGATAAAATGACTGTACATTACCTTGAAGGAAAGGAAAGTCATGCAGTATGCTAATCTTCAGCCATCCTCTGAGGATGGCCTTTCAAATATACTATTAACACAAGAGGCAAATACAAAATTAACACAAGAGGTATCTGTGATACTGGTTAAAAATACCAGCATTGAAGTCATCCAGACCTAGCTTCCTACCCTGAATCTGCCATGGACAAGTTGTGTAACCATGCACATAACATAGTAGGGAGGATGAAGTAAAACTCCAGTGCATATTAAGATTAGTGTTATCATTGTTATTATTAATATAAGTAAGCAGTACTTTTCCATAGTGCTTCTTAACCTGGCAGTCCTTTAAAATCAATTGGAAAGGTTTTAAATAAATACCTATTTCCTGAGCTAAACACCATACCAAATAAGCCAGAATATCAAGGGCAGAGGAGTGGGGGCGGGGCCTGCTTGCTCATCAGTATTTTTGTAAAGCTCCCCAAATAATTCTAAAGCTCATCCAGGATTAAAAATAGGGTTGGTCAACCAATATATGGGTGTGCACTGGGCGTGGCTGCCTGCTGGGTGTGGTGGCACGCTGGGACCTGTGCTCCAAGCTGAGGAGAGTCTCATAAAGCTGAGCACCCTGCAGTGTAGAACACACAGCATGAGACTTGCTGCATGGGACTTGGAAGGTCTGGCTTCAGACAGGGCACTTCATTTTCCTATCCACTGAGTCTGTTCTCTTACTGTGTGTCTAGTGTAGTTCGCAGGCACTGTCCTCTGGGGTCATAAGAGACCATATGATGTAGTGTTAGACTTGAGGTGTTACTCAGGCTGATTGCTCACTGACCCTGGCAGTCTAATAAGTATTTCCTAGATGTGAATGTTTTAGCAGGAAGCAACTTAAATCTTTATGGATTAGTTTTGTTATCATGACTGCTGTTATTAGAACTATAATTTATTAAACATTTATTTCATCCCAGGTTCTACATACAAGTTTTGACAACTACGTTCACGAACTTGTTGTAATGATGTTGCTAACCTCTTTTGATATCAGAGGAATTATTCATTATGAATTTGTACCAACTGGACAAAGAGTTAACCAAGTTTACTATTTGGAAGTGCTGAAAAGACTGTGTGGAAAAGTTAGACGACTTGAACTTTTTGCCAATAATTCATGGCTCTTGCATCACGACAATGCACCAGCTCACATGGCACTGTCTGTGAGGGAGTTTTTAGCCAGTAAACAAATAACTGTATTGGAACACCCTTCCTACACACCTAATCTGGCCACCAATGAATTCTTTCTTTACCCCAAAGATAAAGGAATTATTGAAAGGGAGACATTTTTATGACATTCAGGACATCAAGAGTAATACGATGACAGCTCTGATGGCCATTCTAGAAAAAGAGTTCCAAAATTGCTTTGAAGGTTGGACTAGGGGCTGGTATCAGTGCATAGCTTCCCAAGGGGAATACTTCGAAGGTGACTGTAGTGATATTGAGCAAGAGATATGTACCACTTCTGCTAAGATGATTTCGTGAATATCATTGTCAGACCTCGTATTATCATCTCATTTAATCCTCAAAGCAACCTTGCAAGATAGGTGCTATTATCCAAATTCTGCAAGTGAAGAAAGTACAGAGAAAAATCAAGTTGCCCAGACTCACACACCTTCTAAGTGTGTGAAGCCTGAATTTGAACCCAGGTCCTAGCTCCAAAGCCCCCACTTTCTGCACCACATTTGTATTCTCTTGGCTAAGACTACATGGGTCACCATTAAGACTGCTAGCAGCACTTTCAGGTTTGGTCTCACTTCAAATTGTCCTTAGTCTTGAGAATGATAGATCATTTTGGTTCCTGAGGAAAGGTAAGATGGTTCTGGAAACACTGCATAAAATTAACAGGAACCTTAATCAAACATAAGGGAGTAGACAAAATATGTGTATTGTCTTGGTAATGCTGAGGGTTATGATTTTTAGGAGGAGGCATAAGATAATGAAAAATTCTACCCTCAGGGGCCCAGAGTAAATTTTCAGAAGTAAATTAACCTTAGAAATGTTATTTAACAAGCTTCATGTGGTGCATTGTTGGTTAGCATAGTTCTGTCCCCCTTACATTTAGTAGAATTCTAAATAACAAGAAAACAAAGAGAACGGTAAAGGAAAAGGAATGAAGAAAGACAGTGAGAAAGATCCTGGCATCTTCCTAGAATATTCTGGAACTTAGCTTGATTTTATTTTGAATCAAAGATTTTGTTTTTTAAAGCAACACTTGGTTTTTATAGAGCATCTTTGTTTGTAGGAATTTAAATGGAAATTCAATCACTCATAATTTGCCGTTTTATAGTGTTTGTTTTCAGGATAAAGTTGGGAAAGGAGTAATTAAATTACCATTCATGTTTGGATATAGTAATTAGAGGAAATAGAATAGGGATTCCCCAAAGTCTCTAAAAGAGAGGAAAAATTCAGCATGAGACACTTTCAAAAGTGTCCCAGAGGAGGGAGGCCTCAGGGCTTTTTGAGAAAAGCTCTGGGTTTCTATTTAAAGGACAGCCCTGAACTTTACCCAGAAAAAAAAAAAACTATTTCTTAAATAAGTTTGAGGCTTTCTTTGAAGCTAGACACTAAAGTCATAGATTTATGGAGCCCACTGAATAGTGATGAGCAATAGGCCCCAGCAAGGGGAGAAATAAGGTCAGGGGATGCTTAGTGTCTACAGAGTGCAGAATTTACAGAGACAAAATTGAAAGGTGATCAAAATGGAATTACTCCCCAGGGATCTGAAAAGAGGCAGGGGAGAGGACCCCGATAGAGAAATCACTGGTGTCAAGAAAATATGAACAGCCCCACCTTCCCAAGCTGACAGTTAACTAACTATAAGATCTGGATGGCTGGAAATAGTCATTTAAAAACCCAACATCTCTCATGCTTTTCATATTCATAGTCAATATTGCCATTTCATAGTTATTGATGGATTTGGTGACAGGTAAGCCTAGATTCTCCCTTGATTTAGATATTTTTACTCATTTTTAATTTATTCTAATCTAGATGATATTAATAATTGTTTAAAATATCCTCCACTGCCATTGTTCCTCTCAGACTCGATGCTCCAGCAACACCCAATTGCATCTAATTCCTTGCATGTAATGTACCAGACCACTGCTGACCTTCATGCTCTCTCTTTTCCTCTTCCCTTTATCTAGCCATCTATTACTCACCCGTGAGGACATCTCTCAGGTGACTCTCTAAGAAGGTCCCAGGTTGGATGATGTATTCATCCCCTATAGACATGACAATTCCTGTGCATGACTCTGACATTGAACTTAAACAATTATGTATCAGCTATCTATTTCTGCCACCCCAAAGTGGACTGTAAGCTGCTTCTTGAGAGCTGTGACTAGGTCTTGCCCATCTAGCCTTCACCTTGCAGGCAGTGACTCGCAAACACACCTGTTCATAGACACACAAAGTGAAGGAATGGTATAGAAACAGAAAGAAAATACTGAGGACAGTGTCCTAGAAGACACCAACATTTAAGGGGCAAAATAAAATGAGCCAACAAAGAGGACTGGGAATGTCGGATAAGTGGAGAATCAGAGAGGACTGAGAGAATGATGCTATGAAAGCAGTTTCAGGAAGGGCAGGTAATATTGAAGTCAAGAAGAAAGGAGAACTCAATAAGTCAGCATCTATTTGTCTCAAATCATCATATAAGGAGTTAACTCATTGTATGCTTAGCTGAGGGCCAGGGATTCATCTTCCCCTCCCTTTTACTCCTCCCCACTCCGTCTCCTCCTTTTTCACCTTATGTTTCTTCTTCTTAATTTTCTTTGTGTGAATTTTTTCATCTGAATATTTGGTGCTTAAACAGTTAACACAGGAGACATTTGCAACATTGCCTCACGGTAATTTGAAATATTTCCCAAATTAAGATTGGGAGCAAGTTTCATGTCTGATACAGCTAACCACCAGCTGAGTGGAATGTCTTGCCTACTTACATTTGAATTCTGACATGGTGTCTTTGACCTAAGGCAATGTGAAAAAGTAATATCCTTTATTACAGTTTCACAAACACACATAGAGAAAACTTTTGACACACACCATGGATTAGATTAGTGAGAAAGACATTATTAATCTTCCCAGGGCAGTTCTCCTGATATTCTTATTACTACTGGTAATCGTCTTAAGGCTCAATAAATGGTGGCTGGTAACTACTTCATTTCCTCCCCTTTTTCTGAGAAAAGGCTATAAAGTAGAAGAATGAAAGAAGTGGGGAAGGGGACTGTTTCAAATAAGGTATATAACAGTTTTGGAAATTTCCTAGCCACTCTGTTAGATACCTAATGGTGCACCAAAATGGCGGCAAGCAGGCTGACTAAATCAGTTATATCTCTTGCAGACACAGCCTGAATTTTACAAGCATTAATATCATTCACACCTTTAACTTTCTCTCAATTAGACCATCATTAACGGGAATACCTGATCGCCAGCCCATGCCAGATCAGAGTTTACCACAATCAAACTGAAGGCCTAAACCTTGAAAATATCACAAGGGGCACTAATTAGCCTCCCTGCACTTCCCACACAGCTCAGACAGTCATTCAGCCATGGTCATTGACAAGCTCGAGGAGGCAGGACAGGTTTTCTGACATGCTGGGTTTGATTTCCAAAAGGGCACAGGTTGTGCTAAGGAACAGAAAGAATCTGTGCTGCCTGTGTAATCATCAAAAACCCAGAATTATGAGGGTTGCTCAGTGGACCAAGGACAGCACACACTGCTCATGGATGCAGTTTGGAAAAGCCCTGAGGAAGGACTGCATAGTGGGGCGAAGAGATAAGGGGAATGTAGACATGCACATTTTTTTGGCGGGGAGAGGCTGATATCTAGAATGAAAATTCACTATATATATATATATATATATATATATATATATATATATATATATATATGTATATATATGAATCTTAAGGAAACGGTATAGTTTTAGACGCAAAGGGAGCATTTCATGTTGTAATTCAAATAACGATGCTATCATGAAGAGATACGATTGAATTTCCATGTTAGCTAAATGGCTACTTTACTGTCTTAAAGTTTTAGTGATACTCTCATTTAATATTGTATTGTTTTCAAGAGGCTTGAATATTGCATTGTCAAATACGATCACAACACACATGGCAATTCAGCCAACTATGACTAGGTACAAGGGGGTTATCCTAAAGCTATTAATAGTAGTGTCATTCAGTCCCATTATTACCACACATGTCTTAAACCTCTCACATTCTTTCGAAATATGCCCTTTGTCATTTCTTATCACAGCTGTAGTTATGCAAGTTCCATTGGCAGGAACAGAGTTTGAGGTAGTATACCAGAAAAATGACAAATATCTATAAATCTCTTGAGGGGTGTTAATGTCAGTGAATTTGAGAAGTTTGTTTTGTAGTTCATTAGATGTCTAGGAAGGCAACTGGACCACTGAGTGGGGGTGTGGGGATTTATTGGATCATTTCATTGTTGGCAATGTTTTACTTTAAAATCCAATGTTTGGGCCGGCTGAGTGGCTCGGTGGTTAAGAGCTGGCTTGGGGTGCCCATGCCAGCGGCCCCGGTTCGGGTCCCACATATGAGGGCCAGTGACACTGCCCTCAAAAAAATAAAATAAAATAAAATAAAATCCAATGTTTATGAGCTTAAATATGACATCCTTAAACTGAAATTTATGAAGTTAGATCACTTCGGCTGAATGGAATCCAGTGCTGCAATAAATTTTGCAATAACTCAACCATGTTTTATCCCAACCTCTTTATATCCCAAAGACACCATCTCCTTGCTTGTTTTGCTCTCTCACCCACGGAAAACATCTGAATGTTCTGGAAATATATCTGACTCTGCTTTATCTTGGTGCCACTGTACATTCTATTCTGTGTGTTTTGAAGGCATTTCTTTTTTCCTCTTCCTAATTATGACCTGTCCAACAAGGATGAGCTAAGTGTCAACTTCCCTGTGATTTCATAGCATCTTTATATCTCTTTATCCTGACACTTGATTTATCATTTTATATAATTGTCCCATTGCTCCACCCCAATAGGCAAGTCCTGTCAGAGCAGAATTATTTTTCTTTTTCATCTATACTATTGCCTACCTGAATGGGTAGCACATCATCTCAATAAATACTTATTATGACTAATGTATATTGTTGTTTACTGGGAGTCCTGTTCTCCTTTTTATTTCATGAAAGGCTTGTGGTAAATGTTATCAGTGTGTAGGCTTCTTTTTAGCCTGGAATATGGGCTCAGGAAAAGGAGCCTAAGATACTTCAAGGGGATGCTACTAATAGAAGAAAAGGAAAAATAGGCTGCTATGAGCAACACAATATTTTTGTAAAGCTTGAGATTTTGAGGAATATCTATGTGTAAGGTTGCATTAATCAGAGAGGCTGTTAGCTACTGATGCTAAGAACTGAGGGCCTGGAGTTAGTTAGACTTTGGTTCAAACTGAGGCGCTGCCACTTAGCAGCTGTGTAGCCTTAACCTCTTTTGTAACTAATTGCCACCTAAGTTTGCTGGGAAGGTTAAATGATATTTTATATTTAAGTATTCTAGTAAAATGACAGATGTATGAAGAGAACAGTAAACACTAGCTATTTATTATTGTTATTATTATTATATTTATTATATGACTTAGTATTCAATTTAGGCCTGAAATAATAAATTGCATAAAGGAAAGCATAGGTACTAAAATTATGGACCTTACGTTCACAGAGGATTTTATGAATTTGACCTCAAAAGCAAGGGACATAAAAGCAAAACTAAATGAGTGGGACTATATCAAACTAAAAGATTCTGCACAGAAAAAGAAACCATTAACAAAACAAACAGGCAACCAACAGAATGGAAAAAAATATTTGCAAACAACACATCTGATAAAGAACTAATATCTAAAATATATAAAGAATTCACACAACTCAACAAGAACAACAAAAATCCAATTAAAAAGTGGACAGAGGACCTGAACAGACACTTCTCCAAGAAGACAAACAGCCAACAGATATAAAAAAAGATGCTCAACTTCACTAGCTATTAGGGAAGTGCAAGTCAAAACCACAATAAGATATCACCTCACACCTGTTAGAATGGGTATTATCAATAAGATAAGAAATAACAAGTGCTGGAGAGGTTGTGGAGAAAAAGGAACCCTCAGATACTGCTGGTGAGAATGTATACTGATACAGCCAATATGGAAAACAGTATGGAGGTTCCTCAAAAAATTAAGGATAGAATTATCATATGACCCAGAAATCCCTCTTCTGGTATCTACCCAAAAAACCTGAACACATTTATTTATAAAGATATATTGGGCTTGCTGAGTGGCTTGTTGGTTAAAGGTTGGCTTGGGGCGAGAGCTCTGAGCAAGAGGGCTGCTGGTTCGCATCCCACATTGGCCTGTGATGCTGCGCCCTCTACAGCTAAGATGGTGAACAACAGCACGACCTGGAACTGGGCTGCTGTGAGTTGCCACTGATAGTGTAGGCTGCATTGGGGCTGCAGTGGGCTACCATAAGCTACAGTAAGTGGCCAGCAGCCAGCGTGAGCTGCTGTGAGCCACCGTGAGTGGCCATCCAATGGCTGGCGACTGACTGCCTCAGCTGGGAAGAGCGCAATGATCACAATACCAACATGGGCTAGTGAAGAGACATCCTCCACAACTAGACTGAAGAACAAAAGGACAACAACTTGTCTGTTCCCTTACGCAGATTCTCTAATGCTGTTCCCTCCCCCAATTCCCCAATAAAATCTTTAATTAAAAAAAAAAAGATATATTGCAGCATTATTCCTGGTAGTCAAGACATGGAAACAACTGAAGTGTCCTTCAATAGATCATTGGATAAAGATGTGGTACACATATACAATGGAATATTACTCAGCCATAAGAAAAAAATGAAATACTGCCATCTGTGACAACATGGATGGATCTTGAGATTATCATGTTACGCCAATGAGTCTGACATAAAAAGTTGAGAACCATGTGATTTCACTCATAAGAGGGATATAAATCTGAAAGCAACAAACTAACAAGACAAAACAAAAACTTATAGACACAAACAACAGTTTAGTGATTACCAGAGGGTAACAGGGGAGGGGAGGTGGTAGAAGAGGGTAAAGGGTTCAAATATATGGTGATGGAAGGAGAATGGACTGGGTGGTGAACATATGAGGTTTGACATTAAGTTTGCAACTTCTTGCAACAATGTTCCTAACCTTTTTTATATCAGAGGCGTTATTCTTTATGAATTTGTACCGATTGGATCAACAGTTAACCAAGTTTACTATTTGGGCATGCTGACAAGTCTGCATGAAAACTTAGATGACCTCAACTTTTTGCCAACAATTCATGGCTCTTGCATCACGACAATGCACCAGCTCACACAGCATTGTTGTGAGGGAGTTTTTTGCCAGCAAACAAACTGTATTGGAACACCCTCCCTACTCACCTGATCTGTCCCCCAATGACTTCTTTCTTTACCCAAAGATGAAGGAAATATTGAAAGGAAGACATTTTGATGACATTCAGGACATCAAGGGTAATACGATGACAGCTCTGATGGCCATTCCAGAAAAGGAGTTCCAAAATTGCTTTGAAGGGTAGACTAGGTGTTGGCATCAGTGCATAGCTTCCCAAGGCAAGTACTACAAAGATGACCATAGTTATATTCAACAATGAGGTATGTATCACTTTTTCTAGGAAGAATTCACAAATATCCGACCTCATAAAATGCAATAGATAGATGATGTATTATAGAAGTATACATTTGAAATCTATAATTTTAATAACCAATGTCACCCCAATAAATTTAATCAAAAAAGAAATTTAAAAAGTTAAGAGTTTATATTTTTCTAAATCTTAAGTTGAATTATGCATTCATAGCATTAAACTAAAATATATCCTAAAATCTTTAAAATTATGTAAACCCTTAAATTATTGAAGCATAACCTCATCACTTATCTGTTACATGTTATATAGGAAGGTTTCTGAGAGTGAATGAAAATGTGAAAGGTTTCTGAAGGTTTTTGTAGGTTCCTCTGTGCCCTGGTTTTAATATCTGAATAATGGAGATTTTTAAAATAATCAAACTCTACTGTAGGTAGGTTCTAAGAAATCACGAACTTAAAAAATGAAGATGATACATTTAGCATGTTCAATAGAGCTGTGAGTTTGTATTGTATTTTATATGTTCTTTGCTCACAGCAAATATCAATGAAGCAATGAATAAACCAAGTACATGATACACTGAATTTAAAATAATTTATGATAGTTCTGTGAAACGGAACTTTTCTATCTGGTGAATTGAAATTCTAACATCACCGCAGTCATTAGTTTTGTCTGTTGCCTTTGTTGAATAATTGGAGCAGTCACCTACATCAAGGTGTGCTACCAAGACTAGCCATGGCACCAAAGTTCTGGCTTCAAGCACAACTCCATCATTTTCTAATGTGTGACCCTAGAAAAATTACAGTTATTGAGCACCAGATTTCTCTTTTATAAATTGGACACAATAAGCCCTAATCCAATTTTCTCAAAGTTGTTTTGAGGATCAGATGTTAAATAATTTAAAACATGTAAAGTAGTATAACAGATATTATTCTTTTATATTAAAAGTAATAATAGCTGTGATAGTCTTTTTTTTTATTAGTTTGAGGTGTACAGAACAACATGGTGATCATTTACATAACTCACAAAGTGATCACCCAAGTCTACTACCCACCTGACACTGTACACAGTTACTAGAACATTATTTTTATTTTATTTTTTGAAAATAATACTAATGTTTTTTGTTTTGTTTTGTTTTTAAGATTTTACTGGGGAATCGGGGAAGGGGAACAGACAAGTTGCTGTCCTTTTGTTCTTCAGTCTAGTTGTGAAGGACATTGTTTCACTGGCCCATGTTGGTATCGTCATTGCGCTCTTCCCGGATGAGGCAGATCATCTGGTCGCTCACCGCGGCTATTGGCAGCTCATGCTGGCTGCCAGCCACTCACGTTGGCTGCCGGCCACTCACTGTAGCCTATGGCAGCCCACTGCAGCAGGGGCTGCAGCCTACACTGTCACCAGGGCTCACACAGCACAGCTCCAGGTGGAGCTGTTGTTAGCTGTAGAGGGCAGTGTCACTGGCCCTCATATGTGGGATCCGAACCAGGGCCGCTGACATCCCAAAACCAGCTCTTAACCAACGTGCCACTCAGCCAGCCCATTAGAACGTTATTGACTACAGTAAGTCCCCGAGTTTCAAACATTCGAGTTGTGAACTTTCGCAGATACGAACAGACCTCACATTACAAACATTCGTAGATGTGAACAAATTGCAGAAGTAGCTCCCAGACATTGTCACAGTTGTGCTGCCGTGTGCTAACTGTACAGTGCGATAGTGGGCAGTAGTCCAGGGCTCAATCAGAGCCCAGGATGTCCGGAAGCAAGAGGAAAAGCAGTGGGGATGTGGAGGGACTGCTAGTAAGCACAAAGCAATAACCATGGAAACAAAAGTGAAAATAATTGAGAGATTGGCCCGAGGCGAAAAGATGGTAGATGTCGCTCGTTCTTATAACATGAATCGTTCAACCATTGGCTTTACATTGTATATCTGTGTCAAAGGTGTATAAGACACATTGTATATCTGTGTCAAAGGTGTATAAGACTCACTTTGTCGGACTTACGAACGAATCCAACTTACGAACATTCTCCCAGAACAGAACTCGTTCATAAGCCGGGGACTTACTGTATATTCCCCGTGCTGCACTGCACATCCCTGAGACTATTTTTTCTTCAATTACAGTTGACATTCAATATTATTTTATATTAGTTTCAGGTGTACAACGTAGTGCTTAGACATTTATATAATTTAAGAAGTGATCCCCCCAATAAGTGTATTGTGTGATAGTCATTTAAATCTGTCTGTTTGTCTAGGTACATCCCCTAGTTATTCAAACATTAATCTTGGTGTTACTGTAATATTGTTTTGAAGATATCATTAAAGTTCATAATCAGTTGACTTTAGGTAAGAGAGATTATCCTATAATAGATAATCTGACTGAGCCTGATTCAATCAGATGAAAATTCTTCAAAGCAGAGCAAGTCTTCCCTGAGAGAAGGAGTCCCATGTGTACCCTGCCCATGGGTTCTAACCTGCCCTTTGTGATGGCCTGTCCTGTGGATTTCAGATTTGCTTATCTGGGCCTCACAGTTGTATAAGCCAATCCCTTGAACTAAATTTCTTAATGTATATTTCCTACTGGTTCTACTTCTCTGGTTGATATGGTAGTAATGAGAGGAAAGGATAACAGGAAATACAGGAGAGAATAAGAGATGAAGTGATCGTATCACGTACCTCAAGAATTCAGAATGATAATGGAAAACTTCAGAAGGCCACGTGGGAAGGGGGGGCATGAGAAATAATAAATACTCACCCAGAAGTTTAGGGCTATGTGTTAACTCACTAAAACCCAGAAAGCCATGAATGGTTATGTGTGCTCCATAAAGTGTAAAGTTGATCCATGGGTGCTGAAGGAAGACCAATCCGTCAATCAATCACAATGCCGGTATCATGGGAAAGGCACCACATCATGTCAGAGTAGAAAGAACCAGGGGTTTGGAGTCAAACAGACCTGGATTGGAACCAAACCTTGGGGAATCAGTGCTAGCTACCTGACCTTGAACAAGTTACTTATCCTCTCTGAAGCTCTTTTTTTAAAAAAGATTTTATTGGGGAATTGGGGGAGTGGAACAGCATTGGGGAATTGGGGAAGGGGAACAGACAAGTTGCTGTCTTTTTGTTCTTCAGTCTAGTTGTGGAGGACATTGCTTCACTGGCCCATGTTGGTATCGTCATTGCGCTCCTCCTGGATGAGGTAGATTGGTCACCGGCCTCTGGATCGTTGCTCACTGCGGCTATTGGCACCTCACGCTGGCTGCCAGCTGCTCACGCTGGCTGCCGGCCACTCACTGTAGCCTATGGCAGCCCACTGACGCAGGGGCTGCAGCCTACACAGTCGCCGGGGCTCGCAGCCCAGCTCCAGGTGCAACTGTTGTTAGCTGTAGAGCGCAGTGTCACTGGCCCTCATATGTGAGATCCAAACCAGGGCCACTGGCATCCCAAGCCAACTCTTAACCAGTGGGCCACTCAGCCGGCCCTGAAGCTCATTTATGTTACCCTTTAACGCAAATGTGGGATAATAATACTTTCCTCTTAGGGATATTATAAGAATCAAGAGATAATGAATGTGTGAGGCCAGCATAAAATAAACCCTTAATAAATAGTAACTAGGAGCATTCCTCTGGGACTGTGGATTCTCAGCCATTCCTCATGTTATAAACCTCTTACTAAGAGCCAACACTGATGAGTAAGCATCTTTAGTGGGTAGTTGTTTATTGTTTAAGAGCACTCATGTACTCCCTGCCTGTGATGCCACAAGGAAGATGAAATAGTAAATGCTCAAAGACAAGTCATCAGATTATGCTTCCCAAATCATGTAGAAAAATTATAACTCTCATCATCCTTCCTCCTAAGAAATGGACCCATTAGCAAATCCACTGGAGATGTGTGCTTTCCTCCACATCATGGCCAGACAATTGAAATTGCAGGCACACTACAGATAGATCCTACAGGCCAAGAGTCAACTGTTCCTTAGCCTCTGTCCATGTGGTCTCCTTTGTTATTATGCCTACATCATGTTTTTTTCTATTCCTAGCTATTCATAAATTAGATGTTTTGAAAGTAACTGAGTATAGGGCTTCCCTTGC
The DNA here is from genome assembly GCA_033961575.1 of Aselliscus stoliczkanus. NCBI lineage: Eukaryota > Metazoa > Chordata > Mammalia > Chiroptera > Hipposideridae > Aselliscus > Aselliscus stoliczkanus. The sequence goes on from CM066731.1 coordinate 54,056,900, forward strand.
TCTCAAATTAACCACTACATTTGAATTATCTTTTAAAAGACCTATTCTAGATTCTAGACATGTCTCTTCTTTTTTTTTTTTTTTTTTGATTTGCTTATAGAGGAAAACACAAATAATGGCCTCTAGGGATTTAATGAAACAGACAGATATTGGCAGTTTTCTATAGCCTAGATAAAATTTTAAAAGCATTGAAAATCATATAAATATAGGAGAAATAACAGGTGTCATGTGTGGGAGAGTGAGGATGATAGAGATAACTCCATCTTGGACACTGAGTCCTACTTGAGTGACTGTAGGAAATAAAGGGCTAGGCTAACGAGAACTATCTAAGCATTGTCACCATACCCTTCATTAGTTAGGAAAAACACCTAGATTGGGAAGAGTCAGGTCTTTAGAACAGAACCCTGGAGAATATTAAATATTAAACTACAGGAGAGAAAGAAAAACCCAGGGAGGACAAAAGAAGAGATTTTTAAAAAATGTGACGGTTTTTTTGGGCCGGCCATGTGGCGCAGTGGTTAAGCGCTGGCTTGGGAAGCCAGCGGCCCTGGTTCGGGTCCGACATATGAGGGCCAGTGACACTGCCCTGAAAAATAAAATAAAATAAAATAAAATAAAATAAAATAAAATAAAATAAAATAAAATGTGACTGTTTTAAAGGGTGTAGTCAATGTCAGTTACTTCTGAGGGGAGAGGCAAAAAAATTTGGGACTAAAAGCACTCATTAGATTTATTCATTAAGGAGGTCACCTACGACCTTAATGAGAACAGTTTAATTGGAGTTGTGAATATAGAAGATGGATCATGATCATTTGAATCAAGAATGGTAGGTGAAGAGAGGATATAGAATACTGTAGAACACTTTCCCAAGAATGAAGAGAGGGCCATGTCAGATATTTTAGTAGATCATAGTGGTCCATGATGGTGTGCAACAAAAAATGTGATGCAGGTACTTCTCTCCAGAAGTGAAGAATATTGTGTTTGTTTAGTGAGTATAATGTTGGAAATTGGTACCATTTGGTCTTGGTGCTAAATTACCTATGCCATTTTAAAAATATAGATTCCTAAGCTCCACCTCAAATCCATGAACCAATATCTCAGGGATAGAGTGAGTCTTCTTTGGTCCTGGTTTTTGTTTTACCTTACCAGGTACTGTATATACGGTCATGCCCTACCATATTGGATTGTTGTCTTCCTTATATCACAGCTAACATACTAATTTCAAGTTGTTACCCAACTATCTGCAATTGTTCTAATTTTAGTCATGGCACATACCATCCAATTATCGTTCTATTGTAGTAGCTAGTTCAAATGTTCTGATTTGTTACTTCACAAATCTGTGAAAACTTCGCAAGCGCAATTTTCTACCAATTTTGCAATTATGCTTTTTGCAGCTGCATGTGGATAACAGAAAATGCTATCAGTAATTTAATTGGTAGCAATTTTGGATGGAAAGAGCCACATCTGGTCTAAGGGCTACTTGGAAATCTCTCCCCCCATTATCAGAAACCCTTTTTGCTATGGCTACTTCCTAGCTCTCACTATCCATTATCATATTTTGCTACATCAGCTGTAGTTAAAACTCTTTGCTTGCTACACTGCAGTTTTGCTGTAATTGTTTTGTTCCCAATCACATATGGGTTATGTAAATATTAAATATTTTAATTGAAAATTAGGAACAGATTTGAATGAGGGATTGAAATTAATAGAATGAGAGCATGTTCAGAAAAATAGACACTATTCCAGCAAAAAGGAAAACAAACCCATAGCTGAGAACTGGAAATAAGTAAATCAGTGCAGAATATAAATTAAATGTTAAAAATCAGCACTAAGTTTGACAATTGCACAGGTACATCTCTTTAGTGCTAAATAGACTTTTAAAAATAAATTCATTTGACCAATGATGCAAGTGTTATGGAGTATACACAAGTAGAACTGATATCTGCTCTTGTGGAACAATTAAACAGAGAATATATAAAAATATATTTGAAATATAATCTTTGGGATAAGAAAGGACTTAGAATATTTTTAATAAATGAAAAAAAGGTAAAAGAAAAAAGTAAACTACAGAGAGTTAACTGAAGCACCCAGTGTATGGAGATTTTTAGCTATAATTTATTGACTTATCTTGTACTGTGTTAATGCATTTACCGATATTACCTAATTTAATATCTCAACAGCTCTATGAGCTAAGAGTCATAACTTACGGATAAGAGAACTGAGAATCATAGGGTTAGGTAATTCGTGCAAGGTCACACAGCTAATAAATTAACCCAAGGGCTGACTTCTAAGCCGGCTCCTTCCCACTGGAAAGCTCTTTAAAGATGGAACCTAGCTGTGCTGACTCCAGCCCAAGGCTCACCCACAGCACACTTGTATCAAAGCTTGCCCAGTAAATTCGCCTAAGCAAGGAATTTTTAGTATAGCAACTGGACACCGAATTTGGGGACACATTTGATGAGTGTGTCCCCAAACACATTTTCCTAAGATTTTATTGGGGAATTCGGGGAGGGGAACAGCATTGGGGAATCAGGGAAGGGGAACAGACAAGTTGCTGTCCTTTTGTTCTTCAGTCTAATTGTGAAGGATGTTGCTTCACTGGCCCATGTTGGTATCTTTATTGCTCTCTTCTCAGGTGAGGCAGATCAGTCACCGGCCTCTGGACGGCTGCTCACGGCAGCTCTTGGCAGCCCACGGTGGCTGCTGGCCACTCACACTGGCTGTCAGCCACTCACTGTAGCCTATGGCAGCCCACTGCAGCAGGGTCTGCAGTCGCCATCATCAGCCACTCCTGGCAGCCCAGCTCCAGGTCGAGCTGTTGTTCACTATCTTAGCTCTAGAGGGCGCAGTGTCACTGGCCCTCATGTGGGAACCAAATCACGGGCTCTGCTGCTCAGAGCTCGCTCTTCCAAGCCAGCTCTTAACCAACTGAGCCACTCAGCCGGTCCCAGTGGTTATATGTTTTTATTAAAATCATCATGCCCTATTACTTTTACAGCTTTTAATGATGTGCTTACTGCCTATAATATGCAAACATGAAAGGCCAAAAATTGTAAACACACAAGAAGAAATAGGCCATTTTAAACTAGACTACTAAGAATGCTCTTCTTATATTGCCTTCCAATAGGCATAAAATATCGTTATAACCAGCATCCTTACCATAGCTTCACCACAGGAAAAGTCACATGTTTTAATAAACCAATGACTTTCTGGGTTTTACCTCAGTCCTGTCTAAATGATGTGCAAAGCACTAGTTATCAAGGCTTATCCAGGATGTCCTTGCTGAGTAAGCAGAGATGGAGAGAGCTCGTGGGAAAGAAACAGTGCTGTAAATAAAGGAATGCCATAAGATCACCATCTTGCCCACGATTCTGGACGACTCATGAAATAAGTTATTAGGAAGTCACTCTAGTGGTGCTTGTTCGAAGCTTATATTCACCCATTCATTCGCTTACTCACATGCATTTATTCAACAGTCTTGATGATAGAGATACTATGAAGAGGAGACTTCACTGGTGTCAGGGAATATGGAAAGAGTTCTGAAAGGCTACTGGAGAGCCCCTTTCAAAGAAGAAAAGCTACAATGCGTTGTGTGACATGATTAAATTAGGTTGGACTGACTGTAGCTCCTCTTTGGGGGAGCAGAAGTTTCATTTGCTCTGTATTGTTTATGTAATTAGTTTCTTGGTGGGAATGTTTTAAGTTTGGTCTGTGGCCTCCTATTTTTCTTTACTGCTGCAGTGATTCCCTAGTATCTTAATAACTACAGTGGGTGTGCTTTGCTTAATAGGTATGAGCTTGAGCAAATAATGTCGTTTCTGAACACTTAATGAGTTTCACAATTAAGAAGGCATTGAAGTTCAAGGTCTTTAAAAAAAAAAAAGGACGTTTTCCAAACGACACAGCTGCCAACTGAAGACTTGATAATCTGGAAAAGAAGTTGTTTCTTCTGCTTTGAGGCTAAAATAAATCCTTTATTTCTTACCTTGACAAAATTCAAAATGTTGGAAATGCTTTTCCAAAAAGGACAAACTACCTAACTAGATAATTCAATAGTTTTTAGTTATAAAAACTATAGAATTTGAGGGAAAGAGAAAATGACAAATTATAGAAAAATGAACTACTAAACATAGAATGTCTGTCTCAATTATTGACTTGAAAGTTAAGTAATAGTGGAATAGGATATATCGTCTATTTTAGCAATAAAAAATAATGATAATTGAAGCAATGTTCAGTGAGATGTGAGATATGTGAGCAGTGACTTTTAGATATACGTACCCTGAATTTTCTTATCAAGTTCCTGGCAGAAGTTGTAAAGGTGTCTATTGCCTTGAGGCAGTTTAATTTAGGATAAATGCTTACAATGGGGGTAGAAAATGGTCTGATCATCCTCTCATTCACTTCCTCCCTACAAGTCCCTGCGTGGCTCCAAATCTATTCTCAGTGGAGACTTTCATCCTGTTTCAGTAGACTGCTTCAAGTAGGAGAGAACCCTACTATCTAGTAGTGCCCAGAATAGCCCTGATAAAATACACTCACAGCCAAATCTGAATTTGATGTTCAGCTCCAGGAGTCCTGTGTTGGGCAGTCAGGGCTTTGATTCTGATGCCGTTGGGCATTTATTGTTCTTCAGGTTCCCAGCTTCAGGGAATTTAGTTTATTAATTTCTGAGTTTCTGCTGTGGCCAGCTTGGGTTTATTAGCTTAGGATGAACAGCAGTAAGCCTTCTGGCACCTACCATTGAAGTGACTGAGTGGTTAATGGGAAGTGTCTAAGCCACTTTACTTGGCATTCATGAATTCAAATCCTCTCTTTCTTCTCTTTGATTTTGGTTTTGGAATGTTGCCACATATGGGTGTGTTTGCGTTGGTGTGTGCGTGTGTGTGTATGTGTGTTTAATGTACAGTGGCTATGACTGTAGATTACCATTACATGTAAGGAAGGTAGTCATCAAATCTTTGGATTGGACTGAGAGTAACATTTAGCCTGGGTTGTTATATAGCATTTAAAACCAGATCCCTGGTTCCTTTGTCAAAGAAAGTGTCCTAAAGATAGCAGATTGCAACCCTTGTCACTTACTGAGCAGGGCAGAATTGGTCTGAAGAAGGCTTTATTTTCGCAGCCTCTAGTTTCTGTTTATCTTCTTTAACTCCATTGTAAACTTCTCTAATGTAATTGCTTTTCTCCTCAGACTCCCTATTGAAATGTAAACTTGTACATTTAAATATGAAGACTATCCCTCAACTGTTTTCTCTTTACCTCATTCCTACCTGCAACCCCACTCTCACACATAGGAAATTATACTGCTTTGACTTTGTCACATTACTCTGTCCAGCTGCCTCTTCGGCTGTCACGCTGGATTATCATATTCATTCTGCTACATATATATCCCAGTGGTGTTGGCAGAAGTACAAGGAACAAGGCAAGCACATGTTAAGCCTCTGCTTGGATCACATCTACTATAATTGTATTGGCCAAAGCAAATCGCAGGGTCAAATCCAAAGTCTGAGTCAGCTCGGGCTGCCATAACAAAATACTATGGACTTGGTGACTTAAACAATTGACATTTATTTCTCACAGTTCTGGAGTCTGGGAAGTCCAAAATCAAGGTGTGGGCAGATTCAGTTGTTGCTGAGAGTCCTCTACCTGGCTTGTAAATAGCCGCCTTTTCATGGTGTCGGCTCACATGGCCTTTTCTCCAAGCTTATGCCTGGAGAGAGGTATCTCTTTTCCTTTTCTTATAAGGGCACTTATCCCTTATGAGTGGATAAGGGTCTCATCCTCATGACCTAACCTAATCCTAATTACCCCCCAAAGCCTTCACTTCAAATGCCATCACACTGGGGGATAGGGCATCAACACACGAATTTGAGGAAGGATGCAAACATCCGGTCCGTAACAGAGTGGTCAAGTACCCTGTACCGTTTTTAGGGAGAAACTGAAAAGTTACATTGCAAAGGTCCTGGATACGATGAATAAAGAATTGGGCCAATAATTCAGTCCACTAAGTGATACATGTCTTTGCCTTTATTCAATTTATATTACTACATATTAGAAGCTGAAATTGTAGTAGAAGCAAGAGCCTCAGAATTGATGGATTTTACCCCGCAGTGGGGATGACTGACACACAACAAGCAAAGTACAGGTGCCATAGTGATTGTGATAAGACTTTTCTTACCATACACTATTCTTTTTTGTTGTTGTATTTTTTTTTGGCATGTCCCCCTTAATACCATTTATTTGTATCTAATAACAGTTTCAACACTGACTCAAATGTCACCTTCAGGGCAACTTTGATTTTCAACTGTAATCCTTTCTATTCTCTGTTTCCCATTTTTATGAATTCAGATTTGCTAGTGCCATGAGGGGGTCCTTATCCACGCATAGTTCTGTAATAGTTGTCAGGTTGTGTCATGGGATTGTTCTAAACATAACTCAGGTGGCCCTTACATGAAGGACTGCTGTGTATGAAAAGGGATTCTTTGGCCCGTGGTGAGACCTCGATAAAACTTAGCTGCCAACTTGTCTGTTCCCCTTCCCCGATTCCCCAATGCTGTTCCCCTCCACCAATTCCCCAATAAAATCTTTAAAAAAAAAAAACAAAAAAAAAACTTAGCTGCCAATATCACACTTTTTGAAGGTAGAAACTGTTTTCTGTTCTTTTTTTCTGCCTGAGTAAGACAGGATGAGTTGAATGAGTCCCAAATCTAACCTTGCGATTCATGATATCTCAAATTTATTGGAGAGGTGTTTCTTTTAAAGTCGCCAAGCAAATTTAAATTTTGTTTATGTTAATTGAGAAGAAAATAATGTAGCATGTACCAGTGTGGAGGGGAAATAAAATGGCAAAGGATACAGTATTATATCTCCCAAGGGGTTGAAAGTCACCATAAATTGGTGCTTAAATCAAGGTTAGTTCATGACAAGATTAGGATTTATACATTCTCTTTATTAACAATTTAGGAAGTAAGTTTTTAAGGATATAAGCTGGCTATCCAACTAATAGAATCTTGAAACCTGAGATAAACAAGGACTGCAAAAGAATACCGTGGCCAAGTTTTGTTTTTGTTTTTGTTTTTCCTCTTTCTCTCTTTCCTTTTTTCTTTTTGTGTCCTTGTGACTGCAAGGATTTTTTAGTTCACCAATTAATCTTCGTTTTTATTATGTCTTGTCATGGTTGAAGCATCTTCAAAGAACTGGTAACAGAAGGGGAGGAGTGATGATTTATTTCAGGAGAAAGATCAGACCTAACATTTTAAGGTTGACACCAACTTTAGAGAACACTTCATGTAAGTGTGTTTGGATGGGTCTGAGTATGTGCACTGCTTGTCACTCAGCAAGGTCACAGGCCCTTGGGATTGTGGGATGCCAGAGAACTCTATCATCATCAGTCCCAGTATTATGTATATGAGCAATCTGAGGCACAGAGAAGGTAAGGTCCTATTTCAGAGCACACTGTGTCAGAGACTGTATTTGAACCCAAATATTCTCTCTCTAATCCTGTGCTTTTTAAACCTTTTTAGCTTTCTTGGAGATTTATAAGCAGTTGAAAGTTTTAGATAATGGTATTTATCATGTCTTCCTTAATCAAGGACAAATGCTACATGGGTTTAAATCCCAAGAGAAAACTGTCAGACTTCACTCTAAAAAGTAAGAGATGACCAGAAAACACTTGGGTGTTACCTTTGTGGCACCACATAGCGGTGGGAAGGACTCAAGAGACTGTATCTGATGTCAATGTGGAGGGAGTTGGGTTTGGACAGGGAGGGAGCAGAATATGACTAGAAGGGAGAAGGAGGTCATCAAAGGGAAGCAGGTGAGGCAGAAAGTCCAAGGGCAACAGGAAGCGAATGTGGCCAGATCAGTGTTCATTCTGGGAGCCCTGGGGATGACTGCTGCTCAGCACTATGGGTGGTCATGAGGGCAAAACAGGTTTGCTAGTCAAATGTGATTGGCTAAACTAAAGCAAAACATTTCAGTTTCTCAGAAAATCTGAGGATACATCGATATTCTTTTGTTATGCATGCATATAAACATATTCTTACACATGTTCTTTTTTAGTTATTCCATATATATGCACATATATGTGTATTTCAGTATATATATATATATTTTTGTTTGTTTGTTTGTTTATTTTGTTTTTGGTTTTTTTTACTGTTTCCAATTAGATTGAGTTGAGAATTTGGGGACGGCAAAGAACATTTATAACATGATTGTATTATCCCAAGTCTCCCAGTATTGTTTTATGACTAGAATCTGAAATATATTGAATATGTGAAAGAACAGGGCATAAAGGAAGAAATCATACCCTGACTCTCCATGTGAGTGGCTGTTGGAGGTCCAGTTCCCCACCCCCGCCCCCCAGAGCTTACTAAATCCTCCTAAGTCTGTCTCTTCTCACTCTGTTTGTTTGTTTGTTTGTTTGTTTGTTTGTGGGCAGTGTCACTGGCCCTCATATGTGGGACCAAAGTGGGGCCGCTGGCTTCCCAATCCAGCACTTAACCACCGCGCCACTCGGCCGGCCCTCTTCTCACTCTTTTTAAAAATGGCTCTTCTAGTGCAGACTAATCTAGGATGCAACATTGATTTTGTTCCTTTTGGGCTTTCCCTTCAGGACTGGCACGCTTCCTTTGCTATCTTTCATTTGCTTTCTCAATTCCCTCCAAGTTACAAAGCTCTCTATTTCCTCATGTCTTTTCCAGTTTCCTCATTGCTCATGTCTGTTGCTGGTTCCAAAGCTTGTGTTGCTCTTGTAGCTCACTTTTTGGAGCCAAACTCTGTTATGTTCTCTCTTCATTTTATGTCTAGCCATTATGCAAAATGTGCATTATTGCTATTGTGTATTCTGTACGACGTGGAGCTAGACCTCCACAGACTTTCTTCTATTGCACTCTAAATACTTGTTCCATGATTGCTCACTTAAAAGATGAAATCGATTTCTGTAGCAAACATCAACCAATGAACCTACATTTACTGTGTTTATTTGAATTAGTGCTACTCTATGTATGCAAAATAAAATCATAAACTTGAGTGACTATCCTTGGTATTTACTAACATTGTAACTATGCTAAGTGATGAGTCATGTCTGAGATACAGTGTGTTTTTCACAGTGGATGCATTTTAAATACCAATATAACTTAGTTGGATATTATGTCTAAGCTACAGAGGGTTTAAATGGTCCCAATTTTCTAGGTGTGCTATAATGCTGCTCAGAGCTCTGTCTGCAGCCCATCCTGTAGCATGCCATGTAGTCACAGCAGATGGTCATCAATGCGATGTGGCCCAGCATTGATGCATCATCCCTCTCACTGCCACCAAATGATCTACCAAGACAGTGGCAAAGATCTCTTTGTCATATATTCATTTCTTTTCGCTGCCCTCTTATATCCAAACAAGTCTTTCTAGTGACAATTAAAATATACAGGAAAAAAGTACCTTGTCTTTTTTCTCCTTGTCCTTACATCCTCTGTCCTATCTCTAATCTTCTTGTCATTGCTAAATGTCAGGAAGAACAGGCCTCATTTCTTCATGACTCCTGACCACCCGTCCCTACAGTCTTACTTCTGATCTCTATCAATACCCGATGATTGAAATGACGCTGCCCTTTCAGAGTCCCCAAACAATGTCCTATTGCAAAATCCATAGGCCTTCCCTGTTCTGATCCTCATATAATTTTTCTAGTTTATTCCACCACCCATCCCTCCTTGACATGCCTCCTCTTGACATCTGTGATATTATGCTCTTTTTCATTTCTTCCTTCTCATTCTACCTGCTCTCAATTTCCCCTTCTGACTTCTCTTTCTCCACCTGCCCTTTCAGTGTAACATTCTGGGTCCTCTCTGATGCGGGGGGCCAGCCCCCGCTGACCAGGGCTCAAGAAGGTGGACACGGAGTCGGCGATACGAAAGACAGAAAATCTTTATTACAGTAAAGGCAGAAAAAAAGAAAGTGGAGACACCGGAAAGAGGTTCTCAGAAGTGTCACCCTTATTGTTAAAGCCTAGCTCCTTTTATAGGGGCTTTTGACTATTATCTTAATTACAAGTTATGTTTCACATGACCATGATGTTTTTCCTTACTCAGAACTTTTACTTTTTTGTAATTGTATCTTTCCAGGGTACACTGTGGCCTGTTCAAGGATTTTACTTATCATCTAAAAAGTGGTTACCATGGCTACCTTACAGGGCATATACTTGAACTATTGTCAAGAGTTTAGGCAAGAAACTATTTCTATGTGATTATAGCAAAAGGGAGTTTCAAACTTTTCCTATCTTACAAAGAGCTGCATGTTTTTGTAATAGAGGGTAACATCTGTTTCTCAGTCAAAGCTTCAGTATCTGTTGCTAGCAATGTACAGAACAAAGAGTTAAAATAAGGCTGTTAATTAAAATAACTTATGGTCAGTAAGTTGCCTCTTATCAGAACTTTCATGGCCGAGAGACCTTGGTCTCCTGGTCTCCAAGGAAACCTTTCACAGCTGCACAGGCAAGGACGAATGATAGCACCAGTTTCTCACAGAGGCTGTCTGTTTCTCACAGACTGGCTTTTTTAGGCCTATGTGGCCAAAGGCTTATGCCTCAGTTTCCAAAGGGGCTTGAGTCCCCAATATCTCAATTTAGGGTTCCCCACGGAACTACCGCCTGGCTTAGGTTGTCTCCCCTCGTTTAGGAGATCTTACCCGTCTTTGGCTGCGTAGTTAGCTCATTGGGGTATACAGGAACTTGCCATAAATGCAGTGAGTATATTGTCTCCTATAGGAGGAAAGGCACATGGGTTCTTAGAGGCAGGAGATATTACATGACCAACCATAAGGCAGCATCCTAATATCCAGTGCTGAGCAGGGCAATGTGGCCTTGTCAGACACTGGGGGGCTGTCGGCTTCCCACATATCCCCCTTCTTTATTATTTAAAAGGCTCGCCTGTGACCCCAGGCGGCTAACGAGTGACAGTGCCTGTCTTAGGTGTCCCCCCAATGAAATAATAACCTTACCCGTCATTGGCACTTGATCCTCTAGCGATCAAGCCCTGTCTTAGGTTGGTTACATTCAAGGAGGTCCTTACCCGTCTCTGGCTAGCCTGTCCTCGCTGAAGATTAGGGGTAGTGGGGCTAATAAGCAGGTGATTGAGCTTGAGACTTTGCCTTAAGTTTGATCTCATGGATATTGGCTTGGACTTTCATCATCTGTTTGAGAAAGCATCTAATGAGGGCGGGGAGTAGACACAGAACCAAACAGACACAAATGCCCAATGTAAGAAACGTTACAACAGAATGGGCAATATTAGGCATAGACGGCAGAGCCTTTTTCATCATATCAACAAACTGAGAGGCAGCTTGAGCTGCATCAAATTTTAAGGGTTCAGCTTCTCTCATGTTTTGTATATCATCATGAAGCCGAAACATATCCAAAGATAAATTAGCATTGTGCCAAATTCCTTGAAGATGTAGGCGAACTCTATTCCAATCATGTTGACTACTATTATATATTTTTGGGGTTACACAAATCCAATGATATTCTGAATGACATCGTAAAGGAGACCATACTTTTAAACTTTGAATTTTATCATCTAAATATTGAACCATATCATATAATGCATTTACCTTTTGTTCTAACTTTTTATCTATATCCTCTTGGGTTCCTAAGGCTAAAGTGACATTTTTTGAAAGTATATTAACATAATGAGCATTTTGAACAGTCTGTGAAAGAGCCACAGCAGCAGTAGTAGCAGTTGCAATCAAAGTAACTAAAGCCATAATTCCAGCAATCATAAGCCCTATAAATCTTTTTGGTCTACTTAAAGCATATTCAATTTCTTTAAGAATCTGTAGACTTCTCTCTTCATACCAAGGTCCAGAAACATTAACAGGAAGCATAACAAAAGATGGTTGATGAAATATCATAACACGGGTTCCAAGTGGTACCCAAGAGACACAGTTTGTTAAAGTACAATTATAGCAAGATACATAAAATCTTAAACCATTAAAAGTAATAGACAAGTTTCCAACCAAGAGTACATAAGGAGAGGGAACACAGGGGGATACATTAACAGAGCAACTAGTTGAAGTACAGGGAGTATCTGGTCTACAAACAGTTACAGTTTGAAAAATTTCACCCATTGCTCCTGCAAGTTTCCAAAGAGAGTTTTGTTGATATTGTGTGTCTGACTTCCATATTCCAGAGGCCAGTCCCCTTGTCCAACTTGTTTTGTTACTTTGAGACCAGTCCAGAATATACCGATTTACTCCAGGAATATTGTATCTCGCTGGTATGTTGCTATGGCACATTCTCCAGGGGACAGCTTTGGTGTTCATAGACCGGGATTTTTGGGCTCTCCCAGACGGACGGATGGTGGATGAGAACTGGGTGGCCGAGCAGAAGGCCTGCTCCGGAGCAGTGGAGAAGGGATGGCTGGTGGACTGTATGGGCTGCGGTGGCCTGGGCACGGCAGGGGGCTGCTAAGGTGGCTGCGGTGGCAGTGTGAGCACCAGGAGGCGGCAGCTGCGGCACGGGCAAATCAAACGATCTGGAATCCAAACTGGAGTTGTCTGTGTCCTAAGGAAATACTTAAGCATACCCTCTTTCCCTGGGTTAACAGTATGTCCGGTCCCTTTTAGGTACCAATTAACAGGTCCTTCCATTTTACTAAAGCCCTAGGCTGACACAGGTCAGAGTTTTAATGTTTATACATAGATGAGTGTTTTGATGTATCTATTTTTAAAATACGACCGGAGAGTCAGGGGTTAACATTGCAAGGGCAGTGGAGCTGAGGACCAACCCTGCACTCCAGGGGGTTGCTGTGAAGAGCTGGGGACAGATTTAAATTGTTAAATAAGTTGTTGCTGCTAAATGGGTTGCAAATCGATGTTTCTATTGTTGTCTGGGCCCAAGGCTGGGGCCCTGGGGCATTTCCCAGGTTGGATGAAAAAGGACTTTAGAGTTAAGATTTTTAGATGGCAATAATTGTCCATTTTTACGATATTTAGAATGGCAATCTATCAGCCAATGAAATCCCTTGTTGTATCCTGGACGTATAGTCTGTGGCATCAAGGGTGAAGTTTGTTGTGAGACATTAGGAACATTTTGTGGCTGTATATTTTGTGATTGGGGAGCTCGTCTAGTCTTAGGACAGTGTCTGTTAAAGTGTCCCGGTTCCCACAATTATAGCAATTGTAGTCATCATTATTATTTTTATTATTGGGAGTAGCCTGTGTTGACTGAGTTACTGTCTTAACATCCCTTTAAGGGTGGCAGTTATTGCTTACTCCTTGAATAAAAGCTGGAGAAGACATCAGCACAGTGTTATACTTAATCATTAATAGTATCAGATTTACAGATATGCTGAAGTAGATTTTGACATGTAGAACTTGTGTTTTTAAATACCAACTGTTAATTAAAATATCTGCGGCTTTATCGTTGGTAATTACTTTACAAACCGCTTGAATGAGGCGAGACAAAAGTTTTTGAAAGGCTCCTCACTTTTTGAATTATGGTAGTTAATGTAGTTGGTTTTCCTGATGAAGCAGGGAGTTCTCCAGGCATTTACAGCACAGTGACTTTTTTTAGGACCTTTTTAGATAAATACATGAGGTCTTGTGTATGAGAATATTTACCTCTTCCCATAAGCATATCTGTAGTAATTGAATCACGTTTACTGGCAAATTTTTCTGTCCTATCATCATATTCAGTCTTCCAAAGGAGATAATCTCCGCCTGTTAAGCAGGCTTTACTAACTTGAGTCCAATCATAGGGAGTCATCCATTTTTCTGCCAATGTATCAATTAAAGAAAGAGTATAAGATGTTACAGGTTCATACTCTGTACATGTAAATTTCAGCTCTTTTAAGATTTTATAGGGCAGGGGCTCCCAGGAAGGCCATTCATCTCCTTTCCGATCCATATCAAAGATCACTGGACAACTAAGAGTAAAATCAAATTTTTCGTTTGCCTCTGCCTCCTCAATGGCTCTATGAAACCGAGATGTGGATTTAGAATTACGTGGAGGCATAGGTATTACAGGATGTTTTAAAGGAGGTTGGGGTTTTACGTATTCTTCATTTTTAGCTGAATATTTTGGGGGACCTGGCCCCTTATCCTCCTTTTTAGTAATGGGAAAGTCCCATAGATCTTGTTCATTATACTTGGCTGTCTCTGTTTCCAATTTGGCAGCATCTGGGGGAGGGAGGTTTTCGCCCTCACTGTCTGAATTATTGTTCAAATCTGTATATTTTTTAACTGAAAAGGCCAGATTAGTTTTAGAGTGAGCAGTGGACAACAACGACGTATGTTTTTCAGATAGTGCTGTTGGCACAGAAATAGTCTCTGGAACGAGTGTATCTTTAATTAAGTTCCAGAAGGCAACAAAAAGTAGAAATTTAGCTATCTGAAAAGTTCCAACCTTTAAATCTCTGGCTGCAAGAGAGCAGCGAATTAAGTTAATAAAGAGTTTAAGTTTCTTAGATTCAGTTTGACCCATATTTAATGTTAGTAAGTATAAGGGATAGAAAGAAACAATCACTCGATATCCACTCTGATGCTCGTCTGGCCGCGCCCCTCGCGGGACTTAGTCTGTCTTGGCAAAAGCTCTGCGGTATAAGCCCCCGCACAGGTGAACGAGTCAGTCGCCGTTTAGCCTTACGACAGAGAACGGAACCGCAGATTAGAGCCCATTCAAGTTCCGTAGCGAAGAGCCGTGGAACTATATGCATTCACTCACACAATCACACTCTTGCACACGAAATGGTTAGTAAGATATATGTGTTCCAAGGACCTATTGTCTATATTCTAAGCTACAACAGCACCTTATTTGTGCTCTTAAAATTTTATGACTACTCCAGCACTCTTATACTTGGTGCAAATATTTGTGACTACCCCAGCACTCTTATACTTGGTGCAAAACGGCACTCTTATTTCAGGTGCCCAAATTATCCACTATCACACCTGGCGTCACCAACCAGGGGGTCTGCAGCACCCTCAGTGGAAGCCTATCCGTGCCGAAAATGTACATAACCTTTTCTCTTAAAACAACAAACTAAAATAAAAAAACTTACCTTCAGGTCCCTGTTCGGGCGCCACTTGCGGGGGGCCAGCCCCCGCTGACCAGGGCTCAAGAAGGTGGACACGGAGTCGGCGATACGAAAGACAGAAAATCTTTATTACAGTAAAGGCAGAAAAAAAGAAAGTGGAGACACCGGAAAGAGGTTCTCAGAAGTGTCACCCTTATTGTTAAAGCCTAGCTCCTTTTATAGGGGCTTTTGACTATTATCTTAATTACAAGTTATGTTTCACATGACCATGATGTTTTTCCTTACTCAGAACTTTTACTTTTTTGTAATTGTATCTTTCCAGGGTACACTGTGGCCTGTTCAAGGATTTTACTTATCATCTAAAAAGTGGTTACCATGGCTACCTTACAGGGCATATACTTGAACTATTGTCAAGAGTTTAGGCAAGAAACTATTTCTATGTGATTATAGCAAAAGGGAGTTTCAAACTTTTCCTATCTTACAAAGAGCTGCATGTTTTTGTAATAGAGGGTAACATCTGTTTCTCAGTCAAAGCTTCAGTATCTGTTGCTAGCAATGTACAGAACAAAGAGTTAAAATAAGGCTGTTAATTAAAATAACTTATGGTCAGTAAGTTGCCTCTTATCAGAACTTTCATGGCCGAGAGACCTTGGTCTCCTGGTCTCCAAGGAAACCTTTCACAGCTGCACAGGCAAGGACGAATGATAGCACCAGTTTCTCACAGAGGCTGTCTGTTTCTCACAGACTGGCTTTTTTAGGCCTATGTGGCCAAAGGCTTATGCCTCAGTTTCCAAAGGGGCTTGAGTCCCCAATATCTCAATTTAGGGGTTCCCCACGGAACTACCGCCTGGCTTAGGTTGTCTCCCCTCGTTTAGGAGATCTTACCCGTCTTTGGCTGCGTAGTTAGCTCATTGGGGTATACAGGAACTTGCCATAAATGCAGTGAGTATATTGTCTCCTATAGGAGGAAAGGCACATGGGTTCTTAGAGGCAGGAGATATTACATGACCAACCATAAGGCAGCATCCCTAATATCCAGTGCTGAGCAGGGCAATGTGGCCTTGTCAGACACTGGGGGGCTGTCGGCTTCCCACACTCTGACCCCATGTATTCTCCATAAATGATCTTAGACATTTCCCCAGCCCCCACTGGTCCTCAGATTATTTGAAATCCGTGTGCATCAATTACACTCCTAGGCACTGCATGCACATTTGCAGCAGCTTGCTGAACATGGATGTTCTTCGGGCTTTCCAAATTCAATGTGTCCAAAACGAGGCTGGACTGTGAAGAATTGACCTTTGTGTTCAAACAGAACAGAATTAGATTTCTGGCTCTCAATTGCTGAAAGACCTTGGAGAAACTACTGAAACTTTCTGTGCAGCTCTAAGATGAAGGTTATAAAATCTACTTTGTAGAATAGCTGTATGTAAGATATCTAGCAAATGGTGTCATTCCATACATAGGGGATATTCTGCATTATTGCTTTCTCTTCAATGCTTCTTTCTCCTATTGTATTCCTATTGCTTTTAATCAAAATGTCACCATCCTATAGTCATTTTCTCTCCCCTTCTACCCCAGTCCTCACATCCAATCACTCTTCATGTCGTGCTGATTCTATTTATGTAGGTTCCCTTGAATTCATCCCCAGCAGTCTATGTTTTGGTCCTTAATATTTCTTCCCTGGATTATGGCAATAATGTTCAAATTGATTTCTCTGCTTTCAGTACCCCATTCCTCCAAACCATTGTTGTATTGTCATCAGAGTTGAGTTTAGCTTAGTTTTATTTTATTTTTCTGAAACACTGCAATAAACAAGTTAGTCTTCTCAAAACTCTTTTGGAATCAAACTCTTTTCTGTTCAGTAGCTCCTCGTTTCTTATAGTCTAAACCATCATTCCTTAGCTTATCTGTCATTGTCCTTTACAGTGTTATTCCTACTGCCGTTACCAGATTTTTCTCCCACTGCTTTATGCTCCAGCAACACTAGATTTTTCAGTGTCCCCCAAGCAAGCTTTCTGGGTTAATGACGTCCCTTCACTTTGAAATGCTTGTTTTTCCCTAAACAAAATACCAGTTACTTTTAACCATTTTTTACCTTTGGTTCCTGTAACACTTGAGTATCTGTTTAGTGATGTTTCATTTTATTGTAGTTAGTATGCAAGTGTTCTTTTTCCCCACAAGCTAAGTCCTTTGAGAGCTGACAAGACAAATGTAACAACATTATAAAAAAGAAATAAAGAATGGTGAAGGAAGAACCAAGAAAAGCAATGCCAATAATAAAGTCAATATGACAATAAAGGCAATTACTATGACCGTGTACAAAATCTAGCTCTGAACCACTTATCAGCGAAGCGTTTATCATTCATTCATTCATTCACTTCACAAATAATTTTGGATGAATCCCTTGTGCCTACCACTAAGTTTTGAAAAGCAGCTAAGAACAAAATAGAATTGGCTCCTACTTATAGGAATAAGTTATATACTTGATCTTAGAGGAATATACTATACAAGAGTTGGGGTTTGCAGAAAGGACATGTAACAAGAGATGGGACCTTCTGCTCACAAAATATTGTATCAGACAGCCTTTGGAGCGATTCTCTTAGCTCATGCATTGTGCCTAAAATGCTGTGTTTTAGTTCCACAGCACAACACAACACATCTCGGTGTGTTGTTTTTCAGACTCAGCTAAGATAGACATCTGTCATAACAGTGATTGGGCTTTCCACAGGGAGGTGACACATTATTACTTCTAGGAAATAATTCCTTTTGTGCCTTGTTCTCTAGACAGTCAATGAAAATTGTATGATGGGTAAGGGACAAAGAGGGTGTGTCTGTGCCAACCTGGGGAGAGTTTTGATTGAAGATCCGTGAGACCCCCTCACTAATGCAAAGGGGAAGCACAGGGAAGAGGAAGGTAACCTCAGAGAAACCAGAAGCATTCCAGGACAAGCCTTTGCAACCCGAGCACACTGTTTTGCTTGGTCATAGCACATTCCCTATTTTCAACTCTTTGCTTTAGACCCAGAGTTGCCCCTCCTCCCTCCATCTTGGGCATCACTGTTTGGATCTTCCTTTTCTATCCAGCTCACTCAAGCCAAGTCACAGCCACTGATTTCCCTTTGCTGCACATCATGAATGCCCCCTCCATTGTCACATTAGGCTCTGGCTCCTGCGACAACAGTTAGAGCCACGTGCCAAACCCCTCATATGCTGGGGACCAGTTAGATGTGTCTGCTTCATGGGGAGGATCTAAAAAATAGTGTGTTTCAAAAACACTTAGCTAACTCCAAAGCATTCCTCCAAGATGACATATTCTACAATGATAACAATGTAGTCCCTCACCTTCTCACCTCTCAGTGGGACCCTCTTCTTCATGTGACTTTTATTTTGGGTTTTCTTTCAGAATAGAGCAATTTCAGCATGACTTTTTCAGTAAGTTTTTCTAAGTTAAAATTCTACTGAAGTATAACATACATCGAGAAATATACACTAGTTATAAGAGTATCATAGAATGACTTTTTGCAAAACACCCAGGAAAAAAAAAGAGAGCATTATCATTGTTGATACTGCAATGTCCCCCTCATATCCCCTCACAATTCAACAGATTTTTAAAGAAGGGTTTTCTTTGGAATTCATTCGCGTACCCTCTCCACAATCATAGGTGGTTCCCTCAGTATATCTACAGTTCTGTACTATCTTTAGTGAAGGGGTGGCTTCTCTAAGGGGTCTAACCTATAACCTTGGTGGGAGAGCAAAAATACCCAGAATAAGGGAAGGACAACTGAAGGACTATGCTGAAGTGTGTGCTATATCCGCATGAACTCTGTGTGTGGGGACTAAGACATGGATCCGTGCTGGTAGGGCAGGGGAGGGCAGTGCGGTTTTGTCAAGGAAAGCTTTGTCAAGGCTGAGAAAGGCATTTGTAGACACATCTCTTCTTTTTGCCCTTCTTTTCTTATAACTACTTTTTAGTTTGCACCTCAGACCCTATTTCACTGTCTCAAAATAACTCTGACCACCCGCAGTGCCATCTGTCGAAGTGAAGGGTCCCATCCAATGAGATCTGTGACCCTTGTTCTTCACATCCTTTACCTGTCACTTTCACTTATGTCTGTGCTCCATATACTCCCTTCTTTTATTGCCAGTAGTGTGTGTCTCTGCCTTAACAAAAACAGCCTTGAGCTTGGTATTCCTGATCTATTGGCTATGAATGAAGTGCAGCAGTGGTTGCATTCTTATCTCTAAGCACCATAAGCATCCAAATGCCAAAAGTGTACTGTGATCACTAAATTGCTGTGAGATACATGCCCGCAGTTCCAGGAGCAGGCCATTGGCCATGAAGCTGTGTCTGAGACTGCTGTTAACTTTTTCCCCTGACTTTGCTTATCCTGCTAGAAATTTCTGTCTTCTCATAACTCTCCAAAATATTATATTATCCATATCCCTCTATCATTAGCTACATTTATAGTGAGAATTTTTAAGCATTTTATGAAGTTACTCAATTTATTAAGGACCCACTATGGGCAAAGCATTGTATCAGGTGCAGTGATCTTGCCTTTGAGCAAATTAAAGTGTACCAAGAGACATAGGACATTTGCATAAATACCTATATTTTAAGGGGTCAAAGAGGTTCATTGAAAGAGAAATAGAGGGTTGAGAGATGGAAATGGGGACGTAATTTCTTAGGACTGCTAGAAAGAGAGAAAAACCATGTGACAAAGTGACACAAGAGTCTTGAAAGGTGGGTCAATTTGGTGTGGATGATGATTTGGTAAAAGATCTCTTGGCAGAGGAATCAGAATGAATAAAGGGGAAAGAGGCCATGAAATGGAGTCAGTATAAGGAACAGTGAATAATTAGTGTTATATCTGTTAGAAATGCTTTCAGATGGAAGGGAAAACAACGAACCCTCCTAAACTAATACAAACTGAAAGGACATTCAGGGTTTGATCTGCAAGAAGCCTGAGGTAGTTGGTTCCAGAGTCTTTTCAGGGCCAGCTGTGTCATCAGGGACCTGGCCTGCTCTTCCTTCATTCCATCATCCTCAGCACATTGGCATTATTTGGCAGTTTGCCCTCACAACTCATGTCAGTGCCGAGTTTATGTTCATCTGTAGGCCAATCACAAGGAAGGCAGTTGTTTTGCTGTGATTGTCTTAGACCAGTTTTGTTCCTTACAAAAACAAGGTTTGTTAGCAAGAAGGAGGAGAAGAGGGAAAAGGAGGAATGAAGAGATGCAGAAGAATAAGAAGAATGAGGAGGAGGAGGAAGAGAGAGAAAAATGTTTTAATTAAAAGTTGAGTTTTAACCATAGTGAGATGTCAGTGTGGATAATATTTGGGGGCTGTATTATGGATGAACCCTGTGTTGCTAAAACCCATAGTCAGCATGTAGTCTTCTTACCTGCACCCTTCTGAGCATTTGAGGGGTTTTTTTTGTTTGTTTTTTTGTTTTTCTGTTTTTGTTTTGTGGGCAGTGTCAGTGGCCGGCATATGTGGGACCGAACCGAGGCCGCTGGCGTCCCAAGCCAGCGCTTAACCACCGCGCCACTCGGCCAGCCCCTGAGCATTTGAGTTTTGATTCACCTTCTTTCCTCTGTGTCACCCACTCTCCTGGGTGTTCTTTCTCAACATAGTTTCCGGGTGCCCATTGCCTGGTACCCATATAAATGGCAGTGCTCCAAAGTTGTCCAGATTCTCTGCTCTTCTCATCCCTCCTAGAGGAACCCACGTCACCTTGCCAGCTTTATACTTATTGCTTGCAAACCTCCAGCACTATCTTTCGACTGCCCTGGGTTTGGCTCCCCATAAGCGTCCCCGCCTGTGTCTCCCCCCATTCTTTCCTCATGCCCTGGAATACCACATCCTGTTCTTGGTTTTATTCAGCAGTTAATTTCTCATTCATGACTCCATTTGGGAGGCATTTCTTTCAGGATGCTTTGCTGTAATCTAATTCGTATCACTCTCCTCTGGGCCCCTTGAATCCCCAACCCACCTTTTATAGTCCTCATCTCACTATAGTCATTGATTCAGTGACTGATGGCTTGCTAACCTCTCCAAGTTAGCCCCTACCCACATCTCTGGAAAAGTTGTCTTCTGAATCTCCTGGCACCCCTCTGGCTGTTCTCAAAACTGCTTTGTGCTGCAGCAAAAGGATTCCCCCACCCCACCCCACCCCACACAAAACTAAAAAAAATAGTATTATGACTGTTCTCTGCTTAAAACCTTTCAAAGCTGTCTTGTTATTCTCAGGACACAGACAAAGGTCCTTACATTTCATACCAAGTCCCACCAGAGGCCACTGTTTTCAACCCTGATGCACACTTGTCCCCCTCTTGCTGTCTCTACCAAAATTCCACTGGCTTTCTTTCATTTCCTCAGAAATGCCATGTCATCTCCTTCCTTCACATAATTTTTACAATCCTGCTTTCCTTTGCTTGGAATGTTATCTCCTCTACCTTTATCTAACTAACTCTTATTTGTCTATCTGATCACAGCTCAGGAACTGCTTCCCTGAATCTTTACTTAATATTCAGGTCCATGTCTTCTGAGATTCTTGTCCCTCTCATTCATTGAGCTTATGTTTAATGATGACCATGGACTATTCTTTTTGACTAGTTATTATCTCTCCATCTAAATAGTAGCCTCTGTGAAAATATCAATTGGGTCTCTCTTGCTCACGCTTATATTCCCAGTGTTTTGCATGGTACCTAGCATGTACTAGATGCTCAATTAATGTAGTTCTCATAACGAAAATGAGGGAGTCTGGTGACTTTCTCTTTTATCCCATGAAATTCTGGAGAATTGCGACAATCCTGATTTAACATGCTGTTCCCATGACCTTGAAGAGTTCTCTTCCATGAATGTTACTAAAATCACTGAAGGGTGATTGATTTAATAAACGAATGATTGTGAATATCAGGCTAATGAATTTGTGGCTATCCATGAGAGATTGTGGGTTTGTAAGGGGTTTGTAGCCCTAGCCAGCTAATCCCTGACACTCCCAACTAGCACTTCTCTCTAACATTCCTAACCCATTTATTTTACCCCAACCTTCCTTTTTAAATAATTAATGAAGGCCTGGAAACATGCTGTCATCTCTTTCTGTGGTTATTAGAGCAACGAAACAGGACCCCTCCAATATGTGATCATGTTTTTTCACTGGTTTCAAAGGATTTGGTGTTAGATTCCTGTGACTTCTTTTCCAACTTCATAGGCAGTTCTGTTTCAGGTTGATATTTATTTCAGTTTTTCAGTCCTCCAAATAACCCCCTTGATCTCAAGTTCCACTCGTATACTTGCTTTTCCTTTCATCTAGAAGCTATACTGAGGAAATAGGGACTTGGCAGAATACACAAGGACCCAGGTCCTAAAGGGCGGTGTCCACACTGCAGTTACTGATGCAGGAAATCTCTTTCCTTTGCAATGGACAGTTATGCAGTAATTAGACTGTGTCTGAGCTGCTGCCACGAGGAAAACAATGCCTCTCACCTGGTGAGTCTATTTATGTAACTGCATATTTAAGCTAAGGTAAATCCTCAATTTCAGCCTTATCTTGGCTTTCTTTTCTGATCAGGAAAACTTTTATTTATAATGGTTTTCATTTTCTCTGAACAGATGGTACATTACCAGCAAGTGAGAAATAACTATCTTCCCAACAAGTGTTTAGAAACAAATGAAATTAACCACAAAAATATATGGCAGCAGGGGCTATGGGAAACTCACTAAGTAAATGAGTTTATCACACTATTTGTTTTCCTGCTGGCATCATAAGATCCATTTATGCAAAAAAAAAAAAAAGCTATATAAAATACCAAAGGAACTGTATTGGACAGCTCAGTTAGCATCATGTACATTTCCTTTGGAACACAGTTATTAAGAAAAATAAATATTCTTCTTTTGTGAAAGCATTTGCATTTCTAGAAGACAGAGGTCCTGTTTAATCTCATGTATGTATGTAAATAGTGGTGATGCGTTATGATAAATAGATGCCTCATACTTTGCTAGGAAGAAAGATACTAAGACCATTTACTGCAATGAAATGTAATGCAGGATTCAGGCAACACGTGCGCAAAGCGACATACATCCTGCCACATCGGCTCATGTTCAGATTTTCACTCAGATCTTCTAGAGGTAAGACCAGGAAGTTCCAGGAGGATACAGAAATATATGCATGCCAGTTCAGAGGTTTACTAATAATAGAGGCTTAATTTCTTTTTACATAGAGTATCTTTGAATTATATCCTGTAGTATGAACACACACACCATTGCAATATTGTTTTTATCTGTGAGTATTTTCAAGAAAACAAAATTGTGCCCAAGGGTCATTTTGATTCTTAACATTCTTTTTATTCAGCACTGTTTTTATAGTCTGTGCAAATTGCTATATGTGTTTCTAAGTTCCATAGCATAACCTTGCACATTTTACTTCCCCTCGCCTGAACTGCCTCTGTCTCTCCCATGCCAGAAACAATGCTATGGTGAGTATTCTTATTCATGTTCCCTTTTGATATAAGAAAAGTGTATATGTATAATCTCCATCTAGATGTGGATCTCTTACATCACGGGTTACATGAATAGTCAACTATACAGAGTACTGTCAGATTACTTTCCAGAAAGGCTGTATTAATCTATGCTGTCACCAAACTCCACTTGGATTTCTATTTCCGTACATCTTCACCAACACTTGCTATTATTTGGGCTTTCTAATTTTTGTCAATCTAATGGAAGTAAAGTCACACCTTGTTGTAATTTGCATTTATTAAATTGCTAGTGAGGTTGAATGGTTCTTCATGTACATGTTAGCAATTTGGATTTCACTATGAATTGTCTATTTATAGCATTTGCTTGCTTTTCTATTGGGTTTTCTGGCTTCTTCTTGAGTTGTATGAGTTCCCTTATATTTTTAAACTGTTATGCCTCAGTTATTTAGACATTTCAAATCTTTCCCAGTCTGTCAGCATTGTCTAAGGTACCTTCTGCTGTACAAAAAGTCAAAATAGGTGTACTTAGATCTGTCAGTTTTGGGGCATACAGTTTGTCTATTTTGGAGTCTCAAAAAGTTCTTCTGTATATTCTTGTATTAACCTTTCACAAGTCATTTCTAATCACAATCCATTTCTAATCCATCTAATCTGTCCCCTGTCTGTGTTGTATAAGGTTAGGATTCACAGGGTTTTTTCTTTCATCGGTAAGCAAGTTTTTGTCCAATGCTTCCTGATAAACAGTTTACCATTTCACCATATCAAGTTCACATAGTTATGCAGTATTTTCAGACTTCTCTGTTTCATACCAGCACCATACCTCAGTTTGTTACAAGGCCTACAGCAAGATCTTTGTTTCTTTGTCAAAATAACCTAAGCTTCACTTTAGTTTTAAGTAAAATTTCCAAGGTCTTCAAAAAGCCTTTTCTGCAAATTTAATTGGCCCTGTATCAAATTTACAGATAAACTTGAGAAAAATAAAGATCTTTAAAGTGTGAAATCATTCATCCATTAACAAAGTATATTTCTCTTTTATTTACATATGGTTGAAGTCCTCTGACAGTTTTAAAAATATACTGTATGCAAATCTTATGGCTTCTTGGTTCAGTTAGTTGATAGATGCTTATTAATTTTATTGCTATTGTAAATCTACATCAAGTCTTTTTTTTTAGAAACATCCCTGTATATGTACCAAATGGCCAATCTGACATTTCCAGTTTAGAAATTTATTGTCTAAACCTTCATGTGTACCAACTGATTTGATCTCTGCTTCGTACCCAAACTGCCTCCCCCTTCAGTCTAATACATTTTAGTAGTTGGTGTCACTGTCAGCTCCTCCCAGGCATAAATTCTTTACTGATTTCCTACCTATACTATCATCCTTCTCACCATCTTATTTAATTTATCATTAAGTTCTATTTTAATGTCAAAACTATTTATGAGTAGGTTCTTTTTTTCCAAATGAGTACATAAATGTTGATTGAATAAATAATTGCATAGGTTGGTTATGACTTCTAGATTGTGGCAGTAATATTTTTCTTGCTTAAGCACAGAATAAAATAATGCTTTGTCACAAGTACTATTGTTTTTCTAATAAACTTACTTTCAAAAACTGCAGTGGGTATTAACAAAGAATAGGCTAAGATACATCAAATATCCCCAAATTCTGAAGGTTTATGATTTTTTTATGAAGCAAAGTCTATCATATGTCTATGATATGGGTACGTTCTGTCTCAAAAGTTTGCTGGCCCCTAGAAAAGCCAATCCTGTCACAACAACTTAAAAATTATTCAAGAGCCATAAATAAATGTTTACATAATCACTATTACATGAATAATATCCCTTACAAATTTTATAAATGAAACTATGATAGTTTTATTTTCATTTTCAATTTTATTTCAGAGCCACATGTACGTACCCAAAGAGCCGTATGTGGCTCGCAAGCCGCAGTTTGCCGACCCCTGGTCTAGGTATTCTCTAGGACAGTTGTTCTCCGTACAGTTTTGTAATGACACGGGTGAATGAAGTCTTCACCATCTAGTAGCCACAGAACCTGGAATCACAGCTTTTCATTGGCATTGAGGGGAAGAGAATGCTAATATATATGGTCTTTCACCAGTAATTAGAAGCGTTGGGTGGAAGTGACTCATTTAATTTGTATTCAATGACCACTGTCCAGAACTGGCACCCAACTACAAAGGGCAGGGACATTTAACTCCCCGCCCCGGGGAATGGGATGTAGGCAAGCACTGGTAGTTTCCACTACATGGGGTGTATGACCAGAAAAGTAAATTAAATATCCTCATCCATAACCTGTATCCTTCATGTTTGATTCCATCATTAGCATCTTGTGATATATAAACACTTTGTTCTCTCCAGATCATCGATTTTAAGTTCTGTGGTCAGCAGTTTGTTTACAGTGGGTCTATATTTTTTTAGTTTGCTTTTCAAAATTTCATTAGAAAAAGGAAAATTTCATTAGAAAAAGAATAGTAGAATTACAAGGTGTGATCATAAAATACAGTGAATGTTTAAATTAAAAAGGAATTATGACAGTAAAAGGCACAATCCCCCTCAAAACTCCCCCTCACTTCGAACACACTTATCCCATCATTCTTGCCACTTTCTGAAGCAGTTCTGGAAGTCTTCTTTCATGAGTGTCTTTACTTCATTCTCCATCATGAATGTCACACATAGTTTCTGGTATGTGGCAAGTTCTGTCAGATAAAAACATTACAGTGTGTCCTCATCCACCTTAGTCACCGGATCTGGGACCATGTGACTTCTGCTCTCCCCCAAAGTCAATATGATTCAGGACATCAAGGCAGCCATGCCAGCGCAGCTAAAGGCACTCACAAAAGGGGACTTCCAGAGCTGCTTCAGAAAGTGCCAAGAACAATGGGATAAGTGTGATTGAAGCAAGGGGGAGGATTTTGGGAGGGATTAATGGCAATGTGTCTTTTACTATAATTAAGATTTTTATTTAAACATTCACCATATTTCTTTATCACATCTTGCACATCTATATCTGTGTCTGCATCTATATCGATATCTGTATCTCCCACGTCAGGTGGCATGGGAATCACAGCTTGAGCTCACCTGATTGGTCATATTCCACCAAATGAGTTGACTGTGAGAGCAAATATTGAAGACTGAGGTATAAATCAGCACCTGCCAATTCCCAACTGATTCCATCACGTAATAGATGAATATTTGACCATGGCCTAGTTAGTTAGGTAACTTCTCTGGGTATCAGTTTCCTCACTGTAAAATATTAATAGTACTAGTGCCTACCTCCCAGAATATTGGAGGATTAAATGAGATAATGCGCCTGAAGTGTTTGGCATGGATCCCAGCATAAAGTAAATGCTGTCTAAGTGAACCTGAGCAGCAGAGTGTGTGAATTCATTGTGTATTAAACATTTGGCTCTAACTTTTGGCATCAAGAATATTAGGCCGCAAAAGATTTAAAAGTGTTGCTCTGAAAACATAGTATAAATTACTTTTTTTATATACCATGACTCTTTGAAGTTAGTAAGACAGAGCAAAAAGTGGAGTTTGAAATAACCTGTCTGTGTATTTGAGTTGTTCATAAATGTCCACCTAAATAATCTCACCTGTTGCTAAGACAGTAAAAGAAGCAAATCTTTTCATGGCCTGGATTCCAGCTGCAGTTTTCTGTTAACTAGCTATAGAATTTAGAAGGGATGATAAAGCTCGGGTTCCACCTTTGTGAGGTCTACCAGGAAGGATTTATTAGGCAATGTCTGTGAGTCATTTTAGCATTCAAATTCTAATATATAATAGCTTTAACAGTGTGTAAGCTGGACATATTTTTCCTAAGGAAAAAAGATTGCTGTGCAATATTTCATGCATACCTTTTTACCAGATCACGTATACAGCAGGAGTTAGAATTCACAGAAAAAGTTGGGGACACAGTCCCTGCCCTCACGGTGCTTCTAATATCAGTATGGTTAAATTCCTGGTGGTGATAGCATATTGAAAACAAACGAAATGACAAGAGGTTCATATTTCAAAATGTAAAGGAAAAGGAAGGGAAAGGCAGCTTGCTAAAATTCTTATGAAGATTCATTAAAAGATCCGGAAGCAGAAATCTCATGCCTTCTGTTTTCATTCTCCTGGGTGCTTCTCTGTCAACACAGGCCAGATTCACTTTCCTGACCCTTAAAATGGTGATATCATGAATACGCATCACATCAAAGAAAAACTGCAGTCATTACACGCTTGAGTGTCTTAGAAGATCCCATCCATGAGAACATACACAATATCAATGTCTGCAGTCAGGGGATGCACACATAGCATTCGTTTGCTCTCATTAAAAGGCACCTGACAGGAGATCACAGAGGAAATAAAAAGCAGCTTTTCACTTAAAGTGATAGAAATGAACTCAGACCCCAAAAATCAACATTCTGTGGACATTTCTGCATTGTCATCTCTCCTCCCAGACAAGGCTAGATCAGACCATAGGCCCTTTCTCAGCTCTTATCCATGAGGTAGTTGCATTCATAGCCAGTTGCATTCAAAATAGCTTCCTGATTTTTCCAATGGCCAGGACCTCTTATCTCTGTGAATTTACCCTTGGAATACAAGCCAAGCCATGAAGTTGTGCACACACATCACACCACATGTACCCAGCACAGCCCTCTGCACATGGGCTGGGTCTGAGGCCCCCGGACCAGCCAGACGTACTAAGGACATGTGAAATAGCTTTGTCAGCATTTTTCCACTTTGCAGACTCCCACTTCACATCTACCATATGCAAAATCTGAAACAAACAAACAAGAATGCTGAACGTTAACTTGTGTGCATTAGATGTGTGTCCCTGTGCCGTAGATTTGTGAACTAGCTGAGCGCTGAGACCACGTGGATGACCTTAAATCATCTTCCTTGGCTGCTTCTAATCACTACTTTGTGGCACAACATTTAAAACCCTGCTGTTTGACTTCTTCCTTTCTTCTCTCAACCTTTTCATCCTGTGTCAGATGTTTGATGCATAAGAGGGAAAATATAATAAGAGAGAGAATTTCCATTCCAGGATTCTTTTCAGGATTGTGATTAGTTATACTAAAACTAGAAAAAAAAGAAAAAGTAAATTTTGATAACATATCTTATTTAACCCAGTGTATTAACTCTGGCTGCCATAGCAAAATATCATAGACTGGGTAGCTTAAACGACAGACATTTATTTCTCACAGTTCTGAGTACTGGAAGTCTGAACTCAGGGTGCCAGCATGATTGGGTCCTGGTGAGGGCTCTACTCTCATGACCTAATTTCATCTCTAAAACCCAAGTACCATTGCACTGAGTATAAGGTTTCAACATATGAATTATTTTGGAGGGGGAGGGGATGCAAACATTCACTCCATAGCATCCAGTATATCCAAAATGTTATAATTTCAACATATAATCAATATAAAAATATTAATGAGATACTTAACTTCTTTTTATATTGTCTTTAAAATCCTCTGTGTATGCTAAAATACATCTCAAAGTGGATGCTTCATTTTCATCAGTAGTACTTGAATATTATTTATACATCATAGAATTCACATTTGAAAAAGTAGATTCACAAACTCAAGTTATTCCAATCCTACTTAAGGTCTTCCAAATACTGTAGCAAATACCAGTCTTTAGATCTAAACTTAAGTAAAACTGAAGAAAATTTAAACTTCAGTTTCTCAGTCACACTAGCCACATTCCAGGCACACACAAATGGCCAGTGGCTAACCATACTGGGCTGCCTAGAGACATTTCTTCTTACTCACATCTGGTTAGACTTACTGGGAAACAGTATTTAAGTCTGGACCTAAGAGCTATGAAGAAACAGATAACTTTGAGAAAGCAGCAAATGCTTCAGAAATTATTTTAATATTTTAAAAGTTTTGGGAAAATTGAAGCCACAAGGAAGGAGCCAGCTTCCATTTGTGTGGAAAGAGTGTGTCATGTAGGAATTGTTAGAGAGGCCCTTCTCCATCTCAAACAACAACTGGACACTATGAATAGACTTCAGCTCTACAGGGAGAGGTTGTTTGCTGTAAGAAAGGATGTCTCTCAATTCAGAATAGAAAGTACTGAGATCCTTGTCCCCAGACTCATTAAAATGAGGGCCAGTGTGCCTCTGTCTGGGGTGACTGAACTGTGTTCCGGAAGGACTGGGGGATTCCATCAATGTTCTCTCAAGGTCTCTTCCTGCTCTGAGTCTGTGATTCTGGAATAACCTCGGGTAGAGAGGCCACATGCCAGCTGTTTCTAAATGTTGTTGTTGGAAGAACAATTAATCTATGTGATTACATGACTGGTTCTATAGCATTTTCTAACTTTCTTTATTCTTGCCTGGGAATACGTTGATAATTGAGCACATGCTTAGCTATGAAAGCGGAGAAGCTCTGGAGTGGTGGAGGCCATAGGTGTCATCATGGTCAATCAGCAGTAAACCCCACGTGGATCCTTGAGGGGCCCACATACATCTCATTGTAATGGTCTGCAGAGGCCAGGCACACGTCCATGTTGAATTCTATGTAGGCAGCCCCTTGAGCCTACTTGAAGATGACCTTGAGTTGCTTTTGTTGGTAATGTAGCTGAATCAAGGACAAAAAAAGCATCTTGGGCCTGGACCTGGAGTACAGCGTCTGATTCTCCATAACACCGGTTCCAGTGTATCTCAGAAGACTCATTAACACAAAGCACTTAACTGTTGTCAACTCAAGAAAGAGTGATCCTAGAAATAGAAAACATCTCTGGCTGATGTCATCAAAATCTTTATTCCTGGATAAGATTCAGTTAAGGTTTTTCCTACATCTTTTTTTGTTTGTTTGTTTGAGTTTGTTTCTTTGTTTGGGTTTGTTGGGTTGTTTTTTTTCTTTACCTTTAAAGCTTTTTATTTGTTTAACTTTATTGGGGGTGATATTGGTTAATAAAATTATATAGATTTCAAGTGTATAATTCTATAATATTATCTGTACATTACATTGTGTGCTCACTGCCCAAAGTCAGATTTCCTTCTGTCACTCTATATTTGACCCCCTTTACCCTTTCTAAACTCTCTCCCACCCCCTTTTCCTTGGCAACCACTATACTGTTGTCTGTGTCTATGAGTTTTTGTTCGTTTGTCTTGTTCCTTTGCTTTCAGTTTTATGTCCTACATAGGAGTGAAATCATATTCTCAACTTTTGCCATCTGACTTATTTCACTTCTCATGATATCCTCAAGATCCATCCATGTTGTCGCAATTGGTGGTATTTTATCTTTTGTTACGAGTATTTTGTATATGTGTACCACATCTTTATCCAATCATCTATCGAAGTCTGTAAATCATTTTATTTCATAGTCTGGGGAAGTCTGAATTTTTAAATGCTATAAGTGCTTTTAAAACATTCACATCTCAAATGTGAAACTAGAAGTTCTCAAGGTTTTAGTGGAGACCAAGCATGGGTTCTCGGGTCCAGTCAGTTGTTAGGTGGTGGCAATGATATTCAAGTTGCATGGCTACCCTCCTCTTCCCATAGCCTTTCCACAAGGCTGAGAGTGAATGGGAAGCCAAGAGCCTACAAAGGCAGTAGCCTAGGATCTTCTCTGAGGCCAGATATCATCGTATTCATACATGAAACATGTACTCATTTAAATATTGTGTTTCTTGAGAGAGGGCCGGGGATTGCTACCCTCAGACCACAAGAATACAGGGACCAAGTTTCTCAGTATTGACCACATTCCTTGGTATTCATCAAACTTACTAAACAGATACACAGTATTAAGGCAGCTCAATGAGAAGGGAATAGCTCGGCAGACTTGTGAGAGACAGTAGTGAAATAGCCCACTGGTATTCACTGGTGCGTGCCAGAAATAAAAATGTTAAGGGATGGGGAACATTTTCCTGGTGCAGGAGAAGGGAGATGAAGAAATCCACAGCATTCCCATGAGATAGCACAGTGGGTGACCTCTGGTTCTCTGATGACCACAAAGGTACCGGGCCTCTGGATGTTGGAAGAGGGCACGAGGCCATGCATCGGTAGCAAGTTTGTTTCACACTTATATGGATGGTCGGCTGTACTTACACGTGTGCACTGGAGCAAGGATAAGAAGCAATGGGTTCGACTCTGATGCCAACAGCACTACCCTGGAGGCCAGGCCTTCTCCAAGCCTCCCAGAGAGGAGGATGAATTAGAAACCCAGCTGGCTTGTCCAGCCTTATCATTTTCGAGTCCATTACTTTATGGAGTTTTAGCATAGCCATGAGGAATTTCTCCTGTGTGGTTTGGTCCTCAAGGATAATGATCTGGCCTTACAGTAATAGGAGTTGCTTTCACATAATACCCCCTATAACACAGAGCTGGATGACAAGACTTTTAATGTCAATGACATTGACAAATCCTCTACTTTAGAATAGTCTCTGTGTATGTATATGAAAAAACAAGGAAAGATGAAGAAAAGAAGTATTAAGTTCATCACACTAAGCCCATCAAAAAAATATCTAGCCAATATATCTTGACTGAGATTTTAAGCCAAGGTTTAAGGCAATTGCTTTTAAGAATAACAAACATGCTGTATATCTGATTTGTCTGAAGATTCATGTTTTCATTTCCAAAGGTTTCCACTACAGAGATTTATGCTGTCATTGGATCTAATTATAAATTAGCAATTTATTCATTTAGGGAATAACTCAACCAAATGGCAGAGAATTGAAAACTGAGTAGGCCCTGAAGGGACACATGGGCAGTGATAACTAATTCTGTCTGCTGATGGGAATCAGCATAGGTCATTTAGAAAAGAGCCCTGGATAGAACAAATTACTCACTTTCAACCCACAGTGAGTGGTTTCCTCAGCCTTGCACTACTGACATCAATTAACCCTCATGGCATTCTTCAATTATTTGAAATCTCCAGGCACACCCATCCTTTGAAGATAGCTGTCCAGGACTTCTCAAATTTGTTTTGCTTTTTTTTTGCAAAGGTTTTAAACTGAACAGCTGTGCTATTTTCACTTGTTTTCCTTAAGAGCACTCTGTGCATCCTATGTTAGTTACTTGTTTACTCTCACAACTGAGTATGTCTTGAGATTTTATAAAACAAATACAGGCCTTCAGTGAATTCCTGAGATACTCTGGTTTAATAGCTGTGTTAGTTTGGTGATGTATATGGTCATATTAAAGATGTATTCATTGCACATAAGGATTGATTTTACTGAAGGGTCCATAGGAAAGAGCCCACACAGAACCATCTATTGTTGTTACCTCATCCTTTGCAGAGGCTCTTGTCGTGGGATGTGGTGTGCAGAGACCCTCAAAGGGTAAATGATTCCATATACGATTCTTCAATTAACAACTATTTTATAATCCCTGCTGTGAGTTATCATCTCCACTCAGATTAGCTTTAATGGGGATCTCTGTACCAAGAATCCTGCCACCGAACCCCCTAATGAGAGCTGATTACAGTTTTTTTTCCCAACTGCTTACTCATTGATGCATACTTAAAAGTGAATTGTAACCTTTTCAAAATTGGCATTTCAAAAGAAACAAATATTGAGTAGTGGGAGGAGGAGGAGGAGGCAGTAGAAAAGGCAGTTTCATAACTAGAGGAAAGGATGACATCAGCAGGGGCCCTTGCTCCTGGTACACCCGCCACTGCTGTTCATGGGGCAATCGCCTTTCTCTTTTTTGTACACATGCTTCTTGCTCCTCCTTGGAATGGGAGAGGATTTAGTGCTAATCAGAGAGGTTCACATCAAAAGTTCCATTGGAAGAGTTCTTCCTGTTTTTGACCACATAAATCATCAAAAGTTATATTGAATTGAATTTATATTCCAGCCCATATTTTTCTCTATTAAAAATTTAATTATTTATTTTACCATTGACCTTGACCTGAGTGAGTGTTTTTAAGTTTCTTGAAGTAAATCCCTCTACTAAAGTGAGGCCTGTTCTTAATGTTTTCTGCATAGGTTATGCCTGGATGGTGGGTTACCATGGGAAACAGGCTCTTGCTGTGGGTGTGACCACACTGGTCATAATTACCGATCTTGTCTGTTTCTTTCTCAAATAGGAATCTAGCGATGTTGTTCCTTCTATTTATCAAGGCTGCTTTGCCAGAGCACATATTATCCATACTGACAAGGGAATCAGGAAGAACGAATGAGCACATTTTACTCAGAGCTGAGAGGAAGAAAAGGACGATTGGTAAATGAAAGAAGCAAATATGCTGCGTGTGATGGAGTGGGATAAGGTACAGGAATAACAGGAAGCTCACGCTTCTCCATTCCCTGTGAAGCAGGAGGTATGGTTCTGTCTGAAGTGGAGGTGATAGGATGCTAGAGAGGTTCTATGGGGAGAAGGAGTGGTGGTAGTTGAAGTGGTGTTTGTGGAAGACCACCAGACAGCTACATGGATAAGATGGGAAAGTGGAGCTAAAGCAGGAGAGAGATGGCCAAGAGGTATTTGGAGAATATTAATCTGTCAGCAATGGGCAGCAAGAACGATGACAGGAATGGGGGATAAGATTAGAGAAATCAGTGAGGAAGAGGTCACAGTGGTCTAAGAATGAGATGAAAGAATGATTAGCAATGGTGGTTGTACAAGAATGGAAGAGAGATCCCACAAGACAATGCCAAAAAAGAATCAGTTACATTTGGTGACAAAGCATGTAGGGTGAAGGGATAAAGAAATCAAAGATGATGCTGAGGTTGCTTACACTTCTTAGACAACAGGGATTGTATCCACTTCATTTTGTAGTCTAGCATTGAACATAGTGTACATGTTACATCTAGGCACAAAAAAATGTGTGCTCAACAATCTATTCACATGAGAAATGAGATTGAGAAAAACTTCAGAATTCTATATTAAATAATAGTATTTTGTGGGTGAGGTTGTGAGGGGACAAAGGAAGGTTTTAAAGGTGGAATCCCCTTCTCCACCATTCTGTCATTAATAATAACATGCATAATTACCTTTGTCATGAAAAATTACCAGTGAGACATTTTTTGAAGAGATATCAGGAGGAGGAAGCTATTTTTTGAAGAAGATGATGGGTTTGAATTTAGTTTGAGTCAGTTATAGATTATTTAACTGGAAATGTCCAGGAAGTAGTTTAAAGAGCAAAACCAGAACTTCTGATTGAGGCTGCACTCAAAGCTGGTGATAAAGATTTACTTAGTCACTCACTCTTTGCTTGTTTCATTCACTCATTTATTCTTACACACCTCACTTCCTTCCCAAAAGGGATCTGAGGCAGCTCATGAAAATACTAATATTATCACTGCCTGAAATAAACTCATTGGAGTGTTTGATTGGAGAGGACATGAGTCGGAAAAGAAAACAGTGTATTCTTCCATTCAGTTTTGCATTGTTGCCAGTGTTGGGTCACATGCCTGATTATGTGGTCAAAGCCTCCAGTGGTCAAAGCAAAGTGGAAAATATCAACAGTTATAAAATGTACAGAACATGGAAGATAAAATAAAACCAGATGTCAAAGAAGTACAGCTTTCCTACAGTCTCCTCAGAGGAATCTTTCCCATAGCATCTACCAAGGAGACATTATGTAATACAATGAATGACAATTTCAAGAGCATTTCTCCTGTACTAACTACAGTGGAGAATTTTATGCAATCTTTTCTTATAATGTTACTCAGGGCATACATTTCACCAAATGGTGCCTTAGAATTTGAATTTGACTTTTTAAAGTTACTTTTATTTGCTGCCTCCTTAAACTAACTCAGAGGTTTATTGGACATTCTAGGCATTTTACTTTTAATTCAACAAAAGGAAAATGTCCTATCTTCATATAGAAAAGTACTTTTTTTCTTCTTGAACATAAATATAATCATTTAGAGGGCAATATGGAAATACCTAAAGAGTTGAATACATGCATTTGGTCTGACTCCACAATTCCACTTTGAAGGGTAGACCCTATGAAAACTTTCACCCATATATATACCAAGGAGATGTGTATATGGTTTTTCTTTGCAGCAATGGCTGTAATAGTGAATAATTGTATATAATCGATTGAGAGGTTTGCTAATTAAACTGGCTGATTATTTAGAGATTTACCATAGATATGTCAAAATGAATGAGCTAGATATACATCTATCAATGTTAGTAAAATTGGAAACATAATATTTAATAAAAAATGCTGCAAAAAGATACCTACAGCATGATACCATTTATATAAATGTTTTTTGTTGTTGGTGGTGGGTTTTTTAAAAGATTTTATTGGGTAATTTGGGGAGGGAACAGCATTGGGGAATCAGGGAAGGGAAACAGACAAGTTGCTGTCCTTTTTGTTCTTCAGTCTAATTGTGGAGGACATTGCTTCACTGGCCCATGTTGGTATTATCATTGTGCTCTTCCCAGGTGAGGCAGATTGGTTGCTGGCCATTGGACAGCTGCTCACTGTAGCCTATGGCAGCCCACTGCAGCCCCACTGCAGCCTATGCCGTCGTGGGTGACTTACAGCAGCCCAGCTCCAGGTCGAGCTGTTATTCACCATCTTAGCTGTAGAGGGTGGTGTCACTGGCCCATATGGGATGTGAACCGGCAGCCCTGCTGCTCAGAGCTCACGCTTCCAAGCCAGCTCTTAACCAACAAGCCACTCGGCCAGCCCTGTATAAAAGTTTAAAACACAAAATATATGGTTATATGGTTTACATATACATGAATATATAGTAAAAATATCAAATACAGTTAGGATACCAACTTCACATAGTTTTTACATCCAGAGTACAAACAGGAAAGGGATTGTGAATGAGATGTTAGCTGTATTCACAATGCTTTGCAACTTAGAGAAAAAAAGGAATTCTGGTACAAATAAGGTATATTAGTCTGGAAAAATATTATATATATTTGAAATAATTTGTAAGTAAAATAAAAATAAAATGAGATGAAATCATTTAGATATTAATAGCTTTTCTCCAAACCTATTTAGATTTTATCAGATGGTCTCCTGAAGGTTAAATCAACTATGTAAAGTTTCTGATGCAATTAAAATCTATGTTACAAGTTTGTAGGTGTTCATAAGTTTATTGCTATTGATTTTCCTATCTAAAGTTTCAAAAATCTGAGTGAATTATTTGACAGAACCATAATTCTATGGTCTTTTTGATGAATTCAGATACATCCTAGGACTCTGCCTCTGCCCTGACATTGGGCAAGGGCATGCTAGTTATCTATAATTAGTGAGATATGTATGACTCATGTTAAACTTCTGAATAGTAAGCAAACAGCAGTTCCCATTAAATAAGTGACGATTTTAACAGATTACAAGTTACAATGTGGCTTTGAAAAGACATGACATGCCCTGGTTTAGTGCTGAGTTGTAGGCCATACCCAGGTTTATGAGGCCATACCCCATCTGGAAGATTGCGTCTGGCACATTTTATGAGAGGCATTGATCATTTAGAGTGGATCAGAGGAAGAAACCTGCAGCATGAGAGGCTTGAGAACTATGAAATGAGAGACGGGCTGAAGGAATAGGAATTTGAGTGAAAGAGAAAGGGAAGGGCTACAAGGGGCATAATGCAAAGAACCATACAAATATAAATATGAGAAGGATTACTACTACAAAGAACAGATGAGGGAAAGAAAATCTCTGGATTCAGCGAACCAGTTTTCAGCTCAAATACGTAAGTAACACAGAGTGCTCCAAAAAATGGAATGGGCCCCTATAGCAAATTTCCATCATAGCAAGAAGCTGAGTACTGCCTAATCGAGGGCATTTTAGAGTAGAATTTGAGTAGAGGTTCATGTGGATTACCTGTAAACAATATATATCTTTTCATATATAGGGCAAGATCTTAAGTAATGGATTGCTTGATTTCTTTGTTGTACTTAATACAGATTTCCCAGAAACCAGATTAATTTCTGATATTCATATAAGAGTGTTTAGCATTATAAGAAGTCTCAAAACCTTATGTGATGGGGCAAACAAAAATGCCATGATCCTGTGTACCTATAAGACCATGGAACACTGGATGTAAAATGCAGTTCATTTTAGAAGTGAGAAGCAAAGGCTCAGAGCATTTTCAGCCCTTCCAAAGGCTTTATGCTCAACAATGGGCAGAGTGCCGTCCTTGATAATCACTGAATGGTTCTTTCCACCTACTTGGCTGAGGCTTAGCTTACAGTAAACCGTAGTTCAACAACAATGACAGCAATGAAAGTCCCTGAAGCCACCTTCTTGCACCCACCCATGACCCATGCCATCCCTGACGTACACCCTGTAGTTGAAGCAGCGTTAGGAACCCTGCCTCTGCATCATCCCCAGAATTTCCTCCACCCACATTGCAGCCTCTGGCTTTTCCATGTTACGCTCACACCAGAGTCTCTAAGAGGTAAACCCCAGTCTTTCTAGTCCCCGGACCAGACAAAGAGGAGCTCACAAAACCAGATACATGACACTCCCATCCAACCAACCTCCCATCCTGGGCTGAGGTGAAGACCAGAACCCCCATCTCAGTTTTAGCCGCATGAATCAGCAACTGGACCTTTGATTGAAATTCACCGAATGCAACACTCAGATCCATTTTAATGAAGCATTACCATGTTTCTTCTGTGGTTGAAAAAGAAAAAAGTAAGTTATTTTACTTACAGTCTGAGGCTGACATATGTTAACTCAATGTTCACTAAAATTCAAGGCTAGTGAAACCTTCTCTCTCAATAAGAACAACAAACCAGGAACCATATCTTTATAAGATAATAATGGGGGTAGAGCATTTTGTTTGAAACAGCAATGTAAGGATTTTGAATTTGTGACTGTTTTGGAAGATTCAGGTGAGATAATCCCTATATAAATAGCAGAGCATTTACTATATATCTGGGACTTACTTCACCGACCCTCAGTTTTCTTTCCTATATTTCAGATGTGAAAAATATTTGTTTAGTATACATTGCAGATTAAGAACTAATGTTTTAGAAAATGTATTAGTACTCTGCCTCTCTGACCCAGTCAGGATCCAACATTAAATATTCATCAGAAGTGCTTGTGCTTTATGTGTAAAACTGTTTCAGAAATGTCAAGAGTGTAATAAATCCTCAGGATTCTTGCTAGGTCTGATTTCTGACTTGATAATATCAATATGAAGTTGGTTGCTTAGGAATGATTTAATAAAGGGGCTTTTGGTGCATGTGTGTATGTGTATGTTAATGAAATGAATATATCTAGTTCTTTCCTGACCATTGTATCTATCTGTGTGATTCTACGAAAAGAAGAAAACCACTAGATGAATTCTAAAGAAAAGAGAAATGGGATCCTTGACTCCCAAACTTCCAATCCATGAGGTGCTGGGACTGTGTCAGAGTGGGTGGATTCTCACCTATGGTTCCTCTGTATCTCCTTAGAGTAAAATCTTCTCTTCAAACATACAGAGGGTACCCAGTTTAGGATGATTCGACTTACGATTTTTAGACTTTACGATGGTGCATGACCTATATGCATAATAAACTACACAAGATATTTGACATAGGCTGATTTATGATTTGCCCAACTATAGGTTAATGTAAGTGTTCTGAGCATATTTTAGGTAGGCTAGGTTAAGCTATGATGTTTGGTAGGGTAGGTGCATTAAACACATTTCTATTTACAGTATTTTCAACTCATGGTGAGTTTCTCATTGTAAATCAGAAAATATCTGTATACACACACACCCACACACACATACACACACACACTCACACACACAAGGTGTGATCAAATATTATGGTGAATATTTAAATTTAAAAAATTATTATAATAAAAGACACATTGCCATTAATCCTCCTCAAAATACTCCCCCACGCTTCGAACACAATTATCCAATTGTTCTTGCCACTTTCTGAAGCAGTTCTGGAAGTCCTCTTTTGTGAGTGTCTTTAGTTGACCTCTCATGGCTGACATCAATTCAAAACATTTACCTTTTATGGTCATTTGGACTTTGGGGAAGAGTAGAAGTCAATGGTGCCAGATCTGGTGAATAAGGTGGATGAGGACACACCGTAATGTTTTTATGTGATAGAAATTGTCGTATACGAGAAGTGATGTGTGACATAGAGCCTTTCCATTGTGATAAACAAATATGGTGGATGCTGCTGCCGCCTGCCATCCAAAGGAAAGGCAGGGATCTTCAATACGGGAATTGGTGCATCAAAACTCAGTAACGGTGTGTGACAAGTTTTTGTGTGACAAGTTTCAACTTGTTCAGTGCAGTCAGTCAGGTGTGAGCTACGTTTGAGAGAAGGTGTGTTTTAAAGCATGCCTTAAGTCATCCTCCATCATAACAATACTCTGTGTCACAAGTTGCTTCTGGCATATGACAATTTCTGTCAAATAAAAACATTACAGTGTGTCCTCATCCACCTTATTCACCGGATCTGGCACTATGTGACTTCTGGCTCTCCCCCAAAGTCAAAATGATTCAGGACATTAAGGCAGTCACTACAACGCAACTAGAGACACTCACAAAAGAAGACTTCCAGAACTGTTTCAGAAAGTGGCAAGAACAAGGGATAAGTGTGTTTGAAATGAGGGGAAGTATTTTGAGGAGAATTATTCCAGTGTATCTTTTACTGTAATCAATTTTTTTTAGTTTAAACATTCACCATATTTTTTATCACATTTTGTGTGTGTGTGTGTGTGTGTGTGTGTGTGTGTGTGTAATATATATATATATATATATATATATTTATGGAATAAATGTAACATATTTTTGTGGTTTTTTTGTTTTTGTTTTTGTTTGTTTTTTTAGAATAATTGTAATTTAAAGTATTTTCATAAGGATTTTAAAATGCCAGTTTGTCACTGTAGTGGACTTTGTAGTTGCCTCTCCAGCATCTAATCTAATCTATACCATCATTCTCCCTCTGTGTAGTATTCATATTGTTTGAGTGACATTGACATTTGACATCATTTATAGTGATACCTCTTTTATTCTCTCTCTCTCTCGCTTGCTGTCGCTCTCGCTCTTTCTATCCTATGATTCAAAGATCACAACATCCCTGAATTCTGACCTACATAATATTTCAGTTGTAAGGCCAGTATCCGCCATGTTGTCAATGCCAGTTTGAGTTAGTTTTTCAGTTATTTGCAACCTACAGCTTCCAAACTTGTTTAGTACATATCCAGAACACCGGGAGAAGGAAGAGGAACTAAGTCATATACTGAGTGCCTACACTTACATCATTTTATCCCACCAAACGGTAGGTACAATTTTCCCAGTTTTACAGATAAGCAAACCAAGGTGCATAGAATCTAAGTAGCTTGACTGAAGTCACAGTGGCAGAAGCAAAATTATAATCAGGACTGTCTGACACCAAGGCCCATTTTCATTCTGCTAGGCCAGCAGTTCTTAATCTATTTCCCTTTTATCACACAGAGCAGACAAGGGGCATGTACCAAACACACTCCCAGGGGCATACCTAGAATTGAATGCATTGCTGGCCTCTCCCTGTAATTCACCTTTTCCCTTTGCTATTCAAGAAAGCAAATCAGGATGCAAGTTAGAGTCGCGTTCTTATATATCATAACCTTGTAATTTCTTTAAGAGGGAAAAAAAAATTACCTGGAACCCGTTAAGGTTTTCTATAGTTTGACATCAAATTATTCTTTTTTTTCTTTTTTAAGATTTTATTTGGGAATTGGGGGAGGGGAACAGCATTGGGGGATTGGGGAAGGGGAACAGACAAGTTGCTGTCCTTTTGTTCTTCAGTCTAGTTGCGGAGGACGTTGCTTCACTGGCCCATGATGGTATCGTCATTGCGCTCAGTCGCCAGCCTCTGGATCGCAGCTCACCGCAGCTATTGGCAGCTCACGCTGGCTGCCAGCCACTCACTGCAGCCTATGGCAGCCCACTGCAGCAGGGGCTGCAGCCTACACCATTGCTGGGGCTCGCACAGCCCAGCTCCAGGTGGAGCTGTTGTTTACCATCTTAGCTGTAGAGGGCAGCGTCACTGACCCTCATATGTGGGATCCGAACCAGGGCCGCTGGCATCCCAAAACCAGCTCTTAACCAATGCGCCACTCGGCTGGCCCGACATCAAATTATTGTTGATATATTTCACTGATACGTTGCTCCTTTCTACCTCCCACGGTGCTAAAGCAAACGTGCCCTTTTTGCACTTTCAGCTCATGCTGGGACAGGGGGGCGGGAACTGTCAAGTTATGACCCATGTGCAGAATGAGTACTGGAAGTTAAAAGTGTCAAGCTGAGCTCTTGATATCTTCATAAGAAGAGAAAACAGCCCACCATTTGTTTGGTAGTGGTGCTAGAGGCCTCCTGTACTAGTTCTAGCACA
This sequence comes from Aselliscus stoliczkanus, assembly GCA_033961575.1. Lineage (NCBI taxonomy): Eukaryota > Metazoa > Chordata > Mammalia > Chiroptera > Hipposideridae > Aselliscus > Aselliscus stoliczkanus. Next base: position 54,098,667 of record CM066731.1, read on the forward strand.
AGCCAAACACACCACTTGGTCTGGCTGTCTGCACTGCTCTGTTGACATTACACTGACTAGTTTGCTTTCATTACATGCATTTAATCACCACATTTAGAAGGGTTTGAGACAGCTTACCATAAAGTCATAGAACTTATCATTGAAAGCAAATGGAACAAATAGGAAGTTAAAAATTGAGCTGTGAATTCGGGGGAGGGAATGATTAGGCACTTTGAAGAATGAACACCAGGACAGGAAGTGACTCTGATAGGTGACTCACTTTCTGTTTCCACCTCAGAGTCTGAAACTCTTTAGCCAGTTACTGTGGTAAATATATTTCATATACAATCTTCATTAAACATACTGGAGGACCTAAGCTTGATCCCAACTCAGGCTCAAGTAACCTTTTACCCTTAGGTCTGTATCCTATCACCGTAAGAACTTACGTCTTGGTCGTTGTCTGTAGACCGATGGGAATTCAGATCAGAATGTGATAATATTCATTGATTCTGCTGCTGTTTGTTCTTGGATTAAATGCACTAATTATTGAAACAACTTAGAACATTGTTTTCCTCTGCAAATAACATCCCTTCAGATGTAAGACAATGCGAGCAGTATTAAATGCCTCTTTTTTCTTGATTCTGCATTTTCTGGATTTGAGTTTTGTCTCAAATTCAAATCTGCGCTACCTAAGTGCAGTCTCTTCACCGTAATAAGGAACTACACTTCAGGTTTCCCCTTGATGTGTTCTGTCTGTCACATCAGCCTTCCTCACTGGTGATGTGGTTATGAGGACCAGAATCAGGGGCTCCAGAGACAAAGTCCCTGAACGTCAAAGAAAATGTGACGCTTTCTGTGAGACACAGTAACAAATGTCTCGGCCACACCCACAGCTCACCAGAGACCATATACCTCATGTCTTTTCAGTAAGTCTCCACTGTTAGGTAATTATGAACATTAGGAGCGTCTTGTTCTTCTCACCCATTTCTGTCTGTATACAGCACACCACACTCTACTGTCTTATAGGTTGGTACTATCTTATCTACCCTTAAAGCATCACCTGAGCTCTACCTATGTTTCCTGAGTTAGTTCCTTCTATACTTAGATTGTACTAGTTCTTCCCTCCTTGTGCTCCCGGCCCACTGGTTTTTGTCATTGTCTGTTTGTTTTAATCACAGTGGCAGCACTCTCACCATTCCTTGTAAGGATCTAATTGCATGTCAGTTTTCCCAATGAGGCTGGGCTCTGCAAAGTTAGGATCATGAACTCTTTTGTATCCCCAGCCCCTGTCTGGTGCAGACTAGGTGGCTTATAAATTTTTTTTTCTGAGTGAAGCCATGAAGGAATAAATTAACCCTCAATGTAGTGCAAGGAGCATCAACATAGAAACTGTTTGAAGGAAATAACTGGCTGGTGGGAAGTTTTTCTCCCAACATGCTGCTTAGATGGTGCCTGGTTGGACTGGAGTAGAGCAGGCAGATGGAAGGGAAATAACCAGACCCCATTCTGCTGAGCAGCGGCACAGTTGCCTGCCTTCCTGGTGTAACTGCCCCCTCTCAGCTGCACAAAATCCTGCTCCCTCCTGGGGAAGGGAGAGCCTGGATCATCCCATATGTTATCATGACTGCTCAGTTCTCTCAGCTGACAGTAATGAAGTCAGGGCTTAATACACCTCACCTCAGCGTGCCTGAGGGAACATGTTGTCATTTAGAATCTCTTTGTGAGCTCCAGCAGATGCGTTCTTTTGACTAACTTTGCCGTCTGTTCTTTGGTTAAAGCTCCTGCCTGGTCTATTGCTTTCTTGAACATGGCTCAGTTTGGCCAGGGGATATGTTATTGTGTATCAGTGTCATCCATGAGAAATGAGGTAATCATCCCCTATGTACCATGTCATCACACTGGTCATGACTGTTAGCTGAAGGTTAAGGCCAGCTTCATGGTACCAAGATGACATCAAGGCCTGGGAGAGAGACAAAACCACTTGCCCACGCTAAAGCTGTGATCTGGTTCCACTGAGCTTGCCCTGCTCCATCCCCCAAACTGAGGTCTCTTGCTTCCCTGATCCAGTCCAAAATATAACATCTATATTTGTACTGAAGCCCCAGGGAGGGAAGGGGTGGAAGCTGCATTATAATGAATGTGTGCTGTGCTAGCTGCAGCATAATAAACATGATGCTATAATTATCCATGTTGTCATAGAGTTAGGAAGCTAATCTCTTTAAGAATTAGTGTCCCTGGCAGACAGGCTCAGCATTTTGCATTTGTTTTGTGATGATACATAGCTTTATAGTGTGTTTGTTTGTGTCAGCATTTCAGCAATATCTGGATGAAGACCATATTAGAAATATTTTGTAGATGAATCTGATAAAAATCAGTATGGTTGTTACAATTTTGAGATCCTGCTGTACCTTTCAGTGGTACTCTATGAGAAAGTTTGTAAGGTAACCAAAGACTGATGTAGCTCTCCCCAGCAGCATCTGGAGTCTCCTCCACATTCTAGATAAAATGTATAAATTGATTGACATAACGATATTGGAGGGACTACTATGAAAAATTCTACTCCACATCTCATATCATTGTTGGGTTTGATGCCTTACATTCCAACCTTGGTGAGCCAACATTTTGGATCTAGAAGGTATTGTCTCCTAGAATATTTATTTATTCATTTATTTGACAAATCTTTTAGTGTCTCAGCTGCACCACTCACTTTTCTAGGCACTGTGGATACAACAGTTACCCAAACAAAAATCTCTGACATTCTAGTGGGGTGAGATAGAGAATCAGTCAGATAAATACATAGAATATATACTTTTTTGTGTGTGCCACAGAGGAGAAGAAAACAGGAAATAGGGAGTTTGGAGAGGGAGCTGTAATTTACAGTTTGATCAGAAAAGGCTCCACTGAAAATGTGATTTTAAGTAAACACTCTGTTAAAGTGTGATTATTTCAAGAAAAAAAAATGTAAAAAGGTGTAATTTTCCCAGTAATAACTAAAACTGTTAAAAGTTGATATCTTCTGGGAAATTATTTAACAGCACGACCCAACTGCAGTTGAAGAAGTTGGAGAAATTTGAGTTGGAACAAATTAGAACTCCATATGGCGACATCAAAAAGAATTCTCCTATTTTATAACTTGGCTTGGAGCTCTCTTGGCCCCATGTCTGATGGGGGGCCCTTATGTGATCATCTTCTGATTCTATCAAACCAGGAGGTGTGAATAGGGAGACACATTCTTTGAGAAAACTGGATTACAGTTGGAAGACAGAGTTTCTTAATTTTGAAACCCCGTAAAGATCTCCTCTTTAGTCCCACTGCTTCTTTCCTTTGTAGATGGCTTCAAGAAGATTCTTAAACTTTTAAAATTTTTCTCCCATTTCCTTGAGTTCTTGGACATAAGTCATATATAGAGAAAAAATCATATGTATAATTAGGCAGTTTGTATTATATTCACAAGAATGGTAATTATGCTTGAGTCTTTCAAGTCTTCTCTCTCCAGACTCTGAGTAAATACAACTCCTCCAGCATGGAATTATGGAAAGTGAACTTGCGATAATAATTATTCTGCAATGTCATCTAAGCTTGCAAGTTATTAGACATGAAAGAAAGGCAGTGGATTAAAACTGAGAGTTGGAGCACACTGGAGAATGGGGGGTTCAAAGGGCACACTGCAGGTCCCAGGGCAGTGATTGTCCTTGACTTCAGGTACCTCATCGTCACCATGGCAACTTGATGATATTGAGAAGGGTGGGCGGAGCTTTGCCCAGCTACTGGGTTTTCTGAGGCTCTCTCTATTCTCTGTTGATTTTCTTGTCTTGCATCTGCCACTCTTTATTAAACACCATCCAGGGTCATGAAATGAAAGCTGTCCCCTTGAGTAGGCTGCTTCCAAATGAGTAAACATGGGAAGCCTGGCTCTGAGCTAATCAGCAACCTTATGTGGGAAGAGGTAAGTTGCTTCCTTTGAAGGTTAGTGAACACCAGATTAGGTGGGTGGAACACCTGGACCTGTCTGAAGGAAATTCACCAACCAGCAGGGACACTAATACACAGGACAGCTCCCCCTCTGGGATGACTGTTGTGCAACTTCTCTTTGGATGTGCTGATAATGTTGAATTATGAAATCAGCCCCACCCACAGTTCATTTGGTAGTTGGAAATGGTGGAACTCTAATCATAATTAAATGTATTTTTCAACCCGAAACATCAACATAGGCTGAGTTTCACATATGAACTGTAAAAGCTATCAGCTCTTTTTTTTATCTTGGATAACCTAACACAGCACTTACATCAGAATTACCTTGAGGGCTTGCTAAAACTGAGGGCTGGGCCCCACCCCCAGAATTCTCTTCTCCTGGACCACACTTTGAGAAGCACCGGTCGACCAGATGCCTGTACTTTTCCACATGGCTGCCACTCCCTGTAAGGGAAATGTTTTTTTCTTCATGGCAGAAATGTAATAACATTCCTTTATTGTTTTTTCCTTTGTATATTTTCTGAGTTTCTAAAAGTACCACAGAATGGCCCCATAGGAAGTATTCATAAGCAGCTTCTTGTGAAACACAGCGAGACAAGTAATGCTCTGCCCATTACAGATGTCTATTGAAATTCAAATTGATATGTGTGCATGCTTTGTTTCTGAGAAGCATTATTTATAAAACTTGAAATTGGAGTGTCTTTATGGAGTCATTACCACCATTCAGTTCAACACTAAGTAATTCCTCTTTGCATCCAAAATTGTTAGAGCTAATAGATGAACACTGAGTGGAGTCCATATATCATTCATCATATTGAAATACTAGCAGTAGATGCCAGAGTGCATGTGCTGTCTCAGTCAGATACATGTACATGTCATATGATGTATGTCATATGCGTATATGCATACAGACGATGCCAAAGAAATGTATACACATTTTAAGAAAGGAAAACTGTATTAAAATTGTAATAATACTCAATATATACCAATAACAAAAGATGAATACACGTCACTTTTGACTTTTCAATTACAAGAGGTGCTCAAAGTGGTTACCATCAGCGTCTAGACACTTCTGATCACAGTAAACTACTGTTTGAGCAACATTAACCAAAGTGTCTACTTGTATATATGTATTTTTGAGGTGCCCCTGGTATATGCATATAGACAAATACACATGTATTATGTAGTTCTCTGTCTGTGGTAGCTGGGAGAGGAAGTTCTTGGGGTTCTAAATCATCTAACCCTTGGTCTGCCACTGTTGTAAAGTGCTCAGAATCTTCTTAAAGTGCCACACAAGTGACAAAACGACTTCAATTAGAAACAAAGTCTTCTCCAGTCTCACTTCCCAGGAAGACTCCCCTTTTCTTAGTTTGACTTCATTACTCCTGGCCACTTCTCCCTATTGCCTCTTACTCTATCTGGGGACGCTCAAACTGATTTCCCTCTTTTGTCCTTCTGTTTTTCATCCATCAGCTCTCAATCAGTAATTCCTTTGAGCATTAATAGCATTAATGTATAGTCTCAGAGAGACTAGATATGACTTTTTTAGGGATCTCAGAAAGTAAATCTTGCTTGAAAACATGCAAGCACCTCGTCACCTACAAAGTGAAGCAGGTGACTTTCAATCTTGACTCCCACTTTCTGGGCCGCTTTGATCCGGTTGCTTTTGAAAGATTCTCCTGCTCAACAGTGCATTTGTAGAACCTTGTGGAGGGTAATTTCCATTTTTTTTGACACAGTCTCCGAGAAGCTGGGTTCAAGGGCAGAGCTGTGTGGTCTTTGTGCCGCAGCTCGTCATGATGGCAACTGTGATTATAGCACAGCCTCCCTGGGTCCAGCATCTCAGCCAGGAGCTGTTTCTTCTGACACAAAGCAGGTGCCTGAGCACAGGGAGAAGGGACAGGAAAACAGAGCCCTGAGGAACTTCGGGAAATTGTAGGTCTGTTTGATCTCTAAACATGTCATTTGGAAAAGGAGTTCTTATTACGAAGTAGCATTATAGTTATCTTTTCATTCTATGAAACATATCTTAAACAGAATTCTAAAAGAAAGTAGTTTCAGGATGTTTGTTACCATAAAGTTCACAATACTTCTTTTCAGCCACAAAACTAATGCTGTTGGAGTTCATATTATGAGAGGATTTTTCCACTAGCGATGAATTTCAAATATTCCCTAGCTGTGAATACAATGTCAGCCTCTGTGGTCTCAGTTGATATTACTGTTGATTCCTGTATTCTTGTCCCATCGATATGTTCCTCTCGTTACATAGCACTTTTTCTACAAGTTCTTCCTACTGCCTTGAATCCTATTGGATCTCTACGTATACTAATTTAGAGAACGTGAACTGATACAAGTTCATTTAAGCAAGTAATGAAATATACAATAGCATCTCCCTTAGCACTTTGTCCCCTTAGCCTCTTTTATTTTCTTTTAAACTGTCATATGTGTTAAATATTTGTCTGTTTATCTACTCCCACAGTCCCCGAAGCACCTAGAAGTTTGTTCAAGGCTCATGATAGGCATTCAGTGGCTGTGTCAGTTGTTGGTTTGGAAGAAGTTTCTTTTACCTGGAAATTTCTGTTCTTGAGTTCTGATCAATTTTATTAAATCACTTTGTTTTTTCTGTTGCTTCTTTAGGAATTCCTATTATTTAGATACGGTATTCATCATCTGTTTTCTTCTATTGCCCTACTTGCAATTCTGTTTTCTGAGACATTTTTCTCAAATTTATCCTACTTAATGAATTTTATATTACTGCTATAATATATATGTAAATTTCCAAAAGTTCTTTTTGTGTGTGTGTTCCTTGTATTTCTCCCTTATAGTATCCTATTTTTGCTTTATAAATGTGACCTTCTCTATGTCTTTAAGAACATAAATGACAGGTTTGGGCTGTTTCATATTGTGATGGTGGACTTCTCTCTGCATAGTCTTTCTTCTGGGTTGCTTTTGGTATCTTTTGAGTTAAGGATGTGTTATAATCCTTGACTGCCTGCTTGCATTTACGAATCAGCTAATAGAAAGCTCCATGCATGTGGGTGGGGCTTGCTGCCTGGGGCTTTCCTGTGAAGTCATCTGGTTATTGGGCTGGGAGGGGACCCAGCTGGTAGCATTGCTAGATCTTCTTTCTTGATCTGGTCAGATTCCTCAGAGAGACTCTTGCCCAGAGAGTAAAGGCCTGTGCCCAGTGTTCTCAGCCCCCACTTGGGAAGGGAACTGGGAAGTGTAACCCCAAGTTTGTAGATTTAGGGCCACCCTCTGACTTTCTTTATAGAGGCCTTGCCCCTAATGAGACTTTGTATTAATCAGTCTAAATTCTCTCTTTTATCCCTTTTTCCATAGGATAAATATTTCATCTTTTGCCAGAATTGAGAAGGGACAGTGATTCTGCTGCATGGAGTGGGGAAGAGGATCTAGGGCCTAATGCTTTAATTTTACAATAGTTACTTTTACAATATTTAAAGCACATGGAAATATGTAAAATGATATTGTGTATACCCACTACCAAACTTTAGGAAGAACCCTCAATGCACAGTTCAGTGTTCTTCGTGTATTTTTCATTGATCACTCTCTCGCTTTTGCTTTTCTATTTATTTTCACTATATGTTTATATACCTAAGACACATATAACATTTTTCATGTTGTTAAACATGCAAGTTTCTTCTCTCAACATTCAGTCTCTCTGAGAGATGACCTATACTTGAAGGGATGACCTCTTTGGCAAAGACATGCATCAGAGGATAAACTGTTTATATGTGGCTATCAGCCTACCTTCTTCCACAGGCAGACAGTCCTATGGCCTGAGACTGATGGCGATGCAGCCAATTCCACGCTCACATGGGGTTTTTTTGACCAGCTTTTCACCTGCTGGCTTTTCCTAGCACTCCAGGTTACTAGCCTGATCCATCCTGCTCATGGATGCCCTCTTTAGTGTCTGTACAGAATTTAGAGGTCGTTCATCTTACCCCATGTCCATTCCAGAAGGAACATGTAACAGAATCTTACAAACTTCGCTCTAATGGGTCACTTTCTACATAAGTAGTAGTTCAAAGCAGCGCTGTGTTGCTCATCAGCTTCATTGTGACTCCTGTGAGGGCCCCATAAGACGCTGTTGGTCACATGGCAGGACCCCATTGGGATTCGCAGAAGCACTGAAGAGCTTTGAGCATGGAGGCCCATCCCAATCATCCCAATGCCCTGAACTGTCTGTCACATTTGTCTAGAATGTTGTAGTTCATGAGCACCATGCTCTTAGCATCCAGAGCAAATGCTCATCTTTTATTTGTTTATACAGGTGCGTTAATTATTGGTGCTGTGGCAAAATCTTTGGCAATATGTAACATCTTTGGTATATAGGAAACTGGAAATCTCAAATTGGTATCCAGAATTTAATTTCCTCCCTGTTTTGACAGACCTTGTATTTTTCAGTGTTTGGTAATATATAACTGTTTTAGCCTGTATCTCCCAGGGTTTAGAAGGTTTTCATTTATTTTCTTTTTGTTTTTCTTTTTATCAGTGCAAAAGTATAACTTACGGAAAAAGAAATTTAAATTCAGTGAAATAGAAGAGACACCAGAGTGTCATTAACCAAAGTTAATATTTGTATATTATTTACAGGTTATTTTTTCTCCTTTATTATGATGATAGAAACAGAATTGACATGCTAAATTAAAATATAATAATTATTTTTACAATTGCAATGATAATATGTATTCATTATAAAAATTTGGAAAGTGCAGAAATATATAAGAAATTTCAACCCAGAATCTGACTATTCAGATACAGCATTTTAAACAATATACTTATATATTTCTTTAAGGCCTCAGTTTTTATATTTGATCACAAAAATAATAAGTGCTTATTTGAAAAATATAGATAACATAGAGTTATAGAGCATAAATAATTAGGATCCCTTTTCAGCTCCTTTTTTCCCTAAAACTGTTCAAGTTTTAGCTGCTTTAAAGTTTGTTATATATTTTCCCAGACCTCTGTCTATGCATTTACTATTTACAACATTTATATAAAGCACACATTTCCTAAGATTATACAGACTTCATAAATAGGTGTACACACTAACCTTTAAATTTTCTTACTTAAATAAAATTAACACACTATTTCACAACTTGCTTTTTATATTTGGTCATTTACAACATTTTCTATCTCAGTGAATGTAAATCTATCTCATTTTCCCTAATGACCTCATGGGATTGATATGCAATAATTTATGTAAAAATTCCCCAATTGACAGACACTTAACATTTCCAGTTTTTTACTATTATACACCACACTACTGTGTGTACTTTTGGACACAAACCATTTTGCAAAGTATCTTTTTAGCCAGATTTCTAGGAGTCAAAGGCTATATGGATATTTGCTATTGATGGAAGATCCAGTTGCCTTCCAAAAAGGCCATATAAGTTACTCTAAAAATATGTAAACATGTGTGTTTCTTCACACCCTAACCAATACTGAATATATCAGTCTTTAAATGTTTTACCAATCTAAGCTGTATAAAAATACTAATTTGTATTTTAATGTATATTTACTTGAGTTTGAGCATTCATCCAAACCTGATTTTTTTTTCAAGCAGACAGGCTGTTTACTGCTAGATGTATGACATTCTATGTAGAAAAACTACATTCCCCAGCATACACTGCTTTCAGGTCTTGTCCTATCCTTATTTCTGTTTGTAGTAGGTTAATGCATTACTAATATGTCCATATGCATATCAGAATTAGAGGATAAGATCAAGAGACCTTCATCACACCACTTATATTGTAATGACAGTCATTTTGGGGGCATCGTAGTTTGAATGGCTATAGGAAAAAGCACTTATGGGTTGCAAACCTGATGCTTTACGTTGTCTACCTAAAAAATCAGAAGCTAGTTTCAGGATTACTGTGAATCTTGTATTTCTGATCCCAGGGGCACGTAATGAGATACGGAAGTGATGAGGAGGGGTGGCATCTTGGTATCTACTTTCATAATTGCCGGCTTGTTTGGTTTCCAAATAACAAAATGCAAATGGACTCTAGTTGTGCACTTTGGCCCAGTTATATCAGTGATTATTTCTCCCAGATTCTGCAGTTGTCCCTTTGTTAGTATTGCACATCTCTGCATTTCCTGTTTTGATGCCTTCGTCATTATCTGTGTGAATATGGAAAGATCATGTCATGAGTTTGAACCAGGCACTATTTTAAATCAGAAGCCTCTTATTGCCTCTGGATGACATATTTTAAATAACTTTATTCTATTTAAACCTAAGCTTATAGAATGTTGGAAAATGTAACAAAAGGAAGTGCAATAGTAGACATTTAAGTTCGGCCATTACACTTAGCATGCCGTCCCTGGGATTCTGACAGAGGGTGTCAGGGGACCCACCACAGCTTTAAATATTGAGCGATGGGATTTGTGCCAATGTAGCATGTGGTTTTATATGAACATTGAATATTCTATGATCTGATGTGTGATGCCAGAGAGAAAAGTGGATTTGTGAAGATCTGCAGCTGAGCCTACATCAGAGCCAACCCTTTTCACCATGGTGTCTAATGTCTAAAGATGGATTGAGGGCTCACTTGAAGAAGTCAGACAAGTGTGAGGTTGTTAATGAGTTACAGTGGTGCCCAAAATGTCACCAGCAATTGCTACAATGAAATACATTTTGAAGGACTTGATAGTGTCCCCAGTGATCTGCACTTCGTCCGAACTGCCTAGATTTTCTTACATCAGTAGCAGGGTGATTTCATCCTTATCCTTGGAGAGGTCTTCATTGCTAAATCTCCCTCTTTTACTCCTAAGAGGCTATTAACACAGCCCCATATCTCCTTCTCTGCTGCCCTCAGGGATTCTGTTTTCTCCTCTATGGGTTTGTCAAAAGTGAAGGTAACTAAAAGAACATTGTGTAAGGAGGAACATCATTAATAGTCAATAAAAATAATGTCCTGCTTATGCTGCCTTCAGTTGACTTTCAGGGACTTTTTCTTGTTTACTGGTTTCTGACAAAGAGAAAACTCAGAGGCCTGCAGGCTGATGGTGAGAAGTAGAAGTTTTTATTCCATAACTTCAATGATTACATTTCTATTGTTTGATTCTGCTTTAAAATGCTTGTATAATTTCAAGGTTATTACTTAACATGGGCCCTGGCCACCAGCTTAGTGACCTCTCTTGGAAACACTTACTATACCTTTATTCTACTTGGATGGAAAAGCTATCATTTTTATTACATTTCTTTGCAAAGGCTTTTTAATCAAATCTAACTACATGCAAAATACCAAAGTAGTTGAGGCCATGGGTCTTTCTTATGCCTTGGAGCTCCTTATGCCTTGATCCAGGACCATAATTCATTTACTCAACATAAAACTATTGAATTCAACATGTACTAAATATTATTGTGCAACACACCTAGAATTGTTGAGGAAATACAGAGCAAGGATCTTGTTGAACATTGTTGAGCTACACTTACATATCATAATCAATTCTAATATTTCCTATGTTTTACTAAGTATGGCTCCCATTTCTCATTTATTTGAGGATTTATTCTGATTACCTTAATAGTTATTAGAATAAAAATAGTATGCTAACTCTAGATCTCCACTGAAAAAAAATACCAGTTCATTATTTTACGAAACTGTTTACAACATGACTGATAATCTCATGGTGAAGTTTTAATGGTTTCTTTGCACTGGCAATCTATCATGATGTAATGCCTACGAGCTCTTCTTAGTTGAACCATGAAGATGAAAGGAAGTCCAATCTTGATAAGCAGCCTAGTTACATTTTTAGTTGTCATTGATGTCACTACTCAATGACTGAAGAAGCATCCCCTTCTCATTAAACTGTATCCTGAATGACACTTTGTGGATCAAATGAAAAAGCAATGTGCTGTTTCCTGAACTTGAACGTCCCCTGCTTCTCATTTGTCTGGTTTGATATGTTGAAATCTTAGTTAATGCTGTTTACAACTATGTACACTTTCAGTTGCCAGCCAGGTCTTAATGTTCACAAAAGAACTGCTGGATAAGTTCTGGCCCTGAGATGGCTACTGGGATAAAAGGCAACTTTCATTAAAAAATGCCACCTCTCCCCTCTGGGTGGTATGCCCTAAAATGCAGCAACACAGCCACTGGAAGGTGACTTTGAAAGCAAAGGTAGAAAGAGAAAATTGCTAGATTCATGTTTGGCATTGCGGCGTTACGTAAAGTTGCCCGTATGATTGCAATCATGCTGGTAAATCAATACGTGTTGCCATGGAGAAATGGCTATAAGAGGAAAAACAGATGATAGTGTTTGTGTTGGAGACAAAGAAATAAAAGCCCCAAATCTCCTTCCATGTAAAAGTTATGTAGAATTCAACAATTCAGGAAATAATGACATGTGTATGCTTAGAAGGCTTATGTTACCATTTTTACCACATTTATGCAGAAATATACCTTTAAAATCATCACATTATTCATCTACTTAATTCCCAGGTCAGGAGTTATGTCTCCCACTTGACTTGTCAAACCATTCCCCTTATTTCATGCAACTCATGTAAATACCCGTTTGTTTGTTTTTTACAAATCTATCATGATTTAAAGCAAGATTGCCCACTGCACGTTTTTACTGCAGGTTCTCTCAAAAGAAAAGAAAAAACACAAACAAAAGTATTTCCTCTTTCTCTGAAGAAAAGTGAATGTTGTTTGACTAATATTTTTTGTACTAGCACAGTATGCAAAACACTGCTATCTTTGTTTTAAGTATGCTATCTGATAAAAGTATAAGCTGATCCAGGCCCCAAACTATTAAAACCTTGTATCTTTTGCCACAAACAATTTTGTCATTAATGTTTACATGATAAAAATTGAGTATGCAGTATTTTTTTCTACTTAACACTGTCTGACCTATGAGTTTCTAAAAATGCATCGCTTAGTAATGAAAAATCAGATTTTAATCACTATTATAAAAGAGGATTTCTACTTTTATTTGTTACAGTATTTAACATTAAGCAGTATCACTGGATGGAGAATGAAATGCGATTTCCCATTTCACTACAAAATATAGAGATAACCTGTTTTGTTTGTTTATTCTGTTGTTTAGATTCCACATATAAGTGGAATCATATGGTATATGTCTTTGTCAGGCTGACTTATTTCACTTAGCATAATATCCTGTAGGTATATCCATGTTGTCACAAATGGTAAGATTTCATTCGTTTTTTATGGCACAACAGAGTGATGGGCATATAAATTACAGTATGAGGAATATAGCCAATAATATTGTAAAAACTATATATAGTGTCCATTGGATACTAGACTTATCAAGGGGGATCAATTCATAAATGATATAAATGTCTAACCACTACACTGTACCCCTGAAACTAATATAAAATAATATTGAATGTCCTTATAATTTAAAGTAGTCACAAGGATATAGAGTACAGAATAGGGAATATAGTCAATAATATTATAATAACTATATATGGTGTCAGATGGGTAATAGACTTATGGGGTTATCACTTTGTGGGGTATATAAATGTTTAATCACTAGGTTGTTTTGTATACATGAAACTAATATAAAAATAAAGAGAGAGGGCCAGCCGAGTGGCACGGTGGTTAAGCGCTGGTTTGGGAAGCCAGTGGCCCCGGTTCGGTCCCACATGTGAGGGCCAGTGACACTGCCTTCAAAAAAAAAAAAAAATAGAGATGACCTATGTCAGTACATTCTTTGTAGTCCATAAGAGGAAAATATGATAGAAGCAAGATATTACTTGAGGTTAGAACATTCTTTGGAAAATGTATTTCTGATAGTGTGGTAGAATAATTTCTCTGGACAACACTGCTATTAAAAGTGACTGTAAAGGTCAGATTTTTAAAATCTTTTAATTGCATCGGTAAGCTAAGAAGAAACAAGTTCTTCTGAACTTGAGTTTCAGTTCCTAAGACTCAAAGAATAGGGAAGACAAATCACGAAAGGACCACACATCATAGGAGTGTAATAAAAGAATATGTTCATAAAGTTGGAAACTCAAACAGCTACAGCTTCAAAGTGCAAGTGAGGAGTAGGCCCAGACCCATCCCTCTGGGACAAGTAAAATCATCTGCCTCCAACCTTGGTACATGATGAAAAAACAGAATTTTTTTTTCGTGAATTTTTATAAAAATACATTAGTCCTTACATGGATTTGTAAACTCCATTCATACTATTTGGGTGATCCAGAAAATCTATAAGCCAAGAATTTAAAGTGGTAGTAGGCTATTAGTGTCTCAAGGCACCTGGTAAACAACAAAAGCAAATAAAAAAATTGGGGGAGGATATCTGCCTTCAAAACAAATCATAACATTTCCCTAAGATAAAGTTCCAAGGAATTAGACTCTCAATGAACAATTCAGAATATACGAAGAACCAAGTTGGCAAAAACAATAGGAAAAACAAATAACTGAATTAAATCCACAAAGATATCAGACATAGACTATGAGATATATATAAATTAATATGCTCAAAGAAATAAGAGAGAGGTTTGAGATAAGCGCAAAATGATTAAGTCTATTTTAAAACATGGAATTAACAAAAATAAAAATATAGAATATTTAAAAACTTAATGTATAGGTTTATTAGATTCAAAACAGTGGGGGAAAATAATGAACGGGAATATATTTTTCTGAGGATGTATGCAAAATGCAGTACAGAAAAACAAGAGTTAGAAAATGTAAACGATTAAGAGACAGGCAGATACAATGATAAATTCTATGTGCCTGAATGGAGTTCGGTAGGATAAAAAAGAAAATAGGACAAGTGTAAGCATTTGAAGAGAATTTTAGCTGAGTATTTTCCAGAAAGGCACCAATCATCAGATTCTAAGAGACTATAACTTACCAAGAAAGATAAATTAAAAGACTTATAGTCAATCTTTAAAACTTCAAGAACATAGATTTTAAAATGTGTTGATGGGGAGGAGACACGGCCTTCAGATAAAACATAGTTACTAGCGCCATTGGTATCCAGCACATTTTTTAATGTGCAGAAAGTAAAATGTACTTAATGGGAAATATGTTTAAGTATTTTAATTAAATAAAGATACTTTCACATGAATAAAAATGGAGAACTTGCCACCAAGAGACCCTCACTTAAAAATTTTGAAAATTTCAGGAAGAAAGAAGTTTTTCCAAAGAAAACTTCTGAGATAGATATATTGGTAAATCAGATACAAACATTAACTGAATAAAAGTGTTAATAATAATGTCAAGATAGATAACTACATAAAAAATATCTGGGGAATTACAGTGTTGGAAGGTCATTGTATTGTTTGGGAAAAGGGGAAAGATAATGACTAACTTTAGACATGAATAACTCATGAGTATGCTAAAAAGTCTAGGGTAATTATTTAAGCAAAAGAAGTCAAGCCTATATACTTGAAATGAATAAAGGGAGAAAATGGAAAGGGAAAAAACTGATCATTTCAAAAAAAGGAAAGAAAGTAGATAAAAGAAACCTAAAATGGCAAGAAAAAGAAACACAAAGCTAGGATAATGGAAACAAATCCAAATGTATCATTAATCACAATAAAAACAATTGAACAAAATACTTGACTTAGAAGACAATGATTGTCAGGCTAAATTGGAAAAAAAAATAAGTCCATTCATATGATTATGACATTTATTTGAACTGAGTTTTTTATAGATAGCATAAAGGTGGGTCATGATTTTTAATCCACTCTGCCAATTTCTGTCTTTTTTATTTGTACTTTATTTTTTTTAGGGATCCCTATAGCCAGATGGCATCTAAGGCAATCAAAGAAGACCTCTCCCTTCCCTTCGCTTGGTCCCTTCTTTCTTCTGATCTAACTCCCTAAGTGGATTCAGAATCTGTGGCCAGGGAGCCCAGGAAGGTAGTGGGGGTAGGCATGAGATAAGATTCTGACCTTTCCTTCATCCTCAACAAAAAACTTTGCAGTACCAACCTGAACTAAGGAATGGAGGAAAGCATTAAATTCTATGAAGTTAGGAATTGCCTGGACGGGACATTTTTATTCCTGAAATGCTGATATTTAGCATGTGAGAGCAACATGAAAATATTTTATATTCTGGAAGTAATAGGAAAATATTTCATCTAGGAGTTAGAGGAGCATGAGTCCATGAATTTCTTTCTGTCTTTAATTGGTGTGCTTAGACCATTTACATTTAATGTGATTCTTAATATATTAAGGATTAAAATTTTAACATTTTATTTTGTGTTTTCTGTTTGTTCTCACTTTTTTTTCCTCTTGTTTTCTTTTCCTACCTTCCTGTGGGTTACTTGGCCATTTTTCAGAATTCCACTTTGATTTATCTATAGTGTTTTTGTGTATATCTCTATGTATAGCTTTTTTAGTGGTTTCTCTTATGGTAACATAACTTATTGTAGTCTATTGGTGTCATAATTTTACCAGTTCTGATGAAGTATAGAAAACTGATCTAACTTCATGCCCCTTTACCTTTTTATAATAGAATTAAGCATTTTTTTTTCCCATGCGGAATATACTTGGAACCACAACTGTGTTATAAATTTTGCTTCAATTATCAAATATAATTTAGCAAGCTCAAGAGAAGGAAAGCCTGTGTATTTACTGATATTTTTGCTCACCATGTTCTTTCTTCTATACTAATGTTTCAAGATTCCTTCTTTGAGCATTTTCTTTCTTTTTTAAAGAACTTCCTTGGCCATTTTTGTTTGTTTGTTTTTAAGGATAATTCTGCTGGTTTTCTCAGTTTCCCATTATCTGAGAATGTCTTGATTTACACAAATTCTGAATGGTATTGTGCTGGGTGTGGCATTCTCAATTGACAGCTCGTTTTCTTTCTTTTTATTGAAAAGTGTTGTGCCACTTTTTTCTGATTTCTGTGGTTTCTGGTAATTAATTACTCATTAAATTAAAATTATTTCCCCTGAAAAGTAAGATGTTATTTTTCTCTGAGTGCTGTTAAAATAATTTGTCTATAGTTTTTAGAAGTTTAACTATGATGCATCTTGTCATGATTTTTGTTTTGTTTTGATTTCTTTTGGTTGAGATTCATTCAATCTGAGGTTCATTCAACCTGTTGAATCTGTATCTGCCTTTCTCTTGCCAGATTTGAGAGTTTTCAGCCATTATTTCATCAATTGCTTTTTCAATCACACCCTCTTTCTCCTCTCCTTCTAAGCCCAATACAGAAATGTTAAATATTTCGTTATTGCTTTACAGGTCCTTGAGTCTCTGTTCATTTTATTTTGCAATCTATTTTCTCTGTGTTATTCAGATTGGGTAATTTTTCTTTCTTTTTCTTTCTTTCTTTTTTTTTTTTTTTTTTGAGGGCAGTGTCACTGGCCCTCATATGTGGGAACCGAACTGGATGATTGGGTAATTTTTAATGTTCTATCTTTTATTTTACTAATTCTTTCCTCTGTTTCCTCCTTTCTGTTGTTGAGCCCTTCCACTGACCTTTTTGTTTTAGTTATTGTATTTTGATTCCTAAAATTTCCATTTGGTTCTTCTTTATATCTCCTATTTCTTTGTGGAGACCTTCTATTTTTGCTGTTTGTTTTAAGTATTCTTGTAATTGCTATTGAATCATTTTTATTATGGCTGCTTTAAAAATCTTTGTCAGGTAATTTTAACATCTCTTCTCCTCTTGGTGTTGACATCTATTGCTTGTCTTTCTGTATTCAGCTTGAGATCTTTCTGGTTCTTGGTATGCCAAGTGATTTTAATTGAAATCTGAACATTTTTTGTATTATGTCATGAGACTCTGGATCTTAGTTAAACCTGTTTTTACTGTCTTTTACTGATACTGCTCCAGCAAGGGAAGGGAGTGGGGCCACTTGTTACTGTCAGGTACAGGCAGAAGTACAGTTCTCCCATTTTGACTCCACTGGTACCTGAGATAGGGACACCGCATTGCTGCTGGGTGTGAATGAGCGTTTCATTTCCCCATATGGTCGCCATTGACACCATGGTGGGAATAACCTCATTAACACTGGGTGATGCTGAAAGTATTAACTCTCCACTGACCTTCATCTTACACCATCCCAGTGGTGAAAGGGAAGGATGTGCCCTTACTGCCAGGTGAGAGAGGAAGTTCAGGCTTCCCACATGGTCTCCACTCATTATTGGCTGGGGGAAGAGGAGGGGACTCATTGTTGGCTGGCAGGGATGAAAGTCTTTTTTTATTAGAATTAGAATTCATATATATATATATATATATATATATATATATATATATATATATATCCTACCACACTGTAGGTGATAAGCAAATATTAGCTCCTTCTTTTTCCCTTAAATTTATCAGAAATGGAAGCAGATTTGTAAAAACTTTAGTCTTGTTCTTTTTACTTTAAAATATGAGGCTCTCTGAAACATAGGTCAAAACACCATAAATATCTTCTGCTGTCATATTGTCATCATTTTAGACTGCCATATTGAACAGTAAGTGTCCTTACTGCACATAAAAATGTTGGGAAAGACATTATCCCTATAAAGAAATTCACAAATATGGACCCCCCCCGCCAACTACAAGCAAGGGAATGAGTGTGGCTGAGACAAAAGCTCAAGATGTTGAGAGTGCATGTCTGTGTGATCAGTGTAGCTGCATCCAAGCAAATAAAATTAACATGTATTCAACCCCTGTCACCAGAGAAAGGCCGCGGAGACAGATTGAATAATAGGTCCTGTTTTATTCGGTCTGTTTGTATGCTTACAATCTAAGAACCTAGAAACTAAGAGCGTGGTGGAGCCTCTGAGAAACATTTTAATGTCCAAAAAGTATGAGCATGTTTAAAAAGTGGTTCATTCAGTGTGTCCCCTGAGACTCTGTAAAGATACTCAGATCAAGCTGATGAAGACTATTTTATCAAATTAGTCCACAGCCATGGATGGGTTAGTGATAACTTTGAAGAATGAAATAAAGTGCAAGTTTACACTAGAAACACCTGAATCATTGTTGAAGGTTTTCCTGTGTCCTACTGTGAGGGACATGTTCCATTGGTGGTGGTTTGCTGCATTATAAGTACCCTTCCCGGAAAACGGACAGCAAAAGTATACCCAAGCAGCTGCCATCCCGTGGACTTAAGGGTAGCAAGAGAAAGCCAAAGAGAACATCAAAAGAAAAAATAAACAGTTGATGGTGTTAACCTACTTTCACACCATCAACTGTTTTATTACTTAAATGTTTATTGGACATTCAGATTTTCAGAGCATGGCTTCTCTTTCGCATTCATACTCTGACATGTTCAAATGTTTGTCTTTATCATTTTCTAAGGAGGAAGCATTTCATTTCATCCCCAAATGAAAAATCTAGTTCTTGTTGAAAATGTATACTTTAAAGGGATTCTTTAAAGAAGGAATTCTTGCAGGTGGTCCCTACTACTAGTGAAAAATGAAACTTTTGGTCTATAGCCCTCTCTTCTGTCTTCTCATGCTGGGATGCCATTAAGTCAAACCTCTGTGGGAGTCTCAAATACCACAGCAGGCGTGTTCCTGCCAGCTGTTTGTGGAATTGTATAGGTCACCCAGCCTAGGGGTTCAACTTGAGTATTCTTGGATCTGTTATGACTCCACTGGAGGGTTGAAATTCAATCTTCAACCACTGTTCTGTAACAAATTGCCATTTTGGGCTTTTGCTAAAATAGGTGCCTTTTTCCTGGCTTGAGCTATTCATGGATGGTAGCTGCACTTTTTGAGGTCGGCTTCCGCTTGTCAGAGTAGGAGGAGTTAGGTTGTGGGATCATTTCTGGCAGGGGAAGGAGACTTAGCTGAATCATATGATGAAATCACCCTATTTAGAGATCA
The DNA here is from genome assembly GCA_033961575.1 of Aselliscus stoliczkanus. Lineage (NCBI taxonomy): Eukaryota > Metazoa > Chordata > Mammalia > Chiroptera > Hipposideridae > Aselliscus > Aselliscus stoliczkanus. The sequence continues at coordinate 54,118,399 of CM066731.1, forward strand.
AGGGACAGCCTCAAACAAATATTAACAGATGATTTCCTTCTGCCTAATTTTTTTGTGAAATTCTTACCCAGAGTATTATCGATTCAGTATGAAAGAAGGAATTATAGTGTTCACTCCCATTTCTTTATGTCATGGTTTGTTTTATGTCTATAGTAGTGCCAAAAGGCAAGTATGAAAACCCCCCTCCCTCTTGAAAAGAACCTATTGGTAAATTGTAAGTTTTTAAAGAAATGTGTGCTGCCAAAGGAAATATTTTAAGTTTTCTGAATTGTAAGACCCGAATTCCTCATAATTAAATCCCACAGCTTGAAACTTTGCATGTTGAGTTAAGCTGAGTTGATATGAGAAGAGTAGTCATTAAAATAATCCCTAACAGTGACTACAACAAAATTTACTTTTAGTTGGCTTTAGGTTTTCCTATAGCCTGTTTTGTGCCCAGTCCTTACATATTATTTCAATTATTCTAATTATATTTGGTTTAACATAAATTGACTTTTTCTGGACAGGCAGAGGAGAGGGTCTCCATACTTGTACTGAGTTCAACACGGAAGTTCCCAGCTCCTTGTTTTGGGACATTATCAAAGTGCACAGTCCGCAGGTGTCCACACTAGGTTTTTTTCATTTGCATTTTGGAAAAAGGATAGAGAAAGCCCACAATTGGCCTATGGAATCCGACATTGTGATCTTCTGTAAGGGATTCTGACACATCAGCTTCAAAACTGTAATTTTCTTCCTCACTTTCAGTGTTTGTAACAGTATCCACCCAGCAAGTTGTGTTTGGTCAGAATGAAAATTTAAGACAAAATGAACTGGTTATCCCTCACTTCTTTCATACAATTGGCCTTTAGATTTTGGTTCTTGAATATTTCCACACTGTCCCTGTTCCAAATTCTCTTTACTACTATCTTAGTTCAGGTACCCATCATCTGTCACCTGATGATTTCAGTAGCTTCCATGATGTGCCTACAGTCTAATCTTACCCTTACCTGTATTACTTCCCTACTCCCATTATGAAACCAGATCAAAACATTCTCAAACCTCTGATAAAGGGGTTCTAAAGCATAGTGATGTTTATGAAACTTCTTTGTGCATGCGATAAAGCTTTAATGGATGCCCAACATCTGAGCAGTCAATCTCAAATTCTTTACCCAAGCCCACCTTGCTCTCCATCTTCCCCTACGAGGCACCTTCCATAGCATGTGCTCTATAGCAGTGGGCCATGGCACACATCACACATACAGAGATTAAACATGCTTCTTGGTATCTTGTTTCAGTATATGTGTTGTAGAAGGTGTAAAATGTATTTCCAACTGTGGATTGAGGTAAAACACACCCATAGAATGACAATGTCTTTTTCTTAACACAAGTAACACATGCTCATTGACTAAAGTATTTAGAAAAATTAGGGTAGCAATAATTTTTTAAACAACCAAAGTTCCACTATTCAAATATGATTTAGACAGATTGGATTCAATATTCTGTGTTTCTATACATACACACACACACACACACACACACACCTAATTAATAGCTACACAAATAGTTCACACATTTTGAAGGTCTCAAAATATTTATTGGTTGAATGAATAGATACAAATTTCTTGTTATGAAATAGAATCCCATTATATGCCCTATATAATATCCATGATCAGTTTTTATATCAATACATAATAGTCTGCATTATTTTATAGTATTTCATTTTATGGTATATCAATATGTACTTTTAACATCCATTATATTGGATACTTAGTTTTCAATCCCCTCTCATTGTATATATACTTGTGTGTATGTATGTGCATGTGTGTGTCAGGCACAGATTTAAGTATCTTATGTATATTAACTCATTTAGTCTGTAAACAACATAGTTAAATAGGTTCTAACATTTTCAGATGAGGAGCCAAAGCACAGAGACTTTAAGGATATTACCCAGAATCCCATGATATAAATAGCGGAGCCAAGACGTGGAACCAGCCGGTCTGGCTAAAGAGTCTGTGTGCCGAACACTGTGCAATGTTGCCTCTAGACTTGTCCTACTAAGATAAATTCCTGAAAGTAGGCTTAATTCAGTGGAACTAAAATTGAATTTTTTAAAATCATTTGTCTCCAAAGCATACCAGACATTTTGCAGCACTTTGAAATGCTCTGCTGTACCTTTTGCTTTAATTGTTCTGCTCCACATTTCTTTGCATGAAAACCTTTGACCATTTTTTGGAACCCCACTCAGTAACCTCCTCTTTTGTAATGGTATCCAAAATATGCTAGTCCTACCAGGCAGAGGTTAAAACACTTTCCTTTGTGCGCTTACATCTCTTTGAACACTCCTCTACCATAGCATATATAATATTTTATAAGAATTGTTTCATCTATGTCTTTCTTCCCCACTAGTGTGTGAACTAGCTCCTCCCGGCCAAGAACTCTGCCTTCATCTTTGCACCCCAGGGCCTGCCTCATAGCATTCCTTAAGTGGCACTTGTTGAGCAAATGAATGAATGAACGAAAGAATGACAAAAACATAAATGGATTTAGATTCATAACACTGAATCTAAAAAAGAAATAACTGATGGCATTCTAATGACTAGATTAAAAGCATTTTAAATATTTTTATATTTCGCTCCCCAGTCTTTCCACATTACATTCATTAATGATTATTTTAATTATATATATGAGATCTGACAACTAAGTTCGCTACCTTGTTGCTAACCTTTTTTTGATATCAGAGGGATTATTCATTATGAATTTGTACCAACTGGACAGACAGTTAACCAAGTTTACTATTTGGAAGTGCTGAAAAGGCTGCGTGAAAAAGAAGTTAGATGACCTGAACTTTTCACCAACAATTCACGGCTCTTGCATCACGATAATGCACCAGCTCACAGGGCACTGCCTGTGAGGGGGTTTTTAGCCAGTAAACAAATAACTGTATTGGAACACCCTCCCTCCTCACCTGATCTGGCTCCCAATGACTTCTTTCTTTACCCAAAGGTAAAGGAAATATTGAAAGGAAGACATTTTGGCGACATTCAGGCCATCAAGTGTAATATGACAATAGCTCTGATGGCCATTCCAGAAAGAGTTCTAAAACTGCTTTGAAGGGTGGACTAGGCGCTGGCTTCAGTGCATAGCTTCCCAAGGGGAGTACTTCAAAGGTGACCATAGTGATGTTCAGCAATGAGGAATGTAGCATTTTTTTCTAGGATGAGTTCACGAACTTAATTGTCTAGCCATATATATATATATATATATATATATATATATATATATATATATATATATGCAATATATATTGTTGTTATATAAAACTGGGCCACACTGGCTGGTTTCAAATCATGGCTCTGCCACTTACTAACATGGCATCCTGGGCAATAACTTAAAGTCTCAGTGCCTTGGCTCTTCATCTGGAAATGATAGAACCTATTTCACTTTGCTGTTAATATACATAAGACATTTAAATCTGTGCCTGGCCCACATATAAACACATGTGCACATATTATATATATACACACATACACACATATGTTTGTTCTTATATAAGGATATTTACAAAAATTATGTTCATAATGAGGGGGAATTAGAAACTAAGTTTCATATATGTGTATGTATATATACATATATGTGTTTATTTTGTATGCATGTGTGTATATATATATATAATAGTCTGCCTCAAAATTATTGGGCATCATGTGATTTTTGTAATGCCTGACAGTTAAAGCATGCTCTGGACTTTAGAGAGATCAAAGCTACAAGTTCTCTTTCAACTAATTCTTCTTGAAAAAGCCAGAGTATCTTGAATTTGGTTAATATCAGTAGAGTAAGTTGAAAATAAAAATTGCTACATAAGTGCTAAGTATTGCTATTAATCATTAATTATCATTAGACATAGCCCAAGTGATTTTCCTTATTATTGACCTAAAAGTGATTTTATTTAGGGGAAGAATAAGAACTTATTCATAGCATTTTCATTTCAAATAGGGTATTACCAGGATATATGATACGTTGGTGGAAATATTTACCTTTTTCTTTCTATTATGCTTTGTTGATACAGTTTTACAGATACTTTTGCAGAGTTAGAGCTATATTTACTTATCTCAAAATCCAAATACTTTTATCACAGATTTTGAATTCTGATGCTCCTTTAATGAACTTTTCTAGAAAGAAGACTTCCTGTGGGTGTGGGAACATTTAGGAGAAGTACTGGTCACTTCAGTGATGGGATTGGTCACACCAGGACCTGGAATAGATAGTGACACTATCTCAGATATGGTTTTCTAGAGCTGTGAGAGGGATAGGAGTGACTCCGGGCTCTTCTTGCACTGGTTAGAGCCTACTTGAGATATGTACACCCCTCACCAAAGGATAGGATACCATCTCTAAGGGAGCCCTAAGTTGAGAGGACAGAAAATAATGGTAGGTGGAATATTGGCCCCCAGGATCTCCATGTCCTAGCCTTACATGGCCAATGGAAATTAAGGCCACAGAAGGAATGAAGTATTCAGTTGAAGTTAAGATGGAGATATTTTCCTGGGTCATTCAAGAAGGCCCTGTGTCATCACAGCTATCTGTATAAATGGAAGAAGGTGGTAAATGTGAAGAAGCCAGAGGGATGGCAACTTGAGGACACAGCTCATTGTTGCTGGTTTTGAAGATGAAGGCAGAAAACCAAGGCAGTTTGTAGGAGCTAGAAAAGTCAAAGAAACGACATCTTCCCTAGAGAAGAAATGCATCCATTCCAACACTGTGATTTTATCACAGTGAGACCCATTTTGGAATTCTGAGTTATGGACGATAATAAACCTCTGTAAGTTTTTAGTAAGTTCTTAGCATATTGGACTGGCAATAGGAAATTAACACACAACTGTTGGCACTTACTGATGCCATCTATATATTTGATGAGCATGTCCTAATGTTTATTTGCAAGATTACTATTATCTACATTTGATAAAGAAACTGAAGCTTGACTAAGAGCAACTGGTGAGTTCTTGAAAGCCGTAGCTTGCCTCTTCTGCAAGACAGAAGCATGGCATGCTTCACTTAGAAATGGGTGGGGTAGGAGGAAAGAAGATTAAACCCTGAAACAGTCTACTATGCTTCTTATTATTTCTATGTCTTGAGATAAAGCTTATTTCAAAATTTGACCTCATTAAACAATGTATGCTTTATTGTATGATTTCAGAGTACGATAGAAGAAAAAATATAGGATCAGGCAGAAACATGTTAGTTTCATCTCTGATGTTAATTCACTATGTATTCTGGTTTTCTTCATATATCCAATAGGGATAGGAATATATATCCAATTCTGTTAACATCAATTAGATTAAAAGATATGGAGGGGGCTGACCGAGTAGCTCAGTTGGTTAAAAGCATGATCTCTGAGCAACAGGGTCGCCGGTTCGATTCCCACATGGGCCAGTGTGCTGTGCCAGAGCTGACCTGCTGACAGGCAGCCGGATGGTAACTGGACTTGGAGCTGAGCTAGCTGCGCCCTCCACAACTAAAATTGAAGGACAACAATTTGGCTGTTCCCCTTCCCCAATTCCCCAACACTGTTCTGTTTCCCCAACGTCCCAATAAATTTTATTTTTAAAAGATATGGAGGGGGCCGGCCGAGAGGCGTGGTGGTTAAGCACTGGCTTCGGAGGCCAGCGGCCCTGGTTCGGGTCCCACATATGAGGGCCAGTGACACTGCCCTCAAAAACAAAACAAAAAACAAAACAAAACAAAAAAGATATGGAGGACTTAAAGTGTTAAATAAAGTCATATCTATTGTATCACTATCCTTTCAGGCTTTTGAGCACTTTTTTAATACATTGACTTATTCTCTGACATATTGAGAAGTTGGTGAAATAGTTGTCACTTTACCAATTGATATGCTAAGTCAGTGCACAAAATATACTAAATTCCCTGAGTCAATTTTTGGTCCGTAAATGCCCTTCACATGCACTCTTTCAGCTCATCACCCTTCACGAATCTGTCCATTTGCAGTGCAATTGCTGTTCATTTTTAATAGAAAACTTTCCTTGCTATCTTACCCACTAGCTTATCCATTAAAAAAATAGATTTGCAGCTCAATACGTAGCTGTTTTCTGATGTCCAGTATTGTTTAATTGGCCGAGTGGTTTACACCTTCTTTGTTAAACTGCAAGAGTAGGAAATGCCCATCCAATTTCCTGAGATACAGGGACTCAGAATGTATAGACAGAATTCAAAAAGCCTTTTCTAGTGTTATGGGGACATCGTTTCACATCATAAAGCTGACTCAGGGAAGAACTCAGACAATCACACTTGACATTAAGGAAACCCTACCTTGAGCCTTCATGGTCCCGCCTCCCCTAGCTGCATACACACAAGTGGTTGTTCAGACCACCAGAGTTGGTACTAAAAACCAAGCAACAGGAAAAGGAGGTACATTACACTTCGTTTGGCTTTATTCATTTCACTAAAGGATTGGTTTCTGATTTCACTGGAATAGGCTTTCCCATCTCAGCCTTGCCCAAAATAATCCAGAACCTTACAGAAACTGTGAAATCCTCCCCACGATTACTGTCTTCAATGAGCAGGGCATATCTAGAATTCCTGGATCTATCCAAGTCTGTAGGCCTCCTAAGACTTGTTTACGTGTGTATAGGCACCTAGAAACGTCTCCAAAATAGCACCTGTTTTAACATAGTGGTAAATCTCCACGTGGTTGAAATGCTTTATGGCACATCTCCATGAAGTAGGATAATGATACAAATCCCACTGATCCTTTTCGTTTTTCTTTTCTCAGAGCCATGAAAAAACATTCACAGATTATAGCCTAAAATAAAAGGTCACAATTTGGCCTAGGCCACATCTATGAACACAGAGGTTGGGCGTATGAAAAGTCTGTTGGGAGTTGAGTAGCTCCGAGATTTCAGAGCAAAGAATCGAGGATGATGGGGGTAGAGCTAAAGGCTCCTTGGACTTTCCAGACATTAAGAAACCTACTCTAGTAACCCAAAACTTATTTGAAATGGCCTGGGATATACCAATTTAGCTAATAAGCATGTTAATTAGTGCTTTTAAATTCCAACTTTGAGGAAAGATTTGAATCTTCTCGGTTATACAATACTTACCTCACAAATTCCTAGACTATAGGTAGTACAGACAAAGGTGTCAGTCATACACTGTGTTTTAATTTCAGTCTTTCATAAAACTATCATTTGATCAAATGCCTTCTTATGATTCTGCCAACATGAGTAACCTTGTTTTAATCTTTTCAATGTCTCTGCCTCCAGTGAGCCAGGGGAAAGTTGAAGAATGAGGGTAAAAGGCAGCTCACTATTCTTACTGTGAAGTTGAAATCTCCAAGGGTGCTCACTCCTTAAAAACAAACATTGTTACCCAGCTTTTGTTTGGACAGAAGCTTATTGCTTAGGCCCAGCTTAGGTGATGCCCAGGATAATGTTTGGTCACCTGGAGTTTTATAGCTCTTTAATTAAGTGTGAATTAATTTTCACAATGAGTAATCATTATGAGCAAGTATGCAAAATACCATGCAAAGCATTAAACATAATACATGGATCAGGAAGAAAACTACTGTATTTTGAAGGTACTTCTATTTGTCTCTATATTGCTTGGGCATAAAATAAGGAAGCAGAGACACTTTTTAAGCTATTGGGAGTATATGTGGTTAATGTAGGGTGTGGTTAAGATTCATAGATTTAGAGGAAACATTTTCACCTTGGAGCCTGATAAAAGGAAATGCTTGGTCCTGCAGGGATCAAGTGTTTTAAAACACTTCCTGCCCCTTGCCATACATGTAGTATTTAGACACAGGACATTCAGCTTCTCCCAACCTGTGTTGGATCACTTTGGATGGTCAAATGATACTTTACGTTTTGTTCCATAACCATAATGAAGACCCAAACTTTCTGCAATTTGATTCAGAAAGTTACATTATAACGATTATGGAGTATTTTTCATGTGGTCCCTAGTATGAGTTAGGTAGCATTTCTCTTATAGTTCCAATGTCCCCATCCCTATGCCACTTAGGGAGGATGTTTCAATGACTTCTTCATATTTACATTCAAAATCACACCCCATTTTAATTTTCTTAGTATCTTTGAATTATGCTTTCTTTGCATCACTGATTTGATCTACCATTCTTCCTTCTTTCCTCCTTTCCCTCCTTCCTTTCCTCACTCCCTCCTGTCTTTCCTTCCACTTAATTAGGATGCTGATTACCTTAATTTTTTTAACTTAAGAAAAGAAACATATTCCTTTTTATCATACTTTTCCAGCTTCCATATTCTTACCTATGTACCTTTCACTTAGAAATAACTCCATTGTTCTTCACCCCACTGCTTTCTGTTCTGTTTTCAACCCATAACTGGTTGGTTTTGCTTTCTCTGGAATGTCTTGCTAATTTCATATTTTCTTGAATTCTCTACCTTTATTTTAACCTCAGGTTCTTCAAATGTCTCCCATTCTCTTCTTTGCTATGGCATCTCTGCAGATATACTCTTTGAGCCCTCCATCCTTCTGCTTTCATCTGGACTGGTTACTTTCTATTTATGCTACATTACACACCTCATCACTTCCTCCCATGGCTCTCCTGGGTCAGAGCCACTATTTTCTAGATGCCATATTCAGTGGTATACAGGTAAATGTTTAGCAATAGGCTCACATAGCAAATAAACAAAACCCTGACTTTTAGCCTTTCTGGATGACCATGTTGTAAATATTCCCATAATGGTGGATGTCAACTTCCCAACTTCAGATCACTGACCTTGGAGTTGGAAAGAGATGCAACCCATCTGGGATCCCAGGCCTGTGCTAGCAGCTTCAGCACACATGGATGAGAACCATGGTGACAGAGATATTTCTAAAATATATCCACGCTTTTTCAGAGTTAACAGAGCAAACAGGATATCATTTAATTTCACTTAGTGGCTCTGGGCCATTATGAATGTCAAGCCCTAAGATAAAAAGTGGTGTCTCTAGAGATTATGACATTTAGAGAGAAGATATTTGCCTAGAAACTAAATGCCTAAATGGCTTAACATGAAAATTTGATAAAAGAATTAAGTAAAAAAACAATGGTGTTTTATTTTGCAGGGCTTTTTGCTGTTGTTAGTTGGCTTTTTAAAATACAGTAGTCAAATTGTATTGTGTGTATGGTTTGTACAGTTGTTATAGCTGCCTGTCCTCTGATCCTGGGTGTGCTCCCTCACTTTGATTTTCTTAATGGCCTTGTGTCTGTGCCTTTATTTCAAAGATACCATAAATCCATCTTTAAGTAAGTTATCAGCAAACAAACATTAATAGAGATACTGTGTCTTCAGTAAGGAACGTGAATCTTCTAATAAGTGGTGTTAATTGAGCTTCTCTTTCATTATGAATGTTTTCTTTAATATACTAAAAGACAGTGCTATCCATGCACTTTCTGCCAGAAGAAAATGGGATTCTCTCTGTTTGAAAAGTTCGCTGGAAAGGTTTCTGTGATGCCCCGACAGCTTTTAAAATAAGGTTGCTTTTCAGAATGAATTGCCTGCAGCTGCTCTGCATGGTTTCTTTTTTTCCTGAGCACATCCATCCTGTTTGAACATTAAAAAACATAAACAAGAACAAAACACCTGCATATTTACATCACTAATGGGCCAATTAATAAAATTCTGCATTTTTAGGGGCAGATTCCTGGGAACTAATTAGTCACAAGCAGAGACAAATGGGGTTTAAAATGCAGCTTCTTACCTTGCACTGATTATTTTGTGTTTTAGCCATTTCTATGCGTCTTCCCATTTGTGAATGCAGGAGATGGGAACAAGTGATTTAAAATTTAGGAGATACCCATGAAATGAATGTGGTTCTGGAGTGGCTGTCTTCGGGTATTTGGTCTTTTCTCTTCTTCACAGCTTGCTGAAGGTGTCTTAACCCACGTAGATTTAGTTTACTGGATGGTGGATGTTTCTTTATGTCCAAGGAAATTAAATCTATTCAGGCATACTCCTGGCACATAACTACAAAAACACCTAGGGTGCTATTTTTACTTCAAATCTGCAGTTTCTAATGCCATAAGGATGGCTAATGGTTGGATCATCTTATTAGAATTACTGTTTTATCAAAGTAAATCTAGAAAATTGCTTGAAATGTATAAGATTAGTGTCCAAGTACAGCAGGTAGAATTATAATAAATTTTTTAGATATAGACTACAATAAATACTATTTGTACATGATAATGATATTGTTGGCACTCACTGGACTATATGAAATTCATCTATATCATCATAAATGGTTTAAGTATATATTTTAATACATTTTAGAATTATTTAAAAATGTACTTGTGTATCATGCAAATATGATCAACCGTGGCATCCCAGAATTGTTATGGCCCCATAATTTTTATTTGGTATTTAAAAAAGACTTTACCTAATCTAAGTTGAATTGTCATGTAGGTATATGATATCAATTTAATATGATTCAAAGGGACTATTTATCTCTAGTTTTACATCAGGGCCTTGAGCTCAGAGTAAGTAATAAGTAAGCTTCATTTTGAAAAAGTGGTTAGTCATTATCATTAATGACAGTCTAATGAAAGAAAGAAAAAAAACAGAACATTTGATAATTTATGCTTCATTCAGGAAGGCAGGGATAGTAGAAGGGTTGCTTTTTCAATGCTAAAACTCTTTTTTGCGAGCCTGCAGTTATTGTCCCTGGAGTTATAAGCCAACCATCTTACTAAAAGTAATGATGAATTATTTTCAGAAAAAAATGATATCATAAAATATCTGTCTAGATTTTCTAATATAGAAAATTATTTAAGGAATATATCTCTAGCTATCCAGATAGGCTTCAAATCTGTTTAGACTTGAAGTCATAATACTCAAAGTTATCGTAATATATTTCCTGAGAAAAGCTGCATAAAACAGCACATGAAATAGGTGTCACAACTCTAGGGAAAAGGACGTACATCAGTGTGATTGAAATTGAATATGCAGACTTGCCTAGCCATGAACTAAAGATTAAAATGGTATGCTTGTATACCAACTGTAATTGAATATATAGATAGTCACGGGATGTGGATTATACTGTGGAAGGGAGTCAGAGGAAGAATAATAGATATATATGATATGGGGGGGAGGAGTGGGGTGGCGAATTGGGGGAGGGGGGTTGTCACTTTGAGGGGTAAAATGTATAACTATTGCACTGTGTTGTACACCTGAAACTAATTAAAAAATAAAAATAAAAATAAATAAAATTTAAAAGGGAAAAAGAAAAATGGTATGCTTATGTGAAATGCTAACGGGCTCTTTTCGCTTTGTTGTAGCTCTCAGCATTAGAGAGACAGATCTTTGACTTCCTGGGTTTCCAGTGGGCGCCTATTCTTGGAAATTTTCTACATATAATAGTTGTCATACTGGGTTTGTTTGGAACCATTCAGTACAGACCTCGATATATCGTGGTGGTAAGTCTTATTTTTTACCGTGTCTCTTCACATAAACACTACAAAATTGCTGTGAGAATATGAATTAAATAAGTTATTCCCCCTGCTATGATGTGGTGTTGCTGGACTAGCCTTCTCATATTGAATTCTGTTAGGAGACGATTACCTGTGGGAAACACGACACAGTGAATGTTTACAATGAGAGCAAAACAGTAGGACTATAAGAGTCATAGTGAGATTCACAGTGTAACTAAATTCAAGTGTCACAAGGAATTTTTCTTTTAATTTAAAATGGGGTATGGATAGAATAAGAGGCCTGTTGAGGTCTTGATGTTATAATGAGATGTAAATATACATTAACTGTCATTTCAATTGGCGTGTCACACTAAAAAGTAAGCCTACTTAGCCATAATTATTTGCAGACTGAAAACAATAATATAATTCATTTTTTAATTGAATTATACATTATACATGCATGTACTAAAGGTTATTTAGTATACCTCTACTGTATTTGATACAGCATATTACTGAACATTTCTCCATTTTGTTAAGATAAATTTGAAACATGAATCCATACTTCAAACTATGCCAAACATGGTCAGCACATCCTTCATTGATAGACCATTAATGAGATGTATGCTGTGCTCTACAATCAAATGAAGGTTATTCACAGTAATTAGTTTTCTATAAAAAGAGGGCAATATTTTAGGCTACATGTATAAGAAAGCTGTGAGAACTAACAAGCATATATCAGTTATTGTAAGTTGGAGAAACATACTCTAAAATGTTCAATGAGCCTAAATAAATATATAATATTCAGTAGACTGACTAAATATTTTCTTGCAATGCAGTCATAACATTGCCTCACTAGCAGAACCCTAGACTTAAAAATATCCCATCCCAATTTTTATTTAATTCAGTCTCATCTATTGAAAAGAATAAAGTCATAAAATCTCCTATAAGTGCATTAATTCTTTATTTTGAATCTCAAAATTGGCTTTTGGGTGGTATTTTTCATTATATAACTGAGATGAAAGTCAGTGGCCCACAGCACAGACTCTGCACTCAAAATGGCCGCCCTGAGATATAAGGGAGTATTTGATGTCCCTCTGCTGGCTGCAGGGGCTAAACAATTCCTGCTTTACTTTTCATCTCTGTATGATAGCCTCCACTAAGCCACAGTATAATCCACTAGAAAGGTGTTTCATGGAGTTGGACTTGCAGTATAAAAATGCTTTAAGATGCATAATATCAAACTATTATTGGATTTTATGTTCTAGTTTGTTGCTATGGACACAGAGCACTTTTCCTCACTCCAGACATTTTATATTATGATGTTGGTGTTCTGCTAAAGCACAAAATGCCAAATGGCTATGACACCAATGGCTTCTATGGAATGAAGTTTTTGGTATATGTTGGTGACATCTAGTCTTATTGGTTTTACCTTCTATTTTTTCATTTATTTTTCCATTATAGTTGACATATAATATTATATTAGCTTCAAGTGTACAACATAGTGATTAGACATTTATGTACCTTACAAAGTGATCATCCCAATAAGTCTAGTACCCGCCTGACACCATACATAGTTATTATAGTATTTGACTATGTTCCCTATGCTGTACTTTACATCCCCTTGACTGTTTTTATAACTAGCAATTTGTACATCTGAATCCCTTTCACCTTTTTCACCCAGCCCTCAACCCCATTCCCATCTGGCAACCATCAGTTTTTTCTCTGTATCTGTGAGTTTGTTTCTGAACATTAATTCTGACACCCTTCATACCACTACTGTCATAGTTGAGGTTTCTGCCTTCTCTTTTCTGTATATGGACCTTTTGCTTGCTTCCAGCCTTCCTCCCTTCCAGTGTGTCTTTTGCACTTTTCCTGAATCACTGGCTTGAAGCCCATCGCTAAGTCTCAGCAGAATAAAATCTAGGAATATCCTTGGTTGACCTCCATAACCAAACTCGGGTCTCACATTCAAAGTTTCCTTCCTCTTCCTTCCTTCCTTCCTTCCTTCCTTCCTTCCTTCCTTCCTTCCTTCCTTCCTTCCTTTCTATCTCCCACCTGCCCTCCCTCCCTCCCTTCCTTCCTTCTCTGCTTCCTCCCTCCCTTCTTCCCTTCTTTCTTTCTTAACTCCCTCCTCCCTTTTTTATTTACTTATTCATTCAAACCTTGTTTATCGGGTTTCTGCTATGTATTTGGAATTGTATTAGGTGTGGGATACATTGGCGAGCCAACACAGACACATATTCTCTGCCCTCTTGGCTACTTACCCACAGTCTAGTGAGGGGAAGTATGCCTTTATCAAATCATCCTCGTCACTGTGAAACTGCAACCATTACCAGTGTTATGAGGAAGCACATGCCATGAGATGTATAATGGAGACACCTACCTGGCCCTGCAAAAGGGACTGTGTTGCAGGGATCTGCAGTAAGTAGGTGTGAGTTCACCAGGGAAGAAGGGACTGGAGGGGGTTCTGGGCGGGAAACACTACTGGGAACATAGTAGGATGTCGATAACACTAGTTCCCATTCACTCATTAAGCATTTATTGAGGACCTACTATATATACTGTGATAGGGTTGGATAAATTGACAAGAATGCAAATTCCAGCATCTCTGCTCCCCAGTAACTCATTATGTAAGAAGTGAGGATGTGCAGAGTCCAGGGGTCTCTGGAGATGTTGAAATGATGTGGAAGGAGAATGAGAATAACAATGGAGCAGAGGCCTGGGAAGAGCATGAGCCAGCTTCCGACACATGAAAGAGCTGTGCACGTCAGCTCCTGTCCTACCTGCTCTCCAAGCTCTCACCCATGTAGCCTTGCCTGCTGTGTGTGCCCCAGCTCTAGCAACATTTTCTCCCTCGTATGCATGCATCCTTCCACACACAACCTCGTGCCAACCACACTGAGTGAGTTGTCTTTTCCAAAGACCTCATGCTGTTGCTTGCCTCTGTAGTTTGCACACACTTGGAATGCCCTTTTCTCTTACCCTCTTAGAAAAACGTAATAATCCTTCAATTGAATGGCCACCTCTTAAGAGCCTTACCTGACCACCTAACTCTGAGGTAAGTGACCCTTCCTCTCTGCTCCTGTAGATCCTTCTCACTCTTTCTGTCCTAGCAATCTACACAGTCACCATCCTTGCCTCCAGGCCCATCCCATTCAACAGTGTTCTTCTGGGAGGCACACCATGCCTACCCATTCCCGTAGTCTATGAGGTCTGACAATTAAGGTTGCAAACTGGTTGCAACGATGTTGCTAACCTTTTTTGATATAAGAGGGATTATTCATTATGAATTTGTACCAACTGGACAAACACTTAACTAAGCTTAGTATTTGGAAGTGCTGAAAAGACTACGTGTAAAAGTTAGACAACCTGAACTTTCAACCAATTCATGGCTCTTACATCATGACAATGCACCAGCTCACTGTCTGGGAGGGAGTTTTTAGCCAGTCAACAAATAACTGTATTGGAACACCCTCCCTACTCACCTTATCTGGCCCCCAATGACTTCTTTCTTGACCCGAAGATAAAGGAAATATTGAAAGGAAGGTGTTTTGATGACATTCAGGACATCAAGGGTAATACGATAACAGCTCTGATGGCCATTCCAGAAAAAGAGTTCCAAAATTGCTTTGAAGGGTGGACTAGGTACTGGCATCAGTGCATAGCTTCCCAAGGGGAGTACTTCAAAGGTGACCATAGTGATATTCAGCAATGAGGCATGTGGCGCTTTTTCTAGGATGAGTTTGTGCACCTAATTGTCCGATCCCTTAGGTCTGTCCCAGTATACATGGGCCTTTAAAGACGCTTAATACTTGATTGAATAAATAATAAATGAATTAAAGGTTATTGGATGAAATGGTTTTACAGGATGAATTAGACAGTGATTTCTAATCTCAGAACATGTCTGAGTTTAGCAAGAGAAACTGCCATGATTGCCTTGCTTATCTCAATCTGAATTTGAGGATTCACCAAAAAATAGTGTGTACACTTCTACCTGCACCTACCAAGAGCTCCCTTATTCCTCAACTTATTTTTTTCTAAGAATTATAATGTCATGAGCTCCTGCCACTGTAATTAAGGAGTTCCCATAGCAAAGATTATCAGAAAAATTTACCCAAATCAGAAAATGAAAGAGCAGTGATTCGTCTTGGGTACCATCTGTGGTGAAAAGGCACAATTTACTATTTCTATATTTGTTTTTAGAACACAAAAACAATTTTGTCATATGGTACTCTTTTACTGATTAAAATTTATTTTAGCAAAAGTGCATGGTGGGGTATATACATTAGGGAATACCAAGTTTAGTTGGGGAGTTTAAATGTACCTTTTGTGTTTCTTTAGATAGAGACAAAAGGAAGCAGAGAGTGGGCTGTGAAATCATATTTAGCAGTCATAAAATACTGTTGTAGAATCAGCTGTTTTCTCCTTGGTCAGTTTTTTAAAATCTTACTTATGAATTCCAAAATGAGATTCTACCCTAGAATTATTTAACTATTATTTCATGGACAATACATTTATTTAATCAACAGTTTTACATTAATTTAAATACAAAAGCATTAGCTCATTTAACATTTGTTTAATAAAGATTAACCTTGAAGTTAAAATTAACTCCAAATTGTCTTTAAAAATTAGAAAAAAAATAAGTCAAATAGGTCCACAGTTTAGTTATTCGGACTTTTATGCAAATGCTCATGTGCAGAGGACCACAACTTGCTTTAATTTGAATTATTATATAGGAAAACTTCCCTACTATGTCATCATAAATCTCCTTCCTGAACTACTGCTCAATATGACAGATAAGAATGTTTGGTTTCCATTTAATTGGTGCTAGATTTAAATCCTCCTCCACCAATTATTATCTGTGAAGTCTTAGGACATTTATTTGCTTTCTTTCTGCCATATTTCATTTGTAAAAACCTCACTAATAGGTTGCTTTTAGGAATTATATTATATAATGCATGTGACTTGCTTAACATAACCTAACAGAATAAGTGCTTGATAAATGATTGAGCTGTTTAATGTTTAATGTCTTTTTTTTCTAATGTATTGTACATAATATTGTATCAGACTGATACACATGTGAATGGATGAATGAATGGCCTTTCTGGTAATTGGAAAACAAACAAGCCTCAGGAAGTAAACATAAATCATGTTATAGACTAATTGCTCAATGAGGAAGAAATAGACTGCAAGACTTCTCAAGTTCATTTCAATAAAAAATGCTGTAATATCCTCGTAAAACTGGGAAACACTCAGGAAGCCACACAGAAGACATGAACATTTTTTTAAAATCTTTATAGACTTTGTCTATGTGAATTAAGACTTAAAATATGTGTACTGAACTTAAACAAAATAGAATAGATAGATAGATAGATAGATAGATAGATAGATAGATAGATAGATAGATAGATAGATAATTATACAGAGTGGTTTGTTTGTTTGTTTGTTTGTTGTTTGTTTTCCCATTGGGAAGTCTTCTATACTGCAAGTATATTTATCTGGATATATAAGCATATAGTTATGTCCCGTGACAACTGAAGCGTATTTGTTACAAATGGAGACTTATTTCTTTTTTATTCTTCTTTCAATTGACTTAGAAAGGCCATTCACTTAAAATAACCCACATCAAAAAGAAGACATATGTTGTCCTTGTACTTCCTGCCTAGGTAAATACTTATGGATGTGTTTATGTTGCTAGAGATTTCTTTCCCTTTATCTCTATGTACAGACTTGTGTTTCAGGCTCACATTGAGGTATACAGTTTTCATCTCATAAGAATCCAAAATTCAATTATACAGATATTCTTTGTTCCCAACAAACCAATGTATTATAAGAAAGAAATGTATAATATTGCTCTAAAAAATGATGTTCATGTCATGCATGACCCATTAATTGCTACATACTAAAGAAACCATCATTTCAAAAACATTGCCAGTTATAGAATATATATGAATGAAATAGATTTTTGTAAATTGGTAATTTGTTGACTAGGTCATTTATAAATTACAAAATTTGGTAAAGTTTTAACTTACAAATTAATCTATCATCCTTTTCTTAGGCTCTTTTAAAATAAAGCTTATCATGTAATCCTTAAGTAGTATCCCAGGTCTGGAGTCAAACTCTGAGTTCCCATCCCAACTCTGACATTAAGTGATCAAATGATTCCCTCTCTACCTCGGTTTTAGTGTGATGACTGAGTGAGTTGACATATGTAAAGGGATCAGTACAGTACCAGGAACACAGAAAGCAACAGAGTAATAACTCTTGTTATTAAAAATTTAGCAGCTGATTGTTGGATTCTACTCAGCCTGGGGATTTTCTTCCAAAGTTCAGAAGTGTCATCAAAGTACAATTTGTGAGAGACCCTGAATGCACTTCAATCACTTATGCTATGATTTTTAAATAGATTTGTTTTGTAAATACATTTGTTATAACTATGAGTTGATTGAATTTCCTAAAAGAATACTTATGGGTATGGGATTGCAGTCCTAATAATTAAGAATCATATGGTTTTGCAATTCATTCAGTTCATTTTCTTCCTTTAGTCTTGCTTTATTTTATGTCCTTTCCTTAATCTTTATGACTGACTTTTTGGTCATAACTTAGTGGTCTGCACTTTCTCTCATTCCAGTATACTCACAATTAGATTGATTGAGAATGAAAAATATCGGATACCAGATGCCAGCCATCTTATTAGCAACAAATTTGTTGTTGTTACTGTGACTTGATCAATTTGCAAAAACTATACACGGAGGATGTCGTTTAGCTATTTTCAGTATTCATGGGAATATTTTGTGGTTCAGAAAAGCTTGTTTCAATGCATTTGGCACATTTTTTAAAAAGGTGTAAGTTCACTCATTCTAGAAGACTTTACTAACAGAAGATAGAAGCATCAACAATATCTACAAATACCAAAAGCCTCAATATATTGTTTAACTTATTTAAACATATTTTCCAGTTTCTATAAATTTCCAGTGATTTGTGAGCCTTAACTCATTATTATAATTTCATTATTCTTTAAAAAAAAAGCAAAATCTCTTCTCCAAAAAGAAAAAAAAAAAAGATGTATGATGAGATACCAAATGTAACTAGATACCAAGTAGAACTACACAGCTATGTGAGATTATTTTGAAAGCCTTTTAAAAATCATAAATGAACAGACCCACACCAAGTGTAAATTAACTTTTACTAATAAAGACTGATGATAAGTTTCCTAATAGGAACATGGCTGTTTTATACAGGATTTAAAATTTATAATTACATTATTCGACAGCATAGAATGAGCAAATGAAATGATTTACATATTTATTTTAACCTTACAATAGCATGTGATTATTATAATCACTGATAGAAAGCAATAATTTAATTACTATGCCTCCTTAAGAAATTAAAAATTCATAGAATTTTTTGTGGTAAAATAAAAAGAATGGGCAAACCATTGTATGTACCCTCCTCAGTCATCCAAACTGTTCTGTATGTCAGTTTTCTGGGCCTATTTCTCCATCTGCATAAGAAAGTGACTGCCTGAGTTGAGCCCTTAGAACTCATCCATTGATGAATCCTGATATAAAGCCACCTTAATTCAGGCTAATACTCTCAAGGAAGGCATTTTCTAATATATAATACATTAGTAAAACCAATTAATCAGTAAAACTAGCATATTTAGAGTTTGTTTGATGTGATTGGAAGTTATTTTCCCATTATGGAAATCTAATATTTATTTGCTCATTCTTAACCTTATTTCTTAATTTGTTTGCTTTTAAAAGACATTCCACACAATCACGTTATATTCAATGATTATATTAGGGGCAGATATTCCACTCTTAATAAAATAGTACAACAGATGAAAGTTTAATCTTACTCCACAGATCCATTTTCAAACATGAGCCTCGATCAGGGTGATGGAAATGATGGATTTTGACTAACATTTCTAAAAGCCTGACAATGTAACATTAAGACTAAAAACTAGATAAAATAATAGATAGACAAAAAAAAAAATTGCGTAGTTTCATTCCCTGGAAAAGTTAATACTCAGAGAACAGGAATCAAGTCAGCACTTGGATTTATTTTAACCCATATCTGTAAGCCAACAATGCACTTTAAAAATAAATCTAGCTTTATTGGCATCTACTGAAAGCAGCAGAAACTATTGGATTTTTAATTTCTAGAGATCTTAGGGGAACTCATAAGGAGCACTCTTTTCTGAGCACACCCTATTTCTTCCCAGAAGACTTAGGCTTATTGACATTTTTGTTATTGATTTATTTAGCATACATGCCTTTAATCTCCACATTTTCCTTCTCTTTCTCCCCACCCTCCCTCTTTCTCTCTAGTATACAGTATGGACTGCCCTCTGGGTCACCTGGAATGTGTTCATTATCTGCTTTTATTTGGAAGTAGGTGGGCTCTCTAAGGTAAGTTTACTACGCTTTTAAAATACACTTTACATATATACATAAATAATTATGAGTATTAATCTAAGTAACAGTACAAATGAAATACTAATTAAAAATGAGTTTGGGTACCATTCAGGAAGGATACCATTCAGGAATGGAACATATTAATGCAATGGAACTCCAAAACAACAGCCTAATGGTTTTGTGTGGTAAGCTGTACTGAGACTCAGCTTCCAGTGTATCCTTATGTCCACTTGAAAAGGCCTAATGTCACAACGATCACTGCCCCAAATGTTAAATGAAAAGTGGTCTTGAATGTTTTTGTATTTAAACTGGGAAAAGAAATTAAGATATAACAAATATGAATAGCAAAGCACTATTTTTGCTTGAATATTCATTCTGAAAAAAGAAAAGTTTGGCAAAGAATGAAATCCTTATATATGTAAGTGCAGTATACATTTACTAAGAGCTAAGTGTATCAGTGTGGTGATCCCTATCTTGAAACACTGATCAGACATATGAGTTCTCTTAATAAAACTTGATGCAAATGTTATTATATTTTTGTCTGTCTAGAACTACTATCAGCAGAGCACATGATTTTCATTGTGATTCTGCACAACTGACTTTTGGATGCCACCCATGTATAAAACTATCTTGGGTTAAGTTTCCAGCTGTGTTCTTAAACATCTTTCTCACAAACCAGCACAATTTTCACTTGTAGAAATTGTAGTGAAGAAATTCAACAGTATTATTACAAAAAGAATAAGAAAGCTATAATTATTTTTTTAGATTTTTCATTATCAACTATATTTCTGCTAACATATTCTATTGTTATATGATAGTCTCAAAATTTTTAATTAACACAATGGTCTCCTACCAGCATTTATGGTTTGGATCTTAGAAAATCTGCCTTGACCAACACCGATGCCTTTAGAATTGTTAGGCTCCATTGAAGTCCATATTGTCAGAAAGAATTTTTGATTTAGCCAAACAGCAAAAATCTCTAAAGGATTTTCTCCAGAACCTCCAAAGATGGCTACTCATTACTCTACATTATAACTTTATAATTTGAATTTGTCATGATTTTCTCACATTGGCAAATGTACTAGGAACCAGAAATGGCATATCTAATACTGAGCTCCATGGAAATTCTCTAACATCTACCTTTAATATTTATACTATCAGTCGCATTTCACCGCTAATTACCAATAGGAAAAAAAAATATTTAAATCAGTGCCCAGTTATCTTCTGTAACATGCAGATTAGAAAGCAATTTTAAAATGCAAATCTTATGAATAGTATAATTATGAGTAATAAACATAGCATTTTTCAACACATCGTGTTTTGTATCTTGTGATTTGAATAGTCATTTTAAGTCATAATTTTATTTCACTGGGTAGAAATTCTCTTTTATTGTCTTCTATATAAACTGACTTGAAATAAAGCAGACCAGAGGAATTTTGTTCTATGTAATTGGCATCACATTGTGTTGAAAGAAGACTGAATTTCAAATCATAAGTCTTTCATTCAAATCTTGTCTTCAGCATTTTTTAGCTATGGGCCCATAGGCAAATCATTTAATCCCACTGAGTCTCTGTGAAATATAAAAACAGGACCGTCTTTGGCCAACAGTGATAGTAAATACTAAGCTCGTTGTGTGTTTAATATTGTTTTAACCATATCTATGTGGTAACCCAGGTAAGCTTCCAAACAACCCTATGAAGTTATTAAAAATAATTAATAATAATAACAATAATAGTAATAATAACATTCATTGACTCCACACAAGTCTAATTTCCTCCTCTGCTCCTACCTACTTCTTTGAACTGCTTTCCTAATATCAATGCACATCTGAAGGGGTTTTTTTCTCATTTCTTTGGATGCATATTTATAAAAAATGGATATAGTGGTCTCGGTTACTAATTTTACTATCCATTCAAATGCTGTTAAGTGGACAACCAAGTACTCTAAATCATTAAAAGATGGATAACTCCAAAAGGAACATCCTCAAGGTTTTTTGGTCTGCCTCCATGTACTGCCTCAGAGGCTGGTAACATCGCCCTGGTTAGCTGGTTTAGCCTCAGTTCCAATCTGTAGGAAATCTATTCTGAAAAATAGATCACAGTTCATGACCCCAGACAAACCCAAGCACCTCTGCCACCCACCCAGGTTGGGTTCCCTTTCGTAAGACATTCCTTGTCCATACATGCTGGTTTGTATACTAACATTCTAGATCTCCCCACCTCCTCTTGGTTGGTAACAGCATTTCTTGGAATTACCCACTTGGATAGACTAATAGAAGCATCCCTATACCTTGATTTCTTTTTTAAATATTTTTTTTTATTGGGAAATTGGGAAGGGGAAAAGTGTTGAGGAATTGGGAAAGGGAAACATTGTGATTTTCCAGGCCGCATCAGCTCCAAATCAAGTTGTCCTTCAATCTTAGTTGTGGAGGGTGCAAGTTCAGCTCAAATCCAGTTGCCGCTTTCAGTCTAGTTGCGGGGGGGGGGGGGTGTAGCCCATCATCCTTAGCCCACCATCCCATATGGGTGTCGAACCAGCAACATTGCTGCTAAGAGAATGCTCTCTCACCAGCTCAGTAGCAGCTCAGTGGCCCATGTGGGAATCAAACTGGCGATCCATTGCTCAGAGCTCCTGCTCTTAACCAACTGAGCCACTTGGCTGGCCCCCTGTACCTTGATTTTTGCCCAACATATTCATTCTAAAATAGTGAGCCTTTCTCAAAAAACTGGATTTGGATTAATTTCCACAATGTTTTTATGGATTAGGGTGTTATTGCAATGACAGGCACTACCTAACTATTCTTATTATCTAAAAGCACCCATTCTTGTGGGCATGAACAATCAATCATACATTTGACCTATTATGGGGATTCTTGGTCATAACTTGAGGATTTTCCCTTCACTGTTACCTCATCTGCCAACCAGCTCTGCATCATACATTTGCAACTGTGGTCTTGAGGGCCCTGATTCTTTTCCAGAACTTGAAGAAAATTGTTTTGAGGTATATATACATGTATAGTGGGGTCAGGATGACTGTGGGCAGGTAACTGAAAGTGTCTTCATTTACATAATCTACTGAAGCCTCGGTTTCCTTCCCTGCAAAATGAGGAAAACTACGTCACTACTTTTACTAGATTGTTGGAAAAGTTAAATCACATAAAGCATACAAAGGTATTAGAAAGGATCATGCCATATTGTGAGGTTTCAATAAACAGTGGTTCTTATAATTGCCATCGATATCATCATCTTTATTATTTTTGGAAAAATAACAGACATGACGAACTTCATCCTTCAAACCTTTGGGACATGTATTTATTACTATCCAAGAGCTGTGAAAAGGAAAAATGCAAGACTGAGTGACTTGTTTAAAAAATACATAACAGTCCCTTGGGATAGGACCTCAGATCTACATATTAACTTCACAGCTGTAGCACTATTAATTAAATGCTTTCCTTCAACATGTAAATAGCTTTTTTGAAATACTTGTACAGCTAAATTCCCCTAGTGTCCCTACTGCTCTCCCCGGGAGAACGTTATGCATCTTTAGGAGCCTCTACGGCTGTTTTTCATGCCACACTTTAAGATCACCAAGGGCACAATTATTAAGTTGTTGCTGCTTCTTTGGAAGTTGCAAGACTCAAAATCATTTTTTTCTCCCTAGGAATATGTTCAGAATGTAAATATGAAAACCCAACTCATTTGCTACATTTAAAGATGATGAAAAATAAGTTATGTTGAGAACTCAAATTGTACTTTTTTTATTATTATTATTCCAAAAGACTTAAGCTGTTGTCTTATGGCGTCTCTTGATTACTCCAAATTGTAGAAAGTTTAAGCTAATATTTCTTCTGATGGACTTTTCTGGAAAGATGTATGGAACTTAACACATTAGTAATCTAAGAGGATTTGCAGTGTGTCACATGCACGTAGGATTCAGAGCGTGAGTGACTATACATGAGCATATCTTAGACATAAGAAATGAATGGAAAGAAATTCTAGGGAGATTCATCTTGTACTAATCATCATCTTTGATTAGAGGCTGTCTAAGCAACTTACAGGCAGGCGGTGAAGGAGTGAGATGGACTAACACTTACTGACTTCCTACTCTGTACAGGTCCTTTAGATTGGCTTCACACAAAAGGAAAACCTACCTGCATTTGTTTATATCAGGTTCTAACAACTTTTCCCATAGTGACCTGATTTGTGGATATTTGTTGATTCTTAAAGAAAGTTCAATCATTTTCCTAAATGGCAATAATAGCATTTTCTTGTTCCCCTGTGGCCTAAATTGACACCATTGTTCATGGGGATCCTCTTCTCTTGCAAGAATCTTTAGTTGACTATTTCAGCTGCTCAGCCAGGCAAGGTCAATGAGATAATAATTCTCCTTTTACAAGGTTTATTCTTAGTACCCAGCCTAAATTGTTCCTCTGTACTTACTGGGAAAATTCTCTTTCTCAATGAAGATTCAGCTTCCTTCAAGGTTGGATTCTTCCACTGACTTTGGCTTTGAGCAGGACTTTTCAAGTGGGAAACTTTTAAGCCATCAATTCGGGAACAATTGCTTAGGAAACAGAACTCTCAGTTCCCCCCAGCTGTTTACAATCCATCTATCATTTTTCATAAACTTTCTTGATATTTTTGAGTCTCAGAGAATTCTTTTTCTGGTGGCATGGCAGTTTCAAACTAAATCCATGATGTATGGTACATTTCTTTTCTTTATTTAAACAAATACAACTTACTGAATATAGTAATGAATTTTAAGCTTCAATTTTTCTTTTCCTTTTGATGATTTCTTCCTACCTGCATACTTTTCAAAGGGAATCTTGAAATGTGATGCTTATGAAGGGCTGAAGCTAGGTACAAAACATCTTTATTCAAGAATAATGTGTCAGCCAGTGATACAGAAATAGCATCCTAGAAACCCAGCAAAACTATGCCTTTCAAAACTACAAGAATGATATCCTATTTATATCATGAATTAAATGGCATATCTGTATCAATGAGACACTTGGGAAAAACACATAAACTCTTTCAGTTAACTAGAATAACAAAACACTTCAGGTTCTGAACTACTATATTAGTACATATTTATCCTACTTCTTGAAAGAATGTTTTTGTCTGTAATATTGACTGGGGGTGAGGGGGAAGTGGTAGTGGGTATCTACCTAGTTGTTAAGGATTTATAAAGGAGGAACTGTTATAATCTGCTTCCAGGAATTACATCTAAATAAGACCCAAAGACTTGCAAATGCTATTTTTATGTTTGGTGCCTACACAATCCTTTTTTAAAATGAAGCAATTGTGTTCTTTAAAACAAATAACAAGGCAGCATAGATATAGTTATGCATTTCTGATTCCAAAGAACTTAAACTATACCTTTCCTCTGGCATGGGTATAAGTGAACATAGTTTTTGAAAATACACCCTCAGTTTCCTTATTGTGTGGTGAGATCATTGTGTCCCCCCTGTAATTCATTTTCCACAGCAATGAAAATGATAAGCAAGTTTAAACTTAGTGTTCTATTTTTCATAAATGTCATCAAATACAAACATTTTGAAAACCTTTGCTCCAAAAATCTAATTTGCCACTCCCTAATAGTCTCTGACATATAGACACTATTGTAAACTACTATTTAATTGTTGCAACCTGGGTGGCGTTAGGAGTTTTTAATCAGAAATTTGTGTGATAATCTTATGCCCTGTATGGGGTTTAAATGGGTTTTTTGGTTTTTTTTCCCAACAGAACAGATGGATATATTATTTTATTAACAGTAGCTCTATTTACTGCTATATGATTAGAGTCACTGTAAGGCCTATGCAAATATAATTGAATAATTACACAAAAATATGTTGTCTCTGCTTTGTATTTTACAGTTTATTCATCTCGTGAAAATATGGCTGAGATTAATTTTTTTTTTGCACTTCAACATAATTATTTATTTCAAACTCATATATACCATGAAGCACATGCCACCTCCACCCCAAGAGATGACCCACCCCAGCTCCCTCTCTATTCCCCCCTGAATGAGCGTGTGGGGGACATTGCCCCTACATATTGTGGAAATAGTACCCCGATGACCAAAGCTTCCAGGAGCCTGGGCAGCTCTCAATTGAAGCTCTCCAGCGCAGGCAGACACCACTGCGGGGCCTGTCCTGGTACCACCTTCCCCTTTGGCTCCCCCGCAGAGCACCTGTCCGTAGCTTGGAGAAGCTCAGACGGGCACACCTCTGAGCTCAGGGCCTGGGTCTCCTCCAGAACTTGCTGCCAGCCCCCCCAGCCCCTCATCTCATGCCGTGTTCCAGGAGGCCTGGTCCTTTGGCAAGTTCTTTAATTCATGTTCTTCCTGCACCACCAAATTAGCAAGCAAAATTTTCAACATTTGATTTTCTTCTTCAAACATGGAGCGAATCCTTTAGTTCAGACAGTTCCTTGGAGAGAGATTTTGTCACTTTACCTGCTTGTGTTAAAAGCTGTTTTTTATACATTTAAACTTTCTGTCAGCTTCTGTCAAAGCTTTATCTGTGAGTTTCATTTCCATGAGCAGTTCTTCCAACTTCCAGTCATTCTCCTGTTCTGAGGCACAGCATCTTATGCTCCCTCTGAACAAGAGAATTTCCCGAAGAAAAAGACTTCCCAAGTGACATGCTGTCAGTACATCAGGCTGACGTTGGTCCCAGATCTCAGCACTATGACTCGTCAGGGGACTAGCTCTGAAGGGCTCCAAGCACCAGCCAGGCCTGGGCCCCAGGCCACAAGCCACTGACATTTCAGAGCCACCCCCAACACAGGCAGCAACCTCTGCCTTCACAGTCAGCACCTGACATGACCCCTGCACTGAAAGATGAGTTTCGCCTGGGCCAGTGGCCTCAAACTTCTCATGTCTGCATCAGGATGCTCCCCTCTTTGGAGCTCAAGCTGTTCTCCCTGCTCTGTTTCCTGGCCTCTCACCTGTCTTACAGAGGAATTGAAGCATGGCAGGGTGGGAGGGCCTGCTGGGACTGAGTCTTCCCTTTCTGGTGACCTGCGAGCCAGGGTCATGACCAGGACTGAGGTTGCTAGGAGGCTCTGGGGGGGATGGTGAGGCCAGTCTTCTCTGTCCCTGCACCTTCTGGGCTCATGCTCCAAAGACACCTTGGTAACAGAGCAAATGACAGTTGGTGTGAGGAATTTGTCTTCTACCAGGAAGCAGCCTCCTCCACCCACCTCACCTGACAGCCCCAGGCAGACCACAACTCGGGGAATGTCAGGGGACATCTTGGGGCTGTTCACCCCGTTTGACATAGCTGGGGTCCTGGAGGTTGAAGAACGGGGTTCAGCCGCTGCCCTTTGCTATATGGAGGGTCGAAGTCCAAGTGCCAGGACAGAGGGCCTGCAGGAGCATGGGGACACTGGTGGCTCTCTCTGTGGGCTGGAGGATGCCTTTGGCTGAGCAAGGACTCCAGTTTGGGAAGTGTGGGATTAGAGAAGGCTGGTGGACCGGCATATGTGGCATCCCGAGGGCAGGCTGGGGGCGTCCCCTCTCAGGGTGTGCAGTCAGATGCAAAAGCTGGAGTGGAGAGTGTGCAGGTGGGCCTGGGGCCGTGGGTCTCAAACCCCTGGACTGAATTGGCTCTTTTTTAAGAAGTGATTCCATTGGGGTGAGCTGGGATAGAGGATGTGCAGGCAGGTGGGATAGCAGGGGGCTCTGACTGTAGGTTGGCATTTGCTGTTTCCTGATGGAGGTCCACAGGTGGACAGGGTTTTATGGACCTCTGATTGCTGAGGTTTAGTGTCAAAAGACAAGAAGTGGGAAAGGAGGTATTTTTTGCTTTCTCTTGGTTCAGGGAGTTGCTAACAGAATGATCATTCAGAAATTTTCATAATGAGATGCCCTTTGGTAGGAAGCTCCTTCCAAGTCACGTCTGCCCACAAGTGGAGCAGTCTGGGATGCCAGCTGCAGTATGGACATGCCCAGCGGAAAGAGTGAGGAAATGTGAGAGATGTCAACCCTCCATGATGAAAACACAGAAAAAGTGCCTGCGGTAAAGATTGCCCAGAAGACGGAGCAGAGCTGGCTGGTCCCAGCACTGACACTGAACAAGCTGACGGAATGAAAAAGGAGAGACACATGGAAGTACCCATGTGTCTGGCCAGGAGTGGGTTTGTATCTCCTCCGCCCCTTGGAAGCCCTCAGCATTGCTCCCTCTTTGCCTATTTTCTGACTCGGGAAAAACAGGAGAAGTACAACAATACAACATTCAGTTGTGTTTATAGAAATTGTCAGTGTGCTAGTCTGTTAAAATCAGCATATTGAAGCATTCAGCTGTCTAGACTCCCTGAAAGGTCGGATTTTTTTCCCTGCTAACTTTCAACCTGCTGTAGAAACAGGTTGTAATATCTCACACTCAAATAACAAGTGAAGCTGAAGAAACAAATGAAGGCATTAAAAAAGTAATTCTACTTTATTCTTGTTTTTTCTTTTTTTTATTAGTTTCAGATGTACAACACAATGCAATAGCTATACTCTTTACCCCCCAAAGTGACAACCCCCCTCCCTCAGTTTGCCACCCCACTCCCCCCCATATCATACATATCTATTACAATTCCTTTGACTCCATTCCACAGTATACTCCACATCCCGTGACTATCTATATATTCAGTTACAGTTGGCATACAATACTATACAACATCAGCTTCAGGTGTACAGTGCAGTGATCAAGCCTCTACTCCATCCGTGAAGTGGTCTCCCTAACAAGTCATGTGACTATCTGACACGCCACAAAATTTTTACAACATTATTTTATTCCCCGAACTGTGTTTCATATCCCTGTGGCAGTATTGTAGTTGTCTATTTATGCTGTCTAATCCCTTCTCCTTCCCCCTTTATCCCCACCCGCCTCCCAACTAGCAACCCTCAGTTTTTCCTCTATATCTATGAGTCTGTTTACTTTGATCGTTCATTCAGTTTTTCAGATTCCACATATAAGCATATAAGTGAGGTCCTATGGTACTTGTCTTTCTCCGACTGACTTATTTCACTTAACATAATAGTCTTCTCAACATTTTCAATTTTATTCCCAGAACTGCCCCCATATCCCTGCGGCACCATTGTAGTCACCCACCTATGCTGTCCAAAACCTTCCCCCTCTCCCTCATCCCCACTCCCTCCCAGCCAGCAACCATCAGTTTTTCCTTTATATCTGCTTGGTATGACTTCAATCTTCTTAAATTTACTGAGACTTGTTTTGTGTCCTAACGTGGTCTATCTTGGAAAATGTCCCATGTTTACTTGAGAAGAATGTATATTCTGTTTTTTCTGGGTGAAATGCTCTAAAAATATCAACAAAGTCCAGCTGGTCTAAAGTGTCATTTAAGGCCCCTCTTTCTGTGTTGATTTTCTGTTTAAAGGGTCTGTCCATTGGTGACAATGGGGTGTTGAAGTCCCCTACTATGATAGTGTTACTGTTGATCTCTGTCTTTATGTCTGTCAAAAACTGTTATTTGTAATTAGGAGTTCCTATGTTGGGTGCATAGATGTTTATTAGGGTTATAGTGCCCTTCTTTGTCTTTTATTGTAGTCATTTTAAAGTCTATTTTGTCCAAAATAAGTATTGATACTCCAGCTTTTTTTCTTTCTCACTTCCATTTGCATTGAAATACCTTATTCCATCTGTAAACAGCATATACATGTGTCCTATTTTCTTATCCACTCAGCCACTCTCTGTCTTTTGATTGGAGCATTTAGCCCATTCACATTTAAAATGATTATTGATAGGTGCATATGTATTGCCATTTTGTTATTTGTATTCCTGGTCTTCCTGGGTTAGCTTGCTTACCCCTTTCTTTTGTTTAAAAAAGCCCTTTTAACATTTCTTGCAATGCTGGCTTGGTGGTTATGAATTCCTTAAGCTTATTCTTTTCTGAGAAGCTCTTTATTTCTCCTTCAATTTTAAGTGATAGCCGTGCTGGGTAGAGCAATCTTGGTTGTAGGCCTTTATTTTGTGTCACTTTGAATATCTCCTGCCACTCCCTTCTGGCCTGCAGAGTTTCTGTAGACAAGTCAGCTGTTAGTCTAACAGGAGTTCCTTTGTATGTAACCTGCTTTCTTTCTCTTGCTGCCTCTGGGATTCTGTCTCTCTTTAACCTTTGCCATTTTAACTATGATGTGTCTTGGTGTGGACCTGTTTGGATTCAGCTTGTTTGAAACCCTCTGCACTTCCTGGGCATGTATGTTGATTTCCTTCACAAGGGTAGGGAAGTTTTCAGTCATTATTTTTTCAAATACATTCTCAATCCCTTGCTTCCTCTCTTCTTCTGGTATTCCTATGATGAGATGGGTGGTTGTGCTTCACCTTGCCCCATAGGGCTCTTAAACTATTTTCATTGTTTTTTATTCTTCGGTCTTTTTGTTGTGCCAGCTGGGTGATTTCTGCTATTTTGTCTTCCAAATCGCTGATCTGCTCCTCTGCTTCATCTACTCTACTGGTGATTCCTTCAAGTGTGTTCTTCATTTCAGTTATTGTATTCTTTAGTTCTAACTGGTTGTTTTTTGTGATTTCTCTGTCCTTCTTTATATCCTCACTAAGTTTGTTAAACATTCTTATGATCAGTGTTCTAATCTCTGTCTCTGAAAGGTTGGATCCCTCTGTTTCATTTGGTTCCATTTCTAGAGGTTTCTTCTGATCTTTTACATGTGACATGTTTCTTTGTTTCCCCATTCTGGCTGTCGCTCTGGGATTGCTTTGATGTATTAAATAGGTCACTAGGAGACCCCTGGCTGGATCATGCAGACACACAGCTCATGGCCCAACACTCCAAGGAAAACTCCCAGTCTCAGCCTGTCCCAATCAGCCACTGGCAGAGGCCGAGCAGCCCGACATCCAATCACCAGCCTGGCGACTCTTTAAGCACAGTGCGGAGAGCGGGTACCCAAGGTGGTTCGCACACTCCTGCGTCTCAGTGAGCAGCTTGTTGGAGCCAGAGGGTACCCACCCAGCGTTTCCCTGGCAATGCAGTATAAGCTGGCGGAGGGTGGGGATCCAAGGCCACAGGCACATGCGCATGCACACACGCAATTTGTGCCAATTGCACCAGACCAATGAGGTCCCGGACCTGATCCTCCATGGGAGGGCCCAACCCTGACAAAATGGCGTCCTCCCTACACCACTCGTGTGCAGGCTCCACACCACAGGAACAACAGTCCAAAAACCTCCAGCCTTTCCACCAAAGGTGTTCAGCTCAGTCCGTCCCCGCAGGCTCCCAGGTCCGGCTCACACAGCCACTCCCTCCACCAGGAACCAGGTAAGTGCTCACCGGCGAGCAAGCTCGGGCGCCGGCCCCAGTGATTCTCCAGTCGCTCTTAGCCTCACCGAGCTGAGCAAAGAGAGTCCTCACTAATTTACTGCCAGCTATCTTGGAACTCCTCTTCCCGGCAAAGGAGCTCTGGGCTGGTGAGCTTGGGGTGCGGCCGGAGGGTCTCTCCCCCAACCAGACAAGCTTCCCACGGCTGGGGCTTCCCTCACGGGGCTCGCCCTCTCTCGTCTCCGCCCATCATACCAGACCCGACGTGGCCTCCTGTTTAAGTTCTTCATTTAGTGGTTCTGTTCATCTAGTGTTCCAGGGACCTTTGGGGTTGAATGCTGTATAGTTTGTTTGTAGTTTTGGTGTGGTCCTGGGAGACAGTTAGCACAGCATCTGTCTCTTCCGCCATTTTACCGAAAGTCCTACTTTTTTCTTGAGGAGCTGGTTTGACTTGAGATCTCTGAGAAATAATTTATGGAATCTGAATATTAGTAGTTCTTGATTTCCTTAAAATATAGAAACTTTACAAGCCTATGTTTCTAAGATTAAAATTAGGTTGAGAGGGACAAACATTGAATGAAATTTAACTAACTTAAAAGAAAAAGGGAAAGTATCCATTTGTCAAATTAATTTACTAATAGGAAATATCACTTTCTATAAAAATCATATCACTTTACTAATTTTCTAGGTGTTCAACTACATCATCTAATCATTCTGTCATTAAACAAATGGTGGCAGGAGTTTCTGGTTATCTTCCATTATCTATTCCCCCTTCTTCTGGTTAAGAGTCAGCTTTCATTTGCTGTGGAAGTGCTAAAAAACTGTATTTTTAGTTTTTAATGTATGAGTAGATGTGGTCATCTAAGTACTGCCCATCGAGATATAAGCAGAAGAATTGGGAACAACTTCTGGAAATTTGCATAAGAGCTAATTCAGTTTAGAAGCAGACCTAAACTTAGTGACTTAAAGAATACAAGTCTTACATTTCTTCTGTAGTTCAGAAATCCTACCTGAGTTTCAGTGGGCTAAAATCAAGGTGTCAGACACTATGGAAAACAGTAGGGAGGTTCCTCAAAAAATTAAAAATGGAAGTACTACATGATCTAACAATTCCACTTCTGGATATTTATCCAAAGGAAATGCAATTACTGTGTTGAAAAGATAACTGTACACCCATGTACATCACAGCATTATATAATAATCAAGAAATGGTAGCAGCGAAGGCCGGCCGAGTGGCTCAGTTGGTTAAGAGCTCGCTCAAGAGTGCAAGCTGAGCTCTGAGCAACAGCAGTTCGATGCCCAGCCTGAGCTGAGCTGCCTTTGGGCTGCCAACAGGTGGCAGGATGGCTCAGCAAAAAAAAAAAAAAAAAAAAAGAATGGAAGCAGCCTAAGTGTCCATCAATGGATCAATGTATAAATAAAATTATATCTATATATGCCAGGGGTGCCAAAAAATGTATACAAGTGGACACTTCAGTCAATGTTGCTCAAGCAGTAGTTCACCGTAAGCAGAAGTGTCTGGACACTGATGGTAACCACTTTGAACACCTCTTATAATTGCAGAAGTCAAATGTGACTTGTATTCATCTTTTGTTATTGATATATATTGAGTCTTACAATTTTAATACAGTTTTCCTTTCTTAAAATGTGTATACATTTTTGGCACCATCTGTACCCCCCACACACACACACACACAGAAGAATATTATTCAGCCATAGAAAGGAAGGAAATTCTGTCATTTGCAACAACATGAATGAAGACATTAGACTAACTGAAGTCAAACAGAGAAAAATAAATACTGTATGATATCACTTCAGAAACTAGGAGGAAAAAACTGAATTCATAGATACAGAGAACAGATTGCTGGTTGCCAGAAGGGAGGTATGCAGGTTGGCGGTCAAAATGGGTGAAGGCGGTAAAGGTACAAACTTCCAGTTATAAGATGTATAAGTCCGGGGATGTAAAGTACAGCATGGTGATTACAGACAACAACACTATATTATACGTTTGAAAGTTGCTAAGAGAGCAGATCTTACAAGTTTTCATCACAAGAAAAAATATCTGTAACTATGTGAGGTGATAGTTGTTAAACTTATGGTGATCATTTCACAATATGTACATCTATAAAATCTTTAAGTTGAACACTTAAAACTAATACAATGTTGTATGTCTATTATGAGTCAATAAAACTGGAAAAAAAATAAATACCACCAGGGTACCCATTCTGGAGGCCCTAGGGGAAAAATCTGTTTCCTTCCCTTTTCCAGTTTCTAGAGCTGCCCACATTCCTTTCTCCACCTTCAAAGCCAGTGGTGTCAGGCCAAATCCTTCTCATGCTGCCATCCTTGATTTTCTGTAGCCAGGAAAGTTTCTCTGCTTTTAAGGACTTGTGTGGTTAGAGTATTCTCACCTGGTTGATACAGGCTAATTTCAGCATATCAAGGTCCTTCACTTGAATTACATCTGCAAAGTCCCCTTTGCCATGTAAATTAGCATATTCACAGGTTCCAAGGATTAGGATGTGAATATTTTGGGGACCATTATCCTGCTACCACAGTGGTGGCAGCCATCTTTGATCATGGAGTGACCTTGAGGATGTCAACCATGCATGAGAATAATAGAATAAAAGGAGAAAAGGAGCCTGTTACCCTAATAATTCTGCGGAGCTTTCATACTCGTTCTAAGCTGTCCACAACAGATTCTTTTAATGTTAGGAAATGTGTCTAAGCCACTGTTTAGGGGCTCTAAGTATGCAACTGAAAATAATGCCTAACTAATCATATATAATTTATAGACAATTTTGCTTAGCGTTTACTTGGTTCAAAGCATTGTGGCAGACACTAAGGCTATATCCATTTCCTGCCCTCATTAAATGTTCTGCATCATATGAAAGATAGACAGTAAATGACTAATAAAAAGAAAATGTAACCAGTGTTATGATGATGAAACACAAAGAATGCTGATACCACAAAGAACATAGTCTTCACTGGGATCAGGGAGGCTTCCTAAGGAAGATGGGATGGGGAGTAAAGAAATGGCCATGCTGACCCTCCAAACACAGATTCTGTTACTGACCTACCATTTGTGACAGAAAAGTGCTTCGAGCTGCTACTTTTTTTTAATCCCCTGTAATTAATTTGCATTGATCCACCCACCTCCATCTCGTATTCTTTCCCCAGACACTCTTCTGGCCATCATACAGGTCTGACAATTAAGTTCGTTAACTTGTTGCAACAATCTTGCTAACCTTTTTTGATATCAGAGGGATTATTCATTATGAATTTTTACCAACTGGACAAAACAATTAACCAAGTTTACTATTTGGAAGTGCTGAAAAAGCTGCATGAAAAAGTTAGATGACCTGAACTTTTTGCCAACAATTCATGGCTCTTGCATCACGACAATACACCAGCTCACACGGCACTGTCTGTGAGGGAGTTTTCAGTCAGTAAACAAATAACTGTATTGAAACACCCACCCTACTCATCTGATTTGGCCCCCAATGACTTCTTTCTTTCCCCAAAGATAAAGGAAGTATTGAAAGGAAGACATTTTGATGACATTCAGGACATCAAGGGTAATACGACGACAGCTCTGATGGCCATTCCAGAAAAAGAGTTCCAAAATTGCTTTGAAGAGTGGACAAGGCACTGGTGTTAGTGATATTCAGCAATGAAATATTTAGCACTTTTTCTAGGATCAGTTCATGAACTTAATTGTCAAGTCTCATACATCAAAGGACTCCATTGGGTCACATGCATCAAAGCCAAGGCCACTATCTTTGGGAGATGGTCCTGTAGAACATGCTCTAAACAAGGGAGCTACCAAGTTATAGACCACTGTGACCACCGGTAGCCTGGAAATACCTGTTCTGCCACAGTTAGGAGAAATTGCCGGAACATTGGGGGTCCTTTTGAGATGATCTGGAGTTAACATTCCTGAGCATAAATAGACAAATATGCTCCTTAAATATAAGACTGTCTCACTGCACAGCTTTACTCCTTAGCTTAGAGCCAGTACTGATTCAAAAGGTATTTCAAAGAAGGATAAATATTCTTCCTGCAATATCCCCTGTATACTGCTGGAAGAAAAATGGTGCTAAAAAGGCCTTTCAGAAAAAGCTCTCTCTCCCTATACTTATTTTAGCAACAAAAATTCAATTTCATTGAGCTGTCTGGGGAGTTGATTTCGCCCTGTTTCCAGAACAATGAGCAATGGTTTGATGGTATAATTTCTAAATGGGCCATCTGATGTTTTAGTATGTACACATAATTCATCATTTTATTCTGGTCCTGTAATTATAGAATTAATAGAGAAACACTTCTGTGTATATTTGATGTATCAGGGGGCATTAAGGCTATTTGAAGTATTGGTCTGATTAAATACTCTGCTCTGCTTTAGGGCAGCAGAAGACAGCAGAACCACTGATTGTGTGCTGTGTTTTTCTCACCCACCATTAACTGAGATACTGACACAAAGAGGGTAGTCATTATTTCCTGCACACAATTAATCTTACTGAGAGCATGGTATGAATTTCACTTCAATATAAAAAGCAGGCAGGCTACTGGTCCCTGAAATCAATGACAGTCAGAAGAGCCTAGACACTGGGTGATCTGATGAATAATTTAAGTCTGATTTGTTAACTGTGCAGAAGTGAAGTTAGCCGTGCAGAGAGACACATTGTCAATTGCCAGCAATTTAATACGATTTTGAAAACCACAGGCAGCAATTTACAGAAAAGATTAGGCCAGTTACTGTACACGTGTGACATTTTCTTGATTTAAGATGTCATCCTGAAAGCTGTTAACTGACAACTGGAGTTTGGAACAAGGCTGTAAAGGTTAGTGAAGAACTGCTTTTACCTGAGGATGTCTGCATTTCTGCCCTGGGGGACCTCTGAATGCACACCTCCTGCTGGGACTAAGTGGCTGTATGCAAATGAGCACGGGCAGAGAAGGGTGATGCATTAGGAACCCTTAAGCACCTTGGCATTGCTCGGTGCTCTAATGTACTTATCCAGGAGACAGCATGGCAAGGGGCCTTTATTTCTTGGAGAAAAAAATCATTGTCCATACATTTCTTTAGTCCTGTGCCATCTGGGGGTATAATCTCTTCATCCTGCACTAGGAGATTATTTTGCAGTTCTTCATAAGAAACTGATTAAAGGAAAATCCTCTTTTTATTAACCTAACTTCTTACCACATCTTTTCCCCATTGGTATTAAGTCAGTAACAATAATTTCTTCCTATTTGAATTTGTAAAAAAGAAAAAAAGTGAAATGAAGGTAGTCTTAGCTCCCAGTGGAATCTAAGATGTCCTGAAGGGTGACTTCTATAGGAAGAATGTCCATGAAATACAGTGTCTCATAATTTAAACACAATAAAGTATAACCTATGAGCGATCATTTGGGGGCTCTAAGCAAAAAATGGACTTTTGATATGTTTTGAAATTTATTCTCAATGCTTCTATTAATTTCTCAATGTCACCATGGATTTCTACCAAGCTTAAACTTTGCAAATCAGAGTTGTAATTGTAATTTCTATTCTAGAATCACATATGCCAACAGTTACAATTTTTTTAAGTGAGTTTACTTTCCATATTAAGAGACAAGTTAAGGCTTCCTATGTGTGTCATTGTTACCAGTAAAATCAACCTGAAACTAAGACAAAGATCTTATTTCCACTCTCTCTACTTGCCTATCTGGCTGGATCTGTAGACTCCTTTACAAATAGATGGTCGCTGTTGTGTTTTGCTTTAATCATTTCTTTTTTCTGGAAAGGAGAAAAAAAGATGACTTTTGATAAATTAATTTTTTATCTCTATGTCAAATATTAAAGACAAAATGAAAAATGCTAGAAATTTATCATAAATGCCAAAAATTGATCTGTTTAATAGATAGCAATTCGTAGTAGACCATAACTCTGGCTTTACCCACAGGGTTGTTTTTTTTTTCCAATATAAAAAAATCAATAATATGAAAGTCCACATGAATGGACTCCTTTTCAAAGAATACCCAAGCTCTGACACAGCTCTCAGTTCCTCAGCAGATTAATTGTTTTGCCTTCGGAGGCAGTAGAAAAACATTCGAGGCAAACACGTGTTATTTCACCTGATAGTTTTAGAAGCATGGTTTTGGAATAGCAATAGACAATTGCATTCAACTTTTCTAAAACTCTCCTTTATGTAATACAAACATTTATAATTAAGACGTGTAAACTTAAGGAACTTAAGACGTGTAAAATTAAGGAACTTAATTTCCTTTAACCTTCTTATCAGAAAAGTTACAAACATATTCATAATTACTACAGAAAGAAAGTAATTACTTATACACTCGTGGCTTTGGGTGAGCCTAACCAATTAACTCATATAGTTTTATTGTTCATTCTTCATCTATAGTATTTTTTTCTTATTTATTGGGGTGATAATGGTTAGTAAAATTACATAGGTTTCAAGTGTACAATTCTGTAATACATCATCACATTGTGTGCTCACCAACCAGAGTCGGTTCTCCTTCTGTCTATAGTACTTTTAATGTAAACAAAGATATACTTCCTGATTTTTGTCTGAGGGGGAAAAATGTTGGCTTATTTAGAGATACCTATATCATAGACAATAAAATCAAGGTTTTGTATGTTTGATTAAAGTTTGGATTGGAGTATAATAATGGTGGTGGTCTAACAGAATGCCTTGAATATAGGAGGCTTTCATCTTTGTTGAAAACATCAGGAAATGGATTTTTAAGTTCTAAATGGTGATAGGTTTACATGCTAAGTCCCCTTGCTGCTTGGACTATAGTGACTTTGACTTGAGTTCTTTACCTTTAGAAACTCCCTGATTTATTTTTCACTAAAGCATCAAAAGCCTCATGTACTATATTATTAGTACCAAACAGAGAGGTAGTTTATTATTAGCTTGCATTTATATTGTATTTTCCTTCAAGTAGCTCCAGCGGCTTTGCAAAAGATCACATCAGTCATCACAACAATTTGTCAGGTATGTAAGGCAAGAAATAATGACGGTATAAATTGCCAAAGGTATACATTCCATTCATGGAAAACGTCCATTTTCTCATTTTTTGTGAGATAATTTTTTAGAGATTATCTTTAAAATGAGTTTCAATATTCTTAAACATTGTCTTTTCTTGGCTTTGGAATCAGACACTTTTATTCAACTAATTTGTTAAGCATCTACTCTATGCTAGGTTTTGTTGTAAGGGCTGAGAATACAACAGAGATATGAAAAGAATACATGGAGCTTTTAAGGGTATTCTAGTAGAAAAGACATGACTTATACATAAATACATGATATAGTATTGTGTTAAGCATGATCAAGAAAAAAAGTCAGGGTAAGGGAATCGAGTGACTTCATGGGAATGGATGGAGTTAAGAGGTCCAAGTGGCAGAAGGGAGTAAACCATGTAAAGATATGGAGGACTGCCAGGTCCCCAAGACAGGAGCATGCGAGGCAGGCATAAGAAACAGCAAGGATACTGTGCTGGGTTCCTGACATGCCTGAATAGTGAAGAGGGCAGACATGTGTTGGGAGAGCTGGGCAGAGGCAAGATTCTGTAGGATTGTCTGGCAGGCCATGGTATGAATCTGGATTTGGTCTAAATGTAATGGGAACCCAATGGAAGGTTGAGCGTAGAAGAATAACAGGATCCAAAATTTGTGTCACTGCTGTGTAGGGGACAAGACTGGAAGCAAGAGGACCCATAGAGAAATGATCGTGGTGGTCCCGGTAAGAAATGAAGGTGGCTTGGACTGGCGTGGTAGCAGTGGCCGCTGGGAGAGTCATCAGATTTGAAATACAATAGTCCCCCTAAGCTGCGGTTTGGCTTTCTATGGTTTTAGTTACCCGTGGTTAACGGCAGCCTCAAAATATTATATGGAAAATTCCAGAAATAAACAATTCAAAGTTTTAATCGCACACCATTCTGAGTAGCCCTGATGATATCTCATGCAGTAACGTTATGTATTGCCCTAGACATAAATCATCCCTTTGTCTAGAGTCTCCATGCTGTAGACACTTCCTGCCCATTAGTCACTTACTAGGCATCCGGGTTATCAGATCGACTGTATCGATATCACAGTACTTGGGTTCTAGTCACCCTTATTTTACTTCATAATGGTCCAAAAACCACGCATATCTTTTATTACAGTATATTGTTATAATTGTTCTATTTTACATATTATTAGTGATTGCTAATCTCTTACTGTGCCTAATTTATAAATTAAACTTTATCACAAGTATGTACATATAGAAAAATACATAGTATTTATAGGGATCAGTACTATCCACGTTTGAGGCATCCATTGGGGTCTGGGAAGTATCCCCCACGAATAAGGAGGGGGTGCTGCTATACAGTTGGAAGGCAGAAATGACAGAATTTGCTAATGGATCAGAGGGGGCGTGTGAAAAGGCTTTCAGTTCATCTCTGTTGAATGTGCTATTGTCTAGGAGTCATAGTTTTCTCCCCTGTAACAGAGAAACAATAATTCTATCAGAGTGTAGCTGGGATGACCAAGACTTCCTATAAATACAGAGCACACTTTCAATGCTTTAAAAATGTCTTCCTCCCTCTTCTCAACCAGCTCTTTTCTTTTTTTCTTTTTTTTTTTTTTTTTTTTGAGGGCAGTGTCACTGGCCCTCATATGTGGGACCCGAACTGGGGCCGCTGGCATCCCAAGCCAGCACTTTACCCTTTTCTTTCTTACTCTCTGTTCTCTGTACATTGACACTCCTTCCTCTTCTCCCCCTTTTATTTCTTGCTTCTCATTTGTCGTATTGTATCCTGCCCTTGGCCTCCAACTGTCTGATTTTGGGATGCCAAGATATTTTCAGTTGGTCTATCTCCAGATAATAAGGAGTCTATTCAAGTAAGAAGCCCTGAGCCTAATTTTCTTAGTTTCGTGGTAAATCCACTCTGCATTTTTAGACTCTAATGAAAATCTTTGGTTTAATAGTTGTTTGTACTTCAATTAGATGCATCTGAAACTTCAGTGGCAAAAAAAAAAAATATGTGTAGTATTTGCTTCTTCTCTTTCAACCAAAGACAACCTTTAGTATTGAGAGCAAAAAAAAAAAAGGAAAGGCTTTTGAAATTGAAAGTCAGAAAGTACTTTTTTTCCACTGAGCTGTATATGTTTATCATGAAATCTTCTGATTTCAAAGAGAATTAGTTATATTTAAATGCACATTTTGGTCTTTTGGGAAATCCTGTGTGTGTGTGTGTGTGTGTGTGTGTGTGTGTGTGTGTGTGTGTGTTCCTGACACAATCAATTCTTTAATTCTCTGACACCAACTGCATGTCCAACTATTCAATTCAGTTCTGACACTAACTACCCAGAGTCAGCACAGACCCCGCAGATTAAGGGTTCGATCACACAAAATGCCCCCACTTCACACCCCAGCTCTAAATGAAATTCCCAGGCTCGCACTTCTACTCAGACAACGGCAAATTCAGGGGTTTCCATAACTCCTTCTCAGTTTTAGTAACTCCTTAGAATAACTCATAGAATTCAAGAAAAACACTGTACTTACCATTAATGGCTTATTGTAAAAGGTACAACTCAGAGCAGCTACATGGAATAGATGAATGGGGGCAAGGTGTGGGGCTGCAAGGGGGGAGTGGGGCTTCTCCAGTTATGACAGCCACCCTTGCACTCCAGGTGTTGATGTGTTCACCAACCCAGATGCTCCCCAAACCAGGTTGTTCAAGAGGTTTTAAGGATGATTCATTATGTAGACGTGACTGATTAAATCACTGGCCATTGGTGATTGAACTCCATTTTGAGCCTTCTAAACATATAGTTGGCTCCTTTGTCCATCAGCTCCCATCCTGAAGCTATCTAGTCTCCCCACCCACTAAGAGTCACCTTAGGGCCAGCCAAATGGCTCAGTTGGTTAAGAGCACGAGCTCTGAACAACAGGGTCACTGGTTCAATTCCCACATGGGCCAGTGAGCTGCTCCCAAGCTCAGCTGCCACTGAGCTGCCAACAGGTGGCACAATGGCTCAGTTGATGAGAGCACATGCTCCTAACAAGAAGTTTGCTGGTAAGACTCCCACATGGGATGGTGGGCTATGCCCATCAGCAACTACGATTGAACACTGCACCTTGAGCTGAGCGTCTGCAAGCTGCTGACGGGCAGCCAGAGGGCGACTGGACTTGGAGCTGAGCTAGCTGCACCCTCCACAACTAAGATTGAAGGACAACTTGGCTGTTCCCCTTCCCCAATTCCCCACACTGTTCCCCTTCCCCAGTTACACAATAAAATCTTTAAAAAAAAAAAAAAAAAAAAAAGAGTCACTGTAGATGCATCAACTCAGATGAGGTGAAAACGAGTTTCTTATGAATAACAAAAGCCACTCCTATTGCTCAGGAAATCCCAAGGATTTTAGAAGCTACACCAGGAATTGGCAAACATGATATATAGATGATGATGATGATGATGATGATGATGATGATGATTATTATTATTCCACACTAATCATGGCCTCTTTAATTCTATCTCTTTGAGAAAAGAGTGAAAGAGTGTTTTTCTGGAAAGACTCTGACCCTAGGTGCTGAGGTTTGACAACCATGAGAAAGATACTGTCTTAAAACTGATAGAAGGAAATGCCAAGGCAGATCTGCTGGGTACCAGGCAAGTTCACAGAGGGAGCTCATTTCACCCTGACATCAGTCTCCTAAAGAAAGTGGTCCTTCCCCTTCCATAGATAAGAAAATGCAAGGGTGACAGAAGGTAAATAATGTACTCTGATATCTAGCAACTGTAGTTTTTAATCCTGGGCTAAGATCATATCCACTATTGATGATCGCCTCCGGTATGTAAGATAAACATGAAATGAAAGAAAAAAAGAAAAACAGTGCAAAAATAAGACTGTATTCATACCTTCTTCTCCTCCCCTACCACTGAGGAGTGCTCTGTCTTATCTAAGCAGCCCCAAATCCTGACACACGGGAGATTCATAAATAAACAAAACTCTGTCTGAGTAGCTGACACCACGGCTACCTAACACAAAATGATAAGACTTAGCTTAGTAATCTTGTAAATTCAGTTATCAAAGATTGTAAATCAACATTTGTATTTTCAGATTTCAGAAAGTCTTTGGCCCTGAATTATCTGAAAAAAATTATATTCCTGCAGATCTGTACTTAGGATGTGAAATGTCAGCCACCTCAATTGCTCCCTTAATTGGTCGTTCTCATTGGAACATCTGCAGTGGAGCTTGACAATTAAGAGCAGCTCCACCCGTGTCACCCCATGTAGTCCTGTCCACACCCTTCATCCCATTCTGTAGATGAGGAAATCATTTCTCCGAGAACTACAGATCTCTAGTGAACCCACACAAAGTAAGTGGCTGAAGGGAGAGTCACACAGAATATCATACCGAATCCCCAGATGGTTTCCACCATGTGATTCATTTGAGGGCTGGGAACATCCAGTTGATTTACCAGGACTCAGTGGCTGCCTCAGCAGGGTGTATGTTAATGCTGAATGGATTCGAAGCCACTGTCCCA
Organism: Aselliscus stoliczkanus; assembly: GCA_033961575.1. Lineage (NCBI taxonomy): Eukaryota > Metazoa > Chordata > Mammalia > Chiroptera > Hipposideridae > Aselliscus > Aselliscus stoliczkanus. The sequence goes on from CM066731.1 coordinate 54,161,044, forward strand.
TCCAGCGTGTCTGCAAAGGGGTGTCCTCCCTTATGATCACCTCCCTTGCAGTGGACAATTAGTTGTGGCTTTTCTATTTTTTTCTTTTTTTCCATTTATTTAATTCACTCTGTTTTCCCTTGATAAAAAAAAAAAGAAGAAGAAGAAGAAGAAAAAAAAAATAGGTATCCTATACTTTTTTCTTCAGTGGTGCTTCTGAGTTAATAAGCTTTTTTTTTTTTTAAAGATTTTATTGCGGAATTGGGGGAGGGGAACAGCGTTGCGGAATTGAGGAAGAGGAACAGACAAGTTGCTGTCCTTTTGTTTTTCAGTCTAGTTGTAGAGGACGTCGGTTCACTGGCCCATGTTGGTATTATCATTGCGCTCTTCCCGGGTGAGGCAGGTCAGTCGCTGGCCATTGGACAGCCTCTCACTGCAGCTCACTGCGGCTCTCGGTCACTCGTGCTGGCTGCCAGCCACTCACGGAAGCTCATGGCAGCCCACTGCAGCCTACACGGCCGTTGCCAGCAGCTCATGACAGGCCAACCCCACGTCGAGCTGTTGTTCACCATCTTAGCTGTAGAGGGTGCAGTGTCACTGGCCCTCATATTTGGGATCCAAACCCCCGCCCTGCTGCTCAGAACCGGTGTCCCAAGCCATCTCTTAACTAACGCACCTCTCGGCCGGCCCAATAAGCATTTTGATTTGGTGCTAATCTTGTTTGTTAGACCTCAGGTTGCAACTTGGAGAAATCCTATAGTAATTTAAGCAGTAAAATGTAAACAGTAATTTCACATGACAGTGATGTTCTGGTGGACAGATGTACAGGTGCCAGTGCTTCTAAGGATCTTCCTGAGTATTGACAAGGGAGTGACATGCTTGTTAAAATGTGTAAAAAGCACAGTCAACAAGATCCTTGAGAAAGAAAATGAATTAACTAAGGGCAAGCACCAAAAGGAAGAGTTCCAGGGATGTGTTATATATAAATGTGAACAAGCAATGTTCTTCCTGGACAATTCAAGGGATGCCAGGGGTAGGTTGGAATATGTGATACTGGATTTTCACCTTATATGCTGACACTACACCCATATCTCCCTATCACAGGCAAGTGCATTTTGCCTATAAGTGTCAGTTCTTAGAAACCTGCTAACCACCACTTATGCTTATATCAAAGTCAACAAGAAAGGTAGTCAGGAAAGAACTCCAAACTTCTCCTAGCAATAAAACTAGTTTTATTTATTCACTTCTACCTCCAGCCTCCTACCGCTATCTTTATGGCTCAGATCCTTTCTCAGCAAAAGAAGACGTGAATGATCTTATTCACATATTAAACAATAGCGTAGGAAAGCCTGACATTTCCCAAAGCTTTTGGTCAATGATTAAATTAATGGGATTTGCCAGTTATTCAGGCCAAGCCTATGAAGGCCTTAAATCCACTCACTGCCTGAAAGGTCAGGTAAATTAAAATGAAACATAGGGTTGGCCTTGAAGCATGTGGTGATCCTAAGTGCTTTTAGAAGTGGCTGAAACTGGGGGCCCGGCATTAATTCTAACCAACTTCCTGGTATTGATTAAGAAGTAATCACAAGTGCTCATTTGTGGGCCAATTAAGAGATAAGTCCTTTTCAGAAGGTCATTTACATGTCTTCCCTTTAATTAATATTACTGACTTGAAGATTTGCAGTTAAATTGGCCCATTAATTATAAAAGTTATCAGTTTGGAGAATAGGAAAAGATAATTTATTGACTATCAAATTCAGGTATTCAATAAATCACCATTTCTCCCGACACCCTACCTGAAAAGGTCTGACATCCTGAAGTAGGAGTTGAAAGGGTGGTCCTCGCCTAAGATGTGTTGTTCTGTAATTGCTGATTATAAATGTAATATATAAATATTTTTTGAAAACTGAAAAGTATATTGAATTATAATCAAGAAAAAAAATTATCTTCCCCCTTCTACCACTTGTTGTGTTTTAGTATTCCGATTTGTTAAGCTTGACTGGCATATATATATAGATTTTGGGTGCGTGTGTGTGTGTGTGTGTGTGTGTGTGTGTGTGTGTGTGTATACACACATATATAGGGAGAGAGAATATGCCTCAGCATATATGTATATAGATATATACATACTTTAAAGTTGTCATTACTTACAATATAGTTTTACATTTTGCTTTTTCACATGTTATAATAAGAACATTTCCTGTTTAATAAATATCCTTTGAAAACTATGTATTAATTAAACTTTTTATTTTGAGACAACTGTAGATTGACGTGCAGTTGCAGAAAACAATGCCGAGAGAGTCTCTTATACCCTTGGCCCCATTGCCCACAATGGTGGATTCTGTGACACTGTAGTACAATATCCCAACCAGGATATTCACATCAATACACTCAAGATATAGAGTATTGTCATCACCACAGCTTCCCTCGTATCATCCTATTATAGACACACACACAGTTCCCTCCTGCCCGTAACCTCTGGAAAACACTAATCTGTTCTTCGTTTCTATACTCCTGTCATTTCAAGAGTATTATATAAATGACATCTTTTTGTACATAACCTTTAGGGATTAGCTCTTTTCATTCAGCATCATTCTCTAGAGAGTCATCTAAGTTATTACATATATGAATAATACATTCCTTTTTATTGCAGAGTATTTATTCCATGATAAGGATGTGTCCCAATTTGTTTAAGCACTCATCCATTGAGGGACATCTGGTTTTTTTTTTTTAACAATTCTTGGCTATTATGACTGAAGCCACTGTGAACATCTGTGTCCAGGATTTGTGTGACAATAAGTTTCCATTTCTCTGGGATAAGTGGCCAAGTGTGTAATTGCTGGATCATTTGGTAGCTGCATGTTTAGTTTCATGGAAAACTGCCAAGCCATTTTCTAGAGTGTCTATGCCACTTTACATCCCACTATCGATGTTGAGTGCTGCAGGTTCTCTGCATCCTCTCCAGCATATGGTCTTGTCACTGTTAACTTATTTTCACCATTCTGATAGGTGTGGAGCAATATCTCATTGTGGTTTTAATTTGCATTTCCTAAATGGGTAATGATGTTGGGTATCTTCCCATGGGCTTATTTGCCATTTGTGAAATATCTCTTCCTGTGAAATATGGAGACTTCTTTATGTATTCTAGATACTAGTCCTTTGTCAGATACATGGCTTGCAGATATTTTCCCCCAGTCTATAGCTTGTCTTTCCATCCTCTTAACAGACTCTGTAAGAGAGCAAACATTTTCAACTTTGATGAGATATAATTTACCAATTCTTATTTTTATGAATAGTAATTTTGTTGTCAAGTTTAAAAACACTTTACCTAGCCCTAGATCCTGAAGATTTTCTTATTTTTTAATGTTTTATAGTTTTATATTTAAGTCTGTGATCCATTTTGAGTTGGCTAATTTAGCTATGATTTTATTGCATAATGGGATTGAATTAATATATTTTTACCAGGGAGGACATTTTTTTTTTGAGTGGTAAACCAAGACATTCACAGATGAAGTGCAGCTAGAAGAAAAGAGGTGTAATTGGATATTAACTGTGGATAAACTCAGTCCATTTGGACCAGCTTGAGACAAGGGATCTCAAACTGGTTACCCTTCCTGGCAGCCTGCTTTTGCCAGTTCACCAAAGGTTTAGTCCAGAACACACATTTATCACTTCTCTCCTCTCCCCTCATTCCTACTGCTGAGCTATTGAGATCTTTGATCCACTAAACCCACTTGTCATCCTCTTCTTTCTTTCCACTTGCTGTTTATCTTTATGATTATAGAGAATATCAACCTAGTGCTAATAGTGGTGATTGCATTCAAATATCAAGCAACCTATAATCAGAAAACTCTTCCCTAGAAATTAAATGTGTATATAACTACAATGGAATTTTCTTCCCCAATTAGATATAAAATAGGCTTAAATAAAACAGTATACATGTATCGGTTTATAATCCAGCTAGATCTAGCATAGGTGTCTAGATTAGGAGGCAGATAACAATCTCAAAGCATACCACTTAGGTTAGCAAACTATGAACCAGGAGAAAAAAGCTCAAGAGAAAACAGAAAGAGTCAGACAAAGCACATCCTAGAGAAGAGAAGTGGGGAAAATCCATTCACAAGATTAATAAATACACTTTTTTTTTTACCTCTCTCCCTTTCTTGAACTCATAATTGTAATTATCAATGTGTTATGGAGCAAATGGCAATGTCTCAGAGTCAACAGTTTTCTTAAAAAAAAAACAGAACATATTCTACAGAATAATGAAAATAGAGGAAACATGTTTGTTGGCTGCAAGCTATGCAAAGAACCTAAAGGCTCCAGGGAAGAGGAAAAAGAAAAAGAAAATGTGCCTCTCTGGTGACAGAGAGATAGAAAGGGAAAGAAAGGCCACTAGTGGAGACCATTAACTTTATGGAAAAGAAAATCTCCATATTTCTGCTTGGGTAATAGTAATGGAATGTTCCTCGAAACCATCATCAATGAGGGAAACCTCTGGGCAGGAACCAGGTCATAAGATGTCCCTTTTGTCACAGGCCTGGCAGATGATTTAGGATGTTCATGATCTCCATGAGATCAATGATGCCAGAAAAAAAAAATTGACGCCTCTTTAAATTTATATGAGTGATCAACATGTGCCAAATGACAGGGTACTTATTTGAGGAACAATAGTCATAATAAAAATGTTAGGGAGTATAGGACCGGCCAAGGGGCTCAGTTGGTTTAGAGCATGAGCTCTGAGCAACAGGGCCATCGGTTTGATTCCCACATGGGCCAGTGAATGCTGTGCCCGAACTCAGCTGTCACTGAGCTGCCAACAGGCAGGATGGCTCAGCTGGTGTTAAAAAAAAAATGTTATGGAGTATAAATTGTTGATGGTAGATTTTTCAGTAACCTAATGAAGGAGTACTTCTAGATAATGTAATATGAGTGTAAATGGATATTATGATTTTAAAAATCATGCCTTTGACCAGACATTGTTTACCTGGAAATGTTAATCAATCAATATAGCCATTTATAAAGTTTATAGCAATGTCTAACGTTTATAATTGTATTTGCATGATTTCATCTACCTTAATTACTTTATGCACAAAATGTCCACTAGAGAGTATACTTACGTTAAAATAACAATACTAACCATGGTCTGAACAACTGATATATAATATTGCTTTGATGTGCTATTTCAGGGTATAATATTCTCAGCCCAACTTAATTCTTCATGTCTCATTCTTTCATCCATTCATCAGTACTCATGACATTCTGGATATTGTGCTAGAGATATAAAGCTGGGATTGAGGTCTAGCAGTGGTAGATAATGCTAATAAAAGCTTCAAGTAATCAAGGACCTACTGGTTCTCTGCAAGTGCCATCTCATTTAATTCTTACAAAAGTCCCAAAAGGTAGACAACCGTTATTCACATTTAATAGATCATTCTTGATCTAAAACTAGAGTTTTCCCAAGGTCATATGGCTAATAAGTGGGGAAACCTGGATTCCCACTAGATTTCTCTGACTCAAAACCTAATTAAGAACTGTGCCACATTGAGTTATGTAAAACCAATTATTATATTTGTGCTCCATTTGAGTTCTGTCTCCACCACTTACCACTGTTGTGACTCAGGCAGATGACTTAATATCAAGCCTCAGTTTCCTCATTTGAAAATGAAGACAATAATAGTCTGTGCCTCATCGGGCTATAATAAATGTGACAACTACTCTGAAAGAGAAAGAAACAAAGCATGTGAATTGCAGGAGAAGGGACACTTGGGTTTGCCTAAGGAACTGAGAATGATCCCTAAGATAAGGCGACATGACAAGGGAGTTGAAGAGTGACCAGGAATTGGAAATTGCTATATCCTGCCTCTGTCTCCTTTTATGAGTCTATTTTGAGCCATAACCACTGTTTTCTCACTCTTCTTATTATCCACCCAAGTGAGTTAGCAGCACAGAGATATCATAGTTATTGAACACCCACTATATTGTCAAACATCGTTACAAACATCTTATATATGTTAACACAACATAATCCAAACAACAACTCTATGATAAGGAAACTGAGGCACTGAGAGTTTTAATAGTTTGCATAAGGACCACAGCTCATGAGTCTTGTATTTGCAGTATGCTTAATTTTTGAAAAGGCTGATTTTATAGCCACTAGCTGTGAAACAGTTCCACGTTCACTAGCTCACACCCTCACCTGCCCCACTGGGGTAAAGACACCAACTGGAGTGTCTTTCCTTAGACCACAATAAATAGGGAGTTGACCCAAAGTGTCATGCTTAGCTGGAAAATTCCCATGAGTAGGAAGGTTGAATTCGGGTCAATGAGGATTCCAGAAATTAATCCTACTGAGCAAGCACATCAAGCGATTTGTGAGCATAGATGCCGAGAAAGCATCTGAAACATGAGGTTATGGTTGTCTTCAGGCTGTCTGGACCTGGCTTCTAGGACCCTAATTCAACACCAACCTGTGCAGCATTCCCCAGGAGGAAGGAGGGAGCCCCTGCTGGGGCAGTGAGGAGAGCACCAGGTCTAAAGGCAAGAGCTCTGGGGACACACTGTTGGCGTTTGCATTCCAGCGCCCCCTTCTGGCTCTCAGGCAAGTTACCTAGCTGAGCCTCCATGTTCTCACCTATGAAAAATACACACCGTAATAGCACATCATCTTAGGGTGCTCATATGTATTAAATGGAGGTGTATGTAAAGTAACAATAATAGTAGCCGCCACACATTAAATGAAACAATGAAAAAATAATGCACTTTTGCTGAAAGCATCTTTCCATTGGACTTAAGTACTGATTTCAGACAATAAGTCATCCTCTCTTGCCTCTATTTTGCCAAATTGAACTAGTAACTCTGTTCAGCATGTCAGTGAGGTGCAGGGCAAAATTAAGCAAGTTTTTGAAGGTGCTTGCCAAATCGCTGACTGCATGGTTTGCACGTACCATAACTCGAAGGAAGGATGTGCTGGTGGCCGGACTAGGAAGGAGCCAAGGAGGAAGGTTATCCTCTTCAAAAAAAGCTGGTGCCCAAGAGCAGCTGGGAGAGAGAACAAAATATGCAGCCATGACTGAGGAGCTCCACCTCCAAGTTGTGTCTCTACCACTTAGCCGCAAAAAACTGTGCCAATTGCTCTAAAAATTTTGTTTCTTTATTTGAGAAATATGGATAACAGTGCCTTGTGGAATTAAATATTCTTCAAGTATCTTTGTGAGCAATGGTGCCCTGGGAGAATGCTACCTATTCTTACTACATTGATTCACTGGTTAAAATGCCTGTGTCCTAGAAAGGTGAGCTTGGACTAGCAGTTAGAGACTATTGAGAATTACATCAAGAGGCAGTTGGGCTGCTTTCTTCTTAGACATGGCTGAGACCAGGGGTGCTGGGTGATGGGAGCTTTCCCTGCACTATGGAAAGGGTGGTGAGAAAAATAATAGTTCTTGGAGTATGAGCACTCCAGAGCTAGAATGGTAAGAGATCCAGAGACAAGAGTGGTAGAATTCTGCTAGTTTTGCATGCTTTGAAGTGAAGCTGCTGCAGGCCCTGTGGTAACAGCCCACTGAGAGGAAGACATGATGGTTATTGCAGGAATTCCAACAATTTGCCTTTTCATAGCCCTTTCCTGGTTTCAAAAGCTCCTTCTCACATGAAAAACTTTCAACTCTATGCTATGGTAAAATGGAGGGCTGGAAAGGGCGCATTTTTTGTCAACGTTTGCTTGCTCGGTTCATGGAGGTTTGAAGGAAAGACCCATTTGTAGGAGATAATAGGGCCCAGAGGACAGGAAATGGACACTAGAGCCCGGGAGGTCATTCCTGGTTCTACCCCCTGTGAGACAAGCTCCCAGACTCCATGTTAAGAACAGTAACACTTCAATGCCTTCTACGAGGCACTCAATAGACAGGGACCATTATTATCACAGCCGCCCACTTTGGTAACAGCATCTTGCACTCTGAAACAAGGTGAGATATCTATGAATGCCAGTTATTGTTCCCTTCACTGTGAGTTAGATCATTACAGTGTTTCATGGATGGGATGTGGAAGCCCACATAGGTCAAAGGACTTGATCAAGACTATCGAGCAATCTCTCTCGAACATCAGCTTTGGAAAACATCTCACGAGTCAAGGGGGCCTGGAGAGGAGAATGGGCCTGTATCCAAGCTTATGTCAGTGCGATGCTAAAATGTCATTATCTGAACACGAAATTAAGTGCTTGTATATGCTGCTGCACAACAAAATACATTATTGATGTGCTAATGTTTTCCCCGCTGGGTTTATACGTGGTTTGCATAGCAAATTTCACACATTTTGTCATCACCTGTATTTGAAAATGGATGTTTCTTGATGAATTATCCCATTATCTAACCACTTTTATCATTATCAATTTTTTTTTTCATTTCTAATCTAAATGTTTCATATTTGGATTGTATAATGTTACTTGTTATTATACAGTGCTAAATCTTTTTAAGTAAATCTTCTAGACTGTTCGGTTACTCTATTTCAAATATTACTAAGTAGTTATCCTTTCCGCTCAATGTTATTTATCTCTAAGCTATACATATGCCATATTCTTAGTGGTTTTGCATAGATCATGACTTTAATCATTTCAGCTTATGTTTCAGTTTATCAAGAAATTTTTATAGTTTTCACATACATAAATCATGATTTTAGACAACTTTCCATTCAAGACTATAAAGAAAGAAGACATATATTGGTGTCTCTGTCCCTCCCCAGATGGCAGCTTCTCTGAGGGCAGGGACTGTCTTTTTTTGTTTGTCTTCAACATTTAATTCCAAACACCCTGCAGAATGCCTGGACTATAGTAGTCCTTGAAACATATTTGTTGAATCACTGTTGAATATATGACTTAAATTCATTCTAATTTTAATAAAAGAATTCATGAAGCTCTCAAAAATATGTATTTGAAAACATTTTCTTCATCCAACATATGGTGTGCTACCTAATTCATGTAAGACCTCTGCTCAGGGGCTGGCAATGGAGGAATGAATTAAGGCCTTGCCTGATCTTGAGGGGAAGACACAAAAGTTAACAGATAATTCTAGTAAATGTTGTCAGGTCACCTGGAAAGTATTACTGAGTGCCAGGCCTAGTTCTAACAACTCACGTATATAATACGTTTCATCCTCATCACTACCCTATATTAAGTGCTTTTCTCATTTAATGTGCACTCCACCTCTAGTGAGTAAGGCATGTTATTTAGCATCTCTATGGCTCAGTTTTGTCATCTGTCAAATGGGGTTTTGTTTATTGAATAAATATTTTGCACACCTAACCTGTGTGCCAGAAACAATTGTAGGCAGTGGGAGTATGGCAGTAGACATGATGGAAAAATATCCTTGCCCTTATGATCTTACATTGATAATAAGATTGCTAGGAATCTTAAATGAGATGATACCAGTTAAATCACCTAGAAAAATGCCAACACACAGAAGGCACTCAATAAATGTTAGACATTATTATTATGCAAAAACTTGCATAGACTAAGTAGATAAATATGTTTCCCATTAATTAGGAGGGAATTGAGGGAGAACAAATAATATAAATTCACACCATCACTCAGTAAAAATAAAAAATTTAAGTGTTGGATGGTGACAAACCCAGGAATTTGGGGCCAACATATGCTCTTTTAGACTAGAAATTGCTAATCAAATTATTTCAAATTCACTCCTTTTCATTAGACATATGAGTTTATGAAATTTATATATGGATCTGAAACAAAGAGTGTGATTCATCTTGGATTTTTTAAAAAGTGTGTACTGATAATTCTAATGTAATTACTTTAGAAAATTTTTTAAGTAAGGGACAGAGTCTGAACTGTTGACACATATTTGCAGGATGGAGCCTTTCTTCCAATTGAATATAAATAATATTCTGCAGTGAAATGGGGTGTAGGCCATACAGCAGACAAATATAATTAGGTGTAACTTAGTGTTAGAGAGCTGGGGTTCTTCATTAAAAGTAGCACTTCACAGTCATGTTATAATGAATTGGGTTCCTAAAAGTGGGTGGGATATATGAGCCCCCTTCAAAAAACGTGTTTCTAGGTTTTCTAAATATATTCTGCAAGTCACCAAAATGGTGTCAAAACCATGATGCAGTGTTTCTGGAACACTGTACATCCTCCATCTCAGTGCTTCCATCTCCATTACTTTGCTCAAGTCACTTGCGGGTCCCTCCTTACCCCCTAGCTCTGCAGATGATATTGCTCGTTATTTCAAAGTGGAAATAGAGGCAATCAACTGTATTTCCTTTAGCTTACCTTCTCTCTTTCTGTGACAACTCCTCTCTGACTCAGAAATAGATGCACTGCACCTAACACCTTCTATTCCTCCAGAAATCACACCTCTTTTTTTTTTATTATTCTCCTCCCACTGCTGGGTCTTTGTTTTTATCATTACCAACAAGCCTCAAGCTTCCCCTCCAATACTAAGAGAGAGGCAACTTCCCTGTAGACCCTGCCTTGTATCTGTTTCCTCAGCCAAGTTTCCAGAAGGACAAATCTATCATAGTCTCCACTTCCAAGCCTCCCGTTTACTCCCCACAAGGGGCCCTTGCCATTTCAACAGAACTGCTCTCTCAGAGTTCACTAATGACCTTTCTCTGCCAATTCAAGTCAGCACCTCGCATCCCTTTTTACTAGAATTTTCTGGAAATTGGAAATTGGAAAGTTTCATTGGAAACTTTCAACCACATTCTGTTCAACTGTCTTTAAAATCCATGGCCCCAGAGGGACGTCATCCCTGTCCTCTGCCCGGGTATCCCTAGCGGGTGCCTGGGCATTTCCTCCTGGATGGCAGCCCTGTGATGTCTCAGTGCCAGAAGCTGACCTTCTGTTCTCCTCCCCTCATCTGTCCTTCTCTGATATTCCATACCTTGATGTGATGGTGGATGTCACCCTTCACCAAAGCCTAATCCAGAACCATGGAAATTGTTCTATACCTTCCCCATTCTCCCATGCCCACAACATTCTGATACCAGAATAATTTTCCTGAAATGAAAAGCTGATCGTGTCACTGGTATTTGTAAACTTTCAGTGGGTTTTCACAGCTTCAGAAGAAAATCCAAGACTTTAAGGAAGATACTCCAAATCCCTCATAAACTAGCTTTCACTTTCTCCTCTTGACCTTCCCTCACAAGTATTTTTCACTCCATCTATTCCAAACTAATTTTAGTTCCCAGAGACTTCTCTGTACTCTCACATCTCGAGCACAAACCTACTCCCTCTGGTGGCCAACTAACCCCTGTTCCTCAAAATTCCATTCCAGAACCCCACCCTGCCCCGAACCCTCCCCCCAATCCTCCTCCCCCCATCCCCCCCCCCCCGCTCCCCCACCCCCACCTCCGCAAACCTTTTTGCTGCAGCTCTCTCTCCTCCTGGGAGCTCCCAGAGCCAGCGCCCTTCTGGCTGCCTTAACATCTGTGCTTTAAACTCACATGGTTGGCTTGAATGTCTCTGTAACTAGGTTTTAAGCCACTAAGGGTGGGTATTGTGTCTTGTTGATGTTTTAACCACCGGGCCTATCTCAGTGTCTGGCACAGATTAGGCATCAGATGGTATTATATGTTGAAATTATAATACAATGCAATGATTGGTTGAACACTGAAAAGATAATCACAGTGCCACTTGTAAATGCTGATGTGTCACACCCAAGGGGACCCCCGATTTCAGCCATGTGGCTAGAGGCAGGTATGCCTGGCCCTGAACAGCAGCCAACCAGGGGGCACTGGCAGGATCCCTGCATGGCAGAGACCCAGTCAGACACCCACTTAGCTGGTCTGACTGTGAGAGGAGATGGAGAGGGCATGAGCCCCCTTACAGGAGGCAGTTGTCACTCATGGCTACCTCCCCATCTCTCTATCCCTCAGCATCTGAGAGAGTGCAACTAGTGCAGGCAGTAAGGTGCAGGGCTACCGGGTATTTTCTTATGAGGTTGGAACTCTCTCTCCCCACTCCTCCTTCAAAAAAAAAAATAGTGTGGATTTAAGTTGTATGCTCTACTTCACTGAAACTAAGGAATTAGAAATACAATTACATAGAGAAGTGCTCTTCTGTACAAATATTGTCCATGGAAGGTAGTGGCTGTACCCCCCTTGAGATGGGAACAGATAGCCCCTGGTAGAGATATGCCTGGGACCATGGGAGGAAAGCGACAGAGCTGTGGAGCAAGAATATGTCAGCATAGACTCTTGGAGTAAAAAGTCTCTAAATATGTCTTTGAAGAAAGAGGGAAAAGAGGGAGAGGGAGTGAATGGAGTCACGTGTTTGGAGTAAACCAAACCAGAAAGAAGGGCTGTTAGTGTGATGGGCATATAGGGAGAAAGAGGAGGAAGGGGTGGAGGGAGGAGGGAAAAGGAAGAGCCGAAGGGAGAGAGAAAGAAGAAACTGGGGGTGCTGTTTCAGGTAGGAAGCTCAGCTCAGAGAAGCAAAAGACAAAGAGCTCAGATTTCAGATGAGACAAGGGAGAATCACTAGGGATTCTAGTCCCCTGGTGGGTCAGGTGGCACTGTCTCAACTGTGAGAATCTGGGGACAAGGCAGGAAAAAACAAACAAAAAACACCTTCTCCAGAGACCTTAGATATTGAAGGCATCATGAGAGAGTTTAGATTGTATCAGAATGATTAAAAAAGAAAGAAAAGATAAAATCAAACATAAAGCCAAAGGAGGAAACCTCAAAAAATATTTTTAAATGATTTAAATATATATCATATGAATGTATCCAGTCATGACTTCTCTCAATCGTATAGTTTTTATTCTGAGATTCCAACCAATTACAGTATGAAACATTTATGCATATGAACAGATTGTCAGAACACAGTAATCAAAACCTTGACTTAGAAAGTTCGAGATAAAACCTAAATGTGAAAGCTGGTGGTTGTTGACAGAGGGTCTGCTCCTCCCCCAGGGAGGGTCCCAGGAACCTCCCTCTGCATAGTGCATGGGGATAGATTTATATTTGGGAACTGTCTAGGAAAGCTGCATCATCTGCTCACATCATAATCTTTTAGTGATCCTAATCAATGACAGAAAGCTAGCAGACGCCATATTGTTCATTGTGAAAGTGCAAGAGAAAATAGCTGAGGGATGACTGCCCTGCCCACACAGATGAGGCCACTGTCCAAACAGTCCACGCACACAAGGTGTCTGCACCACAATCAGAATGAAGCCATGTGATGAGGAGCTCAAGTCAATGTGGTACAAGTTGAAGATAATTCGAAGTGACAAGGAGGAGGAGGAGGGGAGGGGAGAAAGAGGAGGGGGAGGAAAAGCACATGTGCCTAATCTTTTTCCTACTTACAGATTCAGGCATAGATTCAAGTTGAGAATTGTGATTTTTGAAGGCCAGATTTCCAGTCTTACTAGTGATTAACTTATTTACAGTATTCATTTCTAATCTGCAATCCTCAAAATATTCTACGTCAGTCTCATGATGAATTATTCAAGAAAGAAATTTTCCTTTTTTGCAGCTTCGAGAAATTATAGAAATGGCTTAGCCTGTGAAGACACACACACACACACACACACACACACACACAGTCATAAGGATATTGCTGGGTTGTCTCACACACACACACACACACACACACACACACACAGTCATAGGGATATTACTGGGTTGTCAGAAAAGTCATGACGTATTTTTTCTATGTTTTTCGTTGCAAAAGTGCATCATGACTTTTCTGACAACCCAATATATATAGCAATAGCTCATGTGAGACTTTTCTTCACTTTATTTGCAGTAGTTTGAGATGGACACTAAAGTAAGTCTCTCTTTGTATCCTCAAAAGATGAAATCTACCACAGTAAATAGTGTATTTTAAAATACAAATCTCTGAACAATATTGAACTTGAAAATTCATGCTTGTGGCAGTCCCAGAAAAAGAATTTTTCGTCTGAACATGAAGTTCTCTACTTTGAGATTAATCTTGAGTTTGTGAATTGCAACTATGTTTAGGCTACTGTTTTAGTGAGTGTCCATTCTTTCATTGATAAACATTTTATCAGACTCTGTTTAGGACTTTTTCTCATAATTAGAGAACTGAATTAACTGCACTGATATCCTAAACAAAAGTGAATCATGTCACTGGTATAAATTTTGCTACAAAGGATCTCATTAGAGAACTGAGAAATCCCCATTAATCTTATGTTCATACTCTATAATGAGAGTAATTAGTGATGATAAATTGATATTTGAAAATACACAATAGTTAGCAATTCTCATTTCATCATGATGAACTCTAAACTATACTCTCTGACTTACAATTTTTTAAAGTCGATTTTTTTTTTGTTTTTGTGGTGAATTAACTTCCTTATTTTACATAAAAATATATTTTTTCCATTTTGTTCACATATCAATAGCTATCAGTATTCTCTAAAAAAATATGAATTTAGTATGTTTTGGAACAGTATGGTTTCAAGTTCATGACTGTAATACAAAACATTTTTAAAAAACAAAAGCTAAACCAGACATAATCAGGCAGGAAACAAATGTTTTCCTCTAATTAATAAATTTCAATATTTACCCAAAAGACCCTTTCTTCCTTTCCATTGCCTGGAGTCTTTGAAGAGCACCCCTGAGGCTGCCTAAAGAGTTCACAGCAATATTCCCTGGTTACACAAACTGAGCAAGCTGTGGAAGAAACCCAGCACCTGTGAGGTAGGACATGCATGCAAATGAGCTCCCCATCTCTGTGAATCCTGCTGGACCAGGTGAATTCCACTCTTTTCCTGCCCCACAGGAAAACTCCAGTAGGAACACACTAATCAGACTACTGCCAAGACATGAGAAGCTCTCTCAGCCTGCAGATCCCTGCACAGGAAAAAAAAAAAAAAAAAAAAAAATGAAGCCAAGCCACTGGCTTCTCCAGGGAATGTGCTTGTCTGCATGTAATGCTCCATCACCAGGAATCCTCAGTCCTTTGGAACCACTGTTAGATGAGCCTAAATGGCCTTCCAGGCCAGCTTTGTCCTGCAAAGGGGAAGCTCTGTAAGTCCTGGGCATTTATCATTAATTCATTCTGGGGAATCAAGATGCATAGAGACAGTGCAAATATTGTCGCAGACAGAGGCCTCTCAGGAGTGGCCAGATGCCTCCAGTGTCAGGCGCCATCCTGGAAAGGCATAGAAATGGGATATGGTAGCTCTCTACTCAGTTCAAAAGGAATAGCCAGAGGGTCACGAATTTTGGGGCTTCAATTAACATTCTAAAGCTAGGACAGCTCTCAGTATATGACTAACATCTTGTACCTTATGAAAATATGTAAAAATCTTAGAATATGGCTTTGTCAAAATATGAGTGTTCCTGGAATATCTCCTCGTCAAAGACCTTAAAAGAAAAGTGGATGATTGACCCAACCTAATGAGATCTGCAACATCCTTAGAAATTTTTTTTATAAAACAGCGATGTTAAGAGATTACTTTTGAATAAAAACCCATCTCCTCACAATTTACTTTTATTATTATTATTATTATTATTATTATTATTATTATTATTTTAAAGCACTTTTCTCTGTTCTTCCTGTTAATCTTTGGCCTCAGACCAGGTATTCCACATCTGAAAGTTACATGATACAAATCAGGGGCTGGTAGTAGGGGGCAATAACTGGAAATAAGAGACACAGAGAAGCAAACAAAGCTATAGACAGAACATGATATGATATGTGTCATCAACATGTGACTCATATCCACCTTTCAAAATCTTCTGCAGCCATAGTAGCCATCTGGTAAATAGGCAGGATGACCTTATGATCTGGAACTTTATGTGACCGTGGAGTAGATTTAATGAGCAGAATAACTATTACATAGGTATAGAACTACAGAATGTATTTGGGTCTCCCTCACCCCACATGCCAAAAATGACACCTATTAATATTGCTAATGCTGTTTCTCCAGACTTCCTCCAATTGAATACTCAAAGCAAAAGCCAGCTTATTCCTAATGCTATTGATTCAACCCTGATCCTATAACCATATTTTCCCTTCCCGAAACCCAATAGCATTCTGTATGTGGAGGAGTGGATAATTCATATAGTTATAAAAGTGCGCGAAGGAGTCTGTGTGTGCCACAAACTTTGGGTTCCCCCCACAGAGAACTTCTGCCTCATTCTTCGTTCCTACCAGTTAGCTCTTAATACTAAGGCTGCTAAACCAGTTTAGATTCCCCAGCCTCTGGGGTTCCCTAGAAGATGATCCTGGAGACGTTTGCGACTGTGCTATTTTTGCAGTGTGCTATTTCAGCACTTTTGTCATAGCTCAGAATCAGGAAAAAAATCTCAAAACCCAACACTATGCTCTTTAAGTTGATTTAAAGTCATGGAACTGGATGACATCCTTGTAGAATTATAGTAGATAGAGAAGAGAAAGGGACCAAGGTCTGAGCCCTGGGGACTCCAAAATCTTCTGGTGAGACATAACAGAAACCAACAGAGTTGGTATGGAGCCCAAGGGAAGTTACTTCCAGAAGAAGAGAGATGGGCAACCATGTCAAATGCTGCAGGGAGTTCCAATGAAATAAGGACAGGAAATAGGCCACCAGATTTGGCAAAATAAAACCTATGTTAATAGGCAGAGAAGAAGCAAAGCTCACTTACAGGGTTTGAAAGAGGAATCCCACACACACACCGTGTGCATGTAGAGAAAGTGAAAAAGAAATAACACTTGGAGAAGCTGTACTGAAAGTGAGCTGAAAATTGAGGCAGTGACCAGAAAAAGATAACTGTCAATGGAATTTTGTTTTTGTTTTTTAAGTCTAGACAATAGTAAGGCATATTTGCAAGTTAGCGGTAATGGCTCTAGTTGAAAAGAAGAAAATGGCCTTGTAAAAAGAGGGGAAATTGCAAAAGCAAGATGCTTCAGTGGACTAGAGGTGGTAAAAGTAGCTAGGCTGGGCATAGGCGGGAACAGGACCATGCAAAAGAGGAAAGGGAAAAAGTCTGGGTGCAGGGAGCGTAAGTCTGAGTTGATTTGGTGATGGGATGGTGAAGCGTCTCTTTTTTTCATTAATTAATTCCCTTTTATCAATAAAGAATGAGGGAGCTCACAGCTGAGAATGAGGAAACAGGCTTGGACAAAAGGCTAAGTCAATAAGCATCTTGAAGAATAGGGACACAAACGTATATGATGGTACTAGGGAATTACAGTAGCGTTCCTAAGCTTCGCCAACTATCCATTTTAAAATTGTAGTCATAAATTTATCCCTTATCTCACCTTGGCATTGAACATACTGGTGTACTCTATTATGTCATTAATAACCGTGTTGTATGTGAAAATCATATTTATTTTCCAAAATTGTCTACATGTTTCTCAAAGGTGGAACCCAAGAAACGCTATTAGTGTCCTGGCAAGTAGGGATCTCACAAACCACGAACACTGGTGGAATTTAAGATAGAATAAGCTGAATGAAACACTTCAGAAAGTATTTCTAGTACAGCACTTCTTTCCTTTGCCCTGTGCCTTATTAGCATAGATGTTTATGTCGAGAATTGCACCCATCTGACCTGGCAAACATAGGGTCTGGCTTTGCCCTTATATCACTGAAGGAATCCAAGGGGACCCTTCTGAGGAGCCCAGAGTCCAGGCTCCACAGCCATTTAGATGTGTCCTCTGCTCATCAGTTTGTTTTAGAGCTGGAAGAAACCCCAGTGTGAGATGTCTGTTTCTGTTTCTAGTTTCTTTCTTTGCAGCTGGAAACTAGGGCCACATCTTTTCAGTCACATTCTGATGCTCAAATTCTTCAATCTGCCCCTCAGCATGATGGTAGCAAAAGTCACAGACTGTGCCCTAGAAATAGAAGAGAAATGTGTCGTTTTTTTCCCACTTCCTTCTCAAAATATGGCCCTTGCACCAGCAGCAACAGTACTTGAGAGCTTATTAGAAATGCATCTTGGGGGTCACCCCAGACCCATTGAATCAGAATCTGCTCTTTAACAAGGTGCTCGTGTGACGCCTAAGCCACCAAAGTTTAATAAGCGCCTTCTATTATACATGCCGAGAAGCTCTCAAATAAGGCTATGGAATTGTGCTAAAAGAAAGCTTTGCAAAATATATGAAAATATTTAACTGCTTGGATTTTTTGTTCATAAATAAAGGCACGCGATATTGCTATATTCCTGGTGGATAAATACAGACCTAAGGAACCAAAAGGTTTTTTTGATAATTGTTGGGAAAGCTGCACTCTGTTTAGTACAGGCTGACTCTTCCATGTTCATTGCAGCTAAAAAATTAGACATGAAATAATACCTAATCACAATAGCAGAAGTGCTCTCAGTAATCCATTAATGCACTTTGTAGCACATTCGCTCTTTGCAGGCTTTTGATAAGTGGTGGGGGGACAACTGGCATTCCGGAAAGCTGCATCAGTGTTATTCAAAAGCCTCCTAATCAGGCTCTAAATTCCTACACTCAGGAAAGTGTTTCTTGGGCGGTGAATACTGCTTAGCAAGTTAAATACTTCATTGATAAAGCAAGATACAAGTCCAGGCAGGGGTTAGTTATCTGAATCACCTCCTTTTGAATATGTAAATCACAATAAGTGTCTTCAAGAATTGGTGTATGAGGAAGAATAGTTAGAAATTTTAGATACAGGCTTCTTTTATGCTGCAAATCTTGTTAAGTTTTTTCAAAGTATTCTCTTTAAGGAATTATTTGCCACTTAATTCTGTTGTGCATTGGGCTAAGATAAAGTCCAGAAATTCTATCTATATTTTTAATTTTATGTGGCAGTGAATAGCAGACATAGAGGAGGCACTTTTTGAATGTCCAGAAGAATGGTGAGTACCAGCAACTGTGCTCTGAGGATGTTAGGTTGAGCCCTGCCAGGAGAGACGTGGATGAAACAAATCAGACCAGTAACCACATGGTACTCTGGGGAAAATGATACCTTTGTTATAATAAAGGTGATACATGTTGATTGTTGAAAATTTGGGAATTGTGAAAATAATTTTAAAAAATCATTTGTACTCCCATCTATCCCCAAGATAACCACTCTAAACATAATTATTGAAATACAAACCAGTTTCCTTATATCTGTTTATATACCTAAGTCCTAAATGCCCTAGAAACTCAGAATTATGACTTTTAGGAACCTTTTTAAAATTAAGTGAATCAGATTTTCACATAATAAAGTCTATGTAAAGGACAACTATAGATCAGTTATTTTTGGTTATGACTGAAAGCTAAGTAATGGCTGCATATTGACTGTAAGTATTGATTTTGGCAGTTTCTTTCTGAATGTTTTAAATGGTTCCTCAGAAATTAAAATGCATTTGCAAGGTCTTTATTCTTTATCATCCACAGCACCCATCACAAAACAAATGAGTAGTAACTGACTGCTGATTAATTTGTTTGCATAATTAATTGTTTATGTCATTGTCTACATTCAGCTCTGTGGTTTTGTGTGCAGACAACCATCCATCGCTATATTATTTCTGGAAAACGTGAATTTTGTTGCATTTCTTGTTGGGTAGGTTAAATGAACACCCAGGAAGATTGTGTAACAAATGTGACTTGTAGGAAAGGTCCTTAACTTTACTTGATTAGGTTATCACTCACATAAGTCAAATCACAGAAATCTCTTGATGGTTGATTCCAGTGCTAACTAGAGCCATGGGCAGGAGAAGCCAAGGGTATATTCTTGGAGTCACAGCTTAACAGTGAGCCCCTCCTAGTGCGTTCAGATCACAGAGTTGGATAGCACAAAAACCAGGACAATTCTGGAGTGAAGCTGAATATGTAAATCTTTGAAGATATTACATGTTTATATTTCTGACACATTTTAACTATTTGTCAAAATTTTTTGGCTCAAATTTTTGCTCTATTTTTTCAGTTTTTAAGGAGAGCAAAATTATCCTGGGTAATATATGATCATAGTGTTTATGTATCTTCTTGTCATAAATTGAATGAAGTTATGCTACTTTTGGAAAGGGATAACAATTAGAAGAGTAATTGGTTTTTCTGAGGTTTCATCTAAATATGAATGAAGATAAATAGTCTTAAAATAATCAAGAAGTAAAGAGATTGTCTACAAAACCACAAACACAGAAAATTTTTAACATCACCCCCCTTTTTAATCAAATATCACACTGGATTGAAGACAAAAGAATTAACCCAATTTATATGAAGGGATGGATTTTCTGAATGCTCAAAAACTTGAATTTCTAAAGTAGATTTTTTTGGGGGGGATATTATGTAAAGGGCATCATTACTGCTTAGCACCAGCTTTGTTTTAGACAATAAAGATATTCTGGGGTTTCCTGCTCTTGTCATTAGTGCAATCTTGTGGTGCAAATCATCTGAGCTTCAAGCTCTCAATTGTTTATCCCCCAAAACAATTTTCAAAAGTATTTCCTAGTTAATCTGAGAGCCCATTTACATGAAATTAATATTCTAGTTTCCAAAAATATTATAGTTCTCAAAAGTTGTTTTCTGTTTTATAATTAAATCTTGACATGTATTACTTT
The DNA here is from genome assembly GCA_033961575.1 of Aselliscus stoliczkanus. Taxonomy (NCBI): domain Eukaryota; kingdom Metazoa; phylum Chordata; class Mammalia; order Chiroptera; family Hipposideridae; genus Aselliscus; species Aselliscus stoliczkanus. The sequence continues at coordinate 54,181,501 of CM066731.1, forward strand.
GAAACACATATGCAAAACTTTTGGGAGGAACCATATAAGGAGGGGAGGTTAATAGATAGCCAGATGATTAGATAGATAGATGATAGATAGATAGATAGATAGATAGATAGATAGATAGATAGATAAAGTTGCAGTGACGTAGATGAAGACATCTTGACTGACTAGATGTTGTTGATCACATGTCTGCTAGAATGGTTTATAGCTTTAAAAACTAAGGCTTAGTTTTTGGGGTTTTTTTGAGAGACCTAACCCACTCCTCCTAATAATATTTGAGGCATCCATTTACAAACAAAACTGCAGAACAGTGCACAGTGTCAGGTTTTGAATCCATGTTTGTGGAGTCTTTTCATTCATTCACCAAACTCCAAATAAGTCAATTAAGATACTAATGAAAACTAGTGTAGAAGATAATATGCTTAGACATAAAAATGTCTTTATTGAGTCTATAATAGCTTGCTCGGAACATGAAACTCAAATGTGGAGGTTAATTTCTGTGTTTCTAATATTTATAATAAGCCACTGTATTTATCCATTTTGAACAGGCTTAGCTTTTACATAAAGTTGATTTCTTTGGAAATCTATTTCATTTTAAAATTCCCATTTATAATATGAGCCCATAGTATATTTTATAACCCTAAAAATTGCCATCAGCAACTTCTGTTCAACAGATAATAAACTGTTAACAGAACAACAAAATATAATGGAAACAGTGCACATGATGATGGAAAGTAGCAGAATACAATAAACACACAAAAACAAAAATTATGATAATCAAAAATTCGTTTTAAAAGTACAATAGGTTAAGCCAATCACAAAACAACAACTTCAAGATAGAGAACCAGGGGTGAAAAGCAGCAATGGGTTTCAGATCCAAGAGGCATAAGATGAATAAGAAGGTGACTTGTAGCCCCATTCCCTGCTCAGAGTCCCTGACAGGCAACGCCAATGAATGCTTAATTTACTCACTTGCTATGAAATCAATTTTTAAAGACCGGGTTTCTTAACTCTGTATGACAGAAAGGAGACAGACTTTGAAAAATAATCACAGTTTCATTCACACCTGTCTGGTATTATGTCTTAGGGCTAGTCAATGACCTATTCTACCTTAGAGTGCATATGCTACAAGTCATTTTAATATCCTGGCTTGTGAGTCTGTAAGGAAAGCTGTTTAAAGAGTCTGCAAAGGCAAGATGGTGCATAACAGTTGCCTAAAATTCTGGGCGAAAACACTGGATGTTTTCTGGAACTTAACACAAAATAAAAGGCAAGGTGGCAAAACTGCTTATGTAGGTGTTTATACACTAGGAGTATTTTTAAGCCAGTCACTTTGTCAGGTCCTGAGGAAAGCAGTTGTGAGCAAAGTGACAAGGGCCTGCCCTGATATAAACGGGAGAAGAGTTGATGGTATGGCTGATTCAGCCCTGTAAGTGCTATGGGAACACATGCAGCTGCATTGGGACCTTTGACTGTAGATGCCGACCTGGACTGGGCAAAAGGATGGAGATCAAGGAGAGCTTCCTGGAGGAAGAGATATCTCAGCCAAGAGCTAAAGGATGAGGAGAAGTCAGCTAGATGATGAAGAGAGGGAAGACTGTTTTAAGCAGAGGAAATAACTCATGGGAAGACTGAGGGGTGAGAGAGAACATGGAGCCATGAGAAGATAAAAATGTAATAGGGCTGAAGCCTAAATACCCTAGATTACTGTGAGACAAGCAATGAACCTGGAAAAAAGGATAGGATAAGGCGTAAAGGTCAGAGCAAGCCTCAATAAGGAAGTTTTACCTGAAATAGCAAGCCTTTGAGATTGATGTTTTAAAAGATCTCAACGACTACTCTTAGTCGTCTTATAAGTAGATATGAGTTGTGCTCTTTGACCGACCTCTGGCCATTTTCCCCACCCCTCCACCTCTGGTAATTATTTTGCAATATGTAAATGTATCAAATCAGCATACCATACACCTTAAACTTGCACCATGTTATATGTTAATTATATCTCAATAAAAGTGGGAAAAATGAAAGTAAATAAAGGTACTACTCTATGGAAAATGGACTGGAGAAATGCAGGCAAAATAGGAAGATGGCTTGGAGAGGTTAAGGCCGTGAAGTAGAATAAAGCTGATGTGGCTGAGATGTATTTAGAACACAGAATTGTTGAGGTCTGGTGAGAGACTGGATGTGAATAATGAGCAGTAAGAGAGAGTGAGGGGTCAGGATTCCAGGTTTCTGATTCAGGCAACTGGGAGCGTGGTGGTGTCATTCACTAAGGGAATTTCAAGGGAAGAGTAGCTTGCATTTCGCACGTGGATAAGTTTGGGGCACGTTGAGTTGGAGATCCCTGTGAGCCTTCCAAGGAGAGAGGTTCGGTAAGAGCTGGAGCTCAGGAGAGGAGCCCGGGATGGAAGTGGACATCTGGGGTCATCAGATTACAATTGGAGATTGAAATCGCAAGAGTAGGTGATGTCTCCCCGGAAGAATGTGTGCTATGAGCAGCGACATAGGAAGAACCCTGAGGAGCACCATTCGCGTAGATGTGCATGATCAGAGAAAGAAAGACGGTCCTATGCCTTAGCCCAGCTTTCCTAAGAGGCAAAGCCTGCAGTAAACTACATGCTAACCCCTCATTGGGGGGCAGGGTGCCACAGCAGGGCAATCATAATAAGGGAAAATATCGCGAGGGAGGAAAGGCAGAAAAGGAAACACATGGTGGTGCTTTACCTATATATTAGTTAGCGGCACAGGAAACAACCTGGCACTTCGTCATGGGAAACATCTCCAGAGAGACCCTGCAGAATTACTCCCCTTGCTTAAGTCTGTAAAGGATGAGAAAGAGCGTGCAATTTCTCTTTTACCTCCTTCTGTTTCTTGCCTCTCGTTGATAAAAACTTGCCGCTTAGGGTATTTAATCCCTCTGCCCTTTGAGGCAGCCCCTGGGAAAGCCGGAATCTCCATGGGTTTAAAGCAATCAAGTCTCAATACAGAAGCTTCTGGTGCTCTCCCAGAAATGGATGTGATGATAGAGGTTTGGCCGCACTCAGTCAGCACCCCTGGGACAGGCCGAGACACGGGCTGGTCCTAGGAGATGAAGCCATGGTATTAGCAGTTGGAATTTTGTGAACGATAGGATGGTGTGTCTCAATGGATTGATGGACAGAAACAATTTTGAATAGTGCATAAATTGGGTCAAGTGTATCCCGTGAAGAAGCCAAGAAGGAGTTGCAGAAGTGAAAGATAACAAATAATGTCAAAGATAGCAAGAAAAGGCCATATTTCAAGAATGGGTCATCAGTGTCAAATGAGTCTGTCAAGTCAAATAAAATGAATACTGTAGTGGGTCTGGGTGAATTCCCTGTGCTTCTGGTAATGTACTTTTGTTTCCTATGGGAACCCATACCTCCCCCACTCTTGGTTCACTTGGTTTGTGTTGAGCGAACCCGAACCATTGGTTCCCGGGTACAAGCCAATCAGTCTGAGACCTCCCTGAATACAGGGAGGGGCTGTGAGCCAACCAGGCCAATGGGACTCCATGGCAGGGATTTCACTGGGACAAATGGTAATGAGCTAGATAGAAGCCTGGGACTTTTAAATGTTGTGAACCAATGAATGCCTTTTTTTTCTTCTATCAGTTTGAGTTTGAATTGCTTTTCTGCCATTTCTAACTAAACGGCACCTGATTATTGCAGAAACAGAAAAGTATCCATCAGATTTAATGACAAAGGGTATTGGTGCCTTTAGTGAGGATGATTTCAGTGTAATGGCACTGGCAGAAGTCGGAACATTCTTACTGCCTCTTTAGCCTCTTCCCTCTGCCCTTAAAAATGCAGTTTCACTTCCTTGTGAAACGACAGAGAAAGTCAGACTAAATGTTTAGAGAACCAGTGGGTGAAAGCAGAAATGACACCTGTGAACAGCCTTGGCACCCTGGAGCCATGTTGCTCTGGACTCCATCTAGGGGAACAGGTGTGATGCATCACGTGGGCTCTTCAGGGTTGCTGAAGTCCAGGTAGACTCCCACCCATTTAAAGGACTGTAGTCTCCATGATAATAGAATTGATCTTAATTTTCTACTTTTTCCCAAGTACTTAGCCTTGTGGCAGCTACATAGTGGGCTTATATTAAATATAGGTCCATTGAAAATTCCCGACCTACCTGAGCCAGGAGCGGCCCACAGGGTTTACTCAGCCTGGAGTTTCACAGCAGGCAGGTCCTTCTGTCATTCCGATGGCTGAATAAAATTACATTTTGATTCCAATGTGTGGTCATTTCTAGTGACTGTGGAAGTGGAAATGTTTATATCAATTCTATGTAATTCTTCACTACACCACAATCTTATCTTTTCAAGGATTTGTAATAAATCTGTCAACACAGTCTCAATTTTCTTTCACAACATTTCTCACATCCACTCTTGTTTCCTATTCAAAATAATTACAGAATTCAAATGTTCACTACATCTGGCTTAAAATAGAACAACGCCCTAATTGATGTTGTGCCTCTAGTCCCCGTTTACTCCAATCCATCATCGTATACCCTACCACCAGGTGAATAATCCCAAAATTAATTCATGTCCCAGTGTCAGTTAAATCACACAGTGAAAGACCACATCCCTAAATATCTGTAGGGAACTTTATTTATACTTTTATTTTAAGAGAATGTAGTCTGCCTTTATTACTATTAGTTGAAATACATTTCTGTCTTTTTATCTCTTATTCTTCTGGACTTGATTGCAAACTCCTTGAGGTTAGGATGTTTCTCAGTGGGTCTCATCTCATGGATAAGGCAAATTAAATGATGAAATATTTTCTGTAACTAGTTGCACAGCAATGTATAGCATGTGGGTATTGAGTCTTGTGTTTCCAGTTATCACCAACCAAGGACCCAAGATGTGCGGACATTGACCGTAAGCTATGGTCAGATGCCTACCATTGCTTTGCTTACTCTTCTCATTTAATGGAAGTCAATGTCAGTCCTGATGCCACATGTTTTTTAACATATTTGTAGACATGTAGAAAATATGAGATTGGTATGAGCACCACTGAGGATGTTGTAGAAAAATAATACTTAGTGATTTTATATTAGTCGAAGCAATATTTTCTTTATATGAAAAAGTCTCCATTGCTTTTTCATTGCAACAAGATTTTATGACAGGGTTTTAAAAAAAAACATCTTTAATACAAGTTCTCTTTATTTATTGAGATATAATTGACATGTAAACCTTCTATTAGTTTCATGTGTACTGCATACTGATTCAGTATTTGTATACACTGCAAAATAATCACTGCAATAAGTCTAGTAACCATCTGTCACCATACCTAGTTGCAGTTTTTTTTCTTATAATGAGAACTTTTAAGATTTACTCTTTTAGCAACTTTGAAATATGCAATAGAGTATTACTGACTAGAGTCACAATGCTGTACATCCCCATGATTTATTTATTTTATAATGGGAATTTTGTACCTTTTGACTCTCTTCATCCATTGCCCCCCACCCCTTGCAACCACCAATCTGTTTCCTGTATCTATGAGCTTGGCTTTTTTGTTTGTTTTGTTTTGATTTGATTTGATTTTTTTGTTTGTTTTGTTTTTGCATTCCACATATGAGTGAAATTTTATAGTATTTGTCTTTCTCTGTCTGACTTATTTCACTTAGCATAATGCTATCAAGGTCTACCCATATTGTCACAAATGTCAAGATTCCATTAATTTTTATTGCTAAGTAATATTCTATTGTGTGTGCCTGTGTGTATGTATACATATAAACATATATATATATATATACACACACATACACACATATATACATATTACATCTTCTTTATCAATTCATCTGTTAATGGGCACTTAGGTTGTTTCCATATATCTTGGCTATTGTAAATAATGCTGCACTGAGCATGGGAATGCATATAACTTCAAATTAGTGTTCTCACTTTCTTCAGATAAATACTCAGAAGTGGAATTGCTGGGTCATATGGTAATTCCATTTTTAATTTTTTAAGGAACCTCCATACTGTTTTCCATAGTGGCTACACCAATTTACATTCCCATCAACAGTGCACAAGGGTTCCCTTTCTCCATATCCTTGCCAATACTTGTTATCTCTTCCCTTTTTGATTATAGCAAATCTAACAGGTGTGAGGTGACATTTCATTGTGGTTTTGATTTGCATTTCCTGATGAGTAGCGATGTTGAGCATCTTTTCATGTGCCTGTTGGTCATCCATATATCTTTTTTAGGAAAATGTCTATTCAGGTCTCTGCCTATTTTTAAATCAGATTATTTGCTTTTTTGCTGTTGAGTTGTGTGAGTTCCTTATATTTTTTGGATGTTAGCCCCTTATTGAATATATAATTTGCAAATATTTTATCCCATTCAGTAGATTGCCTTTTCATTTTTGCTTATGGTTTCCTTTGCTTTGCAGAAGTTTTTAGTCTGATGTATTTCTACTTTTTTATTTTGTTTTTGTTGCCTTTGCTTTTGAAGTCAGACCCCAAAAAACCATTGCCAAGTCCAATGTCAAGAAGGTTACCACCTGCTTTCTTCTAGGAATTTTATGGTGTCAGGTCTTATGTTCAAGTCTTTAATCCATTTTGATTTAATTTTTTCTTTGGTATAAATAATATAGTTTTATTCTTTTGTATGTGTCTTTCCAGTTTTCCTAACACTGTTTATTGAAGATACTGTCCTTTCTTCATTGTATACTTTTCGTCCTTGGTTATAAATTGACCAGTTATGCGTGGGTTTATTTTTGGGCTTTCTATTTTGTTCTGTTTATCTGTTTTATGCCAATACCACACTTTTCTGATTACTATAGCTTTGTAATATAATTTCAAATCTGGGAGTATGATGCCTCCAGCTTTGTTTTTTTCTCAAGACTGCTTTGACTATTTGGGGTCTTTTGTGGTTCCATATAAATTTCAGAATAATGTATTCTAGTTCTGAGAAGAATGCCCTTGGTATTTTGATAGGGGTTACTTTGAATCTGTAGATTGCTTCGGGTATATGGACACCTTTAATGATATTACTCCTTCCAATTGATGAGCATGGTCTATCTTTCCATATATTTGTGTTGCTTTCAATTTCTTTCATCACTTTCTTATAGTTTTCAGTGTATAAATGATTCTTCTTAGTTAAATTATTCCTACGTATTTTATTCTTTTTGATTCAATTGTAAATGTTATTGTTTTCTTAATTTCTTTTTCTACTAGTTCATTGTTAATGTATGAAAATGCATACTTGGTTTGTATATTTGTATATTGATTTTGTATCCTGCAATTTAACTGAATTCATTTATTATGAATTTGTTAGAGTCTTTAGGGTTTTCTATATGTAAAATCATATCATCCATAAATGGTGGTAGTTTTACTTCTTCCTTTCCAGTTTGAATGTCTTTCATTTCTTTTTCTTGTCTTGTTGCTCTGGCCAAGACTTCCAATACTATATTCAATAAAAGTGGGCATCCTTGTCTTTTTCCTGATCTTAGAGGAAATACTTTCAGCTTTTCACCATTGAGTATAATGTTAACTATGGGCTTGTCATATCTGGCCTTTATTATATTGAAGTATATCCCCTCTACACCCACTTTGCTGAGAGTTTTTATTATAAATGGATGTTGAATTTTTCAATGTTTCATCTGCATTTATTGAGATGATCAATGATTTTTAATCTTTATTGTGTTAATGTGGTGTTATCACATTGATTGATTTGTGGATGTTGAACCATCCCTGCATCCATATAATAAATCACACTTGATTATAATGTATGATTTTTTTTATTTTTTTTTTGAGGGCAGTGTTACTGGCCCTCATATGTGGGACTGAACTGGGGCCGCTGGCTTCCCAAGCCAGTGAGTAACCACCGTGCCACTCGGCCAGCCCCGATTCTTTTAATGTATTGTTGAATTTGATTTGCGAATATTTTGGTGAGAATTTTTTTTTTTTTTAAGATTCTATTGGGGAATTGGGGGAGGGGAACAGCGTTGGGGAATCGGAGAAGGTGAACAGACAAGTTGCTGTCTTTTTGTTCTTCAGTCTAGTTGTGGAGGACGTTGCTTCTCTGGCCCATGTTGGTATCGTCATTGCGCTCTTCCCGGATGAGGCAGATCGGTCGCCGGTCTCTGGATGGTCGCTCACCGCGGCTATTGGCAGCTCACGAGCTGGCTGCCGGCCACTCACTGTAGCCTATGGCAGGCCACTGCAGCAGGGGCTGCAGCCTACACCATTGCTGGGGCTCGCACAGCCCAGCTCCAGGTGGAGCTGTTGTTAGCTGTAGAGGGCAGTGTCACTGGCCCTCATATGTGGGATCCGAACCGGGGCCGCTGGCATCCCAAAACCAGCTCTTAACCAATGCGCCACTCAGCCGGCCCTATTTTGGTGAGAATTTTGCATCTGTGTTTATACTGGCCTGTAATTTTATTTTCTTGTGGTATCCTTTTCTGATTTAGGTATAAGGATAATGCTGGTCTTGTAAAATAAGTGTGGAACTTATTCCACACTTATTCAGTTTTTGAATGAGCTTGAAAAGGACTGGTATTAATTTTCTTTGAATACTTAGTAGAGTTCACCAGAAGCCATCTGGTCCTAACAGAAATGTTTTTGTTTTACTTCTTGCAAGATCTTAATTAAACCTTTCAAACTGTTTTAAAAATTCAGAGAATGCCTAAACAATGTGTATTTTTAATTAACTTTCATTTGAATATAATTATAATTTCCCACCAGTACCTGCAAAGAAAAACATATTTTTTTGAAAGGAAAAGAGAATGCATTTGCAAGATTATTCTCCCTTGGGAAAAGTGGACTTTTTTTTCCCAGGATAACACTGGATAATATGTTTCCTTTTTCTTCAACTTATAATTTATAATTTAACTTTTATCCATATTTTATATTCATATTTGTATGATAAAAAGGTGCCACATCTTTTAAACACCTAAGGAATCTAAGAGAAGTAACAATTTTCAAGTCTCACAATGGAGCAATTTGAATAGCTCTCTAATATTCACCTCATTAAGTCTCACTGGCAAATGATTATCTCCCGTGTGGAAGATTTGGGGTGAATATTACTTGGCAATTTTCATGGCAGTCCAATAATATCATTCAATACTTTATATGGAATTATCTTCATCTAAAACTTTGGCCTTCAACATTAAAAAAGCTGTCCAAACTCTCTCTTAAGAGAAGTTAGAATTTAGACCTATTAACATACTACCCAAAGGCTCTCCTCACCCCAGCCATCCTGCATCTCAGTTGAAGCACTATAAACAGAAGGAACAAATCACTTGTTCTCAGAAGAAAGTAATGTTTTTAGAAGAATAAGAAAAGCTTCTCATTCTCAAAATGTAAAGACAAAAATGAAGCATGAAAAATATCTAGTTTCCTTTTCAGAGGAGACAATTAGCAAAAATGTTTCTGAGGATTTTTTAAAGAGTCCTATTATTTGAGGTAAATCAGGGAGAGTCTCATACATGCCAAGTCACCGATTGTTGGTTAGAATCCTCATGGTATGTGGGTGATTGAGTGTTATAACTACCATTTTTTGAGAAAATAAATTCTGCCAGAGCTCTTGTAAGCACTGTACATTTAATTCTCAAACAACTCTTTGAAGTAGACACACTTATTTAACCCCTTTTACAGAGAAGGAAATAGCCATAGATAAATTAGGAAATTGTTCATAGTCCTACCACTAGAAAGTATACAAGTCAGGCCAAAACTCAGGTCTGATACTGAAACCATGGTCTGAACTCCTACACATTTATAAATAGATGCTACAGGAACAGAACCCAGGAAAGGGGGAATGTGATATTTTTCTTTTTACCACATTCAACTAAATTCCCTGTTGCCATTATGAATTTGTATCCAGGGCAGTAGCCCCATATTGATTTATGCAGGATTGCTATAGGATTCTTTGCTGTGTTAGTCATCTCAGGTTGCCATAGAAAAATAGCATGTTCTGAGTGGCTTGAACAACAGAAATTTATTTTCTCACAGTTCTGAAGGCTATAAGTCTGAGATCCAGGTGCCAGCATGGTCCCATTATAATGAAAGCCCTCTTTCTGGCTTACAAATGGCCTTCTTGTGATGTCCTCACATGACAGAGGGAGAGAGAGCAAGCTCTCTGGTGTCTGTTCTTACAAGGGCGCTAATCCCATTATGAGGCCCCCATCTCATGACCTCATCTAAACCAAATTATCTCCCAAAGGCCTCATCTCCAAATACTGTCACCTTGGGGGTTAGGGCTTTAACATATAAATTTCAAGACGGGTAACAGTTCAGTCCATAGCAAGTACTAATCCAGATCTTTATTTCAAGGAAATAAAAATTTAAGGGGATACATAAGCAAGTTATTGCAACCTGATAGGTTCTAAAATAAAGAGCTATATGAATTATCCTGAAAGCACCAAGGAGAAGGCAATTAATTTTGTACAGGTCTGGGGGGCAGGTTGACATCAAAGCAGGTCTTACAAAGGAAGAGACTTTGCACTAAAATCCAGATGTGTAAGTGGTTGCTTAGTAGCACAGAGGTCTCCACCAGCCAGACTGTTCCCCTGGAATAGGATAGAGTTTGATTTGTTGCCTATTTGATCAGAACATTTACTTAGTTTAGTGTTCATTTTTGAGAAAAGAAACCTTTTGATGTTCTGGGTTGAGAACACATACAAACCAAATCATTCTACAGAGAAGCTCAAAATTAACAAGACCTTCCTATGGACTCAATGGTTCTAATTATTGTTTTAATTTCTACACTTACTCATGAATAGACATCCAAGGGATTACAGATACCTAAAGAAAGGCTTTAAAATGAAGGATAGTACCAAAACAAAACAGAAATTTAAAAAAAAAACTTAGAGAAACATAGACTGTGCAAAAAGAAAAAGAAAAAAGAAAAAGGAAGAAAAAGTAAACAAAGGACGGAAAATAACCTATCATTAACATCTTACAAGAAATAAGAAAATATTTTGCAACACCAAAACAAGTACAAGGTGCTTAAAATTTTGGAGCAAACAAAACTGAGTTATTGAAAATTAAAAACATTGTAGCATAAATGAAGAACCCAATAAGAGTTGATAAAATTTGTTGCATAAAGAAGAATGGAAGGCAGAGAAAAGGAAATAGAAAAAATAAGTAAGTTAGAAGAATAATTAAGCAGTCCAACTCCAACATTCAAATAATAAGAGTTCTACAAAAAGAGAAATGGGTGGAAATAAATGAAACAATTCAAGAAAATTTCCTAGGACAGTAGGACTTGAATTGCTAGAATGAAAAGCTCCAGTGGGCTAAGTAAACTCCTAAGTTACATCACTGTGAAATTTCAGAGCAACTGGGATAATTAGAAGATGCTACAAGCTTCTAGAGAAAGAAAAGCACAGATCGAATCAAAGATCAAAAATTAGAATGGCTTCATATTTCCTCAAGCACAATGGAAGCTAGAGGACAAGAAGAAAAAAACCTCCTGAAATTGAAAATTAGAGGGGAAAAATCATTTCCTATTTAAAATATAGAACCACGCCAAACTACCAGTCTAGTGAGGGTATAATAAGGATATTTTCAGACAAGCAAGATCTGCAAAAATTTATCCCACGTGCATACATACTCATATTTCCTCGTGCAACACTGGAGGCTTTGTTCCAACCAACAAGAGAACAAACAAAACAATGAGGACCTCCTAGGAAATAGGAGATCTCAAACAGGGCAGCAGTAATGGAAATTCCCCAAGTTAGGAAGGGAGCTCCCAGGATTATTGCTGTGCATGGACATATTCCAGGTTGTAGCAAGGATGGCATGTATATATGTCCTCAGACATCTGTATTCCATACTATATTCATAGTCACCCTTTTCCTCAAAGTTCAGGTATAGCACAAGTAAACTTGGAGGTGCAGGTGTAGGTTGTAGGGAGAAATGATAATAGTCAGCATGAGGAGGTACAGAGAGGGATGTAAGGGTATGATGACAGCTGCTCACACTCTGTAGGATGGAGTGAGTTCAAGCCATAAAGAGTCTGGGGAGTCACTTCTTCTGCTTCCCAGAACAAGTCCATTTCCATCTCCTAAATATACTTTAAATACAGAAGAATGAACTTTTTGGCTAGCAAAAATATTGAAAATCACTACTCCACATCACAGGTTATCCTTGAAGTATTTTAGGAAAGAGGTTGATTTATTCCAATCTGAATTTTAGAAATACAGCTTTGGCTTTGGGATAGAGAGTAGATTGGAGAGGAGAAAAAAAGGAGACCATTTACGAGGCTGCAGCAAGACAGGCAAGATACGTAAAATTGTGACAATAGGGGTGGACAAAGAGGAGAGGACAGAATATATCCATATAAAACATTGGTAGAATCAGTATAGAACTTGGTGAGGCAAAGTGAGGGACAATGACAGTAAGTCCCAGATTCCTGGTATAGACAACTGTGTTGATGATAATCTGTCTGCCAAAATACAAAGAAGATACAGGAGAAAGAGCAGATCCATAGAGGAAGATGGAGATGTCCATTTTGGACATGAAGCATCTCGGTGGAGATGTCTTGTAGGTTATCAGGATATATGGGTTGGGGGTTCTGGAGGGAGATAGAGATGGATACTCATATTTTGATATCCCCAAAACAGGTGTTGGGAAACATGGATATGAAAGTGAATTCCTATGAAGAATCATAACCTAAGAAAAACAAAGGGATATGAAGTTATGGTACATCACAAGCAAATATTGGGTATGGGAAGTTAGAAACACCGAAATAATTGCTATCTTGGGAAGACTGCTGGAAATAAAATAAGCCTCATTTCCTTTGAATCTATGACTAAAACTGAACAGACATCATCTGCTCTGCCCAAACCTCTGGCCCTGCCTCCCTTAGAGACAAGGGATGGCTGTGGGAGGGGGACAGCAGGGAGAAGGTAGCAGCTGTGGGAAGGCCTGACTGAGGCTGCCTTCCTTGAGCAGTGGCCTTGCCATCATGAAAAGCAGCAGTACTTGACTGGAGCTGACTCTGCTGCCATTCTAAATCATGGTGGCAATGGATTTCACATCACAGTCCCTGTCTTCCAATTTAGAAAACCTGATTCAGCAACTTGTTCTGAACGCACCCTTGAAAATCAGGATGTACAATAGATTTGTAAGTTTGAGAGTGTTTCTGTGTCTTGCAGAATTTCAGCAGGTATTCTTTCATATGTCAGGAAACATTTAGCAAATTAACCATACAAAGTGAGCGAGGTGGAGATAATTATAGAATCCTATGTTTGGGGTTATTCTGTGGCTGAGAGCTACCAGACTCATAAATTAGAGTTTCCCTACACACCTCGTATTTATATTTAAAAATCACACTTCCCCAAAACATAAGTTATTTGAGGCTTTGAATTTGTGAAATGGAATAAGAGTGTTTTTCATGGTTACTCTAAAATGTCTAGTCCCAATTACTTCCCTAATCCCAAAACTAAATGTAGTTCTCATTCTTTCTATCAACTCTATTGTAATCATAGCCCCACTGTTTTCTTCTTATTTCAAAGAGAAGCCTTTACTTATGTTCTGTATTTCTGGGGTTGCCACCAGCTAAAACTGTTCAGGGCAGATAAAGGAAACTACAAACAAGGTAAGACAATGGAAGTGACTAATAAATCAACATGTTACCAAATAATTGAAGATTTTATTAAAACTCTGTGTAAATGAAATCTTTCTAAATAAAAGGGTATTCTTTGTGTTTTCTAAACTCAAGCATTAGAAAGGTCAAGTTCCAGTACATGAAGCTATATTGCAGTTTATTCTGTTTATAACTTTCATTATTTGGGCTATTTGATACAAGTTAGAAACAGCATCTAAAACATTTCAATTTTCATGCTGTTTAAAAAGTCTGCTTGCATATGGAATTCTATCTTTCAAAATTGCTATCTAAGTATGTCTGAAATTTGCTATTATTTAGCTGCTCAGAACAGCTTTGTAAATATTGCATAGGTATGCAATGGAACCTCTTAAGATGTCAGAATCCATTTTAAAAACTGAAATGATGTAGTATTACATACATTCAATAATATTCACTTTAATAGACTGGTTGGTCAAGATCCTACATTTAATTATATTCATTTGGGTCCATTTTACATATGCATTATGTAAGAAGCACATAGCATGTCCTGTGGCATGCCCACAGCTAATTCTCAGTAACAGGAGACTGAGATGCTCACAAATAAGCAAGTATACTCTTTTTATCTTCTTTTGTGTTTAAAGTCCATGCCCTAGTTAATTACTCCTGTGGGTAGAAAGTTGAAAGACGAAAAAGAATAAACCTTCATAGTTTGCGTTTTCATCACCAATCCCATTATATCACAGAGGCAGGACCCTTGCGTTGTCCATCATTCTATCTGCGGGACCTAAAATAGTGCCTTGCACACAATGAGTGCTCGGGTATGTACTCATTGGAAGAGGGATGGTGCCAGCTGCTGGTGCCTCTATACATCCCTCTATACAGAGATGACACAGTAGAAAGAGCCCTGCTTGGGGAAACAGGAGCACTGGGTTCTATTCTGTGTTCTGCCCCTTCTGGGGTGACCTCGGCCAGGTCTGTATCTCAGAGTCTGAGGTTCCTCATTAGAGGAATGGGGATAAAACTATCTAATCTACCCTGGCCCTCAGCAGGCATTAAGTGGGACAAATGGAGAAAACTCCATAAACATCCCAGTGATCAAAAGAACAAAAGAAAACAGAATGGCCGTAGAGGAGGCCATTGGTTTATCTCAGCAGTCCATGTGTCCCTCTGTTTACAGTCAGCTTTTAATTATTTGCATTAATGAAGGACAGCCAAGGCATGAATAATCCCAAGCTCTTACATTTGGTTTTGGAATTAAATTTGAATGTGCTCTCTGTAACATTCCCAGACTATTCTCCCCAAGTCATGAAATCCCAATGTAAACACCCAGTTCCACAGCAATGACTTAGGGGTAAACATATAATGATCTAGCTTCTTTTTATTATTATTTTTTATTGGGAAACTGTTTTTCCAGGACCTATCAGCTCTAAGTCAAGTAGTTGTTTCAATCTAGTTGTGGAGGGCTCAGCTCAGTGGCCCATGTGGGGATCGAACTAGCAACCTTGGTGTTATGAGCACTGCACTCTAACCAACTGAGCTAACTGGCTGCCCCCAGCAATGATCTAGCTCCTTGAATGTGAAATAATGCTTATTAGATGCACAGCCCCTTGACAGCTGGGAGGTGAGCATCACAAACATCATGCATCACCCTTTGGCAAAATTGA
The DNA here is from genome assembly GCA_033961575.1 of Aselliscus stoliczkanus. Taxonomy (NCBI): domain Eukaryota; kingdom Metazoa; phylum Chordata; class Mammalia; order Chiroptera; family Hipposideridae; genus Aselliscus; species Aselliscus stoliczkanus. Next base: position 54,196,718 of record CM066731.1, read on the forward strand.
ATTCAGTAGCGAGGAGGTCGTGCAAGATTCTTCATTCAGTAAATTCTGGAAACAGTCATTTTGTTCCTTGGATTGCTTTATCTGGGAAGAAATTAGTTGAGTTTTTCACTGGGGAATTGAGGTAGTATATTCTTAGCACTCTAATTGATCACTGCTTGGCATATTATATGTAAATGAGGCTTACACATTCAGGTAATTTGACAGTGCACTTTTGAATAAATGAATATATCATACCAGGAAGATACTGAGTCTTTATACTAAGTACAGCATTCATAGCTTCCCTTCTACTCAGTGATTTATCATCGATGAAACATGGGTTTTTGAAATAGTGTTGAAATAATTTATTTGTTTTCTAGCTTATGCATTTGTTGATTTGGGTAGTAATTTTATCCTCCCTGCACAGCTATTGGCTGGTAAACAATTCCTTGTAACTTCGGGAAGTGAAGTATTGCCTATTCGTTTCTCTCCCTCATGCCCACAGGCTACACTGTAACTCTCACCTGTCCTACTTTGCTATGGACATATTTTTAAGTGTCAGAATGTTCTGCATATTTACACCAGAGTGTATGCCTAGAAAGCAGGTGTTATTCGAGGCTCTTAAAATGGAGCTGTCATGAAGAGAAAGAGTGATAAAAAGTGAGAGGCCCAACCCACTTGAAAGGCAAATCCCTGCAACCTTCCTGCTCACAGAACTCATGATTTTCCACCCTCCAAGTGTCCATTCAGTCAGAAATCATTTGTATCTCCATAGAATCACTTTGACACTGGGCTTGACTATGCCAAGGTCGCACAATTAAGTTAGTGCCCCCGGGGATGAGGTAACAGCAGAGACTCTCAATTGACTCCTGGTCCCTCCTGATCCGGCTTCCAAAGTGATTTATTCAGGTTGGCCTCTCCCATCTCCAGGAGCAGCAATGACCTGTTCTGTAAGGACTCACCTTCATGCTGTCTGCTGCTCTAACAATGGAGACTGAAGTTAGACTTGAGTTCAGATCCTGGCTCTGGCACTCACCAGCTATGTGTTAGGGTAATTATATGTACAGGGTATGTAATTTATATACTTTTGGACCTTGCGTGTATTAAACTCTCAGGTTTTTAATAGGCCTATGTGACGGGCAGGTATATTACACCTCTGTTTTTGCTGTCATTGTGGTGACAAGGGGTTATAAGCCTGAGATGCTCCAGCGTGGTCTGTGGCTCTGGATGGAGATGGGAGGCTGCTTCCTTGTCACCATCCTGTAATCTGTCTATAGTCTGTGCTGTTTTCTGGCCTGAGGGTAAGAACAGATTTGGCCATGCAGTAGACTGTATTCTCCCTGGCCAGCCGTATGCCCCAGGAGAGGTCTGCCTGCTTAGTTGAGCTGGAGCCACCTCTGAGGTGGTGTCATGGTTTGGGAGCAACAAGGTTTCCTGGACCGAGCACACAAGCAGGAATCACAGGACTGGGCTTTATGCCGAGTCCCAGCACTCATGTGTTGAGTGACCTTGGGCAAACCACTTCCCTTCTCTTCTTCCTATTGAAGAGAAATAATCGATCTTATGGCCAAATCTTACAAAGATGTAGTGAAGATTAATTTAGAATATCTAGAACAATTTCAGAGGGAAACACCAGAGGGATTACAATTAGTTCTATAATCCATAATTAAGTCTATAAATAGTGAGAGGTATTCATACCTGAATTAGACATTTAAAAATGAGACTTCACTGTTTTATATTAAATGTTTGGGGGTGACATTGGTTAGTAAAATTAAATAGGTTTCAAGTGTACATTTCTATAATACATCATCTATATATTGCATTGTGTGTTCACCACCCAGAGTCAGCTCTCCTTCCGTCACAATATATTCAACCCCCCTTTTAAAAAAAAAAAATCATTCTAAGGAAAATGAAAACCAATGATTTCGTCATATGCATAGAGATGATGAACTGGAAAATGTGAAAATCCTGGCAGGAATACAACATTAAACTTGGACTCTCCAGGGAGATCACAAAACTGCTGTGAAGGATAATACACATATCAATCAATGTTCCTTCCACACTAAAGACTAAAACTCTAACTCATGGTGGAAAGTAATCATGGGTATTTACAGAATAAACTCTTCGGATTTTAACTCAATTCTAAATGTGGAGATTTTCTGAGGGAATAATAAATTGTAAAGCCTTTAAAAAACACCGGAGAACCCTTTTCCCTAAAATTTCTCTAGCGTCCTGCAGGTCCACATTCCCCAATCCAGGCAAGAATGAGATGCTGCACGAATAAGGGGGGCTCCCACCAGTAGCCTGGAGCCAACTCAGTCATGTCCCTCTTGGGAAACTTACACTGTAGCCCTCTGAGCATCAAGAGATTTTTCCTCTTTTGGCCTTTTCCGCTTGCATTCCTCCTCAGCTGAACTCCCACTGAGAACAGTACAGTAGAGCATGGTATCAAGTGCACACTCTAATCTTACCACCTTTTTAGGAATTTCAAAATACCCAGTCAGATGAGGCAATTTAGGTAAGATGAACCTCCAAAGGTCAGAGGAGTTGCAGAAACACACCTATATGATTCAGTTAGTTGAAAGCAGATGGACGCACAGATACCATTCTTCCGGGTCGGTTAGCTTCACTCCCTGGGTCAGCAAGCTCACGCTATGACCTGACCTTCCGCCATGCTCTCTCTCCCCAGCCCTCCCCAGTCAGGCCTGGCTCTCCGTGGGCCATCGTGACCATTGAGGACCGCGATGCCATTTTCTGGCTGAGCCACAGGCCACCCACCACCTGTTTTCCGGCTGAAGCTGGTCTTCTCAAAGCCCCTTAACCACCAAGTGGACAGGTTGAAATGGAACACACTAGCTTTATAAAAACAACTAAATTGGCACTTTTATTTTCTCTGGCTGATCTACTCCTCCCCACCAGCCTCTGCTTCCCTGGGCTGGAGCCAAATGTTTGGGAGATGAAAATTTAGCAGTCCTGCAGTCTATTCCAGTCGAGAGCATCTCGGTTGGGTAAATAGTCCATGGATGTCATTTTACCCCTAACAGGCCGGTCCCTCCCCACTCGCCCTGCTCCTTCCCAATTGTTGCTGGCTGTAGGAGAAGCCTCTTGTCCTCCTGATGTCAGGATGGTGGGAGGGCCTGGGGCTGGTCCCCCTGCACTGACTCTTTGTCCAGGCTGGCCTCTGGCCAGTCCCTGCTGAGGCAGGTGGATCCAGTCTTAACTATGGAGTCCTGACTGTGTTTCTGCTTCAGCCTTGGCTAGTGTAACTCCTGGTACGTTTGCTCAGCCAGGCCACACTCCTGGGGAGCCCAGAACCCCCACTGCTGGGAAGGCCCCACTGCCGCACTGACTAGTACAATTCACAAGCCAAAGTCATGGTGTGGGTCCTGAGAGGCCTGCCCATCAGCCCTTAGATTCAGGGTCATTTACCCCATGCCAAAATGAGCCCCTCTGAGGCTCCCCAGCTCTCATAACCATCCTTCACCCACAGGAAACAATAAATTATAGTCCATTCTGTGATACACAAGAGCCCAGGCTGCCTGAGGACGCTAACCCAGCCCCTCCCTCCCAGAGGCATGAGACGCCACAGTTTCTCACTGTATTTTCTACAAATCATAGCCTCAGTCTCTCCAGACCATCCAAGACAAGGGTGAACAAAAGCATCGCAGCTCTGATTCTCTGTCAGCATCCTCACCATGCCCATAACCCCTCCCAGCTGGTGGTGATGCATCTTTCTCAGTTTGTTTTGAAAGTACATTTTTCCAGAACATCCAAATAATTACTAAGCAAGCTGGGACTGACTGTGCAACTCTACTGTTTTTGACTCTTCTGTTTGGAAGTTATTCTTGTTCTATTAGTTTTCTCACTGGAATCATTCTTTCGCCCTTAACCATCAGATGAGCCCGATATACATTAATCCTTAGAATCTTCTAAATCATTCATAAAACAAATTTTTGTTGACTTGAGCTTTGTTCTTTGTGCTGCAAATAAAACAACTAATAATAGGTTCTGCCCCGTAGCACTTGCAATGTGGTAAATGGCCCAAAGTTTTTTTTTATTTCACTTTTTATGAAATACTTAATAATTGGTGCATTCATGAAACATTATTTGGACACCTACTGTGTACAAAGCACTTTGTGAGACATTGTGTGAATGTGTTTGAGAGACTATTCAGTGATGAATAAATGCTATCCCTCTCTGTAAGGAATTGATTATCAAGTATGGAAATAAACATAGAAAAACATGTATCTATGACATCTGGCATAAGCAAGTGCTATAGTGTCTGCACAAGTTAACTTTTATGGAGATGTAAAAGAAGGAGCAATTTTTTATGACTTAAAATATTCCAGAAGGCTTTGTCAAGAATATAGAGTTTTTGATGAATCCTTGAAATAATTTGAAAGGCCAAGATAGGTGTTATGTTTCAGACTTGAAAAACAGAATAGGAGAAGTAGGGAAGACATGAAAGTGCATGAGAAGGCATAAGAAAGGGCATGAGGGGCAATAGACCTGTGTGGGCCCAGCAGAAGGTGAAGTGAGGATCGAAAGAAGGGATGAAGTTGAAAATGTCCGATTCGAGGCTCCAAAGGTCATGTTCAGTTCAGGCTTTCTTTAGAGGGCAATTTTTGAGAAGGAGAATGGTGGATCTTACCTGTGATTTAGGAAGCAGAGTAAGGAGTGGTTTGAAACAGCAAAGAGACCAGAGCTGGCTATCACAGAAATTCAGTCAGTGAGTTCTGAGGGGCTGAGATGCAGAGGTAGGTGTGGAAATAAAAATTGATGGTAAAGCCATTGGTAAAGGGTCAACTGCCTGTATGGGATGGGATGGTTAAGTAAGCAGCTGAAGAAGAATCAAGGACATCCAGGGTTTTCCTAACTAGAGTGGGAGTTAGATGGTGCTGAGACAGAGGGAAACTGTGAGACATATGACTATCTCCAAATATCCCATGTCCATAATATCACATACTCCTGACAATTCTGGGGTTATCCACCCATACAGGGAAGGGTTTGTGACAGTTCTACAATGATACCAACACTTGGGCTCCCACATTTAATCTTAACTAGGGCTTTCTATGTGATATTATCTGCCCACTCTTTTTCAATAAACTCACAAAATAGCCTCGGTGAGTGTGGTGGGATATTCATAGAAGAGAAAAAAGACTGTGGACAAATCCAGTCAACCAAGTGAAACAACAGTATTTAGCATCCAAATGGTCGGTCCTCCATGAATATTTGCTGAATGCATGAATTGAAACAATACAGGAGACTCTTTGTAGTTCTATGGACCGGCACACATGGCCTAGAGAGTGTTGCAGAGGGTGGAAAAATTAGATGTTTGTGAGGACATGTCCTTGGCTGATATTTTTTACTATTGCTCTTCTTACATCTGGGCTCTAAGCCGGAGCTCATGTATTCTGCCTCCCCTCCTATTAAATGTCCCATACTTTCTGTAGAGACAACTTCTCTATCTTCTGGTAGATCCCATCCCATTTATCCTAGTAGAAGATTTTTCGCCTAAGATTGTCACCTGTCACTTCAGAATCCCCAATTTTTCCTCTCACAAACAAAGAAAACCACTGCAATAGTTCCCATCTTTTAACAAAAAAGCTTCCCACCGCTTCCTGTTGGGGTACAGCTAAAGCCTATTTCTCCACTCTTTATAAAAAAGAGTGTTTATACTCACCCTCTAAACTTGCTTACATTCCATTCTCTTCTGAACCCACTCAAATCAAGACTTCTGTCTCCTTCTCTCTATAACTGCTCTTGTCAAGGTCAACACCACCTGTCTTATGAGAGGTGAGGACAGTAATTAATGATCTGTCCTCATTGTATTTTATTTCTTAACAACATTTTATATAGTTGATCATTCCCTCATTCTTGATATATTTTGCTTCCTGAGTTTCCATGAACTCAAGCTCCTGATATTACTTTAAATTCCCCTCCAGTCAATCTCAGTACTGTGATAAATCATTTCTCCTTTTCCCATATTTTAAGTCAGGCTTTCTAAACCAGAGTTCCAGAGCACAAAGCCCTGATGGCCAAAGGCATCCAATGATGTGACCTCCCCCTTGTACACCTAGAATGGATTAGTGAGTTACCATCCTTGGAATTGAGAAAATAACCACTGAAATCATTTTCTGGGTTCTGTGGTTTAGATGAAGAACTCTGGTTGAGAAAGGCTGCTCTAAACGTCATTGTGCCCTCAAGTTCAGTCCCAGGCCCTTTTCTCATCTATAACTACCCTTACTCCTTAGATGATCTCATGCTGATGACACCCCAAATCTCTATCTCTAAACCCCAGCTCTCCTTTTTAATTCTAGAGAATTGAAATCACCACTATAGTAAGATCTTGCAACTCAAAATGTGAACACACAATGTGATATATAGATGATGTATTACAGAATTGTACGCCTGAGGTCTATGTAACTTTGCTAACAATTGTCATCCCAATAAACTTTAATTGAAAAACAAAACAAACAAACAAATAAACAAAAAAACGTGATCTTAAGACTGGCACTAGAAACAGCTAGGAACTTATTAGAAATGCAGAAATCTCAGGCTCTGACCCAGAATTACTTAGTCAAAATCTGCATTTTAACAACATCCCCAAAATTCATACACATGTAAGTTTGAGAAGCTGTGGAGTAAAATATTTAAAGCCTATCTTGCCCTAAAAATACATCCTTTATTTTCCTTTTGTTCCTCTGAAGAGATTCTTGAGTAAATCCCCCTCATATGAATTTGAAGCTCTTTTATTGCTTATCACTTACTTAGTTATTATTTTCTCTATCACCAAGTTTTAAAAAAAAAGGATATAGCAAAGTGTGACTCTTGACTACAGGAGGATTTAAGCTTCATAGAGAAAATGAAGCTTAAGGTCAGGGCCTCTCACTCACTGCACAGGCTCCTTCCAGGGTGCAGGGTGGGGGCCTGGCAATGTGCTCACCTGATGGTTTAGTAAGATTTGCCAGAGTAGATTGTTCACACTGTTGAAAACCACTGTCTCTTTATACTTCCAGTTTTGTCACATTTCTCGGTGACAGCAGGGCATTGGAGTAGATATGGACATTTTGGTCATTTGGCTCCAGGGAAATTGGGAATACATTCAGTTTGGGTTGAATGGAGTGTATTTATGAGTTTCATTGATCATTCTTTGTGTAGCCTTCCCGGTAGAAGAATGGCTTCCAAGAGCATTGGGGTGGCTTGTTGTGCCTTCTCTCAGCATCCTAACACAGAAAGCCAGGGCCAGAGCTGTGTCGTGATGCAAAGCTGTCTGTGCTCGACACTGAGTGTCCACCAGCACAGGAGGAGGAAGAACGTTTCAAGCTAGTTTTTTTAAAATTGTTTCAATCATTCAAAGATAAGGTTTTTGGTTTGTTTTTTTACAAAAATGATGTGGAATAGAATTAATCAGGATTCTGTGATTGCAGGGCATAATTCTCCAAACAGTGAATACATCTGTGTGAGAAGACACATGTTTTATGCATCCCAACTGAAATTTTTTTAGTTTCATCAACTATGCCAGAGTGAAAACAGGGTTATCTTTATATACTCTGTATTTTAAAATGTTATAACTTTTGTTTTGAGTTAATGCAATCAAAGTCTATGAAACCAAAAAAAAAAAAAAAGTACAGAAAATTATTACAGAGGAGTGTCAGGCAATTAATTTATATAAAATATTATGTAATTTGTATATATTAGGTGATGTTTATGGTTTTATCAGCTTTAAATATTTATCATTTTGTGAATTTTTTCTCATACTAAATAATTTCTCATTCTTATTTTTCTATTTGTAATGATTTGTTCCTTGTCTTGAAGAAGGTCTTCTAAGAAAGGCAACTTTTACATATGGCATCAAATAGAACTTGTAATACTACCAAGTTCCTATAAGAAACCCTTATTTAAAAATTGAGCCAGCTTATACCTCCATATTATGTCAAAGAATAGAAAGGGACTTCCTCATTAAACCTACACCATGGGTGCTGGGTTTTGGATTTAATTGGGTGTCATCACTGCCTATCATTTCTATCCTACAAGGGATTATGAGGAGAATCAGAAAGCCCCTCCTCTGATGCAGATACTCAATTATGGTCTAAATCCCTCATGTCCACCTCTTGGACTCCTAACTTTGTCTTAGGATCTGTTTCCAAGAGGACCAAAATGATACATTTTCTAAATTCCTTGTTTTCTTACATTTAAGGAAATGCATTTCATCAGATGAAGTTACACATAGTATTTAATAATGCTGGCATATACAATCATGGCTTCACAACAAAGGAAAAAGAGTGAAAGGCACAGATGGCAAAGTTATGTCAAACGACTTAAGTGGCTTCACAGTCTGTTCACCTTTTCTTCCCTTTGGCTCATTAGAATGGTGGTGCGTTGGTGACATGGTGAGGGTTGGATTGTGATAGATGGGACTGTCAGAAGCTCAGTGAATATTTAGATATTCCATTAGTGCATTTCATTTACAAATGGCAGCACTGGAGGACAGTGTGATTGCTTCTTCTCCTGCATGCACTTCTGCATGTTCAAGAAATCAGCTACTGGAGAGTCACTTGATGAAAAACAATGTTATGTGTTCCTTTCCTCTTCTTACCACAAGTTTTGTGCTACTTGACTATAAACAGGGAGCAAACTCCCAATGCTTTTGTCCCCAACAGTGTTAGTCTACGAATGAAATCTGTGTTTTTCAGTAAGCCTTAAAGAATCAGAACTAGCAAAGGCAACACAATTCAAATCAGGTTCTGTATAATACACTGGAAAAATAAACCACCTTTGCTAAGGCAAGACATAGAGAATGAAGACTTGCAAAAATATTTTGCCCCATTTCTTGCTCAAGGATTCAAGTCAGCCCTTGTCTCTTAGGAGGGCCACTCTTTATGGCCTCTGGGTGTGTGGTTTTAGGGGCTCAGCCTCTTTAAATGCAAGAACAACAGGACTAGCACCCACAGGCATTTTCCTTCCTCTTCAATAGAAAGAACATCTAACCACAGACATTTTCTTCATGAAATTGCTTCTGTTCAATCTTTGTGCCTTAAAGAATGTTGGCGTTTTATCCTTGAGGTATGTATTACTAGACCTAATGCTTCAGACTTGTGACACAAAACAGTTACCATGCTGTTAACACCCTCAGCATCAGTCTGCCGAGGAGCCAGAGGTTTGCCTCAGGATCCTTGGATTTATGGATACTGTAATGAAAATGTGTGCTGCATTGGTTGACACACATTAGTCTCTTCCTAATAGTGCCCAATTTTCTTTTGGAAATGAATCTTGCTGTCATTGTGTATGGCCCTGTCAAGAGGTGATTCCAGGTTCTTACTGCCCACTGCACAAACTAAAGAGACCACATCCTGAGACAATCGGTCACTGGTCATTGGACAGCCGCTCACAGCAGCTCATGGCAGCTCATGCTGTCTGCCAGTCACTCACGGTAGCTTATGGCAGCACACTGCAGCAGGGACTGCAGCCTATGCAGTCGCCGGTGACACAGCAGCCCAGCTCCAGGTCGAGCTGTTGTTCACCATCTTAGCTGTAGAGGGCACAGCCTCACTGGCCCTCATGTGGGATCCGAACTGGGGCCCTGCTGCTCAGAGGTGACATCCCAAGCCAACTCAGCCGGGAAGAGCGCAATGATCACAATACCAACATGGACCAGTGAAGTGATGTCCTCCACAACTAGACTGAAGAACAAAAAGGACAGCAACTTGTCCTTTCCCCTTCCCCGATTTCCCATCGCTGTTCCCTTCCCCCAATGCCACCAATAAAATCTTTGAAAAAAAAAAAGACACCACATCCTTCTTCCCTGGGCACCCATGTGGCCAAAAGGAGTTCTCCTCTGGGACTTCAAAACAAGGAAGTGAGGTCTTGAAAGAAGGAATGCAGATTTTTCTAATCCCCATGGTGGCAGCCTGGACAGGTCAAAATATGAGGGCTGTGGTTCCTGTCCCCTGCTTTCTGTCCCTCTGTAGCTTCCTCCATTTCCCGTTTCTAAGATGGGTCCTCAGTATCCCACATTTTCTATGAGACCCCTCATTTGCTTATGCACATACATACCCTAATATCCTTCCAAATAAATCTTTTTACTCAAATAGCTAGAGTTGCTTTCTGTCACTTAAAATCAAGAATCTTAATCATATTGATGCCATGATTCTGAATTATATATTAAAAAACAAAAACAAAAGCCGATCAACAAAACACTAGTGAGGTATTAATTTTCCCAGTCCCTGAACTTTGAACATTTACAATTATTTGTGTGAAGAATGCCATAGCACTGGTTTTCATGTACAAAGAGAGCTACATTTAGTGGCTTTCAATAAATTCATGTTGTTTTCTTCTAGGCTCTCATCTCTTTTAGAATGCTCCAGTATGCTGCCTTCATTCTCACATACTCGAAACTTTTAAATCTGTGAAAGAAGGATCACCCACAGTAAGACCGATGAGAACATATCATACTTCTCTTGACGAGCTGATATTTTTGAGAGCTTGCCTAGCAACTTTTACCTTTAAAAAAAAGTCTATTCAGGCCCAAGAACATTCTGTTTTATGCTTCAGGCTCTCTTGACAATAGTTTAATTTAGCCGCTTAAAACTGAAAATGTGGTGCCAAGATTTCATTGACTCGAGAATACAGATAAGTAAGCACCATAAACATCTCTTTTTAATAACATCAGTAAGTTGCTTAAGAATGGTAGAATTGGGCCAGCCAAGTGGCATGTTGTTAAGAGCTGGCTTGGGACACCAGCTCTGAGCAGCAGGGCCCCTGTTTGGATCCCACATTAGCTCCAGTGAAGCTGTGCCCTCTACAGGTAAGATGGTGAACAACAGCTCACCTTGGAGCTGGGCTGCCATGAGTCACCGGTGACAGCATAGGCTGCAGTGTGCCTGCAGTAGGCTGCCATAAAGCTACTATGAGTGGTTGGCAGCCTGTGTGAGCTGCGGTGAGCAGCCTTCCAATGGCAGGCGAGCAACTGCCTCAGCCTGGAAGAGTGCAATGATAATACCAACATGGGCCAGTGAAGCGACATCCTCCACAACTAGACTGAAGAACCAAAGGACAGCAACTTGTCTGTCCCCCTTCCCTGATTCCCCAGTGTTGTTCCCCTCCCCCAATACCCCAATAAAATCTTTAAAAAAAAGAGAAAGAGACTGGTAGAATCATTTTAAAAGAATGAAAATGTGAATTTTTCTGTGACATACTAATACTGGGAAGCTATTTGGTTTTTAATTTTATGTATTTTTGCAGAATGTTTATTTTAAAAATTGGGAAAATAAAAATCATGTGATGGTCAGAGATTCTAAGATTTCAACATGGGCTAAAAAGGAACTGAACTGAAGCCAGAAGCTAATATCCCCTCCCTGGCTCATCAAAAGCTGCCAAGTGAACCTCAGGACCACCAGGCAAAGATCTATTATGGGGCAGAAAGTGACAGTGGCCTGTAGGAAGTTCAAGTGGAAGCAGGGGTCCATGTCACCTCAAGCTCATCCAATCCTCCTGGCATGACACATAGACCGTAGTCAAGCCAACCATGCCTTCTAGTAATAACATATGGACTCTGTTATTTTGAGGTGTTTTTGTTTTAATTAGAAAAGAGAGGATGTATTTTACATTTTCTTTTCTATTACTCTGTATATTAGATTTACTTATTTAAGGTACCCGTCCACCAGAAATCAATTTCTTGCTCTTCTATTGCAATTATTCTCTGAAGAAGGCTACAAGGAAGAAAGGAGACTTTCAGGGGCTGGCTGCGTGACGCGTTGGTTAGGAGCTGCCTTGGGACGTCAGCTCTGAGCAGCAGGGTGCCCCATTTGGATCCCACATATGAGGGCCAGTGACACTGCCCTCTACAACTAAGGTGGTGAACATCAGCTCCAACTAAAGCTGGGCTGCTCCAAGTCTCCGGCAATGGTGTAGCTATAGCCCCTGTTGCAGTGGGCTGCCATAGGCTACAGTGAGTGGCCGGCAGCCAGCGTGAGTGGCCAGCAGCTGTTGAGAGCTTGGTGAGCCACCGTGAGCGGTCATCCAGGCCGACGAACAATCTGCCTCACCCGGGAAGAGCGCAATGACAATACCAACATGGGCCAGTGAAGCAACATCCTCCGCAACTAGACTGAAGAACAAAAGGACAGCAACTTGTCTATTCCCCTTCCCTGATTCCCCAATTCTGTTCCCCTCCCCCAATTCCCCAATAAAATCTTTAAAAAAAAAAAAAGAAAAAAGAAAGGAGACTTTCAGATACCCTCATGGGAACTGGAAGAGGAACTAACATTCATAATTTGCCTCTTCCATGTCAGGCAGAGTGCTTGCTAGGTTTATGCATGGAGGATATTTAATTTAATGCTCATTGTCAGCTGAGTAGGTGACATGATCCTCACTTACAGAAGCTCAGAGAGACTAAGTCACTTGTGCAAGGTTGTACAGTTAGTAAGTAAAAGGATAGGAATTTAGACCCAGGTCAGTCTGACTCCAATGAACATGCCCATTAGATTAGAGCAAAATGGATACTTAAACGTACACAATCTTGTAGGCCCAACGAAAGTAAAAAAAAGTTTTAAAAACTAGTAATATCTCCAACTTTATGACTGAGTTATACACAGTTTACATATCTATAACCCAATTATGGGGTAATTCAGAATATAACCTTTAAGTACAGTGCACAGCTGACAAATCCTGTGGCTTTTGTATTTTTGTTTTTCTGGTTCATTGATTTGTTTTATTTTCTTAATTTTCAAATATTCAATAAGTAGGGTTCCCCAGGAAACAGACTCTGAGATGGACATTATGGGCTGGAGGACCACTGAGGTGTGTTATCGGAATGTGTAAGGAAGGGTGGGAAGCAGGATTAGCAGAGGGATGTTGAGAGGAGATACAGATGCAGCAGCAGCCTTGCACCATCCAGAGAGGGCAGTTCCTGGGGGAGAACTGAGCTGAAGTCCATCTGGCCAAGCAGAGAGAACAAGTGTGGCCTGATCATTAAGGAAGGCCCTGGGCAGCACACTGAAGCATGCAGGACAGTCCTTCCTATGTGCTTAGGGCCCATTGACTCATATAAGTTGACTTGGCATGGGACCAGGATTCTGGATGGACTCATTTCCCAGGAAATTTATAAAAGAAAGGTTCTTGAGGGAACCTGCAGCCCCCATGACAGTCCCCATGGCTGCGCTGGTCTTGATGCCACAACTGATACTAATCACTCTTGATTCTAAATAATTCTCTCCCTCAGCCAGCACTTTCATTCCTCTAGGTAGCTGACCCACTAGTGTCTAGACATGCATCCCTAGAGCCCTCCTTAGGACATGACCTACTCTTGGAGATGTACCACCAACACTGGACATGACCACATGACACTAGATGCCTTCGGTCATCACCTTTGCTCAAATTCTCAGAGACTGGTTTTCCTCCCTCCACCCACTACCAAGGTCGAGACATGCAAGATGCCCTTCTCTTTTTCTGTGTGGTAGATTTTTTTTCTGGATTATATCTACCCTGAAGGTGTAGTCCTTGTCTACATTTTATGTTGGAGAGTCTCCTAGTAGACTGCCCATGTGGAGCATTTTTTTCTATTATTGGTACATAAAATAATAGTGTATATCACAACCTATGGATTTACTGGACTGTTATTCCCCATTGCAGTGGGTTAAATGGTTTCCCCCAAGATACCAGGTCCTAATCCCTGAAGCCTTTAAATGTTACCTTATGTGGTAAAATCTTGGCAAATAGGGTGAAGTTAAGGACTTGAAATGGGACATTAGATTATCCAAATGGGCCCTAAATGCCATCACAAGTGTCCCTAAAAGAGACAGGCAGAGGGAGAACTAGACACACATTGAGAAGGAACCAATGTGAAAACAAAGAGAGGAATTTAAAGTTATTGGTCTTAAAGAAAGGAGTGAAGTAGCCTCAAGCCAACGGATGTTTCCAGCCACCAAAAGCCAGAAGAGGAAAGGAATGATCATCCCCTAGGGCTTCTGGAGGGAGCACAAACTTGCCAACATTTTGATTTCTCAGGTATCTGCCTCTAGAACTGAGAGGATAAATTCCCTTAGTTTCTAGCCACCTAATTTGTGGTGATTTGTTACAGCAACCATAGGAAAGTAATGCACCCACAGTGCTTACTCCCAAGACCCAGCTCTCCACTGACTTCATTTCATTTCCCATTTTTATATGGAACTCCTAGGGATATTAGGAGCTGTGCTGGGGGTTGTATAGTAAAGATGGGATTACTCACACGAGCTCTGAAATCAGAAAACCTGGGTTTAAATATTGACTCTACCAGTTTCCAGCTGTGTGACCCCGGATGCACAACTTCACCTTTTTTTTTTTTTTTTTTGAGGGCAGTGTCACTGGCCCTTATATGTGGGACCTGAACTGGGGCCGCTGGCTTCCTAAGCCAGTGCTTAACCACCGTGACACTCGGCTGGCCCATAACTTCACCTTTTTAAACCTCAGCTCTCACTCCTGAAAAATGAGAGCAATAATCACATCACATAAGCATACTGTGAGGATTGAATTAGATGACAACATAAAGTGTTAAAGCATCAGGTGGAAAGTAATGCTCATTAAACATTAGCTATTACTATTTTTAGCTTATATTTTAATCAAATTATATGTATTTTAATAATTGGGTTAAATTATATAATTTGATTGAAGTATATGCTAATAGTATATATTGATCAATACAAATAATTATGTCAGGTATAATTTAGTAAGAACTTACTAGGTCTCAGGCAACAATCTTTGCCTCAATTATGAAGCATATTCTGAAAAATAAGGATACTAATTATACTGATGCTATTGTGTGAATTAAGTGGGGAAAAGTCACATTAACAACTTAGCAAGGCATATAAGAAGCACAAGCTGCCATTAGTACCTCTATGTAATATCTCAATTAATCCTCACCACAGCTCTCTGAAATTACTACCATTTTATAAACAAGACTTGGAATAAATTGTTCAAGTACATACAGCTTGTGGTTTCAGAACCACAATTGGAAGTCCAAGCTTGTCTGAGGTTAGAGTCTGAGGGCTCCATCCTTTCTACTTGCCAATGGAAGTAGCTTACCATTTTAGACTTCATTGTTTCAGTACAGAGTCTAAGTGTCCTCTCTGTCATATAGGACACATTCAACTGATATCTCTACCATAGAGGAATGCCTTATTGCTGAGAATAATGAAGGAGCATGTTAGCAATTATCCTGTTAGAATTTTGCAGGTAGTAGGAAACATTGGTTGAAAATTTCCTAGTCCTCCTACCTTCCAAACTTCAGCATCATCAAGAAATCTTTAAAATGTCCATGTTTCATAATGATTAATTGTAAGGAATGCTATATATTTCTACATGTTAATAGTAAGTATATTAAAAAGTTAATGACTGCATTTACCTAGTGTTCTCCATACAATTACCTAGAACCCTGGAAAGTCTGATAATTAAGTTCACAAGCTCATCCTAGAAAAAGTGCTACATACCTCATTGCTGAATATCACTGAGGTAACCTTCAAAATACTCCCCTTGGGAAACTATGCGTGACACCAGGGTCTAATCCATCCTTCAAAGCAATTTTGGAACTGGAGTGCCATCAGAATTGTCATCATATTATCCTTGACGTCCTGAATTCATCAACGTGTCTTCCTTTTAATACGAGGGCTGACAATTAAGTTCGTGAACTTGCCACCATGAGCTTACATTGGCAACACTGTACAAATAGCTTGGTAAGGTTTCATAACCTTGATATAGCAGTGTCTCACAGCTGTGTTCTTGTCAACATGTGACAGCCTAGTTGAGTGGCACTCATTATTGTTGTTGCATGTTTTTGTATGCCATCACAAGAATGTCTTAGCTTGAATTAGAGCAATGAACAAACATTAAATTTCTTGTTAAACTTGGCAAGAATGGAAGTGAAATCAGGTACATATTAGTCCAAGTTTATGGGGATAATGCCAGTGTACAAATGGAGTAAACATTTTTCTAAGGGGAGAGAATGTATCACTGATGAAGAGAGGTCAGGGCGGCCAGTAATGAGCAGAACTGATGAAGTCATTGCAAAAACTCATTCAATTGTGCATCAAAATCATTGGCTGATTATGAGAAGCAGAGCAGACCAAGTGAACATTGATAGAGAAACAGTTAAGAAAGTCTTAACTGAAAATCTTCGCATGAAAAATATGTGTGCAAAAATGGTCCCGAAGGAGCTCACCACTGAACAAAGCAAAGTCGAAGTTTGCCAAGACCTTTTGGAGAGGCAAGACAATGTTTTGGCCATGTTATCACTGGTGATGAAACATAAGTGTACCAATATGACCCTGAAACAAAGTGTTAAAATGCACAATGGAAACCAACCAATTCTCCAAGACCAAAAAAGCTCCATCAGTCCAAATCAAGAGTCAAAACAATGTTGCTAACCTTTTTTGATATCAGAGGGATTACTCATTATGAATTTGTACCAACTGGACATTTAATCAAGTTTACTATTTGGAAGTGCTGAAAAGGCTGCTTGAAAAAGTTAGAAAAAAAATGATCTGAACTTTTCACCAACAATTCATGGCCATTGCATCATGACAATGCACCAGCTCACACGGCACTGTCTGTGAGGGAGTTTTTAGCCAGTAAACAAATAACTCTATTGGAACACCCTCCCTACTCACCTGATCTCACCCCCAATGACTTCTTTCTTTACCTGAAGATAAAGGAAATACTTGTATGTGACAGTCAGGAGTTTCTGAAAAGTAAAACACTAAAGACAACGGCCCCACTTGGGAAGTTATTGCACTCAGCCAGGCATAAGGGATGAGTGCTTATATGGGATGATGATGGCTGGCATGGAAGGAAGAGAATGGCCAACATTTTGTTTTCTGCCGTAAATAGACAAATTTTGTCTGTCCATGTGTGCAGGGTGGGGAGGGGATTGGAGAAGGTAGAAGAGACTAGGTAAGAGAGACCAGGATGAGAAAATTGTGAATGAGAATGACTAGTGGATGGAGATCTAAATGACAGAGATAAAGCTCTAACATGAGAACTTTTCTTGTCTCTGTGCTTTGGTTTGCATTTCTTCATTTGATAGACTGCTGGTTTTACCTTCCTTCTCAGTCCAAATACATCAAGATTCAAATCAAATGAGAGGCTCCATACATTCAATTCAATCATATTTATTAAATGCCTATCCTAGATTAGGTACTACACATGCATCTTCACAGTGGAGTCAGTTTTTTATTTTTTATTTTTTATCATCTCAGTATTAATGCTTATTTGTGCTTTTGCTAGGGCATTCATTACATTCTACCTTGAATTCCAGGAACTGAGGTACTTGCTATCTCCTTTAATAGGTTGTATGAGCAGTGCCTTGAGGGAAAAATCCGTATTTGTCTCATTTGTACTGCAGTGAATTGCACTCAATAGACATAAAATAAATATTTGTAATTTGAACTTATGAATTCACATAATATTCGAAATAGCCTGGTAAGTGTTTTGATGGTAACTACTCAATTCCACCCAATACCCACAGTTAGCTCCCAGTTGCGTAATAACCAATTACCAAGTAGCTCATTAGATTACTACAATATTAATACAGTTCATTTATTTAAATGACTCAAATTACCAAGATGAATATTTTACAGCTCCATCGTTTCAGGCATATTAACAATATCATCAGGGTAACTACATCATAATTCAATAAATTATCAAAAATATGTGGGAAATAGTTGATCCAGGCTGTATAAATTTTTTTCTATTAAGCTAGGTGTGTAGATTTTTAAGAAATAATATTTTTTGTGTTGTGATCCATCAT
This sequence comes from Aselliscus stoliczkanus, assembly GCA_033961575.1. Taxonomy (NCBI): domain Eukaryota; kingdom Metazoa; phylum Chordata; class Mammalia; order Chiroptera; family Hipposideridae; genus Aselliscus; species Aselliscus stoliczkanus. The sequence goes on from CM066731.1 coordinate 54,214,473, forward strand.
ATAACACATGGATATTAGCATAAGTCATCACAAATAAATGTGTCATATTTCTAGTGAATACATGCTAGAACACAGAGGGGACATTTTACTACCATTCCATACCTAGCTCTTAATAAATATAAAAAAATGATAGCAACAGTGCCACATGTTAAGGATGAATAACTTGGGCCAGAGTCAGAGAAATTATGGAAAGACTTGAGACCTTCCAGAAAGACATATTTGGAGACCCTGGTTTGGGACTTTGAATTTGGAAGCCATGCTGAGCAACCAGGATAGGGTACAGGACATAGAAAATCAGATATTTCCATATCTAGGCAAAAAACAGGGAAGAGAAGATTTGTCAGAATTGAAGGGGCAGCATAACATTGGCAGAAGAATAGATTTGAAGATTCAGGAAGAATGGGGATCTTGGAAACAGGCTATATCTGAGAAGTGTCATTGAATGTGTCCTATACAGAGTAAGGGAGGAGACACATCCAGAGCCTGCAGGTGGAGGTTAGAGAATGCATCGTGTCAGGGTGAGACACAGCAGGGACTGAGGGATGGCCAACTCCCAACAACATAGGAAGCGGAATAGCCCCCAAAGAGGTCCGGGCCCTAATCCCTCAATCTGTAAATGTGTTACCTGACATGGCAAAAGGAACTTTGCAGTTGTAATAAACGTTTAGGACCTTAAAATAGGTAAATTACCCTGATGGGTCCTAGTTAACCACAGGAGCTTTTAAAGCACAGGGTTGTCTTCTGCTGGGAGGAGAGGTCAGTGAGATGAGGCCGAAGGGAAGGTCAGAGAGATCCGAAGCATGAGAGGGACTTGACCCACCATTGCTAACTAGGACAGTGAAGAAGACCACAAGTCAGGGAATATAGCAGCTTCTAGAAGCTGAGAACCACCCTGGCCAACAGCCAGCCAGGGAACCTGGACCTCAGTCCTACACCTACGTGAAGCTGAATTCTGACATCAACCTTAATGATTCGTCTCAGAACCTCCAATAAGGAATGCAGCCCTGCTGATAACTTGATTTCAGCCTGTCAGTCTCTAAGCTGAGTTCCCAGCTGAGCCCATCTGGTCTTCTGACCTATAAAACTGTGAGATAATACATTTGTGTTGTTTTAAGCCACTCAAATTGTGGTAATTTGTTATGGCAGGCATAAGAAATTAATACAGATATCAAAAAAGACACCCTGTAATTGTCAAGAGACATAAATGGCTTAAAAAAGGATTCTGGCAATTTTTTTTTCTTCACTTCCCTATGTAGGCAAAAAAAGATCAAATTTTCAAGATGCTGAGGTAATTCAGCATAGTCAGTAGCAGAGGTGGGACAAAAGTGACTTCATTATTCCATTGGACCTATTCCGTAGAACTTTGGTGTTCTATCTGATAGGATTTTCTGATCTCTTGAACTATGAAATTCAGTAAGTAACATATAATGTGGAATTTCAGCTAAAACTGGTGATGGCTGGGTGTTTTGTATGTCTGACTGTGTCTTTGCAAAAATGCTTACAATATTTTTTATATTAAATCATTCCAGGCAAATAATTATCCACTTAAGTATATTAATTTTCTTTGCTAATTTTCATTCAATTATAACTGATTTTGTCTCATTTTATAGTAATTGGGACTTTAAAGAAAAGTTGGGAAGTCAAGTAAATGTTTTCAATGAATTGAATAAGATCATATGTATGACAGAGATCTCCCAAGTTTATTGTTTTTTTTTTGAAACCGTAGCAACTGAGTATGAACTTATCAAATATGAAGTTAGAATTAGAATGATTTCAATGAAGGAGGAAAGCTTTTTTTGCTGACTGTGTATCCCTTTGGTCTTGCAACCTGACAAACCACACCTGAATCATCCTGCTGGGTAAGAACCACCAGGCGAGGCACTCAGTGCAGACCCTCTCCCAGTGAGCCATACTTGCTCTGCATACATGTTTGAAAAGTGGATAAAATTCTGATACTTTCAAAATTGCATATGTAATTGCAGTATTACTAACTGACATTGTAAAGGTTCTTACCTGCAACAATGGTTTTACTTCCAGGCAGGCCTAGGTCCATCACTGATGAGATTTAGGACAAGACAACATGGGCAAGGTTTTTCATATACTCTCTGTCTGAGGAATATATAGCTAAAACTCCCCCCAGTTCAAGGGAGTAAATTGGACTCATGAAGACTGGGACTCAGGTAAGAACTTTTAGTTAGTCTCTATTAGTATGCCATTTGGTTTAGGGGGGAAAAAAATCTTATTAAAAAGCCTTCAGTCCTCATTTTTAGTCACTGACATGTAAACTACCCTCCTTATTCTTCAGATTCATTAACTTTCTTTTCCTCAAAACTAAGGAAATCGAATTTAATAAGCTGTAATTCTTTTCTCCTGAAGTACCTCCTAGGTTCACTCACTCTTGAAAATTAATCAATTACAATCACTTTAAGTAAATTACTAGGACTTCCCTCATTCTTTCCTTTTAACAAAGCAAGTTCTTAGAGCGTTAATTTTTTTTTTTTTTTTTTTGCTTATCCTTTGAGTCAAGTGGGGAATTTTCTTTTTTGTAAGCTTCATTACTATTTATGGTCACAGTGGCATTCACACACTCATCCAAGAGGTTTAATTGGGATGCTAATGGAATCTATATAAAGGATATCTGCAAACTGTATATAGGAAGTGTTAAGATCCCCTATCTAGTGAGGTGAGAGAAAATGACCCATCCCACAGTGTGACTGTCCAGACGTTCAGACTGCATTATAAATTGTTCTCAGAAGATTGGTTGGTCATTTAGGCCACATACTTCTTGTCTACAGTATAATCACATCATTTTTTCTGTTTCCCCTCCAAAAACCTCTCCTCATGAGGCTATTCCACATCCATATCCATATATCTGTACCATCCTAAGAATTCATTATATTCTAAAAAGTTGACAGTGGTGATTGTGGAAGCCATGGTGACTCAGAAGTCCTTTCAAGAGAAAGCCCACCTTAAAGAAACCAGTTAACTGACAGCCTCCACCTGTCAATTCATGGTCCCCTATGGCTTTTTTGCCAAGTTCGCACTCTCTCCAGGCTGCTCCCAGCTGATCACTAAGCCCAGTGGAAGAAAGGTAGCTGGGCCATTTCTGCCTGACAAAGTACTGCTTTAACAGACAGTCTTACTCTGGGGCTCTTTATCAGCCTTATTCAGAGCTACGCTTAAACCACTATCCCACCCTTCTACTTCCCTTTTCCCTTCCAAGGTGTGGGACCTGTATTGTGGACTAAAAGCTCTGGCTGCCGATTCCTGCTGCCTCTGTACCTTATCTGTCACAAATATGTCCCCCATTAAATTTCTTGCACTTTTGGTATCTGTTACACAAAGGACCCTGACCAACATAACAAATCCTGTACAACCTATAGCAAAAGGATATTGTTACAGAAAGGAATAGAAAGATGCTATCCACTATTTCTCATACTTTCCCAAACCATTCCCTCTGTAGGAAACAGAAGGGTGTGATTTTATATAAGGCCCTAATCCTAAGAAAGTGTGTCTGTGTGCATGTGTGTGTGTGTATAGTGCCCCCAAAAAAGTATACACATTTTAAGAATTTCATCCCGGGTGGTACTCTCGCTGCCACTCTTTCCAGGCAACATTTTGCTGGGTCCTTCTATTTCCCTAGGGTTTCACCTGAAAACAGGTGTGGTCTATTCTTAAGCCCCTCACACTCTTCCTGGGGTAGTTTTACTTCCCCATGGCTCTACCCAAGAGAGATGCTAAAAGGAATCTCTGCCGGAAGCATTCATCTTGCTCATCATTAATTCCTCTCTACTTTGTTCACCTAATTCTAACTCGCCGATCCACATTATCTCTTTCACATTGTTAGGGGAGCCATCTTCTCTGTTTTGATCTTTCTCTCAGATATTTCATCTGTGTCCCGAAGCTTCCAGCTTCCCCTGAAGACTGAGGCTTCTATAACAGAAAAGCCGAAAGATGGCAGGCTTTCTCATTGTTGTTCTGTGCATGCTTCTCCTGGGGTAACAAGCACAATAGCAACCATCTGTTTTAAACTGAAAAGAAAAAGGGGGGAACTACCAAGAAAGGGGGAGAGTCATATTATTCTGTCACTTCAGCATATGGCTGGACAGCAAATTAAAGTTTTAGCTTTGGGAGGAACATTAGTGGTTTTCTGATTCCACCTCCTTTCCCGTCGTCTCTATATGTTCCTGACAGATGGTCAAGCAGACTCCTGAAGCCCAGCAACAGCTAATTCAGTTCCTCGTAAGACAGTGCATTCCAGAATTGTTAGACTTCTTAGAAAGTCCATCCTTATATCGAGTTGGCATCTGTTCCCATTATGAGCAGCAGAGGATGTTTGTCATTGTCCAAGAAACAGTGGCCTTGGACCTAAACAGACAGAGACAGTTCCAATAGTCTCTGTAAGCTTCAGTTCTTTCATCTATAAGATGGAGCTGATAATATCTGTCTTTCAGAATTATAGGAAAGATTAAATGAAATAAATAGACATAAATATTTGGTATAGATTCGGTATAGTGTTTGTCCTGGTAAGTGTTTGCTAAATATTGTTTCTGTCCAAGAAAGGCCCAAACTCATTCATTCATTCACTCATAAAATATTGATTTAGCATGTATCTTGTTCTAAACCCTGCAGTAGACCCTGACGATATAGCGGAGAATAAAACAAATGGATACCTTGTCTCAAAGAAATACAGTGCATCCAAAGCATTGAATTACAAATGTTAGAAGTACTATTAAAGAAAAGACCAGGGTCCTACAAAGAGCATATACAAAGGGAATCATAAAGAACAAGCAACTTTCTCACACACGCACGCACACTCACACACACACACACACACACACTCACACACACACACACATGAGCATACTGTGATCATCTCCCCCTACAAAGTCTTCTTATCTCAAAAATAAAGTTTACAATGTTTTCATCCATTCTTCAGATAACATGGTTATAGGACGGCTTCATTTTTCCTATTAAAATATGAAACACTGAAAGATCTTTCCTTAACTTTAAGGCTAATAATAAAGAATTTATAGTATTTAAAATTCTATAAATTTTAAATTTTAAATACTATCAATTCTTTTTCATGTTTTTAAAACCCTTTCAACACATAACATAACAACTGCAAGTATCTATTCCTTTTACAGTTTGCACATTCTATGTACCCATTTTTATTTGCTATTCTGTTTGCTTCTGTAATGTTGAGGGGAAAATTGAGTTGTAACAGAAAGTATAATCTGTTTCCTTTGGGGAGCTTATTTGAAAGTTAGTTATAAGATATATAGATGGAGTTTGTAAGTTTCTCCTCATCACTAGACAAGCTGTTGTTGTGAATTAGCCAAACGTGGTCGTGTATCATCCTAATAAGAAGGTGCGTGAAATAAGAGCCTCCAGTTTGAAGATTTTCTGTCTGGCAGGCCACGTGCATCTGATCATGGAACACAGGCCCTAGAGACCGGGTCCCTTCTCCCTCCTCCCTCATGCTCCAGGGTTTAATCCATCCGTCTGATTTCATCTCACATCATTTTCTTCTGATTTTAACAAGAATTTATACTTGGATATTGACTGTGTAGTTTGCCTTTTAGGCAGGCATAGATTTGACCCCATTAGAAGTTCCTAAACAATTACTTTAGACCATTTTTCCCATTAATGCACATTCGATAGCAAATGTCATCCCGATAAACCTGATTTTGAGACCTCAGAGGATTATGTGCTTGTTCTTAAAATACTCTTTTTCTTTCTTTATAAAATGCACCTCATTGGAGCTTACTGCACCATTTATATCAAAAGAGAACAATTTGAAGAATGTTCAGATATTCCTCCCAACCCCATTCAGGTGCCCAAAATGCCTATGCTCCTGTCAGAATTTTCTCTTCTGTATTATTTCTGCCTCTTTGACCCTGAAATTATATAAATATGAGGATAGACATAAGATTTAATCATGGAGTAGGATGACTAACCCAGTAAAGCGATATAGTTACAAACTACCAGTTGGGCTTATCCATCCCCTAAGGAAAATTATGATATATTAAATCTCAATGTCCTCCAGTGGAACCAAAAGAAGCTCATTGGCATCCAGCTACCTGGCCACCACATTGAAAAACAAACAAACAAACAAACAAACAAACAAAAACAAAAAAGGAAACAGAAACAAATTGATGAGAGTGAAAACAACTTTTGGCCGTGCTGCTACACAGGTACCCTGTTCAGCCTTACAGGCCCAGCCATGCTAAGTCGCCTCCTTTGGACGAGCTGGCTAGGCTGTGGCATCAACCCTGGGGCTCCCCACAGCGGGGCTTGTGTTCTGAGTGGGCACTTCCTGACTACACACACTCACCAGCAGCTACAGCAGCTGGGGCAGAGCATGACAAGGCAGGCACTTGTCCCTGAAAGAGGGAAGAAATGTCACCCTCCCTCTGTGAATAGATGTAGTTGTTCTTCCAGTCTCCCTTGAAAGCCTCATTCTCTGAAGTACAAGCTATTATGCCAAGGCAGATGTACAATCTGGGACGTTTTCCAAATTCATCACTGAAAAGCATGAGGTATTCAGCCTCAGCGTCTCCATGGAAGGGTCCGTCTCTGTCTCCGTCTGCCTAGCTGGCAGCACCGAAGGGTAGACCATTGTCCAAACACTGGGTAGGTAAGATAGTGAGCATGGTGTCGGAGGCACTACCAGCCAGTTCCTCAGTGTCAGAGCCAATATGGCTTTCCCTGACAGCTGCACACATTTCACACCAGTGAAACATTCCTCTGATGAGCAGCAGCTTGGGCTTGTCTGAGTAAGCTACAGTCTGGGAAAGGTGCAAAGCCGTGAACCTCATTGCATAGCATCTATGAGAGAAGATGGGGAAGCAATTGCTGTGACTATTGCTTTGGTACAAGTGTAGGGCATCACGGTGTTTGTTAACTGTGTCACCAATTTCCATTGTCTTCCCTGACACTGTGGAGCCTAACAGGAAGCCATGGAATACATTACTAAGATAACAATTTGTCCCCCTGCTGTGACGTGAGGGACTGTCAGACTTGTGATCCTTGCCATGTATAACAAAATCAAGTGGCCTAACTCCCAAAGGCCTTTAAAAACATTCACATCTCATAGAGTTCCACAGCTTCGAGTAAGTAGTTCATTGCTTCCTAGAAGAAGTGCTTGAAGCTAAGTAGCAACCTGTGTTACTTTATTATCATCTCCTCCTACATGGAAGTGCTTTCAGCACCAAAGCAGTGTTATTATAGAGAGCGGACTCAGATGGACCTGGGAGGGTCTAAAGTGCCTCCGCTCTCGAATGAAACCTGAAAGTGTCTTTCCATTGTCTCTGATTCCAATAGTCTGGCTTAGATACCAAGCAGAGTGGGGGAATTCAGGCTGAGTAGGGTGGTGGGTGCTCTTACAGTGTGAAAGCAAACAGAGGGCTCTTGACAATTATAAATTTCCAATTGTCCTCAGATTTCAAAACTTTGTAACTTTAAGCATAAAGATGTTGGTGGTGGTGGTGGGTTTTGATTCTATCCAAGGGAGAAAAAAACATTTGGGACATTAGAGACTGTTCCATTTAAAATCCTTATCAAGGCCCATCAGGCCCTGCTAGTTCTGAGTGCTGCCTTCCTTCCTTTGTTGTCCCCTTTCAAGCCACTCGCCTCCACAAAAGGAAAGAGACTATTTTGCATTGTTTGTTTATTTCATTTTCCTAGCAAGATTCATCAAGGCAGGGTTCATGGAATTGATGAGATATGAACTAGACCACTGTGTCAGTTAGCTTTGCTGCGTAACAAGCTACATGAGTGCAAAGGTCAGCCAGTAGGTCTTCTGGCTCAGTTAAAATGATTCATGCATCTGTCATCAGCTTTGGGTCAGGCAAGCAGCTGCACTCATCTTCATGGGGCCCTCGTACATCCACTGGGACTGCACTGCTGGTGGCTGGCTTGTAATGGACTTGACTTGTAATGAACCCTTCTCCACATGATCTGACATCTTCCAGCAGGCCATCCTGGTCTTTTCCTCAAGTCATGACCATATTGATGACTTTCAAATTTATACTCCTCTCAGACTCTCTCCTGAGCCCTGAAATCGTTTATCTAACTGCAACCTGGATATTCCATGTGTATTTCCAACTCATCTCAAATCTCATTGTCTTTCCTTCTATGCTTCTCATTCTGCTGTGTATCTCATTGTTATCCATTCATATGCACAATCCAGAAGCTAAGGAGAGACCTGAACTCTCCTCTTTCTCTCTCTCTCTCTCTCTCTCTCTCTCTCTCTCTCTCTCTCTCTCTCTCTTTCTCTCTCTCTCTCTCTCTCTCTCTCCCCCTCCCTCCCTCTGCCTCCCTCCCTCTCTCTCTCTCTGCCTCTCGATCTCTCTCTCTCTCTATCTCTCTCTCTCCCTCCCCCTCTCTTTCTTCTCTCATATTTAGTCTTTAGGGTCCTATGAATTATATCTCCTAATATGTTGTTAGTACCAGAATGTTCCATTTATTAGCTGTGGCTGTAATTCCTTGGGATCCCCAAGTTATGTAGGAAGGACAGAGATAACTCAGCTCACCTAATTTTAATTGGAAGATGATTTCATTGATATCATAATGGTGTCTTGACCAAGTCATATTTAAGTAAAACCTTTATCTCCCTTTGAAACATTCTATAATCTACTCTCTACAACCTAAGATTTTGTGCTCCATTACAAGAGGCAGATTTTTTATCTGGAAATATTAGAAAGAGCAAGCGTTTCAATAATGACTTTTGACCTTTATATACACTTGGCCCCAGAAAGCTCATCTTCATGTGATTTGCAGTCATGCTCATATAATATGTAGTATTTCTCCATGACCATAGTAAAGGCTCAGCCCAGCTTTTGTCTACATCTTGGCGCCAAATGGGTTAGGCTATTCCTCCAAGTCTGATGTCAATACTAAGTGAACACTAAAATACATATGCCTTACCCAGTTCCTTGAGCAAAAGTTGTTGAAATAGCTTTCTTCAAACAAAATCTTATGTGGAACCTCACAAAAGCAGAGCTGGTTTTGTTGAAATGTGGGGTGGAGACACAAGAATTTTGCCCCTGGGTCTCTATCCATCCCTTCTAAGCACCTCTTACCAAGGACACTGAAGCACCTCTAACTACTCTTAAGGCTCTGAAGAACCCAATTTAAATATCATGAGCCTAGAAGAAACATGAGACAATATACTCTACGAAAAGAGCAACTGTCTTTTACATGGAAATACATAATGATTTGGGCTATATCTGACCAATCTTAGAAAACAAGAAAGAAAAAAAAGTTGCATGAATTGGAAGAGATAGGATTCAGAGTCTTGACCAGACAAATGAAGAGATTGAACAGCTCTCCCGATTCCATTATAAACCTTGTATGTTGCAGATTTTAGAATGGGGCTTTTCCCTCCAACCTCTGCATCCCTGACCTTGACTGTCCTAATCACCTATTCCCTGGACTCCTGCAAGACAGACACAGCTCTCCTTGCTGGAAGTTCCTGACCCAGCCAGTAAATGAGTACAAAATGTTCCAGAGCCATCTTCCTAAAACTAAGCATGACTCCATCATTCCCATTATCTATGAAATATAGGATAAAGTAGCATAACGTGCCCAATTGCATAGCCTGCCCATTGGAACCCATCCTAGAAAAGTAGCTGCCCAGGCTCTGTTGTCAGTTCTGCTTTTCTTAACTCACATCTTATGCTCTAACAATACTGGAAAAACTAGAGCTCTTCAACCTTGCTGTATTTCATATCTCCGTGATCTCCATGCCACTGCAAATATTGTTCTCTCTGCCTGTAATTAGCATGTCCCCAGTGTCTGCCTGGTGTGAGCCCACCTGTCCCTCAATGCACAGATTTCAAATCACCTTGCTTTGTCCAAAGATTTTCCTCATCATCGTAGGCAGCCTCCATCCCTTCCCTCCCATTGCCATGGCGCTTTGCACAGGCTCATACTGTTTCACTAATCACACTGTATTATAATTATTTAATTCCATGTCTCTCTGCCAAGCCTAATTGCAATTTCCACAAGTGAAAGGACCAAGTCTTATTTGACTTCATATCACCAGCATCTAAGACAGTACATGGCATCTGACAACGGTTCAGTGATGCTCAATAAACAAATAATAGGAGCAAAGCTTTAGGAAAACGAGTACAAGAACTGCGCGGAGAGTGAATCAGACAGGCAACCACATGCAAGAGACCAGTTAGAAGAGTACTGAGATAATCTAGGCTGGCGATAATAATAATGAAGTGAAGCAGGAAAATTGTCAGTGGACACAGAGCAAGGGAGAATATTGGGCATCTCTGAAAATGGAATCCACAGTACTCAGTGAGGGCTTGAAAGGGCAGAGGAATAATGAACAATAAATCTGAAACTGAGCCTGGAGCTAAGAATGAATGGATTTAATAACAAGCCTTGGGAATACAGAAGCAAAGATGAACTCCGTTTCACATACAGCCAACATGGACTCGAGGCAGTGCACGATGTTAGCTATCGTTGGCATGTGGCTTTTTTGGACCCTCCCCAGTTTGCAAACAGAGCTCAGGAGACAGTGGGCCTCAGAAATTGCTGATTGCATGACCCTGTCTAGGGTACTTAGAATGATCGTGGTCAATGCTGTCATTTCTGCATCACTCTTCTCTGATATTCAGACCAAATGAGATTCGAATTTTTAAAAATCACGTGATATTTTCCCCAGCTCCTTAAGAAGGGTGGTTCCAAATGAATGGGATATTTTTACACCATATATATATATTTATTTTTTTTTACACCAAATATTATATATACACATAATATTTGGTGTGATATATTTGGTGTGATATATTTTGGTATATATATAATTTTTGGTGTTATTTTGCGTGTGTGTGTGTGTGTACAAATACAGACACACACAATGTTTACATGGGGAAACTGAGTTCTGATTTTTAATTTTTAATGGCCCTCTAGTAAATTTTCACTCAGTCAAATATCTAATTCCATCACTGATTTAATAACTAAAGTACATTTTTCAAGGGAGTTTATGTTAGCTATATTGAACTGTTTTGTTAAAATTCTTTTAACTTACTGTCAGGATTTTTCCCTTAAAGGTCACTCATTATAATAAAGTAAGAATGGATCTAAATCTGGATTAAAAGTTTTTGGTGAATTTGGAGTGTTTTTTTTTCCCCCTAACTCAGAATTAATGATTTGCTGGTCCCTGAAGGTTTCATATCTCTAGGCAACATACACCGTCTTGCTGAGTTAAACTCCTAGTAAAGGATTGGATTAATTCTTCATTTCTAATGAGAAGAGAATAATACCAACAATGATTCTAATTATATCTTGGATTTATAGAGCTCATTTCTTCCTAGGAGCTAAAAGGAAGCTCTACATCTGCTACTTAGTTTCTACATAGAAACAAAGTGATCTGACAAAGGTTACACAGGATGCCAGCGTGATTAGAATCCTGTGTTATTAGAAATCTGGATTTTTGATTCTACATTTAGTACTCTTTGTTCTAAGTTCCCATTTAAGGAAAGAAAGAAACTGAAGAATAATAAATTGTAATTTACAAAATGAAGAATTCTGATTTGACAGAAGGAAGAAATTTCCAATAGAGACATCTGTGAAGCTTTGGAGTATGGATTTTAAGGAGCTGTGAAATTTCTTTTACGAGAAGTGTTCTAACATAAAACAGATTCATACATGGCTGAAATCACTTACTGGAATACTATCTGACTGAGGCAAGGTGGAATGGATTATTTCTCAAGGTTTCTTCCAGTCATGTAATTCAATGATTTCTCTGTGATATGTTCTGTTACATTTTTCCTAGTAAATACTAAAAAAAAGGGGTATGTAATAAATAGAAAATGACACTGTTAAATTACATCCTCTTAACTTTATTAGGGAATAAATGGATGAGACTTGACCTACATCTCTTTACATTTGTCCCTGTACAGTCTATTTTCAAAACCGTAGCCTGAGTGATCTTTTTAAACCATAGGTCGGATCATGGCAGCGCTCTGCTTAATACCCTCCATGGTTCCGTATTCCACCTCGAATAAAAGCCAAGTCCTTACAGAAGCCTGCAGGGCTCTACATGATCTACAGAAATATCTTTCCCAGTCTCCCTAGTCCCATGTATCTTCATCCTCGGTCCTACTACTTGCCACTCAAGCCACACTAGCCTCCTTGTGGTCCCTCTACTGGGAACATGGCTGCCTCAGTACTTTTGCATATGCTTTCCCCCTGCCTGGTGTTCTCTTCCTCGAGTTATTGTCATGGCCTTTCCTTTTCTAAGTCTGTATTCAGATGTCATTTTTCCAATAAGACTATCCTCAATAGCCTCAATTTAAAATTGCAAACTTCCTCCACTCCTAATGAACTCTACTCCATTTTTCCTCCTTTTTGATAGAATTTTTCACGTACTAACATACTTAATAATTTGCTTATCTATTCTGATTACTTTTTGTTGTTTGTCTCTCCCCTCCCAACCTCCAGCATCTCCCAAATGCTAAAATATATGGCCTTGAAGGGCAGGGATCTTTGTCTATTTTGTTCACTGATTCATCTCAACACCCAAAGTAATGCAATAAAATTACTGAATCAAAAATTGAATCTTAAATAACAGTTTCAATCAATACAAACTGAGACATGCAAAAAATAAAAAAATAGGCAGGACAAAGTGAAATGGTGGGAAAAAGTTCCCATTTTTCACAGACGGAGTCAGTATAATAGGTATTGTTTTAGTGTGATGATGCCCATGAGAGGGAAAAAGGTTTATCTGCTTGTACTTAACCCTCACTTCTAAATAACAGACCTTCAAATATTTGAAGAGAGTTTGCAAGCTCCACTCAAATGCTTAGACTATTCTGAAACAGAGTAAACACTGAGTTGTTGCTTTTTAAAAAGGTCAAACAAGTTCAAGGGAATTAGCATGATATGCTGCATTATTATAAAGCACGTGATTTATATTGCTAGGTTTCTCTGTAATTATACTTTTAATTCTAAATCAATTACATTGAGAATCTGTATTAAACCATGAATGATGACCAATTAGAAACATCTTTAATTGCCATTGCCCTTCAAAATGGAATTAATGCTAATGAAATAAACTGCTTTTGATATTGTGGAAATTCTGATTAAACGATTGCTGCTGTAACTAATTGGGAAAATGCATATCTAATGCTTCTAAATATCTGCTCTCTTCCACCTCCTTTTCTACTTTTTTGGGAGGGAGAGTGAAAGGGGAGGGAGGAACAGGAGGGATCTGTTAGTTGAACTTAAGATCTTCAAAAGCCTAACATCCTTTTTCCATGATTTATGCATCCTTGCCCTGTCATTTGGTGTAGCTAAAGGAAGATCTTTAAACTTGTTGGCTGCTATTAAGATTCCTGAAATTATGATTAGTTAGTCAGGAACTGTGGTCTTTGTGGTAGAATACCACAGAAAGGTAAATTCACAGTACTTTATGCTACTCAACAGTTATCCACCATGCAGAGTGGAAAAATAGATAGCCTATGAATTATTACTAAGAATTTTAATGTTTTTAGAACAAGATTTTTTTTTAAATGTGGTTATGTAATTGCTTGGTGGTGACTTTGAAATTCGGAAAGACTTTAGATAGTTTGGGCTACTTCTCTACTAAAACATTCAACTTGAGGAAATGTGGGGAGGGAGAGGAGAAGAAATCGCTGAAGCCGTTTTTTGGGTTGAATTTACTTGATAATTCAGAGAAGCTGCACAGGGTATAAGAAAGCATGCTAAGCAGGGAACCTGAAAACCAAGCTGATCCAAGTCTACGACTTAACCGCAGGTGCTTTGGGGCAGGTTGTCACAATTCTGCATTGCCGTTTTCTTAGCTAAAAAAATGGAGAAACGATATTTTCCAGAATTACCTCAGGATAATTTCACTCAAATATGGAAGTGTTTTATGAACTATAAAATACTGTGCAGGCTCCCAGAAAAAATAATCTCCTTTCTCACTCATTCTCTAATTCAATCAGAATGGTCAATTTATTGGGCATGTATTATTTAAACCTTGAATCACCTATTTAACCATCACCTTTGGCAAAGAAACCACAGAGGCAAAAGTAACAAGTGCTGCATAAAAAGCTCCAATACCTGATCGGAAGCACATTTTGTGTTTACTCAGTTTAAAAAAAGAAAAAGAAATTTATCTTAGCACCTTTTTTTAAACGATAATCAATTGACTGTTTTGTATTGCTGTTCAGTTGATTGATTCTTTAACAAACGTAGTTTGAGAATGCTGCACTCTTTCTGTTATAAACAAAATGAAATAAATCATCATCAGACCATATTTTCCAAACTGGAAAAAAATATTATATTTTATATCATTGTCTTCCATCTATTTATTTTATGGACCCTAACTGTTCCATGGTGCTCTTGGCCAGAATCAATTTATTTCTAAATATTACATTTGCACTTTGATCCTTTATCTTAGCTGTAAAATTATACATAGCTAGTCTTTTCTCCTATAAGCCCATCTGCAGTTGCCAAAAAGTAAATTATTTCATTGAAGGTCAGCATTAAATCCAGCCACATTTACCTTTTATTAATCCTCGTGTGTTGCTTAGATTATAAGCTTTTCATCACTGTATGTCTGAAACCCATGTTTTGGCCCCGGAATCTTTTCTCTCCATTTGATTCACACTGCTCTTCAGTGCATACAGAGATGTTCAGATTTGGCCATCTGGGCATTTTCAAACATGGCATCAGCCCAGTGCAGTCTCAATTTGGTGCAATGTCTGATGTTCCCCTCTTTACTACGTAGAACTAGCCATTTGTCAAAAATGCACAGCCTGTATCCAACCGTTTACTGGGGCCACGTATGCTTTGGTCACGCTTTTTAACTCTCAATTAGAAAAATCTCAAATTTAGTCATTACACGTTTTACGGGTTGCAGAAACAAAGGCAGTCCTTCAAATGGACAGACAGCTGAAAAACTTGGCGGGGAGTTAAAGGCAGATCGAGGGAGACACATGCCTGTGCTCAGTTTCTATTGCAATAAACATAAGATCCTATTTTCAGTGTTGAGTGAGTGGGGGACACTAAACTTGCAGAGTCATAGACAGCAGGATCCTGGGTGGAAAAAATGATATGAATGGTATGCTTACCTCGGCTGTTCAAAGTAGCCTCCTTCAAAATGCGTCTCTGGAACCCTGTTCCGTCATTCGGAGATGGGCCAAAGTGTGAAACAGGCTGTGCTTCCCAGGCTTATCTACTCACTGAGATGCTGCATGTTTCTCCAAATCCAAATGTCACCTCTTCCTGGAAGCCGCCCTATGTGTGGCCATTTGGAACTGATGTTTCTGGTGCAGCTCCAAAGAACTAACAGATACGGCTGAATGCAACGGTCTCTAATTGCCCCCATGGGCACAGGATGCATTGAGCTGCAGGTGCTTTTCTTTCTTCAGACCCCACTAAGGTACCCTCTGTGCTAACAGCAGCCAGGTATGCTCGTGTGCCTATCATGGGCCGGCCGAGTGGCTCAGTTGGTTAAGAGCTCGCTCAAGAGTGCTAGCTGAGCTCTGAGCAACGGCGGTTCGATGCCAGCCCGAGCTGAGTTGTTGTTGAGCTGCCAACAGGTGGCAGGATGGCTCAGCTAAAAATAAATAAATAAATAAATAAATAAATAAATAAATAAATAAATAAATAAATAAAAAGTCATAGCGCTATCTCCCTTCTCCTGTGTTTGATGACCTAGTTCTTCACACACCTATCTTCAGGTCTAGATTATCAGCATATTCAGGTCACTGGCCCCACCTCACTCCTCCAGGTAATCCTTACAATGTCTTTGCACTTTTACCTGCCATCAAAGAATGTTGAAAGTTGAGTAACTGTAGAATATCAAATAAAACTATGCAATTTTCAGTTCTGCCATGGCTGCTTAAACTCACTTTAGAATTTAAAGATGTCAGCTGTGTATTGTATTTAACATCAAAATACCACTTCTAAACGAATAGTACTGGTATCATTCCACCCAGAAGTCATTAGATTTAAGACAGGAGAGCATACAGATACAACGTTTAAAAAAATGAGGGGGAAGTATCAGATGCATTGGGAAAATATTTTAATATGGAAACTGGACATTTTAAAAGTAAATGTTTGGTTATTATGATCTTGAAAGTGAGATACTTATGGAGAGAATGTGTACAGAAAAACAAAATCTCCTTGAAAAACTCATTTTCTGATCAAACTAATAATTACTTTATTTGTATTACCAAGGATGAACACTGATGACTAAGCCAAACATGGTGTTTGGCGTTTTCTAGATGCGATATAGAGGGCAGGGACCAGCACTTCATTTTAATGACTCTGGTAAATTGTCACCAATGTTCTATCATTATTTGCCGATCCACTTTTGAAAATTCTAGATGGTGTGATTTTAAATTTTTCTCTCAAATAGTTCAGTTGTTGTAGAACCCACCTACCAGAATTTTGTTCGGAGACATTTAGGCTAGTTGTTTCATTTTTATTGCATTTTTTTTTTTTGAGGGCAGTGTCACTGGCCCTCATATGTGGGATCGAACCGGGGCCGCTGGCTGTTTCATTTTTATTCCTAAGTCAAATGTAAGAAACATTACAGAATTGTACACCTGAAACCTATGTTACTTTACTAACCATTGTCACCCCAGTAAACTTTAATTTTTTAAAAATAAAGAAATAAAGAAAAAGAAAGGCAACACAGGGTAACAGTAACAGTCTACCACCTGAGTCAACAGACACCAGTTTGTGTCCTGGATCCCTCAGTCATTTGCTGTGTGACCTTAGGTAAATCACTCAACCTCTCTGAACCTTGGTTTCCTGTAATATGAGTTGAATAAATAATGCCTACATGTTCTCTCTAATCATCGATAAATTAAATCATTATTTCTAAGAAAGAAAGGACGGAAGGAAGGAAGGAAGGAAGAAAGAAAGAAGGGAGGGAAGGAGGGAGGGTGGAAGGAAGGAAGGAAGGAAAAAAAAGAAAGAAAGAAGATTAAGACTCCACAACCTATCAATAAAAACTTCAGTGAAGCCATATAATAATAAAAGAATTAAAAAACAAAAGCCACAGGAGATTATGCTGCTCTGAACCACACTGCCAGCATTAGTGACTGCCTCCATTTGCACCCATATTTCACTCCTTTAGTTGTATAGCATTATGGCATTGAGCGCCATTAGGATAATATGTTCACAGCAGCTCATTTTCTCTGGAGCTGTGGGGAGAGGAGTTTTGTTCCATGACGGAGCTACTAAATTTAATTGTCTCTACCTTGCGAGCAGTACATACACTCATTACCTTAATTTATTAAAAATAGATTACCGAAAAATCACAGTTAACCAAGTCATACAACTGCTTAATCTCATCACATCCACCATTTTGGTCATCTTTCACTAGGCATTCTCTGAAGCAAGTTCTTATCTTCATTTTAACAATATCATTTTCTAATTTGGCTTTTTAAGATCAACAGACCCTTTCAGCAAGAGAATCATTCAATATAGGCTTCTACATCAATTCTTTCAAATTAACTAGGTTAATTTTGTTGCTTTGCTTTATGTTCATTTATTTTTATTATTCAATGTCTATTTTGTTATGAGTATAAAATGGTATTCATAGCTGAGATGTACGGATACTTATCCTTTCCTGAACAACTTTTTAAACTTCTTTGGTGTTTCTCATTGTCTTTGGTTTGCTAAATTTTCCTCATATTACCCATTAAAGAATCTCCCAACTCTCCACAAATAGTCTAAATATCATTTCAAGATATTTAGAAATAGCAGCTTTCATGCAATTTCATTCTACCATTAATTGACTAATTAGAAATTAATTCTCAATTGCCTTCAATGAGAACCCCCTTCTCTAATCTTTTGATGTAATTCATCCTGGGTGTGTCAACCTATATGCCCAGCTCTCATGAAGGGACCCCCCTTTGGAAGCATCCTGGGGATTGCCCTTGTTTCTCCTTTTTTCTGTCACCCATGTCTTCCTCTTTCTTGCTTCACTCCTTCATTTTAGTAGAACACATCTATAAGCATGCTGAGTAAATATGGACAGGAATTTCTTTTCTTGAGAACATGAATGCTCTTAATCTACTATTTGCCTGGGTATAAAATTCTAGAGAGGAAATCAAGTTTCCTTTATTTTCTCCTCAGGTTCTTCAGCACCAAGTATTGCTGGTGAGAAGGTCAAAGCCATTGTATGCCCCGGTCTTTTGTGGGTGGTTCGTCCCCTCACCCTGGAAGCTTGTAGCATCTTTTCTTTGTTCCTATGCTCTGAAATGTCTGGATGATTTGATTTAATATGAATCCATTTCTTCACTTTGCTGGATACTTAGCGGACTCTTTCAATATGGAAACTTCATGTTCCTTCATTTGAGAAATGTTCGTAAGTAATTTTATTGCTTATTTCCCATTGAGTTCCTGTGTGCTCTATTTCAGGGACACCAATATTTGGGTACCCATTTTACTGAATTGAGTCTCTAATTTTCTTATTTTTTCTTTCTTGTTTTCCATCTTTTCAAAATATGTCTTCTAGAAGATTTCTTTAACTTTATTTTTCTAGCATTTCTAAATGAGCTCTTTGTTTACAACATAA
The DNA here is from genome assembly GCA_033961575.1 of Aselliscus stoliczkanus. Lineage (NCBI taxonomy): Eukaryota > Metazoa > Chordata > Mammalia > Chiroptera > Hipposideridae > Aselliscus > Aselliscus stoliczkanus. The sequence goes on from CM066731.1 coordinate 54,233,038, forward strand.
TATTTTTAATACCCAAAAGATTATTTTTTCCCTAATTTTTCCCTTTTCATGAAATCTTAATCTTATTTCATAGTGATAATATTTTCTCTCTGTTTTCTGTGTATATGGATTATATTCTTTTTCTCTGGAGAAAAAGAGTAATTCCTGCCATCAGGGTATTTGTTTCTTCCAAGCACTTCATTTAATTTTCCCTGATTGCTGTGGTCTCTGTCTCCCATCTTGGTGGCTTGATTCAAATGTCTAATAGTCCTTAGCTGTTGGCTCATACTTAAAAGTTAGGGGAGGTATTGCTCAAAAACACCTAACAAAAGCTCTGAGTCTTCCTGGTTACTTACTTCCTATTAGAGTGATAGATTTTGCTTGGCTTTCCAGCTGGTCATGTACCCCAGATAGAGTCTTCTAACTTCCTGCCTAGAAGGTAAAGCCTGGCTTCATCTCTGCACACCTGCACACTTTTCTTAAAACTCTTACTGATATTCTAATGAGGTTCTAGAAGGGAACTAAAATAAAAGTCAGACAATTAAGTTCACAAACTCATCCTAGAAAAAGTGCTACATACCTCATTGCTGAATATCACTATGGTCACCTTTGAAGTACTCCCATTGGGAAGCTATGCACTGATGTCAGCGCCTAGTCTACCCTTCAAAGCAATTTTGGAACTCTTTCTATGGAATGGCCATCAGAGCTGCCTTACTCTTGATATCCTCAGTAGCATCCAAATGTCTTCTTTTTAATATCTCCTATATCTTTGGGTAAAGAAAGAAGTCATTGGGAGCCAGATCAGGTGAGTAGGGAGGATGTTCCAATACAGTTCTTTGTTTACTGGCTAAAAACTCCTTCACAGACAGTGCCATGTGAGCTGGTGCATTGTTGTGATGCAAGGGCCATGAATTGTTGCTGAAAAGTTTAGGTCATCTGACTTTTTCATTTAGCCTTTTTAGCACTTCCAAATAGTAAATTTGGTTAACTGTCCAGTTGGTACAAATTCATAATGAATAATCCCTGTGATATGAAAAAAAGTTAGCAACATTGTTGCAACAAGTTCGCAAACTTAGTTGTCAGATCTTCATATATGTAATTGTTTAAACAACTATCTTGACCAAGGATTTATTTCTGTGTATACCTAGTAGTCTTAGCAGCTAGAGCATAACTTACAAAAGTAGGGATTCATTAAACTATTGTTGAATTGTTGAGTGAATGGATGACAAATGGAAAGAAGTTAAACAGCGATTATCCTTGCTACTGGTTTTTTCATGCTTTGTTTATAAAAGGTTATATTTTGAATTGAAAGTTAAAAGGTCTGAAAGTCTAAAGAATTTATTGTATGGCTCATTTGTTGCTGAGGACAATGATTTGGTCAAATGGAATGAAGGGCTTTAAGAGTCATCCATTTTTCATTGGCAACACCTGGCATAATTTGGAAGCATGAAACATCTTTTTAGAGAGAGAGAAGTTAATAGCCCAGAAGGTACATCACATTTTGATGTGGATGATGAATGTTCTAAAAAGTGGCATAAATATGACATTATGGGCAAATACCCCTCCTGTTCTTTAGCATGCTTATTAAATACTATGGTACTGTCCAGGGAGTTTTCTTCTTCTGTTTTATTATTTGTCAATTAAATTACCATGCAGCATTCAAATTTTCATATTTCAAGGCACTGAGAGGTAAAACATGGTCTGGCCTGAGAGATTCTAAGAGCCCCAGGACCAACAGTGAATAAATTCTGGGAGACATAGGGCATCTCAGGCTGAACATTTAGTAGGCCCTCTCTGTCTGGAAGCTTATGACTTATTTGGGGGAAATGTTCACAAATTATTTGTTGGTAATTTTCTCCTCTCCATGTTCTGTGTTCTCCATTTTCTCATGGGAATTTCTATCACTCAGACATTGGGTGTTCTGGAATAGTCTTCTATGTTTCTTGCCTTTTCTCTTTTTTCCATTTCTTTGTCTATTTTTTTTTTACCCTGCTTTCAGGGAGACTTATTATAACTGTATCTTCCAATCTTCCTACTGAGTTTTCATTTGCACTATTATGTTTCTAATATCAAATGTTGCTTTTTTTATTTGAGTGTTCTACATTATTACAGCTTATATTTTGGTTCCTAATAGTATTTTTGGTTTAAGTTTTTTTTTCCTTCGTATAAACTCATTCCTCAAAGTTTCTTTACTTATTTTGTTTTCTCCTTGGGTCTTTATCTTTGAGAGCCTTTCCTCAGCTCTGAACTACACTGTGGATTGACCCATGTAGACAATTTGTTAAGAAATTCCACGTGTCAGTGTCTTGGACTTTTCTGCTTTGAGTAGATCGGATTCCCCAAGAAAGAATCTTCCAATTTCTATCCAGAGGGGAAGGATCTGGGAGCCAGCATCCTGACAACTAATTAAGGGGAGAGATGGGGACTTTGCATTCATTATGTGGTATGCATCTGATCATTTATGCCCACCTCAGCATGATACATGCACCCTCGACTATGTAGCATTCACCAGTTCAAGATCCTGTTTCCCTCTCTAAGGAAGACATCTCCAGACTTTGGGGGGAGGAGGGGTACACAGCAGTGAGGTGAAGAAGACATCAGAGGTCCAACTGGTTCTCAGACAGATTCTACACAGGATACCTGATTTCAGAACCACACTTCTTCACTCCCATTCCAGAAGCAACTAACACTGTTTATGATTGTGCAGATGTAAGTTGGATTTGTCCCTCTTTCTCCCTACTGATGTCAGTTTTCTCTTATCCACTTGCTTCCGCCTTTCAAAACTGAGTGCCCTTTGCTTCCACTCATGTTTTCTCCACCCTTGTAGTTATGTCTTTTATTTTTATTCTTTTTTTTTTTTGAGGGCAGTGTCACTGGTCCTTATATGTGGGACCGGGGCCGCTGGCTTCCGAAGCCAGCGCTTAACCACCATGCCACTCGGCCAGCCCATTATGTCTTTTAAATATATTCCTTTGCTACAGTTTTTGTAAGTGTGTTTTCCGTACCTTATCTTAATGAGACTAAGACAGTATTGTTTTCCTTTTTTATTCTTTCATGACATATATCAATGTCTTGCACATGGTAGACATTAAACTGGTAGATAAATACTTTAAACACATCCAAAACCTAGTACTCCAGCATCTTCACATAGTACAAAATTATGTATTAGACAAGTCAATAAAACTAAATACCTCTTTCCCCCTCCAATAAGGCAGCATATATAAAGCTCCATAATTAAGAAAAATCTATACTGGAAAAAGTTAACAAAACCTTGAATGGGCACTTTATTTACCCTTGTGTTTTATTTATTTAACAAATATTTACCGAGAGGCCACAATCTCACTAGTAATCACTGAGATTAATGTTTGTGTTGTGTTACACAGCAGGCCTGTTATAAATTGGGTATCATTTAGTTAGTAGGAATGTCCCCTAAATGAATTTTTATAGGTTAAGATTTGTTAGTTCCCAAATCAAGAACAGAATGAAGTAGACATTTCAATGGTTTGTATATGTCACCAAATATAACTCTGATATACAGAAGCCCTCATTCTATTGCTAAATTTAATAATGCAAATAGAGTTTTAGTTTATTGCCTCTGTACAAAGCTTCAGCAGGTTCTGAAAGGGCTAGAAAGCTAATTGTAATGTATTTAGAATTTGTTCAGAATCAGGTTGCTTTTATTATTTCTCTTAACCAGAATTATACTTAAATCACTAGATTTTGAAAGGTTTATCCAGATGGTACAATATTTCCTTACGGCTAGAGTACTAGATACTTAATTTTGGTACTTGGATATTTTATCTATACAAGTTTATGGATCAGCATGCAATATAATTTGCCAGACGTGTCTCCATTTTTCATTCTAGAAATAGACCAACTGCTTATGCAATAGCATGGCATTTCTTATGTAACAGTTCACACAGACTATAATTGGTTTCCATTTATTTAAAAAAGTATGAAATTTGTATTCAGATTGGCTTACTGAAGGAGCAAATCTTTACATAAAAGATGACAGTATTACTTTTTAATGTATGTGAATTTTTAAAATGGAAAATAAGATGTTAGAATAGCTTTAACTCAAAATACAAAGGACAGCTTTTTTACTTAGAAGTCTTTAGCATTTATTTTACCTCTTACATCATATATATATTATTTTGATTTAAAAAAAATAATTAGAAAGAATATACCAAATATCTACTGAAAATTTTCTATATGACATATATTCTGCTAAACGCGTAATATGGGTCCCATTGAATCCTCATAACCCTACAAGTTTATTGCTCTCCATATTTTACAGATTAGAAAAATGCCAAGGCTTAATAGTAAAATAATGATAATAAAAAATAATAAAATAATCACTAATATTCACTAAATTCTAGTGAATACAAACTATACCTGAAGCATTGTTTTGAGTGCTTTGTGTGTGTTATATTATCTGCTCTCACGACATCTATGAAGTGGGTGCCATTGTCATTCCCATTTTACAAATGATAAAGGAGCTGAACCAAAATCATGAGGCCCAAACTCAAAACAAATCGCAGCATCCACAGCTCATACCAAAATATGACTCAGATCACTTGGGAAAGCTCGTGCTGCAAGTAACAGGAACTCTGACTCAAGTGCTGTGGACATTGGGACATTTAGCAACTCACATGCCAACAGTGATGTCATCAAGGACCCAGGTTATTATCAGGGCTCTATTTTGCCATGTCAGTGGCTTCCCAAATCAAGCCTGCTCCTTACTGGCTCTTGATTAAAGCAAATTATTTAAACTCCCTGAGCCCAAGTATAACCCCATTGTAATGGAGAATGACAACCTTGCAGTGTTGATTTAGGACTGGAAGCAGGAAAGTTGCAGCAGTTCTTACATCGGTACCTGCTTCCTCATCTACAAGGTCAAAGGAACGTTATTGTCTACCGCAGGGGTGGTTATGAGGATTAAGTCAGTTAAAATATGTGAGGTGCTAAGGATCGTGGCCTGGCCACTGTAAGCGCTACATATGGAGAGCCATAATTGTTGTTTTTCTTGTTATGCTGTTGTCATGGCATCCAGAAAAAGTTATGGTGCTCTCTTAAATATGAAAAATTTTAGTTCTTGCAGATTTTCTCATGTACCTCTTTTGCAGGACCTGCGTTTCAGGTCATTTCCTGAAATAATCACCAGAGAGGATAACAGGTTTCCCTTTAGAGCCACAGTCAGGGCATCCTGGAGCTGAGGGCAAAGCCGCCTTTCCTAGCCATGCAAGGATGGGGCAGAATGGAGTAGTCATCTATAGCCTTTTTGTCTACTGTGCATATGACTTAGAAGCCATCAGCACTGGTATACCCAGAGACTTTGACAGAAGCATAATGGAAAAGAAGAGCAAATCGGCAGCCTGAGTTTGCCTCCTTCTTCTTGCCATGTAACTGCTGCTTGGTAGAAACGCACACTCCTCATTCAAAAATTGGGACTAGGTCAATCAGGGTCATTTTGACTGACTGTGTGTTGGTTCTCTGCTATCCTCACTGTTCCAATAAGAGGAGACTCCCTCCCACCAAAGAGCCCTTTTTGGTCAAAGATGTACAAGGCTCTGTGCTTCCCTGCCAGGCCATTCAAACAAATGAGAATAATAATTTACTTGTATATCCTTCTGCTGTCAGAGAATGGTCTTAACAATCAAATGTGGTATTAGTATGGGCAAATGTGCTGTAAATCTGTATGACACAACAGTAAAAGATGGGGGTAATGTACCTTTACAGGACTTCTGACCCATCTGCTACAGTGATAGATTAGTCCTTTCCTGATAATGGATTGATGACAGATGGACAACATTATCAGCTACGTGGCTCATTAACCCATGACACCAGAATCTTAGTTAGAAAAGTGAGCAACTTTATAGAACACGTATTAGCGAGAACATTAACAAAATGGCCAGGATTTAATGTTTCCTAATGGGCCTTTATATCCTTTTTGTTCTTGATGGAGATTAAAAAATACATGAATCTGTGGCATAGAGATTAATATCATTCTAAAGAACTGGCATCAGAACACTAGCAGACCCATGGGCCTTTGTTTCCTTTGGCCTGGAAAAAAAAAAATTCTCAGGAAAAAAAAACTTAGAGAATAGCAGCTGTTAGGGATCCTTTCTCAAGGAGCCCAACCAAAATTTACCGAGAAATTAACACCTGCTGCTGAAGCTATGTTTGATACACAAAATTAGCAAGGAGGCTGTAACCATAGTTAAATTATCATAGTTTCAAAAATTGCTGTACCAAAAGGACATTTGATCAAGAGGTAGCACTAAATTGTATTGCAAATGGGGGTTTGACTACAGCTGAAAGTAGATTCACACCCAGAATGTGAAAGGTGAAGAGGCCGCAGTTCAATTAGTCATCCTGTGTCTTATATTGCTAAATGGTGACACTTACCTAGATACTTTGGCCTGGAAAAAAAAAATTCTCAGGAAAAAAAACCTTTGCCATTCTAATTATAATGTGTATAGGTGTGGACCTGTTTGGAACTCTCTGCACTTCCTGGACTTGTATGTCTATTTCCTTCTCCAGGTTAGGACAGTTTTCAGTCATTATTTCTTCAAATAAGTTCTCAACCCCTTGCTTTCTCTCTTCTCCTTCTGGTACTCCTGTTATGTGAATGTTGTTATGCTTGATGTTGTCCCAGAGGTATCTTAAACGCTCCTCATTTTTTTGGATTTTGTTTTCTTTTTGCTGTTCTAACTGGGTGGTTTTCTTTGCTATCTTGTCTTCCAAATTGCTAATTTGACCGTCTTCTTCATTTGTCTGCTGGGGATTCCTTCTAGTACATTCTTCATTTCAGTTATTGTAGTCTTCACTTCTGACTGGTTCTTTTTTTCTGGTTTATATGTCCTTTTTTATGTTTGCTATCTCTTTGTTTAAGATCCTTGAGCATCCTTATAACCATTGTTTTGAACTCTTCTCTGGCAGGTTGCTTGCCTCCATTTTGTATAATTCTGTTTCTGGAGTTTTCTTCTTTCATTTTGGACATATTTCTTTGTTTCTTGATTGTGGCTGCCTCTCTATTTGTTTCTATGTATTAGATAGATGTCCTATGTCTCTCAATATTAGCCTGGTGACATTATGTGTAGGTGCCCTGTGGGTCCCTAGCACAGTCTCCCTGGTCACCTGCACCAGGTGCTCTAGGAGTGTCCATTGTGTGGGTGTTGTGTGCTCTCTTGTTATAGTTGAGCCTTGGTTGCTATTGGCATGTCGGTGGGTGGGCTTGACTCTTAAGCTGATTGACTGTGGAGTTTAGCAACATCCACAGCTTACAAGCTGCCTGGGGGGGGGGGCATACCCCACTGAGTGGGATTCATGCCAGTGGACTCTGGTGCCTATTGAGACTACACTTTATGTGTGCCACTTGTGGGGCTAATTGGGCAGTGTTCTGCTGCGGTCTGAAACTAACCTCCAAGTATGTTGGTTCTGGGGCATCTTGTGAGGGGCTCTAATGCAGGCCTAGGTCGCCCACTGCCTATGACCGGCTGAGGACTTCTTGGTAGGGGCTACAAAGTGATCCATGGTTGTTCACTGCCTGTACTAAGCTTGAATGTATGAGGGAGAGGCCATGCTGTGAACCTAGGACATCTGCCATACGTACCAGTCCTGCGGTAACTCTGCAAAATGCCAGGACACCCCAAGGTCTTCTGCCACCTGCCAGGTCCCTTAAGGGTCAGCCACTGCAAACCCTTATTTGGTATGCAAGTTGGGTGAGATAGGATCTCAGGGAGTCACTAGAGTGGGAAGAGTTCTGCTCACCAGGTTAATGTAAATTCTGGTTTGATGCCAGTGCTGAGCCTGAAGCCACTCAGCAACAGTCTCAGAGCACATGGAGGCCAGTCACCACCTGCCCGGGATCTGTCGGACTCTGGTAGTTTTTCAAGCAAGAGTGCATTGTGGACAGGGCTGGCTGCTTTTAGAGAAAGTGCCTCCAGCATTGGGGGGATAAGGTAGAGTGGCGTCCTAGTGAGTTAGAGCAGAGCAGCAGAGCTCACCAGGCAAATCAGATTCAGATTCAGCCATGTGGGGGTGGGCTCAACACAGAAAAGATGGCACCTGCCTGCCGGATACACCAAGGTAGAACCCTCACAGGGAAAATGCTGACTGTCCTGCAGTCATCCCCACCCCGCAAAGCCTCACACTTCATTCTGTTCCCCCGTGTATATCCAAGGCCTCCTGAGTCACCATCCCTCCACTGGAGCCCAAGGTGAGTGCCTGCCAATGAGTGAGTCTGTGTGCAGGCCATTTAAAATGACATGTGGGTTTCCCACAGCCTTTGGCCAAGTTAGAATCACCCATATGTGGGACTCCTCTTTCACAGCCATATGTGGAGACTCCTCTTCCCTACACCAGTACTCTGGGCTGGGGAGGTCTTTTGGGGCTGGGGTCCCTCACTCTTCTGGGGAAACCTGTGCAGCTGATATCCCTCCCGGCTCTCAAGCACCACACAGAAGTTTGGAATTAGCCTGTTTCACATCTCTGCTCCTCCTACCAGTCTCAATGTGCCATTTGCTTTATATCCTTAGTTATAAAACTTCTGTTCAGCCAGACTTCAGATGATTCTCCAGGTTGGCTGTTCTGTAATTTAGTTGTAATATTAATGTGCTCACGGAAGGAAGCAGGCACAGTGTTTATCTACTCTGCCATCTTGGGTCTCAGAATATTCATCTTCTGGCTGATGTATTTTACTATATTTTGGAAATACTTCACTCAGTCATTTTGTAGAAGCATTAGAATATTCCTATAACACATTAAATTTCTCAAATTTGGCAGCTGATTTTTTTTTTTATGTCTGCCTATGCTTTACTCTTTGCTTCATCAATTAATGATTCCTGCCTATTAAGACTAAAATCACTTCATAAGGTATATACATGTCTAATCACCATGTTGTACATCTGAAACTAATATAGTGTTGTATGTTAACTATAATTTTTAAATAACTTAAAAGGCTTGACATTGTAAATGCAAGAGTCTTTTAATAAAACCAAAGTTATGGGCTTTCTTTTTTGTTTCATCCATTGTTGTAATTCAGATTGTATTTTTACAGTACTAAACAATGAATAATAATCATTGAGATAATTTGATCAAGTGCTGACTTTGAGTTCTCAGTTGATCAAGTTAATTTTAAAAGTGCCCAATATTTAAACATAGATTGATACTTTTATTAAAGAAGTATTGAGTTTTATTAATTTGTTATAAATTATGTATTTGTGTATGAGTATAGGATATAGGCTTTGTAAATAGAATTTCAAACCTTTAAAATTTACTAGAGAAATAATCATTTAGGACCCCCCAAAAAAAAACAACACCAACCTCTTTGTGATAGTGAATCAGATAGCAAAAATTCCAGGTATACAAATAAAGTTTATGATTTTTCCAGAACATGCCTTTTTTTAAATTCTCTCTTAAGCTCCTTAACCTATAATTGTGGATTTTCTTCATCAGTATGGGCATAGTACTTATAAAATAATCTCAGCCAAAAAGGCTGTGTAAATAGAAGGATCATGTCTTGTGATATCCTTGTGGAGTTGTAAAACTGTATGTATTTTTAAACTAAGCAATTTCTTAGTATTTGAAAATATTCAATTGTGTTAAAAACCATTTTTCAGGGAAGCTTGATTTCAATACCAATCAATACTCTTGATTTCAATACCAATTTCCTTCTCATTCGCTGTCATTTAAAGCAAATTTATCATATCTATTCTTAACTACTTCCTTTGTTTACTTTCTTTTTCTTTTTTAATTTATCAAGATTTATTTCTTACATATTCGCAAACAAGTTAAACAAATTCAAGCATATACATTTAAATTTATAAAACAAAAAATAAAAGGTATAAGATGGCAATAAATTGAGAATCTTTTATTTGATCTCTATTTCTTGAACCCAGTTATCTTAAAACATTTCTTTCATGTTTCCAGTAAATGCTTATAGAAAGGCCATATTATTTTACTCCAGAAGACAACAAAAGATGGTTTCACAATTTGTTTTCCAAAACAACAAAATTCTTCCTATGAAACCTCATTAGAGCATTAAATGTGTGTCCAATATCATTCATAAACTTGGCGATTTTGAAGCTAATTAAATCTATACTAAAAAAAATTTGAACAATTCGTATGTGAAAAAGTAAAAGGATACATTTTCAAGTTACACATACAGAATAGGAATACAGGCAGACATGCTGTGTCCCTTTCAGCTCCATCTCAGACCTAAATTCTATGAACACTAACTGCCTCTTCACACAATGCATGAGGAAACTATCCCTGACTTCCTAAGTGTGGGAGAAGCTGCTAGGCTTGGTGTTAAAACTGGCAGTGTCCACAGAGGTAGAGACAGCCCTGGCTGAAATTCTGGCGCGGGCCCTCTTTTCTTCATCTTGCAAAGTTTCCTTATACTGGGATGGGAAAGAACTTGGGTCAATCTCATGAACCTTGGCCAGGAACTCCAGGTGGTTTCAGCATGGGCTCGCAGGCCCCACAGGAATTCAAATTGTGCAGGATCATTGTTGGCCACTTACTGGTAGTTCAGGTATTTTTGCTCCATGGAAACTTGCGTGATGAGCTCCTGGGCTCCCGGAAGATGAAGTGCTTCTTTCCAGGACATATCCCCGTCAAATTGAGAACTTCCCAGATTTTCTCTTCGGTGGCTCGGTTGCCACTCATGAAGCTCACACCCAGGATAAGTATCAGGATGCCAGTCTTGGGCACGACCTTTTCACCTGCTGCATCCCATCACAGGTGAGGCCAATTTTGATGAAGAGACCATAGTAGTGGTTGATGGCATCTACTTCTTTCACATCAAGGCCGAAGACCATCTCCAGGCGCTCAGAGGCTTTCTGGAAGATCTCAACGAAGTGGCCTTTGTACTCGTTGGTGACACTCTTCAACATAGCTGCCTTGGTTATTGGCTCTTTCATTTGATACTTGAGCAGCATGTAATTCACCAACAAACCCGTATTCTCATCTAGAGCATCTCTGGGCACATTCCTGGGGTCTGGCCCAGCCTGTGAGGAGCTATCTTCCTCCTCTTGGTTACTGGAACCTGTATATGATTGGCTTGATGAGGTGGCTCTGAAGGCAGTGGAAGATGAGTGGAAACTCTGAACACCCTCAGGAGTACTAGGTATGCCAGCATCAGAAGCCCCTTTGAATTGCCAGGCATTGGAGCGGGGGAGGAGAGATGGGTCTCCCCGAGGGCGGTGGAGACCTGTGTAATCTCCAGGCCGGGCATCTCACTGTGGGACTGAAGGAATTGTTCAGGTGAGCATTGCGGATTCTTCTGACGAGAAGACCTGATAACTCCTGACTCCTGCCAGCACAGGGACATTTCTTTCCTTAGATTAGAACCCACGGCACCTCAGATCTCTACTTTCTTTACTATTTTTCTTTATACAGTACTTCCTCACCCTAAGATAAATATTCATGTTTATTTTCTCTAATTCTTTTATTGTCTATATGTTATGTTTAATTCTTTAATACATATGGAACTGACTCTGATTTTAAAGTGGACATGCTCTTTATTTTACATTTGAAAACAAATAGTTCATTCAATGAACAGTTGTTACCGACCCACTATATGTTTGGCTCTGTGCTAGGTACTGTGTGTACAAAATGAATCCATGCTAGATCTTGAGAAGCATGAAATCATTGGGCAAGACAGGCTGCAAAAAGATAAATTACACCACAGTGTGGAAAGTGCCAAAGAGCAAGGAGACATAGCTATGCCAATAGCAGTAGTTTCTCCATTGACTAGGCTTTTGCTTCTTGGTGCAGCCAGGATGCTGGGTTCATGGGGTGTTCTCATGACAAAGCTGGACTCATGTTGGCAGATAAAAGTAGATGTACTATTGACTATGGACTGGCTATATCTAAGGCTGGATAAAAACAATAGACAGACATCATTGGATGGCACTGCTGCTACCACTTGCATCTCAGTAGTCCAGAAAGATAAGAATAGAATGATTGATTCCTAGGTAACTATTAGGAATATAATGGTCCTCAGAAATTTTGCAGTGCGATGACTAACTTGTGTGTGGTGTGGAAACTTAGAGAAGGATTGTTTGGAACCTTTCTTTCCTTCCTTTTTCCTATCTAGGTTGAGTTCCCTATAGTCTTCTCTACATCATTCTGCTTGTCCTAGTTGTGGGACAAGAGGTGTATGTGGAAGGGGGTAGAGTGGGGAGCATGGTTGAGGAACAAAGGTACAGAATTGTCTGCCAACACTTCATTAAAAATCTAAAAGAACCATCAGAAGCAAATGGCCTAGTAAAAATGGATCCTGTTCTTGATGCTAAAGTTCTTTGATTCTGTTCATTGTCAACTCCTTTTATTGACTAAGAGCCTGGTGACATTCTCTTGGGGACTAGCCTTTGAGATGTTAGTTCAGAGCCTCCTGAAAATTTCTGGGATGAGCTAGTCCTATGAATCATTGTACTACAGTCAGCTGAGATCTTGTTTGTTGTTTTACTCTGAGTATCTGGCTTTGTTCTCAATGGGTCTCAGCAAATGTCTGCAAATAATCCATTTGTCTTGTGCTTTGACTGACAGGTAAGTTGTGCGCATCGCCAACACTATACTGTGGATTAGTTGGTACTCTCTCTAATCCTCTGCATACACTTCTAACAGATGCAAGCATTGACCTTGCAAAAAATTACCACAATTACACACAAAGAACAAACCAAAGCCTTCTTTTATGTGTAATTATGACCAAATTGAGTACTTATCAGACTAAGAAGCTGTAATTTATACATCCCCAAAGTAGAACTTTTTTTCCAATACTGACAATCATTATATAAATGGCCCAGCATGTTTTCAATAACTATCCCTTGTATTTTATGATGAGGTGATGGCCCTAACACATCTATCCATTTGCATTACATTGTAGAAACATCTTTATTCCTAAATGTTAATAAATAAATATGCATTGTATGTGATACATTCTATTACAAGCTAGCTGAATCTGAGAGCACTATTCATGGTCATGAGGAAAATAAATGACTGAAGAGTACCATGAATCATTACATAGCTATAAAAATTCTCAGTGGAATTATTACTTCTGTCCTTCGTTAATTGTATGTAATTCATGGATCTGACCTGTGGATTCCAAGTTTACTGAAGGTCCCCATAAAATTGCCTTTTCTCCTGGGTCCAGGCAGTCAATCTTTCACTGACAGTAGCAGCATTCATTTCACATCACATTTATGTGATGTCCATCCATCCTTACCCCAACTGCATCCAGTATGTATCATGCATCCACCTACCCCTTCTCTTCTTCATTGATCTTTACTGAGGACCATGTAATAGCACATACAGGTCTCTGATATAATGAGACCATGGGGAGGGGATGGTCAAAAAGATTTCTGCCCTCATAGAATTTATGTCACACATATTCTCTGATTCTGATGCCTTTCTACATGGCCTACTCTGTCCTGGAGTAATATGTCCCTTCTCAGAGTTATGTCCAGAAGCTGGAAATTTAAATATATAACTTTCCCAAAAAAGAGGCAGATGTACCAGATAGCATAATATTTTATTGAAGAATGCCTCAATTTTAAAATGTAAGAAGTGCCTAGACTTCTAAGTTGAAATCTTATATAACTTGCCTATAGTATTATAGTTCTGCTACTTGGCACATGGCCAGAAAGTAGACCATGTTAAGCAGGTAAATGAAAATTACACTCCTTAGGATATATAAAGCCTACCTGTTCGACTATTTCAATTCTCATTTGATTAAAGATTAAAAACAAATCAGCCAATAGCTTACTACTCAAATTGAGATTATTTTTTCTTAACAGTGGGACTAGGGTTAGAATCAAGGCAAACTGTGCCTTTTCAGTCTATTTACCAGGTCTCTGATGCAACTGAGGCCTTTGAATGCTATGGGTTCTTCATCAGCCAAACATGGCTCATAGAAACAAAGCCCTTCATGGAAAACATAGTCTTTAAAGAAATCATACTTTTAACAGCAAAAAGAAAAAAAAAATCATCTCTTGTTTGATGTATTTCTGGAAAATCTCCAAAGTAATTTTTTTTTTAATACACATTTTTTTTATTAGTTTCAGGTGAACAAAACAATGTAATAGTTAGACATTTATATCCCTCACAAGGTGATAATCCCCCTCCCCCAACCTACTACCCCTCTAACTTTGAACGTGCTAGGCTTCCTCCAAAACACAGTACATTTCATTGCCAGACTTAAAGGAGAAGAGCTGGACTCACGATAGATGAGTTTTCCAGGCTAGGGACCACCTTCTACTTCCCTTAACCTTGACACCTACACCATGCTTTTCAGTGTGCACAGAGCTCCTGATGCACAGTATTACTCTCAAATAACAAGGTACCACCAGACCTTACCTTTGGTTGACAAGATGCTCAAATCATGGCTCTTATAAGAAAACTGTATCAGACTGTATCGGTCACTTTTCACATAAATGGCTCTGAACAAAGCAGTTCTAAATACCTTTGTTCTGCATTCACCAATATATTTTAATCCATATAGATTATATATTTTTAGATTATAAATGCTGATTAAGAAAATACAAATATTTTTGGTACTGTGATGAATAGAGAACAATGAATGTAAACTGTCTTTCTGTTAAAGAGATGAGCAAGGAAAAATTTATGCATTCATCCTCAGAGAAGGTCTTATGACCTAATGAGATTTTTAATTTTATAATGATCTTTAAGTACAGTGAGATTATTATATTCATAAGGGGGAAACCCACACTGTTTGAAGGCTCCTTGTGTTTAGACAGAGAGGAAATAGGGCAAAGCATGGATAAGCACTTGTGGCTTCATACTGTTGTCCCTTCAGACACTGCAAAAGATGTAGCCACAATAACCTACCTAACACCCCTTGGAGATTCCACTAGGCAAGTCTCCCACGGAAATAACCCAGATCATGGTATGAGGGTTGTTTGGTAGCTAGAGGTAAATGAAAATGAACAAACACACATCCCAATGCTATGATGAAAATGCACCCAGAGAGTTGTATTTGAGCCATTGTCTCTGAAAATTCCAGATCCCAAGAGGCTGCCTCCTGCAAGCCATCCAAGATGGTTACTCTGCAACTTGAGATTGATAGTGATAGATGAGAACCTGCCAGAGAGGTTTTTACCACATCCAAGTTTGCAATTAATCAGACTCTTTCCAACCTTCACAATTATTTTAGCAAAGGAAGCAATTAAGAAAAACAATCTTCTTTTGCAGAGGGTTTTAAACCACACCAGCAGCCGCATCCATAGGTCAAAAAGACCAATATTGCTGTATTTAGCCAGCTACTTTTCAAAAAGGAAACAACTAAGAGGATTACATGGATTTTCCTTTTTTATTTTTTTAAAGAACATTATCACATTAAAACCAACACGTATTTTTTTTGTCAAACATGGAATTTTTTTCCTACCAAAATTGAAAAAAAAAAGGCTGGTAATCCCTTCCAGGTGGTAAACTTAGCAAAAAAACAGATTGAATAGAAAATTTTCCATTGTGCAAATGAAGTGAAATGGGTGCCTACATGCATATGCATGCATGAATTATGAATACACGAAACTATAAATATAACACATTAGTGCCAGCATGAAGCACAAAGGTAGCACAATTTTATGGTCTCAAAATCCTAATTAGCATAAGAGGCATAACATTGTAATTAAATAATTATTGATTAACACAAAGACAGAGAAGCCAGATGTGTTGAATGGGCTTGGTAATTAACTAAGTAAACTACAGATGTTTAAAATTCATAGATTACAAATGAAGTGTATGCTTATTTTTTTCATAATCATCTGTAGGCAAATCTTAGTGTATTCAGCTGCAGCAGTTACATATCATAAATGTCAATATCTGTGAATGTACATTATAGTTTCATAAATAATAATATTTGCAGCATCACTGGCATGAAATGGTTTCAGTGCTCGATTACCCAGCATTATAAGGCTGCTTTCACAGGTACATTCCTCATTGGACCTGATGAATATCAAAAGTAGGCAAACCAGTATAAAGAAGGCATGGCTAGTGAATGGACAACTAAAAAATAAACACAGGTAAGAGAAAGGGAGCTTTACATGTAAAAGAAAAACAAAAGTTTCCCTGCAAATTGAATGGTTTTGTTAACTTCTCACAGTGCTTCCCCACCCACCCACAAGGTGGCCTTGCAGTAAAACTAGGCTTCATTCACATCATTCCTTCTATTTCTGAAGAGTCATTATCAGGAAATGGGGAGGTTTTTTTGGTTCCTTCCAACAACATCAAATGGGATTTCCATTGTAGGAACATACCACATCTTTTTTGCTTATTCTACTGTTGATGGACCTTTGGATCATTTTCAGGATTTAACTATTAAAAGCCGCTTAGAACATGTACTGGTCTTTGGTGGACATATGCATTAATCTTTCCTGGCTTCATACCCAAGAGTGGGACCTCTAGATCTGAAGGCTTACACATATCTAACTCCAGTGACAATACAAAACTTTTTCAAAGTAGCTACACACATTCATACTTCCAGTAGTAATATAAGAGGCACTTTGATGGATGCACAGTGATTTTTGGTGTTTCATTTGTTTTAGGTTATCTCAATTGACATTGTGCCTCAAAAACCCAGCAATCAGTTTTGTTCATCAATTTGATTATATATGTAATATATATAATATATAATATATGTAATATATATATAGAAGGTGTAAAAGAATGTATACACATTTTTTGGCATCCCTGATACACACACACACACACACACACACACACACACACACACACGAGATCTGACAATTAAGTTCATGGACTCATCCTGAAAGAAGGGCTATATATCTCATTGCTGAATATCACTATGGTCACCTTCGAAGTACTCCCCTTGGGAAGGGAAGCCATGCACCAATCCAGTGCCTAGTCCACCCTTCAAAGCCATTTTTGAACTGGCTTTTCTGGAATCTCCATCAGAGCTGTTGTCATATTGCCCTTGATGCCCTGAATATCATCAAAATGTCTTCCTTTCAATATTTCCTTTATCCTTGGGTAAAGAAAGAAGTCACTGGGGGCCAGATCAGGTGAGTAGGGAGGGTGTTCCAATGCATTTATTTGTTTACTGGCTAAAAACTCCCTCACAGACAGCTGTGTGGGCTGGTGCATTATTGTGATGCAAGAGCCATGAATTGTTGGTGAAAAACTCAGGTCGTTTTCATCTAACTTTTTTACACAACCTTTTCAGCACTTCCAAATAGTAAACTTGGTTAACTGTTTTTCCAATTGGTACAAATTCATAATGAATAATCCCTCTGATATCAGAAAAAGTTAGCAACATCGTTGCAATACGTTCATGAACTTAATTGTCACAACTCGTGTGTGTGTGTGTGTGTGTGTGTGTGTGTGTGTGTGTGTGTGTGTATCAAATGAATATCTATAGCTCTTATTGTAAGCCTGGCACTTGGAAAACAAAGCATATGATATTTGGCTTATAATATGGTAGGTAGATCAGAAAACTGATTATAAATAAGTAATGCATCATCCTGACCCAAATAAAGGTATAAAATTACATAGAAGAATTGGGCATTTGGGAGCACATAGTAGGGTTATAATATTGCCCAGATTTTGCAGAAATGCCTTCCCAGAGGAAGTGATGTCTCTGCTGAAACCTAAAAATGAATGACTTAACCAAGTAACAAGGATGGGGAGGGGCTGATTGTAGAGAAAGAAGTTGAAGGATGAGAGCGAAAGCAGTATTCTTTGAAGATGGAACGGGGTCTGTGAAGACCAACAGTTTAGAGAGAACAGTTCACTTGGGAATGGAAAGAAGTTCAGTATGATTAGAAAATGAAGTGTGAAGGGAATTAAAAGTAGGAGTCTAGAGAAGTAATGAGAAGCAAAGTGAAGACCCTTCAAGCTATGACTAGGAGTTAATCTTTTATCTTTGGGCAATAGGAAACCTTGGAAGTCTTTTAAGCAACTAATGACATCAACATATTTAGGTTAAGAAATATTATTCTGGTTGTAATAAGGAAAGTAATTTGGAGGAGAATGAGAGAAGGTGCCAGAAATTGCTTTTAGAATTCATTGCAATTGTCGTAGAGATAAGCAGTGGTTGGTCAGACTTATGGTAGTGGCAGTTAGAATGGAAGGATTTTTAAAATTTTTATTTTTATCTTCAAGCAGTATGTAATGCTTAGTAGAAAGTAGTGAACAAATACTTACGTTATCACCAGTGAAGTAAAGACATAAAACTTTTCCAAACAGTTAAAACTTTCTTGTTTACTACTATTCCCTGGTGCCTTTTGTCATGCTACATTCTGTATTTAATATTTATTATATTTGAATATTTCTTTAAGATATTACTACATTTTTGTGTATTCCTAAAAATATATAGTATTGTCACGCAACTTTTGAAACTTTATATAACTGAAGGCATACAATATTTATTTTTTTCCACAACTTGATACTTTTTGTTAATGTTTCATTTGAGATCCGTTCTTTTTAATAAATATAGGCTCACGTAATGTATTTCTGCTCCATGTGGCAGGTGATTGCATGAATACTAAATTATTAATTTTCAATAGACATTTAGGTTGTTCCCAAGTTTTTGTTATGGCAAACAACACTGCTATGAACACTCTTATGTGTATACATGTGTCTATGTGAGTTAGGATAGATGCAGAAGGGTAAAATTGCAGAATTATAAGACATTCCTATATGAAACTTTTAGACGTTGCCACATTATCCTGTTTAAGACTGGCTATTGTCCTGTATATGGGTGATTATCATGCCATACTGGTCAATAACAAGTAATTTTAAGTTTCATCATTCTTACCAAGGTGTTCCAAGGTGTTGTTGTTAATTTTATTAGATTTTTAAAGAATAAAATTTGTGCTTTGTTGATTCTTTCTATTGTAGCTTTGATTACCTTTAAATTTATTTCTGCTTTTATATATTTCTGATGTCCTTACTCTACTCTTTTCAAATAGTATTCACCTTCTACCATGAAATATACTCTATTTTTTGTTGTATTTATAGTCTGTCTTCACGTACTAGAACATTAGCTCCACTGGAGCTGCAGTTTTTGAGTTTTTGTCCATTTTGTTCATGGGTTAATTCCAGATCCCAGAACAGCAGAGGTACGTAACAAATATTTGTTAATTAAATCTATATTTCTTCCTTTTTTCTCCTGACATTTTTAGTCTCATTTTTTTTTTTTTAGCTGAGCCATCCTGCCACCTGTTGGCAGCTCAACAGCAGCTCAGCTCGGGCTGGGAATTGAACTGCTGTTGCTCAGAGCTCTGCTCACACTCTTGAGCGAGCTCTTAACCAACTGAGCCACTTGGCTGGCCCTTTGTTATTCTTTTAAATGTTTTAAACTGGATGCTTACCTTATTATCTTTCAGCCTTTCTCTTTTTCTATCATGAGCCTTTAATGCTACAAAAAAATTTCCCTAAATATCTCTTTATGTGCATTTCCCAAGTTCTGAAATGTATTATTATTATTATTATTAATTCTATAAGTAGTGCTTGACACTAAAAAGAAATCTATGTTATGTATTTCAGCACCACATGAATTAATTTTTTACATTGTTTTTTAAATAACCAACTATTAATCCTTTCAGGAATCAAATAATTTCAGGAGAATTGGAAAAATTATGTGTTTTTTTTTTCAATTCTTCCAATCCTTCTATATTTATTGCCTGACATTCATCAGTAATATAGAGCTTTACCTCATCAACTGGGTTATTTTAATATAGATTTCCTACTGGAAAGGCAAAATAGATGCTTAACTCTTTCCCTATACTCATTTTTCAAGTGAGGTTGTTTTTTATAATTTTTTTAAAAACTTCATTTCTTTTTAGAGCACTTAACAGCAAAATTGAGCACAGAGCACAGGGAAGGTGTTGTTTAAATAAGCTGCTTTAAATATTACCAGTCAGTTTTCTGGCTTTCTTTTGAGCATTGTACATCAAAGATTTTCATTGATTCAATGGGCTTGGTCTGCCTTAATCATTATATTTAATGCTCAGATTATCACAACTGTAGCCAATGATAGGCCATTTATAATGGCTCCTATATCCTTTTAACATGATTGTTCATTTTTTTGAAAATTTTCTTGCTTTCTAGCACAAAAAATACATTCCTTGTTTCTTCTTTGCATCATACCTGGATTTGGCATTTCTCCCGGAAATTAGGTTGGTTCTTTTTAGCAAGAACAAAAGATGCTCATTGCTACTCAGGTGATATTGTTTCTAAGCCATTTCTGTGGACAGAGATCTCACACACACATACACACACGCACACACACACACGCAAACACACACACAATCATCTTAAATCATGAGTACATTTTGATATTTTCAGTTCAAATTCAACATCGCAGTGGTTTTTTTTGCAGCAATACAATTTTATTTATATGCATAAGGTGCCCTGCATAGAGTACCAAACCTTCAAAGACTGAGGATATAGAGCTTATATTAATCCTGCAGATAAAACAATGATTATGTACACTTACAGACTAAAACTGTACTAATTCTAACATTCAGCTAATCTGAATATGAATATAAATAAAAAACTCACTACAGAGTGGGTCTTTTAAGTGCTATTTGTTGTGGGACTAAGGTATTCAATTGAATGAATTAAAAGATCACAACAAAATTAATGAACACAAATATTAGACATTTTTATGAAAATTATACAATTAACATTATGACTGAATGGACCAGAGCCAAAACTCAGAGCATAATAATAACAGCTGTTTAGGTAGTTTCAGGAGGAAATTTAAATGAACTGATTTTGCATTTGTATAATTAATTGAAAATGGACATTAGTTCTTATTTCAAAAGTGAAAAAAATAGATGATAAAAATATTTTACTTACATTTATGCTACCAGCAAGTGCAGTAGACTCTTTGTTTTCTAAACCATAGTATTTGTATTTGCTTTTTTTGATCTTATAACGTCTCTTTTCTCTTACACTGCAAATTCTTAGTTATTTAACGTGATTACTTATTTTGTTTTAATCTGCATGTAAGGAAAATGGTTTCAAAATGCCCAACTGATATAAATACTGTTTTCGAGCCCAATTCTTTGCTCCTTGACAGGGTCAGTTACCCACCCCTCACTGCTATAATCATTGGCTGCTGATGGCTCCCAGCTGCTCCCTTCTCTGGAGAATGGGCATCAGTTGTTAGGAGCCAACTAGAAACCTGCGTCATCCTTCATTTATCTTGTCTTTTTATCTCCACATGCTCTTCTGCCTCCTAAATGTATCTCACCTCTCTTCTGCCCCTCTCTACTGCTACCACCTTCCTCCAAGTCACCATACCTGTGACAATCACCACCTGACTGGTTCCACTTTTAACCCAGTCAAATCCATTTTCTATACAATTTTTAAAATGAGCTTTAAAAAAATGCACAGCAGTGATATCCATATGTGATGGCCCAACTGGACTTTGAGTAAAATCCAGACTCTTTATTGTTGTTTATTTCCTATGTCTTTATCCTCTTTCTTACACCACATTTATTATCCTCACCTCAGCTTTCCTTCAGCTATACAGGCCTTCAGTCTGTCCCTCTTTGCCATCTCATGGTCTTTCCACTTAAAGTTCTCTTCTCATGTAACACTCTTTCCCCAAACTTTCACGTGGCTAGTTCTTTCTCATCTAACAGGTCTCAGCCCCAATATTAAGTCTCAGAGAAGCCTTCTCTCAACACCTTGTATAAAGGAACTCTATCCCCCATCCCACTTGCTCTCTGTCCCATCATTTTCTTTATACTAATGTTTGCTTTATTATTTTTATCTACCTGTTTATTTTACTATCGGTCTTCTCCACCAGAATATATGTTTTATGAGGGCTGGGATAATGTCTCTCATGTTCCCTCTTAAATTCCAATGTATACCTCATATTAGAAACTCCGTAAATATCTGTTGAATAAATGAATGATCCAACCTGGGGAATTAAGCTCCAGCAAGCAGCCAAAAGTCTTGATTACTTTTAGCTTGCCTCTGACCTATGATCAGCGGTAGAGAATTGAAAAACCTCAGTAATACCAGGTTGTAAAGGTGAGAAACAGGAAGCCAGAATAACCAGTGGCCACTCCTCACTCAGGCTGTTTATTATATTCAACACCAGTGACATAGGCCTAAATGTTTATGACTTGTTCATGGCTTACGGAACTTTCATGGTAAGAAAACAAAAGAAAACAACTTGAGTGGAAGCTTGAATATCCTTTAAGCCTATGTGTAAGCATTGCTTTTAATGCAGGAAAACAAAATTGTTCATATATTTGAACTGGTGTTAAATCATTGTATTACGGACTCCAAACACTTAAACCTCACTGCAAAGTACTGTATTTGTCCTTTATATATTAATTTTTTAATTAAAATTTATTGGGGTGACAATTATTAGTAAAGTTACATAGGTTTCAGGCATACAATTCTGTAATACATCATCTATATATCACATTGTGTGTTCACCACCTAGTCAGTTCTCCTTCCATCACCATGTATTTGATCCCTTTTACCCTCATCTACCACCCACCTCCCTCTTTACCCTCTGGTAACCACTAAACTATTGTTTGTGTCTATGAGTTTTTGTTTCTTCATTTGTTTGTCTTGCTCCTTTGTTGTCCTTATACACTCTTGTTGGGAATGCAGATTGGTACAGCTGCTATGGAAGACAGTGTGGAGGTTCCTCAAAAAATAAAGCATAGAATTACCATATGACCCAGCAATCCATCTCCTGGGTATCTACCCAAAAAATCTGTAAACTTTTATCAGTAAAGATATATGTGCTCCAATGTTCATTGAAGCTTTATTTACGGTGGCCAAGACGTGGAAACAACCAAAATGTCCTTTGATATATGATTGAATAATGAAGATGTGGCATATGTACACAATGGAATACTACTCTGCCATAAGAAAAGATGAATAGTGCCATTTACAACAACATAGATGGATCTTGAGATTATTATGCTAAGTGAAATAAATCAGACAGAAAAAATAGAGAACCATATGATTTCACTGATATGTGGTATATAAAACTGAAAACAACAAAAGAACAAGAAAAACAAATGAAGAAACAAAATTCATAGACACAGACAATAGTATAGTGGTTACCAGAGGATAAGGGGGTAGGGAGGTGATAGATGAGGGTAAAGGGGATCAAATATATGGTGATGGAAAGAGGACTGACTTTGGTGAGCACAAAATGTTATATATAGATGATGTAATACAGAATTGTACACTTGAAACCTATGTAACTTTACTAACCATTGTCACCCCAATAAACTTTAATTTTTAAAAAATTCAACCTAGCAGAAAAATAAAATGAAATATAACTGTCCGTTATTATATAGATCTCTGAAATGCTTACTGCTTTGGTGAAAAGACAGTAATTAGAAATATAAGGGGCCAGCCGAGTGGCTCAGTTAGTTAAGAGTTGGCTTGGGAACACAAGCTCTGAGCAGCAGGGCCGCCAGTTTGGATCCCACATGGGCCAGTGACACTGCATCCTCTACAGCTAAGATGGTGAACAACAGCTCTATCTGGAGCTGGGCTGCTGTGAGTTGCAGGTGACGGCATAGGCTGCAGCCAGGCAGCAGTGGGCTGCCATGAGCTACCGTGAGTGTCTGGGAGCCAGAATGGGCAGCCAGCATGAGCGGCCGGCAGCCAGCGTGAGCTGCCAAGAGCCACCATGAGTGGCCGTCCAATGGCCGGCGAGCAACTGCCTTACCCAGGAAGAGCACAAAAATCATAATACCAACATGGGCCAGTAAAGAAAATGTCAGGGACATCAATTGTCAATTTCTTAACCATGGTGTATTTAAATCAGCACATAATAGGCTAATTCCAAAAACTGAAAAGGAAATGACATTTGAGCTACTTAAAATTATTTTTAAGATTAGTTTGTTTATCTATGGTTAAGTATTAACCCATGCATTTCCAAACTGTATTCTTCGATGTGGTAATGTAAAGCTCCCACAAAATAAGTAAACTTCTGTATTTATTTACATATTTTTCCTTATAAAAAATGTTGTCGTTTTCTGTGTTGTATTTCCTCTGATGTGTCTCATATATAAAATTGAGTTATCATGTATTAAGGTTTTTGGGGTTTTTTTAAAAAATATTTTATTGGGGAATTGGGGGAGGGGAACAGACAAGTTGCTGTCCTTTTGTTCTTTAGTCTAGTTGTGCAGGACATCGTTTCCCTGGCCCATATTGGTATTGTGATCATTGTGCTCTTCCTGGGTGAGGCAGATCGGTTGCTGGCCACTGGATGGCCACTCACAGCTGCTCTTGGCAGCTCACGCCAGTTGCCAGCCACTCACAGTAGCTCACGGCAGCCCACTGCAGCTCTTCTGCAGCCTAGGCTGTCACCGGCAATTCACAGCAGCCCAGCTCCAAGTCAAGCTGTTGTTCACCATCTTAGCTGTAGAGGGCACAGCATCACTGGCCCTCATGTGGGATCCAAACTGGGGCCCTGCTGTTCAGAGCTGGTGTCCCAAGCCAATTCTTAACCAATATGCCTCTCAGCCACCTGTGTTAAGGTTTTTTTGAATGTTTCAAATCTAGCTACTGGGATAGAAATCAAATACAAATGTATGATACAATTCTATACCAAATTTAATTAAAAAATTTGAACTTTAAGTACAGTTTGATGCTATTGCAGGGAGGGGAAAAATTTCCCCCCTATCCTTCTTGGTTCTTTTGACGGGTCTAGTTAAGACAGATTAACAGGAGAAAAAAAATTCAATTCATACATATGGAAGTCTCACAGAAATGGGACCTAAAGAAATGACCAAAGCAGGCAGCTTTTATACTTGTTAGACAAAGAAACAAAAAATTTCTGAGGAATTGACAAGACAAAGAAATTTAGGCTTGGGTGCTTAACTAGTAAAGAACCTAAGCAGAGTTTTAGCTTAGGGTAGTAAACTTGTAAAGAAGTAACAAGGTTTGTCTATAGGTTTCTGGGCCCTGAATTCCTTGTCTCTGGTGATAAGGAAGTTCCTGTGCCTCCTGGTACAGGGAGGGCACCTCTCACATGGGAGATTTATTTCCTGCTTTTAGGAGACAGAGAGGAGGGTCAGAGTTTTCTTCTTGCACCATCTCTCCAGTAACTCTAATTCAAACTAATCAGCATGTCACTTTGGTATATTTTGGGGTGGCCTCCCCTGAGCCCCAACACTATGGATGTTCTCATTCAAATTGTAATACAGCCATAGCAAAGCATAGTGTAGTTTATAAATATATTATAGTGCCAACAAATTAAGTGAGAACTACACTGACTTTATGAGTGTAACAAATATGTATCATCAGTTCATAAATTTGCTTTTTTTATTTGTATAATATTTAGTCAAAGTCATATTGAAAGGAAGTTAGAGTTTTGAAGTAGAAATTACTATAAATTTTGAGATTATGTGAGTTCATACCGAACCTAATCAATTCCGTTAAAGTGAGAAATAATAGTTCTTCTGTAGTCATCAAGACTAACTGTGAGAGATTAAATTTGATGGCTAGGAAAGAAAGCAGTCATTGTGCAGTTTGTCTGCAGGTAAATTGCCTTGTGTTAAACTGAATCCACTAGCTAAAGCAATTATTTTTTTATAATATTCTCCCTTCAGAAGGTTACTGCAAATGACTCGTGTAGCAAGCCAACAACCCCACCCCCCAGAATAATGATGTGAAATGTTTTATTATTGATGAAGTGCTGTAACTGTGAAGGTAACTGAATGATATATGTAGCAAACAAACCACACACAAAAAAAAAAAACAAAACAAAACAAAAAAAAAAACAGGTAAAATGTTTTATTATTGATATAATCTGAGGCATACTTAAAATAGTGCTTTGATTTTGAATTCCTGAGTTGAGGAAAATCTAAAACTGTGGAGTAATTTTACCTACTGACATGAACTGGAAATGTTTCTAACCTTGTGATTTATGTACAGCAGAGACTAACCAGAGAGGGTTTCCCCACTGTCCATGCTCAGAGAGCTCTCACACTGGTTATTTTCAGTCTCAGCCACATATAAGTTCAAGGGCTTTGCATTTTACACCAGCTTCCCCTGTGCTTTCACAGTTTCAAGCTCTATTTCTCTATTCCTGGCACTTATAAGCATCCTACCCACTGCGGTGGAGACCATGCTCACCCCACCGTGGTGGGCATGAGCGCCAGTTGCATTGCTCAATCATTGGGCAGTTCCAGGGCCTCTGGGCAAAGACCATGTATGGTGTCCTCTGGAACTAGTGACAACAGAGCTTGCGAAGTGGTGGCTGAAAAATCAACAAAATCAACAAAAGCTGATCGAGCTCCTGTGTCTTACAGCTTCCCTGTGGGTCCGATGTCCTGGTCCGTGAGCCTCCTTGCGCACTCTCCATCTTCACATCTCCTCCTTCCAGTTCTGCACAGGCAGGAAGCTGTAATCTTTAGATTATTTGGGAGTCTAGAGCCTGGTTCCTCATCAACTCGTTTCAAGCTATTGTTATGACAAAAACATTATGATCTTAGTCCATCATGGCTGATGCTCCACAAACACTAAAGGGCATCTCTTGATTATGAACACCTGGGCTGTTGTCTTTGCTAAGAGCTCTAGAGGAAAGCTTATTTTGATATGTGTCTGTTGAATATTGCCTTCTTTGTTCTTTTGGTCTGGCTGAGTGAAATTTTCTGGAAAAAACAGGAGAAAGAACCTAGCACCCTTCAGCGTATGAGGAATTGTAAGGGACTGGGAGGGCATACACAGTAGGTAATGGGATAGCACCAGGCCATAGCTAAAAGTACAGACTACCCAGGACCAAATTCTGGCTCTACCACTAAATAGGCAATTTATTTAATTCATTCATTAGCTAAATTGGGCAATTTATTTTACCTCTCAGTGAGTTACTTTTCTCACTTGTATTAATTTCTTACAACTGCTCTATAACAAGTTACCACAAATCTGGTGTCTTAAAGAATAGAAATGTATTCACTCAGAGTTCTGGAGGCCAGAAGTCTGACACCAGTTTCATTGCGCTGAGAGCAAGGTGTTGGCAGGACCATGCTCCCTCTGGGCTTTAGGGGACAATCCTTTCTTACCTCTTCCAGCTTCTAGTGGCTGCCAAAATTCCTGGGCATATGGCCACATCACTCTAATCTCTGCCTCCATGACCACGTTGCTTTTCCTCTTCTTCTACCTAATCTCCCGCTGCCTCCCTCTCATAAGGGTACATGTGATTGCCTTAGGGTCCACTCAGATAACCCAGGTAACCCCCCCATCTAGTGATCCTTAACTCAGTAACATCTGCAAAGTCTTCTATGGCCATAGAAGGTAAAATTCACAGGTTCTAATGAGTAGGATTTATATGTGTTTGCAGAGGACTGTTATTCAGCCTACTGTAAGTTGGGTTGATAATAGTATGTACATGAAAATTAAAGGGTATAATATATGAAAAGTGCTTAGAAAAATGTCTAGCACTCAATAAACATTGGCCCATGATGGTGATGTCAATGATGGTGATAAAACAACAAGAAAAGTTAGACAAAAAGTTTCAAAATGACCAAAATGAACTTTAAAATGAACATCGGTAGAGGCTCTCATCACTGGACTGTTGATGTGTGCTAACCTTGAAATGTTATTATTCAAAGGATTCAGGGTCTACATTGAACAAGGGCTACCCCATAGTTTAGGCATAGGATACCGAGAATTAAGTTTGGTTTTGTCCTTTGTAACTTTTCACTTGAAATGTAAAACATTTCAACAATTTCACTCATCCCGAATGTTCCCTAAGGTGAAAATCAAAGATATGATGTAACATGATTGTGATTGTCTCCTTTTGTTCCCATGTTTCCTGCCCTCCTAGGATACAGATCTAATGACATTCAACATTTCTGTCCACCGGTCATGGTGGCGGGAACATGGGCCTGGCTGTGTCCGGAGAGTGCTGCCTCCTTCAGCCCACGGCATGATGGATGACTTCACATACGTCTCCGTCACAGGCTGCATCGTGGACTTCCAGTACCTGGAGGTCATCCACAGCGCCCTCCAAATACTGCTCTCTGTATGTACCACATCCATGTCATTGTCTGATTGGAACTCTTTTTTTTTATTGACATTTTATATCTGAACCTTCCAACAACACCCACTTGGTAGATAATGCAGTCAGTAACCACAGGGAGAAGAACATCCTTTAGACAATGGACATAGCAGCAATTATGTTAACATTAGTTATACTTAATGGCAGTTTACATCTTTTTCCAATTGGTATCCAGACACTTAGTTTTTGGAACCAGTTAGTTGCTGAAGTGTCTACCTTGAGCTGCAGTCCACACCATCCAATGAAATAGTATTGCTTTCCCAGGAGTGGTACGCTGGCCATTCACGATCTTGGGCTCTTCTACTTACTTTTTCTCCTACTTCTCCTTCTAATGCATCCTTTCACTAATGCATAGTAGCTCAGAGAAAGAAGGATGGCAATATGCCCAATGGTTTGTTTAACCTAATAAACTTCATATTTCAAAACATTATTCCTTAAGAAAACAAATCCCTCCAGAGAGCCTTACATATTTTAGTGCCTAAATTCAGTGTCAGGATACAGTTCCACATAGAGCAAGAAAGAGGAAATGGCTTGATTGGACTACAGAAAGTTTGTGTGCTTGGAATTTCTTTTTTTTTTTTTTTATTTAAGTTTATTGGGGTGACAATTGTTAGCAAAGTTACATAGATTTCAGGTGTACAATTCTGTAATACATCATCTGTATATCACATTGTGTGCTCAGCACCCAGTCAGTTCTCTTTCCATCACCATATGTTTGACCCCATTTATCCTCTTCTACTACTCCGTCTCCCCTTACCCTCTGGTAACCACTAAACTATTGTCTGTGTCTACGAGTTTTTGTTTCTTTGTCTTGTTCCTTTGTTACTTTCATTTTTATATCTCACATATTAGTGAAGTCATATGGTCTTGACTTTTTCTGTCTGACTTAATTCACTTAGCATAATAATCTCAAGATCCATCTATGTTGTTGCAAATGGCACTATTTCACCTTTTCTTATGGCAGAGTAGTATTCCATTGTGTACATATACCACATCTTCTTTATCCAATCATCTATTGAAGGACACTTTGGTTGTTTCTATGTCTTGGCCACCAAAAATAAAGCTGCAATGAACATAGGAACACATATAACTTTAGAGATAAATGTTTTCAGATTTTGGGGGTAGATGCCCAGGAGATGGATTGCTGGGTCGTATGGTAGTTCAATTCTTAATTTTTTGAGGAACCTCCACATTGCCTTCCATATTTGCTGCAGCAATCTGCATCCCCACCATCAGTGTATGAGGGTTCCTTTTTCTCCACAGCCTCTCCAACACTTACTATTTGTCTTGTTGATGATAGCCATTCTAACTGGTGTGAGGTGATAACTCATTGTGGTTTTGATTTTCATTTCCCTAATAGCTAGTGAAGTTAAGCCTTTTTTCATATGTCTGTTGACCATTTGTATGTCTTCTTGGGAGAAGTTTCTGTTTGTGTCCTTTGCCCATTTTTTTTTTTTTTAGCTGAGCCATCCCGCCACCTGTTGGTGGCTCAACGGCAGCTCAGCTCAGGCTGGACATCGAACTGCTGTTGCTCAGAGCTCAACTCGCACTCTTGAGCGAGCTCTTAACCAACCGAGCCACTCGGCCGGCCCTTCTGCCCATTTTTCAATTGGACTGTTTGTTGTTTCTTATTGAGTTGCATGAGTTCCTTATATATTTTGGATATTAGCCCCTTGTCAGAGACTTTTTTCGTAAATATATTCTTCCTTTTGGTTGGTTGCCTCTTTGTTTTCTCGACAAATTTCTTTCACTGTGCAGAGGATTTTAGTTTGATATAGTCCCATTCATTTATTTTAGCTTTTACTTCCCTTGCCTTTGGTGTCAAATTCATAAAATTCTCTTTGAACCCAAGGTCCATAAGCTTAGTACCTATGCTTTCTTGTTAACCATGCTTTTCACATAAACTTAACCACCTCAGGCCTTCTGTCCAACTAGTTAGTCAGAATAAGAGACATAGGTTCAATAATAAAGGATTAGATGACAAAAACATAGGAGGTGTACGTCAGTGAAGAATGTACCTTGGAATTATTTCTCAAAAGAACTTTGAGAAATCCTTGCTATCACTTGCTGTATTTGTTATCTACTGTTGTGTAACAGAGCACTCCAAAATGTAATTACTTAAAACAATACCAATTTATTACTTAGAGTTCTGTGGGTCAGGAATCTGGGCAAGGTTCAGCTGGGTATTTCCTCTGTTCCACATGATATTGGCGAGTGTCACTCATGAAAACCTTTCAACCAGGAGATCTGCTGGAGCTGAAATATCCAAGAAGGCTTCACTCATATGTCTGGAGAGTGAGGCCTCATATGAGACACATTCTCCTCCACATGGCTTCTCTTTTTGCCAAAGATGACAGGCTTTCTGACAGCAAGGCACCTGAGCTGGGAGAGGAGAAACCCCACATGCAAGGATTTATCAAGCCTCTACAGACATACCTCATTTTATTGCGTTTCATTTTATTACACCTGGCCGATATTGCATTTTTTTAAAAGATTTTATTGGGGAATTGGGGATGGGGAACAGTATTGGAGAACTGAGGAAGGGGAACAGACAAGTTTCTGTCCTTTTGTTCTTCAGTCTAGTTGTGGAGGATATTGCTTCACTGGCCCATGTTGGTATCATCATTGTGCTCCTCTTGGGTGAAGCAGATCGGTCGCCGGCCTCTAGACAGTCGCTCACAGTGGCTCTTGGCAGCGCATGCTGGCTGCTGGCCACTCACCATAGCCTATGGCAGCCCACTGCAGCTGGGGCTGCAGCTATTTGGTCCCAGAACTCACAGCAGCCCAGCTCCAGATGGAGCTGTTGTTCACCTTGTTAGCTGTAGAGGGCAGTGTCATTGGCCCTCATATGTGGGATCCGAACCGGGGCCACTGGTGTCCTAAGCTAGCTCTTAACCAACGCGCCACTCGGCTGACCCACATTTTTTTTTTTTAAGTAAATTGAAAGTCTGTGGCAACCCCGAATGGAGCAAGTTTATTAGCACCATTTTTTCAACAGGCTCAGGTGGTGGTTAGCATTTTATAGCAGTAAAATTCTTTTTAATTAAGGTATGTGCATTGTATTTTGAGACATAATTCTACTGCACACTTAATAAATGACAATATAGTGTAAATATAACTTTCATGTGTACTGCAAAACCCAAAACATTGTGTGACTTTTTTATTGCGGTATTTGCTTTATTGCGGTGGTCTTTACCAAACCTTCAATGTCTCTGAGGTATGCTTGTGCTTGAGTAATGCTTACTATTGTCCTGTTGGCTACAAGCCTTCCTGTGACTGATATGATGAAGCCCAGAGCCATTTTGGGAGGGAGCTATAGAAAAGTGAGAATATTGGGAGGCATGGCTCATTTGAGACCACCGAAGTAGCGATCTTACCTCAATTACTTAATCTGTTAATAATTGTTCTTTAACCTGCATATGTCAAGTTTTAAGATAGTGTTTTAGAACATATTTTAATTAGAATTTTTTACAAAGACTGATGACAAGAATTTTAAAAAAATCAAAGACCTTGTAGTGTATTGTTTAATGAAAACCAAATTCAACACTGAATTTAAAAAAGGAGGTTGGTTGTATCTCAGTGCTAAGGAATTTTATTTCACAGATATAACAGGGAATTTGCTTTTCCATGGTTTCTGTAATCATTTTTACAAGTATAAAATATAATATACTATCATTTGTCAATATATGCTCATCAGTCTTTCTCTATTCTCTTGTCTTTCCTTAATCTTCTAGCAGTTACACTGTGGATATATATATCTTTATATTAAAAAATGTGGAGGCAAATTTTCTCTTAAAGTTTTATAAAACCTAGATATGTCTAAACATATACTATCAAAGACATAATGTAACACTTTAAAGTATATCATCATGATTATTAGATATATAGCAATAACTGTGAATTTTTAAGACTATATATAAAACATGGAAAGAAATTTATGATTTAAATAAGCAGTCAAGAAAAAAAGGTAAGGGCCAGCCTAGTGATGCGTTGGTTAAGAGCTGGCTTGGGACACCAGCGGTCCCAATTCAGATGATGGCCAGTGACACTGCCCTCTACAGCTAAGATGGTGAGCTACCGCTCCACCTGGAGCTGGGCTGCTCTGAGTCCCTGGGGACGGCATATCTGCAGCCCCTGCTGCAGTGGGCTGCCATAGGCTACAGTGAGTGGCCGGCAGCCAGCATGAGCGGCAGGCACCCGGTGTGAGCTGCCAATAGCCGCTGTGAGCGGCCGTCCAGAGGCTGGCGACCAATCTGCCTCACCCGAGAAGAGCACGATGATGATACCAACATGGGCCAGTGAAGCGACGTCCTCCACAACTAGACTGAAGAACAAAAGGACAGCAACTTGTCTGTTTCCCTTCCCTGGTTCCCCAGAGCTGTTTCCCATCCCCCAATTCCCCCAATAAAATCTTACAAAAAGAATAAAAGCATAAGATTAAAAAAAACGTACAGGGCCAGCTGAGTGGCACGTTGGTTAAGAGCTGGCTTGGGATGCCAGCGGCCCCAGTTCAAATCCTACATATGAGGACGAGTGACACTGTCCTCTACAGCTAAGATGGTGAACAACAGCTCCACCTGGAACTGGGCTGCTGTGAGTCCCCAGGGACGGCATACCTGCAGCCCCTGTTGCAGTGGGCTGCCATAGGCTACAGTGAGTGTTCAACAGCCAGTGTGAGCGGCTGGCAGCTGGTGTGAACTGCCAAGACCGCTGTGAGCGGCCGTCCAGAGGCTGGTGAACGATCTGCCTCACCCAGGAAGAGCGCAATGATACCAACATGGGCCAGTGAAGCAACATCCTCCACAACTAGACTGAAGAACAAAAGGACAGCAACTTGTCTGTTCCCCTTCCCCTATTCCCCAATGCTGTTCCCCTCCCCCAATTCCCCAATTTAAAAAAAAAACATGTACAGTTACATGTATGTTTTCCCCTAAAATGTTTCTAAATGTTGTATCAGAGTTTCAATAATATCAGTTAATCATCATATGATTTTATAGAAGAGTGGAAGATATGTTATGGTTGTTTTTCTTAGATTATTAAACAACCCAAGTCTCATAATATTTATTGGATCATTGGAGGCACTCTTCAATCTGCGCTATTACTACATAGTCCATTTTACTGGAATGCCAGTTCTAAGGTCAATAGGTCAATAATGAATATGCATTTTATGGCCTTTTTTAACTTATTATGATTAGTTATTTGTGAGTAAACAGGTCCATATACTCATGTTAACTACTAAGCAGCATACATATTATATTTTAAAGGAGCTCTATTTTATAACTAGCTGACAAATCTTAATCTCCAAATCTGGAAGAGATCTTTAAAGCTCTTGTTATCTGTCTCTATTTGGAGCTAATTTTACATACCTGTACAGCCTTGAATCCTCGCTTGTCAAGATATTTCCTTCACATCGACAAGTCTCATTCTTTCATGTCTTTGGAGGCTGTCGCCATGCTCAGAGCTGGGGATCAGAGTGCTCACAGAACTGGTATACCCTCATCCCCGTGTTCTTTGCCTCACATCTATCTAGTCACATAAACATTCACCACTATTTTCTTTCATATTAGATACATCCAACTTAAAGATAAGTTTAATCTCAGCAGAGAAGAGTGAAAGGTACCATTAGACCATAAGGTATCCTGTGGCATCTTTATCCAAAGACTATATGGGTATTGGTTCCACCTGCTTAGGGTAAAGGGCACAGTGACAGGAGCAGATAATACTATCACTAATTCAATAATATGTACTCACACCATCTAAGAATGCAGGTCAAAATGATAAGGTTTTAAAATAAGTTCCAATTGCTATCAATTGTATCCCTCCAAAAGCATAAATATAGTTAAAAGTGGACTTTTTAAAGTTTGATTTCTATGTTAACATTTGCATTTAACAAACGGTTCATATGTGCTTGGAGTTTCTCTGAGTGTTTTCCAAATTGGAACTCAAAAGTACCCCAAAGTGGGTATTATTTTATAAATGTGAACACTGAAACACACAGAGAGGTTATGTAATTTGCCCAAGATCACACAGCTTGG
The DNA here is from genome assembly GCA_033961575.1 of Aselliscus stoliczkanus. Taxonomy (NCBI): domain Eukaryota; kingdom Metazoa; phylum Chordata; class Mammalia; order Chiroptera; family Hipposideridae; genus Aselliscus; species Aselliscus stoliczkanus. Next base: position 54,267,097 of record CM066731.1, read on the forward strand.
GAGTGAGTGAAACTGGACCTCAAACCCAGGCCCATGGACTCCAGACTGCATGGTTTTCACCACTTTGTTGAGCTTCCTCGTGACACTGGAAAGCCAACCTCCAATTTCCTACAGCCCTTTGCTAAGATCATTGGTAAACTGTCTCAGAGCTCTAAAGCTGAGACTTGCCTGTTGTGTTGGAGTTTACGTGGCAGCTCCAGTATTTGAAAGTAATAGAGAGCAATTAATCATTATCTGATACTTTAAAGACTCATGGAGTGAATAGTTCAAAATGTTTCCTTTCACCCTTGAAAACACCTCCTAACTATCTTTTGTTATTAAAAAAAAAAAATGGAGGATTCCGACACTTGTAAAATGCTAAGTATATCACATTGCTTTTCTTCTTGCTTGCATTCTGGGACTTTCTAGGTGCTAGTAAGGGGAAGGAAATCATGGTCATCTCTCCTGCCCTAAATTCTTCCCAGAATCATCCTTTTCCCAGAAAATTTATTTTTATATGAAATAGATGATTTCTTCCTATACCAAATTTTGAGCAATTTCTAAGCACTACCTAGAAGTATTAGATATTTAGATCAGTTACCCCGTATATACCATCCCTGGTCTTTGTATTCAGGTCCATCCTCTGAAAACTGGGTCAACAGTTTATCTAAAGTTTTATAAAGGGGTCATTTATTGGAACATCTAAATGCTGAGAAGAGTATGTAGTTGTGGGGGAAGAATTACCATGTCAACAATACTGAAAAGGCTTTGGCAGGGACATTTATGTCTAGATTATATCTGGTCAGTAAAATTGTTTGGGTTTGAAAGTGTCTGGTAAACTGTGATTTTAAGTCATTTCCTTCTCAGCATTCTTGTCTATGCAGTGTATTTTCTCTACCTTTGAAATGTGCATATATATTTAAAGGCTTTATTGAGATACAATTCACACACCAAGCAATTCACCCATTTGAAGTGTACAATTCAATAGTTTTCAGTATATTCACAGATATGTGCAACCATTGCCACAGTCAACTTTAGAACATAGTCATCACCTGAAAAGAAACTTATACCCTTATCTATCACGACTTATCTATCCCCTTTTCCTCCCCAACCTTTTTTTTTTTCTTAAACGCAAACATTTATTTTTTTTTAAGATTTTATTGTGGGATTGGGGGAGGGGAACAGCATTGGAGAACTGGGAAAGGGGAACAGACAAGTTGCTGTCCTTTTTGTGTTCTTCAGTCTAGTTGTGGAGGACATTGCTTCACTGGCTTATGTTGGTATCATCATTGTGCTCTTCTTGGGTGAGGCAGATCAGTCACCAGCCTCTGGATGGCCACTCATAGTGGCTCTTGGCAACTCATACCAGCTGCCAGCCGCTCACGCTGGCTGCCGGCCACTCACTGTAGCCTATGGCAGCCCACTGCAGCAGGGGCTGCAGCTATGCCATCCCCAGGGACTCACAGCAGCCCAGCTCCAAATGGAGCTGTTGTTCATCATCTTAGCTGTAGAGGGCAGTGTCACTGGCCCTCATATATGGGATCCAAACCAGGGCCTCTGGCATCCCAAACCAGCTCTTAACCAATGCGCCACTCGGCCGTCCCTCCTCCCCAACCTTAAGCAAAAACTTTATTTCTCTATAGATTTACCTACTTTGGACATTCCATATAAATGATATTATATAATATGTGGGTTTTTGTGTCTGGCTTCTGTCGTTTAGCATGTTTTTTCAAGGTTCACTCATATAGCATGTATCAGGTCTTCATTACTTTTAGGGCTGAATAATATTTTATCATATATTTACTTTTAATACTTTTGTCTGTTATAGATACATGTACAATATCCAGCAAAATTCTCAGGACTACCAATCAAATATATAAAACCCTCATCTGCCTGCTGATAAAACCTTAAGTGGAATTTAGGCAATCTACCATATATTTTGTCTACATATAGATCCCTGCTTTGGAAATATCTAGGTTACAGATAGCAATTCTAAGCTCTTTGGTCTTATATAAATCTAATACTCACATCTGTCATTTGTCACAGCATCTATGGGCTTTAACAACTTAAAACATGTGAGCCTTTGAAGTTCCTATTCTCCTTACATCATGGCATTCTCGTTAATAGTATATGTATGATTGGATTTTAGTCTGTATGTTAATCAGTTATCATAGATAACTATGTCTCAATCCACAAATTCCATACCATTTCCCAACAACAGAATGAAATCTCCCAGGACCCAGATGCTCATAATTATCCCACACAAATTTCAAGTCTTCATAAATTATTACTGCCGTACTAGTTTCAAATAATCTGCTAAACATTGACTATTCAATGTAAAAGTGAGCTATGACATTTGGTAAACTTAAATACATATTCATCAGTGAAATGCACAACTTAATTAGAAATCATATCTAGCACAAAAACCATTAATATAGAAAATATGAGCTGTGTTTAATAATTAATCAAGACAAACATTGTGACTATAGACTTATAGAGATATTAGATGCAAGAAAGCTAATTTTGTTGATGCTTTACTTAGCATAATTTAATGTCATTCAGATGCTGGCAGACATTTTATCTTCAGCCCTAGGTAGGAATAATTATTAGGTTGGGAAAAAGTAGCTTTCATAGTAACAAGAATTAATTCAAAAACATTTATACTCTCCCTTTAACCAAACTTTGTATAAATTCTATAAAGAAAATCTTGTTATGTCACTTTTTTTGTATTATTTCTAAATGAAAACATTCAGAAAACCATATTCAGTAAGGCTCGACTGTCTAAAAAGCACTGCGCTAGGAGCTCTGGGGGTGTGAGGATGCAATTAAACTAAACAAATTGGAATCTGACGTGACCTACCCCATGGTATCTTTCCTTCTTCTAGGGGACATCTGACAGGATATCAGAGCACCATAACTGGACAGAAAATGAGAGTTTTGTATCTAAGATTCTAAGTGCCTCCAGGCATCACAGGAGAAAGTGGTATTCAGGGAAACTATGATATGTAACTGTGGCCCAAAGAGTTTACTCTCAGAAGTGAATTTTTTTTTTTTTAATATACCAAGCTTTTATATTTCAAGGACATCCTAAATGAGTTATGGTGGGGTAACAGAAACTTCCATTCATGCCACCACAGTGCAAATTAAGAATTCTGAAAGTTAAAGCAATTACCTCTTTGGTTACATAATATATTTTTAAAACATGTCACAAATGGTTAAAAAAAGGAGGTGTTTAGCACAGCAAAAACAAGCAGCAGGCTGATTCTCCTAATAGGAGGGGAAAGAAACTCCTTTTGGAGTTCACAGTTCCAGGAAATAGAGCTGTCTTGGCCAAAGAGAGGTCCAGACATGGGTTTGGCTAGATTCTTATTACAAACTCATCAAAGGCAAGCTCAGAGGAAACCAAGATTAAGATTTCCCATGGATCTTGCAACAAAGAGAGCACCTTTGGTTACTTCTCACATGTGTTCCATACAGAAGGACAGCATAAGCAGAGAAATAAAACTAAGACACCAGGCGAAGAGTGAGTAGTTCACTTGGGCTCAAGTAAAGAATGTATGCACACAAGTAGTGACTTAGTTGGAAAAAGCGGTTAATGGAGACTCTTCAATACCAAGTTAAGCCTCTGGGTATTTACCCAAAGTGAAATAGAGAGTTATGTTGGGTTTATAAGCAGGAAAATGTCATACACAGAACTCTGATTTCCAGAAGTTATTCTAATAGGCATGTGTAGGATGGATCCGATAAGCAGTAGCACATACCAGGATATTTGTATAATAGTCTGGGCCCATTAGCCCCAGAGTCTCCTTGGAATACCTATCCTATAAATTGAACCTCAAGCAGTATTCCATGGTGACAAGCTTGACTGATGTCTTGTTACAGCCACTTTTTGGAGATTTACTATGTAAATTAGCATATTAAAGTCTCTAAGAGATCTTGCTGTTTAAAAGATAAAAAAAAAAAAAAACTCATGAAAATCAAATACTGAGGGGCTCTTCCAGATTAAAGGAGGCTAAAGAAACATGACAGCTAAACGAAACATGATACTGGATCAACAAACAGACATTGGTAGGACAGTTGTTGAAAACTGAATAAGGTCAATGGATTAGATAAAGTATTGTACCAATATTAATTTCCTGGTTTTTATAATCGTCCTGTGGCCATGTAAGTTGCAAACATTCAGGAAACTGAAGTTAAGATACACAGGAACTCCAGAATTCCCAAACGATTTTCTAAAGGAAATAACTTGGGAAATACTGGTTAAAGAAAAGTTATCAGAGGATAGATCCAAAAGTGACTGTGAGTATAGGTGAAGGAGATAAGAGCTCTGTTCAGGGAAGGCACAGGTGTCTCCATCCATACAGCAGCTGGAGGAAAGACCCGGATTCACAGAGAGAACAAAAGAGTTTAGACTGGACACGTGGTGAGTCTTGACTCCATTCTTGCTCTGAACATATTTTAGGTACATATTTATTTTTAAAGCCTAGTTACCTGTTTTTGATAAAGAGCTACCTTCTTACTCTTTCAATCATTATAGCCTCCTCATTACAATGAGTGACTGAGAAAGAGAAAATGGAGACAAAATTATCCACACGAATTCTCAAGAATCCCAAATGAATTTTGGAAAACATGGATTTAATTGTGTCTCCATAGTATTCAGAACTAAACAATAGCACTTGTTCCATTAAAGTTGTTGGAATTCTCCACTAAAAATATGGTCTCTGGAAATTTTAAGATGGCTCCTCACTTTCTAGTACTGTAGTATTATTAGTAAAGACATGGTTACTCACATTCATTTTTATACAGCCTGTGAAACAGAGGTACAAAGTGATCTTTTAAAAATTATATTCTTGGGCCGGCCGAGTGGCACTTGGTTAAGAACTGGCTTGGGAGACCAGCGGCCCCGGTTCGGATCCCACATATGAGGGCCAGTGACACTGCCCTCAAAACAAAACAAAACAAAAATTATATTATTGGGGGCCAGCCGAGTGGCGCAGTGGTTGGGAGCTGGCTTGGGATACCAGTGGCCCTGGTGCGGATCTCACATATGAAGGCCAGTGACACTGCCCTCAAAACAAAACAAAACAAAAATTATATTATTGGGCTGGCCAAGTGGCGCAAATGGCGCTTTGGTTGGAAGCTGGCTTGGGACGCCAGCGGCCCCGGTTCGGATCCCACATAAGAGGGCCAGTGACACTGCCCTCTGTAGCTAAGATGGTGAACAACAGCTTCACCTGGAGCTGGGCTGCTGTGAGTCCCCGGGGACGGCATAGCTGCAGCCCCTGCTGCAGTGGGCTGCCATAGGCTACAGTGAGTGGCCGGCAGCCAGCATGAGCATCTGGCAGCCGGAATGAGCTGCAAAGAGCCGCCATGAGCGGCCGTCCAGAGGCCGGTGACCCATCTGCCTCACCCGAGAAGCGCTCAATGATGATACCAACATGGGCCTGTGAAGCAACGTCCTCCACAACTACACTGAAGAACAAAAGGATAGCAACTTGTCTGTTCCCCTTCCCTGGTTCCCCAGCGCTGTTCCCCTCCCCCAATAAAATCTTTAAAAAAAGAAAAAATTATATTCTTTTTACAGGCAGTCAGACACATCCCCAGGCCAAATATCAGGTGAAAAGTGAAAATAATGGGCTTATGACTATAGTATCAAGATTACTGTCTGAATTTTTAGCTTTCATATAGTATTTATTTTTGTGAAACCTTATTCATATAATGTCTTACAAATTTAATTATATAGACCCTTCAGGGAGTGGATTGTTCTGGAAATCTAAACATAAGGATTGGTTTTAAGTGTTCAATCTTTCTAAATTTTAACAGCATTTAATTCAGTAAAGGCAGAGACCAATTCAATGCTCTTCATCAGGGGAGTAACATAATCATTAATGTGCTTAGAAAAGTAGAATTAGGTAATAAATGTAGGCTTGAGTTCAGGAGAAGATTTAGAGCTTGGAAGACAACTCTGCAGGCAGGAGAAAGACAATGAAGCCTGAGCTAGGATAGGGTGAGGGAGATGAAACTAAAGAGACATGGGCAAGAGATCAAATCAGGAGAAGTCGGTCAGTAATTAGATAAAAAGCAATGGTAAGGAACATCCCAAAGTTAGCCCTCAGGTTTTGAGCCCAGGTGATAGGTGACATTTCAGTAACATTCACAAAGTGGTAAATAATAAATAGATGATTGTTGAGGGTAAACTTAAGTCATTTCATTTAATTTATCACATGATAAACAATTGTAAAAGGGTTTAATTTTAATTTGAGGAAGAGATTAAAGAATGGTCCCTAGCAGTTATAGTATTTTGGCTTACTTTCAATTTGTATTTCCTAGTTCTCCTAGTAGATTTGTCCTAGCATACAAAAAATTTTTATTTGTTGTTTTTTTTATTGTTGTTGTTTTCCCAGAAGAGCTTAGGAACATGCCTTGGACATAACAGGCTGTCAGTGTACTCATATGTTGCATCATTACTCAGTTGTGAGGCATTTATAAATAAGCAAAACTAAGCAAGCGAATTGTAGAGACTCAAAAGTCATATGAAGAAAAAAAGAACTGTGCCATGAAGGAGTGTATTAGGGTGTGATATGCTCTCTATAATTTAAAATAGTATAACATATAAATAATGTGTTATGTATGTGTGTTAGTTTTACTACACATGCTGGGGGAGGGATTAGAGGCGGGTCTGTCATGGCGGCTTCACACTTCTAGTATCCTGCTCAGGAAGGTATTTCACATTTGAAACACTCTAAACAAAAACCTACAAGTCAGAGGCAGCTATGGAAAGCCTTTAGCATCTTTTATCTGATCAGAAAGTGTTTATTTAGCATACTTTATATTAGAAATGATGTTTTATTGGTGAAATGAATAGTTCTTAAGTGTTTTGAGTTTGCTAGAAATATTCTTCAGACACTCCTGGCTGCTTTGCATGTGCAAAACGTGTGAACATAGGGAGCCCATTAGCCCACTCACTCTGAAATGGGGCTCTAGAGTTTGGGTTCCCAACAGCCCCTTGATCAGAAATGTGATGATTCTGTTGCCTGACTCCAATTCGAAGCATGGTGCATCTTATACTAGAATATTGTCAGAAGCAGTTTTTCAGATTCTCAGAAGCACAGAGAGCTGGGACTTCATTAAGCATGCAAAACAGGTTTTGTGTTATTTGCTAATAAATATTGGTATGTGCGTGGCAGACTTTATACTAAGACTTGTTTGATTTCTGGTAGCAAAGGTTGTGGGAGATAAACACTTTGACCTTGACTTCCTCTGAATATCAGCTTTCAAAAGGACTTGATTAGAAGTGATCAAATTGGTTTAGTCAATATTTATCAGAGGAGCCAGAGAAGACATCCCTTAGAAAGTGGCATTTGAGCTGATACACGAATTCATTTAGTGTGGGGCTAAGACTATCCCAGAGGAAACAGACAGAGTCACAGGGCTAGAGCTAAAGAATAAGGGAGAGAGAGATGAAAGATGAAATCAGAGAAGTAGGTAGAGGCTGAAGAAGACATGACACAGAGTTAAATTGTATTTGAGTTGGATTATGAAACATTGGGGGGATGTTACTATGTTTTAATCAGGAGCATGGCATGCTCTGTGTTAGGAAAGAAACACTGGAGCTGCTTGGAGAATGGATTGGAGCAGAATAAGAGTATATGAAAATAACCATTGTAGGCTATTCCAATAGACCACATGAGAGAATTTGGTGGGTTGGACTTGGGTGGTAGCAGTAGAGATAGAAATGCCTAGACAAAGATGGTGAACAACAGCTCCACCTGGAGCTGGGCTGCCGTGAGTCCCTGGGACAGCATAGGCTGCAGCCCCTGCTGGAGTGGACTGCCATAGGCTACAGTGAGTGGCCATCAGCCAGCGTGAGCGGCTGGCAACCAGTGTGAGCTGCCAAGAGCCGCTGTGAGAGACCGTCCAGAGACCGGCGACCAATCTTTCTCACCTGAGAAGAGCGCAATGATGATACCAACATGGGCCAGAGAAGCAACGTCCTCCACAACTAGACTGAAGAACAAAAGGACAGCAACTTGTCTGTTTCCCCTCCCCGGTCCCTCAACGCTGTTCCTCTCCCCCAATTCCCCAATAAAATCTTTTTTTTAAAAAATGCCTAGACAATAGCTCTTACAGGAAGAGAAGTGGCATGTGAGAAAAGGGAAAAAATTAGGATGGGGCTTAGGGTTTGGATTTGAGTAATGGAGTAGATGATGCTGCTAGTTACTGAGATGAAAGTCTGGGAATTTTGCTTCACTGTTAACTTTCATCTATTCTCAACATATAAAAGAATAGCAAACAAACAGATTATTTTTACATGTTTTTAATAATTAGAGAAATGTATCCAGCTATATCATGAAACTTACATGGCCTAAAAGTAACATCATCTAGAATTAGAAGTATGTCTTCTCAGGTTGGAAAATCTTGCCATTCTGATGGTTCAAAATTCATTATGACTTCATAATGATTTAAAGCAATTAGTGCAGGATCAGCTACCCACATTTAACTAAAAATAAAACTGATAGCAAGAAAGCTATGGACAAGTGGTGTTCTTTATTTAAATTGATTAATGTAAATAGCTCTTTCACTTAAAATTGATTTATATAAAATTCAAGCAAATATTTGCAATGCATACTTATTACTCTGTAGGAAAGATAATCAGGAAGTCAAACACACAATGAAACATAAACAATTAAAATCTTCACAATACACAGTAGCTTTTAATTAATCAGTTAAACTAATCCAAATAAATAGAAAACTGTTGTAAGGCTTGGCTGTAAAAGATTTTAAAGCCAATGATGATGATGATGATAATAATAATAATAATAATAATAATAATAATAATATCATAGCTGTCATTTACTCGGCATAGACTATATGGCTGGCATCTGCCTTTGAAGTGTTATTTTGCATAATGTTTTCAAGAGTAATGCAAGCTAAGTTTTATTATGCCTAATTTACATAAAATGAAACTGGGCCATAAAATAGATACATATCTTGTCCAAGGTCCTATGGTTAGCGATTGGGAAGGAATGTATCCCACAACTAATGTGCTTGTTGAGGATACTTTGTTAATACACAAAACAAAAGGTAGTATATATATATATATATATATATATATATATATATATAATCTTTTAGTATATTCTTTGGAAAGATACTAGAGTTCTAAAGAGTCAATTTTCAAAGGTTTTCATCAATTTCAGTTTCATGTAAGTCAAAATCTTCAAATTGTGAGATTTCTGTATCCTACATGTACTGGACAGGGGAAACAAATTCTATTCCAAATTATTCCCATTAATGGAGCTAATCATCAGCACAAAAATCCAAACTACTAGATAATTTTTAGGTGGGGATTTGGAAGATCTTTCTATGGTTACATGTGAACATGAAACTATGCCATGTCTGGAACTGCATTAAAAAAAATAGGGAAATCGGAGAGTGGGGATTCAATTTATAGAAAGATTTCAATGTCTTAACCTAAAACCCCTTCTCAACCTGTTTTGATTCAGCCTCTGTAACTTGCAGGTTGATGGAAAGACCCTGCCTATGCACAATTCACCTGCCTCTAATCCAGAAATGTGTTCTCATTTGACTCCTTTCCTAGAGTAGGTGTGGTATATTCAATTTTGATTTTCCTTCCTGATTATTGAGTCAGGATTAATTGGTATCGAAGCTACCCAGTAAGAAAGGAGGAATTAATAAAAATTCAACAACTTTTGTATGGCAGTAAATTAACAAATTGTCAATACATAACTATACAAGGTCTGACAGTTAAGTTTGCGAACTTGTTGCAACAATGTGGCTAACCTTTTCAGAGGGATTATTCATTATGAATTTGTACCAGCTAGACAAACAGTTAACCAAGTTTACTCTTCGGAAGGGCTGAAAAGGCTGTGTGAAAAAGTTAGATGAAAATGACCTGAACTTTTCACCAACAATTCATGGCCCTTACATCACGACAATGCACCAGCTCACACAGCACTGTCTGTGAGGGAGTTTTTAGCCAGTAAACAAATAAATGCATTGGAACACCCTCCCTACTCACCTGATCTGGCCCCTAATGACTTCTTTCTTTACCTGGAGATAAAGAAAATATTGAAAGGGAGACATTTTGATGACATTCAGGACATCAAGCGTAATACGACGACAGCTGTGTTGGCCATTCCAGAAAAGGAGTTCCAAAATTGCTTTGAAAGATGAACTGGGCGCTGGTGTTGGTGCATAGCTTCCCAAGGGGAATACTTCGAAGGTGACCATAGTGATATTCAGAAATGAGGTGTGTAGCACTCTTTCTAGGATAGTTTGCGAACTTAATTGTCATACCTCATATATATAGTTACATATATTTACAGATATATATATCCATATTCAGCAGATATATATAGAGAGATATATAGATATTCGTATTTAATAAACTTGGCAATAGTTGCTAATGCGAATGCAGGATCTTATCAGCAAATCACCAAGTCAAAAATGTACAATATCTTATGAAATAAGATTGTGAGAGATGGGTTGGATGGTAATCTACAAGTTTAGTAGCTGTGATCTTTCTATGCCTAATGCAAAACCTGGCTCTGCCTCCTTCTTGTGTAGCTGTAGAGAAGGTAGAGACTTCTACTTGAGACCTAGGAAGCTCTCTCTGTCCCATAAACTGTGACCTGGAGAGAAGCAGAAGTTAAGGTCTTCTAGCAGGGACATTTTCCCCTGACCCGAGTTCTGTCATGGGAAATGGACATGGACTTTGAGCAGAGAAGAGGACAGTTGTCAAAAAGCAAGGGCAGGGACCAGCCGAGTGGCGTGTTGGTTAAGAACTGGCTTGGGACACCAGTGGCCCCGGTTCGGATCCCACATATGAGGGCCCATGATGCTGCGCCCTCTACAGCTGAGATGGTGAACAACAGCTCAACCTGAAGCTGGGCTGCCATGAGTTGGCCTAGGCTGCAGTGGGGCTGGCCGGCAGCTAGCGAGTGCTTTCGTGAGCTGCCATGAGCCGCAGTGAGCGGCTGTCCAATGGCAAGTGAGCGACTGCCTCACCCGGAAAAAGCACAATGATAATACCAACATAGACCAATGAAGCAACATCCTCCACAATTAGATTGAAGAACAAAAGGACAGCAACTTGTCTGTTGCCTTCCCCCAATTCTCCAATAAAATCTTGAAAACAAAAAACACACCAAAAAAAAAACAAAAACAAAAACAAAAAAAAAGGGAAGGGCAGTTCTCAGTCCATCTTCAGCAGACAACAGCCTGTTGCAACACACTCTAACCAGGCTTCATAAAGCAGACTGGTTGTAACAATAGGTGAGATGGCATCTTTGTCACTAGTTTCCTTAAAGAATTCAAGAAATATAATTTCCTTTTTAAATTCAGAAATCCAAAAAATTAAGTAGAATGTTGCTGGTTGCTACTTAAGTATGTCAAGTTGTTTATGCCTGTTTTTCTGATCAAACAGAATTCAAATCTTTCAAGATAAAAATAATGGCTTTAAAAGAAAACACTACTGTCTGTGATTTTAACATATTTAAAGTATTTTTATTGCAAAGTTGTGAGCATCCATGATAAATTAAGCCTTTTCAATTGACATTTCTTTCATTTCAGGATATTGACACTCTTGTAAAACAAAACACATCTGTCTGTCCAAAACTGACTCTTTTTCTATTTCTTATTACTTTAACTTAGATTTCATCACTCATGCCTAAAATTCACATTTTAGTCTAGTGACTGAATAGAAGTTGTTCTTGTCTAGGAAGAGTTAAATAAGACAAATTCATGCCAGACACTAATTAGAGTATCCAGGTATTGTGGACATAATAATATGCCCTGATTATCCAGACAAGTAAGAAATAATAAATTGTGTGGTGATGTAATTCAAAATATCAATAGGTACTAAGGCACTTCTGTGCCCTTTTAATTCCTTGTTTATCCTGTTTTCATTCCTATCAACATCCACTGATTAAAATTCTGTCTATATACTGCCCCAAACATTCGGTAAATTCAATTTATTCAACCCAGTTAATTCCATATGAAAAAATATATATTCACCAATGAAATGACAAGCTAATTTTTCAAAAGAGTTGATCAAAATAGTCCCAACCTAAGGAAGTTTCATAGAGGCAATCTGCCAAGCCAGTGCTTCCATCTTATCTCATTATTCCTTCAATAAATCACTGTACTGCTTCCTTCCATTTAAAAAAGCTCAGTGTCCTATAGTTGCTCTCTTACCCCAGTGCTGTGAACTTTGTTTATGTCATCAAATCCAAAATGTCTAAAATCTCATTGTCTCTAGCCTAGTGAATTAAAAGAGTTAAGGTGATTCTTTGAAACAATTTAGAGATTTAGTCTTCTTCTGAAAATTCTAATTTACACCTTTACAGCCTCCCACCACAGAGTAGGGAAGTACTAAGGTCCCCAGTGACTGCTCTCTATGTGATAGATGGATCCTAAGGAACCCCCAATAACTCTTTCCCTCTAGTATTTATGCCATTGCATAATCCCCTCCCCTTGAGGGTGGGAAGCATGTGGGACCTGTTCTAACCAATAAAGTATGGCAAATATGATGACATTTCCATTTCATGATACATTACATTATATGACAATAGTAATGAGATGTCACTTTTTATGTTATATAAAACCAGAAGGTTGCACATGTGCAGGAGAGAAATGAGGGGCACAAGCTCTCTAACTATCCCCGACAGACTGGGTGGCTATACACATAAGAAAGAAAGACCTGGAGGACATGGAAGAAAGTAGAGGCCAGGGAAGATTTGAAAATTGCCTGAATTTTGAATGCACTCCACACATAGATAGATCAACAGAGGGTAGAAGATAACTACTGTTAGATATTTAAACAAACCTCTAATCAATCATTGACCAACCACTAAGCTTTGCAGATATAGCAGTACCAGGAGAAAAAATAAAATATGATCAAGAAATTTGAGCAGAGGCCTTAGCAGCCACATATAAGGTCAAGCCCAGACAAAAAACAAACAACAACCCACAGTGGGAAAAAACAGAAACCAGAGTTCCTATGATCTATTATCTAAAATGTCTAGTTTTCCACACAAAAAAATTAAGACATGAAAAGAAACAAAAAATTATGACAAATGAAATTGTCTCTGAGTGGACTCAGATGTATTTAGCAAACAAAGACTTCAAAACACTAATTATAAAAATGTTGAAAATTAAAGAAAATCCTGTTTAAATTATTTTTAAAAATATGATGGCAATGACTCAACAATAAGAAAACTCAATAAGGGAACAGAAATTATAAAAATAACCAAATGGATACTTAATAATTGAAAATTACAATAACAAATGAAAAGTTCACTAAATGGGTTCAATCACAGGTTTGCAATGGCAGAAGAAGGAATAATTAAGCTTCAAGAAACAGAAATATAAATTAATCTGATGAATGGAGAGGAAAAAATTGAAGAAAAATTGATAGAACCTCAGAGATCTGGAGACAAAATAACAAGATAACATAAATATAACTAAGAGGAGAGATGAAACAGTGGCAAAAAAAATTTTTTAAGAAATAATTCACAACTTTTCAAATTAAGTTACAAAATTGTTCTACAGATCCAAGAAGCTGAATGAACCCCAAGTAAGATAAACAATAAGCGTAAGGAGGTCCACACGTAAATGCATCACAGCCGGTCTTGAAAGCAACAAAAGACAAACAACTCATAACATACAAACAAATCACAATAAAAATTAACAGCTGACTTCTCATCAAGAGCAATGGAAGCTAGAAGGCAATGAAGTTATGTCTTTAAAGTGCTAAAAGAAAAAATAAAATGTCACTTAAGAAATCTATTTGCAAGAAAATGAATGTGGAAAATGAAAATGAAATACAGACATTCCCAGATAAACAAAGGTTTAGAAAATTTTTTGCTAACACACCTGCCTTACAAGAGATACTAAGGAAAATTCTTCAGGCTAAAAGAAAATAACAACACATGGTAACTTGAATTAAAAGGAAGAAATGAAGGGCCGGCCAAGTGGCTCAGTTGGTTAAGAGCTCGCTCAAGATTGCAAGCTGAGCTCTGAGCAATGGCGGTTCGATGCCAGCCCTAGCTGAGTTGCCATTGAGCTGCCAACAGGTGGTAGGATGGCTCAGCTAAAGACAATAAAATAAATAAATAAATAAATAAATAAATAAATAAATAAATAAATAAAAGGAAGAAATGAAGAGCACCAGATAAATAAATAAATAAATAAATAAAAGGAAGAAATGAAGAGCACCAGAAATGGTAGATGTGTGGATAAGTATGAAAGACTGCCTGGGTGTATTTCTTCTCTTTTCTTCTTCTCATTTAAAAGATATAAGATTGTATAAAACAATGATTATAACAATATATGGTTAGGTTTCTAATATATGTACATGTAATATACATGATAATAATAGCAGAAAAGAGGAAAGAAGAAATAGAGCTACACTGGAGCAAAGTTACTATAATTTACAAGAATTAAGCCAATGTTAACCTGAAGGTTAACTAAACTGTGTTAAATAAAGATGCATTTTGTAATTCTTAGAACCACAAAGAAAATTACTTGAAAAATACAGTTAAAAAGTCAACAGAGAAATTTAAATGGTACAAGAACAGTAAATGAAATGTTTAACACAGAAGTTCATAAGGAAGGAGGAAAAAGGAAGCAAAAGGACATTAAACATGGAAAAATCACAGATATAAATCCAAGTATGTGAATAATCATAATAAGTATTGCACAGAACACTGTAATAGATTATTTTTCAAAAAAAGAACAAGACCCTATGCTATCTATAGGGGCAATGTTTAGATTAAAAGGCACAAAGTAGTTGAAAGGAATAAGACAGAAAAAGATATTCCCTCTAAATAGCAATGGTAATAGAGCTACAGCTAATATCAGAAAAAAGTAGAATTTAAGAAAAGAAATATAATTAGATATGAAGGGATTTCATAATAAGGATCAATACATCTATACAATATATGCATGCCTAACAACTGAAACCAAAAGACATATGTAAAAACAGTAAGGTTTGAAAGGATAAATAGAAAATCTTAAAATATATTTGGATATTTTAATACCCTACTCAAAAATAATTCTTAAACAAATAGAGAATCAGCAAGGATCTAGAAGACCAGCCCAACACTAGCAACCAACTTGACCTAACTGACATTCGTAAAACACTCCACCTAACAGTCGAGTGCACATCCTTTTCAAGAGCACATGGAACATTTTTCAAGATAGGCATATGCTAGGCCATAAAACAAGATTCTGAAAGCTTAATAGAATTGAAATTATTCAAAGTATGTTCTCTGAACATAAGAAAATTGAATTGAATGGAAACAAAAACATAACCTATCAAAATTTATGGTACACAGCCAGCAGTTATTACAGGGAAACTTATAGGTATAAAAGGATGGTCAGAAATGAAGAACATTTTCACATAAACAATCTAAGCATCCACCTTTAGAAAAAGAAGAGTAAACTACCCCAAAGAAAGCAAAAGTAAGGCAATAACAAAGTTCAAGTCATAAATAATGAAATCAAAATAAAAAACAATAGATAAATCAATACAGCCCAAGGTTGATACTTTAAAAAAATCCACAATATTGATAAATCATTAGCTACATTGACTAGAAGAAAAACGCAAGAAGACATAAAATACCAAAATCAGAAACAAAAGAGGAGATATCCCTTTTGATGTTACAGAAATTAAAAGGATTATAAGAGAATACTATGAGTAACTTTATGGAAACAATTGAGATAACTTACATAAAATGGACAAATTACTAAAACTGACTCAAGAAGAGATGTAACATCTGAGTAGGCAAAGCAAGAGGGAATAACTACAATGAATTAGTAGTTAAACTTCTCCTACCAAAGAAAGGCCTAAGCCCACATAGCTTCACTGGTGAATACTGTCAAATATATATATATATATATATATATATATATATATATATATATTTTTTTTTTTTTTTTTTAGCTGAGCCATTCTGCTACCTATTGGTAGCTCAGCAGCTGCTCAACTCGGGCTGGGCATCGAACTGCTGTTGCTCAGAGCTCAGCTCTCACTCTTGAGCAAGCTCTTGACCAACTGAGCCCTCAGCCGGCCCTGTGAAATATTTTTAAACTGTATAATACCAATCCTTCACAAACCCTTTCAGAAAATAGAACAGGTAGGAACACTTCCTAACTCCTTCTATTAGTCTGCTACTAAGACGACAACCACACAAAGATATCACAAGAAAACTAGACCAATACTCTCTGTGAACATAGACAAATAAACCCTCAATCAGAAGATGGCATGCTGAATCCAGCAACATATAAAAGTATTATTTTCACATGGAAAACACAATGAGATATTCACTTCACATCTACTAATGTGGCTATAATAGAAAAGACAGACAATATCAATCATTGGTGAAGAAACTGAAACCCTCATATACGCTGGTAGAAACTCAAATGGTGCAGCTGTTTTGGAAAACAGTATGACAGTTCCTCATACGATTAAACACCGAGTTTCTATAAAAGCAACAATTTTCATTCTGGTGGGTATATAGCCAAGAAAAAGAATACATACATCTCCACAAGACTTGTACACAAATGTTTATAGCAGCTTTGCTTACAATAGCCAAAAAGTAAAAATAAGCAAATATCCATCAACTGATGAATTCCACACAATGAAATAGTATTGAGCCATAAAGAGGAATGAAGTACTGACACATGCTATTACATGGACGGACCTCAAAAACACTATGCTGGGCTGGCCGAGTGGCGCGGTGGTTGGGAGCTGGCTTGGGATACCAGCAGCCCGGGTTCGGACCCCACATGTGAGGGCCAGTGACTCTGCCCTCTAAAAAAAATTTTTAAAAATTAAAAAAAGCACACACTATGCTAAGTTAAAGAAACCAATCACAAAAGACCACATATTATATGATTTCATTTATATGAAATGCCCGTAATAGACAGATCTACAGAGGCAGAAAGGAGACAAGGCTGGGAGAGGGAGAAGAAAGAGTGGAGTGGGAGACAATGAAAGCTTCTGGACTTTCTTTTTTGGTGGAAATTTTCTAAAATTCGATCGTGGTGCTATTCGCACAGCTCTGGGGAATACTAAAAATCACTGAATCGTGCGCTTTAAATGTGTGAATTCTATGCTCTGTGAATTATATCTCAATAAAAGTATTTTTTTTTAAATGTCATATACTATGGCTGAGGTGGATTTATCCCAGGAACGCAAGGTTAGTTAACATCCAAAAATCCACTCTTTTCCTGCTAAAATTAATACTGCAATGAATAGTGATATTACCAACTTTTTGGAAAGTATTTAAGAGACAATACAGCACTCCACTCTTCTATTTTTGAATTTAAAATCAAGCAGCAATATGATACAGAAACAGATGAAAGGGAATCATTTCTGGTAAATCCAAATCTAGAGCAAAGCTTTAGATAGACAACTAAATGGGCTTTCTAATCCCTATCCCCAAATTAGGTGCCCTGTCAGCAGGACCATCAGGCCTCCCCAGGGGCCCATACTGACATAAGAGGCAGAGGGCAGACAATGCTTGCCTCCCTTAGGCAGGCGGGATGTCTTCCCCACCTTTTTATCCCCAAAGAAAGAAAATGGCTAAACTCGACTGATCCCACACTCACTAAAGAACATTTAGTCCTTCCAAATGTGTACAAAAGGAATGGAGATAGACGCTACAAATTCAAGTCATTTTGCTGAGGTACTTACACTAGAAGTAAGAGAATCATAATGAAAACTTCCTATTGTCATAAATAAATGTTTGTGGAATGAATAAAGTATTAAGAGTAACAGCATTTAACAGGATAGTACTGAATTGTTTTTATCCGATCTGGAGTAATATTTTTTTTAAGTACCCTTCACTTTTATATATTGGAGGAGCAGCACCTTGAACATGATTTCAGACTTTGCAGTAAACCCTGCCCCATCCCAACACTCTTAAGAGGTTGCCACCTGCTTCCCGGGGTGGATGGTGTCAAATGTGATTATAGAGAGAGGGCAAGTGCAATCTCACTATTCATCTACTCACACACAGGGATGCATGGTGAATTATTTATTTAAAGAGACAGAATCTTTGCTGCTGCATCCTACAGGAATCAATTCAACCCTCATCATGCCAGTTTTCCATCAGTGGTGGAGTGAGACATACTTGGATTGGAATTCTAGCTCTACCAGAAATTCCATTCTTTCATCTATAAAGTAAAGATACTAATGGTCCCTTTTTTACTGGGTTGTGGCAAGGCTTGACAATTATACATGTAAGGAGCTAAACACAGGGATTGGCACATAATATGCGTTCAATAAGTTTTAGCTGATAGTATGTCACAAGCACCAACATTCCCACAAAAATAAATTAGTTCAAGATGCACAAGATGTATGGAAACCCTCTGAGAAAAGTGTTGCCTAAATGTAGGCATTGCATATAATATTACTATATAATATTACTATACATAGATCATCGAAGGCACTGCCTTTTATTGGAAACAAAGATATAATGCACTATAGATTATTTTAAATGAGATTTTCTGTTGTAGTAAAAAAATATCATTTTCATGTCAGGAGATTAACAACAGACTAAATGTATAGCCCAGTACTTTTGAGATAGCTGACATGTTTTCCAAGGTAATGCAGAATCATGTTTTCCAAGCAAATGTTTGGAAAAGTTGGGGGGGAAAAAAAAAACACACCTAAAGAGGGTCCATCATGGGTGATCCAGGGAGCAGTAACACAAGTGCACCAAAAAGAGAACTGGTCCTGTAATTTCATCCTGTCACACAGCTAGATAAGCAGCCAGCAGTTTTGCATTAGAATGCATTTGGTTATCCCATTCACAATGGGCTGTTAATCCCATAAATATTTATTGCTGCACTAAAGAAAGCAGCATAAGCCTTTACCCTTTGAGCAAGGTCTGTAACCTGCACGTTGCCAATGAAGCATGACACCCTAATGATTTGGTTACTTTTTATATGTTAACGGCTCCACTAAGCTTGGCGCATGCGAACACTGCATGCAGTTGTCGGAGGCGCGCTCCCGGAGGCTGCTGTAAGCACATGCTTCAGTGGGCGAGCTATCAGAGCCACAGCTGCTCTCCACCCCAACCTGAAGCGGGACAATGTGGAACCCGTGGATTAGCGGATTTAACCTTGAATGGCTGGAAATAAGGATCAGTCCCTTATGAATAGACTAAATCCAGGAACAAAAGGAGAAAGAAGGCGAGTGGGGGGAAGGGCGTGCGGCGTGGGGATGCTTTCCTGGAGATGATTCCGTATGTGTGTATACATTACATAATGTTAATCCTCCACTGTCGCTTGGAGCAAGTAAATTGTTACTTTCTTTGAAAGGTATGACATCGCTTAAGCAACAAATATATTCCATTTCTAATTCTATATGCTGTAATTGCTGAATAAACAAAAATAAAAGTATATCATTTATGGGTTTACAGATCTTTTCATATCCTGCCTACTCCTCCAAAGATGTAGGCTTCTAATCATGAAAGCACACACAAGAAAAGACCAAAACAGCTATTGATAAAACAAAGAAAGTATTGTAATCAAAAATAAGAGAGGGAAAGTAGAGAAAGACATAAAATTCTATTGGATGTGAAAATCTAGAATAACTAAACATGATACTTAATTATGAACTTCCTTTGCAATCAGAACAAAGAGAAAAACTCAAGGAATAAAAACTACCATCCTTATTTTTAAAAGTTGTAATACCTTCTCAGAACTGCACATCAATAAACCATTTGTTTCTCTTGCAGTGTTGGTAGCATGATGAGTACTGACAGGCAGTGACCAATGGGTTCAGTGTGTGTGTGTGTGTGTGTGTGTGTGTGTGTGTGTGTGTGTGTGTGTGTTACATGAACATTTGTATTAACAATTGAAGTGAAAACTCAGAGGCTACTTAAGAATTTGAAGATTGGGGTTTTTAATGCAGGAATTCTAAATATTAAAGGGAGATAATGATTCTCTCTTAAACATCTGCTATATGTCTGGTATCTTCCCAGGCACTGGGGATACACTTACAAGCTATTGAGAAAGACATAGTTTTGAACACGTAATTGCAACTCTGATAAATGTTCCCTAAAGTGATGGGTGCATACTCCTCCTGCCACCAGGAGCAAGGAGATCCGACCTGTCCTTGGTTAACCAGAACATGTATCCCTGCCTACATGTGTGGTGGTTGAGAGTGCAGGTTCTGAGGGCAGAATGCTGGGGTTTGAGTGCTAGGTAATGATTAGCCGAAGTGACCAATGATTAGCTTGATAACTTCAGTAAGTTCCTTAGCTTCTCTGTGCTCCAGGTTCCTCATTCCCAAAGTGGGGATAATAATAGTACCTTTCTCCTAAGTAATTATATTATTGTGAGGATTAAATGTGGATTCTTTGCATGGCAGTCACATGATCCCAAGAGCATGCTAGCAAAACTTATAAGGTCTCTTGAGTGAGTCTTAGTCTTAACATTTTTTGAACCTCACCTCTGTGGCGTTCCATCAGTCAAAGCGAGTGACTACAGCAAACCAGATTCAAGGGACGGGGAAACAGATTCCACTTCTTGATAAAAGGAGTTGCAAAGTGCTGTGACCATTTTTACAATCCTCTGTGTGGCAATGGGGTTGAAAAGCCCACTTAGAATGTGGGATAAATAGATCTTTTTTTTTTTTTTTTTTAGCTAAGCCATCCTGCCGCCTGTTGACAGCTCAGTGGCAGCTCAGCTCAGGCCAGGAATCAAACGGGTGACCCTGTTGCTCAGAGCTCGCACTCTTGAGCTAGCTCTTAACCAACTGAGCACTCAGCCAGTCCTAGATCTTAATGTTTGTTTGCATGCAGGGAAGAAAAAGTAAACAAAGGAACCAATGGTGACACCCAATTTTCTGTCCTGGTGGATATTTTTGCAAATCATTTGGTACCAAATTGAGAATCTGTCCATAATTTAAACTACAATTTTAAACTGTGTTATTATGCAGGGTTTTTCAAAGATACTAACCAAAAACTTAGGTTGTTTTGAGAAACATAATGCTTGATGTTATTTACATATTATTGAATATGCCTTCACGCTATACCTCAAGCGTGAAAAACAAAAGTCTTCATTGTGCAGACTAAGACCTATTTGTTGTACTAGATCCATTAGGTTGAACTTCGTATGTTCAGATTTATACCAATTATTTTGTTGTTGTTTATGAACAAAACATGAATGTCTGACTCTCTAGGAAATAAATGCAACAAAGCTATATCCAAATGAATGATTCTTGGTACTCACCATATGTCTCCAGTTCCTTAGCAATTATAATGGAAAATATGTTAACACCTTCTCTTAATGGAGTATTCCTAACAATGTAATGAGCCTCTTTTTCTTACATGAGAATTAGTCATTTTAAGTAGGTGTTTTGACTTTCACTTACATAACAATTGAAAGCTTCTCTGTGAGAAAACTGTGGTCCATATTCATAATACAAATTCCAGAAAAATTAAGAGCATTATCTTACCAAATAGCTTTGAAAGTAAATATCATTGAATATGCCTACCTATGTATAAAAAATTGATGATTGGGCCGGCCGAGTGGCGCGTTGGTTGAGCTGGCTTGGGATGCCAGCGGCCCCGGTTTGGATCCCACATATGAGGGCCAGTGACACTGCCCTCTACAGCTAACAACAGCTCCACCTGGAGCTGGGCTGCTGTGAGTCACCGGGACCGCATACCTGCAGCCCCTGCTGCAGTGGGCTGCCATAAGCAACAGTGAGCAGCTGGCAGCCAGCGTGAGCTGCCAAAAGCCGCTGTAAGTGGCCCTCCAGAGGCCGGCGACCAATCTGCCTCACCCGGAAGAGCGCAATGATGATATCAACATGGGCCAGTGAAGCGACGTCCTCCACAACTAGACTGAAGAACAAAAGGACAACAACTTGTCTGTTCCCCTTCCCTGGTTCCCCAACGCTCTTCCCCATCCCCAATTCCCCAATAAAAAATCTTTAAAAAAAAAAATTGATGGTATATTGTAACTACTCCTAAATATCTCTCCGTGTCTTCCCTGCCCCAACTCCACAGCCACTGCCTTAATTTAGATTCTGAACAGTTCAGTAACAGGTTTTCCTGTCTATAGTGTCTCCTTTTTTCCGCTGTTCTCTACATGTTTATAAAATGCAAATTTTACCCTTAACTCCTCTATTTAAAAAGAGTTATTGTCTCCACTTGACCCACAGAGTCTATTTCAAACCAATATTTTCAATGGATTTCAGAATAAATTAACAGATTAATTTTTAAAATTTTTATTAAAATATAGTTGACATACAATATTATAATAGTTTCAGGTGTACAACATAGTGATTTGACATTTATCCCTTATGATGTGATCACCATAAAAAGTCTAGTAACCGTGTGTTATTATATTACTATTTTCCCTATACTGCACGTTACATCCCTATGACTTATTTTAAAATTAACAGATTAATTTAAACTGTTGTCTCAGTGGAAGGAAGGATACAGTTATGAGGAAATTGAATTTTTATTCCAAATGCCAGACTATTAATTTTCTTGGCTGTAATTCAAGCAGCATGTCCAATAGTAATTGGAGAGGAAATGTTGGGTATAAGTTGTATCTAGTGCCTTAAATTTCAAAATACTGGGTTTATTTCTATTTTTCCAAGCTTATTTCATTCCACATGCAAGTGGTGAGTAATAATATATGTGACGTTACCACCTGCTGAATGCCTTTCAATTTTTGAATTTTTGAGACATTTGTGATCATCTTCTAAATCTCAAGGTCTCTTAGGTTAATTAAAAGCACACATATACGTAGAGGCTTGATCACTGCACTGTACACCTGAAGCTGATGTTGTATAGTATTGTATGCCAACTGTAATTGAATATATAGATAGTCACAGGATGTGGAGTATACGGTGGAAGGGAGTCAAAGGAATTGTAATAGATAGCATGATACGGGGGTGGGGGAGAAGTTGGAGAGAGAATTGGGGAAGGGGATTGTCACTTTGAGGGGCAAAAAATGTAACTATTGCACTGTTTTGTACACCTGAAGCTAATTAAAATAAAATTTAAACACACACACACACACCGCGTACTGACTCATGCCAGAGAGGGAAAGAATTAAAACTGAGGTCCTTGGTTCCAAGGACCTCACAGGCTGTTAGGTAGCTGTTTGAACAGACTTTACCAAGTAAGGGCTGTTTAGTGTGGCACATGCTCATATAAAGTAAGAGGACTAGGTATCAAGGAAAACTTCAATGAAGAAGATATCAGGTAAATGTGGTGAAATCAGGGAACGTTTCACAGTGGAGTTGGCATTTGAAATAAACCTTCAAAGACAAACAGGAATTTACAGGTAGAAAAGTTAGGGAATAGCATTCCAGTCAAAGGGACTATCAAAAATGATTTTATGGAGATTCAGGGATGTACAATGACTCAGCTAAGCTTATGATTCAATAAGAAAGTTGGCGGGTGGGGGGGGGGGGCTGAAAGGTGCTGGGCTCCCTATTCTATGCATGCCCAGGTTGGCACACACAGGGCACAATATCAGGCTGAACCACATGAAATTGACATTTTTGTAGATCAAAAGAATTAAATGTTGGAATTTCAGAGATTCAAGCCACTGAAATTTATCTGTGAACTCTTAAGCTACCATCAGCTTTGGCATGTTGAAGTCAGTTTGTCTAACCTGACATGTTTGCTTGTGAGAAAAAGAGGTCCAGTTAACCTTTTGCAGGTAAAGGATGGTTTACTGAGGGGAAAATAAAAATGGATCTCCCAGGAAGCCAAGAACAAGGACTAGACGCAGGTGAACATCATGGAAAATGAACAGGAATGACCTCCATGCTGCCTTCGCCATGGCACCTTTCCATGGTCTCTTCCACTTTTCTGCCTATATCAGTTGACTTTCTTGACTTCCTTCATGCCTCCAATGTACTGTAGACGGGGCGCCCCAGCCTTTCTGCTAATCTTGACCCCTTGGCCTCAGTTTTCCCCATCAACTGTGAAATGTGCTCACATGTTCTAAAATTCAGAAAGGGTGAACCTCATTGGCCCAGATCATCCTTTCATGCTAGGCTGCATGTCACAGGCCAGTTTATAAGCTGGCTGTCTTCCTTTGGGTTCACTACCCACCTCCAGATGAGTTAACCTGTGACTATGGGGATAGCATGGCTACTGAGTGGTAAGTGTGGGTGAGGCCGCTTCCCAGGATGTGGCAGGCAGGCCTAGTGAACCCGAGCAGCTCTGCTCATTTCCCCCAGTAAAGTCAGGATGAGAGCCTTTGAGTGGGCTCCAGAGGTCTGAGAGGAATTAATCTCTGACGTTTCATTTTCAGCCCTAAGATTATCTAAGAAATGTGTGCTTAATATCATTACCTAGAATACCTATAATCCTCATCAAACCTGACATTTCTGGGTTAAATAATTCCTATCACTGCTATAATTGGAGCCCAAAGGAGGGGGAAAATATCACTAATTAAGTAGCAACAGCATTATGCCTTGTTTTATTAACTACATCCTTTTGAGTATATAAGCAATAGTTAACTGTTATTCTTTTTATATCTACTCATATTAGACATACTTGAACATCTGCTTTTTGTTTTTTAAAGTTAAAAAGTCCTCTTACAATGCCAGTAGCAAGTAACAGGAAACCTGTAATCTTGGCAGTAGCTTTGCTCCCTTCTTATAATTATCTTTTATCTTTTTTTTTTTTGCCACCATTAGTAGCCTTTGCACACAAAGCATGTTATTTCTCTACAGGAAGTCAGGTGGCTCGACTAGCAATAAATGGCCTCATAATGAGGTGATTATTTTAACATGCACAGATTCTAGTCTGACTCCAGTAAATATCAAACAGAGCATGAGGCAAATGTCATAGAAAATTCCTTTTTCACTTCCTGTGTGGTGTATAAGTACAAGAAAAATCCATTCAACTGTCACTAATAAATGCTCTTAAAAAATAAAATGTTATCAGGCAAAAGCAAAACTCAATACCTTTACTTACAAAATAATCCTCAACCCTGAAGTTATTTTCAGGAAAATCTATAGCCCCTTCCTCCACCAAATCTACCTAAGATACCATTCTTACATCTATCTATTAAAGTGTTTCTTGAGGTGAGGAGTTAGGAGGGAAATTGTAAGGTGGTAATCAGGAGAACTGGAGGTCTTTTCAGTCTCAACCCTCGTCTTAGTCTCATCTTCTTTCCTCTTTATCTCCTGTATTTTTTATTTATTTGAGAGAGGATTGCCAGTAATGTGAACTGCCTGACAGTTACCTACATCCCTAAGATACTGTATATAATGTGTCTTTCTAGCATTAAAGGAGAGTCTAATTTGGTGGAAATGTAGAGGAGGTCCCAACACAAGGACTGTGGAGGGAGAGGAGGTGAAAGGCTGTCTGACCTGGAGAACACAGCACTTAGCTGAGGCCTGTGGTCTCACTCTCTGTCTCTTGACACCTTCTTCTTTTCTGTCTTTTTTACTTCTAGTTTCATTCATTCAGGTATCCATCCATCCATCCATCCATCCATCCATCCATCCATCCCCTTCAGAGCACTTATTGTGTAACTTCTGGTGTAGATGACCAGAATTTAGCAAGACTATAACAATATCAAAATTTCTGGAGAGCAAGGCCCAGGAATGTGTAAATTTAACAAACTCTAAACGTAATTCTGATTCTTAGATATGTATGAGTACACCTTATTTACAAGTTACAAATATGTATAACATGGATTCCTATCATCAAGGAGATTGCCATTTTGTTTTTCTCTGTCCACTATTCCAATCTCATCCCTAATCTTTTCCTCCCTCAAAGTAAAAAAAACAAACAAAACAAGAGCTAATAGTTTTGTTTTGTTAAGGTTTGTTATGACCATTTTTAATTGAAACAAGTGCTAAAATTCAGTTAGACAATAGTGAAATGAAAGATGTAATTTTTTTCCCCACCATGTTCATGGACCCTCTGGACTCCATGCACAAACCCCTTGGGTATCTGTGGACCTCATATTGAAAAGTCCTCTAAATAGGCTTTAAAGCAGTGTTATGTAGTGGAAAAGGTGCCTACCCATTTTAGACTCAGGTGGTCGTAAATTTAGGCCTCAGCTCCAGAATTCATTAGCTGTAGAACCTGCAGCTAGAAGGTACTTAACCTCTCTTAGTATTTCTTCAACTATAAAACGCAATTAAAGGGGAATTAATACTTAATAGTGCTTTGTATTTTAAAATTTTAATTAGAGAATAGCCTAGAACAATGTGAATGTTCAAAACTATGTTTAGTGGGCCAGCCGAGTGGCGCGTTGGTTAAGAGCTGGCTTGGGAAGCCAGCGCCCCGGTTCAGATCCCACATATAAGGGCCAGTGACACTCCCTTTACAGCTAAGATGGTGAACAACAGCTCCACCTGGAGCTGGGCTGCTGTGAGTCCCCGGGACAGCATAGCTGCAGCCCCTGCTGCAGTGGGCTGCCAGAGGCTACAGTGAGTGGCGGGCAGCCAGCGTGAGTGGCCGGCAGCTGGTGTGAGCTGCCAATAGCTGCCGTGAGCGGCCGTCCAGAGGCCGGCGACTGATCCGCCTCACCCGGGAAGAGCGCAATGACGATACCAACATGGGCCAGTGAAGCAACATCCTCCACAACTAGACTGAAGAACTAAAGGAAAACAGCTTATCTGTTCCCCTTCCCCGATTCCCCAATAAAATCTTTAAAAAAATATATATGTTTAGTGTATATTGATCACTCTGCCCCACGTTAATATTAATCACCTAAAACAGTCTTAGGCCCAGAAAAATCAATATTACGTGAACTCATTTTAACTACATCAAGTCCTGTTTGGGGCTGAAATTTCTGTTTATTAATTGCATTTATATATATTCATATATATAAAATTACCCTAACCCTGAAATTCACAATTCCTTATAAATCCACCAAGTGTCCAGATCTCAACCAAGCCTCCCACTCTTTCAAAGACCATTTCAAAAAGTCCATTGGTTTGGGCAATGGCAGCCTTTCTTTACCTTTAATTCTTTACCTTTAATTTGAGGCTCACCAAGTTAGATATTACTGGTGATTTTAAAATCAGCAGCAGATGACAGATACTGCCTCCAGTTCCTGCAGAGTGGGCAAAACTGCTTGATTTGACTAGATGATTACACTGTGCAAATACACATGTGGTGCTCAACACTTACCCAACGGCAGGCAGACAGCCAACCTGAATTCCTCCCACATCGGCCAGTGATGCCTAAGTGTATCCAGAGGTATGGATTTGCAGAGAATACTTTCTTTTACCACTTAAATCTCAAAGGATCAGTTAAGCCAGGTACCCCAGTCCCAGTCTACCTTGTGTTCTGGTTACTGAGCACTGTGTAATTAAATTTAGTATAAAGGAAGAATAATTTTTACAATGAGAGAAGACAATACGCATGCACACGGATGCATACGTACTCACACATGTGCAGAACCTAACAAGAATAATCAGAAAGCATCATTCTGGAGAGGCTGTCATCCTGACAGCAACCCATTTGCACCTACACTGTGACTTTACCCTGACTTGTGTTGGTCCGCCCAGCAAAGAAAGAGTTTATCCCATAAGGTCACTTAGGGTTGTTTAAAGGAAGAATCCTCTCCAATGCAATTTGTTCACAGAGTGACAGCTCCACCATGATGTGACAGGAGTTGGATGAAAATATCTTCCACCTATTGTTTTCTTCTGTATTTTTAATTTGATTCACTCTTTAATTTATTCTCTGGAAAAGGCAGAATGTTTTCTTTTCAGAGAAGAGTCCTCCCTCAGGAGATCTAAAATTCTTTCTCACAGTTCTTTCTTGATCAAAAATTCACTTTTATAGCCGAGCAATAGCATGCTAAATGGATTTTCCAGGGCCTAGAACTTAAATAAATGAGCCCTCTGGTCTACCCAAAGTTCAGGAAAATACAGTTTACAAATAACAAATAATGAAATCAGTATGATGGACTCCTTGGCCAAAGGTAAATTTAGCCACAGACATTTTTAGGAAATTTGTAGATGCGGAAGTTAGACAAATGGTTCAATCAAAATCTGGCAGATTGTGGCCAGTTAAAACAGCCTTGGGGAAAGTGGGTCATCCTTTTTAACCTTGTAGTGAAAGATCCCACATGACCAGAATCTCTTGTTATTCACCTGTTCCTCCTGACAGTAAGGCCCATCACTGTCACTGCTGTGTTGCTTCCAATGCCTGGCAGAGTGTCTGACATATGCTGAGTGTTCAATAAGTATCAGCTGGATGAATAAATAAACAAAGGAATGGGTGGAAAAATTTAAAAATGAGTACACTGTTCCAACCACTTAAAGGACCATCATGCTATGGGTTGCACTGTGTCCTGTAAAACTCCTTGTTGATGTCCTAACCTCTAGTACCTTAGAATGTGACATTTGGAAATAGGGCCATGGAGATACAGGTAGTTAAAGTGAGGTAATACTGGAGTAAGGTGATCCCTAATATCTTATGACTGGTGTTATTGTGCAAAGGGGAAATTTGGAGACAGACCTGTACGCAGGAAGAACATTGTGTGGAGAACAGAATTATGCTGCCACAAGCCAAGGACCTCTCAGAAGCTGGGAGAGAGGCCTGCAGCAGATCCTTCCCTCGTGCCGTCAGGGGAAGCATGGCCCTAGAGACACCTTGATCTCAGACTTCCAGCCTCCAGAACTGTGAGACAATAAATTTCTGTTGCTTCAGCCATTCAGTTCGTGGTACTTTGTTACAGCAGCCCTAGAAAGCTAATACACATAGCACCTGAGAAGTTGGAAATAGGAAGAGTCCTAAAAAATGATAAAATGACATATTAAGAAAACATATCTACCAGAGGGAGCTGCCCAACCACTAGCTGGGATGCCAGAACTGGACTCTAATGCCTTGGAGGAGATGAGTAGGAGCCCCAGCCTAGGGTACCGGATGGGGACTCAGGAAGAAGACCAAGGCAGCTGCCAGAGGAGGCTGGAGTTCCCGTAGGACAGGAGGATCTAGTTAGCGGAACTGCTTCAGGGTCAGATTTAGGGCTGGTGAAATGTTGCTTTCCTGGAGTTTAAATTGGAGTGGGGACTGGGGATGGAGTAGAGCCCCATAAGGGGACTTAGGGGATATGATGTGGTAAGGAGGAAGAATGCAAACATGGGGAACCCCTGAGCCCAAAAGAATGACAGTCTGTTTGGGGCATAGTTCCTACTTACAGTTAAATTGGCCGTACTCTACACATAACTAGATTATGATTTGTACATGCAGTAGGAGAGAAAAAGATGGGAAATGAAACAAAAAGCATGGTAGACAGAAGACGCAATCCAAGAAGTTTTAAAAGTCTGTGTTCTTTATGTTGTGAGTAATTCCATATCCATTAATTAGATAAGAATGTTAGGGGAAGGATATTCTTCAACGTTAGGGGAATGGCTGCCTCCGAGGAAGGATGGGGAATGCGGATGCAAGGGAGCTTCAATGATATCAGTCAAGTTCTATTTTAAAACACCTGAAACAAAAAATGGCAAAACGTTGACATTCATTCTATCTTGGTCCAAGGGTATCTGTTATATTATTTTCTGTTAATTTCAAATATATGATAAAAAATCCATAAAACTATATGTGCTCACAAGGGCATATGTGCGCATACAAGTTAATAAAATAAAAGTCTATGTTTTGTGGTAAAAAAAAGTTTAACAAAATATAAGTACAACACAGGAAAGATATAATATGTGATTTGGGGAACGTTCTAGGTATGATCTTAGATAGCATAATCAACATACAATTATGATTGTCACCCATGCTCCATTCTGCACCATTCCTTCCATCCTTCAGAGGCCAGGCAGAAGTCCCCATGGCAAACTTGTGCTTGGTCAAGTGTAGACAATTAGAAATAAGCAAGATATTGGTCTGGGAATTTTTGAAAGAGATAGGACAGCTTTCCTGAAATTCTCTGTAGTGAATTGATGATGGAGAAAATCCTTGGAAGGCCTAGCACTGCATGCCTTTTGATCAACAACCATGATTTTCAGTTCAGTTTACTGGGAATTGTTTTAGGGATAGACCCGAGATTATATAGTAAAATTCAACACTCATTTCCCTTTTGCTAGTTAAGGAATTATGAATATATTTGTGATGTTCCAGTAGTTACCCTTAAAGTTTTACATATGTACTTGATTTTTAAAATCTAATCTTAATTTATATTCATATCTTCCTTTTGAACACAATAAGGACGTAAAGTCTTTTGCACTTGAATTCCAATAATCTCTCTCCCATTTTCCATATAATTTTGTCCAGTATTTTAGGTCACCTTATTTCTTTTTTTTTTTGAGGGCAGCACCACTGGCCCTCATATGTGGATCCAAACCAGGGCCGCTGGCTTCTTAAGCCAGCGCTTAACCACCATGCCACTTGGCCGGCCCAGGTCACCTTATTTCTAATGACCACAACTTAGTAACTTGTATTTTTTTTTTTAAAGCAACTGCTTAGACGGATGTTTTTGCTTGCTTATCAATTTCTTTGGTCACTGTTGCTTTTAGCATAGCACTTGCTTTATTAAGTTCAATTGCCCTATTCTTGAAGTAAATGCTTTAGTAGTTCTTTCCCAGAACTCATGAACAGTAATCTGCCTTTGTTGGTCTGAATGCCTTTATTTCAGTTTTATTCTGTAATAGTAGTTTAGCTCGACAGTTGTTCTAGCCTCTTTTCCTCAGCACATCATATTCCGGCATCTATTATAACTGTCAGATGTTATCAAGCACACTAATTGGGTAAACATTCTTAGAAATATGTACATGTGAAGAAAAACACTTGACTTGATATTTTCATGGGAAAAAATTTTTTATAGCAATTAAGTAGTTCCACTACTGCTACATTGAAGTCTTTTCAAAAAAGTTCAAATTCATTTTTTTAAATTGTATTAAATGCCTATTAAAAGCCAGAGTCTTTCTCACCTCGCTGATCACAATCTTAAGAAATGTTAATAGCTCCACCACATTTTACAAATGAAGAAACTGAAGCCTGCAGTGGCCAAATAATTTCCTCTTTATTACAGTTAAGAAATGGCATTCCTAGGATGCAAACCTAGGTCTTTCGATTCCAAAGCAGTCTGGCTGCCTCTAGAACTGAAAACACTTATTTTTAATATTTATTTTTATCCCTTCACTTATTTTTAAGACACTGAAAGGAAATAGAATACAGGCATACGTTGGAGATACTGCTGGTGTGGTTCCAGACCATCAAAGTAAAGAGAATATAGCAATAAAGTGAATCACATGAACTTTTTGGTTGCCCAGTGCATGTAAAAGTTATGTTTACACTATACTGTAGTCTATTAAATGTGCAATAAGGTTATATCTAAAAACACAATGTACATACCTTAAATTAAAAATACTTTATTGCTAAGAAATGCTAACCATCATGTAAGCCTTCAGCGAGCTGTACTCGTTTTGCTGACGGGAGGGTCTTGCCACAATGTTAATGGCTGCTGACTGGTCAGAGTGGTGGTTGCTGAAGGTTAGAGTGGCTGTGGTAATTTCTTAAAATAAGACAACAATGAAGTTTGGTGCATTGATTCACTCTTCCTTTAACTGACAATTTCTTGAAGATCACTGATCACAGATCATCCTTAAAAAATATATTGTAATAATAATGACAAGTTTGAAATATTGCAAGAGACACAAAGTGAGCAAATGCTCTTGGGAAAATGGTGCCAATAGACTTGTTTGATGAAAAGCTGCCACAAACTTTCAATCTGTAAAAGATGCAATACCTGTAAAGTACAATAAAATGAGGTATGCCTGGGGCCAGCCGAGTGGCCCGGTGGTTAAGCGCGGGCTTGGGAAGCCAGCAGCCCGGGTTCGGGTCCCACATATGAGGGCCTGTGACACTGCCCTAAAAAAAATGAGGTATGCCTGTAATACTAATGAAGATACAGATCTCATTTAATGACCCCATAATTTATGATGTTGTCTTCCTCAGGGGTCCAACGTGGAAGTTGGCCCCACAGCTCAAGGATCAGATACCACCAATATGCCCCTGAAGGTTGGGGGATGACTCTGCTTTTGAAGGCTGAAAGTGGAGACTCAGCTGCTTGCTTGAGTAATCACATTGAAGAGTTTTAGATTTAGAGAAGTTTCCCTCAACCACATGTTGAGAAATTGAAAAATGGCAAAAATGAAAAATAAATGACCTTTGAAATACTGAAGAGCCTTTACTCTGGAGAAAAAAATGTAATTCTGTTTTCAGGCACATTTCACTTCTTTTATGATTTGAGGCTATCACAAGGCATGCCAGCAAGTCTAATGGGATATATCTGGTGGAACAGGTCATTTCTGGGGTAAAAGTTTTCTTTTTCTTTTTTTTTTTCTTTTTTATTTACAGCATGCGAGCATGGGAATTAGGGGGACTGGGTTTCAGTCTGGACCCTCGATCCAATTTGTTTAAGTACACCCACAAGTCATTTAGGCCCTTGTATTTCAGTGTTCTCAGTTATAAAATATGAAATGTGAAGATGTCTGTCCTTTAATATGTGAGCTGAGTACATTTCTGTTTATTGGACAAACTTTGATTTTTTTAGTTTATATTTTTATTCACTATAGTCTGTTTGTATGCATGTAGGTAGGTATATATATATATATATATATGTAGCTAGGTATTTATTTTTGCTTTCTTTCTTTTTTCTTTTTGCCTGACTTCTGTTAAATTGATAAAGTTTTTTACATATGTATGTATGTATTTGCTGTTCGCTTGGAAATTGTACATATATTTTCTTTCACTAATGATTGCCCTTAGGTTCTTTTTTAACATTTTGTCATTAATTTTTTTATTTTATGATAAGTATAGATTTACATATAATTTTAAGAAATCATAAAGAAAGAGCATGTGTACCTTTACCAGTTTCCCCCAGTGGTAACTTTATCTTGCAAAATGACATTAAAGAATCACAACCAGGATATTGACATTCTTACAGTCAAGATACAGAACGATCCCATCACCACAGGATCCTTCTATTGATCTTCTAAGACCCACACCCACTTTCCCTACCATACCCCTCTCCCCAACCTCATCTCTTGATCTCTGGCAATTACTAGTCTGTTCTCCATTTCTATAATGTTGTTATTTCAAAAATATTATGTAAATGACTCATACAGCATGTAATGGCATTTTTTTACTCAGCATAATTCCCTGGAAATTCATCCAGTGGCTGCATATTATCAATTACTCCTTTTCATTGCTAGTAGCATTACTTGATAAGGATATACCACAAATTTGTCTAACTATTTGCCTGTGGAAGGTCATCTGGGTTGTTTGCAGTTTTTTGCAGGCTAATACAAATAAAGCTGTTATGAACATTTATGTACAGGTTTTTGTACAAACGTAAGTTTTCATTTCTCTGGGACAAATGCTCAACAGTGTAATTGCTGTGTCATGTGGTAGTTGCATATATAGTTTTAAATCAAACTACCCAACTATTTCCAGAGTGGCTGTTCTATTGTACATTCCCACCAGTAATGTATGCATGATCTAGCTTCTCTGCAGCCTCACCAGCATTTGGTGTTGTCACTATTTTTCTATTTTAACCATTCTCATAGGTATTCAGTGAAATCTCATTGTGGTTTTCATTTTCATGTCCCTCGTGTCTAAAGACGTTGAATAATTTTTTGTGCATATATTTGCCATCTATATATTCTTTTCAGTGAAATGTTTCTTCTTATCTTTTGTCTATTTCTTAATTAGATTCTTTGCTTTTTGATTATTGAATTTGGACAGTTCTTCATGTATTCTAGTACTGCTTCTTTATTGACTATGTGGCTTGCAAATATTTTCTCCCAGTCTGTAACTTACATTTTCATCCTCTTAACAGGGTCTTTCACAGAGAAAAGTTTTTAATGTTCATGTGATCCAATTTATCAATTTTTTCTTTTATGGATCACACATTTGATGTCAAGTCTAAGAAATCTTTGCCTAGCTGTGGACTCCTAAGACTTTTTTCTGTGCTTTTTTCCTAAATGTTATATAGTTTTACATTTTATGTGAAAGTCCATGATCCATGTTGATTTAATTTTTGATAAAGTTGAGATTTAGGTAAAGGTTCATGTTTTTTTTTGCCAATGGATTCCCGATAGCTGTAGCACCATTTGCACAAAGGCTATCTTCCTCCACTAAATTGCTTTTGCGCCTTTGCCAAAAATCAGTTGGACATATTTGTGTGAGTCTCTTTCTGGATTCTGGATTATTTCCCATCACTTTGTGTAAGTATCAGTCTCTCCATGATTGCCTTCTGTCTTGATTACTGTAGCTATGTAGGAGGACTTAAACCTGGGTAGAGTGATTCTTCCCACTTATTCTTTTTCAGGATTATTTTTACCTATTCTAGGGCCTGTGTGTTTCTGTATAAATTTAGAATAAGCTTGTCCATTTGAAGATCATATCTAGGATCTTGTTAGGAATCACATTAATCTATAGGTCAATTTGGGGAGAAATGATATCTTTGTTGAGTTTTCCAGTGGCATGTCTGTATGAACATGATATGTCTTTCCTTATTTAGAGTTTCTTGAAGTTCTTTCCTCAGCATCTTGTAATTTGATGCATACAGATCACTGTACATGTTCTGTTGAGTTTATACCTAAGTATTTCATTTTCTTGGCATGGTTATAAATATATCATGCTTTCAGATTTTGGTTTCCATATGTTCATTATTAATATATAAAAATGTGATTGGGTTTTGTACATAGTGTCTGTGAACTTACTGCTTCCTTATTAGTTATAGGAGGAGAATTTTTTGTTTTTGTTTTGTTTGGATATATATTCTTTGAGATTTTATGTAGACAATTATGTGATCTGCAAATGGGGACAGTTTTACTTCTTCTTTTCTAATCCACATGCCTTTGATTACCCTTAATTTTTAACATATATATATATGACTGCATTTTTAACAGTCTAAATTTATAAAATATATCTATCATCCTCATGTAAGAATTAGGTAGAATTAGGAGGTTTGGGGGAGAAGCACTCCATAAAAAACAGAAAGCATTAATCAAATTTTGTTTTATCTCCTTTCCTAGTGATCCTATTCCTATGCCAACTTCTTTTTCCAAGTATAGCCTATCTTCTATCTTATTTGTTCATTTACTCATTCACTTAACAAAAATTTATGAAGTACCATTTCTGTGTCATGTATGAATTTAAGCCCTAGGAAAAAAAAGATGAATAAGATAGTATTCCTGTCTTCAAGGAATCTTCAAGGGTCTTCTAATCTAATGGAAAAGAAAGACATGTAAACAACTATAAAATAGCCTGATGATTTCATGAACTACATGCTGCAGGAACACAGAGGTGGGAAAAATTTCTGTTTGGGGATTGATGACAGCATCCCAGAGTGAACATAGGAGCTCAGTCTTAAAGGAAAAGTAGAAATTTTCAGAGTGTGAAAAATTGTATGGGGATAACTGGCCTAATTTCTTCAATAAATAGATGGTATAAACAAAAAAGGACTTGGGCAAATTGATATTACATATCAACCAAATGTAATATGTAGAACTCAATTATAATAAAACAACTGTAAAAGAACATTTATAGAATAATCAAAGAAATTAAAAAACAGATTGGATTGGATAGTAAAGAATTGTTAATAATTATTTAATAATGCATTGATATGGATAAAGATATAATGTGTAATAATAATGGTAGCTAAGGAATTATTGCTAATTTTGTAAAGTAATATAATGATATTGTTATTAAGTTTAAAATCATTCTTTATGTCAGAGTTACAAACTCAATTATTCACAAATAAAATGTTATGATGACTGAGATTTGCCTTAAAGTATTCCAGAAAGATAAAATTGTAGATGATAGATGACACATGATAGACAAAAAGTTGTCAACTTTTGAAATGGGTTTATGGCTGAATAGGAATTCATTTGCACTATTCTCCCTATGCTAATTCTATGTTTTATAATTTCCTTTAATGAAAAGTAAACTATATATATATATATATATTTTTTTTTTTTTTTGAGGGCAGTGTTACTAGCCCTCATATGTGGGACCCGAACCAGGGCCACTGGCTTCCCAAACCAGCACTTAACCACCGTGCCACTCGGCTGCCCTAAACTATATTTTTTAATCATCAACACTATGTAATGGCTTCAGAACATTTAGCACTTAATCTTTATTTTAATTTATTCTGAATCATAGAGAGCATTGATTAATTTTCAGTCACAGTATTAATATTTTCTTCTTCTGGGTCATCATATTCTGTATTCTAATTAGGTACCAGCCATTGCTTCAAGGAGAAAAATAATTCATTGGTGATTTTGTGTTTCCTCTGTGGACTGAATGAAGATGGAAGTTTTTGCGGAGAAAAATACTGGGGAAATATCTCTTTGTCTCCATTACTATTGGACTTATAAATGATTTTTATCAGCTTGGAAATTGTAAGTCCACACTTTCAACTCAAAATAAACTGATAGGTTTTAAAATTTTCTACCCAAAAGCTTACATGAAATAAAAAGTAATTTATAATAAACTCCAAATAGTCTCACTAAACAAATTTTATTTTTAAAAGCTGCTAGGTGTAGAAGGAAAAGTCATTCCAGGCAAGGAAAACAGAATTAAGGGTGGGGAAGCTTATGTTAAGGAAATATTGGCTGGAGCCATGTGTAGGCTGGAAACCAATGTGGGTGGGTGATGGGATGAAGCTGAAAGATAATAACCATATGGCTAAGAGCATTTTCTTTTTTTTTCGAGGGCAGTGTCACTGGCCCTCATATGTGGGACCCAAACCGGGGCTGCTGGTTTCCCAAGCCAGCGCTTAACCACCGCACCACTCGGCTGGCCCTTAAGAGCGTTTTCTAAGCACCAAATTTTTCCTGACCTACAAATTTCTATTTAATCATATAGGCAAAAAAGAACCAGTGCTGGTTTGAATTGTATTTTAAAATTTTTTGCAGGCATCTCAGACAGTAATATGGAATGTGGAATAAAGAAGGAATAATCTGGCAACAGGAACTTCCAAAAGAGGAAGCTTCTGAAATGATCCAGACAAGAGATGATCAGAGCCAGAACCACATAGTGACATTGGGAATGGGACGAAATGCTTTGTCCAAGACAGATTTAATTAAGATTTGGAAGCTCAGTGGAAGAAGGAAGGAAGAAGGGCTCGGTTGCTAGTACCATCATTAGCCAAGGCTGAGGATACAGAACTTAGCGCAGGTTTGGGGAGGGTAGACATAATGAGTACAGTATTAGGTATGTTCACTTTGAAGGTCTACAGAGCATCCAGGCAGGAGTGAGGATGACAATTTAGGACTAGGGGTTAGTGCTGCTTTAGTGAAGTCAGATTTATTGAAGTAAAAAGTATTGCCCAGGTAAACAAGAGGACAAGATCAAAGGTGAACCACAAACTAATGTGGGGATGTAGGAGGTGCAGTTTAAAGCCATGGGCAGGCAGCTACACTAACCACTTGCAACAACATGGGTGGACCTTGAGATCCTTATGCTAAAGCGAAATAAGTCAGACAGAAAAAGTCGAGAACCCTATGACTTCACTCACATGTGGGATATAAAATTGAAAGCAACAAATGACAAGCAAACAAAACTCATAGACACAGACAACAGTTTAGTGGTTACGAGGGTAAGGGGGTGAGAGGTGGTAGATGAGGGTAAAGGGGGTCAAATTTATGGTGATGGAAAGAGAGCTGACTCTGGGTAGTGAGCACACAATGTGATATGTAGGTGATGTATTATAGAATTATACACTTGAAACCTATATAATTTTACTAACCAATGTGACCCCAATTAATTTAATAATTTTTTTAAAGCTATTGGCAGAGATGAGGAGAACAATAGGAAAACGTTATCAATTTCAGAAAAACGTCAGGAAGTAGGTGAGATTTGAGGAAATGCTTGATTATGGAAAAATACCATAGTAGACAGCTATAACAATCCATGAAGAAGGAACTCCAAGTCAACAAACATAAACACGAATGTGCATATTTAGCTAAATAATTGAAGTAACCTGAGCCTACCAAGCCTTTATTTTTGTTTAATTATCTTTGCAGTATTTGTTTCATGGTGGGTTTTTTCTCCTGAACCCTCCATTGGCATAATTATAAGCAGGAGTATTTTATTTAATGCAGATTGCATTTTACCTTCAGACACCTGCAAATTTTAAAGCCTAAATTATCTTTTGTAACAATGAGCTACAGAGTTTGAATTTTTGGTTTCTATAAAAATGACAATTGAGGTAGGAATTATGGCAATTATTGCCTTGTAGAATGTCTTTCCCTTCTTTATTGCTAGTAAATGTTTCCTTGCATTTTGTACACCGCAAGTCAACTCTCAGGTGTGTACTGCCTAACAGGTGATAATCTGTGACAAAGTCTTACACTTCACAATCCATTAGGATAGACACAAGGCAGTGGTGGTTATTATTTTCTCTTTTGTTTATTTTTTATTTTCCTTTCACTGTGTCAAGAACGAGGTCGTGTCTCCCTTCCAGAGTTCAGCTTTAATACTCAAACAATTAAATGTCCTTCTTATCACTAGAAAAAGTTTCTGTCCAGAAAGTTTGTAATCTTAGAAGGAGAAAGAGCAGTTGATTACTGAGTGGTGCTTTCCTTCAATGTAATCGGTAATTTCGGGTGGAATAAGGAGGACTTTTTGAGCAAGAAATGGAATTGGAGAGATAATACTGCTTCCTATCTCATTTTGAAGCACATCATTATTTTTTGACGTGATCATGATTTTCTAAATCACATAGCAAAGTGAGGGACATGTATCTATAGATCCTGATCCTCATTGTCAGCACATAAACTTAAATATGAGTTGAGATTATAAAAGATATTATATTAACTTGCTAAAAAATTTCCCTCCTGAGCTCTCATATTCATCGCATTTGGAAGACACAACAGGTCCTTTAGTTCATGTGCCCCTAAGTGTGTCTTACTGACTCAATGTCATTGAAAAGGGACACTGGGGAAAATAATACATTTCTTATTGGTTGCACATGAGAAAAGGAAACCCACAGAAGCTATTCTTTTTGATGCAATGCATCTATAGCCCTGTTATTGACAGCCATTATATGGAGGCTAATGGTCAAAGCTACAGATTAGGGCTGAAAAAAAAAAATTTCCCCCAGGATGCAACTGTGAAAAAATCCAGTTTCTCATTACTAGTTTACAACCCTCTGTGAAGTTTAAATTGAGTTGAGCAAGGTGGCCAAATCCTTCTGTTATCAAAATGAAGCATATTGTCAAAAGAAAAAGGCACCCACTGATCTATAGTGGTTGTTCTGTTGCTGATTTTATCTTTTTGATGGTAGGGCATATTTATTTCCTGTCACTGGAATGGGAGATTTGAAGGATTCTGAGTAAAAGGCATCACAAGGAAAATTCTATTGATAAAAGTACAAAAATAGAAAGCAGTGGAAAGATTCCTAGTATGACAAGAGTGTTCAATAAAAGCATCAATATGAGGTAAATTCTATGCTAATCAATCTTTAAAGCATTTGACCTTAACAATATGACTGGCATGTGCATAATATACATGCTAGTTTGATGTGGCTTAGAATTACAAGGAAGGTATCACAGACTAACTCTATGCCTAAATTAAGTAATCTAGGGAAATCTAAGCAAGACTTATGTTGAAACCAAATTGGGGAAGGTCTTTCAGCTTTTCTGCAGACATGGGAGGATGCTGGTGTTCTATTACACTTGCCACCCTTGGACTGTGTTCGGTTTAGTTACAGGGTAATATGTAGCCTGAGAAGTCCTAAGTACCATATTTAAGAAATTTTCCCTTCCGTCGAAGATGTTTCCCAGTGAACAAATACACAAAAACATGAATTCATCCCCATCTTGACCCTGTAATGCTAACTACAGATAAATTGCAGGGAAGGCTAAACAGAAAAATTCACAGGGATATAGATCAGGGATGTTATGGAGTTGAAGCCTGAGAGTAAATTCATATGTAGCATCTATGAATAGAATCATTACTTAAATTTGGTTTAAAAGCTAGCATCTCATGAAGG
This sequence comes from Aselliscus stoliczkanus, assembly GCA_033961575.1. NCBI lineage: Eukaryota > Metazoa > Chordata > Mammalia > Chiroptera > Hipposideridae > Aselliscus > Aselliscus stoliczkanus. Next base: position 54,307,078 of record CM066731.1, read on the forward strand.
CCCTTCCTTGAACTGCAAAAACAAGAGTGTAGCATTGAGAAAATAAAATCCATGCATTGATTAGTAAAACCCTTCCTAATCTGGCACCAATCTACCTTTCTATTTCCAGGTTGCCACTTTCCATCCTACAGCTCAATTGTAAAGCACTGCTCAACTGTGGGAGTGCCATTCCACCTTTACAATCCCTGTAGGTTTGTATATTTAGGGCCATAATTTTCTGGCAGGTGAGTGAGGGCAACTTCTTTTAATTCCCATAAAGGTGTCATTTGGGCTCAACACAGGCCTGTTCCAACCTCATCCTCTATAGTAGCCAAAATTAAACTCCCACACCAGCTGTCGTAGATTGGATTCTGTGAGAAACAGACTCTGAGGTGGCAATTTGCATACCAGAAATTTAATGGAGTGTGCCCTTCGATTAAACACCAGGAGGAAGTGGAGGAAGTAGGACTGAACAAAAGGGAGAGCTGACCTGCCATGCAAACTCAACAAAAATACCAAGCAATTCCATGGGGAGCACTTTAGTAGTAACAGCCCTTTGAAATTGTTTGCTTTGAGGGAAAAAGAGTTAGATTTTATACTCCTGCATTGACTAGCAGTTAGACCCCTCCTGGGGAGGGGACCTGACCTAGACTAAGACAGACTTCCTTAGCTGTGAGCAATTCCCAGAAAGTGATTGCGTAGAGAGCCATCAACCATCAACACTCCCAATAGCTGGGGGTTTGAGTACTGGGTCCTCATGGCTGACCAGAGTGATGTGCAACAACAGGCATTACACCAGCCTTCTCTCCCCCAGCATTCTCATAATTTCCCCTATCCACTCATGAAACAGATCGTTTTTTAGGTACTCAGTCTACTGAATACAACGTATCTCCTGACCTGAGTCTTGGCAATGTAAAGATGAATGGAAAATGATCCTGTAATCTAGGGGGGGGGAAACACACAGGAAAAAAATAGCCATGAGTGCCATCATATTGATTATTGTAATGTGCTTTGGGAATGCAGTAGAGGGAGCTTTATGGGGAGAGTCAGTCTGTTTTTTCATGGGGGATGGAAAGCTTGAGCTCAAGACACATGCTTTCGAAACTCCATGCTTCCCACTTGGCCCAGGATGCCTTCTCCACTCTTTGTCACTGATTGAATTTCTCTTCTTTATGGCTCTGACCCAGTTCTAACTCAATCACAAGGCCTTCCCTCATCAACCCACCCTATGATCTTAGAGACGTCTGCTCTGCACTGCACCATGTTCCTTACGCTGCATGTCACTTGTCATTTCATGGAGGTGGTTTACCTAAATGATAAATACCAATAGGACAGTGGCCAACACAATACTGGTAGTTGCTTAATAGATGATTATCGTTACAGAATACAAAGCCCAGATTGATTTTAGAGATCATCTTGCCCAAGCATCACAAAGGGGAGGGGGGAAGCCAAGAAAGTAGATGATGACTTCCTTGAGGTCTCCTGGCTGGCAAAGCAAAGACTTAAGATTAGAAGCCAGTCTGTGGACTCCCATTCCCTGCCTTACAATGTCTCCTCCAATGAATGAAACAATTCATGAGTGTGATTTTAGCAAGTTTAAGAAAACTTTGAACTATACATTAGAAAGTAGATTTCCCCCCAAATAATAGACAAGCTTTATGAAGCTTAGTGATCTTACAATTCCTATGCATTGTTCAGTGTCACTAGACTTATACGAGTATTTAGGCAAAGATCATAAGTGTCTTTTATTATAGATTCAACAGAGGGTCTGGGGAAATCCATAATTCAGTATGCATATCCAATTGAGCTTTTATGGAAAAACTGGGAATATTTTCATCTCTCTGATCTCATAGTCTGCCTCTGGAAGTGCCCACGTGCTATCATGAGATAAAATCCACTACATTAAATGAACCAGTGGTTTGATTAGTTATGACAATGTGTGTATCTGTGTGTACGTGTTTGTGTACCTTTATACATACCTCTATTTGAATCAGTTAAACAAAGTGAGTGAAACAATGGTCCCTCAACAGGCTGACAATCAGAATTACCCAGGGGTGTTTTAAAAGATTTCTGAGTCCCATTGTCTGAGATCTTCATTGCCTGATTTGAAATAGGTCCAGAGAGTTACAAATGAAAAGTTTCTCAGGTAATCCTTCTGTGAGGTTTAGAGAGCATATTGCTGTAAAACGTGAGGTGACAGAGTTCAGTCACTCCATCTACTACTACAGAGGATAAAGTGGTTGTCCCTGCTGGCTTATGGCCCCTGGCTGCCAGTCACCTTCTGGCAGCCCCATCAGTCACAGAGAGGTCTGGAATAAGAGCAGGGAGGACACCGCAGCAACCATGCCTCAAAAAACAACAAAGAACACGTATTTTACATGCCGTATCAGTGAGTTATAACACATGCTTCACCCTATATCAAAGTATGTGTTCCTACCTCAGGCCTCCCCTGCCCCCCACCATCACTATGCCACCAGCTCAGACCCCTTCTCTGCTCTCCTCTAATCATTAGCCTAACGTTGCCTAAATAGATATGCACCTCAGTGACCTATGTTACTTTAGCCTCATTTCCTAACAATAGATCTTGAAGGTTATTTGAGGCCATAAGGGCATAAATACAATAGATATTACAATAGGAGTTTATTTATCTCTAACAAGTGTTTGTGTGTGTGGGGGGGGGAAGCACATGTGTAAACTTAAAAAATCTAGTTTAAGGAATAAAATGAACAAGCTTTTATTTATTTAAGCCTGCTTGAGTAAGGCTAAATATTTATGACCAATAGCAGGCAAAGCCATACTAAAAAATGTGATTATCATCTCTACTGACTTCTCTATTCTATTGAATTCAGAATCATTGTTCTCTAAGGCAGTACATATTAAAATGTCCTTAGAGCAAGTGTCCTTTTTCTCTAACTTTGTTACATATGATTTCCCATGTAGAAGAATCCTGTCCATTGCACAGTAACAAGGTTGATTTTAAACCAATGAACTCAGAGAAACTGAGTTCCATTCCCTAAGCACCTCATAATTGCCAAATAATAAGAGCTGATCTCTCCAAGACAAGAACCTGATTTCATTAATACCTGCTGTTTGGGTAGACAGAAGATAATTCTACATGAAGGGTACTATGCTTTTGGAAATGCTAATTAATTATACAATACTTATTGGAAATACAATGCTGTCCTTGCACAGTGGCTAGGAAAAACAGAGGAAGTAGGTGAGAACTTAAATAGCTGAGACACGCTATATTGTAATGAACTGTAGTCATGTTTCAAATCTGGATTCCTGGACTGGTTAGGATACACCTTTCTAGCCCTAATCTCAGTCTGATGGACCACCGAGGTCTAAGACTGTGGGAGGGGAACTCTGTCACACCTGGCAAGTTTAAGCCAGGCTAAGCTAGTCTGGGTGGTTTAATTTTTCTTTTACAGAGGGAAATGATAAATTTTTAAAAATAATAAATAGTAAATAAAGAATTTCCCAACCCAAATCAAGGGGCCAGTGACATAAAAAGGTAGCAGCTTGTCACGTGCTGGTTTTTGACAAATTAAACACTTCACTGTCGGAGGTGCAGAACCGTGCCCATACTGAAGTCTTTATCCATTGTTTCTCTACTACTTGCCGACATTAGTAACAAAAGGCTAAGGAGAAAGAGGATCCTTTCAGACACAAGGCAAGGAGAGTGAGGACTTTCAGGTCTCACAAGCTTCCTTCGTAATTTGCTTTCTCTGCAGTGCACAAGTCTAGCGGGCAGGGAAAATAAGAACGAAGAGTAGTGTCGCTGACCTCGATTTGCTCTTACAATGTGATTTTTTAAAAAGAATCCATCAATTATTCCAAATATGTAGTTACCAAATGCTAGAAGGTGAGAATATGCATGGTTAATGTAAAATCCTTTTGTAATTTGTTATTTCACCTACATGAGCTGGTTAGCAGCGTGACACATTGAAAAGAGGTCAAAGACCTGGTGTCACTTTGCCATCTGCTCCTGAGTCCGCTGGCTCAGCACTACACCCATCACATGAGTGGGGTGGGGCAGATAGAGGCCTATCAACCTTTTAAAATTTTATATTATGTAAATTTTGAAACAAATAAAAGAATAAGAAGTACAATATAATGAAGACCCATATATCCACCACCCAGTTTCAATCATTAACGGCATAGTCTCCAAACTTTTTTTTTTTTTAAAGATTTTATTGGGGAATTGGGGGAGGGGAACAGCATTGGGGAACCCAGAAAGGGGAACAGACAAGTTGCTGTCCTTTTGTTCTTCAGTCTAGCTGCGGAGGACATTGCTTCACTGGCCCATGTTGGTATCATCATTGCGCTCTTCTCAGGTGAGGCAGTCGCTCGCTGGCCTCTGGACCACCACTCACAGCAGCTCTTGGCAGCTCACACTGGCTGCCGGCCACTCACTGTAGCTTATGACAGCCCACTGCAGCAGGGGCTGCAGCTATGCCGTCCTGGGGACTCACAGCAGCCCAGCTCCAGGTGGAGCTGTTGTTCACCATCTTAGCTGCAGAAGGCAGTGTCACCGGCCCTCATGTGGGATCCGAACTGGGGCCACTGGCATCCCAAGCCAGCTCTCAACCAACGCGCCCCTCGGCCGGCCCATTCTCCAAACTTTTTGATCACATGCCCTTATCATTGAGTTAATGAGAGCTCACACACAATGCATATATAAATTATAAATATGTATTACTGTTTCAGTGTATTGTACACATTTTAAAACATACCTCACAAGTATATGTTTTCAAAGTATGGGTTAAAACATAATGAAGTTTTCTAGGTGAGTTATTTTTTTAATTTTTTAATTATAGTTGACATACAATATTATATTAATTTCAGATGTACAACATAGTGATTAGACATCTATATAACTTATAATGTGATTATCCCAATAAATGTAATACCCACCTGACACCATACATAGTTATTACAATATTGTTGACTATATTTTTTATGCTATGTTTTACATCCCCTTGACTATTTTGGACTTCTTAATCCCTTCCCCTTTTTTCACCCAGTGCCCCAATCCACATCCCATCTGGCAACCATCAAAATGCTCTCTGTTTTTATGAGTCTGTTTATGTTTTATTTGTTCATTTAGATTCCACATATCAGTGAACTCATATGTTATTTGTCTTTCTCTGTCTGACTTGCTCTACTCAGCACAATACCCTCTAGGTCCATCCATGTTGTTGCAGAGGGCAAGATTTCATTCATTTTTATAGCTGAGTAATATTCCATTGTATGTATCTTCCACCATTTTTTTATCCATTCATTCATTGATGGACACCCAAGTTACCTCCATATCTTGACTATTGTAAATAATGCTTCAATGAACATATGAATGCACATGTCTCTTTAAAATTTTGGTTTTTTTCAGATAAATACCCAGAATTGGGATTACTGGGTCCTTCCTTGTCTCTTCTTATAGCCTCTGTTTTAGAGTCTATTTTGTCTGGTATAAGTATTGCTACTCTGGCTTTTTTTTTTTCTTTTTCATGAAATATTATTTTCCATCGCTTTACTTTCAGCCTCTGTGTGTCTTGTTATCTGAAGTGAGTCTCTTGCAGGCAGCATCTTATAGGGTTTTGTTTTGTTATCCATTCAGCCACCCTGTATCTTTTGTTTGGAGCATTTAACCATTTACATTGAAAGTATTGTTGATAGATATGTTGTTATTGTCATTTTGTTATTCATATTTTTTATCTTTTTTTCTTCTTCTTAGGAAAGTCCCCTTAACATTTCTTGTAATACTGGTTTATAGTGGCTTGGAATTCTTTTACTTTTTTCTTGTCTGAGAAGCTCTTTATCTGTCTTTCAATTCTAAATGATAGCTTTGCTGGGTTGAGTAATCTTAGTTGTAAGTCCTAGCTTTTCATCACATTGAACATTGTGTGTCAGTTCCTTCTGGCCTGCAAAGTTTCTATTGAGAAATCAGCTGACAGTCTTGTGGAAGCTCCTTAGAGGCAACTAACTGCTTTTCTCTTGCTGCTTTTAAGATTCTCTCTCTTTTTGTGGTTAGCCTTTGGCATTTTAACTGTGATGAGTCTTCATGTGGGCCTATTTGGGTATATCTTGCTTGGGACTCTCTGTGCTTCCTGGGCTTGTATATCTATTTCCTCCACAGGTCAAGGAAGTTTTCGGTCATTATTTCTTCAGATAGGTTTTCAATTCCTTGCTCTCTCTCTCTCTCTCTCTCTCTCTCTCTCTCTCTCTGTCTCTGTCTCTTCTCCTTCTGGTACCCCTTTGATGCAAATGTTGGTAGCTTGTGGTCTCAAAGGCCCTTAAACTATCCTCATTTTTTTTGGATTATTTTTTTCCTTTTTGCTGTTCTCTTTGGGTCTTTTCTGCTAGCTTAACTTCCAAATTGCTAATTTGAACCTCTGCTTCATCTAGTCTACTATTGATTCCATCATAAGCCACAGAAAAGCTAAGATAGGCTGTTTATATAGAAAAGCCACTGGAAATGGCTTGGGTAGGCCTGCAAGTTGTGTGGGGCAGAGCCTCAGGGAACCACCAGGGCAGAGTGACTGGTGTTAGCCAGGTTGATGGAGACTCAGATATGGCAGCTACCTGTGTCTGCACACTAAGTAAGGGGAGGACTCAGGAACAAATGAACAGTGGTTTCTGCCAGCATGTCTGTCTGGCAGAAAGCTGCCCCTCAGCCCTCACCTTGAAGCCAGACAATTCAGATCCTTCCTATATGTCCCTGTCACCTGTTGCACTGCTGGGAACCCAGAGCAAGTGAGTCCATCAGCAACTAAGTCTGTGCGTGGGAGTTTTAAGAGGAATGCCTGGGACTCCAGCAGCCTTCCATGTCACTCAGCCATAGCCCCATTGGTTTTCACAGCCAGAAGCTGTGGGGACTTCTCAGCACTGGAACCAGGGGTTGGGGAGCCTGGTGTAGGGCTGGGACCCCTTGCTCTCCCTGGGGAACCTCAGCAGCCAAGATAGTTCTCTTGATAGTTAACCACCACACACAGGTGTGGTCCCAACCCATTCCATGTCTCTGCCCCTACTACCAGTCTGGAGGTGGCTTCTTCTGTATGTCCTTAATTGTAGGATTTATGTTCAGCTAGACTTCAGGAAATTCTCAATGATGGCTGTTCTACAGTTTAGTTATAATTTTTATGTGGTCATGAGAGAGGCAAGCACAGCATTTACCTACTCTTCCATCTTTACTGCAAATCCCTATACATAAATATTCATAGCAGCTCTCTTTGTGAGATCTGAGAGCTAAAAACAAATATCCTTCAACTGAATAAGTAAGCTAACTAGTAAATTCATATAATGCAACACTACTCAGTAGTAAAAAAGAACAAACTATTGATAAATACAACAACATAAATGAATTTTAAAAACATTGTGAAAAGCCAATCTCAAAAGGTAACAGAATCCATTATTCCATTTATTTGACATTCTCAAAAAGATGAAACTATTGCTATGGAACATTAATCAGTGTTTGTCAGGGTTGATAGGTGGTAAGAGTGGGATTATAAAGGAATAGCATAAGAGAGTTTTTCAGGTGCTACAACCATTCTGTATCCTGGTTGCAGTGGTGGCTATACAAATCTATACATGTATTAAAGTTCATAAAACTGTATGCCAGAAGCAAAAAAGTCCATTTTATTATATGATAATATTAAAAAAATGAGAAAAAACATAATGAAGTCCTAATATTTTCCATTTGTACCCCAGTTGTTCATCATGCACTTTAATTTGAAAGCTAGAAGACTAGATCACTTCTAAATTCCCTTTTAGTGACCACAGTCTGATAAAATCAAGTTAGTATGACATTAAAAATAATAAAAAAATTCTTTGACATTTCTCCTATTGAGAGGTGGGGTCTTTGTTCCCTTTCCTTGAATCTGGGAGAGCTCTTTCACTGCTTTGACACCTGGAATACAGAGCAAATAGTTCTATGTCAGTTTCTGGAACCGGGTCTTAAGAGACTAGAAATTTCCACTTACTTTCTTTTGGAACATTCACTCTTAGAATCCAGCTGCCATGCAGTGAGGAGGCTCAAGCAGCTCCATAAGTCCCATGTAGGAAAAAAACAAGGCTCCTGACTGACAACCTTCTGGCTGAGTTCCCAGCCAACAGCCAGCACCAACTTGCCAGCCATGTGAGCTGCCATTTGGCCAATAGATGACCGGCTCCAATCAATCCACCCCAGCTGACATTGCATGCACAGAGACAAGACATCCCCACCACCCGCTGTCCAAATTCCAGACTCATGAGCAAAATAAAACACTGTGGTGGTTTTAGGCTAGTGAGTGTCAGGGTGGATTGTTATGTAGTAATAGCTAACGGAGAATTCCTCAGGAAAAAGTAGACCTCAGACTCCTGAGTCTTTGCCTTATTGAAGAGTTTCTGAGGGTGTCAACTTCAACAACCTGCATCAAAACGGTCTGAAGTGTTGTGAAAACAGCAAATCCTGGGGGTTGGCTGAATGACGCGGTGGTTAAGCGCTGGCTTGGGAAGCCAGCGGCCCCAGTTCGGATCCCACGTATGAGGACCGGTGACACTGCCCTCAAAAAAAAAAAAAAAAAAAAAAAGCGAACTCCCCACTTCTGCTAAACTTAATGAATAAAAACCTTTTGAAGTGGAGATCCAGAAACCCACCTTTTTAACAAGCTTCCTACGCGATTCTTGTGTATCCCAAGGTTTGACACTTAGCATTTCAGACACACTGAAAAGATTATTTGAAAATAGATGGGCCAGGGAGATGATATCAAATGTCACTACCAAAAAAGATAAAGAAATTCATGAAGAAAACAAACGCTACAAGTGAACCAGGTAGAGAGTTTCCTGAAGTAAGCGTATTCTATAAGACAAAATACAGCTACAGAGCATAGATTCTAAATGAATATGAAAATAAAAGGTAATGAGACCAGGTGTACTGCAAAGAATGGGTGGGAACACTGACATTTATTAATAGTTATGTAGTATTGATAGGGTATTTAAGTCCTATGATTTTATGCTTTGGGACAAATTAAATAAAAATAACAATGTGGAGGCAAGGAAACAAGTCTTTTTAGTTTGTTCTATAGTTTAGTTTTGTGATTACATATATGTAATATATATATATAATTTATATATATTATTTATATAAGAAAACACATTTTAAAAACTATAAACACTTTGCTTTCTTTGGTAAATACTAATTTTTTGGTTCATTAAAGCTATTTGTGCCTAAAGTATATGCCTGGAAGATACGCTTCCCCCGTCCATCACAAAATGAAAGAGAGAGAGAGATTTTTTTTTTAATTGCCATATCTGCTTCAAACTGACTTTGAAATGAAGTGGGAATTGAACAAATTGAAGAAATCAGCATTTTGTTCCAATTTACTCACAGCAAAGTACTTTTCAAAGGAGGAACCAGATTTCTATCATAGACAAGCACTTGAACTTTTAAGTGGTCCAAGTAGGCTCCAAAGGCCAGAGCTAGAAAGGAGCTATGAATCATGACAGAATGTTTCTACAAACTTTATTTATTTATTTATTTATTTATTTATTTATTTATTTATTTTATTGCCATGGCTATTAGTTACCTAGCACAACATTTTCAAAAATCGAATAATCTTTTGGTGACTACTTATGAGGTAGTGTCTAAGATTGATATTTAATTATTACTGATTTTTCCAACTATGAAATAAATTCAAATACTTTCACTTTGTATTTAATAAACTAAAATGTATGTATTACAATTAAATCTAAGTTAAAGTAAACTCTAGAGTTGATGTAAACGTAAATAGCATTAACTTAGGGATTGTATAATCAAAACATAAATGTGACCACAGTATTCATTCCTGCGCATAACAAGGTCTTGATTAATTCTCCTTGAATCCTCCTAAAATTATATTAATTGTTTTTCCTTCTTAGAGTCTCTATTATTAATTTTTTCAGATTCTTTTGATGTATAGCTTGATACAACCATACCAGTAGCTGTACACAGAACTATAAAAGTATTGCTGAAAACACGGTGCTAAAAAATAAAGCATAAAATTCCCACTCAATTCCCATGTCTAAAATGAATGTTTTAATATAACATACCCCTTTGTTTTAGATTTCTAATACATACATAATGCCCTGTAACAGTAAAATATACGAAAGATTTAGCAAACTTAAGGATAATTCTTTCATGCATACATTTCAGGACTTTGAGTCGCACGCACATCAGCCTGGCCTTCTCTGACTCTCTTCAGAATTCCCTTCTAGTAAAACCAAAACGACAAAGCAGTAGCTGCTCTCGTCAAGTGCCTAGAATTACATGGACTTTTCTGACGGCAATGAGAAGAGAGAAAATGTAGCCAGCAGGGATCAAGGGCAGGGCAATGGGTAGACTGCGCTAACGGATAGAGCTGGCCCGAGACCTCTCCCTGTGTCTCCCTCATGCGTTAGCTCTGATGCCTTCCAGGTCTCCATGGTGAGGTCCATGATGGAGAGGATCCGGCATGAGGCAGTGTCCAGAGATAATTAGGAAACAGGACTCAGGGGATAGCATAGGCCCTTAAGCAGCATTTAGTCAATTCAAGGAGTTAAAGACAGATGTCTGAATGAACTGTTGAGCAGAAAGTGAAATCTATACCTTTTAATAAACCAAAAAATGAGTTTGCCTGGAAAGTTCAAGTGTGGTAGGTACACTAAAGGGAGCAAATGCAATTTTTGTTAAATTTACTCACAAAAAAGACTAGACTCTTAGTTCTGCCTGTTTGACATTCCCACAAGATTTCACTATTTGTTTTCTAAGGAAACATTAGCAAGAAGCAACCAGCATTCCCAATGTAAGGACCTTGTAAATGATATTGTGTATAATGGACTATTTATTTTTATGAGTCTTATCTTCTTTCTGTCTTCACAAACTTGCAATTTATTTAAGATGTTTGAAGTTGATTGATTCTGTGTTTCTTCATAAGGTAAGAAAGGAAACACCATCTCCATTTAAGGTTAAAACATTACTTCATGATATTTTAAAACCAGTGATTAATGATTTTATAATGATCACAATTGCTGGACTGAGCAGTGGATACTCAGTAATATACATGCAGAGAAAAGACCCTGCAATTGGTAACAGGCAATTTAAGGAGTCCTAAATTCCAGTAAGATTTTAGAGTTATGTTAAAGTGATTTTTAATTATTCAATGAAAAGTGTTTAATTCTGAATATGAAAATGATGTGTATGGCTTTGTATTATAGTCAAACATAGCGGTGTTTTTAGTGACCAGAGAATGGTATTTCTGTTACAACTCTAGAGCTCAGGATTGTGCATTTACCATCTGTCTACTGATTTGTAACAGAATAATTTTTGGAGTGGCTAGATTTGACAAAATGCAATGCATTATCAAATAACACTCAACTGTTTTTCTAAATTCAATATGCTTTGAGGTTAATGAGAAACAAAAGACACTGAACTAATTTACTCTATCTCGTGCCAAAATTACAAAAGCAATTTACCGTAAACATGATCCAATATGTCCCCCCACCAAAGAGAATTCTATTGTAGAGACTGCAGGATGCTTGGAGGGTTGATGTCAAGAGAAACCTTGAACTTAGACTTGTTTTTTAATTGGTTTGGCTGTGTAGTTTGTGTTTATTAAATGTCTACTGTATGCAAATTATACCCTAATAGCTGATGAGAGCAGTAAAAGTAAGGATAAACTCTCTTGACTCTTAAAATTTGTTAGGAAAATAAAATGTATATGAAGAAAGTAGTTAAATCCAAAGATTTAGATATGAGTGACAGTATCAAAATGTGAGGGGAATCATACTGCTCAGAGTGCTTCTCTGAACACCAGAGGAGACAGCTGGGATACTTAGGCAGAGACTAGTGGGTTTGATGGAAACTTAATAATAAGTGGAAGTTGCAAACCAGTAAAATTATGTAGCTAGGATTACTCTTAAGTTGCTCTATAATTGTCTTATTAGATGTGTATGTTATTCTGCCCCCAAGTATGGCCTACATAAATTTTAACCAGAAAAAATCCATCCTTCAGATCTAGCAGATGGAGATATTATTTGGTGGAGAAGCTATTGACTATATATGGAAGAGTTTGCATTTATAAGATACAATCATTAGGTATAACAGCTAGAAATGCCATCACATACTTATTTTAATTTACACAAATTAAATTTTAATTTACAAATAATCAGGGATCATATCCTAGGGAATAAGCTCCTTTGCATTTGAGATGCCCTTTCCTAATCATTTGACTAAAATGTAAATATACATTGAAGTCCTTCACATATAATGATATTTGTACTCCTGGAGTCACCAGGATAATTTGGACACTTCTAATGGGAAGAAAATGAGTCTTCGTTCTGGATAACTAGTGGATACATTTCAGTCTTAGTTTTGAATAACTAGTGGATACATTTCAATATGCACTGGGGAATTCTCCTTGGCCCTGAGTACAAGGGTTATAGGGGTTTGTCTCCAACCCTGAGCACTACAGAATTCAGACATAATTTCATCCCCCTTCTGAAACATATTCACACCCATCTTAACAGGAAGAAATCCCACCATGAAGCAGTTTCTATGTCATATGATTTTCGATTCCACTTTTTTTCCTCCTTCTAAAGGCTTCATAACAAGAATTCTTCATCTATCATTAAATTTTTCTCCCTTATTTATGCACACTCAGTTTTCTTTTTCTAGCCAACCTAAAATATGCTAAGCCTGACAGACTATTCTACTTAAACATTTTAGGGTTTTTTGCCTGTATTAACAAAGTAGACTTTCATACCACCAGAGTTATATATATGATTTTGTGGCTCTATCAAATGGATCTGGCTTTCCTAAACAATCTCTTGAGAATTAGTTGAAAAAAATGAAAGATATTTATATCTGAACTGGGGATATTTTAGGCTTTTAAAATTATAAATAAAAGGAAATAAATCTTTTTTAGAGACCTCCTTTTGATGACTTGGTATGGATGAGATAAATGGAATCAGAAGTGGGTTTTCCAACTGTAGATGATCAAAGACATAAAATGTCTTCACTACACCCAGGAATTACACACAAGTTACAGTATTATCTCTCTAGATTATAAACTAGATAGTGGATGGGGAGAATTTTATTTTCACACTCATGTATTTATATCTACATACATTACCCCACAGCATTGCTCTTGGTAAGCATTCGGTAAACATTTTTGAATGAATGAATGGTTTTTGTTAAAATGAGTCAAACCTTACAGTTATCACAGGGAAACTATGTTTCTGGTATACATCTTCCCCAAACCACATTAGCCTTCAATTACTAGTTCCACATGAAAAAGAGAGATCTTAAAGAGATGCTGACTTATTTAGTGGCCTGATTATTTACTTAGAGTTTATAACCCAGGTACCACTGAATAACATAGTCTGCTCAGTTCCTCCATAGACATATTCTACTGGCTTTCTAAGAAATTAATTTTTTGTTGTAAAACATGATTTTACCTTTTTTCTAGGGCTTGTTTTATTTAAATCTGGAGGGTCAGAAAAAAACAAACAGTTGACTAGGAAGTATGATTTTATTTTTTCTGGCTCCTGTCATTTTATCCTGCTCTTTACATTTTTTAGTGTTAAAAAATGTTTCCATAACAAGACCTCCAAAAGTCCAGATGGCCTGCGAGGGCCAGGTGGCCTGAGAGGGTCAGATGGATGGCAGTTTTGCTGTCCTAATGCTGACTGACCTTCCAGGATGAAAGAAGTTCCACAAATAAATTTCATAATTTTAAGCAAGGCAAATACATCTAGAGTGATTTCTTCAATCATTTTAACAGTATTGCACACCTTTTCCCCCAGTTTTGATGTTAGAAAGTTGGTAACTCAACCCACATAAAGGAAAAATACAACTATGACAAAGGAAGGAAAGAAAAATGTCTGTATTATGACTTAGTGAGGATATTTGAGAAAGAAGAGTCACCGGAACAGGTATGAACAGCATCTCAACATCATAGCACCCTATATATGTTTCCTTGTGTTACACGTGCATTTCCCCCAGGGGTTTTCAAACTGAAAAGGCAGGCTAGAGAGTTCACTCTGCAGTTGTGATTGGGAGCATAATGGCCCCCCAAAGATGTGCATGCCCTAATCCCGGAACCTGTTAAAATGTTACCTTACATGGCAAAAGGGATTTTGCAGACATGAATAAGATTAAGATTAAGGATCTTGAAATGAGGAGACTGTCCTGGATTATGCAAGTGAACCCTGTATAATTACAAGGGTCTTTAGAAGTGGAAGTGGGGAGCAGAAGAATATATCACAGAGATGAAATGTGAGAATTCAACCTGTCTTTGATGGCTTTGACATGGAAGGGGGCCCCCAAGCCAAGTAATACAAGTATCTAGAAGCTGGAAAAGGCAAGGAACCGGACTCTCCAAAAAGCCTCCAGAAAGGAGCACAACCCTGCCTACATCCTGATTTTGGCGCGGGGAGAGTCATCTTGGACTTTTGACTTCCAGAGCTGTAGGCTAATAAATTTGTGTTGCCTTAAGGGACTGAGTTGGTGAGAATTTGCTACCGCAGCAAGAGGAGACTAGTGGAATGTTTTTCTCGGGACTTGTTCCTGACCTGTGTCTCATGAAACGAGCTTCAGTGCTGCGGCCACACTCCTGTGCTCTGCTGGCCTTCACACTCATTCATGACCTTTCCTCTCTGCACAAATGAAATGCCACGGGAAAAGTGAGAACATGTGAGGACTAGCTCATTCATTGTTATGGGTCTAAAACTTGATGAGAAAGGTCCTAAACCTATAACTAGGAAGTGATTTGAGGCACGCTGCAACCTCATGATAGAAGGCTATTTGTGTGTCAAATTAATGGCGTTGTGACAGGAACCTCCAAGGCAAAAGCTGAAAAATGAGCTGAAGTGCCCCAAACATGCCACTCCTTGGCCTGGCTGATATGACAGGCACCTTTGGCCTGGGAGATTTTGTTGTTGTTGTTGTTATTGTTTGCAACTCAACTTATTTACAATTCTGCCTTGAGCTTTTAAAAGAAAGGATTCCATTATTTATAGAAAGCATAATGGGGGAGCTCTCCCGGGTTATTGAATATAAACCTGGATAGAAAGTGAGTGTATCCACAGAATAAAATAACTTCTTCTAAACTGTTCTCATGTCCAAACAGGATGATTTATTTCTGGGGAGAGTAAGGATTTCACATTCCTTTCAGAAAACTCACATTTGGGAGGCTTTCTTAAGCTTTATGTTAGCACTTCCAACAAAATGTGAAATCAAGATAAAGAAACTTTTTATTTTTACTACAAGAATTGAGTAGAGGACGTTTTTGCTGAATAAGAAGATTCTAACTCCATGGCAGTCGCCAGGTGCCATTAGAATTCCCTCTGACTTTGATATTATCATAGCTAGGCCTTCATAAGAAGACTGTTTTCTTGTTCTGTGTCAGTGTTATCAATACTAAATGCTGGTGCATTAGAATTGAATGCAGTCTTCTTGAGGAAAAAGATAAGAATGAGAAAGAAATCGTGATAAAAAAGGAGCTTGTGGGCCGGCCGAGTGGCGCATTGGTTAAGCGCTGGTTTTGGGATGCCAGCGGCCCCGGTTCGGATCCCACATGAGGGCCAGTGACACTGCCCTCTACAGCTAACAACAGCTCCACCTGGAGCTGGGCTGTGCGAGCCCTGGTGATGGTGTGCGCTGCAGCCCCTGCTGCAGTGGGCTGCCATAGGCTACAGTGAGTGGCCCTCAGCCAGCGTGAGCGGCTGGCAGCCAGCATGAGCTGCCAATAGCCGCAGTGAGCGACCATCCAGAGGCCAGCGACCGATCTGCTTCATCCAGGAAGAGCGCAATGACGATACCAACAGTGAAGCAACATCCTCCGCAACTAAATTGAAGAACAGAAGGACAGCAACTTGTCTGTTCCCCTTCCCCGATTCCCCAACGCTGTTCCCCTCCGCCAATTCCCCAATAAAATCTTTAAAAAAAAAAAAAAAAAAAAAAGGAGCTTGTTTCTAGGGCCGGCTGAGTGGAACATTGGTTAAGAGCTGGTTTGGGACGTCAGCAGCCCCGGTACGGATCCCACATATGAGGCCCAGTGACACTGCCCTTTACAGCTAAGATGGTGAACAACAGCTCCACCTGGAGCTGGGCTGCGAGCACCGGTGACAGTGTAGGCTGCAGTCCCTGCTGCAGTGGGGTGCCATAGGCTACAGTGAGTGGCCGGCAGCCAGTGTGAGCTGCCAATAGCCGCGGTGAGCGACCATCCAGAGGCCAGCAACCGATGTGCCTCATCCGGGCAGAGCGCAATGATGATACCAACATGGGCCAGTGAAGCAACGTCCTCCACAACTAGACTGAAGAACAAAAGTACAACAACTTGTCTGTTCTCCTTTCCCAATTCCCCAATAAAATCTTTAAAAAAAAAAAAAAAAAAGGAGCTTGTTTCTTTTTGGTGACTGTCCTCTTTTGACCGTCCCATGAATTTTGGTCCCTGCCGGGCCTGTCAGGAGACAGAAGCATTGGGTCCAGACAGGTGATGAATGACAGCAGCCCTGGCTCTCCATGAATTACCTCCCACTACCCAACACGGAAATACTATAAAGAAAGGTCATATAGTGCTCCATGCCCCTCACTACCACTTACCTTCATGTTCCACATCTGAAAGGAAATGTGGATGAAGGAAATAATGCCTGTTTTCCCCCACCAAGCACTTTGTACACAACCGTCAATCATTCAAAAACAGCTATTCAGACCTAGAACATATTTGGATATGATTAGAAACGTTACAAAAGGAATATTTTGTCATGTGCTGGGTTTTTCAGAATCCATATAAAGGCAGATGTTTCAAGTTAGGGATGCCTACTGTGCTTACATATTTTCAATTCTCTTTTTCCCCACACTGGTTCCATGTTTTATAAATCTTCTTTTCCATACTATAGATTTGTTGACCTACTGCTTAAGTGATAAATACAATCCTATCCCTTACTGAGCTGATTTCTTTACTATGTTTATTTACTCCGCTCACCCCAAACCTCATCACTCTTTCCCCAAACAAGAAGTTCAACAAAAGAGATTCAGGGCTTCTAGCTCACCACCCCCTTGGGTCCTGCATCTGAATCCTGACCAGGTGAAGTATCAGATGGGGACACAGTGAATATAGGACCCCGAAATGAATGATGAAAGAGGATTGGGTCAGGAATGAAATCTTTCTAAATAATGATGCAGCGTTTGTATTTATTACCTTTGTTTATCACAGTTATCTCAGAAGATTTGGCATAAAATCAGAGGAAAGGAAGTTTTAAGCAGACATTCACATAACAGGCCACACAGATATGTGCTGATCAGATACAATATTCTGGCAGGCCTGGGGATAAAAGGAAACTGGCATTATTTAAGCAAGGATTGGACAGTATGGTAGGAAAAAAAAAAAGAAAGAAAGAAAAGAAAAGTCACCCAAGGAAAAGACTGGCTCTATTTACTATACTCCCAACATGCTACTAGATTCAATTTAATTTTACTAAATACAATTTTCACCCTGTTCTCTGTTCTCTATTATGTTATTTAATAAAAATGCACCTACTTTGTGATTCTTATCAATATACAGCTAACCAGGTCTCCAGTCCTTTTAGAAGATATAAGGTGAATTCAGATATCAAATTTCCAAGACTTGATTATAACATAGAAGTTAGAAAAATCTCACTCAGTACTTTAGTGTTTAAAAATCCATACACGATCAATCACACAGCTATCAAAGAAGAATAAAGATCAAAAACACTAAAGTGATGTATAAAGGATGAGGAGAGAAAGCTTGTGTGCTTTCAGTCCAGTAATTGATGGATGTGTAAGAGAGGCATGAACTAATAGAGCTCTGACAAATGAATTTTCTTAGAAATCAATGACTAGATGACCAGGGCAAGATTAACAAAAGCGTGAGAAGTGACAAGTGTTTCAGCTTTTCTATTTGTGAAAATGAAGAGTTGACTTAATTCGCATAGTCAATTCAAATTTTTAAAAATAGCATCAGTCTTACGCTCTTACTTTAGTACTCATGTATGATTTAATTATGTTTTACTATGCAAGCTTTTGAAATGATGATGCCAATGATGAAATGTAAATTTTGCGTAAGAAAGCATAATTTCCTTGCTATCTTTTTTCTAAGTTAAATGGAAGTTTAGTTCCCTTTTAAAATAGCACAATTTTCCTATTCCAGTTAACTTTTTCTATAGCTTTACTTCAAGTTAAACAATTCTTAATGGGAAGAGTCTAGTTATATTTAACCAAAATCAAATAAATATGCGTTTAAGTTTAAATTGCTTTAAAGATAATGAGCTCTTCTTTTCCTATTTGTGCCCAGGATTTATTAGCTCTTTCCTCCCAACTTCCACTACTATACAAGCTATTGGTGGGTCTCACTCAAGTAGAATTTAAATTTATGGAGACAGAGGCAGTGGTCATAGTGTAGATACCACTTAGGATGGTGCTGCTTTTAGAAGCACAGAGGGTACAACCCAGTAAATGGAAGGGCAGAGGAGGATGAAATTTTTAATAGTTTTGCTCTCTTGGTGATTTGTGTGAAAGAATCACTGTTGTATTTGACATTTGTTGCCATTTTGCTTTTTCATTTTGAATCACGGAGCCAGACTCGTGTGCATTGAGGGGAAGAAGAGGGATGACCTCAGAAATGTCAGAATTATCACCAAAGGCAGGTTGTAAGTTTGGACACGTGGACGATAGTGTTGCATCAGTCTTTTTAAACTCTGGCTGTGTGGTAGGGACCTGAAACAATAATATGAAGCTTTTTAAATGTTGTGAGAAACAATAGACGTGACACAAATGAAGTGGCTCCTTTGACGGCATAGGCCATGTGGTGGGGTAGCAGGAGGTGCCATAGGGACAAGGAGGGACGCTGGTCAGGCCTACATGTGATCTCACTATACCCATCCTGCTGTGACCTCAGAGGGTACACAGTCCCTCTGAGCTTTACTTTTCTCATCTGAACAATGATATCATACCATCTACCCCATGAGGTTGTTGAGAAAATGAATAAGGTTGTGTACATATGAGTAAAGTGCCAGGCTCCTTAAGTACAGTTTGCCTTGTCCTGCTTTGCTTCTACTTTATTTTAACATTGCAAATAATTTACAGTAACGAGAGATCAGGGACTTGGCCCAAGGCCCCTTGTGAGTACCTGGCCCAGCCGCACAGGGCTAAGTAACCTCACAGATGGAGTCCCTAAATTGCTGTGGTGGGTTCGCTCCTGCTGCTTCCAGCTGAGTGACTTCCTGGTGAGACCCTGGATAGGCCTGAACATGCACTGGGGATGGGGATAGTCACTGGTATGTGCCCACGTCTGCTTGCCTGCAGATTTGAGGTCAGCAGTCTACTGGCCTACAATGCAGTACTGCCATCTGAATTTCTCTATCTGGTGCAAAGTGGTCTGAGCCCAAGAGCTTGACCTTGGATTGTAAGTGGTGACTAGGAGCAATTGTCCCAGATGACTTGTGTTCTCACACATGGCTCACAACTTGCAGTTAGACAACTCTCAACCCATACACCCATGACATGAATGTAGATATTTCCACCCAATTTTTCCTCCATGTGGGCACTGGAGCTGTTCTGGAACTGGGCCATCAATCCAGCCTCATTTCAGAACAGGCAGTAGGCTTTATGTCGAATGCCTACTGAAGACCTAATATAGGCAAGGCAAATAGCTTTCATCTGACATGACAACTCATCTATTGGTGGTGACTGCCTCGATAGCTGTGTGTAGAATTCCAAGGCCTCCTCTGGGCTCAACATAAATGCGTACTTTGGTCAGTGAGGACGTCTGCCCTGGGGACTAAGGAGGGTTACTGGGGCACATGTGTCAGAATTGGAAACCTCATTCCCTGAGAATCCTCAAAGTGCTGATTTAGTTCAATGTGGACATAGAGCATCATTCAACAGATGGCTGTACCCCACACATACAGCACTGTGTAACACTGAGTAATTCCTTCAGTGGGGTGACAACACCATGAATTTAACATCCAAAGACAATCTCAGTCTCTGGTCAATGCTGCAAGAGGTTCCCAACCCACTAATGATTTTGAATATCACCAAGGATATACATTCCTGGATACTACCTGGTCCCTCCAACCTTATAATCCCGGAGATACAGAGGTTTGTCTGGTATACCTTGAAGTCATTGAAAGCCAAGATTAGCTACTGGTATTTCCATCATCAGTTCCAGCAGCCTCCACCAGCAAGCAGTAGTGCCAGAGTACAAAAGAAAACAAAATGCACCATTCCTAACACAGAAATCACAAGACTCTGAAATATATTTAGATGTTTTAAGTCAAAACCCTCCCTGCCTTCTACTCCTCTGCCTGAGCCATTGATCTTCAGCCAGGCACATGTGTTTGTGATCAGGGAAAGATGGCACCCCATAGAGGACTTAATGAAAGAAACCTATAAAAGAGTCGCATCTGCTCTTCCACTGTCCTTCCGCCTCATCAAGAGGAGAAGCAAGGATGTACAACAGGTGTTAAGTAAAATCACTATCCAAAATCAATACCTTCCCATTGACTCCTGGCTTGTTGTATTAGCACAAGTGAACCACAGTGCATACCAAACAGGGATTCCTGAGAACACATAACTAGTTTTAATTGTTGGAAAAGATGAAAGACCCTATTTTGGATGTATTATATTCAAAACGCCACTTTGAATATACATTCCAGCCACTCTGCATTTTTTGATCATGGTTACACTAGGATGTTGAATAATCTGATTGTTGGGTGATGTTTTATTTTCCTTCTCATGGTTCATCCATACTATGCAGTACTAGCCCCATTATGAAGACACCAGTGTGACCGGATGTATGCATTTAATGTTCCTTTGCTAAAATCTCGGCACATGGAAATCTTGTGTCCTTTGAATGGTGTAGTTCTGTACTGGATGCATCCACAGTCCTCCACCTGACCCATCTCTCTGTAACTCAATAATTTTTAAGTAATTTTAACCTCAGAACTCTTTGTACTTTTTTGTTCCCAGATGAAATTTCACCAAGAATCCTGTATTAGTTTCCTAGAGCTGCTGTAAGAAAGTATCACAGACTGGGTAACTTAAACAATAAACATTTATTATCTCACAATTCCGAAAGCCAGAGGTCAAAAATCAAGGTGTCAGCAGGGTTGGTTCCTTCTGCAGGCTGTGAGGGAGAATCTATTTCCACACCTTTCTCCTGGCTGCTGGTATTAGCTTCTTACCTTTGGCATCCTTGACTTGTAGAAGCACATCTCCATCTCTACCTTCCTCTTTGGATGGCATTCTCCCTATTACATCTGTCTCTGTGTCCAAATTTCACCTTTTTATAAGGACACCAGCTATATTGGATTAGGGCCCATTCTAATAACCACACTTAAATCATATGCAAAGATCCTGTTTCCAAATAATTTACAGGCAGTAGGGGTTAGGACTTCAACATCTATTAGGGGGAAACAATTCAAACAGTAACAAATCCCAATTATAAAACAGGAAGATGGGTCTGCTTACCATGAACTGGGGGAAGAAACCCCTCTGCCTTGTGTCTTTCTTGCCCCTTCATTCCTCCCCCTTCCTCCTCTTGACCTTCCTCGAGACGGCCCTGAGCTACACAAAACACAGTGTTCAAAAACACTGCTCAAAAAAACAGGTCTGCACCAATCAGATATTTCAGTAGTTGTCAGAGGTCTAGCAAGAGTTAAGCCTTGCTATCATAACATTGTACACCTTAAACTTATACAATGTTATGTGTCAATTAAATCTCAATAAAGCTGGGGAAATAAATATAAAATTAAATAAATGAGTTAAGCTTTGCATATATCAATTTAACATAGAATCAGTCCTGAACAACCCAGGCCTGTGACTAGTTTTCACTGTAGGGGGCAACTCCTGGGAGGGAAGGTTATGAAGCCTGCAGGGAAGATGGTCATGGAACTGTCTCTATCTGAATATCATCTCTGTGGAGGCTAACTGCACCACTTGGGGGAATGATCCATTTTTCATCAAACCCTCACCATCAATTCACAAAATGCTGGTGGTGCTTTCAGGTGGGAGCCAAACCTCCCATTAGCCATTAGCACAGACCCACAGAACCTCATGACATGCACAAGTCAGCCAAGAAGAGCTTTATTTACTGGCTCTCCTCTTTCCTCTCACTGCCAGACCCAGTACCTTCCCAGATCACAAAGCCAGAAAGCCAATTCGAAACCCCTGGCATTTTAATTTCCAAAGGCTTCCTAGTTCCCCAACTGCCTGCTAGCCATGACAAATCTGTCCATCTTGCAGCCCTGGCCAGACTGTCTATCACTCATGTTAGAGCAGCGAGAAGCAGACAGAAATGCCTGCTAGACCCAGGAGAGCACTCATTGTCAGTGAGACCCCACAGCTCCAATCATCACCCTCCCATCACCTCCATCCTGATGGAGGCGCAGTGGTTTCTGTCAAATTCTTCATGACTGTCCTCGGAGAACATCCTCATTCTGTGGCTACTGAGAAACCTATAGGCATGCCATCAAGAATGATACACTGGAAGGCCTCTTCTACCAGAATCCTGGAATGCAATCACAAGGGTCTTTTCCAAACCCTTTGCAATGTATCCCAATCATATTAGTGGATAAACCCAATGTCCCATCAGTTCTGCTCTAAAGGGACATATGTGCCCCTAAAAATTCATACCATAAAAACCACAGGGTTTATGGGGGAAATGGTGGTAGGGAACAACCTCGAAAACTTCATCTGTGATGTAGAAAACTAGGAAGCTATTAAAAGTGGTAGTTTTGCACATGTTAAATGGTTAAGAAATACATAAATATTGCAATAAATATGGTATTTTACCTTGAAAAGATCTTATAGAAGTTGGTGACGGAAGGGTTACAGCTCGTGAGTTATTGTGAAGAGGTGGAAGAAAACTTGTCTGAAATTTGGTGGAAAATTGTAATTCCAGAAGAGCGTGGGCTTGGATCATAACCCGTGTGGTATGTGGTGAACCAAGGCAGCTGCAGATGTTTGAGGTGTGCTCATGTGTGCATTTTGTGTGTTCCTATACAACTCGGTTCGGCTGGGTACAGTTTCCTGTGTCTGCCTATTGTTTTCCATGGACAAAATTATGCATAAGCAAATGCTAAATTTGCATTGTGTTCAAATTTTTCCCTACTGTATTAATTACATTGGGGCAAATCCATATATTCAAAGCAAGCATCGTAGCAGGACAGACTCTATAGTACTTATAAACATACCTTCAACTTATACCATCCAACAGAAAAATCAGGCCAGCTTCCTCAAACATCCCTCAGAACATGCGTTGGCATATTAACCATCAACTTTGTCCTCATTACTTTTCAGCACCAATTGCCCTTGGCCTCTAGACCATTCTCAGACCAGGGAGCAAACATATATGGGATAGGAAACCAGATTTGGCTGTCCATTTTATGCCTGTATTGGACTCACTGGCTACAAAGCTGGTAGGAGGCCAACTTCATCACACTCTGCGGGGCTTTCAAAAATTGTCTGTTCTAAGAATATGAAGTCCAGCTCCCAGGTAACCTCATGACCCACCTCAGGTTTTCTATTTCTTCTTTTATGGCACAAGCTGCATGTAGAGTTTCCCACTCAACAGTTTAATCCATGTAAACAATACAGAGAAAGCAGCTTATTTGGGGGCTCTGAGGAAGAATAGTGATTTTTATATTACACAATATGACACACCCACACACACACACCCCACCATGCCATGGAAGGCCTAAATTTCCTAAAGCATGACCTAACCATAGACACAGAGGCCTCCTGAGACGATGAGAGCATATCCCTGATACTGGGGAACTAGATTAACTATGATAGATGCTAGGGTAGGTTCAGTTGGGTCAATCTTTGGGTTGACTCAAAAGAGAAGAGACTTGTGTCATATCTTCTTCTGAGCTTCCATCTCCCTTAAAACTCTCTGGGTACTTACCTTGGGCTTCAGCCCTGTGGCATCTTGATCCTCCCTTCTTCCCTGGATCAAAGCTAATTTCCCAACTTCTTTGTTGGATTTTGTACTCTGCTGTGACCCGGCAGCATGGTTATACCTTTTCCCCTACGCTTGCCAGGAACCATGGTACACCCACCCCCTCTCCCACTACATCCTGTCGACTCTGTCAAAGGTCCACTGGCAGTTTACAGACTGGGATTCCAGTTCCCCTTGCCTCACTATGGACTCAACTCCCTTGCCCTTTGACTTGATCTCAAACTGCATCCGCCTGACTGAGCCAACAGGAAGATCACAGAAAGTGGCATTTCCTTTGGTTATGATCCCACAAGGTGTCTGTTAGACCCGCATGAGAACAACCTCGTATAAGTTTTCAGTTTGCACCTTTTTCAAAGTATTATGAAAATTCATTGTATCATTTGAAAGGAGTCGACTTAGTGACTGCTTTGTAAAAGAAATAGCATATTCATTTTTTCCAAATAGGATAACTTAATGCCATTTTGTAATTTTTGATTATACTAAGATATTAGCATATGTGTTACTAATAAACTATATTGCTATTTTCATTAGTAGTTTGGCATTGAATCAATGTTTGATACTGTGAATGATTTTAGGATTAAACAATGGACAGGATTGAATCACCAGACTTATCTTCATATTCTAAACTACCTTAAATGAATGAAAGAATAAAAGAGGTAGATTCATATCAATGTGATATGAAGGAGCTGACATGGAGGTTCCTTCATTTATTTTTGGTTGTCACTTGTGATGCAAATTGAGTCTTTTGATATCCATATGGTGTATTGAGGACTCCAGTTGTTTCCTTGCATTATAAGGGAACAATGTCCTAACTAAATTTCTACATTTACCGTATTGTGTTTACTACAATCTGTTTGATCTGTAATTCAGTTTGGCTATTGATATTGATTGCCAAAAAGTGAGTTTACCACCAATTATAAAAACAATATGAATAAAACTAGAAAGATGCCCCTCTGTATTTTAAGGCAGTAAAAAGAAATGATTTGTGTTCCCATTTATGACAGATTCAATGCATCATGTAAAATACAGTCAGAGTGAAAAAGAAGCTTCCCATGTGGGTGATAGAGTATAAAGCAGTTTCATTTTAAAAAGATGGTAGTGAGTAATTGACAAAGAAAATATACTACAGAAGCAATGAATGAGACCATAACGAAGTCACATAGGAAATCATGATTCTTTGTAGTTAAGAAAAAAATTAAAATATTTTAATGTTAAAAATTAGAGATGAAAGAAAACTGGCTTGTTAAAAAAAGGATCAGGCATTAAAAATCTGAAACAAAGGGTGCAATTGAAAAATAATGTGAAACATTTCTGAAGAAACAAGAAGGGAAATATATTTGCATGTATTGTAATATCTGAGTTTCCTTTCTTTCATCCCAAAGGATGCTGAAAATCATGAAAAATTCTTGGTTTTAAGTAAAATACACTCAAGAGTTTATAAAGGTCACTGAAATTCATTTTGCAATTGGAGAAAATAATATTCATGATTTATAGCTCTTAGGAGAGATAATACACAAGTCAGTGGCTTGAAGAAATAGAAGAATAAGGACACAAGAAATAACACGGGGACTGAAAAGAATGAAAATATTCCATAGAGAAATTAGGTGCTACAAGTGCAGCTTTGGGGCCTCAGATCAGGAGGAAAGGTGATAGGAGTTATTCTTTTCATAAACTCTAAAAAGAGCTTAAAAATGGTTTGCTTTTCCATCCCAGGTTTGAATGTCTGTGTTTGTGCTTAAGTATGTGTTTATATGTGTGTGCAGTGTGTAGGTGTATGTATGTCCACATGTGTGCATGCAGGTATATGCCTGTGAATGCATGTGCATGTGTGTGTGCATAGAGTCACTAAAGAATCAAGACATTCCAATTCTTCATATCGTACACCTCTGTAATTCAGGCAGGCGTAAAGCAAAGAAAGAGTAAATAGCAGAGCCTCTTTTTTTACTCAGAAAGGAGGCAGAACAGTCTAATGGTTAAAAAATATGATCTTTAGTCATACATATGTGAGTTCAAATTCTGATATGCCACTTGTACATTATGTCACGTCAGGCATTTTTTTTTCTTCTTTCTTTCTTTCTTTCTTTCTTTCTTTCTTTCTTTCTTTCTTTCTTTCTTTCTTTTTAATTAGCTTCAGGTGTACAACACAGTGCAATAGTTATACTTTTTACCCCTCAAAGTGACAACCCACCTCCCCCATTTAGCCACCCCACTCCTCCCCACATCAGGCATTTTAATTAGTCTTCCCATGGTTCAGTGTCTTATTTACAACATGAGAATGGTAGTACTTCCCTCATAAGATTACTTTAAGGATCAAGTGAAATCATGTATAAAGCTCTCAACATAACTCCTAGCACAAAGTGTGTGATCCATACACGATAGTCATTGTAATCATTATTTTACTAATAAACATACCAAGCCCTAAACAAAAAATAGGACACACCAGAAATTCCAGCAAGAAAGTAACAGATAGGAGAAGAGAACTGGGAACTGATTTGCCAGTGTTTGTCCTATTTCAAAGACTTACTCAAATGGGAAAGTGCAGCCTCTCTTAAGATAGATGCTACCACCCTCACTGTGTCTCTCTGACTGGGCTGTGACCACATAGTCAATTTAGGAAGGAAGCTCAGAGGATAGGAAGAGTGAGTGGCCATAATAAATTTCAAATGAAAGCACACTGCCTAGTTGTAAGAAATATTAGTTGATGATGATGAATGCAAAGCCTCATATTTAACTTAGATATTTAAAGTAGCTTATTACTTTTATAATTGCCCTTCACTAGCTGTCTAAAAACAAAATAAAGGGCCGGCCGAGTGGCGCGGTGGTTAAGCGCTGGCTTGGGAAGCCAGCGGCCCCGGTTCGGTCCCACATATGAGGGCCAGTGACACTGCACTTAAAAAAACAAAAACAAACAAACAAAAAAAACCAAAATAAAAAGCTTGTCTTGGAGCCATCTCCCAAAATAAAATGCAACACTTGGTTTTATATGTATGAGTATATTTACACTGAAAATATATACATACATCCACACAGAGGAATGTAGTGTATGAATAAAATGCTTTAAGGCATATTGCAAATCAGCAGCTAAATCATTTAACTGACAAGTAGCTTTGTATGCAATTCTCGTGTCATTCAGAAAAGAATACACTGAGCCGGTCGAGTGGCACACTGGTTAAGAGTTGGCTTGCGGCGCCAGCTCTGAGCAGCAGGGCCCCAGTTCGAATCCCACATGGGGGCCAGTGACACTGCGCCCGCTACAGCTAAGATGGTGAACAACAGCTTGACCTGGAGCCGGGCTGCTGTGCACCGCCGGCAATGGCATAGGCTGCAGCAGGGCTGCAGTGGGCTGCCATAAACTACGATGAGTGCTTGGCAGCAGCGAGAGTGGCCTGCAGCTGGTGTGAGCTGCCAAGAGCCTCCATGAGCGGCTGTCCAATGGCTGGAGAGCGATCTGCCTCACCCGGGAGGAGCGCAATGATGATACCAACATGGGCAAGTGAAGCAACGTCCTCCGCAACTAGACTGAAGAACAAAAAGACAGCAACTTGTCTGTTCCCCTTCCCCGATTCCCCAATAAAATCTTAAAAAAAAAAAATACACTGGGTCTGACTGAAATGCATTAAGAGACCAGGGTGTCTGGAGTTGGAAAAAAAGTGAGATTGTTAGAAAAGAAAGCAGATGTTCTCACCAGAATAAAGAGCCAAATTACGAACACTTGAGCTTTATAACAGTTTTAAATAACCCTCGATGGTGCAGCATGAGAACTTTAAACTTTAATGAAAGCAAAAATCATTTTATCATACTAATGGCAGAGTCTTTTTTCTTGTCATGTTTCCTTTACAGTCTTTCTTGTCTCATTTTCATTTTTTTCCTCTTGACCTGGTATTTGCTTCTCTTGCAAGCTAGGACCATACCAGCAAAGGGAAATGGACCAAGGGGGCATTTATCTCAACTGTTCAGGCAGAAAAAATTTGTAGTGGGAATTGAAGTAGTGGGATGCTTTACACAGAGAGAATTTTTGCTTGGATTAACCCCAGACCTGGTGTGATTTCAGACATAAAATCATGTCTCTATGATACCACAGTGCTGTGACTTTGATCCATCCAGTACACCTCGTCCTATCTGTGCTTTGGAACCCTTTCACAATAATGGCAGTGTTATCATTTCTGTGAATGTTTACCTTGGAACACCATTACTCAACTCTTACAGTCTGAAAAACTTAAAAAGGCAAAACTGCATGCATTCAACATATACAACTCTGACATGCTCAGCTTCTGAATACTTGAGTGAGTATTGAAAGGGAGGGCTGTTGTCGGGTGCTCTGTGTTATGATAGCATCATGTGTGGCATTTCCATAACCTGCCAATAGAATTCAAGTGACGGATCTGCAGTTGGACGAAGACATCTCCTAAATTAGTATTCAGACCTTTCTCACTGCTGCGCACAGTGGAGGCAGGGGAGAGAAGTAAAAAGATTGACGCAAAAGTAAAAAGATATAAAAGGTTAGATTTTTTTTTCTCATTACCCCTGTAGTTTTCTGACAACAGACTCTATTGATTGGAATGGAACATGGGAAAGGAAATTAATATGGACAAGAGAAACATAAATTTGATCATGGAAATGGTAGAATGGTAGAACGGTGTGCATTTGTCTGTGTGTCCTCTGAAACAGCCTTGGCTAAAAATGTGGAAAAGAAATGTCAGTTCTAACATTTTATAAAAATATATATATATATGCTTTTTAGCTGAGCCATCCTGCCACCTGTTGGCAGCTCAGCAGCAGCTCAGCTCAGGCTGAGCATCGAACTGCTGTTGCTCAGAGCTCAGCTCGCACTCTTGATCAAGCTCTTAACCAACTGAGCCACTCGGCTAGCCCTTATAAAAAGATTTTTAAGATGAAATATTAGAGGAAAAGAAAATTTGGGGTTTTGGTGGTTTTTTCCCATTGATCAAATTAATTCAGAAGGAAGATTGAGGATATCTAGCCTGAGAAATAAACTAAGTAGAAATCATTGAGGGAACTGAAATCAAACAGAATTCTTTGACTTTAAAAGGGAAGAAAAAAGGAAGAGTAGAAAATTATTTTCAGGTAACAAGGAAAGAAAATGATTCGAAAGTCAAATAGGATTTTAAAAACAAATCAATATTCATGTCTGATTAGAAAGAATGGAAAAATCACTAAATGACTCCATCTACTATTACTGTCTAGCTATGGAAAAGGAGTTACAGAAAATGGTCGAGTTTTACATTCGACTTCTTTAGCGCAACAGAAGTCATACTGGGAAAACAAGTCAAAGACAGGCCTTTGTTTTGAAAAAGTTTCCTCTGAGGGAATTTCTCTGGTATAACCCTCTGCTCGGGGATGATTCCAAACACCAAAGGCACCAGGTTCTACACACTGAAGGCAGTGTATCCCGCTGGCATGCTCTCTATTGATTGTCTTTCAAACAGTAGTCAGGTAGAGCTCAGCAAACAGAATGAGACAAAGAAAATGTCATTCTCCAGGCTTCTCGGTTAAAAGGGAGTGCAATCTGGGACAGCAGCTGTCCTGTGTGAGCAGCTTGAATCCACACCTGGGCTGTCCTTCTGGATGGGGGTAGGAGGTGGTGGGGGCAGGGGGAGCTGTCCTTCCCAGGACCAAGCCCCAGGGAAAGTGTCACAGGAGTGCAGGTGGGTGTTTGGAAGGGAGCAGGACATGGGGAGAGCTGGAGGTGGTAGAAGGCTCAGCATGGGATCCCTCCCTGTAACCCTTCCCGTGTTTAGTAAAAAGAACATTTTCACCAGTTTTCTTGTGGAAAATAATAAGGAATCAGAGATCTGCATCCCTTCTACAATACCTTGGCTTTGCTTTTTCCAGGAGGCAAATTAATTTAGAAGGGAAATTAATAATATCTAACTTTAGAAAAGTAGAAGCCACTTAGGGATGTGACATAAAGCAAATATTGTACCTATCAGCACTGGACAGAGAACTGCAAGAGTGAGATGTAGGGGAGGAATGTGCTGATATATCACAGGAGGTTTTGAGCTGAGTATCCTAAACCTCTGAGAGGCAAGGAGACCCCAGTGACCTCTGCATGACAGATAGGGTTCTCCTCACGGCAGCACAGTTGAAAATGCAAACACAGAAACATCCCAGCTAACACTCTTGTCCAGGTCGCCTTCCTGCCCAAGCATTAGGATCTAGACCAGACCGATATGTTTCAACATTTATGACAACTATTGTGTATTTTTGTTTTTTTTTGTTTGTTTTTGAATAGGTAGGAAAGGGATAACCCTGCCAAATGGCATTGTGGACAGACGGTGTATTTCTCAGAGGGGAAGGCATGAATACCATCCATATGTTGCTCCCTGTCAAGAAACAGTGAGAGCTAGGCTGCTAGGTGTCGAAGTGGTCGGTTAGACAAGGAACCAAACTGAAAGTAACAGTCAAGCCTTTGTTCAGTTACTGTGATGGTGTAAGCAAGAGGCCAGAAAGAAGGTGCTGGCTCCCCCAGTGCTGCATTTTATCCATTATTTCTCTAATGGACTATGCCTTTGATGGTGCAGGTAAACAGATATTACCACATCCAAAGTCACCTAAGATTCTCCTCTATGTTATTTTCTAGGACTTTTACAATTTTGTGTTATACACTAGGTCTATGATCTATTTTGAGTTAATTTTTGTAAAAGGTGTAGTCATGTTTTTGCATGTGGTTGTCCAGTTGTTCCAGCACCATTTGTTGAAAATACTACTGTTGATCCATTATATTACCTTTGCTCCTTTATCAAAGAGCAGTTGACTATATTTCTGTGGGTCTATTTCTGGGCAAGTCTATTCTGTTCCGTTGATCTATTTGTCTGTTCTTTTGTCAACAAGCAAATTTCACATAGGCTTGTCTTACATGTTGTTCCACTAATCTGAGGGGTTCCAAAAAACAATTATATTAATGTTTTAGTACGAGTTTATTAGACAAATGCTGTGTACCGGCAATGGACTAGGCACAAAGATACAAAGAAAAAAAAGATAAAGGGACTGCACAATAGAAATTTTAAATCCTCTGAACATTAAAAGAAGTCCTTCAAAAGACCACCATGATAATGAAATGGTGATAGACTAGGCCTGCAAACAGTAACTCCTGTGGTTCTATCTAGGATAAAGTCACCACTTCCTGCTGATACAATCTAACCATTATTAAGCCTTGAGGTGCACTTTTGTAAAACTATATTCTTAATGATTAAAAAGTACTCAAGGTATGATATGGGGGGGTGGCGAATTGAGGGAGGGGGGTTGTCACTTTGAGGGATAAAAAGTATAAAGATTGTACACCTGAAACTAATTAAAAATAAATAAATAAATAAATAAAGTACTCAAGGAATAGGTAGAATATTTTCTGACTCCTGAAAATTAAGATAAACAAATAAGGTGTTAAATCATTTAGAGACCGTGATATTGTGGATTATGAAAAAATATATAGTTGGGTTTCATTCCCATTTTTGGCAGAGTTCCTAAAACGATTGGAACTTCCTAAGTAATAAGAACAATTTTTTAAAGTGTCTTTTGTTATGTTAATGAGATGACTGTTGGACTGCACCTAAAGATGGGAGCTGGCTGCCAGGAGAACCAACCATGTGATTGGAAGGTTGGAATTTTCAGTCCCACCTCCCTGAGCTCCTTGAAGGGTAGAGGGGCTAGAGGTTGAATCAATCACCAATTGCCAATGATTTAATCATGCATGCTTATGTAATGAAGCCTCCATAAAACTCCAAAAGGATGGGGTTTGGAGACTTTCCAGTTTGGTGAACACATGGAGATTTGAGGAGAGTGGTGTACTGTGACAGGGCATGGAATGTTTTTCGCCCTTTCCCCATAGCTTGCCTTAGGCATCTCTTCTTTTTGGCTGCCCCTGAGTTATAGCTTTTTATAATCAACCAGTTATCTAGTAGGTAAAAAGTTTCTCCAAGTTCCGTGAGCCACTTTAACAAATTAAATCCAAGAAAGGGTTTCCTTGGAATTCCAGTCTATGGCGAGTCAGTCAGAAGCACAAGTAAATTTGGTCTTGAGATTGGTGTCCGAAGTTGGGCAGGGGCAGTCTTGCGAGACTGAGCCTTTAACATGTGAGATCTAAGGCTATCTATCTCCTGGCAGAGATGTCAGAACTGAGTTGAACTGTAGGGCACCCAGCTGGTGTCAGTGAATTGCTTGGTGATGCAGAGGGAAACCCACACATTGAAATTGGTACCAGAATTCTTAGAGACTCACAATCGACATGACATGGAATTTCAGGGAAGTAAAAGCTGGGCCAAGGGAGCCTTTAGCAGAACAGTAGAAACACACCCTGAGCAGTGGCCAGGGTTCAGAGAGCAGAACTGGTGAGCCAAGGACTGACACTGGTATGAATGCGGTTGTGACTTTTAATCAGGTTTAGATGTGAAAAGAGAAAAAAATGCATCTTATTAACCTTTCTAGTTTTGTGTTGCGAAACCACGATGGAGTGACATAATGAAAACTAAAATAATGTTATTCCCTTCAGTAAGATTTTGGTTGAAAATATGTATTAATATGCGGCATATATTCACCTTCCCAATTAAAGTATGGTATGTTTCAGCGGTTATCAGAATAATTTAAACATGTTCTTCAGTTGAATAGGTCTTCAGCTTAGCTGACAGTTCTAGCCCCTGGAATCCACATTACCCTTCTTGAATCAGTTGGTCTGGAGCAGCAATTAAAATGTTTTAATAAGCCCCCTTAGAAAGATAGCAGACAACATCTATGAAAGTTTTTCAAACAGTGCCCTTCAAAGGGGATTATTGAAACATTTTTATGCTCTGACAGCAAATAAGCATACTGACCACCAAATAGATCTTTAGCAAATGACTGTTGATAGTTGTGTCTTTGTTTCTAATTTTCCTTTTGTTAGCTTATTTGAACAACAATGAAAGAATATATCATGTAGGTAGTTTCCTGATTCAAGCCCCACCTCCTACACTCAGGATGCACATAAAAACTTCCTATTCAAACCAGTCCTTCCTTTCAGTTGACTTGTGTTCCATGAGCTATTTTCTAATTGATTGAAAAGTAATTTCTCTACCGACAAGTAAAGTATCTAATTTCTCCAGGTGCCCCTTGTACGATAGTATAGAAGGAGCAGCCATGTATGAAATGTATTTAAACATAAACCATCATCATTCCAAACTTGTTAGTTGAGTTTTCTTCTACTCTAACTGGAGTGCGCTTCAGGTGTCTAGGCTCTGGGCATGTACCTGCACGCACACTCACCTAAACACACTCTCACCAACAAGTAAAGCGGGATTCAAGCCTCCCCTCCCAGCAGGGCTGGCCTGTTTATCCAGAAGGGAAGAGGGTGACACCTTCTTAGGGTATGATGTCTGTCATTCACAACACCTTTCTCATCACTAGAGAAAGCCCTTCCTCACTCACTAGTTAATGTACCATTTCACAACCTTCATTCCTTTAAGATGGCTTTATGCCTTCCATGTTTTACCCTTTGGAGACTACCAGGTGACTGTGATTTTACTGTGGAATGCCAGTGAGGCATCTGAGAATGTCTGAGAAGGAGCAATGTGGAAGGACACGGTGACGTGGACCCCACTGGAGGCCAAGGCACAGAGACGAGTGGGAGTGAGGGACAAATAGAGCCACCTGATTAACTATTAACTGTCAAAATGCTATTCCTATTTAGCCTTTTGAGCAGAGACAAAATTCCTCCTTTATTTAACAATTCACACAGTGATTTTGCTCTTTTTATTTATCTTTTATTTTTTATTTTTTTGAGGGCAGTGTCACTGGCCCTTATATGTGGGACCCAAACCGGGGCCACTGGCTTCCCAAGCCAGCGCTTAACCACCGTGCCACTCGGCCTGCCCTAACTTTGCTCTTTTTAAAATGAGGATAAAATTCTTCCAGAGCCCTGTGATAGGGTTTCAGCCTTAAGCATATGAGTTCCTCCCTCTCTCCTTGTCTTCTTCCCCTACATCTGACTCTTCCTCCTCTTTTCCTCCTTCTCCTCCTCCTTTTCCATTTGCCTCTTTCTTTTCTCCATCTTCTTTCCCTCACCCTTCTCCTTCCATCTTCATATGCTATAAATACTATTAGTTAAATGAAATGCACAGAAAAAGGATATCAGGAAAGTCCCTGCTGAAAATTATTTGAGAATCCATCAGTAGGTGGAATAAAGCTTAAATTCCTTCTAGTCACAGGATTAAAAGTTGTAGCAGGAGCCAAAATAACAAGACTAAGATTGATGAATATGTTTGAGGTAGAGGTGACAGTAGATTCCATAGGTTGCTTTTATCCATCTTAACAAAGATTGAGTATATTTTAATAGCTCTTTGTTACACAATCATTTAATTACTTTTTTGAGGAGAAACATGTCAAGGTATCATGTAAAGTAAAGTCTTTCAAAATTTTTTAAAAAAAAATGGAAAGGAAGCAGCATGGTACTCACAATAACATTATTTTATCATCAGAGTCTGACATAGAAAGTTAACATTTCAAACGGCATCTGCAAAACTTCTTTCTTAATCGGCTTCCATACTAGTCTTAGATTAACTTCACTTCACATTAGCACCATGGGCGGAGAAAAGGCAGACATTTTATTTTATTTTATTTTATTTTATTTTATTTTATTTTTTTAAAGATTTTATTGGGGAATTGGGGGAGGGGAACAGACAAGTTGCTGTCTTTTTGTTCTTCAGTCCAGCTGCGGAGGACGTTGCTTCATTGGCCCATGTTGGTATAGTCATTACGCTCTTCCCGGATGAGGCAGATCGGTCGCCGGCCTCTGGATGGTCGCTCACTGCAGCTATTGGCAGGTCACGCTGGCTGCCGGCCACTCACTGTAGCCTATGGCAGCCCACTGCAGCAGGGGCTGCAGCTTACACCATCACCGGGGCTCGCACAGCCCAGCTCCAGGTGGAGCTGTTGTTAGCTGTAGAGGGCAGTGTCACTGGCCCTCATATGTGGGATCCGAACCGGGGCTGCTGGCATCCCCAAACCAGCTCTTAACCAATGCGCCACTCAGCCGACCCAAGGCAGACATTTTAAAAACTATCATCATATTAACTGATGTGAGAAAATATTTTTTGATCTAACGAAGTGGGAACAAGATTTATCTTTTCTTTCCAAGCTATGTCTATTAGCCCTCTAGTGAAATGCTCAAATTGTATACTTGAAAATATAGAGACAAATGTACTGCCAAAGGAAATAAACAAAATTGGTTTGTCACTCTAATTCAAGTGAAAATAAATTCAAATGTAAAGGGAAAAAAAATCTTCAATATAAAGATTAAGAGGAAAAGGAGCTCTCATGTCTGTTAAAAAACAAAATTCAACCAAGTAAATTTGAAGATCTCATTGACTTTATGAAGTGATTAAATGAATCCAGCAACATCCCTTTTAACAACCGGAAGGGGGCCCTGACGTGTTGTACGAAGTGGAAGGTTTTTATAGGAAGAAAGGTGGGGCACAGGAGCTGTTAACAAAAGGATTAGTTTTAGACGCTGACATCTTTTGTGGGGAAGGGAATGGCAAGGGGTTTTTAATCATACAGATTGCCTCTTCATTCTATGGTGGTGGTGGGTTGGGAGTAGTAATGAAAGAGGCCCCACATGACAGATTACCTTATTGGTATTGACCAGAAAAATCTAGATTGGCTGATTCAGATTATGTTCTGGGAGAGGCTGAAACAGCAATTAGGTCAGGTATTAAATATAGGTTTGGTGTCATGGACTTTAGCACAAGTGACACCATTTTAGGTCTTGATTTTCTCCCTAACATGTCAAAATCCCAGTTGTTTAGTTTGGTGAAAAACAAACAAACAAGCAAAAACTCAGTTTTTTATTTATGTACTTATTTATTCATATGTGTATAGAGTCTTCTATTAGCTTCCAGAAATAAGTAAAAGAAGCTGATACCTCGTCCTCCAGGAGTCTGTCATGACTTTGAAAAGGACATACAAATGTAAAATAAATAAGAAATGGTAATGAGGTATGCTGGCAGTGACACCTAGCTCTTCGAGTCAGTTTCCTGACCCACAAAATAAAGGGGGGATGCTAATACTCAACAGACTCCATTCCATCTTAAATCTATACATTAGTATAAACAGATTTGGCTTAATAAGAGGAAAATAAAGTGTGTGATCATTTCATGCAGCTGCAGACAAGGTAGGGCTCTTACAAGCACTACATAATTCTAAATGTGATTGAAGCAATGGACTCTATCCACACAAATGCAAATACTTGCAAGTATTTGCATAGAATTGTGTGCTCAGATAGGCTTGCTCACCTCACTTCCCCACTCCTGCTTTCATGCCCCACTTTGAGGATTCCCCTAAGTCCTTTTGATGAGAGGGATGATGCAATGCAAATGGCTCAGAGGACAGCCAATAGTGTGTGGGGACTCCAGAAAACTTGAGCCTGCTCTGTTTTAATAAGCAGCTATTCAGTCTGAGCTGACTGTTGACATGCAGAATTTCAAGTCCAATTTTTCCTCCAATTTTTTAAGGGAAACTAAAATTTTGAATTTTTTTGTGCATCTTCCAAAATGATCTTCCAAAATGTTTTATTTTTTACAACCATCTTAACATTTTAAGGAAACAGCATATGAACCAAATGAAGTATATCTGTGGGCTAGATGTAGACAAAGGACACGCTTGTGACATTTGCTCTAGTGATTCAGTGTGGATTAGAGAAGACAGGAAAAGCCTGTGGTGTCTACTGGCATGGTATGACTTACTCCCTGAATGTGTGTGGTGTCTGTGTTTCTGTGTTCACACACATGTACACACAAAGATATATACAACTGAGGAAGATAAAAATTAGGCAATCATACAAGTACTGGAAAGATCCACAATCAAAGATTGGAATAATGAGAACGTAGGAAATCTTTGGGTAAAAGAGGAGAAAATTTTCTGAGGTAAAGGAGAAAGAAGATTGACTTTGCAGTAAAACAAAACTTTGAAAGGCAAATGGAGATGTTTGTATAAACAGAAAAATTCTTGAACAATCTTGATTAATTGCATTTTGATTATACATAAAGATTTGTGCCTCCTAGGATGTTTGCCATAAAATGACTCCAATGATAATCCAACACCTCATTAAATAGATTAATGAAATTGTATCAAACTCAACAAACAAGGACACGTATTTCAAAACACATTTCTTACTCAGCCATTCACTCACTTGTCATCAGTCATAAATATGACTTAAGATCTTGGAGATCTGATTTCAGTGGTGAAAATACTGGCGCTTTAATTATTTGGATAGTAATCCCGATGTAAAATTCTGCAGAAGGCAAGATAGAAAATCAGAGTTCAGTTGAATGTCAATTATGCATGCTAATTTCCATTTATGTACAAATATCTGATTGAATTCATACAATGCAGCTGGGTCCACTTTCATCTTTAATGAAAAGAAAATATCACTCAAAGGATGTGTAAATGAGGATTGAAAATTCATAGTATGTTTTTCTTGAACACTCACAAGAGCTCAAGGTTTTCATATGACTACTGTTGCTATTTTACTTGTTTACTCTTTTTTGTTATATTTTGTTCTTTGTTTGTTTATTATTATATGTGACTGTTTATTGTTGCCATCTTCTTGGCATGAAACTCCAAAAAGGACAGAAGGCCTTCTATAAAATTTAAATTTGCCTACCAGCCTCCAAACCAGGGTATCCCAGTTCCCTCCCAGAGTTCCTATGTCAGTTCTATAGATAAACTTGCACAAATGTTATGTACATATAGAACCAGTTGGTAATTAAATTTAGCTACATATTAAAAAAATAAGTTATTTCGAAGGTAGAGATTTATTTTTCTCTCATGTAAAAGGGATCTGGATGCAGGCACTGCAGGCCTATAATGGTGGCTTCACGGTTGTCAGAGACTCAGGTTCTTGTACTTTCTTCCTCATCAGTCTTGGGATGCAGTATTCATCCTGAAACTCACCTCATGATCACAATATGGTGGCTAGAGTGATATCTTTCACATCAACATTCCAGCCAAGAAGAAGGAAGAGCAAAAGGGCATGCCTCCCAGCAGTCAGCTCCCTTTAAAGAGCTTTCCTGGGCCGGTGGTTAAGAGCTGGCTTGGGACGCCAGTGGCCCCGGTTTGGATCCTACATATGAGGGCCAGTGACACTGCCCTCTACAGCTAAGATGGTGAACAACAGCTCCACCTGGAGCTGGGCTGCTGTGAGTTCCCAGGACAGCATAGCTGCAGCCCCTGCTGCAGTGGGCTGCCATAGGCTACAGTGAGTGGCCGGCAGCCAGCCTGAGCGGCTGGCAGCCGGTGTGAGCTGCCAAGAGCCGCTGTGAGCGGCCATCCAGAGGCTGGTGACTGATCTGCCTCACCTGAGAAGAGCGCAATGATGGTACCAACAAGGGCCAGTGAAGCAATGTCCTCCACAACTAGACTGAAGAATAAGAACAAAAGGACAGCAACTTGTCTGTTCCCCTTCCCCGATTCCCCAACGCTGTTCCCCTCACCCAATTCCCCAATAAATTAAAAAAAAAAAAAAAAAGAGCTTTCCTGAAAGCCCCAGACTGACTCTAATTGCCTAGCGCTGTGGGGGGCGGGGGGGGTAAATTTTAAGATGGGTAGTTTGCCACTTCCAAACATGGGGTTCTGTTGGTACAAAGAAAGGAAGAATGGATAATGACTAGGCAACTAGTAATCTATTATAACGTACAAGCCCATGTGTGTGTGTTCCCTTCCCCCATGTTTTTAAACAAACGGTGGCATATTATACATAGTCCTATTGCTTTTTACTCTATTCTCCACATTCATCAGATTGTATTAGGAACAAAGCCCAAGGACCAAACCTGGGCTGACTCCTCTAAAAGACAGGTTCTGCCTGACCCCAGGTGCTCATAATAACAATTGCTACCTGAACTCCTTCTTGCACAAAGAACAATCTGCAAACTAGCCATGTCACTGGGAGCTTGCTAGAAATGCAGAATCTCAAGCCTCACTTGAAATCTACCAAATGAGAATTTGTAGTTTAATAAGAACCTAGATAATGTGCATGACATTTGAGTTTAAGAAGCAGCATGCCCTCAGCCCTTCTAGGGCCTCAGCTTAGTGACAGCCAAGCCTGGTCGTATATTTGGGGCCCTCTCCCAAGTAGCTGTCAGGGTCTGGAAGTAACTCCTGTACTAAAATGGGTTGTGTGGACCAGGGCCAGTGTGAGTATCAAGCTATATGCTCACTAATCTATTCCTAACTGTGCCATCAGTCAGTGGTTCTGGTTCTTTTGCCCTAATTTCTTGGACTGCATTCCTTCCTCCTAAACCACACCTCTCCTAAACCACAAGGAAGGCAGCTTTCAACTCTAGGTGTCTCCCAGGCTTCTATATCCCCTTTCTCATGGAGCTCTCCTTGCTTCCAGTTTCCTTAACTCCTCTTAAATGGGCCTCACTTTTGAAATAATCCTTAAAGCCAAGAGTTCCGAGACTATGTCACAACACTGAAGCCTGAACCTGGGTTTCTTTGCTTTCTTCAGTCATGACAACCTTGGCTATTGACCATAGGCAGGATCAGAGCTGACTTCAAGACTCTCCTAAAGTTCATTTTGGAGTCAGTCCTTCCTCCCCAGGTCCTGAGCAGATTTTTCCCACCCTAAGTTTGTGCCAAGCCTGGGTTGTCCCTGCATGTTCTCTTTTACCCAAGGGGAAATCAACATAACACCCACACAAGACCATGCTGCTAATGTCAAAAAAGTGACTTGGTGGGTCAATGTCACCACAGCAAGAATTGCTCCCAGCTGCCAGGGCCAGGCTGAAATACAGAGGCAGCTTAGATGGCCCAAGCAGGGATAGAGAACCTAACACTCCCAGACTAGTTGGAACATACCATTAATATACTCTGTGGATTTGGATGGGAAAAAACACCATGAGATCTGACAAAATGCAGGCAGTTAACCTATAAAAGAGCAATCTCAGCAGAAATGTAGGGCCAAAAGCCAATTTGCTGTGAATTAAGGTAGGAATGAAAAGCAGGGGAAAGGAGGCAACTGATAACAACATTCATTTAAGACATTTGTGAGTGGAAAGAAGAAGCTATAAGACATAACAGAATCAAGTGACATTTTTGTAAGATAAGGGAGAATTAAACATTTTTGAAGGCAGAAGGAAAAGAGTCTGTGAAAAGGAGATATTTGGAGGCAAACTCAAAAGAGCAAAACAAAGATCTTTGAAAATCAAGATAAGAAAAAACATTAGAGAGAGAGGGATTATGTTTAATGAGAAAAGACACCTCATTCTCAGACACACTGAGGAAGAATGAAGGAATAAATGCAGAAAGAAAATACAATAAGGTTTGTCTGTAGATATAGTATTGGTTCACTTAATAGTCATATAGTCAACAGAGTAATAGGTAAGGATAAGGAATGTGTTGTGCTGGATGGGACTTTCATAGACTCAAAGATTGCTATTGTAGGAAAAGCTTATGGGAACAATCTACTAATGTGTTCACTTGAAGAGACAGGAAATCCTGAATGAATAAGATAATCTGATTTGCCAAGATGGATTTAAAGGAATCTAGTGGCTGTCAGGGTTTGATACCATCTAGAAGAATCCCTGAATATCATGAGCTAAAGATGAAGACAGAGTTTGTGAAGTGCCATAAATGAAGCTGAAGTGAAGGCTGAGGCCAAAGGAAAATGTGAGAATGTACAAGAAGACCAACATCAAAGCCGAAGAAGTTACATTTAATGTGTTATTTGTGAGGCCTGGGCATTATAGTTCTGCTCTACTTTGTGACCCAAGAGCAGGTCCAAAGAAATGAAACACAGAAGTGATACAAGGTGGGGACTTAGTTAGCTGGGTCAATGAGCAGGAATGAATGGGAACCTAGGACTGTAGGTATCTCAGTCAGCAGGGAATCTCTAATATAACCAACCCCTTCACCTTCTCACATCTTGCCCAGGAAATTTTCAACTGTGAAACAGAGAGACACTTTGAACTGTGTCAAAGGCAGTGGCCTTTGTAGACTAGACTAGTGGTTGATTCCTGATTCCACTACTAACTAGCCACATCACCTAAAACGAGTGATTCTGATCCTTGGTTTCCTCTTCCACAAAAGATAGATAATAATACCCACCTCACACATATGTTGTGAAAAGTAAATTACCCAGAACTTAGCACTAAGTACTAGCACTAGCCCTAAGTGAACACTGAAATTATAGCTGCCAATGGTTACATAAGTCTCTTTTCCAAATGAAATATAAACATACACCATAATATGTAAGAAGATACTATTTGTCTTGAAGTATCAGAT
The DNA here is from genome assembly GCA_033961575.1 of Aselliscus stoliczkanus. Lineage (NCBI taxonomy): Eukaryota > Metazoa > Chordata > Mammalia > Chiroptera > Hipposideridae > Aselliscus > Aselliscus stoliczkanus. Next base: position 54,348,300 of record CM066731.1, read on the forward strand.
TATTACTATAAAAAATAGAAGTGGAATATATGCCCATTCAGATATTCTCTAGAATTCTCACAATTAGTCAGAGTATTCTCTCAACTCAGCTCCCACCAAATAGAAAAGGAAAAACATTATCAAACTCGGTAGGGAACAGATACTCTCTGTCAGTGATTCTGAGGGCGATAACCTTGGGGGACCTTGAATGTCATTTCAAGATGCCACATTTTTAAAGCTCATTGAGCACCGTTCTCTCCCACTGCATTTACAGGGCAATAAAGCTTCTTCCCACACAGCTTCTACCTTTCAGGACAGAGGATGGAGACCCAGCTCTAAATAACACTAAAGCAACACTAATGCCTCGCTCCTGGGTTGTAAGGTAGTAGAACAGTTTTGGTCTGATAACCGATACAGTAGAACGAAACAGGACACCAATAGTCAGACCTATTGTCAACTATTCTCATTTTTAAACACCTGAAATAGAAGCAGAGGTGCCATTTATTTTCACTCACACTGCATAAAACATAACCTATTTTTTAATTTAGAATTTGTGTGGGTAAAGTATGTCTACAAGATGTTTTAAATTAAAGTATAGTCAGATCTTTAAGATGTCTAGAAACTTCACTGGTTCCTGAAATAAAATATTTTAAACACCCCCCTCCCCCCAAAAAAAAATTAATTAAAAAAACATTTTCAAGCTATTTTCACTCAACCTGACCCTCCTTAGCCAGCCCAAATATCCTTTCTGAGTAAGACTCCAACCCCCAAATTCCTTCTGGAATCCCTTTCTGGAATTTAGTTATGTGTGAACATTCTTCACTTTGATGGAGGTTGTCAACTGGGACTAAAATGTCTACCTGAAAGGTCTAACTTGGGGCAACCAAGGTTGCTGAGAGCCAGCTCTGCTGCCATGTTAACACAGCTGCTCCTGTGAGAACCCTCAGCCAGTTTGCACGGACCCTCACTGAGAGTTGTGGTTCTGTTTGAGATATTTAGATTGTAACAGCTTTGGTGTGACTTGTACAACCCAGAACTCATCCCCATCTTCCCTAAATCACACAGCTGGCTTTCATCAATGGTAGAAAACCAAGATTGTTACCAGGGTGGTTCTTTAAGTTTCCTTCTTGGACCGGGCAACTGTCACATTTAAAAAAAAAAAAAATGAATTCTACAAGTTATAGAGCAGAAAGCTTAACACCATCCCCTCCAACACCCCAAAATAGAATAAATTATTAAACACATTGTTAAGGACTGAAATAACAAAGATGATATAATAGAAGCACTGGAGGTCAACATAGACTCTCTGAGAGTAAGTCATAATGCATTAACCTCACTTCATTTTTGGTCATGGTTACTACACTGTGCTTAGGTCCAAATATACGGTGCACCTGAATTTCAACAAAGCCTTTAGCAATCAATTAAACTCCAGTAATAATGAATTTGCCTGGATCCAGCAGGCACCAATATTGGAAAGGAAATATCACAGCCATATAATTCTGGCATCATTTCAAAGCCATCTTTAGAAAAGGATCTCTCAGTTTGGGCAATAAAAAAATGGGTATCATTAATGAAAAACTCTTCCTTTCTATTGATTTAAACATGTTATAAGGAATAATGATAGTTGTTGCCCATTGTTTTGAAAAAGTATCCAATAAAATCAAAGGCAAAGACTAAAAACTCCAGATTGTTAGGTATAAGCATTCTAGAACTCTTTTAAGCTTTTGACCCAAATTTTGTGCTTCTCCTGAATTTAAAAATTTAAGCCATCATTTAAAAAAATATACAGTATGTGGTGAGTAATATGTTCAGTGGCTAGCACTTAATTCTATGTAAAGATTGCTATGAAAAATTATACCGTCTTCTTCATGATTATACTATAAAGGAGTTTGTAACTACTTTGCTAAGTAAATGCAGCTTTGGGTTATAGAAACATATAGAGTGGCAGTAAAGAGATGGGTTAACATCACGGACTAACGAGACAGAGTTTCATTTCCAACCTAAGTGATTTAGGAACAAGTTAATTAACCTTTGTGCCTCAATTTCTCATCCATAGAATGGAGTTAATAACAGAACTTAGCTCTTAAAGCTATAAAGACTAAGGAATTGATGGACATATAGTGCCAGAATAGTGTCCAGCTAAGGCCTGTGCTAAGCACTAGATATCCATTATCTCAGTAATCATCACAATAATAAATGAAATAATATGATCATTATCCACATTTTACAGATGAGGAAACTGAGGCCCACATGGTTAAATATCTTGCCCAAGGTCTCTCAGACGGTGATGGCAAAGTCAAAATTTGAACTGAGATCTCTCTAACCATGAAGCTAGACTGTTGACCGCCCTAACCATTAACTTTAAGGTAGGCACTGGATCCCAAGAACAAGGCTGAAACCCATCCTGCGACCTGGATAAATTAGAGCAACACTGGCAGCAAGAGTGGCCTCATGCATATTCCCCAAGCATTAGATGGAACTCCTTGAATTCCTGCTGCTAGACCATCATTGGTCTCTGGGAACAAGATGAAGTTGGTCCAGCAGTCAGGAGAGAAGAAATAAAGAGGCTTAGAACAAAGACACATGCAGGAGCACCACACAGGCAAAATGGCAGTGCTCAGCATTTATTTCGCCTTGACCTCCAGTGGAGGTCAGGTCATCCACCATGTGAGATTGTCTCCCACCCTCAGCCCTAAGTAGAGAGTCGGTGATCTGCTCCCACAGTCACGATGTAGGGGCAGGTCCTAGGCTGTGCATCTGCTTCATTCAAAGGTCAATTTAGTCACAAAGACTGGCATACCTCCTTACTGTAGCCAACTTCTCACAGAATTCCCTGGGGTCCTCTCAGACCTGGGCCAGAGCATCATCAGTCTCCTTCTGACTCCTGTTGAAGGAGGTAGAATTGACTCTGTCTGCCAATTCACCCAAGCAGATCCTAGCATCTGCCATATTTCATAAGGTGAGGCTGTCAAATGTATCCCCCAAACAAATTAAGAAACCTGTGAATCCCCCATTTAATCACAGAGAAGCAGACTTCCATATTATAAAATATCTCCTGTCAAGTTCCACAGACATATGAGCAGAGGAATGCCTGTCTTCCTCTTGGGCTCTCTTGAGATCACAAACTCTGTGTATCCCCATACAACTCCACCTGCAACAAGAGGCTGAGCGGTCTTACTGAAGTTACGTGACTGTCACTGGAAGGCAGGAGCAGTGTCACAATGGTTAGCGCTCCAGACATTGCTATTTGTAAATGTTCTCTCAGTAGCTCTGCTATTGGCTGAGCCAGCTCTTCAGTGATGAGCAGACGGGCAGTGAGTAGACATGTGGACCTGCCTGCCAATGGGGCAGTACCTGACTGCCTAAGCATGGGGTTTGGAGCATGGCTGCTCTGCCATCCACTGCCTTCCAATGGGTTCTTCGAGGATCTCAGTTCTAACACATAAAATTTGAAGATGGACATCCCACTGTTGGGTTGTATGGTCTAGTGGAAAGCTAGATTTGTGGGTGTATTGGCAGCAATGTCTCTCTTGACACCCTGATGGTGCCCAACATGGAAGGGGCATAATACTATATGCTATAGTAAGCCAGGGAGCTGTTTCTAAATGAGCCATAAGAACAAGGTGTTTGAGCTGCCAGAGAATGAAGTCAACCTCTCAAGATGGGAATAGAGTACAGAAGGCAAGCACCCAAGTCTGAGGCCAGTCTGAATGGATATGAGCAGAGGGCTCCTGGCCAAGCAGAGATTTTACTCCAGCTTCCTGGGCCTGACTCCATTTAAAGGGTTTGGTATGGAAGAGGCAGCACTCGATGTAACCTGACTTATTTATAAGTCCCCATAGCCACAAAGGCATGTACTCATATGCTCACCTAAGACCTTACCCATCACATTCTGACACTATCACAAAACAACTCTTTATCCCCAAACTAGGTTAATGTTAATTTCACACGTTTACAAATTCTATTTTACTTCGAATTTGGGATTGTAAAATAGGTAAAAGACAGATGAAATTTTCCTTAATAGAAACATTTTTCTTCAAATGACCTCGTAACACTCAGGTATTAAGACCCTGCTAAACTATTCATATGATACCAGTGAGGAATTGCTGAATTCGGCAGTGAACTCTTAGAAAAGTCTTAGATGAAATGATCTACTTAAATAGGCACCTTTATTTGTTTCTTTGTGAACAATGTACTTATTCCTCCATGCTAACCACCAGAAATGCGTTATCTGAGAACAACGCTCTTTGTGAGTCAGAGTAACATTTGTGTCCTCTGTGATATTGCTGAGCTGGCTTGTACAGAGTGTCTGCATCACAAAAGCACATCATTGAAAAGCTTATCTTCCTTGGTAGAAGCCGGCAAACCATTTGTTTTCCATTTCGACTGTCTATACAAGCGCTTCCCACACACGTAAGGGCAATAAATCCCCAAAGCCTGACTAAATGGGATGCTGGTGCTGTCCTGCATTTTTATGCCCATCGTGGAGAAAACAAGTTATTCCTATATTCATCGATGTGTTTGGAGCCCAGGGTGCCAGTGGGACTCTTAGGAGACTGAACCAAATGTCTTCGAATAATTTCAGGCTTCACTTGGCATAGGACACTTCCATAAACAGACATAACTCTAATCCTGGATTCTTGGAGGAAAAGTGTGACCAGCTTGATTAAAAACAAATAGGTTAGGGCTTAATAGGATTCACATTCTTCCCAGAGTGATCCAAATAAACAAACAGGCAGTTCCTCCCAGAACTTCTTCCCCTGAGAGTCCTAAGATCCTAGTCTCCTGTTCTGCTGGGCATGCAAGAGAAAGCAGATGGGTATGGGTGACAGTTGCACAAAAAGGCCCTCCTGAGAGCCATAGAGAAAGAAATGTGTCCACACAGCACTGTGAAATGAGACTGTCCACCTGCTGCCTGTTCTTCAGTCTGAGTTTTTCGATAACTTCCCAGAAAGGAAAAAGATACTCCTGCTGTCTGATCCAAAATTGACTGTGAGACATTGCACAAAGCTGCACCTCCACCCCTTCTTGAAGAGGGAGTCAGAGATTCCCAAATAACCATGTGTTATGTGTCTGGACATTTTGTTGCCTGCCATCCTGGCATGACAAGAGGGCATGCTACATTCAGGCTGGCTGTGGGAATTGAAAATGCTATCATTCTTTATGAAAGCCACTGGATCACTTCCATAAAATGGCTGAAAATTTCTGACTTCATCATATTATAAGTTGTGATAAAAATACAATGAATGTTTAAATTTAAAAAAATATATTACAGTAAAAGACACATTGCCATTAATCTCCCTCAAAATACTCCCCCTTGCTTTGAACACACTTATCCCATTGTTCTTGCCACTTTCTGAAGCAGCTCTGGAAGCCCTCTTTCATGAGTGCCTTTACTTCATCCTCCATCATGACAACGCTCTATGTCACACATCACTTCTGGTATATGGCAATTTCTGTCAAATAAAAACATTACGGTGTGTCCTCATCCATCTTATTCACCGGATCTGGCACTGTGCGACTTCTGGCTCTCCCCCAAAGTCAAAATAACCATGAAAGAAAAATATTTTGAATGGATTCAAGACATCAAGGCAGCCACGACAGCACAACTAAAGACACTCACAAAAAAGGACTTCCAGAACTGCTTCAGAAAGTGGCAAGAACACTCAGACAAGTGTGTTTGAAGTGAGGGGGAGTATTTTGAAGGGGATTAATGGCAACATGATTTTTACTGTAATAATTTTTTTAAATTTAAACACTCATTGTAATTTTTGATCATGCCTCACATGTCTCCTCTCGCCTGTGAGAGACGCAGCATGTGTTCAGGTATACATGTAGCTGTTTTTAATGTACATCAAATGTTTGGTTTCACATAAACCAACCAATAGTTTAACTCATAAGTGAAAATAGCCTAATATCCCTTTTCTTTCTACATGTTTATGTTTCCTCCATCAACCTAAGATGGTACAATCATTGGCTTATTCTCATGTTTATTGCATGACCCATACAGTATCAAAGCAAAGCAGAAAAATCTATCAAGCTTATCAAATCAAGACAATAGCGACTGCTGCTGACGAGCAGAGCTGACTTTGACTTCTGACTGAGTGAAGCGTTGACCCATGCAGGAATTTCAAGGTTGCTAACATGCTGGAATTCTGAAATGCATCCACATTATTCCAGCCATACTGGTTTCCCTCCCACACTTTGCTTTGAAATACAATGCTTCTCATCACTTATTCATTCAAAAACATTTAATGAGTACCTTCTTTGTACCAGGCAAAATGCTGCGTGTCACAAATGCAAATCTGAGTTCAGAAAAAATTCTCACCTTGAAAGAGGCTGATGGTGGAGACAGAGGTACGAATAAATGGGTATGATCACGTGAAATGTGCCTTAATCAAGGACTATGAGGCTGTGCTAATGTCTTGGGAAGAGCAGGTCCTCTTCCTGAAGGAACAAGGGCAGGGCTCTCAGAGGACATGGTCTTTCTATCTGCTCTCTCAGAGGGTTTCAAGGACCTACTGGGAAGAGAACAAATGCACACATACCTATAATACAAAGCAATACTGGGAACTGTCATTAGAGATATAAGAACAAAGTGCTGAGACAGTTCAGACAACGGTGTATCCACTGGAGAGATCAAAGGAAGTGACATTTACAACAGGGCTTAAAGGATGAGAGGGCTTGTGAGAGGTGAGAATGGGTTAGTGGGTCTTGGACAAGCAAAGAACTATGTGCCCAGGGAGCTGGAGCACAGACTCCTGGCAGAGAATGTGGAAGATCAGCCTTGAAAGCAGGATTACAGAGGGCTTGGAAGTAGACAAAAAGTTCATATGTGCTTGGACAGGCAATTTGTTCTCCAATACCCCAGATTGTGACTCATGGCTTAAGGAAGAGCTTATTCCCACTGGAATACAAACACATTATAATAATGCCCACCCTAAAACAAAAACAAGAACAAAAGCACATAAAACCTCATTGATCTCACATCTTCCTCCAGCTAACAACCCTTTCTGCAAATCTCTTTGAAAGAATTTTTAACATCCTATTTTCTCTTGAACCCACTTTGATGAGATTTTTGCCCACCAAAACAATTCCCATCCATCAGGGTCACCCACGACCTCCAAATTACCCAACCCAGGGCTCAGTGCGCATTGTCCTCAACCTCTCAGAGGCCCTTGACACATCCGATTGCCCTCACTCTCTTGTATCACTATACCACTCCTCAGTCCTTTTCAGTCTCTTTTGCTGGTTTCTTGACTTCTCTCCAACCCCTAAATGTCATAATGTCCCAGAGCTTCTCTGACTTCACTCACTTCCTTAATGATCTAATCCAGTCATATGGCTTTAAATAGCACTGAAAGATACACTGATAACTTCCAAATTTGTAATTGCTCTTTGTCTGAGCACTTTTTCAGGGTCCTGTTTACAGCAAACAACCTTAGGGATGAGGTCATTTCTTCCCCATCCCATCTCTGACAAAGAGTAGGCTTGCTTTCCCTTGCTATGAAAGTAGCTCACTGTCACTCACACTGTGTGTGCAGAGGTCCATCATGGCCCCAAGGGCTTGGGGAAGACAGCAAAGAGACATGAAGTTCAAGCCGGCTATTGTGCTATAAGTTATGAAGTCCTTTGTCTCTGCCCCAGTATCCATGAAACAGCAACAAGCTAACCTGTTAGCTGGTAAAAGTAAAACTTCCAAACCCTGCATAATTCTTGACATCAGTGAGCTATGCTTTCATTTGTAAGTAACTTTATACTTGAACTCAAATAAATTACCTACAGAAGCTTTCTACTCACAAATGTTCAACTTAATGGTTTTCATAGAGATAAAGCTCTACAAAGAGTGAGACATGTCAGTCTCTGCCTGCTTTCTATGGGTGGCTTTGGCCAAGTCTTTTATCAAGTCATTTCAGATTTGAGGAAAAATCAACTTACAAACAACATTTAAAAATCTGTGTGTTGGATACAGAAAATTCTGTCATTCCTTATGGGTTTTTTTAAGCTTTAGGGTTTAAAAGTTGTTGTGAGTGCTGAGAAATGTAGGGTAGTAGATGGGGAGTTATTTTTCTTTTAAGGGTCCTTTTGGCTTTCCTCAAACTCAGCAATTCTCTTCCCATTAGGTTAGGCCTGAATGAGCTCTTATTTCTGAGTTCCCAAGGTGAGCTTTTCTCATCATCTATTTCACCTAAAAGTGATCCTTTAAGACAATCATGCCTTTAGAGAGGACTCATTTCTTTGATTCATTCTTACTAAAACCCACAATTAGCAAGACACACAGCCAATAGTTCTCTTCTAGTGTCTGCATGTATGGAACTTAATCCTGTCAATCCTTACCCAGGCCTGCTGGCCAAACAAATCAATCTCATATACAAATCCTACTTGCAAAAACTAATCAATCCCTTACATGAAAAGTGGTGATGGAATCTAGTCTTATGTCATTTGCATTCATTTAATGTATCAAAAAGATGGTATTTATGTGCTCAGAACTTACAATACAGAGGAAAATATCATTTAAACATTGTGACTGTAAAGATGGGTGGTTTTAATGGAAGAAGGAAAAACTGTCTTTAAAATAAATGACTCAAAACTTTATTAAAAGCAGAAATAATCAGGATTATTATCTCAATGCTATTTATTATGTTGTGTGTCTTTGCTATCGGCAAGAATGCATTATATTACATTTCCTGGAGATAAGTAGAAAGCCACATGGACTATTTCAACTCATATTCTAGGAAACCAGGAACAGAACACAACAGTCAGCCATCTACTAATTGGTGATTAAGATGATGTCTAAACAGGTTCTCATGAGAATGACATTATTAATTAATAATAACAGTAGTTTGGTTAATCACTATAGCAAAAGTAATTTTAGGATAAATATTTTATTAGTGTACCCATCAATAAAGCAAAAGTAAAAGGATACATTTTAATTAATTCATTTGTTATAATATTGAGATTATTGCTGGCAAATTCTGTTTGAGGACCTGGAGAATGATATAATATTTCTATATGGCATGTCTTTATCTTACTGTTTCCAGCTAATGGTACCGTATATTTCAATTACCTAGCCAATATTCCTTTCTTGTCATCTATCAAGATACTATTAAGGTCCATTAGTGAACAATTGGGTTTGACAAATTTTCTGTTGCTATACATTGCTCTATTCTTTTAAAAGTTGGTATTCTCACATTTCATTAGTAAAAAAAAAAAAAATCACTGAATAGGGAAGGATAGTGTGCTGTCATTATAATTAAGAACATGATCTTACTTTCGGTCTGTCAAAAAACTCATTTGGAAAATGAGAAAGAAATATACTGACCAGTTCTCTTCATTTCATAGTAAATGAATCTTTTCAGAAAACACAGTAACACAAAATCTTTAGAATAATCCTATAAGGGAAGACATACAAAATAACTTAAGAAAAAAGCATATTTCTAAAAAATGATTTAAGTAAGCTTGCTCTTATTTGCCTTTATAAAATTACATCTATGATCACCTTCTGATACATTCCTTCTAATTTGTTCAATGTCTCATCCTAACCCTAAACCTCTCCCAAAATTTCAACTGCACTTACTCAAACGATAAAATCAGGACTACCTAACTTGCATTTGTTTTCTCAGTGTTAGCCATCTGGTCAACCCCTTTCTATTTATCCTGGAATGGAATTTGCATTGGAATTATTAAGAAGTTTCCTAAAAAAACAAAAGTAAAAATTTATCTTTATTATAAATATTTCTTAGAGAGTGCTTAGATTTGTGTATTAAATGTACAAATAAATAACAAAGCAATTTATGGTACAGCCATTAGCAATTAATATTTTTCAGTCCTCATAACATCTAGAAGGAAAACCAGAGGTTGAGGGGTAGATTTAGTTTTAGGTCAAAATTTCTTTATTGGGATGGAATTTTTATCAACTTTATCATATTGACTCTACATACTGATATGTGAAAACAGTGTTTCAGCATTAAGGTCACTGAGTTTGCCCTCAAGGGGCCTTCTCATCAATCCTCTGGGCTTTCTTCTAGTAAATGCCAATGAACCAACCATAAATGCTGATGGACCCAGCGTGCCAAATGGAATAAGCTAATGTTAGAAGACACCAAAATATGTCCCCTGTCAAAGAGGCTAATAATATGCTAATATGTAGCTTAGCTATCATTGTCATCTCAAAAGATATCAATGAAGACAAAATAATAATTATCTTACTTTAAATCAACATAAAAGTGTAGATAGATTTATATTTTTTTAAAGAAATATAGTCTATTAAGAAAGTCAAAAAATAATATTCATTGGAGTATTGAACTATCATGAAGGACTTCACTTTATACTAGAAGAGTCTCATAGCACTCAATCAAAATATTTGATTTATCTTTACTTACATCCTACCTATACAGATGAAAAATAATGATTTATGAGATTTCACTTACCTGACTTTGCTGTGGAAGAAAAATTATTGGGCTATAAAAGCTATCAAACAACTGTGGGCTTACTAGTATTCAATAAGCAACTTCTAAGATTAAATAATCAATGAATGCAGCATCTAAATTTCAGTCTGTACCCAAAGTAACAAAACTAATTCAGAAATTTTTCTATTACAACGTGATTCATTCTGCTATGACCCTTCTCCTTGCAAAGCAACTGGAAGAGACCCAAGGTATCAGTCATCTCAAGTCACACTGGATAGGAGGACACTCTTGATCTGTTTTGTTGTCACTTAGTCTAGCTCTTTAGGGTTCAAAAGATAGCTGATTTTTCTATGTCACTAGAACTCATGTTACCTGAACTCACTGAACTGTTTTGCAAGCCAAAGAGTCATCTTCAAAGTAAGTTCTTCAAAGTAGGGCATATGCATGCAAAGAGGTACATAAAATATCCAAAAGGGAACACATGTATTAAAAGGAGTGAACTAGATAATCCATATGAGCATGGGAGAAATTATTACTTCTATATCTATTTATTTTTATCTAAAGACCTAAGAAAATGGCCTTTACCAATATCTAACATGTGGTTTAATGCTGGTAGGTTCATTAAGACTATATGTGAGAAAGTCACTTGTGTTACTGATTGAGGTATTAGGAATATCCTATGAGGAAACAGGAGCTCCCCCCCGTATGATGGTATTAATGGTAAAATGCATGTTGAATGTATTGAGATTAATTACAATCTTTGTGTGCTGGGCTAAGTAGGTTTACAGACTACATTGCCTATTTTTAAGAACACTAATGCTCACAAGATGGTCATGGGGCTTAGAATTTCCCCTGAAAGAATCCATGGACTGAAGATAAAATGAATTATGGACATATGCATGGAAAAACTTCTTAAATGGCCGAGCTGATATGTATCCTCCTCCTAGGATAAGCTCTATGTCAGCTACAATACAACCAATGGTGATCTAATCAAATTGAAAAGACAATACCCTCAAAGTTTAAATCATCAAGGAAACTATTTGAAACATGTACTATTTAAAATAATTTCATTCTGCTTGTAGATATATATTTATAGTAAAGGTGTAAAGACATAGACTGGATGTATAAGCACCAAATTGATGATAGTTGTATTCTCTCCAATATGGCATTTTCTGAGAGGGATGTATTGATATGCAGATTGACTTCTCAGTTTCCTTTCAAGTAATTTTTTTTAAAATTAGGATATTACAATTTTACTTCATACAGTGAAACTTAAATAATTTCCTCAATATCACTTCTCCATCCTCCTATGATCTAAATTGTGCAGAGTCTACTGAGAACCTAAAACACAAGTTCACAGATGTGATAGGCTGAATAATGGTCCCTCAAAGATGTCCATATCCTAATCTCCAAAAAGGAATGAATTGAGGTTGCTAATCAGGTGATCTTGAAATAAGGAGATTATCCCAGTTATCCAGGTGGGTCCATTGTAATCATAAGGGCCCTTAAAAGTGGAACAGGGTGGGAGAAGAGGGAGAACCAAGGACATGGCAGCATAAAGACTCAGTTTAAGGTTGCGGGCTTTGGGTATGAAAAACAAGGTCACAAGCCAAGGAATGAAGGCATTTCTGGAGAAATTGAAATAGGCAAAGAAACAGATTTTGCCAGATATTCCAGGAGTGCAGGTTTGCTGACACCTTGATTTTAGCCCAAAGAGATTCATTTCTGACTGCTCACCTCCAGAACTATAAGATAATAAATTTGTATTGCTTTCACCTACACATTTGTGGTCATTGGTTATAGCAGCAGTAGAAAATTAATATGAAAAAGTTCTTGAGTTAAATACACACACACACACACACCCCAACTAGAAAGTTATTTGTTGGCAGATGTCTTCTAATATACGGTTTACTAAGAAAACACCTCCAAGTTATGAAGCCGCCACTATCACTTGCTGACATAAAGAAAAGAATTGCAATAAATATAGCAAAAGCTTAGTATAAAAGATATATACCCCATAAGACTTCAAACAAATTAATGAAAACAACATTGAGTTAATAAATGGGTAAAGGACTCCTGCAAATAATTTGGAAAAGAAAAAATATAAATGGCTAATAAAATACAAAATTGTTTCAGATGAAATAAAACATTGCAAATTAAATAGTGAAGAGAGGCTATTTTGTCTATTATATTGGCATATATTGTTTAAATAAAAAATTCTGTGCTACTAAGAGTGTGATAAAGTAAGCATTTTCATTCACTGCTGTAGTAGAATAAAAGATGATACAAACCTTTGGAAAAGCAATTTAATAATGTGTAAAAATATTTATAGCACTTTTGGGAATCAGATAGTCCAAAATATAGAAAAAGCATTAATATTCATCATAATGGTATTTATAATATGAAACTTTGAAAATAATGTTCAATAAAAGGAAATTGCTTAAATACATTACAGTATGTGTAAATTATGCAAATTATGTAGTTAATAATTAAGCTTATGCAAAGTATTGGCATGAGTCATAAGAATATAACTAAGGTATGTAGCAACTATTAAAAAAAGGGCTGGAAAGCTATCCATTAGGAAGTTTTTAATAATAGGATCTTAGGCCATTTCTTTTGTCTGTATGTAACTGGCTTATTGAATGAACTGGACTTGTACAATATAGTTAAAATGCATTTTGTTCTTTCTCCCACTGCCCCTTCAAGTACACTTGGTGGTCTTGGTCTATCTCACCCTTTGGGTCACATTTCAAGCAGAACTTATAGTTTTTTTGGTCCCTCATAGATATTAGAAAGTCTGGCTCATAATATCAAAAAGTTTGAAAAATGTTGCAAAGAATATGAAGAAAAGGAAACCTTATATACTATTGGTAGGAGTATAAATTGGTACAGCCACTGTGGAAAACAGTATGGAGATTCCTCAAACAAGTAAAAACAGAACTATCATATGATCCAGCTATTCCAATTTTTTTTTTTTGAGGGCAGTGTCACTGGCCCTCATATGTGGGACCGAACCGGGGCCACTGGCTTCCCAAGCCAGCGCTTAATTACCTAGCCACTCGGCCGGCCCCCAGCTATTCCAATTTTGAGTATTTATCCAAAGAATATGATAACACTAATTCAAAAAAATGTATGCACTCCATGTTCATTATTTATAATAGCCAAGATATAGAAACAACCTAAGTGTCCACTGATGGATGAATGCATAAAGACATTATGGTATATATAAAGCAACTTATTTACACACACACACACACACACACACAATGGAATACTACTCAGCCACACACAAAAAAATAATGAAATCTTGCCATTTGTGACAACATGGATGGGCTGCAAGAGCATTATGCTAAGTGAAATAAGCCAGACAGAGAAAGACAAATATCATATGATTTTACTCATATGTGGAATCTAAAAAAACAAAAACAAACTCATAGATACAGAGAACAGATTAGTGGTTACCAGAGGAAAAGAGGGCTTCAAGGAGGGTAGAATGGGTGAAAGGGGTCAACTGTACTGTGATGGATGGAGACTAGAATTTTGGTGATGATCACTTTGTAGTGTATACAGATGTCAAGTTATAATATTGTACACATGAAACTTATAAATATTATATACCAATTTTACCTCTATTTTAAAAAAAAGTCAAGCCTGGCCAGTGCAAACTCTCATGTACTTAGATTCTCCTCCTTAGCTTGGGTCTGATTTCAACTTGCAGATCTGCAATGAGGAAACAACCCAGAGCTGCCTTCTCTTATCACTCCACTTCTCTCTACACTCACCAGCTGCTTTTATGGGTTACTGGAGGGATGAAGTGGAAGGAGGGATCATGGGAGAAGAGATAAGGAACAAGGTCTTACATGGCTATTGTAATCCAGCAGGAGGTGCTCTCTGGGCTTAACCGATCCCAAATGAGAGTCTTCCTTTTGTAGGTACCTTTGTGGGTTCATCAGGAACCCACCTCAGCCCTCCTTTAGTATCCTCCCCTGTTTCTGTAAATGATCAGCCTCTCTGCTGGTCACTTAACACTCCTACTCATCTTCTTTTTTTTTTGAGGGCCGTGTTACTGGCCCTCATATTATGGGATCCGAACAGGGGCCGCTGGCTTCCCAAGCCAGCGCTTAACCACCACGCCACTCGGCCGGCCCTCCTACTCATCTTCTATGTACCAAGTACCAGCGTTGTTCTTCTGAGGTCACCTGCCCTTGGAAGGAAGTCCTCTGAGTGGAGTCCTACTCCAAATCAGTGCCACCAGCTGCCTGTTTCCAAAAGACTTTCCCTCCTAGAACACGTGCGTGGCCGCACCTGCCCAGCCCTGCCTCTTCACCTCAGCCACCAAAAACTGGGTTAGCCACAGTTCCTCATCTGTTGACTTTTCCAAGTGTGATTTAGGTGCCAAGTACCTGTGTTCTCCAAGTTACAAGAACCATGTCAAACTCCCCATGTTTGTGGTTCCCTGAAGTACCCCCTCTCTAGGTTTGAGATGAAGAGAGATGCCCAATGGGATGAGAGGACCCTTCTGCTCTCTGGCAACATCCTTTATATAAGTCCTTCTCTCTGTCGCCTCTCACCCTCTAGGGGACATTTTGGCCTTTGTCTAGACAGTGTAAATGTGGATTATGGGTTCAGAGTCCTGATCTACCTGGGCAGTCACAAACACCAGATACATTGTTCTCGGCATTGAGCCTTTGACACTGCAACTATCAGGAAAGTTTCCTTCCCAAATGTTATTTTATACAGAAAGAGGGGAGACAGACTTTAACTATGGAGAGAAAGGCAAGAAGACAGACTATATAACAGCTATTGAGGCACCTCTTTTTCATCAAAGTACTTTTCAGAGTAATTTTAGACTACACTAGATTCAATGACAATTTTGTCCTCCAAGAATTTCAGTGTCTCTGACTCCATAGAATAAAAATTGTCTTCTCAGTATAAGTGAAAAAAGCAATAGGAAAAGCTAGAAAGCCTACACTCTGACACCTATGTTTATTCTTCTAACCACTAGTATCCAAAGTATAAATGATATTTTCTATTTTATTTTTTGATGGATACCTGAAAGTTAGTGGATTTTCTTATGATATAATTAGCAAAGCAATTTAGAATTTAAATAACGTTTACATTCTCTGTGCATTTTAAGTAATTAAGTAGATAATTGGTATTTAATTTATAATTAACATATTTTGATTCCTTTTGTGGTTATTAGACATTAAAATAGTTGTAGTAATGAGTGCTGCTACAAATTGCTCTATAAATAGTCAAAACTTAAAAATACATGTACTGAATAATCTGTGGTGATTTTAAAATATAAGACCTGTAAAATATATATATATGAAATATATAAAAAGTTATATGTATCCTGTAAGTCCCAATCAATATATAAATGAAATATCTAGAAATTGGTTTTTTTTCCCATTCTTGTATACATTTTTAGAACACTACTAAAGCTCAGTAGAAATTAAAAGCCTCTTTAAAATCATGGCTGTTATTTAAAAACAAGATTTTTTTCTAGTACGCATTCATAGAGATTGCTACTATATTTTTTTTATCTGTTGGATTATATAGCTCTTTAATTATGAATGTTTGGCATAGATTCTCAAAGTATGTTGTTTGTTTTTTCTCCTTTGCAGTTGGTTGGTTTTGTGTATGCCTGTTATGTGATCAGTATTTTCATGGAAGAAGAAGACACTTGTAAGTATTGTTATATCTCCCTGTGGGTTGATTTTGGATGAGATATAGCTTCCAAAACACACCATCACAGGGCTATGAAATCATTCCTATTTGGAATTTAAAATGACTGAACTCAGCATAGTAAAGTTACAATCAAACATTTACAAACCAAACTGCACACACATAAGATGGCACTTTCTGAAACTCTGAATCCAAGTTGTGTGGGAAGATGCCCAAAGACATGGAAGCCTACAGATTGCTGTCATATTATGTTGCCCTAACTTTTCATCAGAGATCTAAACAGTATGCTGAGTAGGAAATTCAGGGTTGTTTTATCCATCACCAACTGTAAGTATGCTGGCTGCAGAATTTTGAAATCTGACTAATAGCAATAACCTCAATACATTATAGCAAGATCTATATGTATATGAACTCTATAAAGTACTCTGAGAGAACTAAAAATGACAACCTTCAAGGCAAGATGTTAAAAAAAAGAGAGAAAGAGATGCCGAGAAAAAATTAATGGGATGCTAAAAACCTAAGTAGTCACATTTTAACAGAACACTCAGAAAAAGACATAAATGACCTGAAGTTATGGAGGCAGAGATTTTGCAGCATGGCAGTTATCAAGTGCCTACCTGCTAAAGCACAAGGCACTTCTTGGCACAACTCTGTTATGGGCCCATGGAACACCAAAGAAAATTTTAATTTATTTTAAAAATAATACTTATTAGATAAACAAATCACAGCCAACCATACCAGAGATTTGGTTATGCCATTGCAGTTACTGCCTGAGTTGTAAAGTTGACTCTTGAACAAAATGAGAATAAATGTCTAGCCAGCCATTATGACTTCTTTCTAGAACACCTCTCCGAAGTGGTCTGATGAGTGCTTCCCACCAAACAGATGCAGTGCCTGATATATGAACTGGAATCCAGTTGACACTGAGCCCTCATCTCAATTTACTTGACAAAAGGGAAGAAAGATTAAACTCATTGTGCAATGAAAACATGCAAACAGATTACCTCTTATCTTTTATGCTTGCTTGAGGGGATTTTTTTTTTTTTTAATGCTAGATGAGCCAGAAAGTTTTTAACATTTCAAAAGTACAGTTGTAATGACAACACTTCCCAGTATATCATTATCCTCAAAAATTTTCTTTTTGGGTGTTCTACTAGTAGTTCTGCAGTCTGACAAAGTTGATAAACATAAAGTCAGTAGCCTGCTTTGAAAGACTCCCAGGGAAGACAGGCTGCACAGCCAAAAACAGCTCGTTCAGTATGAACAATGTTAGGATCTAAAGGAAATTATCAGAATTAGGGATGAATACGTACTTCAACACATTGGTATACTGAATGATAAATCTCAACTGCTTCCCTTCTAGTACTTTTGAGTAGGCACAGAAAGAGTCCTTTCTTTTTCTCCTCACTGATTCAGGTTGGAGGCTCTGAAAAGTGCTAATGCTCCATCCTACCTTACTGTGTGAGAAAAGGCAGAATAATCAATAATCTTCTTTCATCTAATAGAACAAGTAGAGAAAAGACTTTTCTTTGAGGCTTGTAATTTTAAGCAAAACTGGGTAATGCAAAATGACACGCAAAGTAAAAGGCTTATTTAAATTAGGTAAACGTTCTTTGACCTTCCATCAGCCTTGTTTTAGACTAATAATGTCAGTGTGCATGGATTGTATTGCTACTAGCAGATATTGTAGTTCCATTGACTTTAGTGTCTTTAATTAGCTTAAGCCTCACATAGAAATCTCTGAATCAGCGATTTTAATGCCCATCAAACTGGGATTGAAGCAGCTGCTAGCAGTCTATCCTAGTAATGGTTTAATTCTAGTGTTTGTTATTTGGGCCATACATTAAGTTACCAAGAGACATCTGGATATAGTAGCTGCTTTACCATCAATTCAAATAACACTTGAAGTCAGAAAGAGTCTTGGGGGCTCAAAACAGAGTCAATGTGCCTGACACCAGCCTGACATGGTAATCTGCTGGAAGAGAGATGACAGTGAAAAGCAATCACAAACCTTTCAGTCTGATAGTTCTCAAGCACAGAGGGTAATTTTATATTTCTCATTGATAGAAGTAGGAATCAAAAGTGCAGTTGTAATTAAATTGTCCCAAAGTCTTCAGAAGGCAGATGTGAATAAAAACAAATGTATGAAGCCAACTGCAATGATCTCATAGACTAACACAGTCAGTGCCAACACTTACTTTTGAGTGCAGTAATGAGCTGCCCTTGGCATATGACAGTATCAAAACCCGCAGCCAAGAGGACCAGTCCTGTGAATTGTTTTTCCAAAATTTAAGCATCAAATAAGAAAACAATACTGGTAGCTTTCCAATTTGTCTAAGTGTGCCTCTGGAAAGCATCTTTGGAAAGACAACTGCAAATCTATAATGTAATGTCACAGTATTTTGGCAGACAATATGTCATTTATCATTTCGATTCTTATTCTAGCTAACGAAAAATCTCTGCATTATTCAAAATGCAACGTCAAACCTTGTTCTTGGACTGAAAATTGCCAGCCAGCCTTAAAAATTAATAACAGCTCCCCGCTTCTCTCCTCTGTGCCACCTAAGTGCTTCTAGTAGACTAACATTCCAGGGACAGACATTTCTGCAGGGTAATAAGTGCTTGAGGAAACACTTATTTCCAGCCACCAGCCTTCTTCATTACTTCTCAGCCTCTTTTGTTCACTATTTCTTATAATGTCCATAATTGCAGGTCAAAGACAATGAAGTAAAAGGCTCACCAAAGGAAGAGTGCTGCTGGGTGGGGGTGAATCCTTTCCTCACTCAATTTAATGAAAAAGCCTATTGATGTCTCTTTATTTCATTTTTTTTAAAGATTTTTCTTGGGGAATTGGGGGAGGGGAACGGTGTTGGGGCATGGGGGGAGGGGACCAGCCAAGTTGTTGTTCTTCAGTCTTTGTTGTGGAGGGTGTCAGTTGCCATCTGGCTTACCGACAGCAGCATCTCGTGGCCTCTCAGCTCAAGGTGCTGTGTTCAATCTTAGTTGCGGGTGGGTGCAGCCACCACCCCATGTGGGAGTCAAACCAGCAGCCTTGTTGTTAAGAGCTCCCATTCTACGCGCTGAGCCACTCAGCCGACCCTCTTTGTTTCATTTTTTTATTTCTTTTTAAAATAATCTATAAACCTCTATGAGCATTTTTGTGAGACCAGGATCCTCAGAATTGTAATCATAAAAATCTGTCAACATCTTGTTTGTGAATCATCTACTCTGGAAAATGACTTGTGGGCTTATTACTATCTTGTCAGACTTCCCCAAAAAATGTTCTAATTCAGAGAAGTGGACAGGTGGACAAAAGATGCTGAAAAATAGTATTAACTCATATAAATATTTTTTTCAGAGGCTCTATTGTAGTACTATGCCTTCTGATATTAGGTTGCCAATCACAACCTGTTTGGACTCACACAGGCCAGTCTGGGTGTTGAATGGTGGGACAAACATATATTGAAAATCCTAACAGTTAATTTTGAAAAGGAAATGAACCCCTCACATGCAGGTTCAATATTTTACATTGAACAGTTCAAAATAGCTCTTTATGCAACCATCTGACCCTTGCTGTTACACTTTTTGGGAACTTTTCAGTAAAAGGAAGCACGACTATTGGAAAAATATTCCATATCTCTATTGTTCCTTGAGGCTTCCTGCAGGCCAGTGTTCATATATTTTCCTGTCTGCCCATGAGCTCCTTTTAAGAGGATAAGGTGCTTTTACCATAGTAATGATGTGAATTGGAAATAAAAATAACCCCTCTCTCCTCCTAAGAAAGCTAATGGGAGAGAAATTGACTAGTCTGAATGTTAATTTCCAAGTTTCCCTTCCAAGCTTTGTAATTTATGGAGAAGACTTAGAGAAGCAGAGTGACCCAAAGGTCAGATACTAGGGGAAGGAGTGAAAGCAGCAGAGGCATGGATGATCCTCAGAATAGAAAATGGGTTGGTTGTCTTGTGAGCTTTGCAATATATGCATACTTGGGAGTGGAGGGATAAAAGAATTTTGTGAGAGTTGAAGATGGAGAAATGCACGACATTCAGGTAAGGGTGATCTTGGAGTCATAGTCAACATACAAAGGAGTCACAGTATTTGTCTAATAAGCCATTTAAAATTTACTGGTTCTCAGAGTAATTGTTTTGGGTATAGCTATCTGGTGAATTGCATGTAACTACCCTCAGGACAGCTTAGATTTTTAACTTGCCAAGGTGACTGCCAAATAGCTACAAAATTACTACCTATTAGAGTAGAAGATCTGTGAGGGCAGGATCTTTATTTTGTTCCCTGGTGTAACCCTACAGCCTAGAAAAATGCTTATCACAAAGCATCCAATAAAGAAATATTTGTTGACTTTATATCGTTAAATACATTCTCTTGACCCACCAACTCATTTTTCAAAATGTATTTCAAGACCCCAAGATTTTTTAATTTGATGAAATGATACTCCCTGAGGTTTAGAATTTAGTGAGATAACTGATGCATTTACAACTATTTATGTTTGACAAATAGAGGTCCTGTATCTCTTTAAATAATTGGATAAAATTTTTGTAATTTTGAAGGCCAAGATATAGGGAGATGGATTAAACCTTCATTATACCACATCAGAGCAAGAGCTTGAGGTTGTTGACTCACGGACAAGACACCTCAGAGGGAATAGGGACTTGGAAGGTAGATGCACCCACAGAGCGAACTCAACTGCAAAATATGGCCAAGGGGACAGACCTACTCTCAAAGAGTCGGACCCATCAGGGTGGTGATCTTGGCCAGCCCACCAATGGGAAGCGCACGTGGCACAGAATAGGATCCTAGCTACAATACCATATGGTTCAGAGATAGGATTCCAGTCTTTCAGTAGGTTATCAAGACAATTTCTCAAGAAGAATAGCATAAACATCCAAATACCCAAAGCAATGAATCAAGTGGGGACCCTCCACAAAGGCAAGACAGAGAGCCCTTTTACTAGAACCAGCTCCAAAATTAGCACTGACCTCACAGTGGGGCAGAGCCTAGACTAGTGCCT
Source organism: Aselliscus stoliczkanus (assembly GCA_033961575.1). Lineage (NCBI taxonomy): Eukaryota > Metazoa > Chordata > Mammalia > Chiroptera > Hipposideridae > Aselliscus > Aselliscus stoliczkanus. Next base: position 54,369,402 of record CM066731.1, read on the forward strand.
ATATCATTAAACCAGGACTCCTATAATTCAGCCTGACTAGGGACTCTCTAAGCCACATTTTCTGCTCTCCCCACCTCCTCATCTCCAGTCACATCTGCTTTCCTAAATCCATAAAGCTCTTTCACACCTCCTCATATCAAGCTCTTTCACAGAGGGCTCTTCCCTCTGTTGACTCACTGGCTTACTAACATCCTTCAAATTTTAGTTTAACTATCTCCCCAAACTGGACCACTTCCCTCTCACCCTGCACAGGCTACATGAGGGCATCCGTGATCTACTGCTATATGATTTCATTGCATGCTGTACTTGGAAACATTTAACACAACTGTAATTTCTAAAAGTCATGGTATTCCCAGGGCCTAGCCCATTTCCTGACATAATGGGCACTCTATACAATAGATAATGAGTGAGCAGTGAATGCCTAACTGTATGAACAAATGGACTCAGGGGATGGTTAGGATTTCCACTGGCAGAGACTGGGGAGAAAGTGCTTCCTTTTCTCTTCTCTGTCTCCATTTATATGCATGACCACTCCTCACACAAGCTAGAATCAGGCGTATTTCTTGACTCTTCCCATATCTAGTCAGTCACCAAATGAGACAATTTCTCCTCCCTTCAATTAACTACAAGTCCTATACATTCTTTAACTGTCTTCCTGAGGACACCCTCATCCCCATGCCTTATTAGACCTTAAATACATCTCTGAACCTGTACTTAACTTATTTTTTAAGTAACTGTGTTCCCCACTTGTAGAGGATGGGGATCATGTCTTAACCACCCTAGAATCCCAGAACCTGACTCAATATCTAGAATGTCATAGGAAATTAATGAATATGTGTGTGTGAAATATTAATACATAGTAGGAAAAATGCTCCCATGCCTTGACATTCTCTCTCATATTTCTTTTCTCACACCTTATGAAAATTTCAATTTCCCATTCCCTGCACTATAGAAAAAAATCTGATTAATTCACAGTAAGGTTGAAATGGTTTGTGCACTTATATTCCCTGAAAATTTTCATTGGCTACAAACTGTGGCCTCTCTTGACAGAAAGTTGACACCAGCAAGCAGAGAACACTTGCACCCCAGAGGGGGGTTTAATTCTGTGTGTTTCCACTTGAAACTGGATGTTAGAAATGATTTAAATAAAGGTGGCTCTAACTCAGCCAATATCTAGCTCTGTGCCCATTAACAAGTCCCATCACCTCATAGGGGAAACCAAAGGCACTCTGATCTCTATGGATGACGCCCATAGCTGGGGAGTTACCTCCAAGTGCAATCAAGTGCATCATGTTTTAGTCTTCATTCATTTACAAATGGTAAATATCAGCAGCTGTTTTAAAACATCCTGACATCTCTGCTCCAGACTCATAATTGATGGTGTGTGACGCATTGCCTCGTCCCTAAAGCGAGCCTCCTTCATAAATGCCTGCCTGGCTTGTGGAAGGTGTAGTCTCACCTCCCTACACCCCTCTTACCCTGCTTCAGACAGGTCAGAGCTCCCAGTTCTCACAGTGACCATCAGCCCTAAATTGTGTGGCATGTCTTTGGTGGAGACGAAAGAATGATCTACCATCCAGATAGTAGAGAGTGGAAGATGAGAGCGTTGGGAACCAGATATGATTGCCAGAGAACAGAGTAATAAATAAAAAAATTCACACCTTCGTGGCACCCGAAATGCACAGTGAGAAAAAAAATGGGCTGTAAGGATTTTATGTGGCTCCTGGGCAACGGTTTTATTCTGGGTTATTAGTGGGAAAATTTAGGAGTCTGGCAGGAAGAGCAGCTAACAGTGTCCTGACAAGAACCCCGTGTTCCCATTTTAATTCTAAATTCAACATCCTAATCCCAACCCCAACTCCCACCCTTCTCAATCCCCCTACTGCCCTAGTTCTGCCAACCCCACGGTAGGCACCTTGATCCCTCATTTCTCCCCTGTCCCTAAGCTGCCCACTGACGTGAAAGAAGCACAAGCCTGCATCCACAGGCCTTGAGGCGACTTCACAAAGTCACGTGTGAGCCGGCCACCCTGCCCTTCCAGCCTCTCACTCATTCCTAGTCAGCGCCTTCCCGGGTTCCCTTAAAACTGCAGTCTCAGCATTCCCTACCCTTGTTTTAGGGACAAGGAAATGAAGCCCAGAGAGGTGATGTGATTCCCGGCACCCTTCTCCTCTTCTGTCTGAAGACTGTCACAAAGAAAATGAAAGCCAGTGGGCATGGAGTGCACAAGTTCCCAAGGTCTCCCTGCCATCGGAACTGTCTACTTTTATTTATCCATTATTATCTTTTTTTCCTCAGGTAGAAAAAGAGACCCCCTCCACCATCCTGTCCTGTGGCCTTTGTGGCTTTTATGTCCATCCCTCCCACATACTCAGACACCTTCCAATAATTCTATCTCTTCTCTCCCTACCTATATTTCTCTCTCTTTCTCCCCTCTCCCTGTCCAGTTCCTTCCTCCCACTGAATCTTTTTCTTCACCTTATGAATAAAGTCACATGATAAAAATGAAAGAAATTACCCTGCTCCCCAGCTGGCATGCATTTGGCTTCCCTGTCTCTCATGCTTCTTCCCTCCTCAGGCAGACTTTTCTTTTTTTAATAATTTTTTTTCCGTTACAGTTGACATACAACATTATATTAGTTTCAGATATACAATGTAGTGTTTAGACATTCATTTAACTTACAAAGTGATCACTCCAATTAGTCTAGTACCCATCAGGCACCACAGAGTGACTATAATATTGTTGACTATATTCCCAATGCTGTACTTTACATTCCCGTGATGATTTTTATAACTGCCACTTTGTACTTCTTAATCCCTTCACCTTCTACAAAGTGGTTCAGACTTACAGTATTCACTTTCTCACCTCCCACTCACTGTTAGTCTGCTGCTGTCAGGCTTCCTGTCCTATATTGTCCCTGAAAATGCTCTCTTAAAGGCCAGAAATGACCTTCTAATTGTCAAAATCACTTAGATCTTATCAAGCCTCATTATAATTGATGGCTCTGGTCACTGTTCACTGCTTCCTCCTTGAAAATTTTCTCTTCTGGCTTTCCACGCTATCCCATCTCTTGAGTTTCACCAGGCAATTCCATCTCTTAAACAGTGCTTATTTTAGCAATTAAAATTATTTCTAATATCCTTATGCAAGGTAAGCAGATTCCTGATGCAGATACAGGTAACATATTTGGATGTACTTGCTCTGACTACTTTTGGAGTGATGATTTATCATTAAGTCCTTAAAATGTTAACTTGCCCTTCCTAGTATGTAGCTTATACTCATATTGTTACACTGAAGCAATTTAAGATCAGACAATAAAACAGTGTTTTAAAGTAAGACCAGTCAATAAAACAGATATTTATCCCTTTTAGATAATAGAATGGCACATAACATTCTCAAGAGCTATATTTTTGGGCCAGATATTTAGTGGGAATCTAATTTTATAATTCCTTTGAAAAAATGGCATACAAGTAACCAGCAATAAAAGTTGTATATGAAACATTCATTTTCGTGTGCTTTATAGTAAGTACTTTATTGACTGGGAGAAGAAAATAATAATTTAGTGTTCTTTCTGGAAACATTATCTGAAACTGGAATCTAAGTGAGGTGTTTGCGGGTATTCACATAATTTGGATGCCAACATGAAAATAAAGTAGGAGAGAAGTAAAAGCATTTGTTTCTCCTTCTAAGTCGTATGAGGTACAAAATAAATTAATTCTAACTTATACCTAACTAGCCTTTCAGTTTTGTCCAGTTTTTCGTCATAGGAGGAACCTGGATCTCTCTCTCCTCTCTCTCTCTCTCTCTCTCTCTCTCTCTCTCTCTCTCTCTCTCTCTCTCTCACACACACACACACACACACACATTCACTCTGATCATAGGAACAGAAAGTCTACATTAGAGTTCATGGTATATTCTTAGGACAGCTTTTTTGCTCCATACTATTCAATCAATTGCAAAACTTGGAGCAGTTCCCAGCCCTTATCCATCAAACGCCGCCTTCACAAATTTCATCCTAGTGATGTACAAGCCTGTGTCAGAGACTCAGAGCTATTCACTAAACCCATTTGTTTGTTCTTCGCCCAACACACAGCGGGCTGCATTTCCCAGTCCCCCTGCAGTTAAGGGTCCCCATGATCATGGAATGTGAGCAGAAGAGAGGTGCCACCTCCAGGCCTGTTCCTTAAACACCTTCCACATTTGTTTCTCCATGCTCTTTCCCTTTCTACCTATTGGAGACAGACAAGCACAGGAGCTTTGGAGGCCACATGTTAAAAATGATGGCGCCACAGGATTGAAAGGGTCTGGGTCGCTGAGCCATTGCTTGGAGGAGAGCTGACCACATAACTTGAGGACAGGATGATAAGTGCCTTTGAGGCACAAGGCTCTGGGGAGGACCCAAGAGGACATGATCAGGAAGGGATTCCCAGAGGTGGGGACCCTGCAGTAGGAACAGGCAGGGGTGCTCCTGCCAATGAAGAGGGAGTATTCCACAAGCATTCCACAAGCATCCGGGGGCCTCTATGTGCCAGAAAGGTCTCTTGGAGGAGATGGAACTGAAGGATGAAAGGATACATCATAAAAGGAGTCTGTGAGGTGGGTGGCCAGGAGGACAGCATTCCTGGGAGAAGGAACAGCAAGCACATAGGCAATTACTTCCGGAAGAGGCTTCCAGTCAAAACGAAGACTTTGACTTCAGAACAGGCTTCATATTGGGTGCCCTGGAGGGCCAAAGGATAATCTGGGTGTCCTGGACTGCTGACTCTCTAATTCAAAAAAAATATATGCACCCCCAGTGTTTATTGCAGTGCTATTTACAATAGCCAAGACATGAAAACAACCAAAATGCCCATCGGTAGATGACTGGATTAAGAAACTGTGATACATTTATACAATGGAGTATTACTCAGCTATAAAAAAAGAATGAACTCTTACCATTTGCAATGACCTGGATGGACCCAGAGAATATTATGCTAAGTGAAATAAGTCAGACAGAGAAAGACAGATACCATATGATTTCACATATATGTGGAATCTAAAGAACTGAATAAATGAGCAAAGTAAACAGAAATAGATTCACAGATACAGAGAAAAAACTCATGGTTGCTAAATGGGGGTGGGGGGAGGGTGGTGATGAGGGAGGTGAGGGTATTAGAAAGTACAAATTAGTGTCACAATATTGTCACAGGGACATGAAAGACAGTTTGGGGAATATAATCAATAATGGTGTAAAGATTTTATAGGGTGTCAAATGGGCACATGTCTTATTAGAGAGACCATTTCATGGACAGTGTAGATGCCTGACTGCTGTGCTGTACACCTGAAGCTGAAGGTGAATAATAATGAATGTCAACCCTAATTTAATATATATAGTCACGGGATGTGGAGTACAGCATAGCGAATAGTGTCGATTGAATTGTAACACTATATATGGTGTCAGAGGGGCAGCAGATTGGGGGAGGGGGTTTATCATTTTGTGAGGAGTGTAAATGTCTAACTATTACATTGTTTTGTACATCTGAAACTAATAATAAAAAATAAATAAAAGAAAATAAAGTGGGCCGGCCGAATGACGCAGTGGTTAAGCTCTGGTTTGGGAAGCCAGCGGCCCCGGTTCGGGTCCCACATATGAGGGTCAGTGATACTCCCCTAAAAAAAAAAAAAAAAGAAAGAAAGTAAACACCTGCCTTTAATATTCCATATAAAAAAACAAGAGTAATGACTTAAAAGTCAGGTTGTAGCAGGGCCTTCATGGTAAACCTTGCATTGAGCAGGAAGGCTATGTGAAAATGATAAAGGATATTTTTTACATGTTGTGAGCAAAGACAGTGCACAGCTTGGACTTAAACGCTGTTTTCTTTTCATTTGCTCTACATTTATCTTATTTTCCATGTATTCACCTACGTGTTTATTGTGAAAACTAAATGTTTCCTTTTTAGTTAAGGGAAACGAAGACCCATAGTTCCCAGTACTAGGCTTGAAGCCAGGGGGTCATACTGATCGCATTCTTCTCCTAACTGAGACAATGATGCAAGAAAACAGGTGACGACCCGAGCTGCTGTAGGACTTTGTCCCTGAACATTTTCTGATGTCCACAAGGGAAGTTTTTTCTGTGCAGAAAATTCTATGTATAGACATTCAGGGTTTCAAATCACTATTGAATTTATTAAAGTGACACATTTTTTAAAACCTCTTTTTTTCTTAAGCTCTAAGGGCTACATAGAAATTTTAGTATTCCATTAATAAATCTAATAAATTTTAATAATCACTTTTTGGAAATTTTTTTCTTTTTATTGTGGTAAACTACACATACTATAAAATTAACCATTTGAACATTGTTAAATGTGCGATTCAGTGGCATTGAGTATATTTACAATGTGGCACAGCCACTCCCACTATCCATTTCCAGAACTTTTTCATCTCCCCAGACAGAAGGACTATACCCATCAATATAGCTCCCCGTTCTCTCTCTCCCCCTAGCCCTTATTCTACTTTCTGTCTCTATGCATTTACCTATTCTGGGTACCTCATATAAATGGAATCATACAGCATTTGTTTTTTTGTGTCTGACTTATTTCACTTAGTGTAATGTTTTCAAGTTTTATCCACATTGTACCATGTCTCAGAATTTCACTTCTTCCTAGGGCTGAATAATATTCCGTTGAGCATTCTGATTTACTTAAATTCAATAGTCTAAATTCCTTTAAATAATCTGTTCCACTTAAAATTTAAACTAAAGCCCTTTAAACATTTAACCTGCATTCATGAATTTCTTGTACTTATCATTCTTTAAAGTCCTTCAAATATTTCTCCTAATAAAATATTCATTGGTTTTAAAACTATTCCATCTCTAATAAATTTAATAAGGTCTGGCCGAGTAGCATGGTGGCTAAGAGCTGGCTTGGGATGCCAGCAGCCCTGGTTCGGGTCCCACATATGAGGGCCAGTGACACTGCCCTAAAAAAATAAAATAAAATAAAATAAAAATAATTTAATAAAATAAGTTTATACATAAATCTCAAATTTTCTTAAATATTATACAACTTTAATAAAATTAGCCCATCTCTTTTGACCCAAAATCACGAGTGTAAATTTAATTACCCAGTTCAAATTTTGAGTTGGTTTTACAGGGTGAATCTGCCAGATCGAACATAACCTCTCTGATTATGCTAAGAATCCCAAAGATTTTGCATACCAAGTCAATAGATTATCCTAATGATTACAAATTCCTAATCTGTAGTTCATAAAAGTTTATTAAAATTATGGAATTGGCTTACATTGTTCTCTCTATAGTCAATTCTCTGTGTTGGAAATGCATTTCTTCAGTAAATAAGCATCTCAAACAATTTGAGGCCATACATGTTGAGGAATTTCCAGCCAGGAAGCAAGAACTAAATTCCAAGGGGATTCTAACTTTTCACTAACAGATTTATTTAGTAGAACTATTTTTTCTTTCTTAAGATTTTATTGGGGAATTGGGGAAGGGGAACAGCGTTGGAGAACCAGAAAAGGGGAACAGACAAGTTGCTGTCCTTTTGTTCTTCAATCTAGTTGCGGAGGATGTTGCTTCACTGTTGGTATCATCATTGCGCTCTTCCCGGATGAGGCAGATCGCTCACAGTGGCTCTTGGCAGCTCACACTGGCTGCCAGCCACTCATGATGGCTGCCGGCCTCTCACTGTAGCCTATGGCAGCCCACTGCAGCAGGGGCTGCAGCCTACACCGTCACCCGGGGCTCACACAGCCCAGCTACAGGTGGAGCTGTTGTTAGCTGTAAAGGGCAGTGTCACTGGCCCTCATATGTGGGATCCAAACCGGAGCCGCTGGGGTCCCAAGCCAGCTCTTAACCAATACGTCACTTGGCTGGCCCAAGAACATTTTTTTTTAATAGTTGGTGGAACAAGAGTAGATGTTATTCCATATCTCTCAAACGTGACTAATTTAGCAGCCCACGACACCAGAAGCCTTTAGGTCTGAGAGAAGAGTTTACTCCTATTAAAAGTCTCTTTTGGGTTGGTTTTACCATCGCTAACTCTTCAAAACATTTTAATGTCTTCCCATGTGACTCAGCAGACACTTCGTTGAAATTCTATTTGCTTCTTTCAAACACATCCCCTTGGAATTCTTGCCATATTCTAGGTAGGTTGCCAGTTCTTATACACGTTTAAATGTTTGATTGGATTCTGCATTTCTCTCATATCTCTTCTTGTTCTGAAGTCAATGACCTGTCCAGATCCAAAAGTATTTGTAGCCCAGATGCAGTATATTGTTAAATTTTAGAGCTTTAAACAAGCTTAAATAACAAATCCTTTATTGATTTACTGATTCATTCATTCAAGAAACAGTTATTGAAAGATTTCTGTGTGTTAGACCACAAGGATACAGAGATAAATAAGACTTCGTCCCTTTCCCAGGAGATCTTGCATTCTAATAAGTGAGCCAGGCATGTAAATAATTACAGGAGAGTGAAGTGCAGATAATGGTCTGTACAAGACGAATCAGATGAACTGAAAAAATAAGCAGCGGCTAGCTGTGTCTCAGGGCACCAAGCATAGCTGCTCAGAGCATGTGAACACAGTCTTAAATGAAGAATATTTCATCACTAGGAAGAGAAAAAATAAAATGCAGTTTAATCCTGGGAAATATTTCATAAGAGCTTGGGAAAACTATGGAATATTCAGAAAGCCTGAAGAAAAACTGAATTACACAGGAAGTGATGAGGAATGGGTATGTTCAGTCCATAAGTGAAAGCTGGGGTCAGTCTTTCAGGGACCTTGTATTCTGTCTTATGCCAGTGGTTCCCAGCTCATTTAATATTTTGGCACTCACAGAGAAAGCTAACACTTATAAGGCACTCGGTGGTAAATAAATTACTTTCCTTCCAGCAATAATTGGCCTGCCCGGAGGGGCTAGCTACCCTAAGCCTCATTCACCAAACACACACACACACACACACACACACACACACACACACACACCACGAAGGAATGAGGGAATCAATATCTTGTCACATCTTAACCTGCTCAGGTCACACTAGTTAGGACGCTGTGCTAGATAATGTGGAGTCAATGAATGGATTTAATCTTGGGAAGAATACAATCAGATTCAATTTTCTTTGAACAGTATTCATAGAAGGAGAAAAGGATTTATAAAAGAGATCTTAGAAGAAATGCCATTTTTTTTGAAAGGAGACTGTCCTAGGAAAGGGAAAGTCAATAATAATAATAGAGGTCATTAAAAAGAGAGAGAGAGAGAGAAAAGAATATTCAAAGGGAAAGTGCCCCAAATTGTAGAAACAGACAGTATACAAGAAATGATAGAAAGATTTCAAAGTCCACAAGTGTTTGTCACTTGACTTATAGAGCAAAGTAAAACACTGGCTAGAATTAAGTGAGAATGATAAAAATATATTGGGGGAAAAAATTGAATAACCAAGAAAAAATACATTACATAGAGAAAAAATATTTATAACCATTTAGACAAACTCATAGAACTGTTTTTAGCCCTTCCCTTTCTGAGCATTATTTTTCCTCTCAGGCATCCCATTCTACTTTATGGATCCCAAAAAGATTTTAGAAATTTATTATTCCATTATTTAAATATTATCTACTCTTAAAAATTTTTAAGGTGGGAAGAAACTGTCAGCTCTGATTATGGGAACATCTGAGTCCAGAGATCTGGGCCCATAAGATGAACAAAAGCTGGAAATGTAGCCAAATGAAAATGAAAAGGGAGCTCCAAAAATAAAAAAGGGAGGTGTGTTCAGGATTTTTAAAAACCTTATTTTCTCTAGAATCAGATGTTCTTCCTAATAAGCCCAGCAGTAGTGACAAAATGGCCTTCAGCCACCAGTAATTCTGAATCGGTAGCAACTGAAAAATTACAAAAATTTTGAAAGGACCTTCATTAAAGGAAAGCTGTAGTTGACCACAGTAAGCAGCCACTCCATCCAGCAACCTATGAAGGTTAACTGAAGGGTTAAGCATGCATCTGCTAGAAGAAAATAAAGCACAATTTGTATGGCTTTATAAGAGCTGAGTAACTTTCAAGAGGATAGAAAATGTATGATTAAAGATGACTAAAGAAAGGGGGAAAAAAAAACTATCAATAGTTCCTTTCTTGCCGGATATGAGCAAATGAAAACTAAGAGGTATATGTGTGTTGAAGGGGTAGGATTCTTGGCACCAGTGTGTTGCAGACATCTTTATCAATGTGGTATAATTCTTGCAACTCAGAGAGAGGAGAGAAGCCACAGTAGTGAAGGTCCCCTCTTCCCCACAAAGAGAATCGAAAATGAAATACTAAGGACAGTCAATGGGATCGTTACAGAATAGCTAGAATAAGCATATCACTGCATCTAAAGGAATAACACCAAAAACATTAGGAAAAAAGTGCACAAAGGGGATATATTATCTCCAAAGAATTCTATAGGGTGACTTGGAATACCAAGAAAAAAAAAAGAGATCTCACCTCAGCATTTGTGCTATTGTGGAGGAAAAGGAGTACAGAGTAAAAGCAATGCCAGTCAAAGCTGAACAAATGGTGATCAAGATTGTCACGTGTGCATTCAGGTGGATCACTTGTGCACTGGGTGAGTCATGAGTGGTCACATGGACCCGTGCTCACTGATTACTCAACACTAACTCTGAAAAGAGACAGAGTGACACTTCTACTTGACCCTTAACCCCACAGATTCTGCTTCCACTGAGCTTTATTTTCCTCCTTGTGCCATGTCTTTGTACCAGGCAGCTTACTCTTCCAGAATAAAACAACACTCATAGAAGGTGAAACTCCATGCTTTGAAATGTACCACACTAATCAATTTCCCCTCCTCCAAACTAGCTACTCTTTCCAAATATGAGAAAATGAAACTAGACACAAATTCAATACAGGTTCCTCAAGGACAGACACTCTGCTGGGAAATAGGGGGAAGAGAATGTTGGAATTATCACAAATTGTTGTTCGTCTCAGCTAAACAAAGCTTTTGAAATTTTGGAAATCAATAGTTCGTAGTCATGTGTCGTCAGAGTAAGATGCATCAATAATACCAGTAACAGCCTGCTGTTTGCTGTGTGCTTTCCGTGGGCAAGCCCTTCATGGCCATTGTCTCATCTAGGGCACCCACACCCTGTGAGCCAGGCATTGTCTTCTTTTTATAGGGAGGTACACTGGGGATTTGCCCAATTCACACAGCCTGTAAGAAGTAGAACTATTGGGTACAGTTAGAAAGGAAATAGTAGTTCATCTTTCCCTTGCAGGTAAAGATTGAGGAGGAAATTCTGAAATTTCATCCAATGTTATCATTCTGATGCAGTAAAATATGAATAGCGTTGGAAATGACAGCCAATTTTGATAGTTTAAGTTGAAGATTTCTTTGTGGTTTGCAGTGTGGATCATTTATGGCTGTTCTTTTAACTCTGGGTTTCCTGTGATATGTGTATTTGTCTCAGGGCAAACAGCTGCTTTACCTCAAATAAAAGTATAGAAGATTTGGAAAAAAAAAGTAGAACTAATATTTGATGCAGATATTTCAGATACCAAAGTCCCTATGCTTTCCAACCTGCAAGTGTGCCTTTCTTTCCAAGAATAACAACTAAATTCTTCATAAATAGGTAAAGAAAGACATTGGTCAATCACTATGTTAAAAACAGAACATTCACATTTAAATATTGAGCGAGAATATGTATTACTTGCACAATGTGGACAAAAATAATGAGCGAGGCCACTAAAACTAAGTGGATATGGGGAGTAATTTATAATGTAATACACCCAATGATTTTGCTCCAAATCAATTGTCTTGTTTTAGCACAGCAGACGCGATATGCAAAACTTATCATTAGAATAACAGACTCTCAGGATCCAATTCAAATACTACAAAATGGTGAAAACAAACACCAACAAACAAACAAACAAACAAACAAACAAACAAACTGTGTTTAATTTTTATAGCTGCAAAATTCTGTATGGCTTTACAATGAAATTAGGAGAATCCACCATTATTAAAGTCTGGCTCGAGAAAATGTTAAGAGAATAAAACAAATGTCATGGGTATGATTTTTTAAAAAAACAAAAATAATACTTCCCTTATTTTCACAAAACCAGATTTAGCATGTCTTCCCTATGGTAGTCACTTCCAGGAAAACTCAGCACTTTTGGGGATTTCTCAGTGTCAGCTCAGGGAGGGTTGTCTGTCTCCCAGCACTGATTCTGGGGTCCAGGTTGATATGGTGGTGCCAGCTGTGAGGGGCAGAGCTGGGCATCCATGCCTTTTACCATATTTCCTGATGGCATCCACTGAGCTGTGCAGTGGTTCCACCATGATTTCCGTTATCAAGTATGTCTCACTCTGAGCTGTCAGCACTCCAAGTGCAAACTATTGTACAATGGGATCTGGGAACCCAACCAGCTTCCTGAGCACAGTAGCTCTGCTTTCGCTGTCTTCCATATCTCACACAAATGTCTCTTAAGGCCATTCCTAACTCAGAACCATGCAACATAATTCCAGCTTAGGTAAACTGACATATGACAAAACCGCTACAATAATTAATAATAAAGCTGAAGCATTACCCTTTCGGAAATATGCCATAGGATCTAAACACTATAGCAATCTCATACCCATAATCATCCGTTTAAAAAGTATCTAAACAAGCTTTAATGAACACTTAAAATTTTATTTTTAATTTTTTATTTTTAGCTGAGTCATGCTGCTGTTGTTGGAGAGTGGGCCTTTCTCAGCGCAAAGTCCAGGCCCTTGGCAACTCAAGCAAAGAATTGAACGAGATACCAGAGTAAAGCAGTAGAATAAGTAGTTTATTAGAAGAGAGAGTACATTTAGAAGTAAAAGTAGACCTGAGTATTAGAGAATGGCTCAAGGGCCCATTACTATAAGTTACATCCCAAAGAGTGTGGAGTGGGCCACGCGCAAAGGCAAGGCTCAAAGGGAAGAAGCCGTCAAAAGGAGCAGGGAAGAAGCAGCAGCCAGCAGCAGCAGAAGCAGCAGCAGCAGAAGCAGCAGTAGCAGCCGCAGCAACCCAGGCTTCCCAGGACTTGGGGTTTTTATCCTTTTTCTCTAGAATGGGCTGTTCTTTCTGGGATTAGGACCACTTGATTGGCACCTGTGATTGACCAGAGGTACTGTGCAGGTGCGAGTGACTGGTCTGATCTAGTTGGATATTTTGTGTCCATTTGCTCTTCCCGCAGGGGTAGGTAATTACAATACAATGGGGAGTTTTGGGTGGAGCGGGGATGTGCCCCAGAGGGTCGCACTCTGTGGGACGTGCAGGAATGCAGAGACCCAATGCCTGCCTCTAACTGCCTGCCTAGTTTTTCCTTGAGAGACGTGATCCCCATAAAATCTCTATGGGAAGCTGAGGGACAGGAGGTCTCTTCTTCTGTATCTGCTTCCTGCTGCGCAGGGGCGTAGAGCTGTCCCTGCCTATTGGGGGTTCATGGAACTCTCACCCTAGCTGGTGTCAGATGAGAGGAAGGGGGTCTCAAGCTCCACCTGAAAGACCGCGTTGGCTTCTTTGGTTGTGACTGGCAATCTTGCTGGGGTATCCCCTGTATCCTCAAGGCTCCTGAATGAGTACAAAAATATAAATCTGTTAGTTCTTATGAAACTTGTGGCTATTCAGTCCATCACTCAGATGGCGTCAGTTGTCTGGACACAGAATGGGTTTGACATTTAGCTTCCTTGCCTGGGGGATATTAGGAAGTCTCAGGCTTTCAAATAGTTATCATCGAAAGCAGGGGTAGGAGACTTCTATTGTTTCAGATTCAGAAACTGATTTACAAAGCAATTAGAAGCAAGGGGAATCTTCCATCCAAGATTCACAAACTGGTTAGAAGAGCAATCAAAGCCCAAGAGCTAAGAAACTAAAGAACTAGGGAGGAGACTTAACATTTCTATAGAAAAGGAAACATTAAAGTTTTTCAGTGGTGGGGGTTGGTGCTGCTCAGTTGGCTGGTAACACTGCCACTTGTTGGAAGCTCAGCGGCAGCTCAGCTCAGGCTGGGCATCGAACTGCAGTTGCTCAGAGCTCAGCTCGCACTCTTGAGCGAGCTCTTAACCAACGCGCCACTCGGCCGAGCCATACAGTTTTTTTGTTTGTTTGATTTTAGCTGAGCCATCCTGCCACCTGTTGGCAGCTTAGCGGCAGCCCAGCTGGGGCTGGGCATCAAACTGCAGTTGCTCGGAGCTCAGCTCGCACTCTTGAGCAAGCTCTTAACCAACTGAGCCACTTGGCCGGCCCAAAACTTAAAATTTTAAAGCATTCTATTTTCTTTTTGAACTTGTACCTCCATTCCACTTCACCCATTAGATCCTCTCCTAATGTAATGTTTACTTTTATTTTTTATTTTTTATGTTTTTTATTTTTTAGCTGAGCAGTCCTGCACCTGTTGGCAACTCAGCTGCAGTTCAGCTCAGGCCGGGAATTGAATCTGCGACCCTGTTGCTCAGAGCTTGCACTCTTGAGCGAGCTCTTAACCAACTGAGCCACTCGGCCGGCCCTAATATGTTTATTCTTAAAAGGTTTTTTTTCTTAGTTTATCATACATTTCTGCAATGAAAAATTACTTATAGATTGAAATTTCAATCTCAGTGTTATCTTTTAATGAATAAAAGTTCTTAATTTGAATACTCCAGTTATCAATCTTAAGTTTTAAATTAGGAAATTTCATGGGTTTTTTTTTTCTTTTTCAAGATTATTTTAACTAGAGTATCTTAATCTTGAGTCTTTTCTTTTTCATTTACATTTTACAATCATCATTTTGACCAAACCACTGAAATTTTTATTGGCTTTGAATCCATAGATAAATTGATCCACAGGTCAAATGATATCTTTATAATATTGTGTTTCACTATCCATGAATGTTTTATACTCTTCCACTTGTTTAAGACATCTTTAATTTCTCTCAATGTATTTTATTGTATTCAGTAATTTTTTTCCTGTGACCAGATTTTAAATGTTAAAGTTTTTCTTGGGGTGTTTTCTAAATCATGTTGATTTAGAAAATAATTATAATTATTTTATATATAATATATATAAATAATATATAATAATTATAATTATAAGCCCATCCAAAAAAGACCTGGAACAAAATGAAATATTTATTGGAAGGGTATCTCCACAAAATGGATGGAGCAATTTTGTTTCAATTAATTAATGTATTCATGGGTGGATATTAGTTCATCATTACTAGGATGAGTTAGGCTACCTGAGGTACTTTCAATATATGACACTGGTGTCGTATTTATAGAAACCTTATTTACAGAAAAAAATATTAGAGTGGGAGGAAATTAATTACAGCAATGTCACTTAATTATTTCCATTCCTTCCTTCCCCAAATATTTTCGAGGGTCTCCTTTGTACCAGATACTGTTCTACGTGCCAAGGATATAGCAATGAAAAAAAATCAGACAAGATCAGACAAAAATTCTTGTCTCATAAAGCTTAAATTGTAGTGAAGGACAACAAATAAGATTTTGTAAAGTAAAATATACAGTATAGCATGGTAAATAGTGATAAGAACAAAAGAAAAAAAATAAAGTAGAGAAGAAGAAAGGACAAGTGGGTTGGAGTAAACTTATTTTACTGCCTTAGGAAATTAAAACTGCCATTTTGTTAGTGCCCTGGAGGGTGTCTCCCCTCCCCCCAACAGCAGCACACCAAAATAAAATTCCAGATGGCTGACATAAATGCCTTTCCTTGCAAAGTGGAAAGACACTGTGGAAAAGGATGAGTGATCCACAAACCAGTATGGCCACAGGTCCTTTCTCAGGACACATAAATTTTGGAGTTAAGACTCTGAAACTATGCACACCTGCACACCATTTGGAAAGTCTGCACTTATACCCAGGGTGTGCCTTCTCCAATTGAAAACTACTGGACTCTTATGTCCTCCCCTCTCCCTCCCCAAGACAGGAGGGGCTTGGAGTTCTGGGGTTGTTTCCAGACCACCCAGACTCTCCCAGTGACCCCTCTCAGTGTTTTCCAGACCAAATTGTCATCAGGGACAATTGAGCTATATCAGTTCTCAATGTCAGTACCTGAGACTGAAGGGAACCAAAGAGAAGTGAGAAGAGTCCATTTGCATGGATATTACCAGGCAGGAAGAGATAACAATGTTGGATAACACTGATCTGAACAATGCAACCTCTGGGACTGCGAACTCCCTCTTCTGGCTGAGGTTAACTTATCCTTGAGCATTTCTTGGCCCCAAGTGCTTCGCTTCTTCAGTTTCACATGATTTCTGAATGGTAGAGGACATTTTAAACTTCCTGTGTCCTAAAGAGGACAACCATGAATAGCCATAAAGCTTGCATTTGGGTGTCATCTGCCTGCTTGAATGGCTCGCAGGGTTCATAGAGTTCTTGTGGGCAGGCAGCAACACAACCACAACCACCCGCTCTGGGCAACAGTGGTGTTTCAGGGCACAAGTTCATTGTGCCCAGCAGACCCATCTTGACCCCCTGCCGCCACTCACTGTGCTGTGAGCAGCCCTACTGTGGCCTGCGGTTTGGCACAGTAGGCCATCCCCTCTGAAAACTCATGTCCTTCAGATAGGAGATGGCAGCAGACCAGCGATGCTGCTGAGTACTTCGTTCCCTAGTAACACAGGCAGAGTTTAGTTGCCACCTGCCTCTGAAATAACTGGTCTCTCCTAAAAGCCCTCATTTTCTGTGGGGTACTGCAAAATCCTCTCTGTGGGCTTTTTATGGCCTTTCTGCATGGACCCAGTTGGTGTCGAGCCTCTACTCTGGCTTTTTCTCTTATGAAAATTATATCACAGACCAAGCAAATCACAATGTAACGGCCCCGATATTTGAGTTCTTTAAGGCCTGAGCAAAGCTTCCTTAAGACATTATTTCTGACAACTTGTAAAACAAACGCTTATTGGAACAGTCTAATAATTACAGAGCAGGGACAATGATAGACCATGAAGCAAGTTCAGACCAAGTATATTCATTGGTCCTCATCTTCCTGAGTCCTTTCATTTTTCTGAGCTGAAGGCAATGTTACAGGGGCTCAGTGTTCCTCAATTCAGTGACACGGCAGCAGGCAACATAGCTGGATCAGAAACAAACACCTACATTCTGGTTAATTGTTTAGTGACTATAGTTAAACCTGGGATATAAGTGACCCCTTGAGTGCTCACTGGCGAGGACGTGTGTTGCTTTAGGTGTCTAAATTCCATCAGGTTTGCAATGTCTGAGTGTGGATTGGGTTGGGACCACTGAGTTATCTATTGGGAACTTCATTTTACTGCCCGAAAGTTTCCTGTAGTCAAACAGATAAGCTGCAATCGGCTGTGTGTTTTTTTCCAAGTGGAAAACAAGTCTGTATTGGTATGGTAGATGCTGCTTTAAATCTCAAGTAGCTTTGTGATTAATTCCTCCAGGTCATGAGAATCCTCGTCAGGATAATTGCTAAAAAAGTAACATAAATTTGTTCTAAGAAGTTCCTTGGCTGTGCTGTTGGAAGTTGGCACAGGAAATACATTTGAAAGAATGGTGAACAATGGGGTTTCCTGGCTGCGGGCTCTCCCTGTGGAAGCTTTTATAGTAATAGTTTCCGAGAATGGGTGAAGAGTAATGCTCTGCCGAACTGACTTTTCCGGACAATTGATGCCAACTCTTTTTTTTTTTTTTAATGCCACCTCTTAATTGAGCTAACTTTTTGTTCTACATTTCAAGACTTTTTAAAATTTATTTTTAATTATAGTTGGCATACAATATTATATGTGTTTCAGGGGTACAACATAGTAATAAGACATTTATATAGCTTGTGAAGTAATCCCCCCAACACCATACATCGTTATTACACTATTATTGATTACATTCCCTATGCTGTACTTTACATCCTGACTATTTTTATGACTGGTAGTTTGTACTTCATCCCTTCACCTTTTCACTTTTGACCCCAGTTCCTTCCCATCTGGCTACCATCAAGACTTTAATAACCAGAATATATGGAATTCAACTCAATTGTCCTGCTGGTCACCCAGCAAGCTGTTCCCCCAACCTCCACCAACCCCCGCCCATGCTTCCTTCTGTCTTCCCATCGCTTCCACATGGCCACTCTTCTCACAAAAATCCTTAGGTGGTGTTCTTGCTATACTAACCACAAGTTTTGTGCATGTTTCCTTTCTAATCATCTTTTTCTAATACCTCTAAAACCTTCTCTGTTCCTTTTCATTTTACTGAACTTCATCTTCCTCTAGTAGAGAAATTACTTAATTGAGATCTTCTCTTCTCACATCTTTCTCATTTAAGTGAATTTTAGAATGCCTAGTTGCTTTACTTCCTTAGCAGAGAGGTACAACCACCTTTCTGCAAACTTAACAGCTGAAGGTCTTTCCTACTGAGTTGTTTTCAAGTCTTTTTGTTAACTCACCTTTTAACTTTCATTTTTTAAAGCATTCAACATCATTTTTCTAAAAAAAGCTTTCAGAATCTGTAAACTTGCCCTTCATTTATGTTTCAGTGTATCCGTTTAGTTGAACTATCTTCCCATTCTCGCAAGTGAAAAGTGTTGGTATACGCATGAAAAACTATTTTTATATGAAACATGATCTCATGGACTTGTGTTCCATCGATTAAGAATTCTTGATGTTTTCATTTTCTTAATTACCTAATTTTTGATGATTCCTCCTTAAGTTACTTTTTTTTATTTTTTGTAGTCTTGCCTAATACTGGAAGCTTGATCATTTAAGTTTTACTGGTATATAATATTTTATTTTAAGATGTTTGCAAATTTTATGTCACATTAGAATTCTAATCTGCTCATTTATAGAGCTATCCATGCAGGTGACTGTATGTCCTCCTATGGTTGAAGCAGCCCCTCTTTACACAAGTTGCCCTGGCATCCTACCTATTTTAGACTTTGTCCTAGAATTTTTTAGTATTCAAGTGTAATATGGTTATTAATAGTAGTATTAGGATAATCTAGGACAGGTAAATGGACAGTACTTTAAGATTCTGCCATAGTTTCCTCAAGGTGTGTAAGATGTAAGTGCAATGAGTAGAATTCTCTTTATAACACTTGGCTAAATCTGTAAGAAAACAGCATGACCACCCTCTTCTCCCCAAATTTGTAAGGACACAATGTAAACTAGCACCTTCCCTTCAAGGACAGTGGGCAGGTCAACTAATGATTACCAAGACAGGTGTTTGGACAAGGGTAGCAAGGATGGTTAACTCCTTCTACTGTGAAGTGGAGGTGGGGGATGTGCTGGCAGCTGCAGCTCCTACCAGCAGCTCAATACACCAGACACGGCAGGTAAATAGGGTCAGTGGAGGTCCCAGAAGTGTAGGTGTTGGGCTGTTTCCAGTAATGGGAGAAGAATTTCCCACAGCGCTAAACTACCGGTAGTTTACCAGTTCATCAGATGCTTTCAGCAGAAAACCAATTAGTTTATTTTTAAATATGGTTTGATTTCTTTAATCCAATTCATGGTATCACAGTAAAACTTTTAGATGTTCATTCTAAGTTAAAACTTCATATATTACTTAAATGCTGTGGTAATTCAGTTAAGAAGTAAATATTAAAGATGAAATCATTTGTTTTGTGGTAATAATGCAAATTTTGGTGGAACAAGATATTGCAGATTTAAAAAGCATAGTATTCTCATTAGATTAAGAAATTTGTGAAGCAGAAATGGATTTGGAATTCAGGTGCACAGGTAATTTATAATTGCCTCCCAATAAAGCTGCAATGTTTTAGCAATGAAAATAGATATTCTAGTTTTCAAAATTTATATCTATCTACACACACACACACACACACACACACACACACACACTAAGGTAAATAAACTAAAATAGTTTTCCACATTTTGAATATCATGAGTAATGCTGTTATAAGCATTTGTGTATACATTTTTGTGCAGACATATTTTCATTTCTGTTGGTATATATACCTAGGAGTAGAATTACCAGGTCATATGACAACCATGTGTAATCTTAGCAACTGCCTGTTAGCCAAAGTGACTGCACCATTAGACATTTCCACCAGCAGTGTATAAGGGTTCCAATTTCTCCACATCTTCACCAACATTTGTTTATCTGATTTTTTCATTCTGGATATTTTAGTGGGTATAAAGCAATATCTCATTGTGGTTTTGATTTGCATTTTCCTGAGAATATTTTCATAAGACTTTTATTAAAATATAGATAACATACAATATTATATGAATTTCAGGTATACATCATATTATTCAACAGTACCCTCCTGGCAATATTCAGAGTTATTAACACATTATTGATTATATTCCCTATTCTGAAGACGTGATCACCATGATAAGTCCAGCAACCATCTGACACTGTACCATGCTATTACAATATTATTGACTATGTTCCTTATGCTGTGTATTACATCCCCTATAACTTATTTGTTTTATACCTGGAACTTTAAACCTGTTATTCCCCTTTATCTTTCCCCCCCCTTTTTAAATTTTTGAATTACAATTGACATTCAATATTATTTTGTATTAATTTCTGACATTCAATATTATTTTGTATTAATTTCAAGTACAGCATAGTGGTTAGACATTTGTATAATTTAGTAAGTGATCCCCTCACTAATCTAGTATTCATCTGGCAATGTGCATAGTTATTACCATATTATTAGCTATATTTCCTATGTTTTACTTTACATCCCCATGACAATTTTGTAACTACCAATTTGTACTTCCTTAATCTGTTCACCTTTTCACCCTGCCCCTCCAACCACCTTCCCGTCTATCACCCCATCAAATCTAGTACCCCTCTGACACCATACATAGTTATTACAATATTGTAGACTATATTCCTTATGCTACATCCTAAATCCCATGACTACTGTGTAACAACCAAATTATACGTTTTAATCTCTTCCCCTTTTTTACCCACCTCCCTTCACTGAGAATATTTTTGTAATGAGGAACACAAGAAAAAAAGAATGTCAGGATGACATAATACATATTCTCTCTTTGCTTTGCCATCAGTCAGAGTTGGAACATTTCAGCCTTTAAAGAACTACTTTGTAAATCAACTTAAGTTTCCTACGATGATTGTGAGCATTTTTATAAGTGAGTCTTCCAAGTTTTAGTTTCTTTGCATTCAAGATCAGTTGAAAAATTTAAATTGAATCATGCAACAATTGAAGCATCCCCCAAAATCAACTTTTGAAGCTTTCAGTAAATAGTAATGATTGAAAGCTCATAAGAAAGAGAACATTGAAATGTAGGCTCACAAAAGCAAGAGAACTAGACAAATTAAATAATGAGAGCTCAAATGTTATACAAGATTTAATTTTTAATTCTATAATTTCCTTTTAAAATGTCTCGACTTGAGAAAAGACTCTTTTGACAGAGCTCCTGGTTTTAATTGAACAAATTTCTATTCTGCACCAGAATGAAAAGAAGCTGATTTGTGAGATGGCCTAAAAATTTTACAACATTTATATTTGGTGAAAAGAATCATAAATAGATATAATTTATATTTTGTGTCTTGTAATATTTTTGGCAAAGAAAGATATGCTGACCGGAGGTAAAATAGCAGTGCCTGAGAAAGTATTTGGACTAAACTACATTATATATATCCACTCTTTAGCAAACTTACTTGGTGTTTACTGGCACCTATATGGAAAATATTTCCATAGTTAAAAATACTATGATTGGACCGGCTGAGTGGTGCATTGGTTAAGAGCTGGCTTGGGACGCCAGCGGCCCCAATTCAGATCCCACATATGAGAGCCAGTGACACTGCCCCCCCCCCAAAAAAAATACTATGATTTACAGAATCAGTTAAGGTATCAACAATTTCAGATTTATTAACCATCAAAGCAAATTTTTAATAATGTTATAAAGTTATGAAAGTAATAAAACCATATTAAAAATATATGTGTGTATATTTTGCCCCAAAATACCAGTGATATGGTCTATTAGAGACAGAAGCTATCTTTGTTTATCATTTTATTTTGAATATAGTTTTTTTTTTAAGATTTTTTTATTGGGGAATTGGGAGAGAGGAACAGTGTTGGGGAATTGGGGGAGGGGACCAGCCAAGTTGTTGTTCTTCAATCTTCATTGTGGAGGGTGCCAGTCGCCATCTGGCTTCCCATTGGCACCTCATGGCCTCTAAGCTCAAGGTGCTGTGTTCAATCTTTGTTGCGGATGGGCATAGCCACCATCCCATGTGGAAGTCGAACCAGCAGCCTTGTTGTTAAGAGCGCACACTCTATCCTCTGAGCTATCCAGGCGGCAGCTCAGCTCAAGGTGTCGAGTTCAGTCTTAGTTGCCGGTGGGCATAGCCCAGCATTGAACAATCTTGTTGTTAACACCAGCTGAGCCATCCTGCCACCTGTTGGTGGCTCAGCAACAGCTCAGCTAGGGCTCGGCATTCACTGACCCATGTGGGAATCAAACCGGTGGCCCTGTTGCTCAGAGCACGTGCTCCAAGCCAACTCTTAACCAACTGAGCCACTCTTTCAGCCTGAATATAATTTTAATTTTTTTTTTAGCTGAGCCATACTGCCACCTGTTGGCAGCTCAACGGCAACTCAGCTCGGGCTGGCATCAAACCGCCGTTGCTCAGAGCTCAGCTCGCACTCTTGAGCAAATTCTTAACCAACTGAGCCACTCGGCCAGCCCTTGAATATAATTTTTAATCGAATCATCTTATTCACAAATATACATACTTATAATTTCATTTATTTTGAACACCCTCTTTAACTTCCTAAAGTGCCCTTATAAATGATATGCTCATTCAACTTTTAATCAATGTCATTCTCCTTCTCAATTTTCACCTATTGGTCAGCAGGGTGAAGGAGCAGATTTTTTTTTTTTTTTTTTGAGGGCAGTGTCACTGGCCCTCATATGTGGGACCCGAACCAGGGCCACTGGCGTCCCAAGCCAGCGCTTAAACACCGCGCCACTTGGCCAGCCTGCAGATGTTTGATTAAATATCTAATCTGATACAAAACTTCATCTAATCTGACCATATAAATGGTCCCTTTAGGCACTGCTTATTCTCCATGGGAAAATCTTTTCAATGTCTTAGATTGACTGCCCTCTCACTGCTTCTCTCCTGAAGGTAGGGTCCAGGTAGCTTATGTGGCCTGGTAGGAAAAGAATAAGCTTCAGGTTCCTCTGGTCTCCAGGGGGGTTACCTGGACATGGTTCCTTGCCACCTGTTGTTATGTGCCCCACGGGACTCCAAGGGTCATGTCTGCACGGTGACCTGGTAAAGCTGTGATTGACCAAGCCTTACCTCAGCTTCTCCAATGGAGGCAAAAAGATAAAGTCAAGGACTGACAAGAGCGTCTAAAGCTAGAGTGGGTCATGGCTTCAATAGAACCTGTAGGCTAAGTTATCTCTCTCCAACTCTGTTTGCTGAAATGCCTATCTTAAGCTGAGGATATAATATTATATGATATAATATCCTTCACCTACTGTGTACACACACACACACACACACACACACACACACACATGCACACACAGAGTTCAGGGTCCCTATATGGCTAGGTACCTGTTAATGTAAGAGTGCTATAATAGAGCCAAAGCTTGGTGTAAAGTAATTAATATGTTTAATAGACTACAAAAAAACAACAACAGGAGAAATGGACTAAGATTAGTCATGGGCAATAAGTTGGAAAAGAATGGTAGAGGCTATGATCAAGACAGAAGGAACTTAGAATGAATATTACCAAGAACAGTGACTCTGTACAGACTGTGAGACAAGCACAGAGAAGAGATGAAACCTTTGCAACAGGCAGATGCCTATTCATCAGGGATGGCTTGAGGACAGAAGGCAAAGACATGGATCATGTGACTTTTCAAAGGTCTTTCTAACGATGCAATAAATATTCTTAAGGAAAAAAATGGATTCTGACAACAAGAAGAAGAGATATAGCTTTTGATATATGGGGGGAAATGGCATAGCTGTATGCCTAAGGACAAACACATTATTTTAAATCTAATGTTATGTAATGTTACTTCATTTTTCACTAAAGCCAATAATAACTGTGATTTTTCAGTCCCTAAGATGCCAAGTTCTTTGTGTGCTTATTCAAATGTCCCCATTTTTTTGGACCATTGATAATATTTTGTCTGTCCTTTATCTTAAATAACACATTTTTCCATTTTATGATAGACAGATATTTTTGTTAATAATATTTGTTACGTGTTCGATTTTAGACACCTAGTAGGATGTGTGTTTTTATTTACACATTTATTCATATTGGGCTGTGTTATATTTTCAGTTGATTTCATAGGTGGACTTGATGCTCACTCCTACTACCAGGATCATGTTGAGTTAAAGCCTGTTAACCTGTAAGTAAAGGTGTGATGAGATGGAAAATATTAATCCTTCTAACTTGGTCAAAACTAACCAAACCTGAAATAATTTGGACCTGCTACTAATCATTGGTTTAATTTTCCACTCATATTTAAAACACACCTTTCACATGTAACCCAACATCATCATTATTGTTATTCATTCCAAAAAGGATTTGAAGGAGATAACATGATTTATGTTTCTAAAATGGGATATTTTTTCTTATCAGGAGTTGATTGCTAAATAAAAAAAAGAAAGATTATTAGCCTATAGCAGAGAGACTAAATATATGTCTTAGGGGCAGCACAGCTGTGGGAAAAAGGGAGAAAGACTAGGCTAGAATCCAGGCTCTACATGTGTATTCTCAGGGGCCTTCCTTGACATCACTGAGACCTGGTTCACGCACCTGTAATATGGTTTCATAGGTAGAGGAGAGAGGATGGATTCAATGGGATAAGGTATGTACTTGTATAGTATAGGTAAAGTTGCCATGATTGTACCTAGTACTCAAATATAATATTTCACTAACCGTCCCAAGAGGACATGGAAAAAAGTCAACAGCTACAACAAAAACCACCACAAACTGGACAGGTTTCAGTTGAATATAAGGAAGAAATCATGGTGAACTGGTTGATAAAATACTAGAAAATAAAAAAAAAATAGATACAGTGACTCCATTCCTAGAAACCTCTAAATAGCAAATAGACAACTGTATAAAATAATATCTATCACATGCTGAGCCCTTTGCATATATTATCTCAATCCTCATGAGAATATTATAATGTACTAATTAATAGTCCAACTTCACCAAAAAGGAAACTGAGATTCATAAAGGTTAAACAACTTTCCCAAAGTCCCACTAGTAGTAAGTGGGGGAGTTGCGATCTTTCCTGGATGGTAAATTAACACCATGTCTGATATATGGACTTGATTCAATGATCTTCCTAATTGAGCCCAATGTTCTGTAATTCCATGGCAATAAAGGAAATTATGTAAAACAGAGACTGGTGTAAGAAACATGTGTGAAGGTTCATCTGCTGCTTCTTTGCCACAGTGGTTCCTGCCCAAATCTGCAACCCCTGCCTGGCCTCTTTGGGGACTGAATCCCTGAGACGCCCACACTGACTCCTCCACCTGCCCGGGTTGAATTAATTTTATTCTGGCAGAAAGATGTAAAGGAAACATAGCTCACAAATCAATGCTGTGCTTGTCACAGGATAGTTGTTTAAATTAAATGTTGGGTTTTGTTTTTTTTAAAGCAAATCCAATTTGGAAAAACATTCACCCTACATAACACTCCGGGACTAAGCAGTCACCACCTCATTACTCATGCTACCAAGTGCTCGTAAATGATGTACTCCGAAAGTTGATATTTGTGGATTTGGGGAATCCAAAAATTGTGACAGCGATTGTGACAATAATAAAGATGGTCTGTGCTTTAGAAGTAAGGAAAGAACTGAAACAATATGCCTAGTGGTCATGAGAAAGGACTTATATACACACTTGTTATGCGGTAGGAAGATGATGAATGATTTCTTTCATCTCCACTGTGAAAAAAACAACTCAGCAGAGAATCTGCAACATAAAAAATATCGGTCAGATGTAAGAAAAATCTTTCTTTTAAGGAAGGTTATTAAAAACTGCAATTGATTAATGTTGATAATGGCATCTCCTTTCTTGAATGACACATGTGCATCCATGTACCTCAAAGAGGGTTCACTGTCATGGCCAAGAAGCAAGTGACTTCTGTCTGTACTCCCTAAGGTCCTTTCCATCTCTGTGAATCAAGAACACATGAAACATAGTCTTACGATGACCTACGAGGCTTTGATCAGCTTCACTACCACCTCAAAAGGTTTTCTCAAACACCATCTTTACTGCTGAACTCTCCCACCTTTTTGGCTGAGCATAGCTTAAACTACAGACAGCAGGAAGCAATGGAACAAGTTTCCACTTTGACAGATTATGCATATGATGTATCAGATGAGTATGGAATGCCTCTCAACCATGAAGGGAGCCGGACTCTGAAAGATCAAACTAAACCTGAATTAAAATCGTTGCACATGAAACAGTTTAAAAGATCAATATGTGTACTTCCCATAGAAATGCAAATATTGCCAAGTTTATCCAGCCTGCTTGATTTCTTTTAATAAGGCCTTTGTGTTGGATTCCTTTGCAGCCAATTCAGTGATGCCACGTCACCACCTAGCAACAAACTAGAAGAAAAGCCAATCTTCTGTACTAAATTGTTAGAGACTGGAGTGAACACTGGTTTTTAACTTTTATTAAGTCTCTAACAGTGTGGGGAGTGGAGTCAATGGAATTGTAATAGATATGTATGATATCAGGGTGAGGGTCAGTGGACTGGGGGCGGAGGGCTGACACTTTGTAAGGGGTGAAAAGGATAACTATTGTATTATTTTGTACACCTGAAACTAATAAGAAAAAAATTTTTTTTAAAAAGTCTCTAATCTATGGAGTGCAAAGCCAGGTTTTATGATGAGGAAGCTACTTTATTAATGGGACCAGGACCATCTCTAGCATATTCCCAGGCACACGTATGTGGATGGGTAGTTTTCCAGTCTAGATGTGCAGGTACAGACAATCCATTCACAGGTAATATTGCAGACTTGTACAGGAAGCCTTCATTCTCATGTTTGATTGTGTCATTGCTTGTAGGCATAAGATGTTTATTCCTTCCTAGGGCCCACAGTCAGGCCATGTGTGAATGCGTGTATCTGAGGTAGGGCGGTTTACATATATATTTGGTCTTTCTTGCTTTGTCTCTCTTTAAAGTAATGATATCAAGCTATCGAGGCCCACTGGTTAAATAAATTGGTTTGTTCCATTTACAACTACATTGATAACTGACCATGTGTGTGCTAGGCCCGATGCTGTGTGCTAGAGGCAGAAAGGTGAGTAATACTTTGACCTCCAGTGGCTAATGATCTAGCAGAGGAGATCACACTAGAGATAAGCAGATACAAAACAACGTCCCCAAGGCGGTCTTTTGTAAGAGGGACTTTTTACTTCTCACTTGGAGAGAGAAGCTTCCCCTGGGAGATGATGCCTGAGCTGACTTTGGAAAGATAATGAGTTGCTCCTCAAAAGCAGAAAAAGAAAGTGGGTGTCCGCTGCTTGGAGGCCAATTTGCTTGGCCATTCTGCAAGGATAAAGTTGAAATGTGTAACTATCCAATCTGACATTTGCCATAGTTCTCACATAAATTGAGCAAACTTCTGAGGAAGCAGATATTTAAGCAGAGCCACAATTTTGACAGCTCCCAGTGGGGAAGCCCTGAGATCCTCACAAGCCATTGCTGTACGTCTAAAAAACATCACCCTTTGTGCCTAAGCCATGGAGATGCCTTCAGCGGTTATCATCTGGGTCTGGCTTGGGGATATGTGACAGAGATCAGGGGTAGCCTGGGCTGGGGTCCCTTATCCTGCCGCAACAACCAATAAGGGGGCTGTAACTCTCAACATAACTATAACCTGGGCATTCCTCCATTGCTGCTAACACACGGATCCTACCTTTAAGGGGAGAGGTGTGTGTGTGGGGAGGGAGAGGGTTGGTGGGGAGCAAGGGCTGCTCTTGTTATTGAGCACACAGCAATGTGGTCAGTGGTGACTTTGAAGGGGACACTGACACAGCAGCTTATCCTGGAGGCAGCAGTAGGAGAGGGGTAACAAAAGCAGGCACCTCTCAGGACGAAAAGTAGCTTGGCACCAGCCCATGCAGCTATGAAAGAGATGTGGAATATCAGGGAGCATCATAGTAAGTAACTAATTTAGCTTTAAATTTGTCAAAAATCATCAAAACCATTAGCAACTGGGCAGTGGGAAAACTAAGCTCTGTGTAGCAGCACCTCTTTGCATAGAAATAATTAGAGCAAGACAGTTTATCAAAGAAAGGCAGCCGTGGAATTTCAGAGCAGAGACACCTGAAGGCATTAGAAATTTCCCTGAGGAAGATGCCCCATGACTGCAATGAAGAAAAA
The DNA here is from genome assembly GCA_033961575.1 of Aselliscus stoliczkanus. Lineage (NCBI taxonomy): Eukaryota > Metazoa > Chordata > Mammalia > Chiroptera > Hipposideridae > Aselliscus > Aselliscus stoliczkanus. The sequence goes on from CM066731.1 coordinate 54,397,725, forward strand.
CTTCATGAAAAAAGGCTTCTCCCACCATTGCTAACCTATCTTTTTCCAAGGTTTCCAAATGAGAACTTGAGTTTTCTCTGGTACCTGGACTTGTCTGAATGCCTCCGCTGGAAGCTAATTTTTCTTCAAAAAAAAAGTTACACACTCTGTGAGCACTGCTGATCGTCTGCTATTGCAGCTCAGTACTAGGAGACAGATGACCTACCGCCATTTCTGGCTGGGACTGCAGTCAGCTCTCACAGGGACCTTCATTTCCAAGGGCCCAAGCCCAGAGGAAAGTGACCTCTGGGAGTAGGCTGCTGGATAGAGCTGGAGGTGGTCGCATCCTTCTGCACTTTCCTGAAAACAGCTGTTTTGTATTAGTGTCCCTGTAAGTTGATGCCAGGCCATTATGCATTTACAGCATGTAGATTAAAAACCAGGTAAGAGGACAAATCAGGGGTGTATGTGTGTTGTGGGGTGTGTGTGTGTATGTGCCCGCACGCATGAGAAACAGGTAGAGGTGAGAATGATGTGCTTTCAAACTGATTTAAAAACCAGTAGGGACCGCCTTAATGTTGGAATCATGGGGTAAGACAAGCTCGATTTCTGTTGGAGTGCAGAGCTGTGGAGGGCATCTGATATGAGCCTGGGGCTGTTCCTGGCCATCTTGCTTTCATAAAGGGAAAGACCGCCTGAGATTGACGGCAACACAGAGGGAAGTAAGCAAAGCCAAGAGGTCAGGAGAGATGAGTTCTGCTGGCGTCATCCAGCACCCAATTGTTCTGATTAATTCCAAGCACTACATCACTACATGCTTCTCAAACTGGAGGATGCACAGCCCCAATTCTGTGCTGGGAGAATACAAAACAAGAGTACCCAATACATCTTTCTGAAGCATCAAGTTTATTACAAGGTTTGGAGGAACCAAGTACTTTAATAAGGACCTTCTCCATCCGACAAATATAAGAGAAGAGCAGGGGAGGGGAGAAGGGCCAGGAAAAACAGTCTAGTCTCTGAAGTGTCACCCAGGTAGGGGCCGAGTGGTGGACCTGCAGTGAGAGTATCCTCTCCTCTTGTCTCTCTGGGGGCTCCAGGCCATCCTCCAACGGGGTGCTTCTGAAGGCCACGGAAATACCAGGTACCTTCCTGATGTGAGTCCATGCAGAGAGCGCCACAGCAGTGCGCACACTTCTACCATCTGCTGGACCAGGCCCTCTCTCCCAGGGATCCTTGAGCACATGATGTGCTTCTTGCACTGCTGCCACCTGTAGCTATTTGCATCCAGCCTCTGGCCGATCTCCCCCACCACTTAGCTGCTCCCTGGAGCTCAGCATCTTTGAGTTCAGTGTTTAGACTGCAGGGAGCCCGGCTTGGCCTCCCCGGAGTCTTTGACTGTAGCCTTGCCTTGGCCAGCCACAGTTTAAGTGGGCCATACTGTGTTGTTTCCATACCACCTCATGGGCAGCCTAAGGCAGAGCTTTCTCCAAAAGTCCAAGCACCTGTGCTATCCCCCTGCTGGTCCTTTTCTCCAATTTCTGATGAGAAATCTGCTCATGATCTTATTAGTGAAAATAGCGGGGGTGCCAAAAAACGGTATACACATTTTAAAAGATGTTATCTATGCTCAAGCAGTAGTTTGCCGTAATCAGAAGTGTCTGGATTCTGATGGTAACCACTCTGAGCACCTCTTATAATTGCAGAAATCAAACGTGACTTGTATTCATCTTTTGTTATGGATATATATTGAGTCTTACAATTTTAATATAGCTTTTTCCTTTCTTAAAATGTGTATACATGTTTTTGGCACCCTCTGTATCATAAACCCTCAGGTTTATAAATGCGAACAATGTAACTTATTATGTGTTATGCAACAGAACATTTTTTTATAGTATTACAATATCAGTTTAGTTATAGCACCCTTTTGAAACCAATTAGAGTTTAAGGAAAAGGAATTTTAATGGTAGACGCTATAAGATCTTCAAAACATAAATATTATTACAAAATTTCAAATTATAAGTGAAAAGGCCACTGACGCATCCTACACATTTTAATTTCTAATAAGTATCAATCTTTAATATCCCACATAAACAAAAAGCTCTTTGGGGTCTTTTATTTTTTTTTTTCAGAGCAACAGGGTCACCAGTTCCCACATTCCCATATGGGCCCAAGCTGAGCTGCCGCTGAGCTGCCAACAGGTGGCAGGATGGCTTAGCAAATAAATAAATAAATAAATAAATAAATAAATAAATAAATAAACAAACAAACAGAGAAAAGCACGCACACACACACACACCCTAGCAGTGATATAGAGATTTAGAAAAGCAATAGCAAAAAAAGGAGACAATGGCAGGCTTATCAGGAGACACCCTTTGAAATAATATCACTATCTTATTATTTGATTTTATTTTCCTTTGAGGGTCAGTATCCTCAGGTAATTGCTAACCTATCTACAAACATCTGGAGAAAGAAAGAAAGAAAGAAAGAAAGAAAGAAAGAAAGAAAGAAAGAAAGAAAGAAAGAAAGAAAGAAAGAAAGAAAGAAAGAAAGAAAGAAAAGAAAGAGGAGAGGAGAGGAGAGGAGAGGAGAGGAGAGGAGAGGAAAGGAAAGGAAAGGAAAGGAAAGGAAAGGAAAGGAAAGGAAAGGAAAGGAAAAGAAAAGAAAGAAGGAAAGAGAGAGAGAGAAAGAAAGAAAGAAAGAAAGAAAGAAAGAAAGAAAGAAAGAAAGAAAGAAAAGAAAAGAAAAGAAAGAAGGAAAGAGAGCGAAAGAAAGAAAGAAAGAAAGAAAGAAAGAAAGAAAGAAAGAAAGAAAGAAAGAAAGAAAGAAAGAAAGAAAGAAAGAAATGGTCTTAAGGATCCCCAAACTCCACCTCCTCTATCCAGACTCATAGATCCATCCTAGCATCATTAACAGCTAGACATCATGTGTCTCCAGGGGTGGTACAATAAGAAGATGCAGTTATGCAGTATCTCACCACAAAGTCAAGCCTGATCTTGGACTAAAGTTGTAAAAATACAGCAATAACAGAATATGTTAAATCTCACCACAAGGAAGTAATCAGCCACATTTAGACCATGGGAAATGGTATAGAGCAAATGAAAAAAAAAAAAAAAAAAGGGGGCCGGCCGAATGGCGCGGTGGTTAAGCGCTGGTTTGGGAAGCCAGCGGCCCCGGTTCAGTCCCACATAAGAGGGCCAGTGACAGTGCCCTCAAAAAAAAAAAAAAGATGGGGAAGTGGGAATGTTTCAAAGAGATCTAAGAGACATACTAGGGAAATACAATGTGTATACCTTGTTTGGATTCTGATTTCAACAAGCCAACCATAATGACATGTTTTTAGATCATTGTGAATATGGACTAGATAGTAAATAATATTAAGAAATTGTTGCCTATTTTGAGAGGTATGCTAATGAGTAGGTAAGAAAAGAAAAAGAAATTCTTATCAGTTGAGCAGGGCTCCTCAACCTCGGCACTGTTAACTCTGGAACAGAGAATTCCTTGTAGTGGGGGCTGTCCTGTGCATTTGGGGATATTTAACAGCATTCTTGGTCTCTACCCACTAGGTGCCAGCAGCATCCTACACACACACCACCAAATTGTGACAGCCAATTGGTAAATGTCCCCTGGTTAAGAATCAGAGTTAGAGTATCCTAACGATAGGTTGATGAATAACATGACATGATGTCTAGGATTTGCTTTTAAATATTCTAGCCAAAAGAAAAAAAAAAAAAGTTATAGTGGATAGATGAAACTTGATTAGAATAATTTTTATTTTACTTGAAGCTGGAGGCCGGCTGAGTGGCGCAGTGGTTAAGCGCTGGCTTGGGAAGCCAGCGGCCCCAGTTCGGTCCTACATGTGAGGGTCAGTGACACTGCCTTCAAAAAAAAAAAAAAAAAAAAAGAAGCTGGATGGTGAGAAAGGCATTCATAATACCATTCTGTCTACTTCTGCATATGTTTGACTTTTAAAAATCAATATTTTACACTACATCCTAAGGCAGGGTTGCCAATAGACTTTTCTTTTCAGTGGTTTCTCTCAAGGTAACTTCACTGTCTTCTTAGAAAACTCGTCTCAGACGTACTTCCCAGTACCTGGAGGAACCCTCCAGGATTCCTACCGGACATCGTAGGACTAAACTCAGTCTAATTCACTGCTTTACCATTCCATGTTGCTAAAGCCCAAAAGCAGAAAATATTAGCTATAAGCAGAGCTGACATTAAAGACAAAAGTAGTGGATACCTAGCCGTGCCCCCACACCCTTACCAGTACTATCGCTAACAGAAAAACACCTTCCCCTATTGCCTCATCACCATTCTAGAAAAGGCTCACTTGTTGATGAATAAACCTCAAGACTTTGAATCTCCCTTTGACATTACAAAACTTCCACCCTTATAATCTCATCTTAGGAACCTACAGCAGGGTGAGGGGGTAGACATTAGGCTATGTCTTCCACGATGTAGAGAAATCCAAGAGTGGAGAAAATGTGATCGAAAGATAGGGAGAGAGCTGAAGGACTCCACCTCCTGAGGTGTGCAGGAGGGAACAGAAGATACAGGAAGAGTAAGAACCAAAAAGTGACACTGGAAAGATAGAAATCTTTTCAGTTATTTCACATTATGACTAAAATGTCCATTTCACACCACAGAGTCACTGAACTGAGTTAATGGAAGAGAATTACTAGATGGGGATATAACAGAAGTATAAAACACAGTCTCTGCTGCTTTGAGGCTTATAATTTAGGGGGAGGGAGAAAACTCACACACCTGAGTGAAGGAATCAGAGGACAATTTATTGTGACGCTGACTGCCCTCAGCTCCACATGGGATACAGTTGATGGTGTACAAGTTGCTGTTAGCTGTGTGACTGAGTTGGAGCAGTATTCTTCACAGAGGAAAAGAGATTTCAACTGAAACTCAGTAGGATTTAGAGCAGCTAAAACTTTTCTCATGGGAGAAACAAGAAGAAAAGTATTCAACAGATACTAACCCTCACTTTTCAAAGGCCTAGTATGGATTCAGAATATGCACAGAATCTTTGTCAAACAGGTGGAGTCAAGAATGACTGGAGATGGGAGTGTGTGTTCCAGAGAAATGGAACCAGTAGGTTGTGTGTGTGTGTATCCATATTTCTAGGAGGGGAGAGAGAGAGGGAGAGAGAGGGAGAGAGAGAGAGAGAGAGAGAGAGAGAGAGAGAGAGAGAGAGAGAGAGAGAGAGAGAGAGAGAGAGACTGAGATTTTGAAGGATTTGGCTCATGCGCTATTCTGGAGGCTGCAAGTTTGAAATCAGCAGGGAAAGTCAGCAGACTGGAGATCCAGTGAAGAGCTGGGGTTGCCTCTTGAGTCTGAAGGTCGAATTCCAGGGGCAGAATTCTTTCTTCCTCAGGGGACTTCAGCCTTTGCCTCTAAGGCCTTCAACCGATTGATTGAATAAGACCCACCCACATTGCGAAGGGTTCTGCTTTATTCAAAGTCTACTGATTTAAAAGTCATCTCACCTCAGGAATACCTTCACAGTGACATCTAGACTGGCGTTACGGTCCAGCCAAATTGACATCTAAAATTTACCATCACAGGATGGGATGTATGTAAGGGACACAGATTGATGGTTAGGTGGTATGAAAGCCAGATGAGGATGACTCTTGAACGATGAACCAACAGGATGCTGTGGGAAGATTAGACTAGAGCTGTATCTAGTAGTTTGGTGACATAATACTACCCTGTCATCTTTACCCATGGCAACCAAAAACAATACCTTTGCATCACTCCTCAATTGCTGTGTGGTTGGCAGTTCTCACCCAGGAAATCCATCCTATCCTCTGATGTTTATACCTGTTTGCCTAATCTGAGAAACAGGAAGCCCAGGTTTTTCACTTGTTTGTTGCCACAGCCATATACACAGGCACACCCAAAAGCTATTTTGCTTTTCGAAAAGCCTGGTTGATTAGAAAGGAAACTCAGTTTTAATTTTGAAGTTCTTTAAAGCTATTCCTGTTTTCTGTTTTAGGTCGAAATAAGTAATGACATGGACTCCTGAAATGCGACTGCTGAACTTGACTTAGGAAGCAAAGCATCACTGACAGCTCCTCTCTGCATCAACACATCTCACTTTCTTCCAGAGGACGGACTTCGCCTCCCTGCTTTCCCACAGATCACAGAGTTCTTCGGTCACAATCTATGTATTATTAGCATTGTGTGCTAGATGAGTTGTAGGTGCTGGGGTGGGTATTTTTTTAGTCATTTTCTTCCTCTATGAGTACTTGTAAATTGAAAAAATTGATTTTTAATTTTTTAAACAATATTTAACATGGCGCATGCAAAATGAAAAAAAAATGCTGTGAAAACCTTCTACAGATAATTCTATGAGAAATATTGCTTGGTACTGTTGAGGTGTTGAGTCAGGATCACTGGTGGCTGCAGTTATCCTCAGCCTAATGGAGTTTGCATTAGCAGACATTATTTGGGGTTACTAGAAAGGATGTTAGATGTTGTGACAGTTGATAAATGGGTACAAATAATGCATCTGGCTTTCAAACTGAGTATGGATCATTTTTGCCGTGTCACAAGACAAAACGTGCAGCCTTCCTTTGTTCTTAACTTCCCAAAGCCCAGAACACTATGATGGAAATCTAAATGTTCAGATCCTTATAGATATCTTGTTCTTCTTATGTTCTGAAAAATGTAGATCATGGGTGCATGGAAGTGTGAAATGCTTGGTAGTATCTCTGAGGCCCATATTTTCCCTTTTGGAGGGAATGTGGGTATCTCTGAGCTCCATATTTTCTACTCTTTATCCCAGCCCTGACACTGCTGTCAGACCTAAACATACAGTGCGTCGGCAGGTGGGACAGAAATTGCAACCATCAATCTGTAATCGGGAATGTTGCTCAAGATTTTCAAAAGGAGCATTAAAATGTTGTGGAATTCTCTATAAATACTTCACAGGAAGATATTTATATCTGTTCTACATCAACTTTTCTTTCTCCTACCCCATCCCAATAACCAAGAAAGTAATATCAGAAACATAATTTTCCATGGAAAAAAAAGGACTGTCTTGAAAATACATCACAGTGTTTTTCATTTCTATCTTTCAGTTACTATTTCTCATATCAAAGTAAGTTGTGCTCACTTTGTATCATAACCAAGATGGGGCCTCTATAGGCCACAGAAGGTGGTGTGTGTGCACTATTTAATCCAGAAGTTGTGGACTTGGCCCATACATCTCTAAGAAGTCAGTCTCTAAACCACCTAAAATTGTATGCAAATTTATGTATGTATGTAGAGGTTCCTTTTTCCTTCTTCTTTTTGGAGTCCATATATTTTATGAGACTCAGTTAAGAATCAGAACCTATGCAACAAAGCCTGCCTGGTTCCTCCCGGCTCATGGCAACCACTATGGGCTTTCTGGGGGCCTGTTTTACTCACCACCCTCCAAGCAGCTGACACCCACTGAATCTCACCACTTTTCTGAATAAACCCAAACTCAAAATGAAAAGGAGCGAGCAGGGACCTGGGAGATGGTCAAATCCAAGCCACAGTAGCGCAGTTGAGGGAGCTGAAGTGTAGGGGTTGTGGGGGACTCGTCCAGAGTCCTGCCTGGACACAGAGGGGCAGAGCTATGGCCAATGGAAGTAGGGCTTGGAAGGCAAAAGGTGGGGTTTGGCCCAGTTCAGGTCCCACATATGAGGGCCAGTGACACTGCCCTAAAAACAAAAAAAAGTGGGGTTTGAGTTCCAGGTCCATCACTGTGGCCTTGGACACTGTTGGACAACTCAGCCTTGAGTTTTCCTCATCTGCAAAGTGGGACTTTACGCCCTATCTCCCAAGAATGAGGAGAAGGTTAGATAAAAATGTAAACAAATACTCTCTAAACTGTGAAGCACTCCATAACTGAAAGAGGCCATCATAATTGTACTGTCAGAACAGCAAGTCGGACCCAGAACCCAGACTGGAGCTCTGGGGTTACACCCAAGTGCTGTGCAAAACCCATGGAAATACCAAACTCCTAAGTTTTCTAAAAGGTAGCTTGAAAAATTGCCCACGGTTAAGTGATTAGTAGTAAGGTGGACTACAAATCGCATTTCTTAACTAAAAAAAACTTTTATATTCAAATTCCAAGACTAATAGATATATTGTTATGGAGGAGGCTACTAGTACATCAAAAATGTAGAAATTCAGATAGAAGAATAAAATTAATATTTAAATATCCTAAACTGTCTTTCCATTGCCCCCCACATGCACAAATGAAACCTAGTTAACATTTCACAAAATAGTACCATACTAACTTTTGTTGCTGTTTTATCTTTGTGTCTAAACTTGTACGTGCTTCTAAGATGCACTGCAGGGTTCTAGATCCTGTCTGTCTTGCAGGTAACAGATTTGAGGAGACAATCCTTATGTAAGTGATTTTTCTATGGAAATTTAACAAAGGCAACTACAGAACATTGTATGTGTGTTTCAGTTTTTAAACTTTCTCCATTGAAATAATTAAGTTATATCTGTTTCAATTCCCAAGTTCAGGAATCCATAATGATAATTGTGAAATTCCAGAAAGTTTGCCATTTGTCAGAAACAAGTTAGAGAGATCTCTGAGTTTCTCTCCTTCCCATTTTTCTTCTCCCTATCTCTCCTCTTCCTGGCTACCCATTAGAGGTTCCGCTTACTTTAGACAAAGGGCTGAAAAGGGTGAAGAATTGTGAGGTGACACTCGGCAGGTATCCCTGATCCAGGTGATTCTGATGTAGTATTGTCACATGTCACAGGTGCTGCTCCTAAAGTGTGAGCCTTTCCAGTTCTTACAGCTTTTGCTTCTGTTTTAGGGAATCCACTCTACACTGTGTGTCACATAGTAGGGCTTTCTACAAAGACACATTCACTATATTTGCATTCTTGCCAAATCCTGGCTTCTCCATATGCAAGTGTGTGTCTGGTCAGAGGCAGGGGAAATGAACATGTCTCTTGGCCTGTACTCGTTGGCCAGAACCTCGCTTAGCATTCTAAGAGGTTCCAGTGCTCTCCTCAGAGGTGGTTCTGGAAAAGCTGACAGAGGACATTGACTGCCCGTGAGCCCCTTGTTCTGACTGGAGTGTAGAAGGGGAAAGGTAAAACCAATGTTTTTCCCTCTTTGAACCTCTTTGGCATTGTGTCTTGTCAGCCTGGGCCAACTCTGCCCTAGGCTGTGTCTTCCATCTTTTGATGATGACTTATCTTTTCCTAAGTGTCTCCTGCTGACATTGTGTGGAGCCACAGGCGACAGGGATGCTTTCCAGTTTACCTTCTACTTTTTTCTGTTGCCAGTCATGTTTCAAAGCAGCAAAAGTTAAGCAGGTGGGGGAAGGTTAGAGAATTCCCAGGGGATCATCTTGGGGTGTGGAACAGTCTGTATCTGAGAAACCTCAGCCATTTCTTTTAGGAAAAGCTCTAAGCTAGTATGTCCCCAAGTATATTAGCCTTCCACCAGCAGTATAATATGGGGTATGTGTCCCTGAAATGAAAGCATATGGCCCTACCACTCCAAATCTGAGAAGCTGTTGACTCACTTGTTTTGAAGATAACTTGATATCTAGGCCTACCAAAATATTGTCTTCTTCCTTTTTTCCTTCAGAAAAATAACTATAGACCTAATAAGGGAGGCAGCTAGCATCAAGAGACTGGATCTAATGAAGTATAGCAAGGCCGCCATCTGTCTCAATGAATGAATGGGACAGTCATGATTGAGAAGAATTTGTCTTCATTAGTACCAGATAAAATGTACCTTGAAAAGCTGAGGAAAACCATCATGACTCTGCTAAATTGAGAATCACATAAAACCCAAAATTGCTCTTTTCAGTCTTTGCAAATTAGAAAAGAATCTTGCCAAGAATAAACATGTCTTCATTTTAGACCGAATTAAAATTTTATAATATCCCAAAATGTGGACTCACTATGCAATGAATATTCTGGCTAATTATTTCTTAAAGCAAACACTCACTTATCATTCTGATTACTTTAGTTTGTAACTAGAACTTTTACAGTGGATTAGAATTCTAATGTTCTAGCTCGACATTTTAGTTGCTTTTAAGGGATAACTGAATTAATTAGGACAAAATACAAATAATTGATGTCTTTAAACTTGGAAACCTTAAATATATATATATTTCCTTCCTATTTAAGTCATCTATAACATTTACTGGATAGAAAGTCTGTGGAAATGTCTACAAACCCTGTTTAAATATTCATGATAAATAGGCCCAAAACTTAAGGGTATTATGCCCAGAAGTAGAAGTGAAAAAGGAAATAACTGCTTGTGTAATGGCACAATGTGCAATGCAGAAAGGGAGTAGATCTATTTTAAACAATAAAAGGACGTATTTATTAAAAAGAGTTCTCGAAAAAAAACAAAACTCGCCAAAAATTCACAATTTGTGGGTAGAATCTCTCTTTTCAGCCTGAAAAAGCTTAATTTCTTTATTAAGGGCTAAGAAAAAAAGCCATTTCTAGTAGATGGATAAAGCTTCTTAAATATTGATATTTCCAGGGGGAAAAAATGGTATCAGGTGAAAAATAAATCATCTTCCCTGAGCTTGAAAGCATATAAAGGGTGGGAATCATGTTAAATGCTGAATATTTTTTTAAATGAAATATACAAAGAATCCAAAATGTGGGCCGGCCAAGTGGCGCATTGGTTGAGAGCTGGTTTTGGGATGCCAGCGGCCCCGGTTCGGATCCCACATGTGAGGGCCAGTGACACTCTCCTCTGCAGCTGGCGGCAGCTCCACCTGGAGCTGAGCTGTGCGAGCCCCAGCGACGGCGTAGGCTGCAGTCCGTGCTGCAGTGTGCTGCCATAGGCTACAGTGAGTGGCCGGCAGCCAGTGTGAGCTGCCAATAGCCGCGGTGAGCGAAATCCAGAGGCCGACCACTGGTCTGCCTCGTCCGGGAGGGGCGCAATGATGATACCAACATGGGCCAGTGAAGCGGCGTCCTCCGCAACTGGACAGGGGAGCAGGGGGACAGCAACTTGTCTGTTCCCCTTTCCTGATTCCCCAACTCTGTTCTCCTCCCCCAATTAAAAAAAAAAATTCTAAAAAAATAGAATCCAAAATGTGCTTTGGCTTGAACTTGAGGCATAAATTGAGTTTAAAAAAAGAAAAAGAAATAGTACAGGAAGAAACGAGAAAAGTAAGAGACAGAAACGGAGGAGGGAGGAAGGGAGGAAGGAAGAATTCCAAAGTTGAAAGTCTATGTAATTTAGATTTGGACATGTCAATTCTGAACTCAGAGTTATTGTTCTTATTTCTTTGACTAAATACATTGAATTGTTTTTCCATTTAGGGCATGCTTTTCCTTTCTTCTCTGTTGTTAAGTTTTTTAAAACAGTTTGAAGAAACCAATGATCTATTTAGTTATTCTCATGGAACTGGCTTTGGCCAGTCTCTATCAGTTAGAATTAGGTTTATCTATAAGTGACAAAAAAGAAAAATGCCAGTGGCTAAATAAGATAGAGGTCTAGATCTCTTCATATTTCAAAATTCTGGAGCTAGTCAGCAAAAAGCTGGACTTGGGTTGCCTAGAGATAGGGAATCTGGATCTTCTCTATTGCCATTCTCAAGATCATAATATGACTCAAGATGGCTGCCAAAGTTCGAGCCATTGCTTTTGTATTCCAGCCAAAAAAGGAGGAAAGGTGATAGAAAAGGATGCTTCTTTCATTTAAGGTCATGTTTCAGAATTTTAACATGCTACTTCTGTTTACACCCCATTAGCCAAAACTTGGTCCATCCCAAATTTAACTGCAAGGAAAGCTGAGAATTGTGGTCTTCATTCTTGGTGACTTTGAGCCCATCTAAAAATTCGGGGTTTCATTTGTTAGTAAGAAAGGGAAATGTACATTGAAGAATGCTTAGCAGTCTCTGTCAAAATTCAAAATAGTTGGCATAATTTTGGGAGTAATGTTTTCATTTACCTTAATTATAATACATTATAGAAAAAAATACATATGTTCAATATTGTGAGGAATTCGTCATAGACTTTGTGAAATGTGAATTTCTACCTCATTTTTTTACCTCCTTCTTAGAAAGAAAGAAAGAAATCTATGACACAAGCTCCTTCTATGTTTCTCACAATTCTACTGAGTACATTTTAACTTTCCCTTTCTGGAAACTAAATTTAAAATTCAAGAGCCAATCTAATGTATTGTTTGGTTCTCACTGTTCTACTACAAAAATAAATTAATTCCTACATGGCCATAGCACTTCAACTATTTTATTTTAGCAGCACCTTTTCTTCTGAATCGATTAGTAGTGTCATTATTTTCTTTTTTTCAATTCAACAAATACATAATGGACATTGGTGCTTAGAAAGCTGGGGTAGGACAGTTAAGTGAGAAGTATATGATCCTTCCTTTTCTGTTATGTTTTCTCAGTAAAAGTTGGGCCTATGTTTCCCTTCATCTGCTTTTCTTCAAGGATATATCGGTTAGAGTGGAAAGAGTTTTGTTTTTGTTTTTGTTTTTAAAGAGGCCAGTGTCACTGGCCCTCATGTGGGATCCGAACCGGGGCCGCTGGCGTCCCAAGCCAGCTCTTAACCACTGCGCTACTCGGCCAGCCCTGGAATGAGGTGGGTTTTTTTTGTGTGTTTTTTTTATAAATAGATTTTATCATACATTCCTCCTAAGCTGTGTGTGTGTGTGTGTGTGTGTGTGTGTGTGTGTGTGTGTGTGTGTGTGTGTGTAAAAGAGAGAGAGAGAGAGAGAGAAATACAGAGACAGAGAAATCTTCCAGGTAGTACTTATTCAAAAATATCCCATGAAGTGATTTCAGTGATTGAAAAGTTTTGATTATATTCTCCTAACACCTTATGCTGCAAATCTGGCAGCTGTCACTAATGACAGATAAGTTTGGTTGACTTATTCATGCTGTACACACACATGAACACAAACTTCAACACTTGAGTACAACCTTTTCTAAACAATCACATCGTTAAAATACACTATATGCCCCTTTCTCTAAACAATAAACAGCGTAAGATTATTTTAGGGAGTGAAAGTTAAAAGAAATAAGATGCCTAGTGTAATGTGTTATTTCTCTGCTGGATCAAACTGTGGAGTTGAAAAAAACCTCAAGCAATTTGTTTGCTCAGGTTACAGATGAGGAGCCTAAGGCTGGTAGATTTAGTGTCCTGTGCCCATGTCCCACTGGTATCCAAGCCTGATTCAGTACAGCTTTCTTTCCTCTACATTTGGTGGCAATCAGCGGTCACAAGTCCCGACAGACCAGGCTTTGGTTGTTGACTGCAGTCTGATGGTTTTTTCGCCTGGGCTCCAGGCCCTGGCTGTCAAGGGGCAGGACCCCTGAGGAAGATGTCTGCCATTGGCTCCTCCCATTTCACCCTTCCTCTGCTTGGATTTGAGCATCAGGAAGTGCCCTTCCAGTGGATGTTCGTCTTGCCATTTGTCTTCTCAAGACAAATGAGAAATCCCATACCTCAGATCACTACTTATTGCTTCCCAAGACAGAAAAGCTCAGCCCTGCCTGCGTCCTCTCTTTACTCAAGCTTTAAACGTGATTCCATCTGCCCTACTCAAGCCTTCTCATGATTTTTTTTGTCAACCAGCACAGAGATAGTTTACTTTCAACTGCTGGTTGTCAGGCTCTTCTAAAGACTTTTGTTCCTGGGAAGTGATTTTGCAAATAATTGCTTAAAGTCACCTTTTACCTCCTGCCATAGTTTCATTTCTTTGAAACCTCTCTTTTAAGGGGAATTGCTCTCTTCCCCTTCTGACTTCTTAAATCTATTTTAAATTTAAACCAGCAGTTGTTGAATGCAGTTTAACAAAACAGTTTACTTGGGTCACCTATGTAATATGAAACCAAGAGCCTAATCATTGCAATTATTCCTATTACATTCAGATAATAATACAAATAGAGTATTATGTGTGAATGTCATGCTTTCTGATTCCTTCATTGGACAGTGCGCTGTGTCATGCAGCCTGCTATTTGCACTGTCCAGGATTTTTATTATTATAAACTGTCATATTGAACCCATATATTCAACTAATACCTATAATATTCATTTAGGTTCTTCCATGGCCTTTCATTTTTACCATCACTCTAAATAAAATAAAAAAAGTTTCCTGTGCAAGACATTTTTAAGCAAAATATAATGTAGAGAGCTCCAAGTTAAATAATTTTAGAGAATGAAATTTGGAGCACTTCATATGGCATGGTTAACTTGTTTTTATAGGGCAAACATAGCTCATTAATACCATTTTATTTATTATTTTTAAACCACGTGTTTAGTGTGGTGAATTAAAAAACTCAATTGATCTTTGGACATTTTAACATCGCAGAGAAAGACCATTGGTTACATTATTCAGATATTGAAAGTTCCCCCAGAAGTTGAAACCCCTCAGCCTTCTGTAAAGTTCTCTTTGTGTTCCTAGACCTACAAAGACTTTGCTCCAAAGTCCTTGAACCTGAGTCACGTTGGCGCCATTAATCTTTGTCAAGAAGGAAGTTTGCGGGGTGGACTGAGAAGACGAACTCCTGATCTTGTTTTATTCTTTCCTCATTTTTTTCAGGGCCCATGGCCATCAACCCTCCTTGATTTTATTCTGCCTGAGCTTCACACTTCTATACCTAGAAATATGGGTCTGCATGATAATTACACCTCTTAAGAAAATGGAGTTTTCATTAAAGGTTCCCTGCAAATCTAAGATGCCGTATGAAAGATGCTGGCAGCACAGAATATTATTAGCATCTGTGATAACTGTAATAAGGCTGAGTCTCGTTTCCTTTAAGAGACATAGATATTCCAATTTCATCTTGTATGACTCAAAGGGAATTTGGGTGTTAACACTTCAAACTACTTTTAAGTCCTTAGGGGAAAATCTGAAGTGAAAAGTATTAATTTCCAAATCAGTGTTTAAAGCAAAATGCCTACCTCAGAATAACAAAGTTATTTCTCATCCTGTGATAGAAATACAAAGGTGAGGTTTCCTGCAGAGACCTGATCTTAAAAAATGAAGGAATCTCTACCATTGTAGGTAAAAAAGACAAAAAAAAAAAATTGTCTTTTCAGTTGTGCTTACCTTTCCATTTTTTCTGAGATGCCCTGTATGTGACAAGAACTCTGCTACCTGGCAACCTCATCTATTCACAGAACTGAGAGCCAAGAAACAAAAAAGGCATCTGACTGTCCCAATCAATTTTATAAAATCCACACTCTGAAGCTCTGAGTTTTTAAAAGATTTGTATTAAAATATAGCTAACATATAATATTATATTAGTTTCAGGGGTACACCATAGTTATTCAACATTTATATACCTAAAAAAGTTATCACCATGATAAGTACAGCAGCCATCTGACACTGTACCATGCTATCACAACATTATTGACTATATTTCCTATGCTGTACATTATAATCCCAAGATGTATTTCTTTTATACCTGGAAATTTGAACTTATTCCTCTTCATCTTTTCCCCCCTTTTTAAGTTACCAATTACAAACGATGTTCAATATTATTTTATATTAATTTCAGGTGTACAGCATACAGGTTAGACATTTATATAATTTAAGAAGTGATCCCCCTCACTAGTCTAATACCCACCTGGCACTATCCATAGTTATTACAGTATCTTTGAGTATATCCCCTATGCTTTACTTTATATGTCCATGACTATTTTGTAACTAGCAATCTGTACTTTTTAATCCCTTCCGCTTTTTCATCCCATCCCCAACCTCTCCCATCTATCACCCCAACAAACCTAGTACCCATCTGACACCATACATAATTATTACAATATTATTGACTAGATTCCTTATGCTATACCCTACATCCCCATAACAACCAATTTGTACTTCTTAATCCCTTCCCCTTTTTTTCCACCATACTCCCAAGCCCCTCCCATCTGGCAACCATCAAAATGTTTTCTGTATCTACAAGTTTGTTTTTATTTTATTTGTTAATTTTGTTCTTAGATTCCACATATAAGTGAAATCACATTGCATCTGTCTCTCTGTCTGGCACTCCACTCAGCACAACACCCTCCATGTCCCTCCATGATGCCACAGATGGCAAGAACCATTCCCTTCCAGGGCCTAACAATATTCCATTGTATATGTGTACAACCTCTTCATTCATCCATCCATTGATGGATACCCAGGCTGCCTCCACATCTTGGCCGTTGTAAACAATGCTATAATGAACAAACATATTTTTGCACATGTCCCCTTGAAGTAGCATCTTGGGTTTCTTCAAATAGTGTTTTGGGTTTCTTCAGATAAATACCCTGAAGTGGGATTACTGGGTCCTTCATTGTCTCTTCTTATAGCCTTAGAGACTATAGTCTCTTCTTATAGGCAGCATATGTAAGGGTTTTGTTTTCTTATCCATTCATCCCTCCTATGTCTTTTGATCAGAGCATTTAATCCATTTACATTGAAAGTAATTGTTGATAGATATGTAGCTATTGCCATTTTATTATTCACAATTTTGATTTTTTTCCATCTTATAGAAGTCCCTCTAACATTGCTTATAATACTGATTTCATGATGATGAACTCCTTTAGATTTTTCTTATCCAGGAAGCTCTTTATCTGTCCTTCAATTTTAAATGATAGCCATGCTGAGTAAAGTACCCTTGGTTGTACGGTCCTTGCTTTTCATCATGTTGATATTTTGTCCCAATTCCTTCTGGCCTTCAAAGTTTCTGTTGAGAAATCAGCTGACATTCTTATTTGGAGCTCCCTTATAAGTTACTAGTTGCCTTTCTCTTGCTGCTTTTAGGATCTCCTCTTTGTCTTTAACCTTTGCCATTTTAATTATAATGTGTCTAGGTGTGGGCCTGTTTGGGTTCATCCTGCTTGGGACTCTCTACACTTCCTGGACTTGCATGTCTATTTCCTTCACCAGGTTAGGAAAGTTTTCTTTTTTTTTTTTTTTAAGATTTTACTGGGGAATTGGTGGAGGGGAACAGCGTTGGGGAATCGGGGAAGGGGAACAGACAAGTTGCCGTCTTCTTGTTCTTTAGTTTAGTTGCGGAGGATGTTGCTTCACTGTTGGTATCGTCATTGCGCTCTTCCCGGATGAGGCAGATCGGTCGCTGGCCTCTGGATGTCGCTCATCGCGGCTATTGGCAGCTCACGCTGGCTGCCGGCCACTCACTGTAGCCCATGGCAGCCCACTGCAGCAGGGGCTGCAGCCCACACCATCACAGGGGCTCGCACAGCCCAGCTCCAGGTGGAGCTGTTGTTAGCTGTAGAGGGCAGTGTCACTGGCCCTCATGTGGGATCCGAACCGGGGCCGCTGGCATCCCAAAACCAGCGCTTAACCAATGTGCCACTCGGCTGGCCCAAGGAAAGTTTTCAATCATTGTTTCTTCAAGTAGATTCTCAATCTCTTGCTTTCTCTCTTCCCCTTTTGGTATCCCTATGATATCAATGTTGTTATGCTTGTTGTCCCAGAGGTCTCTTAAACTATCCTCATTTTTTTATTCTTCTTTCTTTTTGCTGTTCCAATTGGGTGTTTTCTATTGACTCAATCCTCTTCTTCATCTAGTCTGCTAGTGACTCCTTCTAGTGTATTTTTTTATTTCAGTTATTGCATTCTTCATTTCTGACTGATTCTTTTTTATGGTTTCTATATCCGTTTTTATGCTTGCTATTTATTTGTTGAGGTTCTCACTAAGATCTTTGAGCATCCTTATAACTATTGTTTTGAACTCTGTCTCTGGTAGGTTGCTTGTCTCCATTTAATATAGTTCTTTTCCTGGAGTTTTCTCCTATTTTTTCATTTGGGATGTATTTCTTTGTTTCTTCATTTTGGCTGCCTTTCTGTGTTTTTCCTATGTATTAAGTAGGGCTGCTATGTCTCCCAGTCTTCGCCAGGTGGCCTTATGTAGTAGGTGCCCTGTGGAGTCCCGTGGCACAGTCTCTCTGATCACCTGAGCCAGGTTCTCCAGGAGTGTCCCTTCTGTGGGTTGTGTGTGCCCTCCTATTATAGTTTAGTCTTGGTTGCTATTGGCATGTCAGCAGGTGGGACTGACCCTTAGGCTGACTGCCTGTAGGGTTTGGCCACATCCACACCTTATAGGCTGCTATATAGGAGGCTTATTGCACTGAGTGAGATTTGTCCCAGTGGGCTTTGGTGCCTGTTGAGACCGCCTTTTGTGTGTGCCACTTGTGAGGCTAATTGGGCAGTGCTGTGCTGTGGTCTAAAGCCAACTTTCAAGGATACTGGTTCTGGGACCTCTTGGGAGGGTCTTTGGTGCAGGCCAAGGTTGCCCATGACCAGAGACTATCTGGTAGGAGCTACAAAGCAATTCACAGTTGTTCACTGCCTGTGCTGGACCTGGAGGCGTGTGGGAGAGGCCACACTGCAAAATGAGGA
This sequence comes from Aselliscus stoliczkanus, assembly GCA_033961575.1. Classification (NCBI taxonomy): domain Eukaryota; kingdom Metazoa; phylum Chordata; class Mammalia; order Chiroptera; family Hipposideridae; genus Aselliscus; species Aselliscus stoliczkanus. The sequence goes on from CM066731.1 coordinate 54,416,068, forward strand.
CAGCTGCTACTAGTTCTGAGTCTGGGGTAGCTCTGCAAAAAGCCAGGACACCCCAAGGCCTGCTGCCACCTGCCAGCTCTCGTAAGGTTCAGCCACTGATAACGCCTTGCAGTATGCAAGTTGGGCAAGGTAGGGCCTCAGGGAGTCACTAAAATGGGAAGCATTGTGGTTACCAGGTTAATGTAAATTTTGGTTTGGTGCCAGTGCTGAGCCTGGAGTGACTCAGCAAAAATCTCAGAGCATACCAAGGCCAGTCACTGCCTGCCTGGGGTCTGCCAGATTCTGATAGTTTTCCACGAAAGAGTGCATTGCTGGTGGGGCTGGCTACTAATGGAGAAGGTGCCTTCAGCAGTGTGTGAGTTGGGTGGGGCAGGGTTCCTAGTGAGTCAGCAGTGCAGAGCAGTGGTGCTTACCAGGCCAATCAGATTCAGATTTGGCTGGAGGGGACGGGCTCAACACAAGAAAGATGGCGCCCATCTGCCAGCTGCACATTTCCTGTTCTGAGAAAATCTCAACTGTCTGCCCTCCCCTATGTCTTTGAGGACCCCACAGTCACTGTCCCACTGCTGGAGCCCAAGGTAAGTGCCTGCAAGAGAGTGAGTTTGTGTGCAGGCCATTTAAGATAATGTCTGGCTTTCCCATCGCCTTCTGGCCCACCCAAATGGTCGGAATCCCATTGTTTTTTACAGCCAGATGTGGAGCTCCTCTTTTCAGCACCAGTACTCTAATTTGGGGAGACTGGTGTGGGGCTGGGGTCCCTTGCTCCTCTGCGGGGGGAAACCAAGGTGGCCAAGGTATCCGTCCGGATTTAAAACTGCCACACGCAGGTATAGGGCCTGCTCTGCATCTCCGTCCCCTCCTACCAGTCTTGGCGTGGCTTCTTCTTTATATTTTTAGTTGTGGGACTTCTGTTTGGCTAGACTTCATATGATTCTCCATGTTGATTGTTCTATAATTTAGTTGTAATTTTAATGTGTTCATGGAAGAATGCAAGCACAGTGTTTATCTACTCCACCCTCTTGGATGTCTCCTCTGAAACTGAGTTTTTTCCATAGAAAAGTTCTTCAGTGTTTCCACCTTTTATTTAAATCCTATTTACTCTTAATGTATATACAGTTCTAATTACCTTAATGACATGGTTTCAATCATGTAACAGATTACAAGCAGAAAATTAGTGGGCCAACCGAGTGGCGCGGTAGTTAAGCACTGGCTTGTGAAGCCAGCGGCCCCGGTTCGAGTCCCACATACGAGGGCCAATGACACTGCCCTCAAAAAACAAAACAAAAAAAAACAGTAAAAAAAAAAAGAAAATTAGGAGGTAGGTAATGCTATACAATAAGCAGAAAAATTCACAGTACTTTAACATATTCTCTCTACCTAAAAGAATAGAGATAGAAAACTAATATAAAAATCTATAGCACAGTTGTCTGGGGACATTTAAGATGAGAATGAATACATTTAGAGTCTGTGGGCAACATTGTATTGCTCCAGAGAAAAGCATTTTATTCATATTACAAAGAATCAAATTATCAATAAAAACATTAATTGTGATTTGAAACAAGAACCCCTTACTCAGGTTATTTTCTTTCATCTGTCCTAAAATGATATTGATTATTGATTTTTATTTAAACAAGAAACTTTACTGTTATCTACTGGAAATTTTTTCAAATAATCATAGGGTTCTTCAGTGTCTACGATCTAAATGGGAACCCTTTAAATATGGCATGGCATTGTATTGGCCCTGCATTATGTTGGCCCTGTAATCAATAATGTCTTCCAAATAATTAGATACAAAATAAGCTTATTTTGGAAACCTCACCATCCAAAAAGGTTAAAATAAAGATGGTATCAATCACACCAAAGATGTTCCCCGAACGTTCTGACTAGAAGCCATGTTCTAATGAGAAGCTATCTCTGGAAGGAACGAATAGATTTTAAAAATTCTGGGCCTTGGTATTACTTCTCTGGGATTTTCCCCTGTAATACATTTTCCTCCACTTTGCAGTCGCCAAATTATCTCTTTTGGTAGAATACCATGATTTTTTCAGTTGCAAAAATATCAAAGTCTTGGGCTATTTCACAGCGAAGGAAAGGCTTTGCAGGGAGCATAAGCATGGCATGCTGTTTCCATGGGAAATGGTTACCTTCCTACCTATACAAACTTGTTCTCTGGCACATTCTTGACGTATCACTCTATCAAAGGAAATCTCTTTCCTCTTGATAGTCTCAGCTTCTATCAAAATGGGATGTGTGGCTTCCTCTTCATTCATGGATAAGTCTGATTTGCTCTTTGGTGTATAAAACCAACAATACTCAGAAGATGCTACTGGTCTTGAGGATTCTCTGCAGCTAGTTACTCTGTTCTCATTAGTAAACCAGCTACTGGGTGAGACAGGATTAGATGAACTCCTTCAAGGCATCCATGTGCTAGTATCCACTGGTTGCAAGCTATAATTGCTGCTGCTTCTTTTTCAGAACACCCCTGCTGAGTACCTACTATGTGTGAGGCACTGTGCAGGCACCAGAGATACAAACAAAATCATAACAGAGTTTGCCCACAAGGAACTCACAGTCAAGTTGTGAGGGGGAATGTTAACCTCCCACTCCGGAGCCAATGCCAGCTAGCGCTCTGTACAGCCAGGCCCTGACAGGAGATGCTGAGCTTTCCTTCTTCCAGGTTGAGTCCCTACAATCCCAGAATGGAGGAGAGCCCATTCATAACCTCTGTTCATCTCCCTATGCACTCAGCAAACATTTAGTGAGCATCCACTTTGTGTAAGAAGCTGGGGAAGTGACAAAAACAAATCAGATACACATCTTTGCCTTGAGAAGTTTACAAAAGCAACCCTAGTAGTTTTCAGGAGGCCAATACGTTGCTTGACTTGGGTTCAGCCTCTGGATACTACACCTGTCCCTCCATGTTACTGAAGTCTCACCAGGTCACAGACTGCAACATCCATCTGGGCTGACATGCGCCATATTTTTTGTGGTGCCTCTGTATGAAAAGGCATATTGGCCAAATGAGCCCTCTATTGCTCAGGACCTGAATAACAGTTAATGCCGGAACTGCAGTCACTCAAACAAACCAAAGCAAATCTGAAGGACCTCTGGATTTGCATCAAAGATAGCAAGTCCATGCTAAGCTCCTAACAGTCAAAAACAATCATGGCCACAATGAGCTTCAGTGATATCAACAGAGTTTTTCTTGTTACATCTGTGGTGATCTGAGAGTGGTGCGATGGGGCCTGGTTTGCTGGCTCAGTGTTTAAACAAAACCCAGAGCACACAAGCAAGGGACATCACTAAAGGAGCAAAAGCAATGCTGAAAATCATCCCCATGCAACATGGCGTAGTTGCGGAGATTACGCAACACATAATTGCTTCTTTGAAATGGTTTCTAGAGAAGTGGATGCTATTATTACTATTTCTTATTGTTCTTGAAAGCACGATAGCAGTATTTAAATGGTAAAAATGACTCTAAGCCTCTGTTGCTGTGACCAACAGAATGGTTAGTTTGTTCTCACTTATGTCATAGCAACTCTGCCATCTGACGGACAATATTGGAAGTACCTAAAACATTTCATTGTATTTCCAAAGCAAGGATCTGCTGCTAAGAGGACAGAAAGACAAGGACATGGCACCACCTATCCACTTCTACATGTTTTTAACCTTTAACATTTTGCCAGCAGAAGTCATTAAAAAATAAACTTTCAGTCTTGAACAATTCTTAGTTTGCTTGCCTACCAAGATGTGTCTCGATCTTAACATTGCAACTTAATGTAAAAATCTTGAATGATATTTTTTACCACTATGAATTTCTACTGCCCTCCAACACTGTGTAGTGACTTCACTGTATATTAACTTCTTTTCTACAGATCTCTGATCTACCAGGTGAATTAACTGAAAAAGTCAAACCCTTGTAAGAACCATCCTATGTAACGTCGGTAGCCTGTGAAAAATAAAAGTCTTCTTGTCTTATACAAACCGGTAACAAGACTCGTTTTCACAATTCCTTTTTACATTTTTTTTTGTGCATATAATACCTGTATATTATACTCATATTCTAAAGTGACCAGAAAGTGTTATTTAATAGAAACCACATACATTTTTTTATGTCTCTATGGACCCTCTGATTCTGGGTGCATTGACTGTAAGTTAGCAGGATAATAGACTATTCTTTTCAATTATGAATAAAAAAAATGTACATTGAAGTAAAAGATGACTACTGTTTTTAATAAGTTTTTCCTGTTTACAGTTTGTATTTATTATAGTAAACTTGAAAAAGACATGCATCTTGAATGTCCCTTCATTATTCAGATTTCAAGGGGTTACCCCTCTATTTCAAACACAAGCAAATGTTAAGTCTCAGGAAGCCCAGCGTCTTCCCCATGAATTTCTGAGCATCCCTGTGGAGGGTGCAAATGCCCACCCCCCATGCCCCACCCCCCACCACCGCCACCAGCACCCACCACCCACTACCACCCACCACCATCCACCATCACCAACCTTCAGACCCCACCACCATTCCCCCCACCCACCGGTGTGCCCTATAGAGGCTCCCTGCAGACAGCTGCTCTGACAGTGACTAACCTCTCAACTGCTCCTCATCCCTGCAGCTCACTCCAGGCAACCTCTTCCCAAAGCAGGAACTCAGGCTCTTTTTATTCAGCAAAGCTGAAACAAACCTTTGTAACTAATAAACTTTACTAAGGTTTGATGATAAATAAGGGGATTGTATCATAGAGAGAAAAAGTTTGCAAGTGCCTCTCAGATACCAGTGGGTCTGGAGTCACTTAGAATCCCTCTTCACAGAAAGGTCAGCCCCTCTCTTCTTAAACTCCCTGCCCCCAGGGCAACTTGCCCCCTCAATTTTTGCACTGCTGCTGAGTCAAGTTGCCAAAAATACCCTTCACCTCACTACATCCTGGGAGCAAAATCTCCTTAACATAAGAGTAATCGCCACAGAGATTGTTTAAGAGAATACTGTTATTTACGTTATTTAGCAGAATACTTGCTATCTGGCCTGAAGCATGGACACTGAGATTTTGTCCCCTGGTCAGACTTTTCCAAGAACAGTGAATGAATTTGTCTTGAACCAACTGACCAGCACCTCACAGTGGGCTTATCCCAGAAAACAGGGTGGGAGGGGGCACATGAGAACTCTACTTTTGCAAGTTTTTTTGTAATTCTAAAATTAAGTGTATTAAAAAGGCCAGAGGGAAGTATTCCAGGTTCTACCCTTAAAGATGCAAGCACAACAACATGGAAAATGATAAATTCTTTTGTCTCCATTTTACTTATCAAAAAGACTGGAATATAGTCTAGCTTCAGAGCACCCATGTACTTAAAAGCAGAAAAAGCAAAATTTAATTGCTAATCTTATTAGCATTTGAATTCCTATGCCTAGTTGGACAAATAGATATCAAACTAGATATTCCTATAGCATAATCATGACTATGAATTTAAACAACAGACCAGCATATATTCTTTCCTTACACTAAGTATATGTTGGATTTCATTTTTCTTCCATATTTTACCTATGTAAATCTAACTTAAATATCATTGCTTAGGCCTTCTTCTCCAATCCCACTACCACTGCCTTAATTGTAGCCCTCATTATCTCTTAATTAAATAGCTTCATAATAGAGTTTAGATGCTCCAACTTTCCCTAAAAACTCTGCTTTCAATATATTTCTAAAATAACAAATCTGAACTTGGTTTTATCACCCTGTTGAAAATTTTGAAATATGATAAAGAATCAGAGCCAAACTCCTTCATGAGTTTATCTGACCCAACCTACACTGTCAGCATTGCCTCTCACTACTCCCATTTTCACACCCTGTATGTCTCTTTCACGCTTTTGTCCAAACATTCCTCCTGCTTTTTCATGCTTCCATTATTTGGAAGCTCTTTTATTTATATAGAATGCTTGTATCATCTTGAAATTCTATATATGTTTAACTCAATCTTCAGGACCCAAGTAAAATGTTATCCCTTTAAAAACCCACTCAACATGTAATTAAGCAGCACTTACTACGTGGAAGATTCTGAATCTACTAGGCGGAATTGGCCTCTCTACATGTTAAGAATTTTGGTCCTGCTTCCATAGTTACATGCTGTACCCTAACTACACCGACCACATTGTGACTTTTCTGAGTGCCTTACGAATCATGTTAGTTTTTTGGCAGGCATATTACCCTTCTTGTTCTCATTAATTCTTCCATTGCTTACACCCACAAGGTTGGGGTTTTGCCCTGATATGCTATTGTTAACTGAAAACTCCCCATTCTGCATCTATGCAATGGGTTTGTTAGACTCCATTTCAGGTATTTATATTATATTGGCTACTATTAAACTTAATTTTGTTAGATTCAGTCAATCATATCAATCAGATAATATCATTTTGAATTCTGATTTTTTTAAACCAACCTATTGGTTATTCTTAGATTCATGTAACTACAAATTTTCAAACATAGTTTTATCCAGAGGCCATAAATTGTTGAATAGCCCAAGTTAGAAAGTGATTATTGCCAAATTTTCATAGTATTCCCATCAGTCAGGCCCCAAATGCCGCTTTGGAATCTGAGGTGATACAGGATCTGAGATAGAGTACCATTCTGAAACCCAAACTCATCATTTTCCTAATCTCTGTAGTGCAGTCTAATATATTAATTTTATGAAAAAGAAATACTACCTTAGGAAGTGTTCTTCTAGAATTCATATTGATTCCTAAAGCCCACAGCTGGTTTTTGTAAGATATTATATCTTAGTGTCTTACTTGAGATTCCATTAAATTCACCAGTTAATGATCTGTGAAATCTACCTTTTTCTACTCTTTGAAAATTCTCACATTGATTGCCAATTTTCAGTCTTCTAGCACTTTCTCATCCTCTAAGATCCTCCAGTTCACCAAGAAGAATATTCTGATCTGCAGTTTTATTTAGTCAATCTTTCAACAAGTAGTTATTTATCATCTCATGTGCCAAACACTGTTCTGGACACTGGCATTCATCTTGGGGTTCATCTGCATTAAAGGGGCTCACCCTTTGATGATCTGTGTCTTGAAGGGTTACAGTTTGGGTAGATCTTTATTTTAACTCCACGGGACTTCAACGAACAGTTACCAGTGTTTTTCTGGTAAATTATCCTTCTTACCAGAGAAAGTGAAGAAACTCTAACTATTAGTTATTTGCAGTTGTAAAATTCCCTAAAGACTAAAGAAAATTTACAGGGACTTGGTCTCTAGCAGTCCTCAAGAAGCTAACATCTTGGGGAGCAAAGGCGAATCCAACCATTACATGGTATGGGAGCAAACCAACAAATTAAAAATAAGTTAAGATTATGATAAGTGCTAAATGGAAACATAAACACAATGATGCCATGGAGAGTAAGTAAATGGACATGGAATGAGACCCTGCCTTCAACAGATACCAGGTAACACCTCTGACTTCACTGTAAGTGCAAAGCCTGTGAGATGGGAAAGAGGTGACATCATTAAGGAACTGAAAAGGGCCCTCCGTGCTTGGAGTATACAGTCAGCACCACTTAACAAAGGAGATTAGTTCTGGGAAATGCATCATTAGGCAATTTTGTTGTGCAAATATCATAGAGTGCACTTACACAAAACTGAATGGTATAAATAACCTACTATACATCCACACCTAGGCTATAAGCCTATACAGCATGTTACTGTACAAAACAACACAAGAGTAAATCAAGCACAAGAGAAAATGATGCAATCAGGAAAGGCAGTAAACACTAAGTATTTGAGGCTGTTCCGAGCGTGGCACAGCATACTGTTTTACAGCAAACTTTTTTTTTTTGTAAGTAAAAAGAGTACACACCAAAATAACTATGAAAAGTAGTGTCATAAATATATAAAGCTGTAACATAGTCGTTTATTATCACTATCAAGTATTATATACTGTACATAATTGTATGTATTATACTTTTATACAACTAGAAGCACAGTAGGTGTTTTTACACCAGCGTCACCACAAACACGTGAGTAATGCATTCCGCTGTGATGTAACCACAGCTAAGTCACTAGGTAATAGGAACTTTTCAGCTCCATTAGAATCTTATGAGACCACCATCATCTGTGTGTCCCTCATTGACCAAAACATCATTCATTATACAGTGCGTGACTGTAATGAGTGGTACAAGAAAAGGTTGACAGGTGGGACGTAGGAAGTAGTAACCAGATTCAGGGCCTTGTCGGTCAATGCGAGTTGATATTTTATTCAATGAGAAACCACAGGAGTTAGGCCCTAATGGGTAGTAGGTAAGCCAAATTGCCTCCAACGTCGCCTCTTTGGGTAACGAATACAAACAAATTCTAGGAACTGTATGCATCTTTGAAAACCAAAATCATTGGCAAGGAACAGGAGTACAGCACTATTCCTCCCACTTAAGCAGAAATTTAATTTGACCTCGCCCTGCCTTTGCCATCTTAATGCTTTAAGAATACACGGATGCCAATACAATACATGCTTGTTCAGCTCACTGTGACGTGTAATAACCCCCGACATTAGTCAATATGTTGGAAATGGAAATTCAATCATAAAAGACATTTCTGCTGCCAGATTATATAGAAACGGCTTTATTAAGTTTGCTTTCAAAAAGTATTTTCCCCAAAAGCTGAAGTCTCTTTTAAGTGGTTATGTTAAAGGGCTCGAATGAACACACACATGGACCGAAACATCAGCACTAATGGATGCCTGGTTGTGTCTGTGTCATTTTTATGATGAGAAGTAAAAAAAAAACAAAAAAAAAAAAACTGGATATCTTCAGTGAATGCAATCCTGTTAGAGCTCTTTAATTCAACAATTTCTTAAAGGACAAAGTGTCCTAGGGAATAAAAGCGGCTGAAGCAATTTCCTTGAGTTGCAGGCACTGTTACACAGCAAACATTTTCCAAGGAAAGAGGAGTGGATAGTTGGAGAGGAGGTGCTACTTAGGTTAACTCCATATTTCATACTGCAGCCACTGTTCCCCTCCCCTCTCTTTTCTCCTCTGACTTTCCTTCCTCCCATCACTAATCCAGCTGCTCTTCTGATACTTGGGGATTCCCCTCTCCATGTTCTTTTAGTCCCCAGTCTCACCACTCTTTAACTCTGTATCTTTGAGTCAGCAAAGTTTTTCAGAGCCTGAGTTCCCTAATCCATAAATGGAGGCGTACACCTGTCCCATTTAATAAGCGAGAAAATGCATGTAAAGCGGATAGCATAAGCCCTGGCATATTAGTAAGTAAGTTTTCTAAAAGGTTAGTCTTCCCTCACTCATCCCCCTGCCCCTTCCCACCCTTCCTTTTTTCCTCTTCTCTTGCCCATGCCAAACAAAGGTCAACCAGTTCTCATAGCCATGGTCACTTCAGCTGTAACCTTGGGGTCCAAGGGCTGGAAGCTACTAGCATAGAGTTTAATACACTCAGAAGTATATTCCAGTATGCAGAGCCAACTTCTATTTTTTTTTTAAATTATGAGAGGTTTTACAGAGAATTATCTGACCCTAATTAAGGGAGAGATGTTTATTTAAAGTTTGGGAAAGCTATATAGTGAAGTTGAATCCTGTATCTTCTTACCCAGAAGCATACAAGTACCTGGATATCAGAGCAACCTGCCAGCAGAGACCAATCCCCGGACAGACCTAACATCCAGTTAACAAGAGCATAAAACTTGAGCCCTCCTGAGTTGCTTTCCTCAAGCAGAATTCAGGGGCCCAGACTCATCCTGTGTTCTGGCTTCACCTTGACTAACACCTTGGAGTCCTTTGCCTCCAGCTGTACAAAGGGAAAAAGAAGAAAGACCCAGTGATTTCATGGGGGGTTGTTATTGGTCAGGCCTGAAAATGGTGGGGTCTTCGTTTCCTCCATCCCCATGTGGAGAGTCTTTTTCAGGTGCCAACTGAGGAGAATCTAGGTTTCCTTTTTACTAAGGAAGATGGCATGGACAATCAAACTCTGTTTTCATACAGCTTCTTCAGCTTGGCTGAAGCTCAGGAAAGTAAATAGCAAAACCAGGTGAACCATAAAATTAAGCCTACATCATTGGGGTGTTGACTGAGGCCATTAAGTCTGTCATCTGGGATCTAAATATTGGAGAAGGACTTTGATGATACTGTAAAATTGTTCCTAAAGTAGACTACTTCGGAATAATAATGCAGCAAACAGCATGATTGAAAAAATCTGAAAAACTACTCCAGCCTTCCAATTGGTATTTGCATTAGTACATTCCCACCCTTAACGATGTCAAGAGAAACAGAGTTACAGATGCTCAAGGCATCAGGGCTTAATGAATCTGGAGGAAAAGCAGATGGCTTATGTAGATCCCAGAGCATTTTAATATTAAACAAATAAACCATGATTGGGGGGCGTGGCAAACAGGCATATCCTGTTGCACGCTCAGCCATGGGAAGTGGGTATTTCAGATGTTTGTCCTCTGCACTCTTCAGTTCATTCATTCACATGGCACAGGCTAAGGCCGGCCGAGTGGCTCAGTTGGTTAAGAGCTCACTCAAGAGTGCGAGCTGAGCTCTGAGCAACGGCGGTTCGATGCCAGCCCGAGCTGAGTTGCCGTTGAGCTGCCAACAGGTGGCAGGATGGCTCAGCTAAGAAAAAAAACAAAAAAACAAAAAAACAAAACAAATGGCACAGGCTGCAGGACAGGAGCCAAGGAAACTCAGCATGGCTAAGAAGCTGGACAGCAGAGTGAGGATTCACACTGGCCCAGACGACAGCTACCAGCTACCACGCAGGTGCCTGAGAAACACAGGAAGACCTAGTTGACACTTTTCAGTCTTTGTTGTGCAGAGTTTGAAGCAGGGTTGCTGCACAAATGAAAACCAAGAAAAGCTATGCTAATCACCATTAGAAATGTCATGAGACACATGAAAGAAAGAAGACTGGGGAGGTGGAAGAAAAAAGGCAAGGCTTGGTGAGAGCTTGGAGAGGCAGAAAGGAAAAGAGATCGGAGTAACGGAGGGACTTGACAAATGAAGGGTGTCTGCAGAGTGTGGTGGGAAGTTTTAGTGTATTCATGGCAATGCAATCTCTCCTTCCCCTATACCCTCCTACAAAATAAAATAGAAACCTCAGCTCAAGACCTATTTAAAGAAAGAGAGAGAGAGAGAGAGAGAGAGAGAGACAGAGAAGGCAGGAGAGAGAGAGAGAAAGGAAAGAAGGAAGGAAGGAAGGAAGGAAGGAAGGAAGGGAGGAAGGAAGGAAATCTATTTCACTCTGCAGCACTTTTCAGAGTTAGATTTATGGTTTTTTGTTTGTTTTTTTTCACCCCCGTGTATGATGCTGCGCTGACAAGTGTTTTGAATTGGAAGGAAGAAAGTCTCATGCTATTTGGGTTGAATTACTCAAATTGAGGCTGTGAGCCGAGTACATTTTTTTCAGTATATTTGATGTTAGAAGTCAATGACATCAGCACTTACTTATTAATTATGGTCGGAGGCTGTAAAGACCTTCAAGTTGCCAGGTTTTTGTTACTTATTTTATGAAAGTGGCCTCATGGGCGCCATCTTCTATAGTGGAGTCCAATTTTACTCAGGGGACTAACTGCTAAAGTCAGCGCACAAAACAAAAGTTAAATGTAGTCCAAACGCCCATTAAAAATGCTGTAATTCATCCCTCAAATACAGTACGTGTCAGTTGTACACTCAATTTCAGCCCAGTCAGGATCTGCTTAGCATTGAGCGTACAAGCTCGTATGAGTTACTTGAGCAGCACCAACCACAAGCAGACAGCGATGTAGGACAAAATAAAGTCTCTGTCTTCATGTAAATTAGGTTCTAGTGGGGAGGCAGAAAATAATTACATGAGCAAGTAAATAAAATTACATCCAATAGTTTATGCGCGGTGGAGACAAAAGAGGGGAGGAGCAAGGTAGAAAACAGGGGGAGCCGTGAAATTCACAGCCGTTTTCACACAGGAGCCTGCAGTGAGTGAGGCTCCTGAGTCCTAAACTACAGTCAGAAATGTTCAAGTGGTACCGTCAGTTTCTAAAAAAAAAAAAATCTATATTATGAAACAGACTGCCTCTGAATTAGGTTGATGAGAAATTATAATAAACATCGGAGAACTGGAAACCCAAACGCATGCTAAATTTATTAAAGGAGCACGTTCAATAGAAAATTCTATTAAAGGAGTACGTTCAATAGAAAAACACATGAGTCAGGACTTTTCCTTAAATTTGAAGGGGAAACTCTGACAAGATTTAGAGTCCGTTCTGTTGAGACCGTTTATAGGGGAAAAATCCAATCAAGTCAATGTTTGTTGAAAGTGATTCTCCTACCTGTATCTTGCTTACAGATGTTCAAGGAATACTTCTTGATTTGGAGCCTTCCTTCACATCCCCCGGAAGTATCTCTCATTCTATGAGGCTCTGGTTCTTTACCCTTCCAGAAAAATACTCCCGGAACCTAGAAGTGGTCCAGTTAGGCAGCAGGAAAATTTTGTATGCAGTTTACAAATTTATGTACCTAAAAGTACCTGGCCCTTTAATAGATGCTTAAAATTGTTTGCTTCCTTATTTTTTATCAAGCCTTTCAGGGCTTCCTCATAGATCAGAACAGAAAACATCTTGTATTAAGTAGAAATCTATGTTTATCCAACCATTAGTATCTTAATTGAGATATAATTGATATACAATTATATTCGTTTCAGGTGTACAACATAATGATTCAATAAACCATTAGTATTTAAATAAGTATGGTAATTGTACTATTAGATGTTCTTTACGTTTCTGGCAACTTCCTAAAATCTATTCTAAATGGTTGAACGTAAACACAGCCAGTTGAACATTAGGTTAGCTGGTTCTTTCCTGACATCTAGTGTTCCTGATTCATTCCTGAATCAGGAATAGTTTGTTTTCAACCACTATTAGAGTGGTTGAAACAAATAGTGGTTTGTTTTCAACCACTATTAGAGTGAAAATATTATATGGACTAAAAACAATTCATTTTAGGAAGAAATTTGTTAAGTGGGATAAAATTACACGCTAAATAATAACACAGTTCCTGCTTTCTAAGCAGCAAAAGACCCTTTTCTCTTAATTCCTCCCACTTAAGAAACGTAGTATTTTTTCTTGCTATTCTGATAGGTAAGGCAGAAAGACCCAGCATGTACTCGTATGTATGGCTGTTCCATTATTGAGGAGGAGGGAGGGGGAATGAAGAAAGGGGCAATTATTGAGAGCCTACTATGTGCCAGGTACTGGGCCTGAATACTTCAGCATGAGTTATCACTGTGCTTTTAGAAACTACAGGACCAGCCTAACCCCATCATAACCATGGAAACTCAGTCTGTCAAGGTATTGAGGGTTTTCCTATCCTGCAGTGTGGAAATTGAGACAGTCAGCATCCCTTCATCAGGCATCTTGTGTCAGGTCACAAGTTACATAAACGTGTGGGCACTCAGAACTACCTGGCTGAATAGAAATGAGTGATAGGGCTCATGCTTTAAGTCCAACATTCCCATTCCATTTGAGATGTTCCACGTAGATCAGAGAAAGGGCAATGCTGGAAGTAAGAACTTAGACAATTGTTCTCCAAAAATCCATGGGCGGCCGGTTAGTTCAGTAGGTTAGAGAGCGGTGCTCATAATACCAAGGTTGCGGGTTTGATGACCACATGAGCCACTGAGTTGTGCCCTCCAAAACTATTTAGATTGAAACAACTACTTGACGTGGAGCTGATAGGTCCTGGAAAAACACATAGTTCCCCAATTAAAAAAAAAAAAATCCTGAGACCCGTTAATCAGCTACAGGCTGGGAAGGATCCACATTAGCTGTCTCTTACATGTAGAAAGCCCCACACTAACCCAGTCCTTCCTTTTTGTTCTTTCTTCCTTTCCCTTCTAATTCACTCGTTCCCTCCCTCACACTTTGTCATTCAGCCTGTGCTCTGTTTCTGCTGACAAAGAAGTCTGGGTCCCTGACACTCAGGGTGGCTCACTGACCGATGGTATCAGCACCATCTGGGTGTTGGTTAGATGTGCAGATTTCAGTTTTTTGAGGAACCTCCACACTGTTTTCCATAGAGGCTGTACCAATCTGCATTCTCACCGACAGTGTATGAGGGTTCCTTTTTCTCCACAGTCTCTCCAACACTTGTTACTTATCTGGTTGATAATAGCCATTCTAACAGGTGTGAGAGTGGTTGTGATTTGCATTCCCCTAATTGCTAGCAAGGTTGAGCTTTCATATATCTGCTGACTGTATATGTTCTTGGGAAAAGTGCCTGTTCAGATTCTCTGCCCATTTTTTAATTGGATTGTTATTTGCTGTTGAGTCGTACAAGCTCTTTATATATCTTAGATATCAACCCCTTATCAGATATATCATTAGCAAATATATTCTCCCATTCAGTAGGTTGCCTTTTATGCAGTAAAAGGTGAAATCTTGCCGTTTGTGACAACATGGGTGGATCTAAATGGTATTACGCTAAGAGAAATGTCAGGCAGAGAAAGACAAATATCATATGGTTTCCCATATGTAGAATCTAAAATAAAACAAAAACAGACTCATTGAAAGAAACCAAAGGAATGGTTTACTAGAAGTGAGGGGGTGAGAGAATGGGTTAAAGGGGAAGGGGAATCTACTCAAGAATACTGTGATAAGTTTACATGGTGACAGATGATTACTAGAATTAGTGGGGTAGTCACATTGTAAGGTATAACAATGTCAAATTACTTTATTGTACACCTGAAACTACTATAACCAACATAAGATTGTATACCAAATATACTTAAATTAAAAAAAAAAAATTTTAATTAAAAAATAAAAAAACAGGCAGTTCTAATCCATGCCCTCTCGTCTCCACTGACGTAGCAATATTAGGCGGCCTTGGGTCAGTCTTAAGCCAAGCGAGATGAGGGACAGAGGGACAGACATTCCTGTCCTAATGGGACTGTTCTCACTTGCCCTCAGGCCTCCTGCCTAGCCTTCCTGCAGGTGTGGTGTGTGGAAGACAGGGGTGTTGTCACCTTGAGAGAGATTCTATTCTTGGAATAAAGTGATTTCAGCATCAAGACTTAAAAAAAAAAAAAAAAAAAATGCATGGTTGGAAAAATGGAAAATCTAACCTGAGTTAGAAATAAATGATGGTTCACATTTTTTTGCATTTGTGGTTATCATCAGTGAAGCACAGTGAGAACCTCTGGGAGCAATTAGAAGCTAGGAGCCAGTGTTCAAGGGCAGGATGGATGACACAGCATCATGGGTGATAGATGATACAGTCAGGATTAAATGTTACCAGGGATCTTCAGAGACAAGCAAATCTTTATTTCAAAACAAATGGGTTGGAAAGAACCCTGGTAGTATGAGCAAAAACAGTGTCGCTACCTTTTTTTAAAGGAGAGAGACATGAAATTAGCCAGAAATGGCACATTTGACAATAAGATTTAACAAAGAATCTTCGTGTTTAGGGGCAGAAACTAAACCTGCCACATTTCCATCAAGTCCTTTGTAGCTGTTAATCCCGTTCGGTTTCTATGTTCCAATTAATTGGCGTTATTGTTTATGGTTTACCTCAGTATCTTCAGATTATTGTTCTTACCTTTCTGTACATAAAATCACTCATAATCTCCTCCAACATCTTGTCCAATTACTCTCTCTTTCCACTTCTCTAGCGGCAGCTCCAGGACTAAGGAGAACAGATGCATCAACACTGTCTATCAGAAATGGCTCAAAAAGTCCTCTCTCGCCTCTAATCTGCTTGGTTGTCTTCAAGGAACTCCTAAATTTCAGTTTGTAAAGGTATATGAGATGGTGAGGGAAGTACAGATTGAGAAATATATTACAATGTAGCCAAATAAATGTACAACAGCTTCCACATTATTTTCCATGGGAACAAGTTCATTCACAGAGTCACAAGTCTTTGTTGAGGGCCGACTAGACAGTAGGTCTGCTAGACATTGTGGGAGACCAAAAGTCCAGGACACGACTCTGCTTTCAGGAGGAATGCACTTTAAAGGAGCTAAGATGGCAGAAAAGGAAACATACGTAAAGTCTCCGCCTTACGAACATTCGAACTGAGAACTTTCCCAGGTACAAACGGTGGTGATGTGGAGGGACTGCTAGGAAGCGCAAAGCAATAACCATGGAAACAAAAGTGAAAATAATTGAGAGATTGGACCAAGGTGGAAAGATGGTAGACGTTGCTCGTTCTTATAACATGAACCGTTCAACCATTGGCTTTACATTGTATATTTGTGTCAAAGGTGTATAGGACTCACTTTGTCGGACTTACGAACGAATCTGACTTACGTTCTCCTGGAACAGAACTTGTTCGTAAGTTGGGGACTTACTGTGTCTGTGTGTACACATACATACACACACACACACACACACACACACACACACACACACACACACTACTCCTGAGAGTCAAAGGAGGAGACATTGTGATGGACTAGAGGTAGGATTTATAAAGAGCCTTCAGCAAGGATGGTTTGGCTGGATTGGAGGGGGGAGGATGGGGAGAGTGAGGTTACTTCTCGAATCAATCAGTTACACAAAATAAAATATTTGTATTTTCAAATTTTATTGTTTCTAATCGAGATAAAAGAAAGCTTTTCGATGAAATACACTAGGATTATTTATCTGCCTCACTAATTATTAAATGTGACATAAATAGTCAAATATACTAAATGAAGAATCAGAGACATCATAAGAAAGGAATCATGGGGCTTTCTATTATTGCCATGAGCACCAAGTTACAGTAACAGTTCAATCATGGAACTATTTGAAATCTCTCTGTTAACATGTCTAAGGCTTTCAACTAAATATATAACTTTGCTGAAATGAAGAAATATTTCCAGTATAAACGGGACGGTACTGATAAATCAGTGCTTCATCCTCTTCAACATCAGATTCAAAATGATGATTGTTTTTCCGAGCTGCGAGAAAAAGTGTGAATTTTTAAAAACATGTGATAAAACTTTCAAAAGGCTACTTTATAATATCTCTTCCTATAATCGGCATTATTAATCAGGAAAATACCACCAAAAAGGAGGCATGCCTAGCCAAGTTTTCCCCCAAGTAAAGCAGCCCTGACTGAGTCACTACTGACTGATACAGCAGCTGAGTTTGCCCTGCACCAGGGCCCATGTGGGGCTCGCCCCCACCCCCAATCATTCAAATGCGTACTAGGTGCCCACTGCGTATAAGATTTGATGCAGAGCTTGGGAATGGAAACATGAACAGGACAAGGTCCTGGCTTTCGAGACGTCTAGTCCAGTAACCACCCAGAATCGTATAGTATATGGTTTATCTTCAATGAGCTGCTTCAAGAGTAAAGATGGAGAAACAGGCAAAGCTGAGGCAGATGGAGCAGTGATGCGATTTCCACCAATAAGGCAGAAACATGAAAAACTCAAGAGGCTCAGAGAACTTAAGTTTGGATGTGAGGAGGTGAAGACTCAGACTTCATCCTAAAGTCAAAATCAAGTAAATATACGCTTTTACGGCACGTTTAGAAAGAAAGACACCGAAAACTAAAGACCAAGTAAAGAGCCCGCCATGTGATAATACTGCAGCCAACTTCACTCTGCCTGTTGCTGTTCTCATTCACTCCTCACACGACATGAAAATGTTTCTTCAGACTAATGCTGCACATGGGAGAACTTTTTTTTTTTTTTCGATTTGGAGTTTTTGTCATGAAACTCCCCATTCAACTGAGCATAATTCTAAAACAGAGTGAACACAGGCGGAAGCACTTTACTTGCCAGTGTGGGCAGGAGGGTTGATAATAACTTAGGCCAAGCTTGGCGAGAGATGCCACAAGGCTCAGTGAAGTTTTCTACAGCCATACCTCGCCAGTAGGATGCCCCACCCCTGAGAATTTGTGTCTGTGGCCCTGTCTTATCCCAGAATCACTCAACTAAAACATAATCATCTACAATCAAATTCTCAACATTATACACAAATATAACATAGCATGGAAACGTCTGTTTTTTTCATCATGAAAAAACAGGCAAAGCTTATTAACTTTCTCCAATGTGCCAATGACTACAGATAGGCAGCCTTAAAATCAGACTGATATATATTCAATTTATATAAGTGTCTTGTAAAAATAACATTTAATTCTCAGAGAATGTTATAATGAAAGCATTATTCCTACCAAGAAGAGTGATATGGGAAACTTTTAAAAAGTATTCGAGAAAGAAAAAATAGATGCAACAATCTTTATGCTGTTGTTCAAGAATTCAGCCCACATTAGCGTGTACAACACTATGAACTGAAAACACTGTCCAGGTTTTATTTGAATGCCTAATATTCAATCTGAAGGCTTTCACATGATTTAATTTTTTTTTTTACAGTTAAGCTTATGGAACATTTACAGAGCAGCAGTATATAAGTTTAGATGAGGGCAATTTCCTTCAAAACTACAGTAATAGCATGATAAGATGTATACCCACATATTACCTTCAGAAACAAAGAACTCTGATAAATAAAATGCAGCCTTCACAGCATTGGGTGCATGGGAAATGCCCTTGAATCTCCCCCACTCATAAGGAGCTTTCTCTGGATGCCACTGGACTCCATATACTGGATACTTGTATCCTGCATGAAGAACACATACTAGTAATAAGTAAGATACAGGAAGGGAAATGGTTAAAGAAAAGATGATAAGCTCAGGGCCGGCTGAGTAGTCCATTGGTTAGGAGTTGGCTTGGGACGCCAGCTCTGAGCAGCAGGGCCCTGGTTCGGATCCCACATATGAGGGCCAGTGACACTGCCCTCTACAGCTAAGATGGTGAACAACGGCTCCACCTGGAGCTGGGCTGCTGTGAGTCCCCAGGACAGCATAGCTGCAGCCCCTGCTGCAATGGGTTGCCATAGGCTACAGTGAGTGGCTGGCAGCCGGCGTGAGCTGCCAAGAGCCGCTGTGAGCGGCCATCCAGTGGCCAGCGACCGATCTGCTTCATCCGGGAAGAGCACAATGACGATACCAACATGGGCCAGTGAAGCAACATCCTCCACAATTAGACTGAAGAATAAAAGGACAGCAATTTGTCTGTTCCCATCCCCCAATTCTCCAATTTAAAAAAAAAAAAGATAAGCTCAGATAAGTTCACTTCAGGCTGTTTTGCTGGACCTTCCCCAGAGTTCCCCAGATATTTTTTCTAAACCCTTATGTGTCTGACTTCCCCTCACAAGGGAGCCAGTGTCATGGCCAATCTCTGAATCACCTGAGCTACCTCCATTTGACTCCATATTAGTCCAAGCCAGAACCCTAGATTCTCAGGCAGCGCCTACAGCCTCACCAACTTCATGCCCCAAAGTTAACATCACTTTACTCATAAGAAAGAATGGTATAAAATCAAAATTCATAAATATAAACATAATACGTGAAAAAGTGTACATGTGCAGTGATATATACCTTCCATTGTTGAAATGAATTCAATATTGCCATCTGTATTTGTAGTTACAACATTGAAAAACTCCTTTAACTTTTCATTCCTCGTAAAATTCTAGAGTATAAAAATAAAGCAAAATAATTACTCCTATAATGAATCTAAATGCATTAATTTCACTATGTAATTAATGTGATACCATCACGGAGAGGCTCCAGTGGTGGAAATTTGCAGTCAGAGGTTCTACTGCTAATGATTGCAACAATTCAGCAGGAAAATTCTGGAACATTCTGCTCTTCACTGGACCTGAAATAATTTAAGTAGAAAGAAAATAATTTAAACACAGAAAAGAAAAGCCACTGAAGTCACTGATCTATAGCCAATGAGAGGTCACTAATGAGACAATCAAGATCACTAAGCAAAACACATCATTTCCACAGAAACATTCCAGTTTAAAAATTCAAATATGCTTCGCATTTGAATACTTTTCTTCGAAAATTTTAACATGAATAACTAAAATTCTTCTGATAGGACAAATAACAAACTAGCCACAGAGTAAGCAAGAGAAACCTGAATTCTCTAGACAGCACCGAAAAACAGGTAAAAATTTCCACATGTGTATATATTTGTTTTCCCAGGAAAGGATCCAGAGCTTTCAACATATTTTCAAAGGCATCTGGAACTTAAAAGGTTAAAAATACCAAAAATGTAGAAAAGAATGTCAACCAGGCCCAGAAATTTCTACTCAGTAAATAGATTTTTTCAAAAGCAATATACCTCACTGAAGGCTCTGGGGTCCAACACACAGACTCAAAAATCAGCAAAGGGATAAAAATTTCCTGATGGTGTTCAAGGTCCCGATGCTGTCCCTACATGTGGCCTCTCATTAAGGATGCTAATGGCTTCCATCAGAATCCCAGTGCCTCAGATAATGAAAGTACCTCACTTCAGTGGAATTCATTTCCTTTTTTTATATAAACTGGGTTGGTTTTTTAACAACATACAAGCCAAAACTGACTGATCTAATACATATACTTCCCACAGGGTTCTCGCAACGATTACGTGAGATAATGTAAGAAAGAGCTTTTAAAAGCATAGAACATTTTATACGTTCAAGGTATAACTAGTATTACTTTCCATCCAAAATCCTTATGAGGACAGGAATAGCGGGTAGCATTCAATTCTGGGGATTCAGAGAACAAGTAACCTAGAAGTATCATTATCTACTTACATAGAGTGACACAATAAAGAATTTGTCTGGTTTTTATCCTGGGTTCCTGACAGGGAGCTTCTAAAATCCTTGGAATTTCCTGAGTGATTGGAATGTCTTTATGATGCTAATGAGGTGACTCCAAGTGGGCTCCTAGATAGCTTCAGAATGATGCTGGTCATCAGAAAGACTAACCACAGGATTAGAGGAGGTTAGAACTCTGAGCCAGGTCAATCTAGGGGATGGGAAGGGGACCAGAAACTGAGTTCAATCACAAAGCCACTGATTTCATCAACCATGCCTTCATAATGAAATCCCAATAAAAACGCTGGACACTGATGCTCACTGGAGCTTCATACTGACGTAACCTGACTCAGAAGTGAGAGGACATGGAAGCTCTCCCATACCTCACCCTATGTGTATTCCTTATAACTGTTGCTGTAAACACAGCGCTTTCCTGAGTTCTGTGAGTCATTCTAGTGAATTATAGAGCCTAAGGGGGTTCATGGGAATCCCAAATGTGTGGCACAGAATCAGAAGTATGGCTGGCCTGGGGACATGAATTGAGACTGGTGTCTGAAATAAGGGCAGTCTAGCTGGGGAGATGCCCTTTAACTGTGGCATCTGCACTAAGTCCAGGTGGTTAGTGCTAGCACCGAACTGCAGTACATCCCAACTGGGGTTCCAACAGCCCACAGCCAAGGGGAAAATGCTGTACTCTAATAATAATAGCTAACATTTATGAGAGATGTGTGCTTAGCCCAGTACCGGGAAAACATAATCTTATTTAATCCTCACAAACAACCCTAAGAGGTAAATCCTTTTATAAATAAGGAAATTAAAGCTGAGAGAGGTAAAATGATTCCCTGAGGCATGAGTGATAAAGCTAGGACTCAAAACCAGGTCCCATTTTAGAGTTCCTAATCATGCATGGTCCTCATATCACTGGAAGCAATGAGTTATAAAAATTCAAATTTCCTTAAGCCATCTTCACAACTTGGGTACAAAAGTTACTATTCACATCTTCAGCCTGTATAAATAATTTAAAAATTAATAAATGTTATGAGCATTTTGACTTTGACATTTGCTACTTACAATCCTGCCCAGTTAATATTTTTTAAAGGTCAAAAAGAGAAATCTTACTTCCAGTGAAGTTCAGCGGCATTGTAATTCCATCAGTGTCTGTGTGAGTTAATAAGTACTTTCCACTAATCAGATATGAAAGCTCTTCAAATCCAAGGCATGTGCCCCACACAGGAAAATAGTCTCCATCATCAAAACTCTTTGAAAAAGAAAACTAAACTTACTAAAACTTTTCCAAACAAAAATTATACTTTTGGTTTGTCATTACAAGGCAGGCACTTGGGTTACGCATGGATTTCTAAAGAATTTTCCAGGTTCCATAAGTAAGCTATCATTTAATCTCTCTTCAGACCAAGCTTCCATATATGAGTTCTGTTTTAATCAGCCAAGCTAGCCAACCTCTGCTGTTCTGGGAGGGACTGACATCTGCCAGTCACCTACCAAACAACACAAGTAACAATTAGAGACTGTAAATATCAAAGACCATGCTAGACAAGTGCCTATTTTTACATCTTCTATAAATCTTGGCACTTGGGATGATTGTCTGGCTTTGAATACACTCCTTCCTCCACTATCTCAGAATTTATACTAATAGCTGCATTATACCACCTTCAGTGAATCAGATTTAAAGCAGCCAAAGCCATGATCTGGGAGAAAAGGAACAGTAAGGAAAAGGCGAAGCAAAAATAAAATAGATTTTCATAGAGTAAAAGTTGTCAACTAAAAAATTGCAAATGTACTGGTTTTCTTCAAAGGCAGTAGCAACAGCTAGCATGAATGACTGGGAAAATGTATTGTAGTGACTGAGTTTTCTGGATTAAAACCATATGCACTGACAGTGACAAAAAGCAGTTTTGTAACTTTTCTAAAAGCAGTTTTCCTGTACAGACTGTAAAATATGATGTAACAGTAACTCATGTTAAATGAGGAAGTTATGGAGGGTTTTTTCTGTTCCTGAGAAAAATACAGAATTACATTAATTCCTGTACTTTCTATCCAGAAGTAGGATTTTAACACTTTACACACAGGTCTGGCAAGCTTTATTTTTAGAAGTTGGAGTTTTATACATTAGGTTGAAGGGTCTTACTGCATTTATTTATAATAAACACAAAAGAGGGTTTAACTCTTCTCTGTTCCCATATGTGCCAAATATAATTTCTCAACTAAATGTGAAGTCCCCGCTTGCTGAGACCACATCTTTTATTTCCTGTGAACCTACACACAGCGGAGCAGAGCAGAGGGGAGCTGAGTGGATCTAACAGACTAGTCACTTCCCAGGGCTTCTTCAGTGACGGCATGGTGGGCCCCAGTGCCTATAGCTAAATAAGGTCAAGGTTGCTCAGCTTTTTCCCTTCGTTTTAAAATCTTCAAGCAGCTGATTACATATATTTTTAAATAAATCTTTAGGTCTTATGGGTTATGTGGGTCCTTTTCTTTTAAGTTGAATAAGTTAGTTACATGAATGACTGATTTTTAATGTTCATATATATTTCCCAAATGCATTTTAAATCACTCACATTGTAAAATTTTAATTTTGTTCACTAGTTTTTCAAAAAAGATATCCACTAAGCATGTACTAAGTACATAGAACCATACAATCTGAAATGAGGAATGCCTCAAAAAGTGTCAGAACCAGGAAAGCTAATGAGACATAAACAGCTGACTTCAAGATGCTCTATCTTCTGAAATATAATACCCTTCTGGTCATGGACCCTGTCATATTACAGAGTTGGAACTAAATGAATGTTTGAACAATTCTACAACAAAATCCTCCAAAATTTAAGAGGCAGTGAGTGGGGTGCCACTGCAGCTGGAGTAGGCTGAGAAACCTTCACAGGAGAACAGCATCTTAGCCTTGAAAGATGGCTAAGATGTCAAATGAGATGGAGTAGAAAGAAACAGACTCAACAGATGTAAAAGTAGGGGGACAGAGTATGTGCTGAAAATACCAACCTGGCTTCAATTACTTGCGTAGGGAAAGGCTGGGAAAGGTGGGCTGTCAACGCAGTATGCCTTCACCCAAAGACTATAAAGGACTACAGGTTATTTAGCCTAGCCATTAAAAGTTTTCAAACAAGTATCCCATATGCTAAAAGCAGTTCTTTAGGGAAATATTGGAATGGGGGGCTGGAGATACTATGTGCATCAAAATTAGAAAATTGATGTTAATAATTCAGGCGAGGAATAGTAGGGGTCTGAGATATGGTGGAAGGGCAGGCCCAAGGTGAGACATTACAAAGGGGGCAAGCAAGTCTCGTCAGTAACTGCACGTGAGGGTAACTGCAAAGAAACAGCAAATATGATGGAATGGGTCGGGACAAAGCAGTTTTAAAAGGAGATGAGAATTAATAACATATGAACGATGCCTGGTACATAATCGGAACCATGAGGACCTGGTTCACACTGGTGAGCCCAAGGACAGAGGGCCAGTTCGCAGGGTTCCGAAGGCTCCCTGGAGCCCAGAATTAAAAGGATGCACACAGAAGATGAGCAAGAGGCACCTCGGAAGGTAAAGGGGTGATGAGGCTAGGTCACTGTGAAGGAAGTATTACCATATGTTCAAAAAGGAATTATCCCCAGGGAAAATTACAAAAACCAATCTGCAATAATAAGAAACAACCGATAATTACCTGTATGGCAAGGTTGTAAAATTTTTTGGCCACGAGGGCATAACCTGACTTCATGAGACTAACACTTCCTCCAGGATACAGGACTCTGAAACAACATCAAATAGGGAGCATTTCAACCCCTCCCCTCACAGGAAGTAAACAATCCTTTCATTTTAAAACAACCTTTTCCTTATTACATAACATCATTACAGAAAATGAGAAAACAAAAGCAAAAAGAAAATATGTAATATTTACGATCCTACCCATTTGTAAACTACGGCAGTTAATTCTTTTGTGCATATGCGTTCCAAACTTCTTTGGTAAACAAGTTTATTTTTGAAATTGAGTACCGAGAAATTAAAGGTAAATAAATAGAGATAAAATTCCAAGTATAGCTAAATTTAAATTAAGGTAATCCATGATGCCAAAACCAATTGCAAGTCCATAGTTATAAGTCAGTTTTGGCTCATAAAGAACTGTTTTAACCAGGTCCTAAAAATATATGTAGGCTAGAATTAAATATCCATGAGAAGTCTTTATTATTATCCTGAGATCTCTTCAGGAATAAGCATAGGATAAGAAAATTTTGAAAAATAACACAATTGCAACTCTAGGAAGTTTAGGGGAAAAAAAGGAGGGAGTCACAAACACCTGATTTTATTTTACTCCACCCACAAAGGTGAAATGTAGAAAAACATTTGCTATGTGTTTATATCAACTTTTTAAATTAAGTTTAAATTTTAAACATTATAACAGGTCTTGGAATAAGTCAAGATACTCCAAAGAGATTATAAAAGTTAGATTAAATGCATTAAAATTTTGAAAATACTTAACTATGAATTCAAGATACGTGAAATAATCACTTTTGAGACTGTTGTTTATTCAACAAATATATTCTGCTTTCTGCATGAACCAAGATCAGTATTAGCTTGGAGAGCCAAACAGGAGTGATTTTCACTGTAAGTAAAACCACAATCTAGTAGAAAACATATAAACTCTGAGTAGAACACCTGCCACAAAACCACGTAGAAAACCCTAAAAGTGGCTTCATGAAGACTCATTAGCAGTTCTCCCTTTTCACTGACTCAGTATTTAAAAACTACCTCTGATCTGATTTGGCACATTTAATCCCAAAGTCTTTTCATAAAGTAAAACTTGAGTGTCCCTCCCAATTGGCAAACTCCTTTAAAGCCAGGCTCTGCCTCTACACCGCTGTACACCCCCACAAAATAGCATCCCAGGGCTCAATAAAGGTATTTCACAAGTTGTATTAGAATACGGCTCATTTTCTAGTTAGATTTTGAGGTTCTACCATATATTCTAGCCTGGACTTTTTTATCTTTGTCCATGCCAAACGACACTGCACTTAATGGACATTTTAAATTAGTTTTACTAAATTAAACCGATTGTACAGTAAATATTTACTAAACCAAACTGAATTAACGGCAAATGATTGTTTTGAACATAGCCTTTAAAAAAATTGTAATAAATGAATACAGCTTTAAAAAGTCAAAAAAAAAAAAAGCTCTTTTTATAAAAGCTTTACAGTAAAATAGACTCCCTTCACCCCACTCCCAATCAGAAACAACCACCATTAAACTCTGTGGTGTTGACCTGATAGATATGTTATTATGCATATCTCCTCACCCCTACCTTAAAATCCAAAGTACATGGGACTATACTATACATTATGTGCCTTGCTTTTTCCTATGTAACAGTATCATATTGTTCACGTAACAACAGTGATCCAAAGCAGCATCTGTAGATATCCTCATTTTTAACCTGTACATAATATTCTATCCTATGCAGATAGACTATTTTATTTACTGATGGACTAATGAGTGGCTTCTAACTTGGGGGGATTTCAAACAATACTACAATGTATATGTTTGGGCCTAAGTCTTCACATGGGGGGAAATACATCTGTAAAATAAAATTCCTTCCAAAGGATTTCCTGAATCAAAGGGCATTTAAAATTTCAAGAGATATTGCAAAACTGCCCCCAAAATACTATATAACTTACACTCTCATCAATAAAGGATAACTGTTTCCTCACACCCTTACCATAGAGTAGTAGCAAATTTTCTGATCTCTGCCAACTTAATAGTTAAAAAATTGTTTCTAATTGTTATAATTAGCTTTCCTTTAATTATGACTAATATTGAATATTTTTTTTCACATGATCAAAAGCTCTTTTCTGTGAGCTAACGAATCATATCACTTGTGGTGATGCCAGAGAATAGATATTATTTTTCCAAGTTCTATTCAGATTACCTTCTGAAAGAGAACCGATTAATATCCTCAGACTTAGGACTTACAAATCCCCTACACAAGCAGTACGCCATGCCATTCCTAGTGCTTTCCAAACATTTGAGACATGCATTAAAAGAACAAAGGATATGTTACACATTTTTTAAAATTACATATGTCTACTGTGTAGCATTTATTTCTTATGCTTTCTCTTCGCTGTAGGACTCTCAACAAAATAATTCCTATAAAACAACTCAGAAAACTGTTACACCACTATAAGACAGTTACACAGGAATACACAGAATATTTACATGTACTTTTTCCGCAAGAGCAGACTACATAGATGTCATACATTGTATCAACTTACCCATTAAGAGATTGGAAAAGCTTTTTATATTCTTTATTTGTAAGATCAAGCCTGAAAACAAGAAAAATAGTTATAGAACATCCACTTCCAAAACCTAAGAAAAGAGTGAGCCTCTAAATGCAGTCACCACATTAATTGTAAAAAGCCAGATGAAAAAATAATTCTTAAATACTAGACAATATTACCTCTCTACTTTCCTAAAGGCATTTTTTCAACTTACATGAAAGCCACATAATTATATCCTTGTTTTGCTAGTCAGACAAGTAAACATGTTTTTCTGTGGTCTAATATAAGTTAATATTTTAAATGTGGTTAATATACAACACATGAAAAAACAGGAGATATGGAGATATAGAGAACAAGCTGATGGTTGCCAGATAAGAGGGAGGATTGAGGGAATGAATGAAAAGAGGGAAGGAGTAGGAAGTACAAATCGGCAATTATAAAAATAGTCACAGGGATGTAAAGTACAGCATAGGGTTTATAGTCAATCATATTGTAATAACTGTATAGTGTGAAATGGGTACTAGATTTATCAGGGTGATCACTTCCTAAGGCACATACTGTGTTTCCCCCAAAATAAGACCAGGTCTTATATTAATTTTTGCTCTAACAATCTACATTTATTTATTTATTCATGTACAAAAATCTACATTTATTCAAACAGTCATGTCTGGCTGACAATCCTAACTGGGGCTTATGTTTGGGGTAGGGCTTATATTATGAGCATTCTGAAAAATCATGCTAGGGCTTATATTCTGGTTAGGTCTTATTTGGGGGGAAACACGGTAAATGTGTAATCAACTATATTGTTAATTGTACATCTGAAACTAATTTAATACTGTATGTCAACTGTAACTGAAAAATTTTTAAATTATTTTTTTTTAAATGAGATTTGGCAATCTGCTAAATCTGCTAGCCAATCAGTTTTTATGTAAAGTCTATTTAGATTTATTAACATGCCTATCTTAACTACAGGCAGCTTTGGCAGATTAAAAAAAACAATACATATAAGTGCCACATCCCTGCTTCCTCCCAACCGCATCACCAAATGCAAAGGCCAGGGAAGGACTATGTATTCAAAAGTCGGAAGCGTTCAGGCAGAGGGGGAGACAACACACAGATCACTGCAGACTGGCCTGATGGGCATTACTCTGAGGCACCTTCATCAAACATCCCAGGAAGGCCTCCTAACAAGCACCATGCTACTGAGGATTCCTTCCCCTTCTCCAGAGAAAAAAGATGGCATTAACCTGTGACAACTGGCTACAGCCTTTAATTAAGTCACAGTAAGATGGGTTTGTTCTTCCAAAAATTTAAAGAAATGTAAGAACAAGGGAAGGGAGCATGATGCACATGAAATTCCTACACCTTTCCTACATTTAGCAATCTTCTCATTCTGAAAGAGTCATAAGGCAGAATGGCCTCTCAACCTACTACAAAGGAAGTAGGTTAATAATCAAATGTCAATTACAGCCCACTTCTGCCCAGGGAATGTCTTGGAGGAATTAGAACACCTCTCCTATTATTAAGGAGACACCCGTGGTGCCCAGAACTTGGCTGTGGTTGGCCAACAAACCCCCTTGGGCTTTCCTCTAAGTGAGCTTTACAAGCCCAGGTCTTTACGGAAGCTCCTAACAGTCCTTCTGGCAGAGAGCGATGGGTGATACTGCCACAGTACTGACCACTCGCCTATGTGGACGATAAATGGGCAGGCTGCTCTGACTTGGAAAGCAACAGGGAGACAAAATGTGATTCCACCCATTCCCCATATTCGGCCAGTTCAGTCTCCCCAGATTGTGCCAACAAAAAGGGGGCCAATCAGGACCCAGAATCTTCCCCATGGATATTTAAACCAGGATGGGCAACCTCCACCATCAGGAAACAGAATGGACTGAGACCACTCAGTGGCACTCCAGGGATTCCTGCCAGCTAGCCATACAGGCCAGTTTCAGTCATTTCATTAATTCCATACAAATGGTTCCCACATTGTCTATGACGGTATTTTTGGCTCCTGTTTATCACTATTAACATTCAACAACCTTAACTGTTGAATGTTGGGGGACGGGGGTGTCACAAACTCAAGTGCCTCAGAGGCCTAGCAGGGAAAACAGCCCAGGTCACATGCTTTGAACACAGATGTTATGTGCATGTTGTCAGACCTTCCTAAAGCAAAAGATCCTCTCAATACAGTATCAGAAACAATAGTTCGCTCTCTCTTTAACCAAAAGAAAACAGTTTAAGCCTGGTAATGGTGACAAATGACAGGCATTGTTGCCAGTGGATAGCACTTGCTCCACTTAAAATCAGCTCCAAATAATTGTGTTTAAAAAAAGAAGCAGCAGCCAGAAATTCAGACTTTCAGTCTTCTCATTTGTAAATGTTTAAAAATATTTTAAAATGTTGTGTGAACAAAACACGTTTTTAAACCAAAAGCAGCCCATGCTATCTCTCAGGAGAAGGATGTTCTGTGGGTTCCACCAGTGCCACAGTGGGAATTTACAATAACCTGAGAGCACCAGGCACCTGAGACAGAAGATAGCAGAAAGAAGGTGGAAGGAGACCAAAGGCTAACTTCTTTACCTGCTCCAGAATTTTGCCTACATCTCCTATCCTCCTCCTTTTCTCTTCCAAACCTGCAGAAGTTGGTTCCCAGCATCCAACATTCAAAAATGAACCCAACATTGTCAGTGCGATCCTCTGTCTCATTCTATATTAAGTAACCCTTCGCAGCTCATTCTGGGAATTTAGCTGCTATGTATTATATTGTTTTTTACAAGATTATGTGACTCCAATTCCAAACAATTTACTTAAAATGAACTTTGGGAATCCAAAATTAACCTGGAAATTAACCTAGATGCTGACAGTCACATTTTCACAGTCACATTTTCAGTATCTCTGTCAATAATACTCTTTTGAGTCATCGGTTTCAAAACTTTCACAGTTTCAAAATTTCTGTCATTCTCGTCTGTTCCTCCCTGTGCCCTTTCATTCCATGAGTCATCAGGTTGTGTTCATTGTTTCTAAAGAACACCCTACAACCACTGCTCTAAGCCAAGCTCTGATCACTTCACACCTAGCCCACTGGAACCGTCTCTGAACTGGTCCCACCATCCTACCTCCCATCCATGCTATCAGCACTAATGTTCAAAGAGCAGCTTGTAGAAAAAGCTTCCATGATCATAATTTTGAAACGTTGTTTGGAAGATTCTCGGGAGCCTCTTCCTCAGTTCTAAAACTCTGCTGTTATCTGAGTTCCAAATAAGATTTCATTTGAAACTTTAGATCTGCTAATAAAGAATTATAGGCTAATATCAAAGGCAAATGTTAGTCTTGGGGTGAAGAGAGTTAAATGAAAAAAAAGAGCAAAGGAAGAAGAAAACCCTTAGGAAGCTAAACATAAAACCATTTTGTGTACAATTCTCTACAAAATTTGCATTTTGATTATTCATGGTCTATTTGAACAGTATTTCTGTTACAGTTTTTTAGTGCAGAATTATTGGGTTGTTGGAAAAGTCATGACGCATTTTTGCAATGAGAACTAGAAAAAATGCGTCATGACTTTTCCGACAACCCAATATTTACAAAAATAGGTTGCCCAGAGCAAATATTTAGTTTGTGTGTGAAATCACTTATCACAGATTAGATAGCAGAGTGGGAAGCTTCTAAAATATACTATAATTTGGGATGATATTATGAATACTTATCAGGTTTTGTTTGTTAAAAAAATTCAACGCTTTCCAAATCAATATATGACATGAATCATGTTATTACTAGGCCATTACATCAAAAAATAATGTAGCTTTTTAAAAATGACAAAACTTGAAATTAATACTGAAGCAACACTGCTGTATTAGTCATTTACAAAGTTTTTAAGTAGAGTGTGAAGGTATTTCCTAAGTCATCTTTTAAAAACCTCCTTCATTCCCTAAGTGTAGCCTTTTCCTAATATTACAGAATAAAGCCGGTTAAGTTGTAGATTCTTTACTCCATTACCTTCATGATGTCTGATGAGGATGAGCTTTTCTGGGGTAAAGGAAACTATCACTTCATTCTCTATCTAATACATATGATAAACCTCTAATGACATAATAGGTACACATAACTTCATACTTTAAACAATTTGTGAGAGACTTTAAACATCAGACTGTGGAAAAAATCAGGTGCAATGTTACCACATTTAAATGATGCTCTCATAAAAGGTATCAATTTTAGAGATAAAAGATAATTTTGAATTTAAAACAGCAACTTTTATTTATGCGATGCAAAAAATATTCAATCATACCTTATTGGTACAACTCTTGCACCTGCGGACTCCAAGTACTTTACATAGGAGGCAGCAATGTAGTACTTTCCCAGGCTTTTCATTTCATTACTGCGGCACTTTTGCATTAATATTCCTAAATTTAAAAATAAATAAATAAATAAATAAATAAATAAATAAATAAATAAATAAAAGTTTTAGTTTCAAGCAATTTCTCTTTTTCCTGCTCAGAAACTGAAACGCATCCAGTAAAAATATCACGTTAGTAGACCCTTTTATCCGTGGTTTCACTTTCTGAGGTTTCGGCTATCCACGTCCACGGTCACCCGCATCTAAAAACATTACATGGAAATTCCAGAATAAACAATTCATAAGTTTTAAATAGCACTTCCTTCTGAATAGCGTGATAAAATCTCAAGCTGTCCGGCTCTATCCCACGGCAGACGTGAACCCATCCTTTCACCCAATATCTCCACGCTGTAGATGCACCCCGACCATTAGTCACTAGTAGCAGTCTCAGTTATCAGGTTAGCTGTTGGTGGTACAGCACTTCTGTTCAAGTAAACCTTATTTTACTTCACAATGGCCCCAAAACACAAGAGTAGTGATACTGGCAACTCAGATATGCCAAAGAGAAGCTGTGAAATGCTTCCTTAAGTGAAAAGGTGAAGATACAATAAGATAGTGTGTGTGTGTGTGTGTGTGTGTGTGTGTGTGTGTGTGAGAGAGAGAGAGAGAGAGAGAGAGAGAGAGAGAGAGAGAGAGAGAGAACAGTCACATAACTTCTATTTATGACAGTATACAGTTGATTCTTGAACATAGGTTTGAACTGTGTGGGTTCATTTATATGCTAATTTTTTTCAATAAATATACATTCAGCCTTCCATTCACAGATTTAACCAACCATGGATCAAAAAGATTCTTTTTAACCTGTGATTGGGAATCCACAGAGGCAGAGGGCTGACTTAAGTTATACGTGGAATTTTGACTGCACGGGGTCCATTATATTGCTGTAACTGTTCCATTTTATTATTAGTTATTGTTGCTAATCTCTTCCTGGGCCTAATTTATAAATTAAACTTTATAATAGGCATACATGTATAGGGATACAGGGTTCAGTGCTATCCACAGTTTCAGGCATCCTGTGGGGGTCTTGGAATACATCCCACTTGGATACGTGGGGACAACTGAACTTATTCAATTTACAGGATTAAACATGAAGCGTCTCCTGCAAGTATACCCATAGACTTTGGGAAAGAGGTAGTGGAGGTTCATCTGACTTTTCAGGAGTCTTCTCTCTCTCCTTATCTGGAGGCCAGGTTTACAGTCTCGCCAGCCTCGTTCATGCAACCCTATGCCTAGAATGGATCTCAAAGTACAAATCCTTAATTCTATAAGGAGGCCTCTCCCTTCCCATCCACACTCAAAGACACGTTGTTTTCCTTGACAACAAAACAAAAGAGTGGAAGTATCTTCTATCCTCATCTCTCTAACATCACCAACACCACCTTGATCTAAGCAACCAATATCTTGCATCCTTCCAGACTTTTATAATAGCCTCTCAAAAGGTCTCTCTACATCCTTTCTTAAACAACCCCTACAACTCCAACCAGTTCTCTGGAAAGAAGTGTGATCATATCACCACTCATTCATTCATTCATTCCCTCAGCATACTGGGGGTGCCAAAAAAATGTATACACATGACTTGTATTCATCTTTTGTTATTGGTATATGTTGAGTATTATAATTTTAATACAGTTTTTTCCTCTCTTAAAATACATTAAATATTTTTGGCATCTTCTGCATATTATTAAATCATACTATATACCAGGCACTGAACTAGGTAGGTACTGCGGACACCTGAGTGAACAAAACAAACAAAAATCCCTGCCCTGGGGCTTTCATTCAAGTGTGTAGGAGGGAGAAAAGAGAGAACAACGAACAAGATTAAAAGATAAAATGTAGAGTGTGCTGGCTGGTGCTAAGTGCTAAGGAGGAAAAGTAAAGCAGAGAAAGAAGGTGTGTGTTTGGGGGTATAGGGATGTCCCATCCATAGAGGGAAATCAGACAGTCTCTTAAATAGAGTGGCCAGGCAAGACTTCTCTGAGAAGGACAACATGGCATTCGAGCCAGGCTTCAGAGAGGTGAGGGAGTACATCATATGCAAATATCTGGGGGAAAAGGGATCCAGGAAGAAGGAAGAAGGAAGAAGGAAGAATGAGTGCAAAGTCCCTGAGTCAGGTGTGTGCTCATCATATTGCAAGGAGACCATGTGACCAGAGCCCTGTGTAAGATTTGTTTAAGGAGAGAAAGCAATATGAAATGAGATCAAAGAGATAAATCAGCAGGGGCACCTCCTTGCATAAGGATTTCCATGGGTTCCTAAACATTACAAGACCCTGTGTGCTCTGCTCCACCTACCTCCCTGGCTGCCTCTTATCACTGAAACCTCAACCCCAGCACAGCACCAGGTGACATCAAAACATGTCTATCTGGAGAGTACACCCGAGCCATGTCATTCACCATTTGGAATACTTTTAATATCTTTGTAGGCCACCAGACAGGCAGTGCTGTCTAGATAAATCACTCCTGTAGTCCCAGCTTCTTAAAATAACTGGCGTTTATCAGGCACTCAGTCAATACATATCAAATGCCAAAATTTATTCAGTAAGACTGTTTTTCTCCTTGTGGATAGATAAGATCGCCTTCATTGAAGAAAATGAAATTTGGTAGGGAAGGAATTAGGGAGTGTCACAGGAAATGCAGTGGTACAGGGCAGGCAAGAGGGAGGGGCCACAAAGGGGGCCTGGGACACGTGAACACAAGGTACCAGAAACTAGAAAAGTACCAGCGATTAGGTGAGTTCTACCCAGTTCTGCCACCCCGTGCCCCCAAACATACTCACTTTTCCCATCCTATATTCCCAGGCTTCAAAATGTGAACGAAATTTCACCATACTTTAAAACCATCTCATAGCTTTTGTGACTTCCTTGTCTTTGAATCCTCTGCACTTCCTAACTCAATGCTTTGCACATAGTAGGTGCTCAGTTGACTATTTAGTTGATCAGGATGACCCAAAGCATACTCACTTTTTCTATATCTGACCCCTATACTACCACTGTTTCTAAGAAAGTGAAAAGAATCCCCTTTCTCTTGCCTTTTTGCCACCTCCCTGAACCCACACTTCCCAACACTCTACACAGAATTATATTTTGAGTTTGTTCTCCTTGGAGAATTTAACCACCATTTAAAATCGCTATAAATAAGGCATTCCAATTTCCAAATACTGATATGCCACTCACTTAAAAATTAGGCACTACCAACATACACACAAAAAAATGTAAATCTACTTTGTGTCTACTTACGAAATATAGCATTCCTCTTCAAGGAAAAAAATACAGTATAAAAGGCATAGTGCTATAACTAAAATAAAACCAATTACTTTGGGGTTTTGTTTTTGTTTTTTGGCAAGTTTTCATTCCAGGCTGATGTCTCCTGGATAACTTCCTCTGCCCTATCTCAAATGTCTGCTCTGGCAATGCAAACCGATTTTACTCTTCTTAAAACATAAATTTGTTGGAAACGAAAAACTGCATGCTTCTTTTTAACATCAAACAGACTGACATTATAATCATGCTAGCCATTGCTGCCCTCAGCCGCTGAAGATGACAAAATCCAAGGTATACCATAATTTCTTGACTATCTAGTGACTAGTCAATTCGATTTGTATACATCTAATGAATGCATGGTATCCTTAACTACGTCCGCAACCAGTGACATTTCAATGCATATAATGCATGTACAGCATTTGTTTAGTAGAAATTCGTAGCTGTGTGCAAAGAAGAAAATCCGCGGGACTCTTCATAGTGCTCCCTCCTCCCTCCCAACTTTAAAGCCACGTGAGTTTAAAGAAATCACCGAGGCCTTGGCTATATTTCAGCACGATCCAAATAGTGTCTGGGCTCGGCTTTTGTGCTACACACAAAGGCACACGTCCCAACCTTGCAGCTGGGTGTTGCTCAGGCTGGATGCACTCGCTGGAGCCCTGCAGCGCAAGCCGCCCGCGCGGACCCCCGACCCCCGACCCGCCTTCTTACCGATGATGGGCTTCGTGGAGTTGGAGGCGCGGGGAGCAGACAGCCCGAGGCTTGCCGCCCCGCAGAGCAGCAGGCTCAGCACGCACAGCAGGCGGCCCGGGCTCGCCATGGCGCACGCCTCCTCCCGCCGCCTTTCAAACGCACTGCGCGGGAGCCTCCGACTGCGGCGGCGGCGGCGGCGCCGTGGGCGCTGGTGGCCGGCGGACGGGGCGGAGCTCCGCTGCAAGGGCCTCTGGGAAACACGGTCGGAGCGCGCGCGCGCAGACGGCGCCGGGAGGCTCCCGGGCCGAGGTCCGCGCGCCCTCCACGTGGATCGGCCCGATTCGACCACCCGCTACCCTGGGACGGGCACGCCTCGTCGGCGGCGCCTGCGGAGTCCCTGGAAACGGCTGCGTGGGCACGGGGGTGGCCTCCGCGTCTCCTGATCCTCCCCTTTAACTGTGTTATCGATGTAACCTAAGGTCACAGCTATAACTAAGCCGAGGCGCCCTCGAAGAGGACCTGGGTCCAGGCATGACCCAGGCCGGTCACCAGACGGCCAGGGCGCCTGGCGAGAGCTCCGAAAAGGCGCCTGAGACCTTCGCGCCAACCGTGTGCAGCTCCTGCCCCAAAGCCTAGACGGAGCCTTGTCATCAGGAATGCAGACAGCCCCGTCTGACACTTCAGAGTTGGATGCAGGGATAGGCTGTGACATCGGAGGCAGTTTCCACAGCCTGCTCTTTCTTTCCAGGGTCCAGGCATCTGGAGGAAAGGAGCCCAGGAAGGGAAGGAGGACCGCGTTCCCAGGCGCACCGCCCAGCGTCGGAGCTGGTTCAAGGAGAGGCCGACTCCTGGCACCTCCTGCAAAGTGGCAAGTCCAGGCCAAACCCTCAGTGCCTACTGACGGCATCGGTTAACACCAACCACAGACGTGTCCATCCTATAAACAGGGGCAGAAAGGATGACTTTGGTTCCTGTTCACTAAAAGTATTTTGTTTTTTGTTTTTTGTTGGGTTTTTTTTTTTTTTTGAGGGCAATGTCACGGGCCCTCATATGTGGGATCTGAACCGGGGCCGCTGGCCTCCCAAGCCAGCTCTTAGCCACCGCGCCACTCGGCCGGCCCTCATTAAAAGTATTTTGAATGTTTCTGTTTAAAATTTTAGAAGATTTGGAATCACTATTTTGATGGGAGCAAGACAGAAACCTTTTTCTTTCTGTGCGTGAAAACCTAAATATCTACATAGGGCTGGTGGATGTTCCCTCCTATAAGGGCCAAATTAAATTCAGAATAAAAATGGAAGGGTAGAGTATTTGAAAATCTACTCTATCAATGCTACGTATTGAGGAAGCAAAGATGAATTGGGCAATGTCTTTTTCACAAACAGCTTACAATTTAGTAAGGAAAGAAAACAGGAAGAGAACGTGACCATGAAAGAACAAGTGCATAGTTTTGATATATTTCAATAAGAGTGAATGCAATAAGTAGTCTGGTTTGACAAGAAAATGCTTCTGTAGCAGGGTGTGGTGACAGATGAGCCCAAAGATTGTAGTTAAAGATATTGTGCAAGACCTATGTATTCAGCTGGTTCTGAACATAATTGAACAGACAAGGAGCCTTTGTACATATGAATTTGTGATGCAGGAGCACAAATGCACATAGGAAAAAATTAAATTATTACCTGGCATTATACAAAAAAGTAAACTCCAGGCGAGTAAAGAGGTAAATGTGAAAGACAAAAATAGTACACTTTGATAAGAAAATACAGAAATGTGTAGTCATGACTTTGGTGGTCAGAAGGATTTCCTAAACATCATATAAAAATGCAAATGTTAATGGAAAAAAATTGACACATTTAATGATATAATTTTAAAAGTTTTATATAACTTTAAACAAATTAAAGGTAAGGTACAAACTTGGAAAATATATTTATAAAATATAGAATGTCAAAAATGTTCATTTCTAGGGCTGGTCAGGTGGTGCAGTTGGTTAAGAGCATGAGCTCTGAGCAACAGCGTCTGCAGTTCGATTCCCACATGGGCCAGTGAGCTGCACCCAAGCTGAGCTGCCGCTGAGCTGCCAACAGGTGGTGGGATGGCTAAGCTGGGGAGAGCACCTGCTCCTAACAACAAGGTTGCCAGTTCGACTCCCACATGAGATGGAAGACTGCGCCTCCCAGCAACTAGATTGAGAGCGGTGACTGTACTTGAAGCTAAGTTTGCGCCCTCTACAACTAAGATTGAAGGACAATAACTTGACTTGGAGCTGATGGGTCCTGGAAAAACACAATGTTCCTCTTCCCAGTTCCTCAACACTGTTCCCTTCCCCCATTCCCCAATAAAATCTTTTTCTTTTTTTAAAGTGTTCATTTCTAGAATCTACAAAGAACTAAAATCAAATTTTTTTAAAAAAATAGAAAAATGGGAAAAGAATATGAAAAGATAAACTAAACCTTCTCTAACCATCAGAGAAATGTACATTAAGACAAGATAGTATGTCACACTCATCAGATTGACAAAAATGTAAACCTTGATAATGATAAAGTCAAGTGTGTAGAAAAATGAAAATTTTCTTAACACTGCTAGTAGAATTATAAATTATTACAAACATTTTTAACAGCAATTAGGCAATGTCTGGTAATAGTGAAAATGCACATATTCTGTAACCCAGCACTGTTGGCATGTAGGTATATACCAGAGGGAAATATTTGCATGTGTGAAGAAAGAAATATATACAAGTATGTTCTTTGCAGCATTTTTTGTAATAGTGAAATATTAAATGCAATGTAAATGACCATCAATAAGAGAATGAATAAATAAATTGTATCATTAATAGACTTAGCATGAAAATGAATCAATTGGAGTTAACTTATCAACAAAGATAAAGTTCTATTAATAGGAAATAACAGGCAAATTATGCTTGGGTCTAGAGGCTAATGTCAACTGCCTAAACCAGAGTCTCTCCACACATCTTCAAAAAACCATTAAACGTGCAAGGAGTACAAATAAAATTACACATGATCCATGCCTTTAGCAATATGAGCAGACAGAGGATATATATCGTAAGTATCCAATTGCAACAAAACTTCCTCCACTGCTGGATGCTAAGAGTGGGAGAGGCAAGACTTTGGAAAAACTTTGATTAAGAGAAAAGGAGATTGGAAGATATAGACAAATGATGGGCAAAATTGAACCCTGAAAGAAAATGTCAAACATTAAGAGCTAAAATACTGAACACAGTCTGGATCTAGGTAGGTTATGGCACTGATTATAGGGTAGGGGCTTGAAAAGGAGTGGGACCAAAGGTGGCACCTTCAGAAAAGCAATGTAGCTGAGAATCAGCTCCACTGACAAGAAGGTAGTGTCCCTCAAAGACATGGCAGGGAAGGGAAAGAAGGATGTAAGGGGAAATTTTAAGAATCTGGTAGAAACGGAAAAGAAGTCATAGCAGCCACCCCTCCTCACCCCCACATACACACCTCTACCACCACAAAAACATCTGCTGAAGAACTTGCACATCACTATACTGGCAGAATAAAACACTTCATCTAGGAAGGTGTCCACAAAAGGCCTAGTAAAAAAAAAAATCAACACGATACAAAACTACTTCAAGAAGAAAACAGAAAAGGTGAAATGTAACATTTCATCTAATGAAAACTCTTCCTCAGGGAAAAACAATACAAAAAGTTCCAAATTAAAATAAAACTCAAACAAGCATAAGATAAATACATGTGTATGTGTGTATCTAACAAATATAAAACAGAAGTTCAAAACCTAAGAACAGAAATGGACAAAAACAGAAAGGAATGCCACAGGAGTTGATCAAATGAGGAGGTAAAAGTTGAAGGAAAAGACAAAACCATCTCAGAAATGAAAAAATCAATTACCACTGTCTATCCAAGGCAGAAATGATTCAAGTGGAATATTAATAAAGATCACTGAAGAAAGGAAAGAAACAACCAAGGAAATAAAAATTACATAGAAAAGTAAAATAGGTCCAAGATAGTCTTTGAAATAGAAAACAGGAAGAAAAGATTCAATATACATATTACTAGAGTCTTGGGAAAAGGGGGAAAAAAGCAATGGAACAGCACTAGTGTTTATAACTATAATCCAAGAACTTTGTGTAAATAAGGGGAAAATGGTAAAAATTGACCTGAAACCATCAACTTAGTAAAATTATTGGACATTAAAGATAAAAGGCCACTAAGCAACATAAAAAGGCAACAACAGAACATCATTTTAAGAAAAATGCAAGTAAATACTTAGTCTAGGATTCTATATGCAGCTGAGCTATACTTCAAGTATGATGACTATAGAAACACAGTTTGAATGTGCTGTAAACTGAGGGGATTCTGTTCTCCATGCCTTTCCTGGAAAACAAACTAGAAGATGAACTTTATCCAAACAAATGATGACTGGGAAAATTTATCAAAATAACTGATGGTGAACAGTTAATATATTTAATGGTAGAGTTAAAACTAAAATAAGGGTGGAAACATAGGTCAATGAATAGAATACAAACATGTTCTGCCAACTAGAAAGAATGCAAGTAAAAGATGAGAGGAAAACAGAGAGAGAAAGGGGAAAAAAAAAATGAGGTCACTGTGTATCAGTAATAGGTGGGAGTCAGGTGTTACCATTTAAGAACTGACCAACCAGATAGAAAAAGTTAATAAAAGATAAATAAAGGGCATGATAAAAGGTATAAATATCTATACCTACACATATAGATAAAAGATAGGTAGGTAGATAGATGATAGATAGATAGATAGATAGATAGATAGATAGATAGATAGATACAGATACAGAGATATACAGATATATCCTAGCTCAAACAGAGATACCATTGTTTCACTGAAAATAAAAATCAGTGTAGCTTTTTGTAGGTATGTAAGACTGGCAAAAAAATAAATAAATAAATAAATTGAAAAATATGGAGTACGTGGTTTGACTTTCCCACTGGTCATGTGCTGAGTTCTGGATGGTATTGAAGACTGGGGAAAGCTGAGTAGGAAACAGTGTAACATTCAATTGTCTTGCAGAGTTTTGGGGACAAAGTCCCATTAGAGACAGGGAGCCTTCAACAAACACATAACAGGCCTCCTCTTCAAGACATTGGCCAGATTTTGAACCTGCAAAGGGTAGGAACTAAGTTTAAAATCTGCATAAGGCAGAACTCTGAAGGCTGAGAAAAAGGACAGTATACAGGATATCAATCAAAAGCCCAAGCAGACCAATCTGGAAGAAAGGGGATTCCAGAGAAGGACTGAATCTTAATGAATCTGCAACCCAGCTCAAGGCCTGATTGAATTCACTGGCCTTTCACTCTGTGTGACAAAAGATGGGAAGAGTCGTCATTGGTGAAAGACATTACCTGGAGCCTCTACAGTTAAATACAATCCAACATATAACAAAATATTACTAAAACTATGAAAAAGCAGAAATACGTAATAGTAATCTAAAAATAAAAATAAAATGGAAAAACCATAGATGATCCTGATACTGGAGTTATAAGACAAGCCTATTAAATAAGATATGATTAATTTTAAATAAAATAGAGAAAATGGGCAAAATGAGAATTTTTCAGCAGAGAATTGGAATCTATAAAGAAATTTTTTCCTTATTTTATTTTTTTTTTTTTGAGGGCAGTGTCACTGGCCCTCACATGTGGGACCTGAACTGGGGCCACTGGCTTCCTAAGCCAGCGCTTAACCACTGCGCCACTCGGCCAGCCCAAAATTTTTTAACTCTAATGTGCTTTAAGAATAATGTCTCTGGGCCGGCTAAGTGGCGTGTTGGTTAAGAGCTGGCTTGGGACGCCAGCTCTGAGCAACAAGGCCTGGGTTTGGATCCCATATATGAGGGCCAGTGACACTGCCCTCTACAGCTAAGATGGTGAACACCAGCTTGACCTGGAGTTGCTGGTACTGGCATAGGCTGCAGCTCCTGCAGCAGAGGGCTGCCATAAGCTACAATGAGGGGCCAGCAGCCAGTGTGAGCATCTGGCAGCCGGTGTGAGCTGACAAGAGCCGCAGTGAGTAGCCGTCCAGAGGCCGTCGACCCATCTGCCTCACCTGGGAAGAGCACAATGACGATACCAACACGGGTCAGTGAAGCTACGTCCTCCACAACTAGACTAAAGAACAAAAAAAGGGGACAGCAACTTGTCTGCTCCCCTTCCCCAATTCCCCAACACTATTCCCCTCCCCAAATTCACCAATAAAATCTTTAAAAAAAAAAGAAAAAGAAAGAATAATGTCTTCTTGTTTTGTGTAACAATTTTAACTGCAAGACCTGACACCATTAGAGGACCCCATTTTACTAGTACACGTGTTCCTAAGACTTAAACACTGTAAGTTAGCTAACAAAAACAACTAAATAAAATCCTTAATAAGTTTAATGAAGTATGCAAAACAAAAATCAAAGTGGGCACCTAGAGTAAAACACATTGAATTTTTTAAAATCAGGGAGGCCGGCCGAGTGGCTCTGTTGGTTAAAAACGCAAGCTCTGTCCAGTGGCGAATTGGTTAGGTGCTGGCTTGGGATGCCAGCTCTGAGCAGCAGGGCCCCGGTTCGGATCCCACATGGGCCAGTTACACTGTACTCTACAGCTAAGATGATAACAACAGCTCGACCTGAAGCTGGGCTGCCATGAGTCGCCAGTAACAGCGTAGGCTGCTGTTGGTGTGCACTTTTGTGAGCTGCTGTTAGTGGCCCTCCAACGGCTGGGGAACGACTGCCTTAGCCGGGAAGAGAGAAATGACAATACCAACATGGGCCAGTAAAGCGAAGTCCTCCACAACTAGATTGAAGAACAAAAGGACAGCAACTTGTCTGTTCCCCTTCCCTGGTTCCCCAACGCTGTTCCCCTCCCCCAATTCCCCAATAAAATCTTTGGAAAAATTTTTTAAAAAGCACAAACTCTGAGCATCAGGGTCACTAATTCAATTTCCACATGAGCCAGTGAGCTGTGTCCAAGCTGAGCTGTCACTGAAATGGCAACAGATGTCAGGATGGCTCAAATGGTGAAAGCACATGCTCCTAACAACAAGGTTGCCGGTTCAACTCCCACATGGGATGGTGGGCTACACCCACCCACAACTAAGATTGAACACAGGACCTTGAGCTGAGAGGCAGTCAGCTGCCGATCGGTGGCCGATGACAACTGGACTTGGAGCTGAGCTGGCTGCGCCCTCCACAACTAAGACTGAAGGACAACAACTTGGCTGGTCCCTACCCCCAACCCCCCAAAACTGTTCCCCCTCCCCAATTCCCCAATAACATCTTTTTAAAAAATCAGGGAAAAAGCAAAACACAGGTCACCACTAGCATGTTAAAGAATAAAACAAGGACCACTAGAACTAAAAACTAGTAAACAAACAAAATAAAAACAAAACTTGGTCT
This sequence comes from Aselliscus stoliczkanus, assembly GCA_033961575.1. Taxonomy (NCBI): domain Eukaryota; kingdom Metazoa; phylum Chordata; class Mammalia; order Chiroptera; family Hipposideridae; genus Aselliscus; species Aselliscus stoliczkanus. The sequence goes on from CM066731.1 coordinate 54,458,694, forward strand.
GGCCGAATGGCGCATTGCTTAAGAGCTGGTTTGGGATGCCAGCGGCCCCGGTTCGGATTCCACATATGAGGGCCAGTGACACTGCCCTCTACAGCTAACAACAGCTCCACTTGGAGCTAGACTGTGCGAACCCCGGCGACAGCGTAGGCTGCAGCCCCTGCTGCAGTGGGCTGCCTTAGGCTACAGTGAGTGGCCGGCAGTCAGTGTGAGCTGCCAATAGCCGCGGTGAGCGACCATCCAGAGGCCGGCGGCCGATCTGCCTCACCCGGGAAGAGAGCAATGACGATACCAATATGGGCCAGTGAAGCAACGTCCTCCGCAACTAGACTGAAGAACAAAAAGACAGCAACTTGTCTGTTCCCCTTCCCCGATTCCCCAATGCTGTTCCCGTCTCCTAATTCCCCAATAAAATCTTGAAAAAAAACAAAAAACAAAAAGTGATACCTTGTCTTTCCTACCGTATTGGTATTTAGATGTGATAAGTAAAATTTCCAGAATGACCTTTTGCCTTAGATCTGTTTAAGAACCACTTAAAATGATAGCGTGTATTACTAGTAACTTATTTTTCTTAAATAATTCTAATATTATGATCATACCTGACTGGGCATAGGGTATATTTTTTTCCCTCCTTCAAATAGGACAACTTTTTATTCCCCTTTATGTATAGACATATTATTAGTTAACTGGAAATTCCATCCTAATTTTACATCAATTATTGACCTAAAAAAAAAATTCATGTCTGAGTTTCTCAAGCCAATGTTTACTTAAGGGTCAGGGCTGGGTTTTCACCGCTGACCACTTTCACAT